>OZ024872.1:42273187-43528187 GCA_964017185.1 Rugalucina vietnamica
TTTCATCGGTGAAACTAAGTGATTTTTCGATCTGTCTTGAAAATTTATCGGTCCATTCTGTTGGAGACGACGGTGGGCGATAGGCCGAACAAACTAAGAAGGAATTTGATTGTCTTATTTTGACTTCAATCCAAATAGATTCTACGTCCGACGTTTCAATGTCGTTTCTTCTAACATAGTCTAGTCCCTCTCTTAAATAAATGAGAATCCCCCCGCCATTATTGGATGAGATTTCTGAGCAAGCTTCTCTATCTTTTCTTTCGTGTGTGTATCCATTAATATGAAGTGTTTCATCATTTATCGTTTTGTTCAAAAATGTTTCACAAACGCCAAAAATATCAACAGTGGATCCTTGTAGCATAATTTTTACTTGATCAAGTTTAGGTTTCAGGTGACGGATGTTAAAGTTTGCTATATGGACGCCCCTACGACTAAATTTGAACTCATTTAGAAAATCTTGTGACACAGCTGTTATATTGCCGTCGTCATGATTTCTACAGACTATGTGTTCATTTATATCGCGACTTGTATTTGAGGATTCAGAATGTGTGCTGTTTGTAATATTATTGGTGTTATGTTATCAGGGACATTTTCTTGAAGCTGTACGGTATTGGATATTGAAGAGCATATGTTTTGTTGATTTGAGTTTTTACATAATGGGTCATTGCACTCACTGCATAGCCAGCTTAGCAGATTATATTTGGCATTTGACAGGTCCCCAGACACTAATTCCTAATGTCAAATATAGTCAAAACATGTATGCAAATCCTTTGTAGTCGAAAACAAGTATGTAAATCCTTTGTAGTCAAAACATGCATGTAAATTCTGTAATGTCACTCAAAACATTTAGGCAAATTCGTTTCAGTCGAAAACGTGAATGCAAATCCTTTGTAGTCAAAACATGGATAAACTGACTCTTTTTAGTCAAAACATGTATGCAAATTGTTTTAGTCAAAAACATGTATGCAAATCCTTTGTTGTCAACACATTTATACAAATTCTTTTTAGTCAAAAACAATTATACATTTATAGTACAAAAACATGTATGCGAATTCTTTTTAGTCAAAAACGTATGCAAATTCGTTGTAGCCAAAACATATATGCATATACTATATGGCAAAATACATGTGTAAATCATTTTCAGACAAAACTTGTATGCAAATTCGTTTTAGTCAAAACATATATGCAAATATTTTGTAGTCAAATCATGTATGCAAATACTTTGTAGTCAAAATCGTGTATGCAAATTAAATTCGTTGTAGTCAAAAAACACGCATGAATTTTTACATACATGGGAAACGATGGTGTCGAAGTTCATAAGCTTATTACCCGTTGAGAGTTCACGCCATATGTGTCAAGTGAGGGTCTTTAAGGACACTTGTGCTGATATACAAGTTGATTAAACTTTCGTTGCAATATTTAAGCCTATGTGTTTAATAAAATTATTACGCGGGAAAATGGACAAGATCTATGAACATAAATGGCATGTAAAATCTCAACAACAACAATTATTGGTGTGACTGAGGTTGCAACAGTTGTTGTTGCTGTGCTGTTGTTGTTCAATAACACTTTTCTTCCATTCGATGACAAATGGTTTAATGTCTAGAAAAAATGTCAAACATGAGTTTTTTTTCTTAAACGCAGTTTTCCTTCTATATATTAAAACACACTCAAGAGAGTGCTAACCAGTACACATCTGCTATGCTAGTGTACTGTTGTAGTGAGATTTAATCATTCTGTTTTGTCAGACGCCGACTGTCCCACTTCGTTAAACACTGTTTAATATGTGCGTATTTTGTATTGTCAGGCGCTATCCCATTGTTTAGTATAGTTTTTTTTTTTGTCAGAAGCTGACTGTACCACATCGTTAAACACTTGGTTTATTATATTGCGTTTTTGTCAGACTTGTTTAATATAGGGCGTTTTTTTTTTTTTTTTTTTTTTTTTTTTTTTTTTTTTCTGACTGTACCACTTCGTTAAACACTTGCTTAATATAGTGCGTTTTTGCCAGACGCTGACTGTACTTCAATAATAGTCATTAAACACTTAATATAGCGCGCGCGGCAGCGTAACTTGACTGTTGCAGTTCAAGTATGGCAACGCTGGTCACACCCTATTTGACCTTTTTTTTACTCTCTGAGATAGATTTAGCGCGCGCGCGGGCGCGCTCGCGCGTGTGTGTGTATGTGTGTGTTTTAAGCAGCATGTCTTTGCACCTGATTCAATATTGTGTATGGATACAACAAAAGCATTGGTATAGTTGCCTAGTCGCTGATTCGTTTTAAGGACTTTGACCGCCGTTGCAGAATAATTCGACGAGGGGAACTGCGCACACCTTAGGGTGAAGCTCAATTCAGTACAGTTAAACATAGACATGAAAAGTTTTGGTATGATAAGGAACCAGAGGACCATTGGTCCTGAGAACGCTCACCTGAAGCCTGATCTTGGAGTATTAAATCATAATGAAATGACCTTGACCTTGAATACTCACACACCTTTATTGACTTCATAAGTTGTCTGCATCTGCAAAGTTTCAGGTCTCAGGCTGCAATAGTTTCCAAACCCAGTGATTTCTGAGAAAACCATAATTTTAATTTTGATATTTAAATGACCTTGGGCCAAGGTCAAGTCAAGACATGACCTTGGCCTTCATTAATTACTTACCTTCATTGACTCCATTAGTTGTCTGCATCTAGCAACTTTCAGGTCTCAGGCTGCAACAGTTTGTTTTCGCCTTTTCAAATGTGAAAGCCTATGTTTCAAAAATTGACATTGCCGTAAAATAGCTACATACCAAGTTTCATGAAAATTGGCCTGCCGGTTCTGGAGAAGAAGATTTTTGAAAGGTTTTTACCATATATGTGCGTGGCGGCCATCTTGGTCACGCGATCAAACTGTCGTCTCCCCTACCCATGGATGCTCCACATAAAATTTCACTTTGATTTGCCAAGCAGTTTCAGAGAAGAAGATCTTTGAAAAGTGTGTATGGACAACAGACTGGCCAAGGTCAAGAGATGACCTTGACCTATATTAATCTACTCCATTAGTTGTTTGCATCTACCACTTTTCAGGCCTCATGCTGCAATAGTTTTCAAAAAATCCATAGTTTTCACTTCTTCCTATGTAAAAGCCTATGTTTCCAAATTTGACCTTGCCGTAAAATAGGTCAAGGTCATCCAAGGGTCATCATTTTATCAAACTATGATGGGCTGAGGTCCCCGATGCTACATACAAAGTTTCGTGGAAATCGGCCCACCGGTTCTGGAGAAGATGATTTTTGAGTGTTTTTACCATATATGGGCGTGGCGGCCATCTTGGTCATGTGACCTGGATTTCGCGATCAAACTTTCGTCTCCCCTACCCATGGATGCTCCACATAAAATTTCACTTTGATTGGCAGCGCAGTTTCAGAGAAGAAGATCTTTGAAAACTGTGTATGGACAACAGACTGGCCAAGGTCAAGAGATGACCTTGACCTATATTAATCACATACCTTCATCTACTCCATAGGTTGTTTGCATCTACCACATTTCAGGCCTCAGGCTGCAATAGTTTTCAAAAAATCCATAGTTTTCACTTTTTCCCATGTAAAAGCCTATGTTTCCAAATTTAACCTTGCCGTAAAATAGGTCAAGGTCATCCAAGGGTCATCATTTTATCAAACTATGATGGGCTGAGGTCCCCGATGCTACATACAAAGTTTCGTGGAAATCGGCCCACCGGATCTGGAGAAGAAGATTTTTGAGTGTTTTTACCATATATGGGCGTGGCGGCCATCTTGGTCATGTGACCTGGATTTCGCGATCAAACTTTCGTCTCCTCTACCCATGGATGCTCCACATAAAATTTCACTTTGATTGGCAGCGCAGTTTCAGAGAAGAAGATCTTTGAAAACTGTGTATGGACAACAGACTGGCCAAGGTCAAGAGATGACCTTGACCTATATTAATCACATAACTTCATCTACTCCATAAGTTGTTTGCATCTACCACATTTCAGGCCTCAGGCTGCAATAGTTTTCAAAAAAATCCATAGTTTTCACTTTTTCCTATGTAAAAGCCTATGTTTCCAAATTTGACCTTGCCGTAAAATAGGTCAAGGTCATCCAAGGGTCATCATTTTATCATACTATGATGGGCTGAGGTCCTCAATGCTACATACCAAGTTTCGTGGAAATCGGCCCACCGGTTCTGGAGAAGAAGATTTTTGAATGGTTTTTACCATATATGGGCGTGGCGGCCATCTTGGTCATGTGACCTGAATTTCGCGATCAAACTTTCGTCTCCTCTACCCATGGATGCTCCACATAAAATTTCACTTTGATTGGCTAAGCAGTTTCAGAGAAGAAGATCTTTGAAAAGTGTGTATGGACAACAGACTGGCCAAGGTCAAGAGATGACCTTGACCTTTATTAATCACATACCTTCATCTACTCCATTAGTTGTTTGCATCTACCTCTTTTCAGGCCTCAGGCTGCAACAGTTTTTAAAAAATTCCATAGTTTTCACTTTTTCCTATGTAAAAGCATATGTTTCCAAATTTGACCTTGCCGTAAAATAGGTCAAGGTCATCCAAGGGTCATCATTTTATCAAACTATGATGGGCTGAGGTCCCCGATGCTACATACAAAGTTTCGTGGAAATCGGCCCACCGGTTCTGGAGAAGATGATTTTTGAGTGTTTTTACCATATATGGGCGTGGCGGCCATCTTGGTCATGTGACCTGGATTTCGCGATCAAACTTTCGTCTCCCCTACCCATGGATGCTCCACATAAAATTTCACTTTGATTGGCAGCGCAGTTTCAGAGAAGAAGATCTTTGAAAACTGTGTATGGACAACAGACTGGCCAAGGTCAAGAGATGACCTTGACCTATATTAATCACATACCTTCATCTACTCCATAGGTTGTTTGCATCTACCACATTTCAGGCCTCAGGCTGCAATAGTTTTCAAAAAATCCATAGTTTTCACTTTTTCCCATGTAAAAGCCTATGTTTCCAAATTTAACCTTGCCGTAAAATAGGTCAAGGTCATCCAAGGGTCATCATTTTATCAAACTATGATGGGCTGAGGTCCCCGATGCTACATACAAAGTTTCGTGGAAATCGGCCCACCGGATCTGGAGAAGAAGATTTTTGAGTGTTTTTACCATATATGGGCGTGGCGGCCATCTTGGTCATGTGACCTGGATTTCGCGATCAAACTTTCGTCTCCTCTACCCATGGATGCTCCACATAAAATTTCACTTTGATTGGCAGCGCAGTTTCAGAGAAGAAGATCTTTGAAAACTGTGTATGGACAACAGACTGGCCAAGGTCAAGAGATGACCTTGACCTATATTAATCACATAACTTCATCTACTCCATAAGTTGTTTGCATCTACCACATTTCAGGCCTCAGGCTGCAATAGTTTTCAAAAAAATCCATAGTTTTCACTTTTTCCTATGTAAAAGCCTATGTTTCCAAATTTGACCTTGCCGTAAAATAGGTCAAGGTCATCCAAGGGTCATCATTTTATCATACTATGATGGGCTAAGGTCCTCAATGCTACATACCAAGTTTCGTGGAAATCGGCCCACCGGTTCTGGAGAAGAAGATTTTTGAATGGTTTTTACCATATATGGGCGTGGCGGCCATCTTGGTCATGTGACCTGAATTTCGCGATCAAACTTTCGTCTCCTCTACCCATGGATGCTCCACATAAAATTTCACTTTGATTGGCTAAGCAGTTTCAGAGAAGAAGATCTTTGAAAAGTGTGTATGGACAACAGACTGGCCAAGGTCAAGAGATGACCTTGACCTTTATTAATCACATACCTTCATCTACTCCATTAGTTGTTTGCATCTACCTCTTTTCAGGCCTCAGGCTGCAACAGTTTTTAAAAAATTCCATAGTTTTCACTTTTTCCTATGTAAAAGCATATGTTTCCAAATTTGACCTTGCCGTAAAATAGGTCAAGGTCATCCAAGGGTCATCATTTTATCAAACTATGATGGGCTGAGGTCCCCGATGCTACATACAAAGTTTCGTGGAAATCGGCCCACCGGTTCTGGAGAAGATGATTTTTGAGTGTTTTTACCATATATGGGCGTGGCGGCCATCTTGGTCATGTGACCTGGATTTCGCGATCAAACTTTCGTCTCCCCTACCCATGGATGCTCCACATAAAATTTCACTTTGATTGGCAGCGCAGTTTCAGAGAAGAAGATCTTTGAAAACTGTGTATGGACAACAGACTGGCCAAGGTCAAGAGATGACCTTGACCTATATTAATCACATACCTTCATCTACTCCATAAGTTGTTTGCATCTACCACATTTCAGGCCTCAGGCTGCAATAGTTTTTAAAAAAAATCCATAGTTTTCACTTTTTCCTATGTAAAAGCCTATGTTTCCAAATTTGACCTTGCCGTAAAATAGGTCAAGGTCATCCAAGGGTCATCATTTTATCAAACTATGATGGGCTGAGGTCCTCAATGCTACATACCAAGTTTCGTGGAAATCGGCCCACCGGTTCTGGAGAAGAAGATTTTTGAATGGTTTTTACCATATATGGGCGTGGCGGCCATCTTGGTCATGTGACCTGAATTTCGCGATCAAACTTTCGTCTCCTCTACCCATGGATGTTCCACATAAAATTTCACTTTGATTGGCCGAGCAGTTTCAGAGAAGAAGATCTTTGAAAAGTGTGTATGGACAACAGACTGGCCAAGGTCAAGAGATGACCTTGACCTATATTAATCACATACCTTCATCTACTCCATTAGTTGTTTGCATCTACCTCTTTTCAGGCCTCAGGCTGCAACAGTTTTTAAAAAATTCCATAGTTTTCACTTTTTCCTATGTAAAAGCATATGTTTCCAAATTTGACCTTGCCGTAAAATAGGTCAAGGTCATCCAAGGGTCATCATTTTATCAAACTATGATGGGCTGAGGTCCTTGATGCTACATACCAAGTTTCGTGGAAATCGGCCCACCGGTTCTGGAGAAGAAGATTTTTGAGTGTTTTTACCATATATGGGCGTGGCGGCCATCTTGGTCATGTGACCTGGATTTCGCGATCAAACTTTCGTCTCCCCTACCCATGGATGCTCCACATAAAATTTCACTTTGATTGGCTAAGCAGTTTCAGAGAAGAAGATCTTTGAAAAGTGTGTATGGACAACAGACTGGCCAAGGTCAAGAGATGACCTTGACCTATATTAATCACATACCTTCATCTACTCCATTAGTTGTTTGCATCTACCACTTTTCAGGCCTCAGGCTGCAATAGTTTTCAAAAAATCCATAGTTTTCACTTTTTCCCATGTAAAAGCCTATGTTTCCAAATTTGACCTTGCCGTAAAATAGGTCAAGGTCATCCAAGGGTCATCATTTTATCAAACTATGATGGGCTGAAGTCCCCAATGCTACGTACCAAGTTTCGTGGAAATCGGCCCACCGGTTCTGGAGAAGAAGATTTTTGAAGGGTTTTTACCAAATATGGGCGTGGCGGCCATCTTGGTCATATGACCTGGATTTCGCGATCAAACTTGAAATGCCACTACCCAAGGAGGCTCCACATAAAATTTCAACTAGATCGGCCAAGCGGTTTTAGAGAAGAAGATCTTTGAAATTGTGGACGACGGACGACGGACGGACGACGGACGGAAGGACGCCGGATCATGGCCACCCTATAAGCTCACCTTGTGAGCCTTCGGCTCAGGTGAGCTAAAAACAGTAACACTGTGTACAGCAAATGAACAATGAATTTTAAATATACATTTATTACATTATAAATAATTTACAGTGTCCAGCACATTTGTACACAGTAAAATTGATCAAAGCCTTCATCTTTATTTTCGTCAGATAAACATGTCTATACCCATTCATTAGCCCACATACAGTCATCTGCTGTTGACACACCATTCACAGCCGCACCATGCATCCATATTTTCAGAAGCATCGCAAGTAATGGCCTAACCAACCCCTATGAGTAAACACTGGCCACACGTTCTTCTAAGGAAGAGCAACATAAAGTCTTGTTTTTATTAGAAGTACTCTTTTTTTCTTATCTCAGAGAAATGTTATAAGATAAAAAGGGTGCTTCTAATAAAAATACACCCCTATCGTTACTTTTTTCCGGGTGTGTATACGAACATTGTATTCGTTTGCCAAATGACATTCACTTTCACTTCGAAGATCGCATACAAAAACGTTACATTAAGTAACCAGAATCTAGTTTATTAATGTTGTCTATAAAGTATGCATACCATAGTAAGTCAAACGATATTCTAACGTAAGAAGTAAACGTATTCATGAGACACACGTTGACTAAGTTATCTCGCTAAATGTAAACATAAGTTCTGTTGAAACGGAAATGATAATCGCTCACCATGTAAGTTTTTCATTCCGAACAGTGGCACATTTCAGTGTCAACATAACTATTTTCCTGGAATATTTTATAAGCCGTTATTTTAGTTCTAGCTAACGAGAATTAAATACATAATTTCAGAGGTAAGTAAAAACAGAATTACGTATGTTAATATTTAAATCATGAAAAGTTTAATGAGTAACAACATCATACAAAGTTCGAGTATCAGTATGTATAAGTATGTAGATTGACGACTATATGAAGAGTATTCCAGAAGAATCGGGAATAGCAGTTCCTATCTACTTGGTCGGGTCTAGTTCTTTTGTAGAACTTGGTCGAAATGAGAAGAGCGTCAAGATCAACTTGAACAACCGATGTTGTTACATCCGCCACCATAACCTCGATTTGCACACTGTTTCTTGATGATAATCGCAAGGACTACGATAAGGACGACGCCAAATATAGAGCCTATGACGATGCCCGCAATCATTCCCCCGTCCCCGCCACCATTCGAACTGAAAAAAAAATATATATAAAGTTAGCAGCATTGTAGGAAAATATACCATGATAACAAGTCCGGGTAATATATACCACCTTACACCTACATGTAACTTTTATAAAGTAAAATTGGGGTATACAGGTATATATCATTTTTCTTATATTTATCCAAAACATAGGCTGTGGGTTCTCGTTAGGACCGCCACGGCGAGACGGCTCTACCAATGTTTTAAACAAAAATATCGATCTTTTTTTTTTCGGATAACATTTTCATTTTTTGTCAGTTTATAATATCACTATAAATTGCATGCGCATGATTTCGTTATCATATCCGTGTGGGAAAAGTGGGTTTCAGAAGAGGTCTAAATCATACAGCGGTTAAGGGTCCTGGAATATGTAACGAACTTGACATTTGAACAAACTTAAGTCTTAAAACAAACACAACACACTTTACAATAAGCACAGTATTTATGTTAAAGACTTAAAACTGTCAACTATTGTTAGTGTATTTGAAAGTTTTGTTAAACATGGTTTTGGAGTAAGATTTGGACTAGGCATAAGCCATACCTACGTGTATTTAGTTAAACACTGTACAAAATATTTGAAATGCCTTTTCAACATGTTTAACTGTGGACATGGTGAAATAGAAATATAGCGCATGGGTATGGCAACTCAACTGCCAGTTTTGTTCATCCGGGTTAGATATGGGTATTTTCTAATATCTTATTTCCGCAATCTGGCCCATCCCATTTCTCATTAATACGCTCACTGCTCTTAAAGAATCTCAGTTTTATTTTTATTTATAAGCTTTAAAAATTATAGCTCTCTATGGGTATTACCTGCTTGACCCACTACTTCGTCTATATCGACTCCTACTCCCACTCCGCCTAGCCTCTACACTAGCAAATTCTGAAAGAAACCAGGGAATTCAAACCGTCATGTGAAAAAATATGTACTTTTTACGTTAACTTCCGACCCTAATTGTAATTTTCACTGTAGAAACCGTGAATATTAATATATTAATACGGATGAAAAACAACAACAACAACAACAACAAAAAAAAAAAAAAAAAAAAAAAAAACAACAAAAAAAACAAACAAACAAACAAAAATAAAACGGTGTGTGTGTGTGTGTGTGTGTGTGTGTGTGTGTGTGTGATAGTGTGTGTGTGTGTGATAGTGTGTTTTCTTGTTTAAAATCAAACACAATCTTTACATCCGGATAGTGCAGTGTATTTCTTCAATTCCATGTGACCGTCTATACAGCCCTTCAAGTTTATGACGGACACGGTCTAACACCCCGCATATCGATAATGAAACAATATGTCTGCTAGAAAGGTGTCGTAAAGGAAAATAAGTCAAATAAACTTACCAAGCAAAGCCAGGAAACACCATGCAACTAAAACGATAAAACTCTTGAAAGACATACTGCAGCGTTAACTCCAGTGGATGCGATAAAATGCGAACAGATATGCGCGCGCTTTAATTCATTAAAAAGTTGTTTGTATTCTTCAGTTCCCAAGACTAAATGGCACTGTCCTTTTCTGTCACTGTTTTTAATTCCATGTCTTGGGAAATATTTAAATTTACATATAATTGTTTTAAATTCTGAATATTATAAACAAGTAACAATGCCACAAATATCAGTTTTGGCCGTCCTGGTATGACCATAAATATTTACTTGGACGTTAGGCAACTATAAAATACAAACAGCAAATAAAAACAATTCAAGGCGAAAATGTACCTTCCAGAATTAGAAGTATGATTATAATTTCAAGTTTAATTATTTCGGCGTTCACTGAAATAAACAGTTTTTCACGACTCAGAATCTTGGTGCAAATTCTGTCGTTAATGAACACTTGAGCACAATTATATAATTCTCTGACAGTACATTTCTGCGATTCAAGCAGAAAGGTATAGTTTGTAGTGGGGTTTGCTGGTTGGTCATTTTTGAATGTTCAAACATAATAAGTATTATTCGTCTGTCAATAGCCGACTTAAAATGGATATTAAATGAGCCGGCTTAATTTCATCTGCGTCGTTGGAAAGCCTGTTTTCAAATGCCATGTGACTTTGAGGACCATTAATGGACAGGACAGTAGAAAACCTGGTGACTTGTCAATGACCCAATAAATACAGCTAGGTAGGGGCTAAAACAGGAAAAATTAATATTGATTGCAGAGAGGCAGTTTTATTGCACATGGACCAAAAACAGTGGTACTACAGGTATTATCATTTAGGTATTTCTTTATTACCCCCTGCCGAGATGAGACAATCACCTCACAATGATGTCCTTTGATCTCTGGACCTTATTGCACCAGCATAGGTCATAAATCGAATAAACAGTGGTACCACTTTAGCTCCTCCAGAAGCTCAAAGTATTGTTCGCGAAAGCAAGAGGACAGGGTCGAGACATGAAAAGCTTCTTAACTCATTTAAGCCTGGCGTCCTTTTAATGGGACATAGGCAAACAGTATAGCCCCAGATGTGACGCCGCAGAATGCGGCGTCCCATCTGGGGCTATTCTGTTTGCTTAGAGGATTTTCATCGAAAAATGGAATAAAAATTCAAAATCCCACCTGATGCCCCTAAAATGACAGTGGACTCTTCCAATTCATAATGATGGGAAAGTATATTCGTCATATATGGGTTAAAGAGGTAGATTCTGAGGAGGCTAAAGTGGTACCACTGTTTTTTCGGTTAATGATCCCTAATGGTGCAATATGATCATTAGACCAAAGGACTGTCATGATGATGTGATTATCTCATCTCTGTAGGTGGTAATAAAGAGGCCGCTAAAGGATATTACATGTGGTACTACTGCTTACTAATTTTATGGTCCCTGATTACCTTCGTAGTAAAACTGTCCTACTCTATAATCAAAATTGTTTTTTTTTTTTTTTTTTTTTTTTTTTTTTTTTTTTTTTTTGTGGGGGCGCTCTACCTGTGTTCAGAGTCATTGTCAGTTCACCAGGTTTTCTAGTGTACTGCCGCTTATCAGTGATCGGTAAATGACTTTTAATAGACAGGGGCTCGTTTCACAAAGCGTTTTAAGACAAATTTTATCCTAAGTTTGAACTTAGGACTAATTTCGGTTAAGATATGTCTCATCCTTAAAGATGTCCTAACTTTATCCTAACAATAGGACACAACTTATGACTGAACTTATTTTATAGTAATCTAAAAATGGCGGACATTTTTATGTGAAGGGAAACACAACAAAATATTACCAAGACGGGATTCGAACTCGGATCGCCTGGACAGAAGACAACATAGATTACCACTGAGCCACCGAGTCATATTGTTTATACATTGGTTCAGTATTGATAAAGGCCAACATTTTATTTTAGTTTGTTTGTTTGAGTTAATGCTTAACGCCCGATTCAACAGCTATGTTCAAGCCGAGACGTTGCCTCCTATTCATGAGGCGTTCATACAAAATTAGGATGCCATGGCATCCAAAACGTGCTTTGCTTCAAATATACTCAGTCAAACTTATATCGCAACAACGATTTATTTGTTATGTTATAAAAATAAACTTTATTTCCACTGGATTAGATTGCCGTGCGATTGACACATCTAACAACATCTGGTTTTAACATTCTGTATTATGCGTCTCAAGAAATTAATCATTTTTCACGATCCAAAAGGAAGACTGACTTCCAGAATCTCTCAGGAGTCGCATGCCA
The DNA here is from genome assembly GCA_964017185.1 of Rugalucina vietnamica. Taxonomy (NCBI): domain Eukaryota; kingdom Metazoa; phylum Mollusca; class Bivalvia; order Lucinida; family Lucinidae; genus Rugalucina; species Rugalucina vietnamica. Next base: position 42,285,728 of record OZ024872.1, read on the forward strand.
CCAAAATAACCGCTTTGGCCAATATCATTCGAGCTCAATGGTCCATACTTTGAAAGCCAAATTGTACCCTATTAAATCATAGGCGATTGCTGACCAGCATATATATGGTAGACTGTATTACATTTCATTGAAAACGAGGCTAGGTGTGAAAACAGTGTTTTAAATGAGACTCTGAAAATTTCATATTTTATGTGGTTTTATGTGCATATTGGACATTTGTTTTGTGCTTGGAGTTTGTGACTATAAAAGTACTGTATGATGTTGTTGTGAACTGGATTAAAAATGTCAAGTAAGTCGAAAAAACCAGTTCCAAACCACCACAAGCACCCAAACAAAATGTGAGTAATGGCGGACCGCTGAACAATGGGCAGAACAATGGACCGAGTTTCATGAACCCAGATATGGCAAGCGTGAATGGGTATAGTGTTCAGCAAGGCCATATGTCAGCTAGTCAGATACCCCTTCAACAGATCCCAAGCCCACAACATGCACCTCAAGCTTCATTCCAGAGTTATAATGCTCCTGTTATGGGGGGCTTTCGTAACGATTATTTACAAGGTCAAGGCCATGTGTATCAACAGAGCATACCCGGGTTGGGACAATACAATATGGACACACACGTGAATAGTAACGGTAGCGGTACTGGTAACGGGACACTAGTTTCGATGATCGAACAAATGAACAATAATTTCAGCTTAAGACTGTCAAATATCGAATCGAGCTTAACAAAGTTAACAACAATTGAACGCGAAGTGCCGTTTGTTCGGTCTGATGTGTACCAACTGCAAAGGGACAATACAAATATTTCAACAAGAATGTCAGAGGTTGAAAAATCATGCCAAATGATCAGTTCATGTTTTGATGAAAGTAAGATACTTCAAACAAACTTACAAAAAGAAATATCTGATCTGAAAAATCAAAATAGCTTGCTTGCAGATAAAATAAAAAGCAATGTTACGTCAAATGAGACACTCTCAAATGAACTTTCTGAATTGAGGGCTCGATCCATGCAACATAATTTATTGTTCTTTGGTATCCGTGAGCCAGCCAAGGGAGATAAGGAATATATTGAACCAAAAATAAAAGATTTTATGAAACACGAACTTGATCTAGAAGACCCCAGCATAGTTGATTCGATTGTGTTCGATCGCATACATAGACTTGGGCGGCCTAATTACACCCCGGGTGCCAATCCCCGGCCGGTCGTGGCACGATTCGAGCGTTATAAGGATCGGGAAGTAATCAGAGAAGCAGCGAAGAATCTGAATGCTAAGCGGAACGGCTACAGTATCCGTGAACAGTATCCTCCGGAAATGGAAACTAAACGACGTGTTCTGTATCCTGTAATGCGTCAGATGCAACAAAATCCCCAAAATCGTGTCGCGCTTGTAAGGGACAAACTATTTGTTAACAATGATTCATATACAGTACGAGCAAACGAAACAGGGGAGTTAACTCTTAAATTTGAAAAACAAACGGAGGGAGCCGCAGGACAGGGACAATATTCAAATCGACGCATTCTAAGAGGGATGAGGAATCAGGCTACACCCCAGCCACAGGGACCGTCACAATTTATGCCACAGGGAAATATACCTTTCAGGTCACAACTATATTCGGCAGCGCCTCGTGACAGATCACAGGGACAATATTCGCATTCGTCTCAGTTTGAATCGCATAATATGTATCGTGTGTTGGACAGCGTTGACGAGGATAGTACGGTAACGAACGGGAAGCACCAGGCTTCCTCTCCGGCTTTCGATGACAGGACGCAGAAAAAAAACACGTGAACAAACTTAAACAGAAATTATGGAACACGGCGAAATATTGGATTTAGACGAGGGAACGGTAGCCAGTAGTACACTACATGAACACTCAGATAGCGGCGCTTCATCCGATGCAGCTGGCAACCAGCCAGTTGATCGTGATACGGTATATCCAGCCACAACACAGACAGTAACGGTTAATACACAGATCGCGACAGACAGAAGCACGAGCAGCACGGACAGTGTGACACTTAATGACAGTATGAATTCGGTCAGTCATGAAACCGCTATCTAGGACAGCGTGGGAGGGCATACGGTTGATCATTTGATCAATACGTCACAGACTTGTAATCAGAACAGTAACCCTTAGAAATTCTTAACGCTTAATACATGTGGTTTAAAATCAAAGTTAATAATTCCTGAATCCTGTGAGCTCATTTCGCAGTATGACATTATAGGTTTGTAGGAAACCAAATCGGACATATTAGACTGTTTTGAAATACCAGGGTATACAATGCATTTTAAGCATAGGAAAACTTTGTCTAAACGTAAATCTGGTGGCATAGAAATAGCTTTTAAAACTTGTTGAAGTAACTATATAACCGTTATTGAAAACAATAGCAAGTTGGTGATTTGGTTTAAAATCTCGCACCAGCTAACGAAACATGGTGACATCCTATGCGGGGTTGTTTATATTCCACCCGAGTTCTCACCATATTCTGTTGAAAACCCATTTTCTGAAATTGAACAGGAATTAAGACAACATACAGATCATTTTAGTTCAGTTATATTATTTGGTGACTTTAACTCACGTACGCGCAATATGATAGATTATGTAATTCCGGACCAGTCAATTTTTCATAATAGTGAACTTGACGATGTGTATGAGCAAATTAGTGCAGATATGTCGTATTTTGATAGTAGAGAAACTGTTGTAAAACTAAAACGAAAAAACGATGATATGTCTACAAATAATTATGGTTACAAATTAATAGACTTTTGTAAAGACAACACATTTTTCATACTCAATGGTAGATTAGAGGGAAGTGGCTTGGTCACGTGTAAAAACGTTAGTACAGTTGATTACTTTTTGTGTTCTACTTCTGTTTTACCATTTGTTACTAACTTACATGTTCATGATTTTTGTAATTTATATTCTGATGTACATTGTCCTGTATCACTACATGTTAACTTATTTTATGATTATAACTCTATGACTACTGTATTACCTGAACAAGAAAAAATTAGACTATGGGATTACGAGAAAAGGGATACATTTTTAGATAATTTTGACATCCGAGAAGTAGACATTTTATCAAATAAACTTTATGAGCTGCAAGTTAAGCAACAAATTTGCCAGACTGATATGGATCAATTTGTAAGGGAAGTTAGCGACTTTCATGTAAAAACTGCAAAATTAAGTTTTGGAACCGCAAACGTAAAACAAAATACGCAAGTCCCCACAAATGGTCGAAAATGGTTTAACGCTAAATGTAAATCAGCAAGAAAAAAGTTTCATCTCGCGAAACGTAGATATAAATTCTGTAAATCAGAAAATAATAGACAATGTTTAAAGAACACGAGTACGATTTATAAAACGACTTTACATGCGGAATTGAATAAATTCAAAAACAAAAATATACGAGCAATTAGGAAAATCAAAAAGTCAGAGCCGAGAAAATATTGGAAATTTTTGAACGGGAACAAGAGAACGCAAGCTGGTGCTTCGCTTGAGGACCTCTTTGAACACTTTAGAAATGTAAACAACAGCCCTGATACCGATGAATCAACCGATGTTATAAACGAAAATGACATTCAAAATGAAGATAATCAAGAGATAAATGGACCGATAAGCCACGACGAAATAAATAAATGTATAAATAAATTAAAAAATATAATAAGGCTAGCGGTATCGACATGGTTATAAATGAACATATTAAGGCTTTTTGGAACATTCCGGTTATGAAAAATCTATACACGAATTTATTTAATCTTGTTTTAGACACTGGAATAGCGCCAAAAGAGTGGTCGACGGGTTGTATTCTTCCTATTTATAAGCAAAAAGGTAATATATTAGATCCGGCAAACTATCGTCCCATCACGCTCCTTAGTTGCATGGGAAAGTTATTCACAAGCATTATAAATGAAAGATTACAAACATTTTCCGAAAAGTATAATAAAATAACTAAATGTCAAGCAGGATTTCGGAGAGGCTTTTCTACAATAGACAATGTTTTCGTACTTAATACCATAATCAATTTATTAGAAAATAGCAAAAAAAGATTATTCTGTGCATTTATCGACCTGAAACGTGCATTTGATAGTGTTTGGAGAAATGGACTTTGGTATAAATTGAATATGTTCAAGATAAATGGCAAATGTTTCCAACTGATTAGAAATATATATGAAAATGTTAAATCCTGCATAATGCTGAATGGTGTAAGATCAGATTTCTTCGAATGTAAAATAGGTGTTAGACAGGGTGAGAATTTGGCCCCCTTTCTATTTTGCGTATTCTTAAATGATCTAGAAATTTTTTTGAGTACTAGTAATGAAGTTGATGGTGTTGAATGTAGTAGTAAAATTAATGCAGACTCGGCTTTTATGTACCTTAAATTATTCGTTCTACTCTATGCGGATGATACCGTGATACTGGCAGAAAGTGCCGAAGATTTGAATAGTGCTTTACGTATTTACGAACTTTACTGTAATGCCTGGAAACTATCAATTAATGCGTCTAAATCTAACGTCCTTATATTCTCGAAAGCTAGACTGCCTCATTATGATTTTACTTTAAACGGAACGCAATTGGAGGTTGTCAGTGAGTATAAATACCTAGGGATTCTTTTCTGTCGTAGTGGTTCGTTCTTTCGCGCGAAGAAATACATAGCAGATCAAGGAAGAAAAGCAGTATTTGCTCTTCTGAAAAAGGCAAAACAATTATTATTACCTTTAGACATTCAAATAGATCTATTTAACAAATGTGTTAGACCAATTTTGCTGTATGGATGTGAAGTTTGGGGGTACGGCAATGTAGAAATTTTAGAACAAGTTCAACTTCGCTTTTTAAAATATGTTTTAAACTTAAAAACTACAACTCCAAACTATATTGTATATGGAGAAACTGGAGTCCTACCTTTGAAAATTGAAATAAACTATCGCATTATCTCATACTGGACGAAATTAGTTAGTGATGATAACAATAAATTATGCTCCCAGTTATATTTTATCGCAAAATCACATATTGACAACACACGTAACACCAGCAAGTTTGGTTGGATAGAAAAAGTGCGTCTCATTCTTAACTCAAATGAATTTAGTGGAATCTGGAACACGCATCAATTCCCAAGCAGAATATGGCTAGCTAAAGCAGTAAAACAAAAGTTAATCGACTTATTTTTAAACCAATGGATAAGCGATGTGGAAACGAATTCTTCCTCTTATACGTATAGAATATTCAAAACAGACTTTCAATTTGAAAATTATCTTACGCGTGTACCATTTAATTTAAGAAAATATTTAATAAAATTTCGTACATTAAATCATAGGCTTCCAGTAGAAACGGGGCGATGGAGAAAAATAGCGAGGGAACAATGCAAATGTCATTTATGCTTAGATGATATAGGTGATGAGTATCACTATTTGATGGTCTGCAAACGGCTTACAGTTCTTCGCAAGCCATATTATTGTATTCAACCTAAGACATATAAATTTCAAAAACTTATGAAGTCAAAAAACATTGGAGTTTTAAGAAAGCTGTGTTTATTTATAAAAGATATCTTTGAATTGTTGTGAGTATCCCTCCCAACTAAGAAATATTTGATTATATTATAAGTTATTTATGTACGTATTGTAAGAATTGGATATGGTTTGTAACATGTATTTGTATTTACGTTGTATGACCTATGCCTCATATGTTTGCTTTTTCCATGTTCCTCATATTTCCATGTACTGTATGGATTGAGTGAATAAACTTATGTTATGTTTATGTAACTGCATTGAAAAGCGAAAACATGCCATGATCGTGATGCGTTGTGATTGGCTCAGTATAAATTACCAAAGTAAGGCTTATGTGTATGGATGGTTTTACCTAACCACGGTTTCTAGGCAGGCCCAGACCTGAACGGTTCATCAGGAAAACTGTTCACCCCCTTGTACCCCACTTTTATATAGCAAAACTGGGGTTTGCAAGGGTATACCTATTTTTCTTATTTTTGCTCCAAAACATAGATTGTCGGTACTCGTTAGAACCGCCTCGCCGAGGCGGTTCTAACGTGTACCCACAATCTATGATTTGAGCAAAAAAAAAAAATCTACTGAAATTTTTCAATTTTTACAACTTAAAAATCCCTGTATATTGCATGGGTGTGTTTTCGTAATGTAACCAGTAGCCTAATCAGATAGCCAGTCAGTAGCGTATAAGTTTTGCTTGGAGCGGTACAAGCAGCCCATCTATTATTTCTTAGGGCCCCAATGGGTCCATTTTTTATTTTAACTGCAAACATCATGAACTGTATACATAATTGCTAGTATAACTAGACCTAAGTTCAATATGGCAAATTGACTATATTTCCCCAAATGATAAACAGATCGACCGACCGATGCATCAGGTTTATCATACAGTGTATAAGGGAAACACTCGTGTTAAAGAGATTTGGTTTCGATTTGCAGACGAAATAGCCTATAGCATTACAATGAAACAGTTGGTAGATCTAAGTGAGCCTATAGCATTACAATGAAACAGTTGGTAGATCTAAGTGCATGTATTTATATTGAAATAGAAAGAAAAAAAAAGAAAAAAGAGAGAAAAATGGATTCGATCTCGGATCGCCTGGCTCATAGTATGGCAAAAATACTAATTGAATTACTTGCATAAATCCACTGAGCTATCACCAATACTAAATCAATTCTATTATTTAACATACTTGCAACTAACTGTTTGTTGTGTTTGACCTTGAATTGAGATAAATCTTATGAGCAAGTCACAACCTCAAACATAAGACAAGTATTACCGTTAAGATAGATCACAAGTCACTCCTAAGAGTAGTCTCGATCATAAGATAAGAAATGTCCTAAGAGAGCTTCGTGAAACGAGCTACAGATGACCAATGGTCTTGTAAACGTTCACCTGAGATTTGGTATAAACTCGAATACTTTCATACATATCCTTGTTTATAGCCTTGGGCCAGCAACGGACAATCCATATTTTACATACGAAAGGAAGGCATTGAAAGCATGTGCTGTCTATTTGAACCGCCATACCCTTGTATATAAGTATAACGAATACCGAATAGCGAATACCGAATATCGCAGTGAATACCATAAACCGTTATTTCTATATGAATGCAGCCTTATGTGCATTTATCAAGAGTGACACAGTGTTAAGGAGCACAATAATCTCCAGTGCACTCTTTAAGAACACGTGTTCTGATTCAGATTGAGTATTTTACGTATGTGTTCATTTTAAGTTGCATTATGAGTATTTCATATATTCATTTTCAGTTGACTAAATTATGCATTTTACTTTTGTTAGACGCTAATGACCCATTAGGGTTGACGCGTCGTTAAACATCAATCAATCATTCAATCAATCAATCAATCAATCAATCATTTTAAGTTGCATTATACCAAGAGATCAACTGGGACACTATTCCTCAATATACAAGGGGCATTACTGAAGCGTTACCTGGAAAATTACCTGAGCAAAACGAATTCGGTTATTTCCCATATATCGCGACAGCAGCGATGGTCTTTATTTGACACCTTTGTGACATCGGGCAATATCTGATATTTCACAGGTAACTTACAAGTGCACAGTGTTAAGGAGCACAATAATCTCCAGTGCACTCTTATAGAGCACGAGTTCTGTTCAACTTTAAGTTCAAAATAATTTTCATGAACAATATCAGTTCTAACTCATAATATATTCAGGAACATTCATTCTTCTGAGATCCACAGCTACATAATACAGACTAAGAACTATGGTACCATACATACAGTTAGCTTGTTACAGTGACAGTCAACCGGCAGTGAAGCAATCAAGACAGTTTACTATTTAAAGTTTATTTGATCTTCACAATTTAGATGCATAAAGTCATGTATACTTAACTACTTAAAATGTACATTATAAAGTTTGACTAGAAGCAAAATATTTTGTCAAAATACGTTCTTGTTTTCTCTCCAATCGGATGGTCAAAATTGGCCGAACGTGTGCGAAAAAGCCAAAATATGCGAGTGTTTGGAAGAACGTCCTTAAAACGCTTTCTGAAACGAGCCCCTGGACAGAAGACAACATAGATTACCATTGAGCCACCGAGTCATATCGTTTATTCATTGGTTCAGTATTGATAAACGCCAATAGAATACATTTTATTATTAGTTAGTTTGTTTTAGTTAATGCTTAACACCCCAGTCAACAGCTATGTTCATGCAGAGCCGTTGCCTCCATTTCAGGGGACGTTCATACAAAATTAGGCTGTCATGGCATCCAAAACGTGCTTCAGATATACTCAGCCAAACTTATAACGCAACATCCGTTTTATTTGTTATGTTTATTTCCACTGGATTAGATTGCCGGGTGATTGACACATCTAACAACATCTGGTTGTAACATTCTGTATTATGCATCTTAAGAAATTAATCATTTTTCAGGATCCAAAAGGAAGCAATTTGTATTAAAACTGACTTCCAGAATCTCTCAGGAGCGCATGCCACCAAAATAATCGCTTTGGCCAATCCCATTCGAGCTCAATGGTCCATACTCTGAAAACCAAACACTTTTGTACCCTATTAATTCATAGTCGATTGCTGACCAGCATATGCGTGGTAGACTGTCTTACATCTGATTGAAATGCAAAAAGATGCCGTTATCTCGATGCGTTGTGTTTAGCTCAGTTTAAAGTACCAAAGTAAGGCTTATGTGTATGGATAATTTGACTTAGAGCGGCTAACCAGTTGCCTGATCAGATGGTAAGTCAGTAGCGTATAAGCTTGGCTTGGAGCGGTACAAGCAGTCCATCTATTATTTGTCAGGGCGCCAATGGGTCCATTTTTTATATTTTAACTGCAAACATCACGAACTGTATACATAAATGCGAGTATAACTAGACAGTATGGTATATAAAGGCAAGAAATTGAACAAAATTTGTTCAGTAAGCTTCATAGGTTATCTTGGTTCCTAATCTCTATCAAAACATATCTATGCAGCATTACAGGGTCATGTTTATATGTTCTCTCGGACAGTTCCAAAGTAACATAAACATTGTATATACTAGAAGCTAAGCCTCTCTAATTTGAAGTTAAAACTAGCTTTCAAAATGTTGAATGTTTAAAATTTGCACATTTCACTTTTATTATACATTTGTCGGGACAAATAAAAAGGACTAGGCCTTAATCAGAAACAAAAACCCTTCAGTTTGTTGAATTTGATGGTATACGCTATAATACTACAGTACATGAAGATGGCATTATGTTAATTTTAACCTTTTTATAAATTTTGTCAGTTAGTATAAATGATCTTGTACTTGAAATGCTCTTAGAAACATTTAACCAGTCTTGTCAGGAAAATGTTTGGAAATACAGATACAGTTAGAAAAATAATCATATGAAGTGGTTCTTTTCGAGCAAATTTTCTGAAATCGGACTTATATTCCTCACTGTAGACCTAAGTTCAATATGGCAAATTGACTGCATTTCCCCAAATCGGAACCACATCGGCCACCCGATGCATCAGGTTTATCATACAGTATATAAGGCAAACACTGGTGTTAAAGAGATATTTGGTTTCGATTTGCAGAACGAAATAGTCGAAAGCATTACAATGAAACAGTTGGTAGATCTAAGTACATGTATTTATATTGAAACAGAAAGAAAAAAAGAAAAGAAAAAAGAGAGAAAAATGGAATCGATTTCGGATCGCCTGGTTCATATTATGGCAAAAATACTAATTACTTGCATAAATCCACTGAGCTATCACCAATATTAAATCAGTTCTATGGTGTAACATACTTGAAACTAACTGTTTTGTGTGTTTGACCTTGAAATGAGATAAATCTTATGAGCAAGTCACAACCTCAAACATAAGACAACTCTTACCGTTAAGATAGATCATAAGTCACTCCTAAGAGTAGTCTTGATCATAAGATAAGATATGTCCTAAGTGAGCTTCGTGAAACGTGCTACAGAAGTGTAAATATAAAATGATTGGGTTCTTTGTACCTAACACTGCAAGGTTATCATTGCATTATAAACAAACTGTTTAAAGAGACCTGTGAAATGTGTTAGAGTGTATGTTTGAAGGATTTTGTAAACCAGATGACCAATGGTCTTGTAAACGTTCACCTGAGATTTGGTATAAACTCAAATACTTTCATACATGTCCTTGTTTATAGCCTTGGGCCAGCAACGGACAATCCATATTTTACATAAACAAAGAAAGGCATTGAAAGCATGTGCTGTCTATTTGAACCGCCATACCCTTATATATAAGTATAACGAATACCGAATAGCGAATACCGAATATCGCAGTGAATACCATAAACCGTTATTTCTATATGAATGCAGCCTTATGTGCATTTATCAAGAGTGACACAGTGTTAAGGAGCACAATAATCTCCAGTGCACTCTTTAAGAACACGAGTTCTGATTCAGATTGATTATTTTACGTATGTGTTCATTTTAAGTTGCATTATGAGTATTTCATGTATTCATTTTCAGTTGACTAAATTATGCATTTTACTTTTGTTAGACGCTAATGACCCATTAGGGTTGACGCGTCGTTAAACATCAATCAATCAATCAATCAATCAATCAATCAATCAATCAATCAATCAATCAATCAATCAAACAATTAATCGATCAATCAATCAATCAATCAATCTGTGTGACACCTGTGTGACATCGGGCAATATCTGATATTTCACAGGTAACTTACAAGTGCACAGTGTTAAGGAGCACAATAATCTCCAGTGCACTCTTATAGAGCACGAGTTCTGTTCAACTTTAAGTTCAAAATAATTTTCATGAACAATATCAGTTCTAACTCATAATATATTCAGGAACATTCATTCTACTGAGATCCACAGCTACATAATACAGACTAAGAACTATGGTACCATACATACAGTTAGCTTGTTACAGTGACAGTCAACCGGCAGTGAAGCAATCAAGACAGTTTATATTTTATTTACTATTTAAAGTTTATTTGATCTTCACAATTTAGATGCATAAAGTCATGTATACTTAACTACTTAAAATGTACATTATAAAGTTTGACTAGAAGCAAAATATTTTGTCAAAATACGTTCTTGTTTTCTCTCCAATCAGATGGTCAAAATTGGCCGCCCCGGGTGAACGTGTGCGAAAAAGCCAAAATATGCGAGTGTTTGGAAGAACGTCCTTAAAACGCTTTGTGAAACGAGCCACTGGACAGAAGACAACATAGATTACCACTGGGCCACCGAGTCATATCTTTTATTCATTGGTTCAGTATTGATAAACGCCAATAGAATACATTTTATTATTAGTTAGTTTGTTTTAGTTAATGCTTAACACCCCAGTCAACAGTTATGTTCATGCAGAGACGTTGCCTCCATTTCAGGGGACGTTCATACAAAATTAGGCTGTCATGGCATCCAAAACGTGTTTCAGATATACTCAGCCAAACTTATAACGCAACATCAGTTTTATTTGTTATGTTATACAAGTAAACTTTATTTCCACTGGATTAGATCGCCGGGTGATTGACACATCTAACAACATCTGGTTGTAACATTCTGTATTATGCATCTCAAGAAATTAATCATTTTTCACGATCCAAAAGGAAGCAATTTGTATTAAAACTGACTTCCAGAATCTCTCAGGAGCGCATGCCACCAAAATAATCGCTTTGGCCAATCCCATTCGAGCTCAATGGTCCATACTCTGAAAACCAAACACTTTTGTACCCTATTAATTCATAGTCGATTGCTGACCAGCATATGCGTGGTAGACTGTCTTACATTTGATTGAAATGCAAAAAGATGCCGTTATCTCGATGCGTTGTGTTTAGCTCAGTTTAAAGTACCAAAGTAAGGCTTATGTGTATGGATAATTTGACTTAGAGCGGCTAACCAGTTGCCTGATCAGATGGTAAGTCAGTAGCGTATAAGCTTGGCTTGGAGCGGTACAAGCAGTCCATCTATAATTTGTCATGGCGCCAATGGGTCCATTTTTTATTTTAACTGCAAACATCATGAACTGTATACATAAATGCGAGTATAACTAGACCTAAGTTCAATATGGCAAATTGACTGTATTTCCCCAAATCGGAACCACATCGGCCACCCGATGCATCAGGTTTATCATACAGTATATAAGGCAAACACTGGTGTTAATGAGATATTTGGTTTTGATTTGCAGACGAAATAGTCTAAAGCATTACAATGAAACAGTTGGTAGTTGGTAGATCTAACTACATGTATTTATATTGAAACAGAAAGAAAAAAAGAAAAGAAAAAAGAGAGAAAAATGGATTCGATTTCGGATCGCCCGGTTCATATTATGGCAAAAATACTAATTACTTGCATAAATCCACTGAGCTATCACCAATATTAAATCAATTCTATGATTTAACATACTTGAAACTAACTGTTTTGTGTGTTTGACCTTGAAATGAGATAAATCTTATGAGCAAGTCACAACCTCAAACATAAGACAACTCTTACCGTTAAGATAGATCATAAGTCACTCCTAAGAGTAGTCTTGATCATAAGATAAGATATGTCCTAAGTGAGCTTCGTGAAACGAGCTACAGAAGTGTAAATATAAAATGATTGGGTTCTTTGTAGCTAACACTGCAAGGTTATCATTGCATTATAAATAAACTGTTTAAAGAGACCTGGGCAGTGTGTTAGAGTGTATGTTTGAAGGATTTTATAAACCAGATGACCAATGGTCTTGTAAACGTTCACCTGAGATTTGGTATAAACTCAAATACTTTCATTCATGTCCTTGTTTATGGCCTTGGGCCAGCAACGGACAACCCATATTTTACATACGAAAGGAAGGCATTGAAAGCATGTGCTGTCTATTTGAACCGCCATACCCGTATATAAGTATAACGAATACCGAATATCGCAGTGAATACCATAAACCGTATATTTCTATGTGAATGCAGCCTTATGTGCATTTATCAAGAGTGACACAGTGTTAAGGAGCACAATAATCTCCAGTGCACTCTTTCAGAACACGAGTTCTGATTCAGATTGAGTATTTTACGTATGTGTTCATTTTAAGTTGCAGTATTTTATGTATTCATTTTAAGTTGCATTATACCAGAGACGTATACAGATACAGAGACTTGAAACTGCTATTGAATATTGATATTTGCCTCCGCTGTGTCTGTCGCTTAGGTAGACAGGTAAATCGGCGAAAAAATCAATATTTTTATCGGCCGCTAAATGTGGTCCGAAATTATATTAGCAAAAATAGATTGTTTAAATTTTCTTCGCCATAATTCATATAATAGTAGAACATTTTATTTCTGTTAAATAGAGCTTCAAATCCAACAAATATATACTAAACATGACCGGCATCTTTGTAGAACCATGACTAAGGGTGCCATGGAGGGTACTCGCACATTTTCATAGACTCGAGTTCATGTACAATCGAGAGTGATCATTATTGTGAAACAAACTCAGTGGAACTTAATAGAACTGAATCATTGAAAATTGCCTCATTAAATGTATGTGGACTTCGATCTAAATTAATTTGCCCAGATTTCACTAGCTTTATAAACTCTCATGACATTATTGGTCTGCAAGAAACAAAAACAGACTCAATTAATGATATTGAAATGCATGATCATGTTTTGTATTTTAAACACAGAAAAGAGATTTCAAAACGAAAATCAGGCGGCATTGCTCTCGCGTACAGAAAAAGCATAAGTCAGTATATAAACCCACTAGTAACTGAATCCAAATTAGTTTTATGGTTTACACGGTTTCAAAAAATCTTACAAAGTTCGACTTGCTATGTGGCATCATATATATACCACCGGAGGCTTCCGAGTACTCGGTAAAAGAACCGTACCATGAAATCGAAAATGAACTGTACAAATATACAGACAGATATGATCACATTTTGTTATTAGGCGATTTTAATTCCAGAACGAAAAATCGTCAAGATTACATTCACATTGACCCTTATATCTCCTCTCATTTTGATTCTGAAGAAATGGAACTAGATTGCCAGAAAGAATTGTCGTTTTTTGAAAAATGTAACTCAACAGTTTCACTTCAAAGAACAAGTAAAGATAAAAAGATGAATAATTATGGATATAAAATGCTCGATTTCTGTAAATGTAACAGCCTTTTTATACTTAATGGTAGAGTAGGCCAAGACAAGAATAGTGGCTCATGTACATGCAAAGATAGCAGCACGGTGGATTATTTTTTATGCTCAGCAAATATCTTACCCCTAATTATTGATTTTAGTGTTGATGACTTTTGCCCAACATTATCAGACGTTCATTGTCCAGTAAACTTAAAATTGATGAGTCGTTCTTTCAATAAGCACAACACAAGGGCCGATAACTTAACTAAATCAGAAACAATAAAACAATGGGACCCAAATAAAAAAGACAATTTCATGTTTAACTTCTCCTTAGATGAGCTAGACCGTATAAATGAGCAAATTTTGGCGGCCAAAAACAAGGAATTAACGCAATGCGAAATTAACTCAATATGTGATAATTTTAACTCCCTGATTACATCATGTGCTGAAAAATCATTTGGTAAATCCTATACAAAAATCGACAATTGCGACAAAGCACCTACTTGGTTCAACAGAGATTGCAAAAAAGCTAGAAAACAGTTCCATAGAGCAAAATATCCGTATAAACTTAGGAAGAACGTTGAAAATAAGCATCGACTAAAAACGGCAAGCACATTTTATAAGAGTCAACTAAAAAGATTCCACGCTAATTCCAAAAAGATAATATTATGAAACTAAAAAATCTAAAAACTAGTAACCCACGAAAATTTTGGAAAATATTAAATGGGAAAAAGAAAGACAAAGCTGACATCGATCCCAACCTCTTCTTTGAATTTTTTAAAGATGTTAATTTTGATCAAAACTGTGATAATGAACAACCGCAAGAATCATTTGAGGCAACACAAGACGCAAATAATGAGATAAATTTACGAATCACAGAAAACGAAATAAAATCAGCCATCAATAAACTGAAAAATAACAAAGCTTCAGGTATAGATCTTATAGTACATGAACATCTTAAAGCTTTATCGCATATAATCTCCCCTATACTAGAAAACCTGTTTAATTTGGTACTAGATACTGGACTTGTACCCGAATGCTGGACGTTGGGAATGATAAAGCCCATCTATAAAAATAAAGGCAGTGAAAGAGATCCTTCCAATTATCGTCCCATTACATTAATAAGTTGTGTTGGAAAATTATTTACGACAATATTAAATAATCGTATCCAGACATATGTTGAAGACGAAAGACTATTAAATAGGTGTCAGTCTGGTTTTAGGAAAGGTCAAAGTACCATAGATAACATTTTTGTACTTCACAATCTTATAGAAATCGTGTGCAAAAGTAAACTCAGTTTATATTGCGCCTTCATAGATCTGAAACAGGCCTTTGATAAAGTATGGAGAATTGGATTATGGCAAAAATTATCTAAATATAATATAAATGGTAAATGTTTTCGAGTAATTTAAAGCATATATAAGAATATAAAATCCTGCGTTCTTGTAAATGATAAGAAGTAACATAGGTGTACGACAGGAAGAAAATTTATCTCCTTTGCTTTTTAATCTATTCCTTAATGATCTAGAAGACTTTTTCATAAATAATAATGTTACTGGAATCGAATGTAGGGAACACCAGCTTGATGATACCTTGATGGTTTACCTCGAAATGTTCATTTTATTATATGCAGACGACACTGTAATACTAAGTGACACCCCTGAAGGCCTACAAAACGCACTGTCTATTTACTCGGAATATTGTAACTTATGGAAACTCAAAGTAAATCACGCTAAGTCTAAAATTATTATTTTCTCTCCAAAAACTGAACTTAACTATGAATTTATTCTAGATAACGAACATTTAGAAATAGTAACAGATTATAAATATCTAGGTATTCTGTTTAGCAAAAGTAACGCATTCTACAAAACAATAAAACAGTTAGCAGAACAAGGGACCAGAGCCATGTATAGTCTACTTGCAAAAGCTAGAAATCTGCGACTTCCTATTGACATGCAAATTGATTTATTTAAGAAACTGGTGAAACCAATACTTCTATACGGTTGTAAAGTGTGGGGATTCGGTAACGTTGACGTGCTAGAACGAGTACAGCTTAAATTCATTAAACAAGTTCTAAAGTTAAAGTCTTGCACACCTAATTATATAGTATATGGGGAGGTTGGACTCTATCCCTTATACATAGATATTCGTGGACGTATGGTATCATATTGGGGAAATGTTAATTCTATCGAAAGATTAGGGTCGCTTGCAAATAGTATTTATCTTGTTGCACGAAGCGTTTATAAATTCGGTAAGGTTTCTCCTACATCAACGTACTTTAGATGGATGAATTGTATAAAGAACATTTTATGTTCAACTGGCTTCAGTGGTATATGGGCCAGTCATGTGTTTCCCAATAAACGTTGGCTTGCTAAGGCAGTCAAGCAAAAGTATATAGATGCATTTCTTAATGATTGGTATAATGATGTTGCTTCAGACACGAATTACAGACTTTTTAAACATAAATTTGAATTTGAGCGTTATTTGATTACATTACCGCCAAATTTATTATATTATCTTACTTCTTTTAGAACCAGAAACCACAGACTTGCAGTAGAAACGGGAAGATGGTCTAAAACAGATCATAAAGAGCGCAAATGCGGCCTTTGTAAAGCAGAAATAGGAGATGAATATCATTATCTTTTAACGTGTAAACAGCTAGAGCATATTCGCAAAGAACACCTTAAACCAATATATTATAAAAGGCCAAATACTATCAAAAACCTAATGAAATAAAAAAATAAAGCAACATTGAAGACTATAGCAAAATTTATTAAAGTTATATATGACACTGTTAAGCAATAGTCAAGAAATGAATATCGTTTAAAATATAATCCATACTGCAAGATAAATTATTCATTCGTATAAAACAAGTTATTTTTTCGCAATGCCACGCCTGACATTGTATCGATTACGAGTCCAAAATATTTGAACTTGGAATTTAATTAAACTTGCAATAATATCTTAACGATTAGTATTTAAATGTGTATACATACGTAGGTTGTTCGAAAAGTTCGTGTAATTGTGTTATATCTTTCATAATTTTCATCTGTTGTACTGGAAAGTTGGTGTGCGTAAACTTCCACTTTATTCTAAATTGTTGATAGAAAAAAGAAAGAAAAGTGACAATAGAAACCGAAAATACAGTTTGCAGTGGCAACGTCAGCATCGGTACCCGGAGCAGTCCGAAAAATGTCACTTTTTTAAATGAAGTCTTAAGGAAATAAACATAATTTCTGACTGTTTGCTCATCGCCTGAAAAGCATGGAATCGTCATGTAATATTTCAGCAACATGACATTGCTTCCTGAAAATTTAAAATCAATGGGATGTTCCACAAAGAAGTTATAGTCCTTTATTACGAGGGTTGCATGGGGAAAACATGGCTTCAAACTGTGTCGTTGCGTTGCAAAAGATTATGAACTTCAGTATTTTCTTCATGAAACACACACAGAAACACTTAAGACGGTAAAATAAACGGGAAAACTATTAATAATATACTTCAGCATTTATGTACAAATGATTCGCATGTTTTAAGAGTGGAACAAAAGCAAATGATGGCGATTTTAGATGTAACCAACCAGCAGTGGAATTGTGTTCCTCCAAGAATTGCGAAAAATTTGATGATTCAGCGGAGAATATTTGCAAATTAGACTCAGGGAGATGTATCACCGCAAACTGATACTGGTTACTAAAACTTATAACAAAAAATGGACAAACACATTAAATGCGTAGATATTCATGGTGTTCATGCTGTGAAAGTGTGATCATCGCAAACGCGATTAAAATAAAGTTTGACGTTTTCGAAACGTCATTTTGACTTTGGCGTGCACCGGGTACCCACACCTCACCTTTTTGTAATGAACATATTTTTATTATGTCTTTGTACATCATCTTCGTTTTCACAGCATTTATAGGGCACATGTTGAAGTTAAATTAGGTATGTTTCTTTTTGTTTTACTATGAATATTAGTTGAATGATCAAACAATTATTCGAACTTTCCGAACGCCCCTCGTAGATGTGTATATATGCTGTAGGATGCTATAATTTATATCATGATTTGTAAAACAATAGTATGTAAAGCAATAATGTTTGGCCAGATTTGAGTATAGATATTGTCACAATGTTGATACCTGATATATTGCCCTCCAGGCAGCACAAACCTTAACACATAACATTTTATCTGAAAAAGCACATGTCTGAGATGATGATTGTATTCTACGATCACAACTATCTGTACTATCGGGTGAATAAATTACTAAATTACTACGTGTTAAATGTACGTCAACGCTCAAGCCTCAATCATGTCTATTTATTGTTTATTCCTCATGTTGCCATGTATTTGTATGGACTGAGAGAAATAAATTTATTTGTATTTGTATTTTGTAAGAAAGAGAGACTAGTGAGAGAGTCATTTCTATAGTTGTTTTTATTAACATTATTATCATCAATTATCCTTCGATTTGCAAAAGTTGTTGTTCTTTTTTCTTACGAATTATGCTTATAATTATGCTTATTTTCTACGCCACTGGACACATACAACGATTCTTAACGGATTATCTTTAGATGAAAGAAAACGCCGACTGATTAATCTCGCCGTATCACTAATCATACTTAACACCGAAAAAATAACGATAATTAGTGAACAAGGTGAAAGCTTCAATTCAAGTTAAAGCATCTTTTTTAAGCTTTAAACCTTCAGGATTATAAATGACATCACCGATTTTGATGTGCCCCGACGTGAATGAGCGTAAGGAGATTGCCCTACATCAATTCAAGCCACAACCGGCAGTTCTTTGACGCATCAAGTCTATCTATCACTTTCAATGAAGAATACCGCCAATATCGGAATATAATTCAATTGCGCACGTTGGACAGATGCGTTTGGTGGAACAACCATTTTCGCTTTTTTCTATCCTTTTTTTCTTCTTCTCCCCCCCCCACCTTCGTTTTGTTGGTCTTATTTTACACTTTTCTTTACAAAAGGGCAGTGGAGGAACGGATTATTCGGCCAATTCGGCTGCAAATCGTTGATTTCGCTATCTTGCTCGAGAGCAAATGTAGGTAAATGATTTATCCAATCATGTTGCTCTCTATTAGGGCCGCGCTTAATGGCTATGCTAGATCGGTGAAATGACCTAGTTTGTAACTGCACATGATTAAACAGCTACGGACGCTGCAATCCATGTGGACAGGTGGTATCAGACGTGCGCTTGCGGCTGAACGATGAGTTTCTGTGAGGAGGAGCAGGAGTGGTATCTGTGATGCAAGCCGGAGAAACCTTAAACGGGCTGGACGTTTTACCAGTAGAGACGGGGGTGCATTGTCCTACTAGTGGCTGATGATAGGATGTTCTTATATAATATAGGGGCTGAGCATCCGTATCATCTTTATCTTGAATTTTGATACCCGCGGCCTAAAGAGTTCTAAATATGTCTGGAGTTACCAAAGTAGTTTTATGAAGTTGCTGTACCATATATATGTTTTTGGTTTGTGAAAGGGTATTTTTGGTTGTGCGACATTCCTTAGGGTAGTTCCAATCAGGGGGCATTGTGAGTTATCGTAATCCAATCTAAGTCGTAGTTCGTAACCAATCGTGTGTAAAAAAATAAGTTACTAATGTCATTTTAATATATTGACATTGACCATGGTTTGGGTGGGCCTATCTGAAAAGCAAAGAGCTGAAAATATATTAAGACAGAATTGTACAATATATCTACCCCATAACCATTGGTCGGAGATAGCAAGGGTCCCAGTTTAGTAACAACCACTCCTTTGCATGCTTTAACCAGACGGAATTACTGTCCCCGGCCGTTGGCATGGGAAGAAAGTACAAGATTAAGGTGATTACATGGTACATGGTATGTGTGGGCCAATATATACATAGTCAGATGGAGAGAGTAAGGTTGAAAGTATGAAGAAAAGTGCTGTGCCCTTAATATCTTCTCCTTCTTCTTACATCCAGGTGACGTGATATTTTTGAATTTTATTAGTTTTTTGTGGGTATGATGTTTTTGAAAAAAAAAAAGAATGGTGATAAGGTTTCTGATATATACACTCACATGGTTTACATAGGTAACAAAACATCTCCCATACGTTCTCTATCATACATATCTATATACTCACATACAAGCATACTATCGTACAGCCTTAATGTCCTTAACATGGAGTCCGGAAGTGCCCACCAGAGAGAACAGCCCAGCCTTCGTACGAACACCGCGGAGCCAGTGCGCTAGTAAAAGGCAGCCAGTATCCAATCGACGTACCGCAGTACGCAAAAAAAAAAAAAAAAAAAAAAAAAAAAAAAAAAAAAAAAAACGAAGGTAGGTTGTGTCCGTACGACTGCCGAGTTCTTCCCGCCGGTGCACCGCACTCCCTTTCTCCACTCCCAGAGTCCATAACCCTTTATATATACAGCCCAGGGCCTTCCCGCCCTTTACTCTGGGATTGCCCTGTTTTAAAAATGAACAGAAAAGAGTAAAAACTAAAACAAACAAAC
The DNA here is from genome assembly GCA_964017185.1 of Rugalucina vietnamica. Lineage (NCBI taxonomy): Eukaryota > Metazoa > Mollusca > Bivalvia > Lucinida > Lucinidae > Rugalucina > Rugalucina vietnamica. The sequence continues at coordinate 42,306,302 of OZ024872.1, forward strand.
AAACGTACTCTGTGGTACCAGGAAGCGAATATCCTGGTACTGGCAGTGCATAACACATTGCAGCCAGTACCAAGTCGGTCCGTAGACACCTCCTACTCCCCAGAATTGCTATACAATAGCTTATCTGCCCCAAACTTAGTTTTTGAGATCTTTCTTGCATCGGAGGACTAACTGGTCAATGTGTTTAACCCAATGAAGCCTGTTGTCAAATGTGAGACCTAGGAATTTGCCCTGGGTCTTGTACTCTAGTTCCTGGTTCCCTATCTTAAGTTTGGGTATGTCACCCTTAGATTGCTGTTGTAAAGTACCACCTCTGTTTTACCCGCTGATATCTTGATGCCTAGTGCTTCTGCCCATTCTTTAATAATGTTTAAAATTCTTTGCAGAAGTTGGACCAGTCGCTTCACACTCTTGGCCGTTTTCCAGACCGCTGAGTCATCTGCATACTGTGACAGCTCTGCAGAGAGTTCCTTAAGTACCTCATATTGTGTATTGGCAAGTATGTTAAAAAGTATTGGGCTCAATACGCTACCCTGTGGTGAACCGTTATCTAAAAGTCTAACATCTAACAAGTCACTTCCTACTCTTACTTGAATTTTTCTGTCTTTTAGAAAATCTTGCACCCAGCCTAAAATTCTACCCTTGATGTTAAACTTTACTAGCTGTGCTAGTACCCCCTTAGTCCACATGAGATCAAAAGCTTTTTCAAGATCAAGAAATATACATAGAAGTTTCCTATTTTCCATCTTAGCCTTAAGTATGGCTGATTGTAACCGAATGATCTGATCAAGGGTAGATCTGTTTGTCTTAAAGCCTGATTGAGTGGGTGCAAGAAGGTTATTATTTTCTATGTGACTTATCAGTCTGTTAGCTATCATGGTTTCCATTATTTTACAAACAGCTGATGTCAGTGATATTGGTCTGTAAGATCCTGGCTCATGTACTGGTTTGTTTTGTTTAAGTAGTGGTATGATTGTGCCTAGTTTCCATTGGTCTGGTAGCTTACCTTCTGTCCATGATTTGTTGATTAATTTTAGAAGTTGTGATTTGCCTGTGTCAGTTAGGTTTTTTAACATGTCATAGTGTATTGTGTCTGCGCCTGGTGCTGTGCTCTTTTTCTTATTAAGTGCTGTGTTGAGTTCGTTTATTGTGAAGAGTGCGTTATATGGTTCGTCATTGCCTGTGGATATGCTCTCGTTTACTGTTTCATCTATGGCAGGTTCTACTTCCCTTTTCTTATCCTTAAATTCAGGTTGAAGGAGGTCATTGCTACTGGTCTTCTGATTGTGGTTTGCCAAAACATTTGCCTTATCCTTATTTTCATGGTACCTTACATTATCTTGCTTAATGACCTCTACTGGTTTAAAAGGTTTGCCATTAAATTTGAATATGATCTGCCAAACTTCCTTACTGTTGGTGTCATGGTTGAGTTTAGAGATGAATTCTCTAAACTTGGTCTTCTTTGCATTATCTAAAACAACCTTACTATTTGCTCTTGCTGTCTTATAAAGTTCCTTATAGTGATCTGTTTTGTGTCTGGTCCAGAGCTTGTATGCACGTCGCTTTGCTTTAACGGCCTCCATACAAGCGCTGTCCCACCAAGGTAAATGTCTGCTCTTATTGTTAATGGGTTTGGTTTTGGGAATTGACTTATTGCATGCATTGACAATTTCTTCGACGAACTGCGCATCGCAGTCATCGATGCTACAGCCGCCGAAGTCAACGTCAATATTATTAGTTAAGCTGCCAAAAAGGGTCCAGTTAGCCTTACTTATCTTCCATTTAGGTAGGGGGTTCTGAAGTACAGTTTTGAAGAAACAGTTATATTTAGATACAATAGGGAAGTGATCACTGCCAAGACAGTTTTGATGATCATACTACCCCACCACCCTTAGTGTCGTCATTTCTCCTGTATGAAACTGGTTCCTTATACCCCATTAATCTAATTGGTTGATATGATTTTTTGTCCCACGTTTCCTGAATACATACAACCTCTGGGAGTTCCTTAAATGTCCAAAGATAATCGTAAAACTCAGCCTTCTTGTGGTGCATTTCATGCCCGCGGACACTGCGAGCATTCCATTGCACCACAGTGAGTTCTGAGTTGTTGCTAACTGAACCAATTAATGCAGCTTAGTGTATGCGTGTATGTGTGTGTGTGTTTTAAAATTTGTTGTTTTTGAGTAACGTCACCCTCTGAGATCTTGGCTTCTGTGAGTGTGTCAGGCGTTGGGGTACTGGACCTCTGTGTGGCTCATCTGGAGATACGTAGTTGCCTAGCTTCTTGCTTCCGACGTTTCCCCTGGTTGCCTTGTTTCTCATGGGTGACGTGGTGCGTGCTTTGCGTGATATGCGTGAGTGCTTGTTAGATCTGGACGGAGTGGAGGGTGGGCAGGGGATTTTGTTGAGTCATGTGAGGGAGATGACTGCTTTAATTGTAGATTCCAGTACAGAGGTTTGCTGTGTGGAATTTGCTTCTGGCTCGTCATCAATGGTGATGACCTGGTCCTCCTGCTTCTTGTTTTTTAGGATGAACGCATCGGTGCTGTATACTACAGCGTCGATGGTTTCCTCTCTCTGTGACTCCGTCATGGTTTGAAGATGAGTTAGTGTCTCTGGTGTGAGAAGGAATTTGAGGATTTGAGGATAGTTGCTAGGTGTTGCTTGGTTACTAAGACCCTGTCTTGGTCTTTGTTTACTGGTGGTTGGTGTAAAGATGGTGTTGTTGGTTCTGCGGGTGCTGGATTGGTCACTGTGTTTGCTATTTGTGCGTACGATGCTTGCAAGGGTTTGGGTGTGGGTGCTGGTATGTTGGTAGGGGTATGTTTTGCAGCCGATCTCCGGGCCTCCCAATCGGACATGATTTGATGGTTAATGGTTGCGATTTGTGCCTTGTAGTCACGGAGTGCTGGGCAAAACTGGTTTCCAACGGCGTGGCCTTGGAAGTTGCAGTTCGGGCATACGAGACACGGACGAGGTGCTTTTAACTCCATGCAAATCCCGCTTGCGTGGTCCCGGCTACAGAACATACACCTTGTGTATTGGTTTCTGCATCGTGCATGTGTGTGCCCAAAGTGCTGGCATTTGTAACATCTGTGTAAAGCTAAAAGTAATGGTGAAACCTCAATTTGTGTGGTGTCAGATGTGATGTTTAGCGGTGCTATGTTTGTACTGAATGTAAGTATAGCTTGCTTGGCGCCTGCTTTGTTGTTGATTGGTTTAAAAAGGTACAAGTAGGCAAAGATCAGGAAAAGGCGCAATCAGAAAGAGATTCCCACTCCAAAAACCGAGGTGGGAAAACCAAACTAATAATCAGGCACTTATACCATGAAACATCTCGTAAGCCGAATGAGCAGCTATTTTCCCAATAGGTGGCCACTCAGTTACCTTAACTTAATTAAAACTATGAAAACATACATAAGGCGCAAACAGCACAAAAAAATTTAAACACCAAGACATAAAACAAAAAGAACCACCACAGAAGTATCGCCTTGGAACGATCCGTAACACAAAGTTACTGGCGGGCTTAAACCGGTTTTACAGGATCCTAACCTCACCCTCAGCTTCTGCAGTGGTTCATAACATTTAGTAAGTTCTTCGGTCCTCGTGGTGAATCTCTAACTAGTCAATGAATCATCAAGAACAAACAAATAAATCATGATAAACATCCTGATGAATAAAAAACAAGTACTTATAGATTGAGTAAGCTGCCCGACGATGGAGATCCCTGGGTGCCGAATAACCTACTAACTCCGGAGCAAAAGAAAAACCTCAGTTGGACCCCGGTGGGCCAAGCAACAGACAAGAAGCTCCGGCCCCAACCAAATAAAATGAATAGCTTTAAGTCGGGGCCATCATAGAGTCTGACGCCCGACCCACCGGCGTGCAATTAAAGAAGGCAGCATAGTTATCAACCATGATTAGGTTAAAAACTAAGCATGCAGACTGTCGCATAACATTCAAGTTATAACCTATACGTCTGTAACGTGTTATGATTTTTCTGAACTGAAAAGAAAAATCATTAATTCCTATAAGTTTCTTAAATTTGTAAACTAAGTCACCATAAAATTCAGGTTCCGAAAGGCCCTCACTTAAAAGCGTCTTTAACCCAACATTATATTTGGAAATCAATTCATAGTGTCTACGATAAAATTTAGAAAAGGTTTTTCGAAGTTTATGATACCGATAGCCCTGTTGGAGAAGTTTTGCCGTTAAACATTTATTTCGAGCGTTGAAGTCTGTAACATGATTGCAGACTCTAGCAAACCTAATAAGTTGCGAAATGTAAACACCATAAGAAGCACGACGAGGAACGTCACCATCCAAAAAAGGAAAATTTACTATATCAAAATCAAAGTCATCGCGCTTATCATTAATTTTAGAAGAAACAAATCCATTTGCAACAGAAAGATTGTTCAACTGAAGTTCAGGTGGATAAATTTGATTGACCATACCTTCAAAAGTCTGTTATGTTGTTCCTGGTCATGTTAAATTTCTTGGCGAATTTTGCTTTTGTTAGGTGTGTGTCTATGATGCCTTTGCTTAAATGCTGTGGTGTGTTGTGTGTATTGCGTGATTTGCGTGCTTGTTGTTGGTTGGTTGTAGTGTACCGGAGGTCTAGGAGACCAAGACTCTGGTAAATGAAATGGCTTGCCTTAGAGAGCAAGGCATTTCTGATGGTGAATGATACGGACTGGCGCCCAATCATCGGTGCTGAATGGACCCCATTACTACCCATTTAGTTTCTAAAAGCCTTGGTAACCCTTTCCCCCACTTGCTGTGTCATTAATCCATTGGTAAGGGTGAATGTTACGGACACAAGGGTGTCTGCTATAGATGTAGATGATGGAGGGGCTGGAGTAGCCTCCATGGGTTCTTCAAAGGCTGGGGTGGGCGCTTGACCTGGAGCGACCTGGTCAAAAAGTCTGTGCTTAGCTGTGGTCTTCTTGACCGAGCTTTTACGGCACACCTTCTTGGATGGGGTGTCACCGACCTGGCCAGAGAGGTCCGGTGATGTGTCTGGAGAGGCTGGACGTTTCTTTCCACTCCTTGAAGGGGTGGTAAAGAGTATCCTGCGGGTGGTCACCACTGGAGAGGAGTGAGCCTGTGGTGTCCCTGGTGTGAGGTGTAGGGTAGCTTCTCCCTTACTTGGAGTGAGAAATGTGGACTGGGTCTTGCCGTGATTTGATCCGGTACCGGACTTATCGATGGGGCCGGGGGCAGTACCTGAGGTGGCGGAGGCATGACCCGTTCTACTATCAGCGGTACCGGTTTTAGGCCGGTGTCAGGGGTGGTACCGGGGTCAGAGGTACCGGCTTTAAGACCTGTGCCGGTGATTGGAACGGGACCGGACTCACCGAAGGCGGTCTCAGAGATACTGGTGGTCTGGTCCGAGGTACCGGCTTTTACACCGTTGCCTGGATTAGGAACGGGACCGGAGGCGGTTCCGGAAGTGGTACCGGGTTTTGTGCCGGTACCGGGTTCTGGGGCTGGACCGAGTGTGGTCCCGGAAGTGCTGGATGTGGAGCTAGGGAATGACACATGTATACCTGTGTGGCCTTTTATACCCCAGCCCTGTCTCTAATGGAATTAGTCAGACATGAACTCGAATATTCTTCTTCTTTTTTTTCTCTATCTTTCGTACTTGCATTCATGTATATTCTAAGAAGTCGTCGCCGGATTTCAAAAGAAAAAATGACACTTTTATTACCGTTTACCTGTATTGCACCGTGCAATACCTGTTGATTCGGAGACTTTTTTGAGCCGGTAAAGATCATTCGCACTTATGTCACGTTGCAGGCACGTGCCGCATTAATGACAGATACCTCACACAGTTTAATGTAACTTTATTGAAGATTGTATTCGGAAACATAATTAAAATAAATACATTATGAAAAATAATCATAAACTCTAGGCCAACATGCAACCACACTTTTCTTGCAATGTTAGCTCTCATCATCATATAGTCATACTCATAATTTTGAAAAGAATACTACGCTAGCTTTATATGTATACTTGCCCGTGCTCTGAGCAACGATTTCTTTTCAATAGCTGCGGGTGTTCTATGCATTTTGCCAAAAACAAGATATTTTTTTTCCAATTACCATGTTCAAATGACACGCACGATTTATTTTTTCTTTCTTATATGCATTGTCTAAAATGAAGTATTCAGCAGCCTAACCCCAGTCTCATATGCCAAATGATGTATTACTATTTACCTATAACATGTTACATGTATTTCTTTGGAATAGTGGTTATATCTTATGATTTTGATGCTTCCTCGATAGTTGGGTAACAAAGCTTTGAACAACTGTTGTGACTGTTACAAAGAACCCAGGCTCAGAGATCTTACTGAATAATGTAACACATGTAACATTACATATTATGAATAAAGAAGGTCGCTGTCTACATGTTATATTTCAAAACAATGTGATGACTTTATGTTTCCTATGAGTAATTGAAAGTCTTTAATGTAAATAAAACAGCAGATATTACTTATTAATTTCTAAAAATCATGCCTATGAATCTATGTATAGAATAAAGGGTATTCAAATACTGCCTCTCTAATGCTGAAATATATGTAGAGCAGAGAAGATGCTTCACCTTGAACAAAACATCAATTGAAGTGACCCCAAACTAATCTTCATCAAAGGCATCCATGGGCGTAGCACTTTTTCCTTAATACTTAAGAAGCAAACCATTTAATTTGCATCCTCGTCAATACGAATAAAAACTTAGGAAATAAACAACTTTAGTGATAAAAAATTCTCATTTCGGCCCATTTCTGAAAATGAAACTAGAAAGATTTTCTCAAAGTTAAATGTCAAAAAGTCCACTGGTGTAGAAAATATTTCAGCAAAACTTTTAAAGGCATGTGCTCCAAGTCTCAGCCATGCTGTGTCCAGTCTTATAAATTTGTCATTTGCTAAGGGTATTTTTCCCAGTAGGCTTAAAAATGCACAAGTTATACCTTTGTATAAAAAGAAAGATTCTTTAAACAAAGAAAATTATAGACCTGTTAGCATACTGCCCACTACTTCAAAAATCTTTGAAAGAGTCATACATGAGCAGTTATCTGAGTATCTAGATGATATGTTCAATCCTTTTTTAGCAGCCTTTAGAAAAGGCTATGGATGCCAAACTACCCTGCTACGCCTACTTGAAGACTGGCGGAGTGCCTTGGACAAACATGAGTATGTTGCTGCAATACTCATGGATTTGTCCAAGGCATTTGACTGTCTTCCTCATAATTTACTGTTGGCAAAACTTCAAGCATATGGAGTGTCTCAAGATGCAGTGAAACTTATTGAAAGTTATTTAAGTGACAGGAGTCAGCAGATTAGAATGGGATCTAACACTAGTGATTGGGAAAACCTCACTAAGGGGGTCCCTCAGGGTTCTATATTAGGCCCCTTACTTTTTAATGTATTCATCAACGACATATTTTATATTGTTGAAAAATGTTCACTATATAATTATGCAGATGATAACACCCTTGCTTATATTCACAAAAAAATAGAAATTCTGCATCAAGTGTTAGTCAAGGAAAGTCTTTCATTGATTCAGTGGTTTGAAAATAATCTCATGAAAGCAAATCCTGATAAGTTTCAGGCTATTTGTGTTGGTAAAAGAACTTTTGATGCTATTACATCATTTCAACTGGGTAACACTAAGATTACATGTGAGGACAAGGTTTCTCTGCTAGGTGTTACTTTAGATGTTCAATTGAATTTTAAGGACCATATATCTCAAATTTGTACTAAAGCATCTCAGCAGCTAGCTGTTCTTAAGCGCATAGGAAAGTTTTTAACTAAACAAGGCAAATTAATGATTTATAAATCTTTCATAATGTCAAATTTTAATCATTGTCCAATAGTATGGCATTTTTGCAATCAGTCAAGTGCAAATAAGATGGAGAAGATCCAGGAGAGGGCCCTCAGATTCATCTGTGATGATTTTGAGTCTCCTCTGCCGGATCTTCTACAACAAAATGGAGTACTACCTCTGCATATCAGCAGAATGAAACTTATGGCTGGGGAAGTTTTTAAAATTGTTAACAACATAGCTCCATCCTATTTGCATGACTTGATAAGTCTTAAGTCCTCTCCCTATGATTTCAGATCTGAGAAGCAGGCACAGATCCCTCGTGTAAACAGTACCAGGTACGGCTTAAGGAGCTTCCGGTATGAGGCGGCCCGGATCTGGAACAGCCTCCCAAATGAGTTGAGATTGGCAGAATCTTATCCTCAGTTCCGGAGGCTGCTCCGGGCCTGGGACGGACTCAACTGTAAGTGTCCTTCTTGTTCTGCCTGATTTCTTATTTTGAAAATTCTTTGTTCAGTTTTATTTTATTCTTTGTTCATTTTTTACTTGTGTTATGTTCTTTCCATTTTCATTCAGTTATGTCAAAACCCTAAATTTTTATGTATCATTTCTTATTTTACAGGTTGCTGAGACCTGGGATGCTTTGTCCCACAGTTTCCTTTGATTGAATTTTTTTAGATTTCTCCCTCCTCCCCTTTTTGGTCCTTGTCTGTAAGGAGCTACTGTGGGAGCCTACCCTTTGTGTCTCCTTGCTGACCCCAAATTTAATTTTATTTTGACTTGCACCTATTTTAAGTTTTCGTTTTCGAGCAAAGGTAACCATTGGGATCCAGGCATCTTTGTCTCTATAAACATTTCAAATAACTATATGTGTTATTATTATGTTAATTTTAAAAAATACAACAATTTGCTTGCCGTGATATAAAAGTACTTCCTATTATCTGTGATTCATCTTGTAAATAATCGTGTTTATATACATGTGCATGCTGTGATATACTCTGTTACTTTTAATTATTTTACATATGTTTGTCGAAATAAAAGCCCTACTGGGCTTATGTTGTAGTTAATCATATTCGACGTTAAATAAAGTTTCTATGTCTCTATGTCTATGTCTATGTCTAAATCGCAGAAAACTTTGGAAAATAAAGGATATACCTACAAAATAACAAAGTTTTGTGCCTGGGCTGTTTATAGACCTAGATTGCTTATAGTGGTATCAAACAGATGATAATGCAATGTTCTGTTGCCCTCTAGCTTTATAGAATATAATCTTCATGATTATTTTTTGAAAATTAAAAATGGAGAAAACACCACAGAAGAATTAAGTGAATATACCTGCAAAATGACATAGAACTCCAGCACCAAAATCCTTACTGTGCTGAAAATGGTACCAAACAACTGCTAGGGCAGTTTTCAATAAGCATGTACTATAATATGCAAACCATTTGACTTTTGGGATTTCATGAGTATTAATGAAATCTTTAGATACTGGAGAAAAATTGTGGAAGAATTAAATGGGATATACCTACTTAACCACTATGTATATTGGCTACTGATAGCCATATGGAGCTGAAATTGGTATAAACTGATTGCCAGGACAAATACTCTTTAACCATGTAATCTTATGATTAAATCATATGAATGTTTGTTTCATGAATTTAATGAGAACTCCAGAAATGAGAGAAACAATGCTGAAATGTAAACTGGATAACCCAACAAAATCGTCTATTTCTCTGCTGGCAATGACCTTTGAGAGCTCAAAATAGCATCAGCTAATTGCTATAAGAATGTTATATTGCCAAGTTGTCAGATATACCAGAAAGCATATGAGTAAGCAACCAAAATACAAGCTTTTTGTGGATGGACATTCTTTAATAGTCTGACATTTTCTATTTGTTTAAATGTTTTACTTAATATCAATGAAATCAAATCTCAAATAATTCGTATAAGAGACCACATGGCAATAATAAATTGTCCTAGCTATCCTTTGATGTTATTTTCAGCATTCAAAGGCAATGGTCATCCGAGATATCAGTGATTTAATTGGTATATCCTTTCATTTTTCAAACCTTTTTTCTTACTTCTGAAGTTTTCATTTATATTTATGAGACATAAGATCAGAAAATCAGATTACACAGTTAAGGTACATTCTCAAAGCAACAATTTGCTACCAATTTCTGCACTCTTATGCTATCAGAAGTGAAGATACATATCATTTTGAAGGTGTACCTTTTTAACTTTTCTGTGATTTTAACCAATATTCTTACCTTAACATTTATTTAATTTAATATTCTTGAAAGTGAAAAGCAAATGATTCATATTTTTTGACTTTAAGGCAACAGTTTATAGTCTAAGCATTCATTCAATACCACTTTCAGCATCCAGTGTCAATTTAAAGGTCAGATACAAGTGATTTAGTAAGTTTACTCTTTAAGTTTTTAGCATTTTTTCTCAAGTTTTCTTAGGTTTTTATGAATAATAATCATGAATTCTGCAAATGAGATGATTCTAAAACAGGACTTTGATATCTGTAAAGTTGTCAAATGGCATCAGTGGTGCAACAACAGTATGTCATGATGATAGCTTGGGCCTGGAATGAGTTTATTTTTGGGCTTTAATGATTTTTGTGATTTTATTGATATATACCATTAAACATATTCATCATAAATATTCAAGGTACTAGTAAGTATTTGCATTATTGACAACCGGAAAGACAGCTCTATATCCATGCATTCCTGTGGTTTCAATTTTAGTCATCTTTACAACAATTGTCTGCTCAGATGTGAGCATTTTCGTATGTAGGCACCCATTCTTTTTCATATTGTTGGTGACCAAGGACACATTTTTTCATTAATATTCATGAAAATACAGCTGTGATGATTTTCGTACATATGTAGCCCTATTGCATTAAAGAAATTGTGAAATTGTATCACTGAGCTATAACATCAGTCAAATTATGGTCAAGAAGGATAGAATGGGTCAGAAAATAGTTTATAATTGATATCCCTTATATTTGATATTTCATGAATATGCATGAATGATGCAAGTGAGTTTATTGTCATTTCCTACTACTGAATGAAAGGACAGTATCTAAGCTGTAACAGGACAGCAAATTCATCGGTCTAAGATAAGTATTAGTTGCGATATGAGCTGTTTTGTATGTACACCCCCATCCTCGAATACCATGTTTTAGAATGTCATGTGTTGCGTTATACATCCGTTAATTTCAACAGTTTTGCAAGACTTAAAATTGACCAAGCATTGGTTTTCAAGCTTCCAATGGGGTCCTCTGACAGGGGGTATGAATGAAATTTTTGCTACTCTCCGACCACCTATTACGATTTTTCTGATGGCTGGCACCCTTACTACTGTTTTCAATCGCGGTCTCGCAGTTTTCAGTTTTTTGCTTAGTTTTTAACCCAATCATGGTTGATAACTATGCTGCCTTCTTTAATTGCACGCCGGTGGGTCGGGCGTCAGACTCTATGATGGCCCCGACTTAAAGCTATTCATTTTGGTTGGTTGGGGCCGGAGCTTCTTGTCTGTTGCTTGGCCCACCGGGGTCCAACTGGTGTTTTTCTTTTGCTCCGGAGTTAGTAGGTTATTCGGCGCCCAGGGATCTCCATCGTCGGGCAGCTTACTCAATCTGTGAGTCCTGGTTTTTGATTCATCAGGATGTTTATCATGATTTATTTGTTTGTTCTTGATGATTCATTGACTAGTTAGAGATTCACCACGAGGACCGAAGAACTAACTAAATGTTGTGAACCACTGCAGAAGCTGAGGGTGAGGTTAGGTACCTGTAAAACCGGTTTAAGCCCGCCAGTAACTTTGTGTTACTGATCGTTCCAAGTCGATACTTCTGTAGTGGTTCTTTTTGTTTTATGTCTTGGTGTTTAAAAAATTTTTTGTGCTGTTGGCGCCTTATGTATGTTTTCATATTTTTAGTTAAGTTAAGGTAACTGAGTGGCCACCTATTGGGAAAATAGCTGCTCATTCGGCTTACGATATGTTTCATGGTATAAGTACCTGATTGTTAGTTTGGTTTTTTCCCACCTCGGTTTTTGGAGTGGGAATCTTTTTTTGATTGCACCTTTTCCTGATCTTTGCCTACTTGTACCTTTTCACATTGCACGAAAATGCAACAATGGGATGTTTTTCAAAAGCATCAAAGTCAAAATGCAATCCGCATATCAGAGCGCCTTTCGCCGGTTCTTCTCGAATCCGGGCTTAACGTATTTACTCCAGCACATTGCTACGCAAATGTCATTTATGTTTTTGTCACTGATTTTATGATTTCGAAAAATGTGGAAACTAATTGTTCTGTTGTGCCCATCACATTTCTGGGCATGGCTATTCCAAACCCTATCCCGGGCACGGGACATGGGGAGGGTGTGTGGTTATAATTACAAAATAAACTATCCACCAAATAGACAACCAATCACTGGAGATCATCTGTAAAAGCATATGTCATTCTGCATTCAAGAGTAACTTTTTGGTCTTATTTGCAGTGCCAAACAATGTGTAGAAAAATCCGAGTCCATTTTAACTCCAAAGCGGCGAAAGTTGTGAAAAACAGCTGATTCATTAGGGCGATTTGACGCTTTCAAAAATACCCAAACCGTATCGAAGGGCAATCAAACGATTTGTAAGACATTGTTCTTTGAGGGAATTGATGTTGTTTGTCAACGAGAAGTCATTCATAGACACCTTTTTAATAAAAACAATTACACATCGTTTTGAGATCGGACCAAACTGTTTTTGCTAAAATGACAAAACAGTCAATATTTATACGACAAACACTGTCATAGATTGTGTGCAAATTAACAAATCAAACGATTTTTTACATCTTTCTTCTTTCATATTTTGTTGGTTAAAGATTACCTAGCCTTTTAATAACAACGCGTTTTAGTCAAAAAGTACCGACTATTTTACGCTTGGTCGCCATTTTGAAACGCCGAACAAGGAATTCAGTGTCAACGTATAAGAAACAATTAAAAATCCAATAAACACTACAAACATCAAAATCTGGTTCGTAAATAAAATATAAAATGTTTACAGTTTCTATAGAACTAAAATATTATCTCATCAAATGTATGCAATTGCAGATGAATGTCGATATTTATCATTGGTTTTGTCTTCGAAACAATATGGCGGCGTAGGTGGCGCCACAGGTACACGCGCGACAAACCTAAAGTGGCCCGCCCCCAGGGGGACTGTCTATTATCTCTTCATCTTTATCTCAGATTTTACCAAGAGATCGACTGGGACAATATACAAGGGGCATTACCGAAGCGTTATCTGGAAAATTACCTAAGCAAAACGAATTCGGTTATTTCCAATATCGCGACAGCAGCGATGGTCTTTATTTGACACCTGTGTGACATCGGTCAGTATCTGATATTTCACAGTTAACAAGTACACAGTGTTAAGGAGCACAATAATCGCCAGTACACTCTTGCAGCGCACGAGTTCTGTTCACTTTTAAGTTCAAAATAAATTTCATCACGCAGTTCAATCTATAGTTCGATAATGAGCGGGTGGGAAAAGAATACAACCATTTTAGAGACGGTACTTGCATTTTTACGACAAAAATGTCGTTTAAAAACCCATTCTCTGCTATTTTTGATCCAAACGATACAGCGCATACAAAGGGTTATATATCTCACTGCACGTTCTGGTATAAAAATTAGGTCGCAGTCACGTCTCGTGCAGCACGCAAATATGCGCCAGAATAAATCAGCCCGTGAAAATTGTGGGGTTGAAATCAGACTACGTCCTTACATTGGCCAGTTTTTTTCCGGTATTTTGCAATCACTTGTGAAGACGTAAGTGGTATTTGGAATACGTATTAGTGTATACTTTAAATTAGTATTTTTGTTTAAAGCCCCACATTTTTGAAAATATGTTGATATAAATCAATTACGTCGTCTCCTAAGATGGAGGGGTTGAGTATACGTATACTTTTACGGAAGAGGCAATCTTGTTTCATGAGCTATTTTGATTTGGCTATGTGTTTTCGTCCAAGTCAACAGGTTTTACAGTCATGTCGGGACGAAACCACTGATTCCTTGATGCTACGCAGTTCCATGGAGGAGATTAAAGTGTCTTGTGTATGGGCACAGCACGGCGAAGGTAGGTATTGAACCCGATCTATGTTTTGAGGAAAAATATTAAAAATATCAATTTTTCCTGGTAAAATTATCAATTTTTAAATGTCAAAAATGTCTGCGTATTGCATGGGCAAGTTTTCGCACAGGCGCGTGAAGTTATAACCATAAATCATTAAAAATGATTTTCGTCATGGGCCGTGAAGTATACACTGACTGTAGGTGAAATCGACAAATTGAAATTAAAATTCAATGAAGCTAGAATCTCACTGGCATGCGAAATTTTCGCGACTGTTTGCCAATTTTGTCGCGGACTTTCGCACGACATTCGTGCGAGTGTTGCACAAGTATATTGAAAATTTTCATGTGTCGCGAACTTTTTAAACAGGTTTTAAATTTTATGCAAATGTTTCCGCCAAAATATTTCGCAAGACTGTCGCGCGACTGTGGTACGAATGAAAATGAAAATAAGCAACATTCGCAAGAAAGTCGTGAGACACTCTCACGACAGTCGCGAGGTATATTTTCAAAATTAGACCGAAATTCGCGAATTTGTCGCATAAATGTCCATTCAATGAGAATGCAACGTAAAAGCTGTGTTTGTATCGTTAATCTTTGGAGAACTAGTCTCCAGTTGTCGCATCCCATTGAGGCAGGGGCCTTAAGCATGCGAATTTCACTGGCATGCGAATTTCTCGCACTGGCATCTCACTGGCATGCGAATTTCTCGCGGCTGTTTGCGAATTTTGTCGCGGACTTTCTATTTCGGTCAGCTGTTTTCAGTTTAGTCAGCAACGTATGTAACCTTCGTATAGGCATTGTCCATTACAATAGCACAAACGTTAAACGTATTATGCATGCTTTTTACAGTTTCACTGAAAATTTCAATATCCATCCCCTCCGGAAGAAAGGTACCTTTTACATAAGCCACCTACGAAGAAATTACGTATACCTGAAAAAATCAGCCATGTGGCATCCCATCTTAATTTGGGATAGTATAGATCATTATTCGGCTACTGTGAAGGTCAGACATCATCAAAATTTGTACAGGTTAGATGGAATTGCTCGAAACTTGTCATTTCATGATGTCGCATGACAGAACAGGTAAGGCACAAAGCTTCATTTGAAATTTTGGCGCATCTATCACGCTGTTTCTACGAAGTGTTGCAAGGTCATTTTCATATCAGTTTAAAGCTTATGTGATATACTTTATACTGCGCATACACATATACAACAACTATCTACAGAGAAATGAGGAACAATGATCTTACCTGGCAGATTCATTTATCCATGGTTTGTTTACACAATTTATTCATCCCACCTATCCGGAAGTACGCTTTAAATCAACCCCTCCGTTCCGTCGCTCAGTTATTGATTGGACTGCGTGTTCATAAACAATATCAGTTCTAACTCATAATATATTCAGGAACATTCATTCTACTGAGATCCACAGCTACAGAATACAGACTAAGAGCAATGGTACCATACAGACAGTTAGCTTGTTACAGTGACAGTCAACCGGCAGTGAAGCAAATCAAGACAAGTACTTAAAATGTACATTATAAAGTTTGACTTTAAAGACAGTATAATTTACAGTGCAAAACAAAAACATTTTAATGTTACAAATGTTAAACACTTGCACATGGTCATGTCTTAAAGTTACTTGATGCAGTATTTCAATTTCACTCATTCCAAATAAAGAGGGAGGTATTTTTTTATGCTTATTTCTAGGGCCGAAAAGACTCGTCATCATTGTATGCTCTTATCTTGTATAATTTTATGTAATTCAAGTGCAACCCCATCAGTCAATTAATCCGCCTCTAGTCATTGTACATGACAATAATAAATAGAAATAAAAAAAGAAATAAATTATCAAAATTTCCACATTTTGAGGAAAAGTATTCTATTCATGAGTCCCCGCTACGACCGGTAGTTACATGCGTGAAATGTATCTATGTTTGCACATCTAAACACGCCACTACACCGAGGAGACCTTCAGTGCGCGGTAAGCCATTGAAGCAAGAAATCTTGTACCTTGTATTTTGAGCAAACAAACTCTGAATCTAAATGTCACGACCCTGTGGCGCAATCAGAAAAAGATTCCCACTCCAAAAACCGAGGTGAGAAAAAACTAAATTAACAATCAGGTACTTATACCATGACAACATATCGTAAGCCGAATGAGCAGCTATTTTCCCAATAGATGGCCATTCAGTGGAATAGAAGCCCGTTTGCCAGATGGATTCCAAAATGCTTAATGCTACTAAAACAGCGGCATGAATGCGTACCGCATGACGCTGTTACGACGTTAGGCCGGTTTTACAGTTGTTACCCTTGAAACGCACGTGATTAAATGCTAAATTTTCATCCGATTTTTTTTTAAAAAAAATGTGAATATGTTAATTGTATGATAATTTACAACATGCACAGAGAGTGTGAATTTCACATGAACATTGAAAATTTGGCAGCACTTTTCTGCGAACTTTTTTGAACGCACCTCGTATATATCAGTTTGCATTATCTATCTGTTAGGTAAATGTAAACACTTCAACAGCATCTGAAACATCTCAGGCTGCATTGATACAACACACAACCTCTTCCCATAAGCCACCACATGCAAGCTCCATGATAACAGGACCAGCGTTGCAACTGCCAACGATGAAAGATCAACTTTCTACAATGTCAACGACAATTAAATCTTTTTCACCAAGCACGGAATCGACCGAATGTAATTCGACAAACACGCTCGTATTCACTACAGAACAGAGATCCTTACAGCATCGTGCGAAAATGAACCCTCAAATGGTTCATGGATTCTGAAATTGTGCCATGCCATAGCGTACTTTTTATGTGTATCCATATGAAGAGGGGTTGTAATGTTAACCGGTCAACTGTGAGTGTAGCGGAATGACGAAATGTGGGCTATATGGATCAGTTGATTTTACTCGTAACTAAATACATTACATGATTGTATTTGGCGACGCGCGTGGCAAATAAGGGCTGGGCCTCGAGACTGTACCCCAATTTACTATCCATCATCTGAAAATCCTGATCTGGATGGCATTCTCTGGACGAGTGGTTATAGTATCAGTTTTCTTCGAGAAACAACAATGCTGATTCTCCCGTCTTGACCCATCTTCCATAATATACTCAACAAAATATTATAAGCACCGCTGCACTTTTTCCCCAATTGGCTTTCGTAGTATAGCATCGCACATTTAATCCAATTTTAATGTCAAACCCATGCGAGAAAAAAATGACGTATGCATTTACAATTTACGAAGTTACTTACTGCAAGAAGTTTTGAATCTTGAAATGTCTTGTAAAAGGCCACAGAGCATATAGATGTTTTAATAACTTGGATTTTGGAGTCTTTGAACACTCAGAACACCAGGAAATCAAATCCATGAAAAGTATAATGTAATTCTTGATAAAATTTATTCTTTTTTCTTTTCTTTTTTTTTTAAAGAAAAGTTTCTAACTTTTATTGCTAAAAAGTGTATGGGCAAGTTTTCGTAATTAAAATGCCTTAATGCCTGATTTTCAAAAGAAAATCGCAGTGCATTTATTTAAAAGCGAAATTCTTCTAGTCGGTAACTTCATGGCATCATCTAAAAAGTTCAAATGAAAGGAAGTTCTGCTAAATTTGGATGGTATTCTTGTGTTATACACTACATTACATGAAAAATACAACAGCGGTCTTTAGAATATTTTGGTTTAAACTTTGATTTATTTTTGTACACACGACATATGAAAGAAAACTATATAGTTAAGACAGGAATCGAGAAAATTAAACAAGTACAGGCATTCTGTGAGGAAAATGGTTTGAAACTTGAATTAGGGGCAATTTTGTGTGCTGAATCCAATGTTGGCCAGTTGAGAAATGGCGTCTTCATGCCCTAATTTGCATATTTTCAAAATGGCCGCCAAAATATATAGAATCTGTTATATTGAGGAAACGTTTCATGCTAAAATCACTTAAACTATATTGTTAGATGATTGCTTGACTAAATTACATAAATCTAAATTCAAAGAATTTTTGTCCGCAAAGATAAACTCACTTGCACTATTAAAAGTGGCAAATGTTAACGCGATTCTTGACCAGGGGTGTACCTACAAAAGTAATCATATCGCCATTGTTACTCGCCCTAGGCCACTGAGCCTGATCTCGTTGTTAAGCTTAGACATATCCATTTTATCCAGTGGTAAGTAATTGCAATTAATCTAATTTGCATATTCATGAATTTTAATTAAAACATTAAAATTGGTTTGATATCAATAAATAAACAAATTTCAGACCCAAACTATCATTATGACACTTTTTTTTATTGAACTAGTAATATATCATGTGACAAATACATAGATGTCATTGTCTTATTCGAAAATTTTATCTCATATGCATATTCATAAATATTAATTAAAATGTCTAAAACCGTGACGAAAACCAGGGAAAAACTATTGCTATTGAAAGGTTTTTGGCGGTTTGTAAGATCTTTCTTGCATTATTAGACAACTTATGACAGTCAGTTTGGTCAGAGGGACCACTTAAATGACGTGAAATATTGTCCTCAACAATGAACATATTTGCATGATGTAAATGCAAAATGTTTCCGCACCATCCATTGTGTGATTCTAAAGAACGGGATGCATATACAAAATAGTTTTATCCTATCATTTCTGATTAGCATGCTCTAGAATACTATGATTGATCTGATAGTAGTGTTTGAACATAAAAATTTAACCGTATCCTAATATTCAAATCATAGAATGTGCATACTCATAAATATAAATAAAAATCATACGAAATGGTAGGAAAATCATTGAAACATGGGGTAAACATACAAAATCACTTGTACCTGGACTGTTAATAACATATCTAACGTTGGAAAGGGTACTAGTATCAAATAACTGCTAAGGTATAGCACTATCCCTTTGATGTGATATTAGAAAATTCTGATTTTCCGTTTCATGTATATTAATGAACACTTTTAGAATCGGGAGAAAAAAAAATGGAAAAGATTAAACAGATACATCTTCAAGTATACTTGTATCTCGGCAACTAAAAGCTCCCGGTGCTGAATATGGAATCAAATGATTGCTAGGGCATTATCATACCATCCATACTATAGTAGTTAAGTTATTTGAGTTTCATTTTCATTAATATCAATAAAAACTTTAAGAATTGTGGTAAAATGCAGAACAATTTGAGGAGGTATAAATTTCAAACACATGCATCTTGGCCACTGAGAGATCTACAGAGCTGAAGTCGAAATCAAATGATTGCTATGATAATGTTCTATAACCATATGATCTAATGATATATAAGGCATCTAGATATTTTGTTGTATGGATATTAATGAGATCTTTTCAATTAGAGAAACATCACCGAAAAGTGAAGGCGGTATACCAACAAAATTGCTTACTATCTCCACTGCTAATACCCTTAGAGAGATGAAAACGGTACCAATAGAATGCCAGGAAAATGTAGTCTGATAGTTAAACAGTATCTGATTAAAAGCCATGTAGTATGATAGATAAAAAGGTACAAGTAGGCAAAGATCAGGAAAAGGCGCAATCAGAAAAAGATTCCCACTCCAAAAACCGAGGTGGGAAAAAACCAAACTAACAATCAGGTACTTATACCATGAAACATATCGTAAGCCGAATGAGCAGCTATTTTCCCAATAGGTGGCCACTCAGTTACCTTAACTTAACTAAAAATATGAAAACATACATAAGGCGCCAACAGCACAAAAAATTTTAAACACCAAGACATAAAACAAAAAGAACCACTACAGAAGTATCGACTTGGAACGATCAGTAACACAAAGTTACTGGCGGGCTTAAACCGGTTTTACAGGTACCTAACCTCACCCTCAGCTTCTGCAGTGGTTCACCACATTTAGTTAGTTCTTCGGTCCTCGTGGTGAATCTCTAACCATATCTTATTTAAAGCCATGAATGTGACGAAAAATTGTGAAAATTACATGAAAGTTGTGCTCAATCAAAATCGCTTGTATCTTGGTTGCTAACAAATATGCTTTATAAATCTGAACATATGGCAATAATAGATTGCATGTGTACTAGCAATACTTTGATGCCACTTTGAGCTCTCTAAGTCTATTTGCAGTCCAGATATAAGCAATTTTCTTGGTAACCCCCCTTCATTTTCCAGTGAATTTTCTCTTATTTATAAAGATCTTAAATGTATTAACATTTATACAGCAAATATTTCAGAGAAAGCAAATAGCAGATAATATGGTCATAGAACAATGCCAAAGCAATCATTTGATACCAATTTTAGCTCTCTAGGTCTATTTGTAACCATGCTATGTGCGTTTTTACGTGTATACTGCCTTATGCTTTCAGCATTTTACCCCTATTCCTAAAGATTTTATTAATGTCATGAAAATAAAAAAAAAACAAATGACATATTGTGGTATAGGAAGGCATAATATTGTCATTTCTCAGGTTTACCCCTTTAATTTTTCATTTCTTTTATGTCCAGTTTTTAAACATTTATTTTATATACGTGAAATTGAAAATCGATTATTTTTATACCACATTTCAGAGTAATAGTACATTGCCACAGCATTCATTTGATCTTTTGGTATCCTAGATTCATTGATAGCACAGGTACAATTTTTTGTACGTATACCCTATTTTTTCCAAGATTTTTCTCCCATTTTGATTTTTATCAATATTCATGAATATTCAAATTCAATGATTTCAATATTAGCTATGAAGGTTAAATTGCTATTTCAATGCATTACTATCAGACCAATCATAGTATATCAAAGTATGCTATTGGTGGGGCCTGGGTATTTTTGTAAGTTCATTCCATTCTATAGAATCACACTAGGGTTGGTTGTGGAAACAATGAGTTGTTTGCATCATGCAAATTTATGTGTTCATTGTTGATGACAAATTTTTATGGCATTTAATTGGCCCAAACCGGCAGCCATGAAAATTTGTCCTAAATGCAAGAACGATAATAACACCAAAAAACCTTTCAATGGCAATAATTGTCCCTGGTTTTTGCCCCTATTTTCGACAATTCAATTAATATTCATGAATATGCTAATGAGATGAGTTTCATATTGACCCATGACATCAATATACATGTATTTGTCATATATGGTATTACTGGTGCAATAACAAGTTGTCATAATGATTTATGTAGCTTCGGTCTGAAATTTATTTATTTATGGATTTATAAACCATTTTCAGCCATTTTTAACGTTTTCAGTAAAATTCATGAATATGCAAATTCGATAATTTGCATTACTTACCAAAGGATCAAAATTCTATAACTATGCTTTACAGTGAGGCCAGATGCAGTAGTCTAGACCTTGTTACAGTGGAAATATGATAAATTTTGTAGGTACAAGTAGAAAAGCCCACACCCCTGCCCCCTCCGCACCCACCTTTGCCTTTTAACTTTTTGAGAATTTTTTATCCACTGATGACATTTTAATCATTATAAAATATTATTTATATAATTTTGTTGCAGTTTGGAATCCTTTACATATGCCAACTTGCAGCAATTGATGTTTTTCTTAATTTTTGGCGGCCATCTTGGAATATGCAAATTATATGGTGAAGGAGCCATTCTCAGCTTGCCAGCATTAGTTTTTGGATTCGGCATACCCGAATTCCCCTCAAAATCATCACAAGCCCTTTTCCTCACAAAATTCCTGAACCTTCATAACGAAGCGTCTTTTCTAAGGATCTCGGAAGAATGAATAGGTTTCCCGCCCAAAGTTTGAGTGTTTCTAGCGGCTTCTGTATTAATTTGTATACACTATCTGTTGCATTCTCTGTAAAATTTAACATTTGTAAGATGCAACAACATGGTGGGAACCTCTTGATGTTACATATCCTCAGCATAAATCAGTGTCAAAGGAGGAGGGGGTCATATTTTTTCAAAAAAATATTTTGTCAGAAAACACATTTTTTGCCTAAGATTATCAAGAAAATACAACAATATGCTTATTGCAACCTAAATTTTGGGCCAGAAATGATTTATGCATGAATAACGAGTGCATCATCTTTATCAGAATTATCACTGTAAATAAGACTGTCCATCACTTATGCAAATACCTGTACCTTAAAAATGCTATGCCAAATAAATTAAGCAACTTTTTCTCTGAACAGTGACTCCATACATTTTCAGACAATAGGGAAGTTCTTCTGACAATAACTTGCATGTATCAGTTAAGGGTAAAACCAATCATTGTGTGATGCTGGTGTGGTGTTGGATTTAAAGTCCACTGAGGCATATCTCAAATTAAACATAAACCATCAATAATTGATTAACTTACTTTGGACAGTATATTTATATGCATTGTAGTATGTACACTTTGTGTATACCTGTTAAAATAAGACAGATAGTCTGTTCATTCAGGTAGAACATACATATACAGTATATTTCCATAGCCTTGTTACATTACAAATAATGGAGCTGAGCCCATTTATCGGTTTTGGGGCTTTTTGACAGCCTTCCCCCCCTTGCCCAAACATGGCATTTTGATATAATATGTCATTTACAAAAATACAGTTGTGTTCAAAATATTTTGATTGGGCAAGGGGGGGGGGGGGACACAGACCTATAAAAAGTTTCCGATTTCCTATATGATCCTATATTAAATTCAAAGATTTTGTCCAATTTTTGAAGAAGTCACTTCTTGACTTACCCACATCATTACATGTCTAAATACAGCAGAAACTTATATTTCGATTGCAATAAACTTCATTTAAGTGCCTGGAACTTGAGATTTTGAATTATTTCTTGGGCATTCTCACTAAAGAAATCTTCCGAGATCCTTTTCTGTCTTAACTAATACAATAAATGACATGCATGAATCATAAATAATGACTTTAGAAAAAAGTCTAAAAAGTGGTTATTTAAATCTGTCTCCAATAAATATTTTGAGATGTATCTCAAACTTCGCTGCCGCAATTGCATCAGTTTGTATAAAAAAGTGTAGCCCTATAACATTTATAAGAGCCACCCGAAGCACTACAGAAAGCACTGAAATAAATATTCGTGGCTAACTGAAATCTACCTTTAATTAGTAATAATCATTGATCCACTATGATTGTAGAACATAACAAGAGTACCTGTGAACAGTCTAGTAAACTTACATGAAAATAGAAACGAAATGAATCACACATACTGATGCATGTACGTACATATCACGATAATATACCGTGTTCCACAGCCAACGCAACTTTTTTTTTTACTCTCATCTTTTAAATTGGCCAATTATCTGAAAACCGTTGTGCCAATTCAGCATCAAAATGACGGGAAAATCATTGTTTTATCATATTCAAATTTTTAGTGCATATGCGCGTGAACAAGCCTCAGGGTACAGAAATGCATTTCCCGTGCCTCGTGAGCGCGGGCTCGAAATTTTTCAAAACAATACATTGAAGGTCGTCCGATGAGTGTATGGCAATATCAATGTTGTAACCTACGGCTCAACGCCAGAAATCGCCATTGATTTTGAGCACCCCAAAATTGTTTTTAGGCGTTCAACGTCACTTGGTCACGTGATCGACGTCACTGCAGATGCCATCCGTATGCTTTTTAGTGTTGGCAACCTAGCATTATCGAATAAAGTGTATTGCAGTTATTGGAAATTTGTGTTTTTCACTGTAATTCTCTGCTTAGGAATAGAGTGGTTTGCGTAGTTAAGCAAAAAATTCATAAAAAAAATCGCAGATTTCTTTCATTTCCAAACTGACCCCTTCGACAGTTTTTATGCGATTGTAGACAAACGAAAAACGTTTGATAGTTTATATTCACCGGTAGTCTTTAACAAAAAAAAAAAAAAAAATAAAAAAAAAAAAAAAATCAATGACCGGTTACGTTGGCTGTGGAACTCGGTGTATGTTAATATTCTAAGAACTGTCCAATGTCAGACATTGAATCGTCCAATTGAGAGTAAATCTACAAAGATAGTCAATGTCATTCCTATCAAAATTATCAAGCATTAATTATATATGCTCCCCGGCAAAAGTTTAGTCTGTACACGTAAAATCCAAATCGCTATACCTTCAAAACCACTTGATAGTTTGGGATTAAAATTACCAGTCTTAAAACAGTGAATAAAATCTAACATTTCCAAGAAAACGATTGAAATATCGCATATGGTTTTGCCACAGTGTAAACACCGATTTTCGCTCTTGTTTTAAATGAAAGGGAGGTAACCTAAATATAACGAATATTTGACTTGTTATGTTTTTTTTTTTTTTTTTTTTTTTTTTTTTTGTGTGTGTCACTGGCAACAACCTCTATCAAAAAGCGCCATTAATCAAAGCGCCGCTTTGATCATTTATCGGGTAGTTTCAAAAATGATGTTTTACGAAAAAGGCCAATAACTCTGTCAAAATTGACAACTGGTGGAGTTTCTTTCCAGAATTAGAAAGAAAATGTCCACGCAAATGTAATAAAGGGGAACATCTCAAGCAAGCGACTGGGCATTATAGTAATCAGGCTGGTCGAAGTTACTGACTAAACTTTTTCCTCTGAGTATATATTATTTAAATATCTTATTCTGCATATCTATCTTATTTGTACACGAATTTCTATTAATTTGCCATTTTTTCATCCCTTGGGTCGACATCAACACGGTTGCATTTATAACAGCACTTTTGGCACTTTTTGATAATGTATTGCATAATAACGATGATGATAATTAAGCCGACTATTCCGCCGATGACGATACCGACAATTGCTCCCACGGTCAGGTCCCCAACAGGACGGTCTCCGTCCATATTTATATTAACACTGAAAAATAAATAATAAATTGGTTTTCAAGATCCATTTAATTAAATAGAAATAAAACAAAGATCCTTTAAGAGCAGTGAGCATATTAATGAGAAAAGGGGTGGGCCATACCATGGTTTCGGCTACTAAAGCCTCTTCAGTGACCCTTTAGATTTGGCAAAATTGAGCCAAAGAGAATTACTGAATTTTACAACTTTCAACAGGATAGTCGATACAAAGACTAGTATTATCCAAACAGAGCCAAATAAATAAAACTTTGGTTAGAAAATTAATCTAAACCGCTGATGAATTTCTGATTTCTCAGAATATTTTCCCTGATCTCGAAGGAAAATATAATCTGCACTATAGATGATGTACGGGGAGACTTTTTAGGGCCGCCACACGGCACAACACCAGCTGCAGTAATCGCAAATAAAAATAAAAAAAGATCCTTTAAGAGCAGTGAGCATATTAATGAGAAAAGTGGTGGACCATACCATGGTTTCGGCTACTAAAGCCTCTTCAGTGACCCTTTAGAGTTGGCAAAATGGAGCCAAAGAGAATTACTGAATTTTACAACTTTCAACAGGATAGTCGATACAAAGACTAAATGTTTTAGATTTTCAATGGTATAATTTTCTCTTTTATAAATACATGATGTTTTTTTTTATTATTTATTTTGTCATCAGTGCCACCAATTAGGAACGTTTCAAATGTTAAAATTCATCTATTGAGTCATTTTTCTACCTTAAAATGAAAGTAAAGAAAAAAATATTAACTTTGAGTAGCCGAAACCGCAGTATGACCCACAATATTTTCATTAGTATGTTCAATGCTCTTAAAGGATCTCAGTTTTAATTTTTATTTAAGAATTTCTGAAAGGCTATTTTCTGTTCAGAATCAGAATCAGAATCGATTATTGGTGAAACGTCAAACTGACAAAACCACACTGTTATGTAGGGTAGTAGCAAGTTCTTCTAAGCGTTTTTCCCGAAACGTAGACTCTAAAACAATTGTACAACTCCTTCATGCCAGTGAGAACGGGATGTTTATTTTTGTGGACTTGTCCCCAGTTAAAACGATAATCGGTGCCCCAGGAAAAGTGGTTTATCTTCATTATACTACTGTTTATTGTGCCTACCTCTCTGTCGTGCTCGTGCCTTTTCGTTCCTGTTTTGAAACTTATCCGGATGGCTACCTTGTTGGGAAAGAGCTAGTCATTCTGCTCTTTGAGTGTGTTGTCGGAAAATGTTTTGTTGTGTTTTATGTATTTTCTTTCCCACCCGCTGTATATGTTGGGACTTTAAATTTAATTGCATCGATTCCTGGTCCCTCTGTTCTTACTTTGTATGACAAGAATTGAAATCAGGGTATTGTCTGAAGTCAGCAGATTTGAAGAATATACACTTTAAAACGCAAAAAAGAAATAAAGAAAATTAGTTTTTTTTTCACCAATGGCATTTTAGTCTCCCTTAACAGGTGAAAGGGGTCGGTAACTGTACACTAATTAGATATTTTTACATGAAATCGAATTTTAAATGCACTGGCCACTGCCAGCGGTAAAAAGCGATTTCACACTTTTTACCATGTGGCATCTCTCTGAAATAATTGAAAAAAAAATACATTTCACATGGAGCTTGTAGTAATCCATATATATAATAAGTTCAACAGCCAACGCAACTTTATTTTTTCGTCTCTTCTTTAAAATTTATCAATTAATATGTGAAAACGTTTGTGCCCTATCATCGTTAAAATAACTCGAAAAGCTTTGTGTGTTATCAAATCTAAGATTTGCACGGGAACGCGCCCCAGGGTACAAAACAACATTTTCCGTGCCCTGCGCGCCCGTGCTTGAAATTTTTTCAAAACAATTTACACGTTTTAAATCTTGGACGATCGTCCGATGGGTGTATGGCAATAGCAATGTTGAAACCAGATATTGGAACTGATTTCCAATACCCGTAAAATGCTTGTTTTTAGGCGTTCAGCGTCACTTGGTCATATGGTCGACGTCAATGCAGATGTCAACATATGCTTTATTTTGTGTTGGCGACCTAGCCTTATTGAATTAAAAGTGTATTGCAGCTATGGGAAAGTCGTTTTTCATTGTGTTTTGCTGCTTCAGATTAGAGGGGTTTGCAGAGTTAAGCAAGAAATTCATTAAAATCGCTGATTTTCTTCTTTTTTCGAAACGACCCATTCGCCAGTTTTACGCAATTATAGGCGGACGAAAAAAGTCTAATAGAGGAGACGGTGGGTAGGGAAATTTTTCGTTTCGCACAACACCCTCCACATACTAGGTTTGATACTATGAGTGGCTTCTTTGATCAATATAAAGAGCTTCTAGGCACGTTGTCGCCCTGTGATATGGTGCATTTGTCCTCCAGAAGCCGTTACGTATGTTACCCATTCAAACCAGAAAGTTGCTCTAAGTTTGTAAAATACACTATGAATCTCTCATCTAAATTCCAAACCTAAATGTATCAATATCATCTGATGTAAGAATGTTACGGGCACATATATTGATATATTTAATCATTTTCATGCATCGATGGTGTTACGTATGTTACATTCTCAAAACAGCCTGTGTAAATGTTAATTATAGAATAGTAAGCCATTTTAATATACTTCTTGTTGCGAATTTCACTTTTAATACACTACGGGTGGCTTCGTTGATCAATATGAAGATTTTCTATGCACGTTGTCGCCCAATTGTATGGTGCATTTGCCCTCCAGAATCCGTTACGCACGTCGTATGTTACCCATTCAAAACAGAAATATACTCTAAGTTTGAAAAATGCACTATGAATCTCTAAAATAAATTCCAAACCTAAATATGTTAATGTCATCTGATGACAGAATGTTACTGGCAAATGTGTTGAAACTTTTAATCACATATATGCATCGATGGTGTTACGTATGTTACATTTTCAAAACAGAAAGTTCAGAGTTTAATAACAGAACAGTAAGCCATTTTAATATACTTTTCTTTGCACATTTATATTTTAGATACACTGGTCTAAAAGACACTTATTCCTTTTCTTTTACAAACCTGAAAAAACTTATCATCATGTCATTCCTTAGTCGAAAGTTATTGCATATAGTCCACAGTAACTCACTTCAGATTATGAAAGAATAAAGTGTTCAAAGTCAACTATGAACAGACAAGTTTGAAGAAAAGAAGAAAAAATATACAATCATCTTGTTGTAGATCAGTAACATATATGCTTTCTTTAAGTTGAATGCTCACTACTTTGCCAGAAATGTGTACTTTTGATTGGTAAATATGGTAACGTATGTAACACATAATTATTAGATATCAAAAATCAGTTTTAATGATTTTAATGCTGATAAAATGCTCATCGCTGTATGTAATTATGATTTAGCACTAATTTAGAAATCATATAGCAAATATTCATATTCTCATATAGCAAATATATTAGGGTGTAATCCGGTTGTCCGTGAACTTAAAGCGCGCACACCCAAACAACAAAAAGCCACAACATGTTTTACACCATTGTTAGTATCCAGTGTTATGAAATGTTATTAACAACACCATCGGTCACTATTTCTTAAGTTACCTTTCACAGAGCTTGCCAATATTAGTAAGCAAATATCAATGCGGGTGACGGGCGATTTAATGGTAACGTATGTAACACATTTTTTGCTTAAAATTTTAGGCGATAAAACCTAAGGAAAACAAATAGAAATAAGATATAATAATCGTCACCTAAAGATTGTTTTCCGATTTCCGGATTATGAAATGACTCGCCGGCCATACAAAAGCACAACTCTGCGCATACTAGTTCATTTTGTCATGGTTCGGGGCACATGTGAGACAAGCCAAATTCTGCTTGCGGGTGTGCCAGGTGTTTTTTTTTTCTCGGGGTTCTCTCGTTTTCGTCCCACCTACCGGTAGGTCCGTCTCATATGAGCTGAAATAATATTGAAAGCGACGTTAAACGGAACAAAAACAGTCATTGGTCATGAGCACTGCTTCAATATAAGTACCATTGGTGTTTCAGACATGCCTGATGCGGTTGTTTTGTTTGATTTTGAGTTGATGCTTAACAGCCTAGTCAGCAGCTATTGTCATATTGAGACGTTGACTCCAATTTATGGGACTTTGGCCCGAAAATCGGATGTCATGACATCCAAAAATGCTTTAAATATAACCACCCAAGTAAGCCACTACGGCTTATACGTATGGATGATTTGATTTTAAAACACCTTGCTTGCTCAGGCTCAGACCTGAGCGGTTAACCAGTAATAAGACGGTCAGAAAGTAGCGTATAAGCTATGCCTGGAGGCAAAAGGAGCCCATCTATTTCTTAAGGACCCGATGAGCGGGGCCCATATTCCCGACCAACCTTCTGAGGGATTCTGCTTAGGCTGATAAGGTTGAGCGTTTCTGCTAAGGCTGAAAACATGCTTTTGAAGTTTTCACGTTATAAACGTGTCATCAAATGGTACATTTTCATTTGTGTAGCGCTAATGGCAACAGAAAAAGTGACGGACAAATTTTACACTTGAACCAGATTGCCCAGCAGATGAACAGAATCGGCAAATGGTGTTTCGTCCACCTTCTTATGTGCTGTGGGGAGTGTTATCGTCTGTTTGCACAAGCTAGTTTGTGATTGATCGCTTTTCTCAGCAACATTCCAAGCTTTCGTTTTACCAATGCCATTGTGTGGAGTCTCACCTAAACTGCCTTATTATGTAGTCATAACTTCTATTTACATGAAGATATGGAATGGTCGAGAGTCTCACCAGGACATCAAGGCTTGCTCAAAACGATAGTCTGCAAGAATCGTGCTTTTTCAGGATTTCCAGCGTGGAACCATAATGTATTGCAATAATTTGGCTAGAATAGACAGCAGCATTAAACCAAGACATCTGCTTCAGATCGTCAGAAGCATCGTGGTTGTTATCTGTGTCTTCATTGTCTAAAGTGCAGTTACGTCATCCCAGGCAAGAAAGCATTTTCGTTATCTGTAAAAACGCAAACACGTTGTTTGCACATCGTGTTCTATGCTTGGATTTCACACCGAGGGCCCTCAAGAAATTCAGTTTGTGTTATTACTGCTTTACATTGGATTTTGCCACTCCCGGGGAACTGGTGTCGCAAGACTTGATAATGTCCTTCTTTCTCGTTCATCCGATCTGATGGATTTACTCTACACAAATATATATATCAAACACTACTTCAAATCAATAGTTTCGAAAGGCGCACACAAGCTGTAAGGAATACCACATATAGTATAAAATAGATGGGTCCAGGAGTTTGAGGATAATATCCGCATCTAGTTTGATGCGACTGTCAGTGTGATATTTGCGAAGTATTTGTCTTCCAAAGACATTAAGTGAAATATTCATCGTGGATCGTGGATCTTGTTCAAGGACAAAACATGGCACCGAAGAGGTCGAACAACACAAACTCGCAATCAGGAGCGGACGCTTTAACGATGGGTCACCAACTCATAATATATACCTTACAGTGCCCTATATGAAAAAGGTGTTACATACGTTACCATGAGCATACTGACAAGTCACCAGTGGGTCAACATATTCCAAACACCTTACTGTGTTCTATGCGAAAACCTTTGCAGATAATTATGTGAGACCACTTTCACGTGAGCCGCAGCGCGCGAAAACCCCTCTTCCGACAATATTCCTTCTACACAGTCACAGAATTTAGACGCTTGAAATTGCGGATTTAAGAAGAAGTTTGAATTATTTGTGTAGAGTAAACAAGTGTGCTGATCAGCTGTGCAGTAACTGCATCTTTGTTTTCATATAAGAAAAATCTGGTTTTCGCATGAAGCGGCTCACTATATATACATTTATAATCACCAAAATGAAATCTACCCATATTTGAACATTAAGGTGTTACATACGTTACTATGAGCATACTTGCAAGTCACAGGCTGTGTATTTTAGCACACTAAACATGTATTTATCACAGGGTGTGTAAAATAGAACTGAATAATTTACACAAACATATAACAGTTATTCATTTTGATATTTTTGTTGAATCACCTACTTTTCAAATGTTACAGCATACGGTGGTACCCTTAGGAAATGTTAAATTATTTAAATAAAATAAATTAAATATTTAATATAAATATATGATTTTGTGTAATAGCCAAGTTGAACTATTGGTCAGTTACAAAGGACCTATCGTTTTTGGAATATGAAGAAAAAAATGCCAAAAACAAAAACGTTTTTGAACCCAAACCCGTATTTTCACGCCATAGATGTAAAAGTAACGTTTGTAACACCGTATAATGTCTAATTTCAACTTTTAAAGATCATTAAGCAAGTCCGTTAAATTGTTCTAGTACGTGATATAATTAGTGTTGTTGTATGATTAAAGTGGGTGGAGCATAGTAGGTTTCGCTATTTTGTTGGTAAAAATATATTTTGAACATGTAACTTATGTAACGAGCTACAGAAATATTGTGCACCACTTGCCGGGGCGACAACGTGCCTAGAACTCATCTAGGATGACCAATGGACCAATTGCACACTGCAAACAAAGTATGTGGAGGGTGTTGTGCGATTTCGTTAAATACGGTAGATACAGAATCTAGCGTCTCGCCTATAAAGGCTGATTTTCACAGGTCGTCTTTGAAAATGGTTTGACTACATATATTCGGAATTTGTTTCGAAAAGGTTATTTTAAATTTAATGACGAGTTGTGTTGGCTGTGAAACTCAGCATATAACACTTTTTTTAAAGTTTTAGATGCGTCTCTTTCTTGATAATTCTATACTTAAGAACATTTCCGACGCATACATCCTTATAAAAGTTGAATTGCTATGTTATAGATAATCAACTGACTTTTGGTTAGTGGAAAGTGTGGTATTATTTACAAAACAATGCAATTCAACCAAAAATCAGTTGATAATCTGATTTATCCTATTGGCTGTATAAGATCTTGGTCAGTGTTCTGATACACGTGCAGCTGATCATTTTTTTTTCTTACAATACAACCAGTACTATTCATTAAGGCAGGTTTTGTTTTGTCTCAGCTTATTCCAAATTTAGATCACTGACAATAGTACACTCAGTGCAGTGACCTTGTATCAACAGACACTGTCTAGACCTGCCTGGTACTATATGACGTAGGGCTTTGCTGATCTGGATCTTACACAAACAGACTGTAAGATCCAGAAAAGCTTGTTACAACTGTGCAGTTGATTAGTGCATTTGCCTTGCTGTAACGGTAGATACATCCTGTCTTGTTAGGGTACAAGCCACATGATGTAACCAGAGGACCAATGGTCCTGATATCGCTCACCTGAGATTCGGTCTTTGATGAATGACCTTTAGTTACGGTCATGTTGGTCAAGATAAAAAGTAAACTTAACCTCTAATACTCACATAATTATTAATACTGTAAACTGTTTATGTCTTCTAATGTTCAGGCCACAGGATACAAACAATTCTGGAAAATCCAATATCAAATAGGTCAAGGTCACCCCAGGGCTATAATTTATACAACGTCTGTAGAGCTCCGTTCAGTGATGCTTCACACCAAGTTTCAAGATCATTGGCCTTCTGGTTCTAGATAAGATGATAAGATGATTTTTTAAAGTTTTTTTTTCTATTTATAGCCATTGTGGCCATCTTGGTCATGTGACTTTGACCATTTATATAAACTTTCTTTCCCCTTTCCCAAGGATGATCCACATGAAGTTTGACTTTGATTGGCCAAGCGGTTTCAGAGGAGAAGATGTTTAAATATTATGGAAATATACATGTATATAGCCCCGGAGCAGGGGCAAACAACTCCCAGGGGCCAAAATTTTTCCATAAACATTAATCTGCTGTCCATTTGCCTATTTCCAGTAAGTTTTACCCATAAAATAGCATTTTACGATTTTTTCCCATTCAAATGCATTGGCGACCTAAGTTGACCTTGTTGTAAAATAGGTCAACGTCATCCCAAGGTCATGATTTATATAAACTTTGTAGAGCACCTGTCCCTGATGCTTCACACCAAGTTTCAAGATCATAGGCCTTCTGGTTCGGAAGAAGAAGATTTTAAAAGGTTTTTTCTCTTTATAGCCATGGCAGCCATCTTAGTCATGTGATCTGGACCATTTATATAAAGTTTTGTTCTCCCTTCCCAAGGATGCTCCATGTGATGTTTGGCTTTGATTGGCCAAGCGGTTTCAGGGGAGAAGATGTTTCATTATTATGGAAATATACATGTATATAGCCCCGGGGCAGGGGCAGATAACCCCCCAGGGGATAAAATCTTCCGTCGACATTAATCTTCTGTCCATTTGCCTATTCCCAGTAAGTTTTACCCATTAAATAGCATTTTACCATTTTTTCCATTCAAATGCATTGGCGACCTAAGTTGACCTTGCCGTAAAATAGGTCAAGGTCATCCCAGGGTCATGATTTATATAAACTTTGTAGAGCTCTTCACCTTGATGCTTCAGGCCAAGTTTCAAAATCATAGGCCTTCTGGTTCTGGAGAAGAAGATTTTGAAAGGATTTTGCTATTTATAGCCATGGCGGTCATCTTGGTCATGTGACCTGGACCATTTTATATAAACTTTCGTTCCCCCTTCCTAAGGATGCTCCACATGAAGTTTGGCTTTGATTGGCCAAACAGTTTCAGAGGAGAAGACCTTTGAAATTGTGGACGGACGATGGACGACGGACGCCGGACGACGACGGACGGATGACGGAGCATGGCCATCCTATAAGCTCACCTTGTGAGCCTTCGGCTCAGGTGAGCTAAAAAAGGCGCCTTTGTAAATCTATAATGTGATCAGCAGTACAAAGCCCTGCACTTGAAGGAAAATCTGTTGATTATCTGTTTGATCCTTTTAGCTGTAAGATCCAGATCAGCTTGTTTCAACTATGCAGTTGATCAGCGTCTTTGTTTTATTGTAATTGTATAAATAGTACTGTTCATGAGACAGGTTTTGTTGTGACACAGCTGTTCCCAAAATTTGCCTGGACAGCCACATCATGAAAGTTTGCCTCTGTAAATCTATTGTGAATCTCTATGTGCAAGTTAACTAGCAGTAACATGACTTTAAAGTACAAAATAAAGATTGAGAACAGCTTTGTGGCAACCGTGCAGCTTATCTATGTCTTAGTTTAAGATAGACTTTGTTGTGCCATGGCCCAAATAAATAGCACTATTGTACTGAAAACAAGAGATACAGTGTATATTTAAATGAGATGCTCACTGATTGGTTTAAAGTTTTCAAGTTTTCAAGTTTATTTGGTAATGTATTAAGCCTTTCGGCCCATGAGCATATAAACATACAAACAATTATAATACAGTAATACAGGATAACGAGCATGGCATATCAAATTTTCTCACAACTTACTTACTGACATTTACCTTTCTATTTTATGATGACTAAATTGATAGTCCGGCAGAACATTCAGTGGACCTGGATTTAGAGTACATAGAAAATGTTTTTACATATTTGGAATGCTGAGGTCTTCTACATTAAGAATCCGGCGGGTGACATCTTGTCACCATTGAGCAATTTGAGCATTATGATGACACATTTGTGGCTAAATTGAAGACTAGTTTGGGAGAGGTGCTAATTTAACTGTAACTGTCCCTAGAAGGTATA
Source organism: Rugalucina vietnamica (assembly GCA_964017185.1). Classification (NCBI taxonomy): domain Eukaryota; kingdom Metazoa; phylum Mollusca; class Bivalvia; order Lucinida; family Lucinidae; genus Rugalucina; species Rugalucina vietnamica. The sequence continues at coordinate 42,340,627 of OZ024872.1, forward strand.
TCATGCAGTATTTAATAAACATACAAGATACAATTACATTGTACATATTGATACCGCTCATCACTTCCTTTCGTAAACTGAAAGCCTTTTCTACAAATATCCCAAGGTTGCGTATTGTTTTTTTTTACGGTCAGATGTTAAAAGTTCTATAAACTTCATCATATTGGGACGAATCCAATAGTATTTAGCAATATTTTGTTTACGTAACTCCTTATACATATTACATTCTAAAACCAAATGGTATTCATCTTCTAAAAGGTTGCAGATTACACACGTTCTCTCGTTTAAAGGTGTTTTCACAAGTTTTTTCCACCGACCCGTTTCTACATGTAACCTATGAGAAGACAATCTTAATCGTGACAAACTTGTCTGAAACTTCTTAACAGTTTTTTATATCTAAACATGGTTGCGCCTTAAAATTTGATAAGTGAATAAACGTTCTTGCCCGATTCGAATCTTTCAATGAATCTTCCAAACGACTATGCCATTCTTGAATGAAACAATCCTTAACTTTCTGCTTAAATATCTCTAAAAAGGATTTTGAATTCTCTACATATTGTGCTTCCCATACATTTCTAAAGCCATAGACTGACACGTGGAGAGCCCAATTCGGTTTTTCCGGCGTCGACTCTAAATCTTGAAATCTTGAATCATCATATTATAGACACATTTTACGTACTTATTTTCATCTAATGTTAATATTTTAATCCAATATCTTACTATCGAAATATATCTTTGAACTTGAAAATTAAGTCTTCCGAGCTCCCCATATATAAAATCATTCTGCGTCGATTGTTTTACCCATAACAGCTTTTTGCAAAAGTGGAGATGCACTGTCTCTATTGCAGGTGCTTTATTAAACCCCTATACTTCGCTTCCGTAATTAAGAATTGGAGAGATTAACCTATCAAACAGATCGAGAATATGTGATGGTTTTATAAACGTAAATTTATACAAATATTTATTTAACGCAAATATTGCCTTACATGCTTTTACAGCCAACGTTCTTTGTGTTTCTTTACAAGAATCCCCCATCGTGAATATGATTCCTAAATATGAGATTTTTGATACAATTTCAATTTCTGTGCCTTCGTATGTAAATTATAAGCCATTTGGTAACCTTCCCCCATTTCGAAATATAATTACTTTTGTTTTACTCGTGTTTACCGTTAATTTCCACTTTGACAATATTCCTCGAGGATTTGAATAGACTTTTGCAATTCGGCGGCCGAATTTCCAAACAAAACAATATCATCCGCATACAATAAAATAAACAACTTAAGCGTACCCATATCTAAACCCTCCATCCCTTTAGTTTCCACTTCAGCCTCTAAATCGTTAAGATAAATGGAAAAAAAGGAAAGGCGACAAGCATTCCCCTTGGCGTACCCCAATACTACTAAAGAAGATATCGCTTAAGGTATCGTTATGCTTAACTTGCGATTTTACCACTGAGTAAATTGACGTTATTATGTTCAACATTATTCCCCTTTTCCCCCTCTTTTATTAACTTATACCAAAGATTATCCCGTACAACGTAATCGAACGCTTTGGTAAAGTCTATAAAGACGCAAAATAGCTGTTTACCTTGATTTAAAAAATGATTAACTAAAGAATTTAATACGAATATATTATCTATTGTCCCCATATTTTGTCTAAACCCAGCTTGCGCTTCGCAATAGATCCTTCGTAAATAGTTTTCCCAAGGTACTTAAAAGAGTTATACCACGATAATTAGAAGTTTCATTTTTATCTCCTTTTTTAAAAAAATAGGCACGATAAATCCTTCAGACCATTTGTCTGGAAAGTATCCAATTTCGAAAATTTTATTGAAAAGACAATAGATATAATTCATCAGTGCATCTGTATCATTTTTAAAGAATTCGTTAACTAGTTAATCTGGTCCAGGAATGGCCCCGTTCTTTAATTGTTTAATTGTTGTTAATTGTTTAAATTTCGGAACTTGATACCGGTATATTTAATTCTTCGAACATAACCTGGAATTCTCCTTTTACATATTGTTCATTAAAATACAGTATATCTTCGTCGGCTTGATAAAATCTGTCATTTGGATTATTTATACACTGAAAATATTTAGAAAACGTTTCTGAACTAATTGTACTTTTATTTTCAATACTTGCTGCCCGTTTTAACATTTTCCAGTGTTCCTTTGCATTGCTTTGGCGACAAATTATCAATTTTTCAGTCTTCAAATTATCGTATGCCCACCGCTTTTGCCTTATCATTCGCTTAAACGTTCTGCGTGCTTGGGCAAGTCTACTTTGGTTTTGCACCGTTTCAGCTAATCTAAAGTTATTTAATTCGATTTAAAAAAGCTTTCTCGCCTCCGCCCATTCCTGATCAAACCAGGTTGATTATTGGACATATTCTGATTTGTATCAGTATACGATGTATTTGTTTTCTGATTTCTAGCGAACAACGGATCGCATACTCCGTCCATCTAAATTGTAAAACCGCTAGATTAGAACCTATATCTAGAAACGGCACTACTTAACTGACGCTGCAGATTCATAAAAGCTACTGTGTTCGAATCAATATTAAACTTAAAATCCTCAGCCTTCTCGGAGTCCCATACATATTTTTTGCTAATATGTTCCCCAGCATTAATTCGTTTATCTGAATTTGAATAGTTTACTGGTGACACGCCAAATGACATTATTTTACCAGGGGGTTCGGATGGGGGAGAAATTAGTCCCTTGAACGCACGAGTGAAGCGAACTTGGACACACAGTCATCAGACATTTCAGCAGAGGAGACAAGTGAATCAGGGAGGTCATTCCAGTCCCTGATAGTCTGTGGAAAGAAACTACTTTTGTACGCTTCTTTGCTAGCTGAAGGTATCTGAAAAGCCAAAGAGTGTTGATTTCTACAACGCCTATTCTTTGGGATAAGGTCATCTGTGGGTATTCTGGCTTTACCCTTTAGACCTTTGTATATGAATGTAAGTCTACTATCCTTCCTCCTTTTCTTAAGTGATTCCCATTTCAGTTGACCTAAAATGCCAGTCATGCTCCCAGTTTCAAAAACATAATTTCCCCTCACAAACCTCGCCGCACGATTTTGGACCTTTTCCAGTTCTTCCTGGAGGCCATGAGTGTGAGGGTCCCAAACTGAGCTTCCATATTCCAAGACCGGCCGCACCAGTCCTTTATAAGCTGCTTCTTTCACATCTGGGGGACAAGAATACAAATTTCTCCTCTAGAATCCGAGAGTTCTGTTAGCCTTTGTACAAACATTGGAAATATGAGTATTCCATTTCAAATCATTTGTAATAGTTACACCCAGGTATTTTATGCTTTCAACGTTTTCCAGTAAAGTGCCCCCAAGGGTGTAGTTAGCCTGTATCTTACTAGACCGTTTATTTGTCAACTGCATCATGTTGCATTTGACGGGTTGAAATCTCATTCCCCATTTTCTAGCCCAACTGCCTAAGCAATCAATGTCTCTTTGAAGTTTCAATGTATCCTCTTCATTCTTGATTTCACGATAGCAAACACAATCATCAGCAAAGAGTCTTATTTCAGACTCGATGTCTGCTGAGATGTCATTTATATACAAGGAAAACAGCAAGGGGCCGATAACGGTGCCCTGAGGGACACCCGACACAACTGGAGCCCAATCCGATTTAATACCATTAACCACAACCCTTTGTTGTCTGAAACAAAGGAAAGCATTTATCCAATTCAGTGTTGTTCCACCTATTCCATAGCTGAACAATTTGCTTTTAAGGAGTTCATGGGGAGGAGTATCGAAAGCCTTTTCAAAATCGAGTATAAAAGTGTCGACCTGGCCTTTTTTGTCTAAGATTTTGGCCCAGTCATTTATCACTGTAGTCAACTGAGATTCACAGCTATGCCATTTCCTAAATGCGTGTTGCCTGTCCGACAGGAGTTCATGTTCATCAAGATGGGCCATAATATTAGAGCATACAATATGTTCAAGAAGCTTACAAGGAATGCATGTCAAAGAAACAGGGCGGTGATTGCGGGCAAGTGACCTGTCGCCCTTCTTAAACAGGGGGAAAATATTAGCAAGAGACCATTCTTTAGGAATTTCACCTGTATCAATTGACTGCTGGAAGAGATGGGCGAATACCGGCCCTAATTCCATAGCCAGTTCCTTTAGGACTCTGGGATGAAGCTCATCAGGCCCTAAGGCTTTAGACGGGTTTAGACCTTTGAGAAGTTTGGTCACCCCTTCCTTTGTGACCACAATATCATGCATGAATGGATGGATAAGAGGGACCTGTTTGTATTCACTGTTAGTGAAAACATCCGAGAACGGACCATTAAATTCTTCCGCCTTCTCAAATTCGGATTGTGCTATTCCACTTCCATTTCTCTTTTTCAACGGGGGAATACCTTGGGTATCTTTTTTCTGACTGTTTATGTACCTGAAAAAATCTCTACGATTAGCCTTAACATCTCCTACCAAGTTGTTCACATAAAGATCATGCTGCTTCCTGATATCAGCTTTGATCTCTTTCCGTAAAGATTCAAATTTAGATCTAAATTTTGCACTACCAGTCTTTTTAGCTTTTGCATGAGTTGCATTTTTTTCTGCGAATCTTCCTTCTTATTTCAGGTGTTATCCAAGGGACAGAGGAAACTGAGCGACTAGTTTTTGAGGGGATATGTTTATCTGCCGATTCCTGAATAAACGATGTAATGAGATTGAAATTTTCCTGGACCGACCAAGTATCTGAGTTACCGTTGAAGTATCTTTCCTTTGCAAATTTAAGTGTTTCTGCTCTCATAGATTCATAATCACCTTTCTGATAACGATACACTTTTCTCCTAGGTTTCTTTATAGGGGGATAGCAATTTTCAATGTGCCAGAAACAATGTCATGATCACTGAGCTTATCCGGGGAATGAATGTCTACAAACTGACCAGGAAGAGAGGTCAAAATTAAGTCCAAAGTATTTCTTTATCTGGTGGGGAAATTGACTAATTGTTCCAAACCATGGTCATTCATGATATCTATCAAAATCTGACCCTCCGTCTGACTCAATGATGACCCAGATTTGCCGAGTCTGTCCGGTCATACAATATCTCTAAAGTTAAAATCACCTAAAACATGAATTAAGGGGGGTTTGTTGCCTTTATTAATATTTTTGATTTTGTCAAGCTGTTCTCTAAATAAATTGTCAAACTTTTCCAGGGAATTCAATAAGTCATTTCTATTGTCCGATACTGGTAAATGACCATCGACAGGTGGTCGATACCAGCTAGCCACAAAGTGAGTTTTCTTATTTACAAAAAGTTTGACCCAGACTGACTCTGAGTCATTGTCCAATTCTGTGAGGGGCATGTGTGATGTCCTTGTGTACAAGAAGCATAACACCACCACCATTTAAGGTTGTATCCTTTCTGTACACGCTGTATGGAAAAGATTCCGGAAATAATTCAGACGTTAATATGGAATTGTCAATTTTTGTTTCCTGAACCGCCAAAATCTGAGATTGATGAAAATCAATGACGGCCAACAACTCAAGTTTTTTTCCTCTTATACTGTTTATGTTGATACTGGAAAATTTCAGACCACTAATAAAACTGTTTTTGCTATTCAAGGTTTCAGTGGACTTGGTTTCATGACCTCTTGCAAGTAGGTCAAACCTATTTTCACTTTCCAAGTTAAACTGTTCATTGAAAAAAGAGTCTGAGAAATTGAAAAAGTCACATCTTGGGCAAATCCATGTACAGTTTGAGTTTTGCATCGTTTCATACTCTGAGTCTGACATAAAAGAACAGTTATTGTGCACCCACATTTCACATTTGTCACACTGGACAGCCTTATGGGAATTCAAAACAGCACCACTGCATAGGCTGCACTCAGCTTTGCAGTTTGAACAATACCAAGAATCATTACCCGACTCATCTTCTGTAACTCAACGGGACCAAGATTTACGCAAGACGCATAGAAGCGTTTCTCGCAATCTTCACATTTAACTGCTTTCTCGGCCGCCTTACAATACTTCTTGCACGTGCGGCACTGGAACCTGGGGCCTGGGTTCATTTCTATATCTCCAGCCAAAATAATAAGAATCAACAAGTTTTTTCCCTTTGCAGGATTGAAACTGCGTAATCCTTCGGAGCCTCTTCGGTTACCAATTTTCCTTGTGAAAGCCAAGCTCTGGGCAATTCCACCAACTGATTTACCAAATCCTATACTACAGTCCTGGTTCGCATCTAAAATATCTCCTGATGTTGTCCACTTCCAAACACAGAGCCCGAAAACCAACAACAAAGCCAACCTGAGAAGCAGCGGACAAGACTTCGGTGTATGGAAACAACATACCAGCTCTTTTCCATCCCGACAAGTCAACCGCCCCACAGTTGGACCGACAAAACCTGAAGCCATGAGTTCCAATTCAAATGATTAAACAAAAAAGACCTTCAATCACTATATGAAAAGGGCAGGTGGGGCGCGGTCAAAGCTTTCATACCTGACCATATATCGCCACAATACCGTCGGTTCATTTCATTCCGTTGTTACTAAGATAGAATGCAATCATGCACCAGTTCCACGAATTTAACAATATGCCCCATTTTTGGTACCTACTGCACCATTGGTACAAATGTTACCAACCAAAGGGAGGTTTGCGTGGGTGTTTTGTGTGTTTACACGGTCCTTGGCGAAACGACCCGGAATCCCACGATAGTCAAGCCACTAGACTCAAACATGCAGTTGCAGTTGTAGTGAGGTGTAGGAGTTGTCTTGTAAGTAGGTCAATCTCAAACTTTAGAGTAGTCTACGCGCTGGCGCGTAGACAAAAAGTGGGTGGGGGAAGGTCAAATCAGAAAAACTATTCAGATTCTTTAAATTTTATGACAGATCGTTGCAGCCCTGCTAGAGCCGTTCAATGTCACTGTCACTGAAGCTTGAACAAATTCTGGTCCAAAAGCTTGTCAGCTCTCAGGCCAAAAAGTTTCAAGAAAAGAAATTTTCAAGTAAAGTACGAATCGTTTTGGCGCGAATCGCACGACTAAGAAAATCGATGCTTAGACTCTTAATTTGGGGAAAAACAGCAAACAACAATGAGAAATTGCAGGTCCCAAACTTCTTGACCTAAAGTCGGGAAGTTTTACAAACAAAAACAATGGGAAATTCGAAAAATAATAGAAAAAAACTTCTCTTTCAAAATTCTGTGTCCGTGTCGCCGAACCGAACCGTTTATCCGTAATACCATTCCCTTTTTTAATTGTTCGGAGCGAAAAGTGAACTGCACAATGATCAGAAAGTATATTTGGCTCATCGACATAGAACCGAGTGATAATATGTATTAACGACTGACTCATAATTACATAATCGATAATGCTTTTTCCATAATGACTTATATATGTAAATTTTCCGACCCCCTTATCATCTCCATACCTGCCATTACATAAACGAGGATTATGCGCTTTAAGGTGGCGTCATACCTAGCCGATTTTGACACACGATGGCCACACGAATATGAAATTTTCAATTTCGCGCGATTTTCATCACGAATTTGGTAAAAACCCAATGTTGAGCCGAAGCATGTACGAAGCCTACCGATGGACACACGATGGACACACGATTATACCCGATGCAGTCACGAACGATACACGAAGAGGTAGTTTGCATACGATGTTGATGCGAATGGTATGCGAAGGCTTGACGATGTCGTGAAGCCATCGTGAAGCCATCGTGAGGTGTAAAATGTATTCCCGAAAGTGTCCCGAAGGCATAACGACACTTCCCGATGTTATGTAAAAATCAATTAATGAGACTAGAAAGTGATGTTGAGAAAACATCAGCTTTGTCAGTTTCTTTCTTCACAAAATAAAATTGGTAATGCCACCGAAACCAGGAAGAGGGCGTGGGAAGAAGATTGCGCCTGTCAGCTCCACCCAAGGTTCCACTGCAATACCCCAGTCCATGACCCCACTCAAAAACTCCAATCCATAAAATACACGTTGTCTATATTGTAGGCGGGAGATTGAACGAGACCCTTGCATTCGCGTGCAAACATGGTCTCTTTTGAGAAGATACATTGTATTTCATTTGTATGATTTCGTTATTGACGTACACGGTAAAAATTACTACGTCAGTTACTTTACAACACTGTTCACATTTCTCGGTTTCGCATAAAACTGACACAAAAACTGTTCTTGAGTTTATAGTAGATGTAGATAAAAGACTCGTTTGTCGAAAACTGCAGTGGGTACTGCTCGACTAGAAAGAAACAGAGTGCTGCTTGAAAGACAACATGATAATAAACATACCAAATACATGTACCTGTAAGAGATGGTGTTGCTCCTGCAAGATGATTTTATCTTGTTCCAGTTGCGTGTAAAAAAGCAGTGCTGCAGTCTTCTTCTTCCTGTTTGTCTTGTCTTCGAAATACACCATGATTTTTTATCAGAACAGAATCAACAGTACTGAACTTAAGATTTTCTGAGAAAAAGGCCGTTTTGTATGTCAGCGTTAATTTGGGATATATTGGAAACGCAGAAAATGCAGTTTTGGTTAATATCGAGTTTCCGTCGGGATGCCATCGTGTTCTAATTTTTGTTAGATACGATGCTTATACGATGGCGTTGCGAGGGCTTTACGATGTCGTGTTGCCTTCGTAACACAATCGGGCAGCATAGCGTCTCCATCGTATTGCCTTCGTGTAGCAAAACTTAGCTGATGGTGCCGATGACCACACGACAGAAGTACGATGTAGTCCCGATGTCATATGATGGCCTCACGATGGCTTTGCGAAGGTCACGATGCACTCGCGAATTCAACACGAAATTGAACCGTCGTGTGTCCTTCCTGTATTTTTTGGGCATGTCAAAGATTTTGGTGCCGCTCGCGATGGTGATGCCGATGGCTTAAAAAGTCTCCCGATGGACATACGATGGGTAACGATGCACTCACGAATGGCCCGATGTCTTCACGATTCCCCGCCGAAATTGAAACTTTTCATAATCGTGTGTCCATCGCCTGTTAAAATCGGCTAGGTATGACGCCTGCATTACAAAATTCCAATACATTTCGGCCATTTTAATTATAATATGGTCTTGTTAAAATCGTTGCATCTCTACATCGGGCTCATAATTGTCAGGCAAAGTCAGATTATTCCTAGCAGTATCAAAAATAACGTAATCCGCTTCCGTCCCCGTTCTACCATTAAAATCGCCACAAATTGATAGATGATACTGTTCATTGGTTTGATTAGCTATTCCAAAATATGATCCGAAATTCTATCAATGACATTAAGCTCAATATAATTATGGTTGTCTGCTTGAATCAGCCGGTACAATGTAACATAAACAAACAAAAACATCATGATTTAAATTAAACATCTCGCCCTTAAATCTCAACCACAAAATATCATCATTGTATTGTTTGTATAAAGAAACTGCGTTACAAAACTCATCTCTCAGATAAATAGCTATACCTCCTAAATTACGTTTTGAGTTGCTATTTTTATCTGATCTATTTAACCAAAAAGTCTTAAAACCATCAAAAGATAAATCGCTATAATCATTTGTCCATGTTTCAGTCAGCATCACCAAGGCATTAGAAGCAAATATATTCCTAAGCTTTTGTGAATTAAGTTATTTGTACGTTTCGATATAAGACACTGAATAATTTAATTGCACACTCTCCCAACCTATAGGGTGTTAAGAAAGTTCGTTCCACGCAAAAATTGCCATCCTGACTTTAATGCTTTGAAACTAAAAAAAAATACAAAACTAGTCTTCAAATCAGCAAAGATGTTTTAAATCAGATACTACACTGGCATCCATTTTCTAACCATTGAATTATTACACAAAAATGGGGGTATACTAGAAAATATCTTTGCAATGCCTAGACAAATGCGTAAAACTCCGCGATAGTTTAATGAATAGACAAATGCGTAAAACTCCGCGATAGTTTAATGAATAAAGCCTAAATGGACTACTTGTTCGCCGTTTATAATAGTTTTGTGATGTCTTCAATTATAAAGAGGTACAAGTAGGCAAAGATCAGGAAAAGGCGCAATCAGAAAAAGATTCCCACTCCAAAAACCGAGGTGGGAAAAAACCAAACTAACAATCAGGTACTTATACCATGAAAACATTTCGTAAGCCGAATGAGCAGCTATTTTCCCAATAGGTGGCAACTCAGTTACCTTAACTTAACTAAAAATATGAAAACATACATAAGGCGCCAACAGCACAAAAATATTTTCAACACCAAGACATAAAACAAAAAGAACCACCACAGAAGTATCGACTTGGAACGATCAGTAACACAAAGTTACTGGCGGGTTTGAAAAATCAAATGTCAAAAATTTTAGAAATTTTTCAGAAAATCGAATTATTTACGAATTTGTGAAATATAGTATCATTAGATAATAAACATCTGTGAAGCAACTCGACGTTTGACAGCGTTTCTACTACCTGCAAGAATGAAGAAGATCCACTAAAAACAAAGATGCTAGAGTGGCCACAACACAAAATATTGATTTTTCAAACACTCAAGGGCAGATAACTCTGCAGTCAGAAGTCGGATCTGGTCGAAATTCAAACTCATCTAAGATATTATGGGTGTCTTTGTTACTTTTAAGTATGAAGAAGATCCGATCAAAATTGAAGGCGCTAGAGTGGCCACAACATAAAATATTGATTTTTCAAACACTCAAGGGCAGATAACTCTGCAGTCAGAGGTCGGATCTGGTCGAAATTTGAACTAATCCGAGATGTTATAGATGTCCTTGTTACTTCCAAGAATAAAGAATATCCGAATAAAAATGAAGGCGCTAGAGTAGCCAAAACACTAAATATTGATTTTTCACACAGTCAAGGGCAGATAACTCTGCAGTCAAGGGTCCAATCTGGCTGAAATTCGAACTCATCCGAGATGTTATGGCTATCCTTGTTACTTCCAAGTACGAAGAAGATCCGATCAAAATTGAAGGTGCTAGGGTGGCCACAACACAAAATATTGATTTTTCAAGCACTCAAGGGCAGATAACTCATAACCTAAATTAATCATATGCCTTCATCTTATCCATTGGTTGCTTGCATCTACCACTTTTCAGGTCTCAGGCTGCAATAGTTTTCAAAAAATAGCTAATTTCGACTTTTCCCATTATAAGTCTATGGAAACTTAAAGTTACCATAGCAACCAGAGTTCTTATCCCACTGGAATAAAAAAAAACATAAAATTATGTAGAGGCTACTGTCAGGAACATGTATACAAAGTACAAGATTCATCCACTTGACAGTTTCACAAGAAACGTCAAACTCTCAATAAACATTTCTGCAAAATCAAAATTCATATGTCTGCAATTTTAGCGGAAAAATAGCCGATTTCCACTTTTCCCATTATAAGTCTATGGAAACTTTAAGTTGCCATAGCAACCAGAGTTCTTATCCGCCTGGAATAAAAACACAAATTATGTAAAGGCCACTGTCAGGAACATGTTTACAAAGTAACGGCTTAATCCCCTTGACAATTTCTGAGAAGAAAATTTTTGAATGTTTTTCGAAATTTTGCCCTATATGGGGCCCCTGCAACCAATCAAAATAAAGGATTAGGACAAAAGTCACATGAAACGTAGAGGACTACTCAATAAACATTTCTGCAAAAACAAAATTCAAATATCTCCAACAAGACAGCAAAAACTGGCAATTTTCACTTTTCCATTGTAAGTCTATGGGAAGCATTAGTTGCATTAGCAACCAGAGTTCTTATCCGACCGAAATAAAAAACACAAGTATTCGTTCCCCCACCTGTAGATGCTATAATATGTGAAATATGAAAAGATTCGGCCTGGCAGCTTCAGAGGAGAAAACGTTTGAAAATGTTGACGACGGACGACGGACGCACGGACATACTATAAGCTCACCTTGTGAGCCTTCGGCTAATGGGGGCCAATGCACAACTAAAATCCGGTATCAACCACCGGTACCCAGAGCAAATCCATATTTCATTTACCATTATAAGCAGCGGCGTTTTCAAAGGACATTTCTGTGGTATATGTATGTTAACTTTCAATGCAGTGTCATCATGCTTAGACATTTCTGGACGAGTGATAGACGAGTGAATGTTTTATTTTTCGGGGACTAAACCTTGTAACAATTGTGAAAAAAACAACAACAATAAACACACACACACACACACACACACACACACACACACACACACACACACATAAAATATTAAATTATCTGCATTATCTGCAAACGTTACGTACATGTAAGTAATCGGGTTAATTAGAGTGTAGCAAATCAACATCACACAATACAACATAATTATGAAAGACTAAAAGTTGATACCCAGCCAGAATTTGGCTTACGAGACACTATACATGTATATACGGTTTAAACAATTCAATATAAGCAAATCCATATATTACCACAAAACAGGCGCCGTAAAGCACATGGCATTAATAACAAAAATAGATATTATCTAACACTATATTCTGAGAAAGCAACAAGTTCACGGTAAATGCTCCATTTAATTAGTTTTTCTCTATAAAATGCTTTAAAACTATGAGATAAACTGCGTGCGGAACGAACTTTCTTAACACCCTTTACAAGAGTTCGTATAACTAGGCTGATCTCGCCCGGCATGTACTGTCTGTGATTGCCCCGTTACACCTGTCGCGTTCACTGATCCGTTACGATCGTTTACTGTCCCTGGTTCCCTGCTTTGCTGCTCGGATAACCTGGATTATTGCCAGTACCGGGCATAGTCGCTGATGAAGATACTGGCCGTCCTGCTTGCTCCCTGTCCGTTACTACGATAATGGGGAATATTGCCAAATATGCCCGTTGGTGTCGATCCCTGTCCCCCAGCACTACCAGTCGCATATATGCTGGGGTTCATCTTTGATGCTTGATTCGACGTTGTAATCGTACGGAGTTGCGTCGCCGGGACCGAGGGCTGCGTCGCCGGGACTGCAGTCGACATCGCTACCTGTGAATACGTTCGCTGCGCTGTCGGTTGTACCGTTCCGTGATTTAACGTAACATCTGTGCCGATTCCCTGTCCCCCATCGTTACGTGTACCTTGTGCACCGGTCTGAGTCTGTGCGGGTATAGGGGCTACAATTGGAGGGGGTGGGCCGGTACTGGTACTGGTACTATTCTGGGAGGGGCTTGATACTGTCCAGTTTGAATTTGGGCATATGTTGACGGGTCATTCAGGACGTTCACCAGTTGATAACGGTCTTGATTCAAGACGATGTGCCAGTCCGGAAACTCGTCAATTACAGTTTTACCGTTTATCACTAAACGCGCAGGATACTCAATAGATATTTTATTGTTCTTATTTTGTCTTTCTTTTAAAAACGTAGGCATCAATCTTTTCCTCTTATTTTTAATTTCCAATGGATAGTCCCTAGTCACAGAGTATGGGGAATTACGTAGCATATATGCCGTTTCCATAACGGTTTCAACACTCGGTGATTCATAAAAGGCAACGATAAGGGGTCTTGTCACGGGAGATTTTGGGTCCGATCTACGCTGCCTGGCTTCCTGCAAGGACCCTAATCGATGAACTCGTTCAATGTAAGAGTCCTCCGAATCTAACCCCATTTCGTTCCACAGGAAATCGCGTAGCACTTCTTTGCAGTTCTCATTAAAAGTGTTGACTCAATGTAAACAAATAATTAACCAATATGGTATAATTTTCGTTTGCTGATTTAATCATAGTTTTGTATCCATTCGCTCTGTACTATGCCTATAGCATAAATAAAAAAAAAAATCTATTTTCTGCCTTTAATCATAAATTTAGCATTATTTACGTGATCTGTGAAAATGTCAGTTCATAATATTGTGTATTGACCAATATGTATATATAGAGAGAGATGCATGACATTCGTTAGGTTCAGCTCATTTGAAATTGAGATATCGAGATATCCATACTGTAACACTGAATACAAGTTTGGACAGGCACACAAAATGACGTATTGCGTGTATTTTTGTATTCAAGAAAGGCAAGCATTTGACAAATTCTTGAAATACCCATGACTACTTCGCTTTGAGCATATAGCTATCACCAGTATACATATACAGTCCAACCTGTCTTAAGCAAGCGGCCAAGGGAAACACTAAAATTGCTTGCTTAAGACAGACGCTTGCTTAACAGAGGTTATGTTCTGACACTAGGGTGGGTATCATTCAATCACATACTAGCTAGAAATAAATAATAGCACTTCCCTGTTTACGAAATTAAAAATGCATAAGGAACTGCAAACAAATACGGCCAAGAAGCAGAATCACCTTCTTGATTACAATGTAGCTCTTGATACAGTGTATGATTTTTTTCTCAATCAAAAGTGGTAACACATTGTGAAATTTTCAAGAGCTATTATAAATCATTAATAATTTTTGAGAAATTATTTTATACTCAGTAATTGATATTGAATAAGAAAATTTATATCATGTTAAAGTCCATAGTTTTGTTTGCTTTGATTGAAACAGTAAATAAATAAAGGGATGGAACTGACACAGGATAAAATCTTTATGAAAAAGTGTTGCAAGTGAAGACATAGTCTGTTACTACTGTTATTGATCTGTCAGTGGCAACTGTCACAAAGTTCTCTAAAATGTACAGACAAGTTGTATAGGATTATTGTTTGAGACAATAAACAATGAATTATGGCATCTGGAAGGTGTGAAGACAAGTTTGACACCTGACAGAGTTAAAATGCATGTCAAAATATTTCTTTTTTATGTAATTAATGAAATGAATGGCCACAAAATTGGGACAGAAACTAGTGGCCTCTGGCCATATAAGACAGGTACTTGCTTAATAAAGGTTCATTTACATGTGAAATCACGTGGGGGACTTTTTAAACAAAGATGACGGCTAATTTGTGTTTTTCGATTTTTGATGTTTTCACTTCAAACTGCAATAATGTAATTATAATTTTGAGTAAGTTTTTGTTAGAAAATAGCCATGCACTTTCTTCTAATGACTTCCAACATTTTTTTAAACCGCATATCTAGTTTTTAAGAAAATGCCAAAACAAAAGTACATGCGTTAGAAGTTTCCTTAGGTGTACTGGTCTTCGAAAATGAAATATCCGGCACCACCATTGGAGTATTACAAACTTGATTAAGTATATGTTTATGTGACGTCACGTGATGTCATATTTGCCATCTAACAACTATTCGGCACCTCAGCGGTCCCTTCCATGCTATTGGGACAGTGAAAAGATCAACCGACCTTTTAACGTCGCGCTAATGTCTCCAGAGAACCAACGTCACGGCGCTTAATTACGTCGAAATTACATCGACCATGACTATTCAGACACGCAAGCATCAGTGTCAAACCCTCAGTGCCAGACCCTCAGTGCAACTGGCAAAACTTATGCTTTTTTGAGAAAGCGATGCTCTGTGTGACAAGGAGAAAATTGTAGCCTTGCACAATATTGCTTTGCAATTTTGGATTTTAGAGGTATTGCTATATCAACGACAATTGCTCTCAATTTACTCATTATTTTGATACGAAATTCACAACAGAGGTACAAGTAGGCAAAGATCAGGAAAAGGCGCAATCAGAAAAAGATTCCCACTCCAAAAACCGAGGTGGGAAAAAAAAAACAACTAACAATCAGGTACTTACACTATGAAACATATCGTAAGCCGAGTGAGCAGCTATTTTCCCAATAGGTGGTCACTCAGTTACCTTAACTTAATTAAAAATATGAAAACATACATAAGGCGCCAACAGCACAAAAAAAAATTTAAACACCAAGACATAAAACAAAAAGAACCTCCACAGAAGTATCGCCTTGGAACGATCAGTAACACAAAGTTACTGGCGGGCTTAAACCGATTTTACAGGATCCTAACCTCGCCCTCGGCTTCTGCAGTGGTTCATTTATACACAGATATAAACAAGAAATAAGGTAAATCATGATACGAAAATATATGATATAGGTACCAACATGTAACATCTATAACGGGCAGGGTGAGCAGCTATTGAAGTAAGGTGGTCACAGTGCTAGCTTGGACAAAAAAAGTAAAATGCAGAGGGCTAAGTGAACAGCCAAATTTAAATTCAGGTGGCCACAAAGTCATGCAACATGAAACTCATAATAAGAATAAATTGGATAATTGTGAACCACAACAGCAGTACCGCCTTGGAACGGTCAGTTATAAATAACTGGGGGGCTTAAACCGGTTTTACAGGATCCTAACCTCACCCTCAGCTTCTGCAGTGGTTCATAACATTTAGTTTGTTCTTCGGTCCTCGTGGTGAATCTCTAACTAGTTAATGAATCATCAAGAACAAACAAATAAATCATGATAAACATCCTGATGAATCAAAAACCAGGACTCACAGATTGAGTAAGCTGCCCGACAACGGAGATCCCTGGGCGCCGAATAACCTACTAACTCCGGAGCAAAAGAAAAACAACAGTTGGACCCCGGTGGGCCAAGCAACAGACAAGAAGCTCCGGCCCCAACCAACTAAAATGAATAGCTTTAAGTCGGGGCCATCATAGAGTCTGACGCCCGACCCACCGGCGTGCAATTAAAGAAGGCAGCATAGCTATCAACCATGATTAGGTTAAAAACTAAGCATGCAGACTGTCGCATAACATTCAAGTTATAACCTATACGTCTGTAACGTGTTATGATTTTTCTGAACTGTAAAGAAAAATCATTAATTCCTATAAGTTTCTTTTTATAAACCAAGTCACCATAAAATTCAGGTTCCGAAAGGCCCTCACTTAAAAGCGTCTTTAACCCAACATTATATTTGGAAATCAATTCATAGTGTCTGCGATAAAATTTAGAAAAGGTTTTTCGAAGTTTATGATACCGATAGCCTTGTTGGAGAAGTTTTGCCGTTAAACATTTATTTCGAGCATTGAAGTCTGTAACATGATTGCAGACTCTAGCAAACCTAATAAGTTGCGAAATGTATACAACATAAGCACGACGAGGAACGTCACCATCCAAAAAAGGAAAATTTACTATATCAAAATCAAAGTCATCGCGTTTATCATAAATTTTAGAAGAAACAAATCCATTTGCAACAGAAAGATGTAGATCTAAAAAGGGGGCTTCGGTATCTGAGATATTGGCTGAAGTTCAGGTGGATAAATTTAATTGACCATACCTTCAAAATAAGGGTTGTCAATGTTCAAAAGGTCATCGAGGTACCAAGATGTGGAATTAAAAGCCTCGATAACATCAGCTTATCATGGTTAAGAAAATCCATGAAATCTCTTTCGTAGTAGTAAAAAATAAATCAGCTACGAGAGGTGCGCAATTTGTACCCATCGGAATTCCAACAATTTGTCTGTATAACTTGGTCCCAAATCTAATATAAATATTATCAAGGAGATAAGACAAGGCGTCGCACACATTCTGACATGACCAAAGTGTATACCGACTTTGGTCAGAGGAAGTGAAAAAAGCCTTTCTGTCATTACATGCCAAATAAAGTGAACCATAGTTTTTAATGCCCTTTTGAAGGTCCACTCTATCAGATCCAGAAGCTTTTTATTAGATTATGTGATAATGTTGTATACAGAGTAGAAAAATCATATGTGGACAAGATTGTCGCACGGAACCATCTACACTTCAATTTACTGAGCACCTCACCAGAATTTTTTATTGACCAAAACCATTTTTATTTAAAGTTTCATACACTGTCTCACAGTATCTTATAACATGAGATTTGATAGCAGTAAGACAGGAAGTTACTAATTTAGAAAGTTCAGTGGTAGTACAAGAGCTAGAATTTGCAATAAATCTAGCTTTGTATGGTCTTTTGTGAAGCTTAGGTAACCAATACATCGTAGGAAGTTTGTCTTGGCCTTCATTGACACAAACAGAAAACTTAATAGGTAAATCGTTTAAGTGGGCATTAACTACAGACACTTCATCAGTATCTGTCTCCAGATAAGCCCTGGTACCACCAAGCTCCTGTTTTAAGGTGTTAACGTAGTGAAGCCTACAACATTAATTGTTTGCGGCATTTGCATGCATATCAGTGTGTATGTGGGTCAAATTTGAAATCGATTCACTATAAATATGAAAAACATTTGAATTTCAACTTTTGCGTTTTTAAAGCTCTTCAGTGCATCAGTTATAATGGATATCTCGTCCTTTATTACCATAATATCCAACAACGGAAGTTTTTCGTACTTTTTGCACTTAAAACTATATATCAGGATGAAAAGAATTTCCAGAATATGCCATGTCAGGTGTAGATTTTTCCAAAAACTTGAAACAGTCATCTCAACATCTTACCATTGTTCTTTAATGTAATTTGCAATGTCTTTGTTCGTTTCTATCTTAACTTTTTTGTACATCCTTTCTTCCAAGTATTCATAAACCAGCGTTGAAAAAAGTAGGCGAGAATTACGAGTCCATGCTCACGCCTATCGTTTGTTTTAAATAATTACTATTGATTCTGACACGCCTCGCCTCTATAGCCAATGGTTAAAAACGTGCTACATGTATACGAGTGTGGGTCAGAAAGTTCTGTCATATGCGTTATAACTTTGTAAATAGACATGATAGGTTGCTGTATTATATCTTGATTAAAAGTACTACATTTCTGCTGTATAATGATGCAAAAACAATGCATAAAAGAAATAAATAATTTGAAATAGACGCCTGGAAAGACACCTGGGGTAAAACCACTGGCACTTTTTTTTTTGATATTGTGAATCTTTCGAAAAAATATAATCCATGCAATATATTTTTCAAACATAGATGAATATATCCTGCACACTTGATATTGCACACTTTGTTAAAAGCGAAAAAATCTTTTTATAAACATTGCAAAAATCTTGACTTGAGGGTCATTGTGAAAAATTGTAAAATTAGGACGTCACCTCTAATGACGCCATCTTCATCTGACGCCGCCTGGAAAATGACGTTATACCGGGCCGAAACGTCGCTTCCAGATTTAAGCAATTTAAGCCGAAAAAAAGAAAACAAAATGTCAGCAATATTGATTCCACTGCAAAATGTGCTTCCAAAAAGTAACAGTTCAAAAATGATAACATCTGATTTTGCACTAGTGCAAAAATGATATCACTTATGGATATTATCGCGGCCATCGTGTAGATATTTCAATTTTGTAAGGTACCTCTCAACAAAACATCAAATATGAGAAGCAGATATTTATAGCTATATATTAGAAAATGATATTTTTTCATTAAATAGTAATTATTTCAAATGACATTAAAAACAATGGAAAAGATATTTACATGACTGTTTCATGTTTTGGGAAAAATCTACAGGTTATTGATATATATTGAAAATGTACTAAATTCTTTACATCCTAGTGCAAAATACAGTGACGTGCCAAATTAATGTCCCCTATAGACTTCAATGTTTTTTCACGTTTACAAGAAAAATTATTCTGTCTCTCCTGGTCAACATATTTTCGTAATGAATGAATAAAGCAATAAATAAGATTTTGACGAATAATCTCACATTTTCTTTAAATAATTGCAGCATTGAAACGCATGCATAGAATTAAATGAAAATATCTTGTTTATTGCTTTATTTATTTACCTTTCGAATGACACCAAAATAGTGAAAATCGGTCGACCCGGAGAGGCAGGATAAATTTTCATGTAAACGTGAAGTCTATGGAGATTCTGACGTTGTGGATATGAAATTTGCACGTAACTGCAAATCCAAATCTTAAATCCAAAGTGCACAAAATAATACATCCCGTCCCCATTGGCATGAAGGATTTGTAGAGTTGAAAAAAAAAAAAAAACGTTTACAAGAGCTTGCTACTACCTACTACTTGCTACTAACAGAAAATACCCTGCTTTACGACAACCAATCCAGGTCTTTCTCAGCAAAAAACAATGATAATATTTCATTTGCGGTACTTCCTACAATGCAGCTGAGGAATGTACATGTAGAACTGTAAATAGAACTGTAAATATCTCCGTAACATCCGTATCGCTTAGTACTCCCATTTTAGGACATATTTCAAAACTCGGAGAATGGTAAGATGTAGCTAATTCATTTAGATTTTTTCGCATCCAGCCGATCAAATGAAGCATGTTCTGAGCTGAGTGCAAAACATGTGTTTTTAGGATGTATATGTTAGATTTTCAACACAAACCTTATTTTTTAACTTATGCAATCCGTCAATTTTATTCGTAAGATTGTGTTATACCTAACGAGTGGGTAAGTGAGTGAGTGAGTTAGTTCTTTATTTAAAGAGGGTGACTGGTAAGAACCAATCTTTCTCGGGACCCTCTATAACAAGTTTACATGGTAATGATAAACAAGAAAAGATATGACACAAGTGTCATATCAATAGCCTTAATTTTCTATCGCAGTCAATAACGTATAAGACAAACCGCACACCGAGCGTGTGGAAAAATATGCCGCAAATTCAACCAATGTATTTCTATAGACACAGAGATACCTTGCTTCAACAAACATCAGAAGCACGTCGGAGACACGTAAACGCGTTTAATAAATACGTGGTTTGTCAAAAAAGTTCGTGTACACCATTTATATTTTCAACAGAAAAAAAAAAGTATTTTATAAGCAAATATACATGAAATTTTATTGAAATCTGACAAAAACACGTCATCTACAGCCTTTTCCCTGCACTTCCGAACCGAGTGCGTGGCAAAGGTCAACGTCTCTATATGACGTTACTTGACATTTTAAGCCGCCAGCGCGTTATATATTTGTTTAAGGGTGTTTTTTTTTTTTTTTTTTTTTTAACAAAAGATTCTTGGTTATCAACATTTTTATGTCTGTGTATCCAGCTGTCAAATGCAGATACGCCGTATGAATTCTCGCAAAATTGTTCGACCACCTGTTGAGCATGTGTAACGATTTCTTGCGGCGAGCATGCCAGACAGGTGATCTTCCGTTTATTATCATAGGTGGACTTCTGAGCAGCTGAAAAACGACTGTGCCACAACTATTGTGAACTAATTTAAATAGTAACTGACAGACCGATGACTTTTCTGTTGTTTGTAACATTTTCATCGTATCTGTGGGTGATTTCCTTAACGAAACATACAATCGGCGTCGGCAAATTCCGCCATTATTTCAAACAGATTTTTCGGTCTGCTTCTGATTTTTTTTCACATAAATAAAAATACACTGCCGCCAAATCGGAATCTTTCTGAGACTGAAGTCAGTGTTATATGGTTTTAGGACGAAATATTTTAATGTTATAAACTTATAACATATTTAAGTGCCGTTTGACAGGGAAAAAACACAATATGAAAATCGTCACATTTTATTGACGTTTTGGCACCTGTACCGTGTGGCCCTACGTACGCTTAAGTAGAAAATATGTCATACTTAACATGTTGATTCTTCAAATTGAAACAAATTCCTCAAATATGCTCATAAGATATTGCTGCTTATATTTATACAAAAACAAAACAAAAAAACTTAAACAACAGCACTTTACTTTTCCTGCTAGCCAAGGTGTCCACAAACCTCGTACATGTGCGTTCTGTACGCTTGGTGTACGTTAAAGTATTTTTAAGCATGCAGCATGCTTAAAGCTCGACGTGTCTCGGGTATGTGTCTTATACGAATAAGTTCAACACGCGTTACATTAAACGTTTGATACGCGCCTATACTGTATTATGTGCTCAACATAACTGTGACATAACACAAAAGTAATCCAAAATTTTCAGCATGCTGAGATTATTATACGACCTGTACACACATTAGACGCACGCTAATCATTTGTGACTGCTAATTACACCATAGAGACTATGGGCACCCGCCCATAAGGACCTAAAGAAATAGATATAGGCTACTTGTGCCTCCAGGTAAAGCTAAATACACTGCTGACTGACCATCTTATTACTGGTTAACCGCGCTTGTCTGAGCCTGCCGAGGAAACATTTCAAGTCAAACCATCCATACGTATAAGCCTTTTGGGTCTTAGTTGGATAGTTATATTTCAAGCACTTGTTGGATGGCATCATGCCATCCTCATTTAGGGTAAAAGTCCTGTAAAATGGAGGCAACATCCCAACAAGACCTTAGCTGTTGACTGGGACGTAAAGTATCAATTCAAACAAACAAATCACGCCAAGGGGTTGCAAAAGTGGTCGACGATTTCTCCATACTTCCATGTTGTGGTTTTACTAGATTCTAGTTATTGATAAGCCATAAGTCCTATACTATAGGTAATTAAAGTTTCAGAAGCAAATTTTCTTATTCAGCGTGTTGAGATTTTTTATACGCCAGGGTCGCGTTTGTCTTGTACGCTAATGTGCGACTGCACTTTTCAAGATTGACGTGTATGTATGGGTATGGGTATATACTTAGAGGATATTTTACTTTTTTGAGTTGAATACCAAATATATTTAATCGAATGTGTTGATTTTGTACATTTTCCTATTGAAGAGGCAGGCGGTGAAAATGCAAAACAAAAAAAAAATATTGAAAACACAAATACTTTAGTACACTCTTCCTTACGTTCTAAATAAATAAAATTAGAAAATGAACACCAATACTTTATGTTTCATTCATAAATAATGGAGTTAAAGGCGTTAGAATTTCTGACGTGAAACACTTTTTAATGAGTTAATTAAATAGAAACGTTAGAAGTTATCAGAAATTTACAGATAAAATATCGGCTGATATCAATCACTTGTGAAAATCATCAGATATCTCAACCTACACTTTACATAATTTACACATATGTAATACATTTATTTTTTTGTCATTGAAGATACGGTTATACATCATTTCAAAATTCAATATTTGATAATGCAACATTCATCTGTCGGGGCCTACCAGTTATCGCCAGTACTGAATATTTTTTTTCAGCGTACTCACTACTGACAATCACGTGGTATTGTTTATATACAACCGGATAAATGATTGGGTTACACACACTACAATTAGAACGCAGTTGAGGCTGGATTTTCGAGATTTCTCCTACAGCGTTTCTTCTACTGACGGATAGATACGTGCAGTTAACACATAAGTTGAACATTTATTGAAAGAAAGTAGCATAAGAAATCCCGGTTATTTCGTTTTCGGAAACACTTCATTGTTACTGTATTGGGAGTACTATATATTCATGGGACGGAAGTGTTTGCGAAAACGAAATAACCTGGATTCAATATGTTACTTTCATTCAATAAATGCCCAATTTCTGCACTGACTGCACGTATCTATCAGTCAATTTAGTAAACGTTATAGGAGAAAACTCGAATTTCTCATCTCAACTTTGGACAGATTTCATTGTGCGTCACCCGATCATTTATCGTTTTGTATATTAACAATACCACGTGTTTCTCAGCTGTGGTACTGCTCAACAGACTCCATAAAAAGAATAAAAACGCATGAAGAAAGAACAGAAACCTATTACAAAAAAAAAAAAAAAAAGAAATGAAAAATAAAATAAAATAAAATAAAAAAAAAATTAGTCTGATTAGAAGACCGAAGCGAAACACACTGAGCTAATGGGACCGATAGCCTTTAGACGGCATTACTCATGTTATTATTAACATTTATGGTCTATAAATAATAATCTAAAAATAGTTGCCATTATCGGCTGGTTTCCCATTATCAGCTTTATGGTTATATGTAAATATATTCGGAATAGGAACCAGTGCAATACTTAATTGATACCGAATCAGTTTCCCGCCCATGATTACTAGAAAGAGAACGAGAATCAGGCCATCTCGGCTTCATTCGTACCTTCGAGTTTATCATAAAAAATATTAAAGTGACCACGGCAGTGTAGCGCTAAATACAAACCGCGATGAACTATTATTATTATACAGACAGACACTACAGGCATAATCAATGATCGAAATCATGTCTTAAGCATGTCGTTTATAGATAAGAAACCGAAATAACAATTTGTATCGAAATAATTGGGGACGAATATGCCTAAGGCTTGTAAAGACGGCAGACTGATGACCGCCGACCGAATCGCTACCCATGGCCTCTAAGCATTCTTTTTAATTTGAAACGTTAGTAACTTTCAAACTTTTAAGTGTCCCAGTTGACAAAACAATCGATTTACTTTTTGTATGTCTAGGAGCTTTACATCGTAAAATAAACATATTGACGAATAAACAATCTTTTAAAACCGGACTTCTTTTTTATCGGATGGATATCTACATGGGCCTTTTCCAATACATTATAGCTAAAGAATAGTACATTGAAGGGTTGAGGCTATAAAAATGTCAAAAATATACTTGTGATGTAAAAATAATCGATATGCTTTGAAGCGGCGTGATGAGGGGTAGCTCTGAAGAAAACTTGTGTCATGCTTCGAAGAAGAGCAGTCCAGTTGATCGTACTATTATGAAATACACTGATCTGCATGTCATCTCGTCGAGGGGCGTACCAAATAACCTCCTTAGCTTCAACAGCAACTAAGCAAAGCTGGTAATTGTCATTCGTGACCGTTTAGATGTAGCAAAATGGAGCCAAAAAGAAATTCTGTTATTTTGCAACTTTCAACAGAATAGTCGATACAAAGACAAGTTTTATCCAAAAGGAGCCTTATATATAGCAAGTTGGTTAGAAAATGAATCTATACCGATAATGAGTTCCTAATTTCTCAGAATACCCTCGCTGATCTCAAAGGAACAAAAAGAAAATATAATCTCCAATATGGATAATGTACTGGGAGACTTTTTTGGCCCGCCACATAACACAACACCAGCTGCAGTAATAGCAAATCATACTATAATTTGAGCAACGTTTGTCTGTTTGTTTGTTTGTTTGTTCCCCTACTCCTCCCAGGTCCTTGGGCCGATCTTCACCAAACTTGGAGGGAATGTGGAGGGCGGCCCCGGATATTAGCTTGAGGGGTTCATTTTTTGAAAGGTCAAGGTCATCGAGGTCAAAGGTCAAATTTATGTTGTTTTTTTCTGTTTGTTCCCCTACTTCTTCCAGGTCCTTGGGCCGATCTTCACCAAACTTGGTGGGAAGGTTGAGGGCGGCGCCCGATATTAGCTCGAGGGGTTCATTTTTTAAAGGTCAAGGTCATCGAGGTCAAAGGTCAAATTTCTGTATCTCGGCAGTCCTTGGTCCGATTTGTATGAAACTTGGTGAGTGTATACAGGTTGATCCCTGATTAAGATTTATGGATTCAATTGGGTCAAAGGTCATTGTTTTTCTGTTTGTTCCTCCCAGGTCCTTGGGCCGATCTTCACCAAACTTGGTGGGAAGGTTGAGGGCGGCCCGGATATTAGCTCGAGGGGTTCATTTTTTAAAGGTCAAGGTCATCGAGGTCAAAGGTCAAATTTCTGTATCTCGACAGTCCTTGGTCTGATTTGCATGAAACTTGGTGAGTGTATACAGGTTGATCCCTGATTAAGATCTATTGGGTCAAAGGTCATGGAGATCAAAGGTCAAATTTATGTTGTTTTTTTTCTTTGTTCCTCCAAGGTCCTTAGGCTGATCCTTACCAAACTTGGAGGGAAGGTGGAGGGCGGCCCTGGATATTAGCTTGAGGTGTTCATTTTTGAAAGGTCAAGGTCATCGAGGTCAAAGGTCAAATTTACGTTTTTTTCTGTTTGTTCCCCTACTTCTATTTGAGTTGTTTGTCTGTTTGTATGTTTGTTTGTTCCCCTACTCCTCCCAGGTCCTTGGGCCGATCTTCACCAAACTTGGAGGGAAGGTGGAGGGCGGCCCCGGATATTAGCTTGAGGGGTTCATGTTTTTTTCTGTTTGTTCCCCTACTTCTTCCAGGTCCTTGGGCAACTTGGTGGGAAGGTTGAGGGCGGCGCCCGATATTAGCTCGAGGGGTTCATTTTTTAAAGGTCAAGGTCATCGAGGTCAAAGGTCAAATTTCTGTATCTCGGCAGTCCTTGGTCCGATTTGCATGGAACTTGGTGAGTGTATACAGGTTGATCCCTGATTAAGATTTATGGATTCAATTGGGTAAAAGGTCATTGAGGTCAAAGGTCAAATTTATGTTTTTTTCTGTTTGTTCCTCCCAGGTCCTTGGGCCGATCTTCACCAAACTTGGTGGGAAGGTTGAGGGCGGCCCCGGATATTAGCTCGAGGAGTTCATTTTTTAAAGGTCAAGGTCGTCGAGGTCAAAGGTCAAATTTCTGTATCTCGGTAGTCCTTGGTCTGATTTGCATGAAACTTGGTGAGTGAATACAGGTTGATCCCTGATTAAGATCTATTGGGTCCAAGGTCATGGAGATCAAAGGTCAAAATGGTTTTTTTTTCTGTTTGTTCCTCCAAGGTCCTTGGGCTGATCCTTACCAAACTTGGAGGGAAGGTGGAGGGCGGCCCCGGATATAAGATTGAGGGGTTCATTTTTTGAAAGGTCAAGGTCATCGAGGTCAAAGGTCAAATTTATGTGTTTGTTTTTTCTGTTTGTTCCCCTACTTCTCCCAGGTCCTTGGGCCGATCTTCACCAAACTTGGTTGGAAGGTGGAGAGCGGCTCCGGATATAAGCTCGAGGGGTTCATTTTTTAAAGGTCAAGGTCATCGAGGTCAAAGGTCAAAGGTCAAATTTCTGTATCTCGGCAGTCCTTCGTCCGATTTGGATGAAACTTTGTGAGTGTATACAGGTTGATCCCTGATTAAGATTCATGGGTCCAATTGGGTCAAAGGTCATCGAGGTCAAAGGTCAAATGTATGTTGTTTTGTTTTTTCTGTTTGTTCCCCTACTTCTCCCAGGTCCTTCTCCACGGGTAAAATTTACTAGTAAAAATAAAACTGAGGGACTTTAAGAGCAGTGAGCATATTAATGCAAAAAGGGATGGGCCATATCGTAGATTCGGCTATTTAATTATCACTTTTCCGCGTTACTAAGTTTAGCGGAAAAGTTATGACTTTGAGAAGTGTATATACGGTAAAAGTTGGGAATGTTTCACACAGAGATGACCAATCAGTTCTAGCAAAGCACTCAAAGTGGTCACACGTTCTTCAAGTTACGGACCCAGGAGACACGCCAGGGCCTTCGGGCAACGTGAATTTAAATAATGAGATTATGTCTCAGTTGGACCAGTTAATTTCCACTAAGCTATTGTCTTTTGAGAATAGGATTACGGAGTCGCAAAGAAACATTGCGGACAGTCAGTTGAACAAAATGAAGGAGGACATGTTGACCAACGACAAATATGTCTTTAACCGAAAAAGCTGTGAAGACCAGTTTAAGTTCAATGTCAAACTTTCTTCTAAGCTCAAGGAGGCGGACAGCGCCGTTAAAACTGGGGACGCGGTTGCAGCAAGTGGAACTATCTCTGAAGGTTTGGACTTAATTTCTAGCAGGCAAAAAGTTATTCGCCTAGCGGATTCTAGTGATTTGGGATGGTCCGTGGTTAAGGAGTATCAGGCAAATCCGTTAGCTTCAGATTCTGAGGATGAAAAACGTATGATGAAAGCCGAAGCCAGGGCATCGAGGAAGCTCAAGCAACGCAGGTTCGAGAAGGCTCGTCGCATGCCGAACCGTTATCAGCGTATCCTCCACCTACGGCTACGGTAACATCAGCCACAGCACAGCAAGAGCAGGGAAATCTCATTCCAACTGTCAGAACCGTGAGGCGAGGGAGACCGGGAGTCTGTTATGGGTGTGGTAAATCAGGCCACTGGAAGTTCGAGTGTCTGGCTGGATAGAGTGTTTCGAAACCCGCAGATAAGATAAGTATTAGTGTTTTAGATCACGTTTCGTTGAGTAAGAATGCCCCGCTTTGTGCTTCTGTGTTTTCTCGTGACACTGCAACTGGTCAGGCTATAAATAGCACAGGTATTTCCAATGACCGCATTTCGCCGGTAGGCAGGTTAAAAGATAGAGATCATGTATGGGATCAATTGAGCGTTGACCGATATATAAGGGACGTGATTGTTAATGGGTATAAATTGCCGTTTAAAGAATTGCCTGAGAAAGTTATTCTTGATAACAACAGGTGAGCTAAGGATAACCCAGAATTTGTAAGTTGTGAAA
Source organism: Rugalucina vietnamica (assembly GCA_964017185.1). Taxonomy (NCBI): domain Eukaryota; kingdom Metazoa; phylum Mollusca; class Bivalvia; order Lucinida; family Lucinidae; genus Rugalucina; species Rugalucina vietnamica. Next base: position 42,368,524 of record OZ024872.1, read on the forward strand.
TTCAGAATTTATTGAAGTTAAATTGTGTATCTAAAGTATCTCAGGCTCCGCATGTTGTAAATCCATTAACGGTGGCATATGGGAAATCCGGGAAACCAAGATTAGTACTAAATTGTAGACACATTACATTTAATGAAACATACGTACGAAGACACAAACGTGGCAAGACAATTGTTCGGAAACAATGAATTTCACTTCACGTATGATTTACAGTCTGCATATCATATTATTGCCATATTTTCAGGTCCGGGTGTAGATCATAGACAGTTTCTGGGATTTTCTTGGGGAGGAAAATTTTACGTTTTTAACGTTCTAGTATTCGGTCTGAACACCGCTTGTTTTATATTTTCAAAGTTGATGAGATGTCCTGTTCGTTATTTTCGTTCACAGGGTCATAAGTTGATGATGTTTCTGGATGACGGCATCGGAGGCCACGTTGATAGAGAAACGGCCGTACGTTTGAGCAGTCAAATTCATGAAACGCTCATCAGGTTGGGATTTCTGATTTCAGAGGCCAAGTACAAATGGGAGCCTGCACAGAGCGCTGTTTGGGTTGGGCATCATTGGGATACAATTTCAAATACGATTCGCATAACGGACGAACGTATTTCCAGGTTGGAGATTGCTGTTGATTCTTTGTTTTTTCAGTTGAAGTCACACGGGACGCAGATCGTGCCAGTGAGATTCTTAACTTCTGTCGTTGGGCAGATTGTTTCCTTGCAGCAGGTTTTCGGAGGTCTTGTATGTTTAAGAACAAGGTCATTGTATCATTGTATAGATTCCAGGTTTGGGTGGGACTCGTTCGTTTACATTGATCAGAGTGCTGTTGAAGAATTACACTTTTGGCGAGAAAATGCCAAATCATTGAATGAGAAAGGCATGGCTATCTGTGAGCAAAGAAGCGCTGAAGTATCTGTTTTCAGCGACGCCTCTGGTACAGGGTATGGCGGTTATGTAGCCCTTTGTGCGGGTGCCTTAGTTGACGGCACAGAAGTATACGGCTGTTGGGACGAAGCCGAGGTATGCCAAAGCTCTACATGGCGAGAATTGGCTTCAGTAGAAAGAGTTTTGAAAAGCAATGAATCTTCTCTATCGCAGAAATCAATCAAGGTTTTCAGTGACAACAAAAATGTTAGCTCAATATTAAGAAAAGGCAGTATGAAGCAGAGTTTGCAAACTTTAGCTATGAGCGTTCATGATTTTTACGAAAAAAGACACATTAAGATGGAGTCCTAATGGATTTCTAGAGAAAGTCTCCTCCTGCTTTGGCTGATGAATTCAGTAGAATTTTTGATAACGATGACTGGGAAGTAAAGTCCCATATATTTTGTCAGTTAAGCAATATGTGGGGGAAGTTTAGTGTTGATAGATTTGCATCAAACTTGAACTGTAAATGCATACGTTTCAATTCCAGAGTGTGGTGTGTAGGCTCAAAAGCTGTTGATGCTTAAAAAACTTCTGGATTTGATAGAATGGACCTTCAAAAGGGCATTAAAAAACTATGGTTCACTTTATTTGGCATGTAATGACAGAAAGGCTTTTTTCACTTCCTCTGACCAAAGTCGGTATACACTTTGGTCATGTCAGAATGTATGCGACGCCTTATCCTATCTCCTTGATAATATTTATATTAGATTTGGGACCAAGTTATACAGACAAATTGTTGGAATTCCGATGGGTACAAATTGCGCACCTCTCGTAGCTGATTTATTTTTATACTGCTACGAAAGAGATTTCATGGATTCTCTTAACCATGATAATCAAGCTGATGTTATCGAGGCTTTTAATTCCACATCTAGGTACCTCGATGACCTTTTGAACATTGACAACCCTTATTTTGAAGGTATGGTCAATCAAATTTATCCACCTGAACTTCAGTTGAACAAAGCCAGTATCTCAGATACTGAAGCCCCCTTTTTAGATCTACATCTTTCTGTTGCAAATGGATTTGTTTCTTCTAAAATTTATGATAAGCGCGATGACTTTGATTTTGATATAGTAAATTTTCCTTTTTTGGATGGTGACGTTCCTCGTCGTGCTTCTTATGGTGTATACATTTCGCAACTTATTAGGTTTGCTAGAGTCTGCAATCATGTTACAGACTTCAACGCTCGAAATAAATGTTTAACGGCAAAACTTCTCCAACAGGGCTATCGGTATCATAAACTTCGAAAAACATTTTCTAAATTTTATCGTAGACACTATGAATTGATTTCCAAATATAATGTTGGGTTAAAGACGCTTTTAAGTGAGGGCCTTTCGGAACCTGAATTTTATGGTGACTTGGTTTACAAATTAAAGAAACTTAAAGGAATTAATGATTTTTCTTTTCAGTTCAGAAAAATCATAACACGTTACAGACGTATAGGTTATAACATGAATGTTATGCGACAGTCTGCATGCTTAGTTTTTAACCCAATCATGGTTGATAACTATGCTGCCTTCTTTAATTGCACGCCGGTGGGTCGGGCGTCAGACTCTATGATGGCCCCGACATAAAGCTATTCATTTTAGTTGGTTGGGGCCGGAGCTTCTTGTCTGTTGCTTGGCCCACCGGGGTCCAACTGGTGTTTTTCTTTTGCTCCGGAGTTAGTAGGTTATTCGGCGCCCAGGGATCTCCATCGTCGGGCAGCTTACTCAGTCTGTGAGTCCTGGTTTTTGATTCATCAGGATGTTTATCATGATTTATTTGTTTGTTCTTGATGATTCATTGACTAGTTAGAGATTCACTACGAGGACCGAATAACTAACTAAATGTTATGAACCACTGCAGAAGCTGAGGGTGAGGTTATGGCCATGTAAAACCGGTTTAAGCCCGCCAGTAACTTTGTGTTACTGATCGTTCCAAGTCGATACTTCTGTGGTGGTTCTTTTTGTTTTATGTCTTGGTGTTTAGAAAAAAAATTTTGTGCTGTTGGCGCCTTATGTATGTTTTCATATTTTTAGTTAAGTTAAGGTAACTGAGTGGCCACCTATTGGGAAAATAGCTGCTCATTCGGCTTACGATGTGTTTCATGGTATAAGTACCTGATTGTTAGTTTGGTTTTTTCCCACCTCGGTTTTTGGAGTGGGAATCTTTTTCTGATTGCGCCTTTTCCTGATCTTTGCCTACTTGTACCTTTTTAGCGCAAACTTGGTCAGGAGAACTGAATTGGTGGGTACCAAGTTGATCGCAAAATGTGTGAACAAGATTGTTTCTGAGAAGGCATCAGGTACCTTGATTATCCCAGTTTGGGAATCGGCTCCATTTTGGCCATTAATCAGTAAGAATAGTGTTTTCAGAGATTTTGTGAAGGATCACAGATTGTTGCCATAGGTGAATGTTATCAAAGCCGGAAAGGGAAATAACGGGGTTTTCGCAGAAGAGCCACTGAAATTCAAAATGATTGCTTTGAAAATTTCGTTTTGATTACAGGTTTTGTCAGCATCAGAAAGACTGTTGATTTAATATTGATGTGAAACATACACGCACGTATTTGACTATTAAGTTCACATATATTTGTTTGTCTTTTTTCAGGATTAGGATTGAGACGTACTGTTGAACACCAGCTACGGGAAGCAGGTGTTCATCATATTCCAAAGAAGGATTTTGACGATTTTTGTACAAATTTGTTGTTGTCGAAAAATGATTCGATTGTAAAAATGTACAATTATTCTTTCCAAGCTTGGAAGAAATATTGTGAGGTAAATACATGTAACTATTCATCACTACCCGGTGCCCCGATCATCGTAGCATTATATCTCTCGGGACTTAAAGCTTCTTCAGGATCGTATCATTCAGTGAATAGCGCTTTTTATGGCATAAAATTGGCTCATCAAATGAACGGACTTGTTGATCCAACAGATAATTCTTTTGTGAAGAACATTTTGGAGTCTGCTAAACGAACGGCTAAAATTCCATGTAGGAAAAAAGATCCAGTGACTTCAGACATTATAATAGATCTGTGCGACAAATTTGTTGATTCGCAGGACTTATGCACAGTGAGGAATTTGTGTATGATAACAATAGCATATTCTGGTTTTCTGAGATTCAATGAACTAAGTAACATTAGATGCAAAGATTTATATCTAGAGCAAGATTATTTGAAACTCAATATTCCAAAGAGCAAAACTGATCAGTAGAGGCATGGTTGTGAAATTCTTATAAGTAAAGGCAACACTTCAGCATGGCCCATTAATATGTTAGATCGGTACATGTCTCTAGCAAATCTAGATTTTGATTCAGATTCTTATTTGTTCAAGGCAGTAAACACGTCTAAAGCGGGCAGTAAACTCATTTTTAAGGATAGGCAGTTAAGCTATACAAGAGTCAAGGAATGTGTCGTATCTCTGTTTAAATTAGTAGATCAAAATCTTAAGATAGGTCTGCACTCCTTAAGGTCGGGCGGTGTTTCTACCGCCGCGAACTATGATGTTAATGATAGATGCCTGAAAAGGCACGGTAGATGGAAAACTGATTTTGCAAAAGATGGCTACATCGATGACAACCCATGTAAACGTCTGAAAGTATCACAAAGTTTAGGTTTATAGATGAATAATGTTTTCATACCTGTGAATAAAGTTGTACATATGGGAATGCTTAGTTATAAATGACATGCTCTCTAACTTTGAAATAGTTCTAGCTGCAGTGCTCTGCTACCGGCCAAATAGATTATATTTGTTGCTTTTTCATTTATTCAATATATATCACATTTCGCACTTTGCTGAAAAAGGGGTCAGTGGTTTACGTACATGTATAGAAGCGATGCAAAGACTTAAGCATCTTCAGTAAGCCTTAAGATTTGGCAAAATGGAGCCAAAAAGAAATACTGTTATTTTGAAACTTTCAACAGGATAGTCGATACATATCCAAAGAGAGCCAAATATATATTAACGTCACGGTTGGCAGGATTTATAAATATATTGCAACACACAAAATATGAAAGTTTTTGGCCTTGTGGTTTCGGAGAAGATTTTTTTGTGTTTTCCCATTGGAAGGCTATGGGACATAACACCCCCGGGCTGGGGCCATTTTTTACCCTAGGGACATGATTGCAAGGATTTATGTAGAGCTTCACATGCCATTGCAGCATACTGTATATGAAACATTGGGTTTGTGGTTTCAGAGAAGAAGAAGTTTTCATTTGTTTTCCACTATAAACTTAAGGCACATAATGACGCCCCCCGGGCGTGGCCTGTATAGGCCTCAGGGACATGATCGGCAGGATTTATAAAGAGACACACTATGCATTCCTACACACAAAATATGAACGCCCTGGGCCTTCTGGTTTCGTTGAAGAAGATTTTATGAAAATCTTTGGGAGCTCTGTTGACAGGGAAACAATCTCTGATCCGATCTGGCCCAAATCCTAATGCAACCTTTACCTCAACCTTATTGATACTTCAGATGTTTGAAAGTGTGGACGAACGGACCCACGGACGCCGGATCAAGTATTATACCATTAGTTCGCCTTGTGAGCCTTCAGATCAGGTGAGCTAAAACTAGAACTATATGCCTTACAGAAAGTTTACCTCTTCTTGTACATGGACCCATAAGGGTTCATACAGTATCCAACATTGCTACATTATAAAAGTAGTGTGCTGGTGTCAGATATAAAATTCCACGACTGATGCAAGCACAAGAATGATTGATAAGGAACTAGAGAAAGTGCGAGTGGAAAGTGCAGCGGTCTAATTATGTGCAATGAATAAAAATGATGTCCTTACTTTTTGATAAACAATAAGGGCATTTACCAGTTTAGCTTAGTTGCCAAAGAACTTGGGGAGGCTATTAAATACGTCTCTTGACAATACAAGGCTGGCCAATGCATTACGAGTACAATCAACTTGACTGCTCTAACATTTTTTCTTCATAACTAGTATTCTATCTCCATCGCTTATCAAACCACTTCATAACATATCTAATATTTACAATCACAAGTATATTAATCTTACACGAGTGGTTTTCATATGAAATGACCACGAGTGTAAGATTCGTTTTATCATATGACTCTCAAAAATGGATTTTATCGCTTTCAAAGTGGATATATTTTCAATGAAAAATTACATGGTTGTAATGGACGTTGTCAATGACGTTACGTATTCCCACAAAATTGTTAATACACGTGTGGTCATAATTAGAGATTATCGCATGGGCATTTTGGTTATCGCCCGTAGTATCAACCCGAGACTCCATTATCGCGCGACAACGTCATATGCGGGAATTATAACCTCTATCCATTTAAAATGCATGATTTCCGGTTATCAGCCCGCCGTGCTGATAACCTGCAGGCGGGAAACATTATCACATATGCAAACTTGGGGTTATCGCTAAAAATATAGATATAAGTATGTGATAACACTTTTTATTATTGTCTACGCGCCAGCGCGTAGACTACTCTAAGGTTTGAGATTGACCTACTTACAAGACAACTCATACAGCTCTCTACAACTGCAACTGCACGTTTGAGTCTAGTGGCTTGACCATCGTGTTAGTAGGATTCCGGGTCGTTTCGCTAAGGACCGTGTAAACACCCCCAAACACCCATACAAACCTCCCTTTGGTTGGTAACATTTGTACCAGTGGTGCAGTAGGTACCAAAATGGGGCAAATTGTTAAATTCATGGAACTAGTGCATGATTGCATTCTTAGACTATCTAAGCAACAACGGAATGAAATGAACCGACAGTATTGTGACGCTATATGGTCAGGTATGAAAGCTTTGACCGCGCCCCACCTGTCGTGTAGCCAATTGCATTATATACAAGCCACAACGGAATTAAATGAACCGACAGTATTGTGACGGTCGATTGTCAGGTTTGAATGCTTTCACCGCGCAGCGTTTTATTTCTGTTCAGTCAAATGCACCACGATGAAATGGGAGTCACGTGACTGTCAGATTCTTTGACATTCTAATTTATATATGCGAAGCGTAGACCAAGCTTTTTGTTAAAGCTTATACTTGTATAGCTATAAGTATCAAATGTTTAAAACTAAGGGATAAAAACCGACTAACAAGTGTGCAGATATTAGGCGGTATTATTATATTGCACACTTTGTTTAAAGCAAAAATGCGTTTTATGAAACGTTGCCAAAATCTAGACTTGAGGGTCATCGTGCAAAATTTTAAAATTGGGACGTCAACTCTACTGACGTCATCTTTATCTGACGTCGCCTGGATGATGACGTCATACCGGACCTAAACGTCACTTTTAGATTTAAGCAATTTAAGCCGAAAAAAAAAAAAAAAAAAAAAAAAAAAAAAAAAAAAAACTTTGATGTCAGCAATATTGATTCATTTGCGAAATGTGCTTCCGAAAAGTAATAGTGCAAAAATGATATCATCTGACATTGGACTAATGCAAAAATGATATCACTTATGGATATTATCGCGGCTTTCGTGTAGATATTTCAATTTTGTAAGGCTACCTCTCAACAAAACATCAACTATGTGAAGCAGATATTTATAGCTATATAATACCAGAGGACCAATGGTCCTATAAACGCTCACCTGATATCTGGGATATGCGAATTAAGTTGACTTTGCCATAAAATAGGTCAAGGTCATCCCAGGGTCATGATTTATATAAACTTTATAGAACTTCTCTCCCCGATCCTTCATGTCAAGTTTTAAATAATAGGCCCTCTGGTTCTAGAGAAGAGGATTTTTGGAGGTTTTTGGTATTTATAGCCATGGCGGCCATCTTGGTCTTGTGACCTTGACCATTTATATACACTTTCATTCCCACTTCCTAACAATGCTCCTCATAAAGTTTGGCTTTGATTGGCTAAGCAATTTCGGAGAAGAAGATTTTTGAATATCACTGTAATATACATGTACATACCCGGGGTGGGGGCAGACAAACCCCTGGGGTCCATTTTTTTTTTCAGAATTATCAATCTTAAGTCAATTTGCCCATTTCCTGCAAGTTTTTCCCTAAAACGACATTTTAACACTTTTCCCCATTCAAATGCATGAGCGACCTATGCTGACCTTGTCGTAAAATAGGTCAAGGTCATCCCAGGGCCATGATTTATATAAACGTTGCAGAGCTCCAGTCACTGATGCTTCACACCAAGTTTCAAAATCATCGGCCTTCTGGTTCTGGAGAAGAAGATTTTTAAAGGTTTTTTCTATTTATAGCCATGGCAGCAATCTTGGTCATGTGACCTTGACCATTTATATAAACTTTCTTTCCCCCGTCCCAAGGATGCTCCATATGAAGTTTGGCTTTGATTGGCCAAGCGGTTTCAGGGGAGAAGATGTTTCATTATTATGGAAATATATAGGTACATAGCCCCGGGACAGGTGCAGACAACCCCCCAGGGGCTAAAATTTTCCATTAACATTAATCTTCTGTCCATTTGCCTATTCCCAGTAAGTTTTACCCATTAAATAGCATTTTACCACTTTTTCCCATTCAAATGCATTGGCAACCTAAATTGACCTTGCCGTAAAATAGATCAAGGTCATCGTAGAGTCATGATTTATATAAACTATGATGGGCCCGCGTCCCCAATGCTACATACCAAGTTTCGTGGAAATCGGCCCGCTGGTTCTGGAGAAGAAGATTTTTAAGGGTTTTTGCTATTTATAGCCATGGCGGCCATCGTGGTCATGTGACCTGGACCTTTTATATAAACTTACTTTCCCCATTCCTAAGGATGTTCCACATGAAGTTTGGCTTTGATTGGCCAAGCGGTTTCAGAGGAGAAGATCTTTGAAATTGTGGACGGACGACGGACGGACGACGGAGCATGGCCATGCTATAAGCTCACCTTGTGAGCCTTCGGCTAAGGTGAGCTAAAAAGGAATTACTTATCGCACTGAGTATCGGTGAATTATTGTCCCTCGTTGGGATATCTACGGACGCCCGCAAGCTCGCGTCCATCGATGTCCCAACTCGGGACAATTTTCACCGATATCATTACAATAATCCTATTGTATTACATGACGTTATCCTCTGGAAAACAGCGACGTCATATGATAAATAACACTTATGATCACAAATCTTCATCACAAATCTTCGGAGTTAAATGGACGCATTACATACGTTAAAAATTGAAGCTATGCATTCTGTTTGTGTTAAAAATCTAATGTACGAACTACAATCGCATGTTGTGTCCTTTCGTCAGACATGATTCAAAATCACAGGCTACTTTTTAGCAGTAGGACTGGAGGTGAAAGAAGATAGTTGAATTACCTACATGTATTAAATTTGGAGCAGTGCATAATAAAACAAAAGAATTAAAAAAATCCGCGCCTTCAAGAACGCGTTTATAAGTTTATTGAGCTTTCTGTGTAATTGAAGTAAAAGAAATGTTTAAAACAATCAAACACGGAAATATTTTGCACGTTTCGTATCCCTCATCTGCATTTGTAGGAAATACGGCAAATGAATTTATTATCATCGCATTTAGCTATAACAGAGCTGGACTGGTTGGTGGTCGAGTTACCTGAAGCTTCCTCCGACTTTGGCGGCGACATTCCCGTACCCTGAAATAAAGATGATCACATAATAAAATCAACTCATTACATTTTTGTAATTCTCATATACGTACATGAACCATGAAACAAATTTATGTGTGTGGTCTAGTGCCAATCTAAATATACCGTCCCGTTGCACCCCCATAGAAAGAAAAAATCCATTGCCTTATGCATCAGGTATACACCAAAGGTGCTTGGAAAGCCATGTTTTACTAAGCTACCTATGGTCAGGTTTTCATAATAGTCATCTTAAGAATGTTATTTTTATTTCGATAAATGGCAAAAACGAATTATGCAGACCAGCTTTTGATAGCTGTCTTTATTTTCTGCATAGAACCAGAGTTTTCGTTTAATTTCCTGAGTAGAATGTAATAAACACAGCTTGAGAAGTTTTGTAGGCCAAGCATGTTACTTACAACCTGCATCACCTTTTCATACTCACGCTATAGGACCCTGACCTTATGGGAGGATTTTTTTTTCGAGCAAAAACATGGTGGACAATCTAAAGATGTTTGGATTACATGTCCCGAACAAAGGTAAATTTAAAGACTTGTTCTTACACGGCATTTTGGAGGAAAATGTCCATTTTATCAGTATGTAGTCTTGAATATAACAGTAATGATGAGATTGTTAAAATCTAGTTTCCAGATGCATTGGAAAGTGGTGTGCTCACCTAGTTTAGCGATGTCATACATTAGAACGTGTCACACAGAACGAAAAAAGTATCAGTCAGCTTTCTTTGAACGAGTGAATGTGATATTTAAGATGCTAGATTCTGTGGATAACTTTCGGATGCGAAAGCAATATTAATCTATGAGGTAAATAGCATTTTATTCCACTGTACACATACCCTTTGTTTCCAAACCGGTACAGTATTTTTCGAGCAATATTGCATTCCACTAAACGGGTATTCTGAGTACTAATGGCGTGATTTTTTATGATAGGGATTCCCCTTAAATTCTGGACGGGTAGCCGAGCGATATAATCACAGCATATTTAACATCTTGCTGTGGACAAATAAACAGACCAGCATAAATTAGCAAAGTATGATGCGCTACTTTACATATATACCGTTTAAGGTGATGCCAATTGTCAAAATATAATACTTGTATAATTTTTACCTGTAAAAAGAAAAAAATGACAATTTTACCCAGGATACTGGATAAGTTTGACACATTCGTGTATGAGTCATTCAAACATCGAACACATATTATTTTATGCCCAAAACCTCAGCTTTAGAGGGCTCAGCAACACGCTTATCAGCATTGTTCAAGTTACTTCCTGGTTTGATTCCGTTTTCATCCGTCTGGCATGTTGGATGAATTTTACTAAAAGCTATCGCCATAAACATGATCTCCAACTTCTTGACTACAATCTGTGAAAGTATTTCGAATGTTTTGGGACATATCATAATATTTTCTGTGTCTGCTGTAAAAGGTTTTCAGCACATATAATAAATACCATGTTTTCCTCTAGAAGAAATCATCTTTGAGTGGACAAACTTTCATAGATTGTAGTCAGATTGTAGTCATGCTTTTGGAGATCATGTTTGTGGTGGTAGCTTTTAGTAAAATTTACCAAGCATGCCAGACGGATGAAAACGAAATCAAACGAGGAAGTAGCTTGAACTATGCTGATAAGCGTGTTGCTGAGCCCTCTAGAGCTGAGGTTTTTGGGCATATAATAATCTAGCGCTGTATTCGACTTTTGAGTGACTCATACAAGGATATTTCAAGAATATCCAGTTTTCTTGGTAAAGTTGTCATTTTTCTTTATACAGGTAAAAATTATACAAGTATTAGATCAATTGGCATCCCCTTAAGAAAACTGGCTATCAAAATATAAACCATCTACTTAATCATGTTAGATAGATAGATATTTGGTCACGAATCCTCTCTCTCTCTCTCTCTCTTTCTCTCTCTTTCTCTCTCAAACACACACACACGCTATATATATATATGACATAGATTATATAAATATTCTAGCTGTTAAAGTACGCAGAATCATCAAATAATTTATTTTTTTCTGTTAAAATTTCAGAGATGTCTAAAATAGATCAGGAGAGACTACTGTAGAATTAGCGATTCAAAGTTGAAAACCTTTTGTTTTTCTTCGTTAATTTCAACTTTTTAGGCAATTTATGTTTTAACAGGATGAAATTGCTACTGGTATAAATACATAACAAAAATGATACGATTAACACCAAACTAACATAGCTAACAAGTAATTTACAAAATCCATAATCTGTTCGACATTGGTTTGAATGGAACCTATGCGAAGCTGTCACGGAAGTGGAGCGAGGTCACGAAAAAGTGTCTCGGAGTGCAGGTTATCTAACTGATCTACCTTTCATATAAAGAGTGAGGATAAAGTAGACGGAATATGTCCATCGATGTTCCGTTAGATCTCTCCACACCGACGGAAATGGAATATATTGAGCCCTTGGTCGAAAATGAAAAATCAGCAAAACAGCAAAGGAGGGTAAAACTGTGCTATTATAACTTATGTTAGATCTTTTCTGTTACATTTGAAATATAAATATTCTAGTTTTTAAAGTACTCAGAACTACAAAACATCTCGTTTTAATCTGTTTCAAAGATGTCTATAAATAGATAAGGAGAGACTAATGTAGAATTAGCGACACAATGTCGAAAATCGTTTGTTTTTCTACGTTTATTTAAACTTTGTAGACAGTGTCATGTTTTACTGGAAGATTTGTGCTATCGGTACAAATGCCTAATAAAAATAACACGATTATTACAAAAATAACCAAGCTACAAGTAACTTACAAAATCCATAATCATTAATGATTTCGACATTGGTTTAAAGGCAACCTGTGGTAAGCTATCATGGAAGTGGAGCGAGGTCACGAAGTGTATCGGAGTGCAGGTTAGCCAGCTGATCTAAGTTGCGATGATTAAAAGGTTTACATACAATCTTTACGTACTCGAAACACCCGTGCAGAAATGGACTCAGAATACCCGTTCAAAGTAAAATATGTGCTCGAAATACCCGTTCAGTACTGCTCGAAAAATACTGAACTGTTTCGCACGCGATTTGGGAACTTTACGTGTCTGTACAGTGATTAAAACCAGTAGTTTTTCTGTTTAATTTCATGTGCGTTTGTGGGTTCTTAGTGTAATAGAAAATCCCTATTTTCACACATAAAGTATACTTAACTGAATTTTTGGATTGTTTTTGTCTTTCGAATTTCATACATAACACATGAGCCAAGCCACCCTTACACGTTTGTGTGTCATTTATTTTCTGCATACCACTCCATTGAACAAAACACTGTTTGCACTAACATTAACTAGTACAGACCGAGCTGCCCGTGTATTTAAGTTTGCCCTGTGTGACAATAAACTCAACTGTCTGCGTCTTCATTATTTATCCTCTTGTCCGCCATTTTGGTTTGCTCGAAAAAATCATCCCATAAGGTCAGGGTCCTATAGCGTGTACTTGCATTTCAGTTCTCAAAAGGAGCGGTGACTGATAATGACAACCAAGTTTTTTTCCTAGGGGTGCAACGAAAATCAATATAGCCCATATATCTCAGATTGACACCCAGACCATGTACATGTATGCTATACAATTGCTCTACCGAAAACTTGCTGGGCAGCTAAAGAATACATAACCTAACGACTTTGGCCTCGACACATTGTTGTTTACTGAATAAAGCTAGTACTGCATGGATGGAAGACCCGATCTTGAATCTAACAAAGTTTCACGAAAATATGTGCTTCTTCTAAGTATCATTTTGCCCTGTTCTTCTGTTGCTTAGCAACCACTAATATTCTTACTCAGGAAGCTAGTATCAATGATACAGTTGCTATTGTGGGCCTTGGTGTAAACAAGAATCAACTGTCATTAATTCTTGAATGACCCTCATATGTGACAGCACTTTCTCAAATTCAAACTCAAAAACGTAAGGCATACAATCAAATACGTACGTATATAGGTTTGGTCCTTTAGAAGCAGTAACAACATTCAAAGGGAACTAGTATGGGCTATACCGCGCAATTTCGGTTAATGAACCCTCAACAGTAGCCCTCTTTTTAAACCGGGAACGAACGCCAGACTATTGTGCTGCAATTTCGAGAATTTATACGAGGAGTCTAAATCAAAGACACATTCCTAAACGGGGTCAACCAATTGAAACATTGCTTAGAAGTATGTTTCTAAACGTAGATAATTGTTTTGGCCACTCTGAAAATCTTTATTGAACTCAAAGGACCGAAAGGAAAATATAATCTGCACTACGGGTGATGCACGGAGAGACTTTTTTGGGCCGCCGCACGGCACAACGCTAGCTGCAGTAATAGCAAATAAAATATAAAGGTTTGGTCCTAGTTGATGGAATAAAACAAAAAAGGCAATGATGGAAGCAAATAAAAACATGAAAATGGAAAGTTAAACTGAACACCATGGAACAAAATAATTCATGCAGAACAAGGTGACTAACTGTATACGCAGATCTTTCTTTTTTATTACCTTGTTTAATATTTTAAAAATAAGTATATCTTTTATAATTAAAAAGGCTAACTACTTACACATGAAAGCTAAGAAACACCAAACAAATAAAACTTTGTAGTTTTCGGAAGACATGGTGTAACACTAATCTTGTGTTCGAAGAATGCTCACGAGTTAAAAGCAAAAATCCAAATGCGTGATCTGTTCAATAACCATATCATGTATTAAAATCTTTTAAAAGGAGAAAATGTACCTTATAACAATTTTAAGTTGACATCCTTTTAAATCAAATAATAGCTCTTGCTAAGTTAAGTATGCAATATCTTTGGTCTTTCATGTTCTACCGATGGATGATGTTCAACGTTGTTAGGATCCAGAGCGGCACTGTGCACCTTTAGGGCGATTTTGTATTTTTTTTATTTGAAATGAGCCAGCTTTAAAACATATTTCATAACGCGTATTCAATTTACATTGTACATTGTCAATTCATAAACATTGTAACATTGTTAGTCAATAACTGATTTTTATATATACTTAACGACACTACCAACGATACCGTTAGAGTTTTGCTATAACTACAGAATGAAATTTGCAGCTCCTTGACGTTAGAAAACTTTAAACGACGTGTATCGAAGGCAAAATGATGTACGCAAACCTTTCTTGGGAAACGCCTTCGACGTCTGAACACTTTTAACGCCATTTTCATACGTCATAAAACTTGAGGGATTGAAAGTAACATTATTTCAGCATTAAACCCACAATCTATTGTCATGCAATAACCTGCATTTCTTTTTATACCATTCAATTATTGGAAAATAGTTGAACACTAAAATATCAAAACAAAATATTCATTTGTTCCAGTTAGCTTATACCTAAAATGACCGTCATGAACTCAAATTATGGCTCGCCAACGACTGCGCATCCGAATTAGATCAATTGCTAGCTAGCAAATAAGAAAACATTATTTTCGCCATTATAACCCTATGGGACCTATCCGTTGCCATGGTCACCAGAGTTTTGATCCATTTCACCCTATATTCTAATGAAACTTTGGTCCTGACACATCGATGAGATGATCGAATGATTAAGAAACATCGCTCTTAACCGCTCGGCTAGGGGGTGGATGTAACATAGTAATATAAATATATATGCAATGCAGTGTAACATGTCGTCAAAACATTCAGATGATTAGTATGATTCAATATGCTGCATAGACATCTTGTGTTATGATTATCATTCTCCATATATTGTCTTGTATACCAGGGGTACCAGGTTCGAAAACGGGCTTCTCTGATGAGACTATGATGGGTCCCGTCTATATATGACCTTAGTTGTTAATTTTTCACTAAAGATTGACATTTTTCTCACGATATCATTGCCCAAAATATGACAATATGATAATAAATGTATTCAGTAATTCTGGCTTCTGGCCTATAATACAAACGACAAATAGCATTTTTGTATAACAATATCGAGCGCATACAATGTTCAAATGATATGGGCAATCAAATGAGACAGTGGCTATACTCTCCGTATAAGAAACATAACCCCAAATAAGACAATATAAACATTACGAACCAATACAATAAATTGAATCGTAACAGCTTATTTCTGTAAATATTATTTCTCTCATGATAAAAACATTCTACACATATTTTGCAAGACTTAGACAGTAATCAAGCTGACATAATCGAAGCATTTAATTCAACTTCCCGATATTTAGATGGCCTGTTTAACACTGACAATCCCTATTTTGATAGATTTGTCAGCCAAATCTATCCTTCTGAACTTCAACTAAATAAGGCTAATCGGTCTGAGACCGAGGCCCCATTTCTGGACTTACATTTGTCTATTTCTAATGGTTTTTCATCCAAAATCTATGACAAACGTGATGGTTTTGATATTGTAAATTTCCCATTCTTGGATGGGGATATTCCAAGAGCACCTTCTTATGGAGTTTACATATCTCAACTTATTTGTTTTGCGACAGTTTCTAGTCATGTTCTTGATTTTAATATGCGAAATAGGTTTTTGACAGCTAAACTTCTTAAACAAAGCTATCGGTATCATAAACTTCGTAAAGCGTTTTCCAAATTTTATCGACGTCATTTCGAATTAGTGTCTAAATATAATGTTGGATTGAAAACACTTTTACTTGAACCCGAGTATTATGGCGACTTAAGGTACAAATTTAGAAAAAAAAAATGGAATAACTGTAATAGAAATGAAAAATGAGCAAACTTTTCTAAATCATTTAAAAAGATAATCAATCGGTATAAAAGAATTGGCTACAATTTAAATGTAATGCAACGTACTGTATGCTTAGAATTTGCTTTCCTCTTTAGTTGCACGCCGGTTGGTCGGACCTCAGACGCTATGACGGTCCTGACTTAAAGCTGTCTTACAGACGGGAGGGACCTGACTTTGAGTTTGGATAACGGGCTAAAACTCTTGTCTCTGGTCGGGTCCACCGGGCTTTAAACATAAGCTTTCTTTTGCTCCAGCATTCCAGTGTCTATATTACTGTTGAGTTCTCGTTGTGCTTGCGATTGTGTTTATAGCCCCGCTTTGAAAAAGTGGGGCTATACTGGATTCACACTGTCCTTCCGTCGTTCCGTTATTCCGTCCATGATTCTATTACCACTCATAACTTGAGAACCAGTTGTTAAATTTTAACCAAATTTGGCATACACATCAATATTGACAATATCTACTTATGTATCAATGCATGTCAGTTTCCCAAAATTTGCAGAAGAGTTATTGCCTTTGGATGGCCCTATATTAACGTCAGAATTTCGTTTCCGCTCAATATCCTGAGAACCAATGAACAGAATCTGACTAAATTTTGTGTGCACATCAACATTGACAAGATCTAGCTTGGGATTGATGTCCGTCATTTTTCGCAAAATTTTGACGGAGTTACGGCCCTTGATCGACGTCAGAATTTTGTTTCCGCTCTATATCTCGAGAACAAATTTACAGAATCTGGCTAAATTTTCAATGCTGATCTACATCGACATGATCTAGCTTGGGATTGTCGCCCGTCATTTTTCGCAAAATTTTGACGGAGTTACGGTCCTTGATTGACGTCAGAATTTCGTTGCCGCTCAATATCTCGAGAACAAATTGATAGAATCTGACAAAATTTTGTATGCACATCTACATTGACATGATCTAACTTGGGATTGTTGCCCTTTTTTTCGCAAAATTTTGACGGAGTTACGGCCCTTGACTGACATCAGAATTTTGTTTTCGCTCAATATCTCGATAACGAATAAACAGAATCTGACCAAATTTTGTATGCACATCAACATTGACATGATCTAGCTTGGGATTGTTGCCAGGCATTTTTCGCAAAATTTTGACGGAGTTACGACCCTTGATTGACGTCAGAATATAGTTTCCGCTCAATATCTTGAGAATGAATCGACAGAATCTGACTAAAATCTAGCTTGGGATTGTTGCCTGTCATGCTTTTGCAAATTTTTGACAGAGTTTTGGCCCTTGATTGATGTCAGAATTTTGTTTCTGCTCAATGCCTTGAGAACAAATTGTCAGAATCTGACCAATCTTTTAATATGCATCAACATTAACAAGATCTAGCTTGGGATTGTTGCCCATCATTGTTTGTCTCACCCTGGCAAAAAGCTCAGAAGCAGGGCTATAGTCAGATCCGCTGACAATTCTAGTTTTACTATTAATCAATGTCCGATACATCACTGTTCAGTTACATTATAATTTCTCATACAATAGGGTCCATATTAAAGAAACTACTTATAAATACAATGTACGCAAGTGACGTCACTTAAACGAGATATGGACGCTTTTGGTTAAATCGAACGACTGTTTTTGTTATAGATATAAAAAGACAAAGGGCGAGGATTAGAGCTCTGTAAAATCGATCGATTTAAGCCCCCCCCCCCCCAAGTAATTCGTTACTGACCGTTCCAAGGCGGTTCTATATATATTTATATTCACTAGTAAATTTTACCCGTCTCGACGTAGCAGTAAGATGATTGCGGCGATGAAGACAAATAAGACACACACATACACACACACAACCTGGGAGGAACAAACAGAAAAAACATTAATTTGACCTTTGACCTCGATGACCTTTGACCCAATTGGACCCATAAATCTTAATCATGGATCACTCTGTATACACTCACGAAGTTTCATGCAAATCGGACCAAGGACTGCCGAGATACAGAATTGAAATAAACATAAATTTGACCTTTGACCTCGATGACCTTTGACACAATTGGACCTATAAATCTTAATCAGGGATCAGCCTGTATACACTCACCAAGTTTCATCCAAATCGGACCAAGGACTACCGAGATACAGAAATTTGACCTTTGACCTCGATGACCTTTACCTGTAAAAAATGAACCCCTCGAGCTAATATCCGGGGCCGCCCTCCACCTTCCCACCAAGTTTGGTGAAGATCGGCCGAAGGACATGGGAGAAGTAGGGGAACAAACAGAAAAAAAATAGGACCTAAGAGGAACAAACTGAAAAAAAAACACACATAAATTTGACCTTTGACCTCGATGACCTTTGACCTAATTGGACCCATAAATCTTAATCAGGGATCAACCTGTATACACTCACCAAGTTTCATGCAAATCGGACCAAGGACTGCCGAGATACAGAAATTTGACCTTTGACCTCGATGACCTTGACCTTTGAAAAAATGAAACCCTCAAGCTAATATCCGGGGCCGCCCTCAACCAACCAAGGACTGCCGATTTACAGAAATTTGACCTTTGACCTCGATGACATTGACCTTTAAAATGAACCCCACGAGCTAATATCCGGGGCCGCTCTTAACCTTCCCACCAAGTTTGGTGAAGATCGGCCCAATGACCTGGGAGAAGTAGGGGAACAAACAGAAAAAACATAAATTTGACCTTTGACCTCGATGACCTTGACCTTTCAAAAAATGAACCCCTCAAGCTAATATCCGGGGCCGCCCTCCACCTTCCCTCCAGGTTTGGTTAAGATCGGCTCAAGGACCAAGGACCTGGGAGAAGTAGGGGAACAAACAGAAAAAACAACAACATAAATTTGATCTTTAACCTCGATGACCTTGATCTTTCAAAAAATGAACCCCTCAAGCTAATATCCGGGGTGCCCTCCATCTTCCCTCCTAGTTTGGTGAATATCGGCCGAAGGACCTGGGAGGAACAAACAGAAAAAAACAACATAAATTTGACCTATGACCTTGATGACCTTTGACCCAATTGGACCCATAGATCTTAATCAGGGATCAACCTGTATACACTCACCAAGTTTCATGCAAATCGGACCAAGGACTGCCGAGATACAGAAATTTGACCTTTGACCTCGATGACCTTGACCTTTAAAAAATGAACCCCTCAAGCTAATATCCGGGTCCGCCCTCAACCTTCCCACCAAGTTTGGTGAAGATCGACCCAAGGACCTGGGAGGAACAAATAGGACCTGGGAGGAACAAACAGAAAAAAACAACATAAATTTGACCTTTGACCTCGATGACCTTTGACCCAATTGGACCCATAAATCTTAATCAGGGATCAACCTGTATACACTCACCAAGTTTCATGCAAATCGGACCAAGGACTGCCGAGATACAGAAATTTGACCTTTGACCTCGATGACCTTGACCTTTGAAAAAAAATGAACCCCTCAAGCTAATATCCGGGGCCGCCCTCAACCTTCCCACCAAGTTTGGTGAAGATCGGCACAAGGACCTGGGAAAAGTAGGGTAACAAAAAGAAAAAAAAAACATAAATTTGACCTTTGACCTCGATGACCTTGACCTTTCAAAAAATAAACCCATCAAGCTAATATCCGAAGCCGCCCTCCACCTTCCCTCCAAGTTTGGTGAAGATCGGCCCAAGGACCTGGGAGGAGTAGGGGAACAAACAAACAGACAAACAAACAAACAAACAAACAGTCAAACGTTGCTCAAATTATATATGATGTTGCGTGTTTTGTCCATTTGTCTGTCTGTTGTGCTCGTCAGGATGTTTTTGACTTATTATGGTCGAGTTGCTGCTTTTCTTGTTGGGCTCTTGTTTAGTTTTGTGAATGAACATCTTGATGAACCAAAGGAAATGCTCTCCTTCCCGCCTAGTATCTTTGGGACGAGGTTTTGGCTTTATTTGCAGCATCATTTTGTAATACATGTGTTAGCCAGTTGAGATCTTGTTTTTTATTCTAATCCGTTTTAATAATCACTAATACATTTTTTTCGCTGTACTGAGAGAAATGATAATTTCCCTGTCCTAGTAAAAATGGTTTTATTAATGATAATGATAATCGCTGTATTTCTGGTGTATGTGGTTGGGATTTTAACTTAATTATATCAAAATGTTTTGTTACATGTGTTCGCCAGTTGAACACTATTTTTGTTTTTATTTAATTTTCTTTCTTTATGAATTCGAGGATGGATGTCCCCAGAAAAAACAGTTTTCGGCGTTGTCCCCATAAAAACGATAAGTTGTGTCCCAGGAAAAGTGGTTTATCTTCATCATACTTGTCCCAAGTAAAAACGGTAAAAAACGATAATCGGTGTCCCATTATACTACTTTATTTTACTACTGCTTATTGTGCCTGCCTCTCTGTCGTGCTCGTTGCCTTTCGTTCCTGTTGAAACATGGCTTGATGACTATCTTGTTGGGAAAGACCTAGTCATTCTGCTATTCGAGTGTGTTGTCGGGAAAATGTTTTATTATTGTGTTTTATGTATTTTCTTTCCCAGCTGGTGTCTACATGTTGGGACTTTAAATTTAATTGCATCGATTCCTGATCCCTCTATTCTTATTTGGTACCTACTGCTCTGAACTATTGAAAAAAAAAGAAAACTAGAATTTGTTTTCTATGTCTCCCCCCTTTCTACGTGCATGTCCAAAATATGCAAGCAAGAGTTATAGTTCTTGTGCATCACATATCCTGTCATTCTGTTTTATAAGTGTACCAAGTTTCATTGAAATATCTCTTACGGTTTTCAAAGTATAGAGGGGGGCACGAAAGTGTTTGGAAAATAATCAAAGGGAAATAACTCCAAAGATATGAAAGCAAGAGTAATGATTCTTGTGCATCATGCTTTATAAGTGTACCATGTTTCATTGAAAAATCTCTAATGGTTTTTGAGTTATAGAGCAGACACGAAATTGAATGAAAAATAATCAAAGGGAAATAACTCCAAAGATATGCAAGCAAGAGTTATGGTTCTTTAGCATGACACATCATCTCATCGTGCTTTATAAGTGTACCAAGTTTCATTGAAATATTTCTTATGGTTTTCAAGTTATAGAGTGGACATGAAATTGTACGGAAAAATAATCAAAGGGAAATAACTCCAAAGATATGAAAGCAAGAGTTATAATTCTTGTGCATGACACATCGTCTCATCATGCTTTATAAGTGTACCAAGTTTCACTGAAATTTCTCTTACGGTTTTCAAGTTATAGGGTGGACACGAAATTGTATGGAAAATAATCAAAGGGAAATTACTCCAAAGGTATGCAAGCAAGAGTTATGGTTCTTTAGCATGACACGTAATCTCATCGTGCTTTATAAGTGTACTAAGTTTCATTGAAATAAATCTTACGATTTTTGAGTTATAAAGCGGACACGAAATTGTATGGAAAATAATCAAAGGGAAATAACTCATAAAATACTCAAGCCAGAGTTATGGTTCTTGTACATGACACATCGACTGATCATGCTCAATAAGTGTACCAAGTTTTATTGAAAAATATTAAACGTTTTTCAAGTTATACAGCGGACACAAAATTGTATCGAAAATAATCAAAGGGAAATAACTCCAAAAATACTCAAGCCAGAGTTATGGTTCTTGTGCATGACATATTGTCTTGTCGTGGTCTACAAGTGTACTAAGTTTCATTGAAAAATCTTTAACGGTTTTCAAGTTATACAGCGGACACGAAATTGTATCGAAAATAATCAAAGGGAAATAACTCCAAAAATACTCAAGCTAGAGTTATGGTTCTTGTGCATGACACATCATCTCGTCGTGGTTTACAAGTGTACCAAGTTTCATTGAAAAATCTTTAACGGTTTTCAAGTTATAGAGCGGACACGATTTGTGACGGACAGACGGACGGACGGACGGACAGACAGACAGACGGACGGACAGACGCACGGGGAAAAACAATATGTCTCCCGACCCTGTCGGGGGGAGACATAATAAAACGTACGTATCAACAGTAGCAATATCAAAGCCAATGTTTGGCAAACAGTCTCGTCTAATTTGATCATATACAGGATACAGGGCACCTCATGACGAAATGAAACCCATCTTCGATTTTTCGCATGTTATACATTATACATGAACGCTGTTCATATGCTACATGTACATAACTATTCCGACCTGTTTCCACATTCAGTTTATGTATATAAATCTCAAATTTACTTAAAGCAATCCTATATTTCAATGAAATATCAAAATTTATATACATGTATTAGCAACTTTCAATACAGGCATGATATATCTAGAATGTTGAGTTTTTTCCAGATTCCATAATGTACATCAGTCTTGTTACAACAATCAATACGCCTTAGTTTAAAAGCTTTCATAAATAAATTTGGGTCGTCAACATCTTCGACAGTCCAGACATAATCAAATCCATTACGAAAGAGTAGCTCCCAGTTTGACGCCCATGTTATCTTTCCGGTTTCATCCAAACAACACATGATTTTATATCATTTCTTTGGATATCTTAGACAGCTCATCTTCTACAGCTGTAATTGTCTTGAATCATATCTGATGCACCTACAGTGATAGTCAGTCAGAATACAACGGATATCTGCCACATTCTCTTCTCGCTATTTCATGAAAAGTACACTGAAAAAAAGTTATAAGAGGCCACCTCATATTTTTGCTTCTAGTTCAGAAAGTAAAATAAGATCAATTAAAATTCATGATCAATGTCTTACAATGTCTCTGTAAGTTTCTGCATTCCAAAATGCGTGATATTTCTCACACAGACGAATCATGAGTAAAGGTACCCCCTTTCAAAAAGTCACACTTTATTAACATCAAATTAAATGCCATATTATGACGTTGTGTTTTACATTTTAATTTATTTGAAAGTGCTACTGACTGCCATGATGCAAGATAAAATCAAGTCAGATGTGTTGCTGCAATAAGAATCTTCGTTTCTGTTTTGTACATGCAAGAAGATAATAACATCATTAACAGGAATTCAGCCTTTTGCAGGTAATTTGCATACAAACTTTGTCCATCTCTGGTTGCATTATTATCAGCAGTATGGAATTGAAATTTTCAGCGATTATTAAGGTCTAATACTGGACTCCGATCAACTTTGAAAATTTAAAAAAACATCCACCAATTTCGTTATTTTGTTCGTTAGAAATTGGCATTGAAACCGGAAGTGTGTGGCAGCCGTGACCTGTTTGTCCTCGAAAATAGTCTAAAACAGCTCATTCGGGTAACATCTCTCATCTCATTTCCAGGCCTCATCAAGTGAATTTAACAGGGATTAACATGTTTAAGAGGCACATTAATGAATTTTCCAAAAAATCTCAAAAACAGCGATTTTAAAAATGCGTAAAAAGTCTACCTGTAGAGAAAATTCGAATGTTTGATGTTTTTCCAAGCCGGAAGGGCCCCTTCGATGACACCCGTACATCATTTTAATAAATGTTGTGCAATATCCAAAAACATTGATTTTTGCATTTTTCCTCCAAAAACGCGTTCAGTGATAGAAAATTATATCTGAACACTTTGGAACTTGACTTACTTGAAAAACACGTCTTTAGGCAAAAAATCGTGCAATTTCGAACATGGCTTAGACACAAAAAATGAGTTTGAAAAGTGGCCTCTTATAACTTTTTTTCAGTGTATTTCTTGGCAATTTTAAGAACCTTTTACAAAAAAATCTTTTTATTATTTTCAATTTATTCAAGTTAAAATAATTCTGAATACTCAAACTATTCAACAGAATGCTGCATTTTCTGGAGGGTAGCCATTAGCCGTAGTATTGACCTCTCCATATGTTTTCAGTATTCTGTCAATCATTTGACGTAATAAGGCTTCTGAGAGGTTTATGAAGGTGCATTTTCATTTCTGTTTCTATACACGATATTGAATTCCCTTTCTTGGGCCTCACACTTCGAGGCTAGACTAGGCTAGTGTTTGTTTTGTCGGCCATTTTTTGTCACTTTCACTTCGATAAATAAATCTATTTTCTTCACGCTAACAAGATCAGTACATACGATGCTTATAATAAAATTAAACTGGAGATGTATTGTTTAATGATATAAACTAGGGTTGCTTAGTTTTAAATGTTTTTTTAATTATAAGATTTGGACGTTTTTTTAATTATAAGATTTGGACGAACTCTCTCGTTGACCTATAACTATTTATCGGTTTTTATCGGAAAACGATCCATATGAGATTATGTTGTTTCCAATACAATGTTCTCTTTCACGTCCGCTGTACATAGATGATTGACATGCGGTATCACGAATTACCGGATTGGACCAAACTGTCCGAAACGAACCGATACTGTCCGGAACGGACATAGATAATATGAAAGCTACAAAGCTAATCATGGGTCACCACATAGTAGCGTGTGAGGAATTTTATGTACACAACAATATATATTGTGATTTACTTAGAACGCAAGAAAACCGCACCCGAACCGGATTTCTTACAGTACGGATTTATGCTACATCACACGACGCCACACAAAAATAAATGTATTGATATTTATCGAACTCTTAAAATGCAACCGTTTGTAATTTCAAGTGGTGAAAAAGTATCTAAATTGCTGTAGTGCAAAAGTTCACAAAAATCATCTCACATTTTAGGAAATTTTTTTGGGGAATTCGGAAAATTTTGATTTATTTCTTTGCTGTTTCAACTATGTGACTTTTTAAGTTTTGAAAGTATGTTTACAGAAAACGTCAACTTGAAATGTAACATGTCTACAGACATGTATTATTTCACAATTTTTGTCACGGAAAATAGAGTATATCTAGGTGAATGCCTGCGATATTTTGCCAGTGTTATTTACAAAACAAACAGCTAAGGCAAAGTCTGGATCACACTACCCCTAATCAAGCCTCATGGATGAAGATTTATGGCGTTTCAGTTTAACCTCACTTTTAAGATTATACCATTTGGGTCACGTGCTAGCAGATTTTGGCTTATGTCACACAACCTTAGATTTAAATTATATTTTTAGCACAGGTTTATAAAATTCGAACCATACTGGATTCACACTGTCTTTCCATTATTGCTTGATTATGTGATATTTAGTATTATTCTGCTTGGCCCTAGCAAAATCAAACTTTTATCATGTATTTTAAATCGTTGTTTGGAGACTCAGAGAATCTAATCAGGTTAGGCACAAGCACGCTATACAACTTTGGGTCACTCATACAGCAAGAATAAAACTTTCTTTGCTGATGGAATTTTACATATGTTTGTTTGTTTCTTTTAAGTTTTAAAGGTCAAGTCATTGAAGTCAACAATTTTTCAGACGTGGTAATGAAGCCATTCACGGTTTAACACAGTATCTGTTTTATTTGGTATCAAAATGCACTATACGCTACTAAAGGAATCATTCTTCTTGTCAGTGTCGACTTCTATCACAATCTCATATTTTTAAACTTCAAAATTTCTATGAACCCCTCCATATAGCATGTTACTAAGAACATGCTATAATTTTCTTGTTAATATTGAAATTATAGACCTCCCCGCCTGTATAGCCAAATTATTCTTAGCTTAGGACCAAATAAGTTTCGGTGTTATATTTATAAGCAGAGGCGATCTCTATTTCGATTCCATCACAGTACTACTTCTCATAATACAACTCAATCCCCCCATTTCGGAATATCTGTGCATATTTGTCATTATCCCTCTTAAACACGTTCATATTCATAAATACAATTTTTGTAGTATAAGTAAATAATAAAGTGTAATACAGTACAATACAAAGCACTTTATTCTCTCAGTCCACAAATATGGCAACATGAGGAATGACAAATATACAAAAGAGGCAAACATGTGTAATGACAATATTGTTTAAACTTATTAAAATATTATGTACTTACTTGATAAATGCATAACGTTAGTATAAAAAGGTACAACGTTAGTATAAATATGACATATAACATATTTAAGTATTAAACCGATATAAGCATAAAATCTATTTTAGCATTTACTTTTGCATACCTTCAGTCGGGTTCAGCAGCGAGTATGCGAAGAGGGCGGTTTATTTATAGTATTTGAAAGTGGGCACGGAGGGTTGAGGGTTCCTAATCTAAAGTTTGTGTATTATTTTTTTTATATTTTCTTTTGTTAAATAATTATTGTGCGTCATACCTTTGTTTGCAAATTTCATAAATTGATGAATCTTAATAAACTTTGAAACTGACGTGAGTATTTTGCTATCTTTACTATTGATAAGGATGTCATATTTAAGAATATTAGGTCTTCTAAAAACTTACTTTAGGAAAAATCTCGTCGTATTGCTTTCAATTCGTCACATATGAACATATAATGAAATTCGTCTCCGACCGCATTTAAGCCTAATTTACATTTTCTTTCCTCTACATTAATTTTTCGCCAACGCCCTGTTTCAACTTGGAGACGATGATTGTGAGTTTTAAAACTGATTAAGAAGTACAAGTAGGCAACGATCAGGTATCATATGATAGCATACATGAGGCGCCAACAGCACAAAAATTTTGAGTCGTGCGAATTTCACATTCCACTAATACCAGTTGAATTCAGAATACTTTTAATTTCATATACCCATTTAAAGTATCTGTTGGCTATGTTACTTAAATTAAATTAAATTGATGAATCTTAATAAACTTTGAAACTGACGTGAGTATTTTGCTATCTTTACTATTGATAAGGATGTCATATTTAAGAATATTAGGTCTTCTAAAAAACTTACTTTAGGAAAAATCTCGTCGTATTGCTTTCAATTCGTCGCATATGAACATATAATGAAATTCGTCTCCGACCGCATTTAAGCCTAATTTACATTTTCTTTCCTCTACATTAATTTTTCATCAACGCCCTGTTTCAACTTGGAGACGATGATTGTGAGTTTTAAAACTGATTAAGAAGTACAAGTAGGCAACGATCAGGTATCATATGATAGCATACATGAGGCGCCAACAGCACAAAAATTTTGAGTCGTGCGAATTTCACATTCCACTAATACCAGTTGAATTCAGAATACTTTTAATTTCATATACCCATTTAAAGTATCTGTTGGCTATGTTACTTAAATTAAAATGATGTTTTGTTTCTAAGTATATGCCAGTAGCTAATGTTCCTAAGTTTTCATTTAACGGAAGTTTACTCAAATAAGATGCTACTCTTGTTTTATGTCAGTTTTCAAGGGATATACTCCTACTTCACCATAGACAATGTGATTTGGTTTACACCTTTTTAGGTGAAGAATATTTTAGTAAAGTTCAATTGCACTCGCTCGATGATTTCAACATTACCAAATCCCCAGACTTCGCAGCCCTATACAAGTACAGGTTTCACAAGCTTATTAAACAATTCTATGTGTAGATCAGTCGGTAAATGCATGTTTCTAGCTATATGAAGCAAACATGAATGATAACTGATACTCGTTGCAGTAGTAGTAGTAGTAAAGTACAGGCTTTTAACGTCATCCTGGGCCGAACGGACTTATTCCATGGTTCCACCTCAAGGACGTATATACTCGTTGCTGTTCAGTGAAGCAGTTTATATAAAGTGCATGCACCAAAAGAAAAACTAAATGTAGCACAAATAGTCAATTTTACATGAATATCAACACATTTCAGATGATTTACAACCAACTTTTGTAAAGCTACAACAATTATTTTTGAATATTTATAATGGTATTGTTAATATAGTTTTTGCTTGTATCAAAGTATGCTGCATGCGTAACTGAACGCAAAACGTTGGGCATGTATTGAATCAAAACGATCTACTACTAAGTATTTTGGTCCGTCTAATGAAATATGGATATAAAATGTGCAAATAAAATTTGTTACAAATCTTCAAGATGATTTAACGAAATTAATAAAAGCACAAGGAATTACGTCATGTCGATAGAAATTTACGTTACAATTATGACAGCAAAATTATTTAACATTCATCGAAACGCTTTCTTGTACATGTTTAATGTAAAGAATGACAGGAGTTGTGTTCTTTTTGTAGCTTTTGTGAGCAAACGATTTTTATGTTGTTATTTGTTTTCACAGTTTAAAGAATCAAATAGGGTTACACACTTTACAGACTGTTTTCATACATATGACGACAGGAAACTTAGTAAAACACATGGTATTCTAAGACAAGTTGTAGTTGAGTTATGTCCCTGACTGATAATGACCATGATGACAACCAAGGTTTTCTTTTTCTAAATTCCAAACTTGTTTCATGGTAATGTCAAACTATTTTTTTTCGTTTCTTTTCAGAAAGCCTTTTGAATACCATTAACAAAAAACATAATCATTTTATGTGTATTTTAATATAAATAATTTGAGCCGCATCGTGAGAAAACCGGATTTTTGCCTATGCGAAAACAAAGGCGCAGATCAGCTTCGCGGTAACCGCGAAGCTGATCAGCGCCTTTGTTTTCGCTACACGGATAGTACAATTCCTCTTCTACTTAAATCCGAAATTTCAAGCTTCTAGCTCTTTTCTGAGCTTGTACAGGCCGGTTTGTGTCGGACCTGGTCGGAAACCCCGAAGACCGGTTTTCTCGCGTCGAGGCTCATTTGATGTACTCATTATTATGTTTCAGACACTTTATGGCTTTAATGATTTTTGTTTTTGTTCTTTGCCTTGTTCTGCTGTTGCTTAGCACCCACTTATGTTCTAAATCAAGAAACTAGTATCAATGATACAGTTGTTATTGTGGGCCTTGGTGCTATCATGAATCAACTATCATTAATTCTTGAATGATCCTCTTATGCACTTTTTAAAAATTCAAACTCTAAAAGGTAAGGGATACTAGTATAAGTCGATGGAATAAAGCAAACGAGAAAAAGATGGAAGCAAATAAAAAAGTGAAAATAAAAAGTTAAGCTGAACATCGTAGAACTAAATAAATCAGGCAAAACAAGATGACTAACTATATATACGCGTATCTTTCTTTTTATTACCTTGTTCAATATATTATTAATAATGTTATGTATTGTAATTAAACAGGCTAGCTACTTACCAATCAAAGCCAAGAAACACCAAACAAGTAAAACTTTGTAGTTTTCGGAAGACATTGTGTAGCACTAAAGTCTTCAAACAATGTTAAAGGCTTAAAAGCAAAAAGCCAAATGCGGGCTCTGTTCAATAACTATATGCATGTATTAAACTATTTTAAAAGGAGAAAATGTACCTTTTAACGATTTTAAGGAGACAGTCTTTTAAATCAAATAATAGTTATTGCTAAGTTGAGTATGCAATATCTTCGGTCTTTCATGGGCTACCAACGAATAATGTTCAAAGTTGTTAGGATCCAGAGCGGCACTGTGCGCCTTTAGGGCGATGTTGTTTTTTTATCTGAAAGGAGCCAGCTTTTAAACATATTTCATAACGCGTATTCAATTTACATTGTTAATTCATAAACATTGTAACATTGTTAGTCAATAACTGATTTTCATATATATTATACTTAACCACAACACCAACGCTACCGTTAGAGATTTTGCTATATTTACACAATGAATTTCGCAGCTCCTGGGCGTTAGAAAACTTCAAACGACGTGTATCGAAGGCAAAATGATGTACGCAAACCTTTCTTAGGAAACGCCTTTGACGTTTGACAACACTTAACGTCATTTTCAAACGTCATAAAACTTGAGGGATTGAAAGTAACATTATTTCAGCATTAAATCCACAATCTATTGTCATGCAATAACCTGCATTTCTTTTTATACCATTCAATAATTGGAAAATAGTTGAACACTAAAATATCAAAACAAAATATTCATTTGTTCCAGTCAGCTTATACCTGAAATGACCGTCATGAGCTCCAACGACTGCGCAACGAAGCCAAGTATAGTGTACAAGTATGCCGCGCAATATCGCTCCATATACCCTTACAAAATTGCTCTAACCGTCTTTCATTTGCAGGGTTTCGTTTCTTCACTACTTTACCCAGCAGCAATATCGCTCCATATACCCTTACAAAATTGCTCTAACCGTCTTTCATTGGCAGGGTTTCGTTTCTTCACTACTTTACCCAGCAGCAATATCGCTCCATACACCCTTACAAAATTGCTCTAACCGTCTTTCATTGGCAGGGTTTCGTTTCTTCACTACTTTACCCAGCAGCAATATCGCTCCATATACCCTTACAAAATTGCTCTAACCGTCTTTCATTGGCAGGGTTTCGTTTCTTCACTACTTTACCCAGCAGCAATATCGCTCCATACACCCTTACAAAATTGCTCTAACCGTCTTTCACTGGCAGGGTTTCGTTTCTTCACTACTTTACCCAACACTTTGCCGATAACGTCCCAGGCAGTTTTGATTCGATTTTGTTTGTTTGTTTGTTTGTTTGTTTGAATTGATGTTTTATGTCCCAGTCAACAGCAATTGTCATGTCGGGTCTTTTCCTTTGATCATTTCATGGGACTTTTACCCCAAATTAGGATATCATGACATCCAAAAAGTGCTTAAGATATATTTTTTGTGGTATAAGTGGTTGATTGTTAATTAAGTTTTTTCCCACCTTGGTTTTTGGAGAGGGATGTTATTTTTGATTGCGCCTTTTTCCTAATCGTTGCCTACTTGTACCTGTCCGTTTTAACCACCCATGTAATCCAAAAAGGCTTATTTGTATAGATTGATTTGAATTGAAATCACTTTGCCTGAACAGGCTCAGATCCGCGAGGTTAACCAGTAATAAGATGGCCAGTCATTAGCGTATAAGCTTTGCCTGGAAGCACAAGCAGCCCATCTATTTCGTTAGACCCCAATGGGCGGGGTTCTTGGTGCAAAGACAAAACGTTCACTTTGTTAGCTTCCAGAAGGTTTACAATCATGTCTGTTGTAAATTGTATATGAGATGTCGCCCGGTCGTGCATTAGGGATAGAGAAATTGTTGTAATGATCTTTATTTGCTTCACACGATTTTGTGACTTTTGAAATTATGGGTTGTCTAGTATACTCACGAATAATGACAAAACGCCGCAATCGATTTCAATAAAATTTACATTAGATTACAAAGTTTACAACATTTAGTATCGATATATCGGCGAAAATTTAATTCGGCTCAGCCAAGATCAAATGACAATTTAAGATTGCGGTTCTGTAACAAATGCTTTAAAACTAACATATATGTACTTAAGATGAATTGCAGGATGTCAGAATCACTCTCACTGGCCTTTTAATCATATTGATTGGACTAGCTATTTTTCACAGTATAAGTTTAAATAACCCACTGGCCTTTTAATCATATTGATTGGACTAGCTATTTTTCACAGTATAAGTTTAAATAACCAAAATTAATCCCAAAACAGGTGCTAAACTGTCTTACTTGATAATTGCTTCTTTTAATGATGTGTGAGGGGATTGAAACTGATGTGCTTTTAAAACGGTAGGCTAGTAGGCAATCACATCCCCTTTATTCTGCCGTTTATTTTAATGGACTACGACTACTTTTAGAGTTATGCTATGGTAAGCTGCTGACATATGCCACACTGAGGTATCTTAAAGTGATAAAGGTGTGACCGACTGTTACATCCATTACTACTTACAATGGGTTATAAACAATATCTTGACATATCTAAGATCCTTGGTACAAATAACCAAGTGGTGTGGCTTACTAATAGACATTTTTCACTTTTGAACGTAAATGCTGCTGGCGCTTGCGGTTATGACTTTCCGTGTGATGGGGGACGACTCGTGAGGGCATATTTGAGACGAAGACGAGGGACGATATGAAGAATTACTTAGTCAAAACTACCAATAGCCCGACGAAGACGAATTAAATAAGAGAGTCAAAAAGTGAAATAGTCAGGACGTGTAGCTGTGTAGCTCAGTAGGTAGCGTTCTTGGAGTTGAAAGCGAAAGGTCCTGGGTTCGAGTCCCGGACCGATTACTTTTTTTCTTTTCTTTATTTGTCTCTCTTGTGACAAAAAAGCTTTGCAAATAAAACATATATTATCAGCTGATAATATTTTTTGGCAAATACAAGAATCATGAAATGCCCTACTACATTAAATTCTTAAATCGTAAAGGAATTGAAGTTTGAGACGGCAGCCTACATGTATGTTTTCTCTTGTATTGGGAGCTTGACCGTATTTTTGGTATAAGAGCTGATCTATCTGATCGTCAATATTTCTTTCTGGGTGACATGAAAATATGAATATACTGAAGGCTTGTACAGGCATAATGTGGCTAGGATAAGTTAGCCACCCTGAACGACTTAAACTGAATGTTTTCCGCGGACGTAGGCACTAACTCAAATAGTACACTGTATGGATAGTACACTGTATAGTGTACATGTAAAGATATATGTATATTTATTAGGTGTAAGACCTACAATTCCACGTGCTGTCTCGTGAGAGAACATAATTTATTTTGGCATGTTTATACATGTATTTCAAACAGATACTCGAAATCTTGATGTTAATTATTTGGTTGATGTTTCGTTTTGAGTCCATTAGACGATAAGTGCGATATCCTAGCTACATTTTGCATAGCCATACAAATAAGTTGAGGTTTTGTAGACCTTCCACAGTATTTCAGCATTTTGAATGCGATAATTACGATTTTTGGGATGTTTTTTTTTCCAAGTCAACGGCTTTCTTTCTGATCCTCATTTATTCTCTTGAATTATGCGTGATGTTTATCTGGTTGAATTCAAATAAATATTTATAATTAAACTTCAAACTAAAACAATATCACTTTCAAGAAAATGAATGCTTATAAACTAAGAAACATACAGTTCGTTTTTTCATAACCGTGCCGCGTACCTTGCTTAACCTTAAAACAGGATGACAATATTCTTTACGCGAGCACACACACACACACACACACACACACACACACACACACACACACACGTACGTTCCGTAGATTACTTCATGTCGCAGTGGTTCAGTCAGTCGCTTCGTAAAATCACATGTCGAGAATAAATACGTACATGTAGTTGATATAAGACTGGTACAAAATTATTTTTAGGGAACACGGTGGCGTAGTGGTAGGGCGTCTGACTCCGAATCGAGAGGTCCTGGGTTCGATCCCCATAGGCGCCACCGTGTTGTGTCCTTGAGCAAGACACATTCACTCCTTACTAACTGGTTAAACCCAGGAAGCGTTGGCTCCGTCCCGTCATGACTGAAAAAAAATGTTGACTGGGACATAAAGCCTTAATAAAAAATGATTTTGATAAGAGCATCTGACTCGTTAGCTCAGGAGGTTGAGCGCGAGTAGGAAACGCCTATTTTTATTGGAATTATTATTTTAATATTTTTATTATATATTATTTTTTTTTTCGCAGAAAAAAAAATAAAAACTTAAAACCAAAATGCATTGGTAAAATGCAAAAATAAAGAAATCCAGACAGCAATTAAACATATAAATCGTAAACAATGTTATCATATGCAATGGTAACAATGATTATTGTTGTCTTCCCGTTTAACTGTCTGATTTAATGGAACAATGAACCAGAAGTGGCCTTTCAAGTTTGACACGATATGTTTACAAAATCGCATCATCAACCGTCATGTTTGCCATTAAAGATACATTACGCGTTCAATGCGAGTCGGCCTTATAAATGCTTGGCGCGAATAAAACAGCTTCCAGTGCAGAATATTATTTTTTTAGACACTCATGTGTATAACTAGGGATTGCTAGTTCAATTCTGAGCTGCCCATGGCTTTATGGTTACACTATAAACCGAGATCCCGTCTGCAAATGACGATAACTGTTGGTGGGAAAACAACTATCAACTATTTGTTATCTCCATGTGACTTTTATAACATACTGGTGCATGTACATGTATATACGTACATTGGTTCTGTTAAGCTACATTTCACGTGTTTTTCGTGAACACACAGAAACTTTTTTACATGTAAACATGGCAAGATTTACGATTTGTAACATTTAGTTGATCTTTAATTTTATGTGTAGTTCTTTTTATTCTACGCCTTACAACGTTTTGACACATTTCAATTAATATCGAACATGGTCTGTTATCCTCATCAGGATAACATGTCCGTGACATGTTTACCCCATTGAACAACGCTTTTATAAAGCAAAACTTGAGTATGCAGGGGTATACCTAGTTTTAGCTTACATGAGCCCTTCGGCTCAAAAGGTGAGCTTATAGGATGGCCATGCCCCTGTCAACAATTTCCATGATCTTCTTCTCTGAAACAGCTTGGCCAATCAAAGTTAAAACTGTTTACGGAGCATTCTTAGGAAGGGGAAACGAAATTTTTTTTTTTTTAATTTTATTTGACATTTGTTCTTTTACGCAACAACAATGAACATGTATAGAAGACATTTACAAAAATTGTAC
Source organism: Rugalucina vietnamica (assembly GCA_964017185.1). NCBI lineage: Eukaryota > Metazoa > Mollusca > Bivalvia > Lucinida > Lucinidae > Rugalucina > Rugalucina vietnamica. The sequence continues at coordinate 42,402,992 of OZ024872.1, forward strand.
ATATACGAGTGTATGACAGTTGGTGTTCACACGCATATCATATAACTACCATATGCATTCCATATAAGTGTTAATAATGCCTAAACTATATGCTCTTGGTCATCATTTTGGAAGGCTTCCCACAAACACCACTGAGCTGTTACACTCCATTAACGTTTACATATAGACTGAGAAAATAATATACTGATCGTATGCGTGTGTTCATAAGCATATACTAATTTTATGTTTCCGTTGCTTATCTATTTTATTGGGCACTGGGCTTAATTAAGAAACAGAACTCTTATCAGAACTCTTTACATCTTTGGTATTAATTTTTTCTTACTACATGCAAAGGTTTTGCCAAAACACAGCACAAATTAAGAAAAACTGCATATCATGTGACAATATACTTTTATGTATTTTATCTCCTCTTAGTTTATGGTTATCATGTAATTGTAGAGACTCGACCATTTTCCTAAGAATCTATCCAGCCTATTATTTATTTTCGCAATATACATTTCGTTTAGAAATTTAAATTTTAAGAACGACTCAAAACCTTTTAAATTTACGTCTTTCTTATAAAACTTACTCTTATAAATGTAATATTTCGCAACAGTTAAAATATAACTTGACAATACTTGTGAAGGTGAAGAAAAAATAATATTCTTCAAATCAATTTGCAAATTAATATTAGCTTTTCTTTCGAACCATTGTTTTAAATTCTTCCAAAAATTTGAAGCTATCTCACATGAAAATAGAAGATGAGTAATAGTTTCTGCTTCCTGATTACAGTATGAACATAAATTTGTTTCCTTCTTTTTAATTTTAAATAGGAAAGTATTTGTGACTAAAATTCGGTTGTTTATTTTAAACTGGAAGTCTCTTAATTTTATTTCTTTTATATTGTGAAGATTTCTATTGATTCTTTTCCACTCTTCAACTGATATATCGCCAACTTCATTTAACCACTTATTTGGTACAATTATTTCGTTTACGGAAACTATTTTATCATATATATCGCGACAACCTCGCCTTTTACGTAAAAGACAGAAGATGTATGAATTTATTTGGACGTTATATCTATACATGCTAATTTTTCTACTATTTTCGCTGATCATTTCTCTCCATAGCCTAGGTATTCGATTTATTAGATGAGCATAATCCAAATAGGTACCATGTATATTATACAAGTCTTTTAATGTCTGGAAATCGTGAATTAACCCGTTCTCGTCAATTAAATCAATAATATTCCTTATCCCTTTATTATACCATTCGCTTACAATATCATTTCCGTTTCTATTTATTTGAGAGTTTCCCCATAGAGGCGAATAAATGACTTTTACTAAACTATCAATTTTAAAAGATCTTATATACTGACTCCAGCTCTCCAAAACATTTTTCCAAAATGGATTTCGTAAATCTTTTATAACTATACCACTATATGCATCTCCCATAGAAGCTATTTTATTAAAATTAATTTTACTCAAAGTACTCCAATTATCGTTATCAGAGAATATTAATAGTCTTCTTAACCAAGTAACCTTTAGTGAAGTAATAAAAGCATTAATATTTATCATTCGTAAACCCCCAGCTTGTATATTTTTAACAATGTTTTTTCTGCAAATTCTATCTGGACCATTACTCCATAGAAACTTATACAGTTTTCTCTCCAATAGTTTTTGGAATATCCCTGGTGGATTTGGGAGAGCCAGAAATAGATGAGTGAATTTTGATAATATTAGAGACTTGATTACTGTAATTCTACCTGGTAAAGTTAACTTTCTTTTAGACCATGTATTAATCAACGAATTAATTTTATGCATTGTGTCATCCAAATTGTGATCCCAAATATCAAAAACTTCAGCAGTGAATGTAACTCCTAAAATTTTTAAAGGTTTTTGTTCCCAGTCAAGATTATAATTCTTACACATTATTTTATTAGACTTACACATTGCCCCAATCCATAAAGCTTTTGTCTTATCCTCATTTACTTTAAGACCCGACATATTGTAGAACCGTTTCAATATTGACATCAAATGATGTAATGATTTCTCAGATCCATCTAAAAATACCTGAGTATCATCAGCATATTGACATAATTTAAATTCTTTATTATTTATTTTAATCCCTTGCAATGTTTTATCATCTCTAATCATCTTACCCAAAATTTCTACACATAGAATAAAAATGTATGGTGAAATAGGATCCCCTTGTCTACAACCCCTTTGTAAATTAAAAGATTCTGAAAGATTCCCGTTTTGCAAAATGCATGACTGTGCTCCTGTTTGAAATAGTTTTATCCATTTCTTTATAGATGGGCCAAAATTGAAATAATCCAAAGTTTTGTCTATAAATTTCCAAGAGACTGTATCAAAAGCTTGCTGAAAATCGACAGATACCAATAGTCCAGGAATTTCTTGTTGTTTAGTTTCAAAAAGAATATCGTAAATGGTTCGAATGTTTTCTCCAATATACCTACCTGCAATAAATCCTTTCTGGTCATTACTAATAACCTTATCTAAAACTGACTTGACACGGTTAGCAATAACAGATGACATTAATTTGTATATTACATTTAATAACGAAATTGGCCTCCAATTTTTCAAAAAATGACGTGGTTTATTGGGTTTAGGAATACAAGTAATAATACCTTGATTTTGTGTTACTGACAAGGAACCATGTTTATAGGCATAATTTACAGATTTTAAAATGAATTTACCTAAGTCCACCCAAAAGAACTTAAAAAACTCAGCTGTAAAACCATCACTTCCAGGACTTTTTGAGTTTTTCATATTTTTAAGTGCGTTTGCTAATTCTTCATATGTTATTTCTCCTTCTAAATTGTCTGACTCCTCCTTATTTAGTTTATGTAAATTCTCCCCAATTAATTCATTTATTGGAACTTCATCTATCTTTAATTCATCTTTATATAAATCTTGGTAATACTGTTTTTGTAATTTTAAAATATCATCAGAGTTTCTATATTCATTTCCGTTTGAATCAATTAATTTAGTAATCACCTTATCCATAAAATTTCTATTTTCTAAATTTAAAAAATAACCAGATGGCTTCTCTCCTAATTCTTCGTACCTACACCTAGATCTTAACATTACACCTTCCATTTTTGTTTTCCTTAAATCTGCTAATGCATTCTTTTTTTCCTCTAAATTACTTATGTCATTTTCTGATATTTCATTTAATTTATTTGTTATTTTCTTTTCAATATTCTGTATATCATTTTCTAATTGTTTTTCTTCTTCTATCATCTTTTTTTTCTTATATGAACTGTACTTTATTGTCTCACCTCTAATCATCATAAGAATTGTTTCAAGTAGTAGTTGGTCATTTATTATGAATTCCATTTGTTGGCTGTTACTATTATTATTATTATTATTATTATTATTATTATTATTATTATTATTTATCCCTGTGTTCTCCTTGAGGTGTACATCTAAAACTTCATTAATTGTCTTTTTCACTATTTTACTATATTCCATATCTTTTAACAAAGAATTGTTAAACTTCCAAAAACCCTTACCTCTAGCTTGCTCAAAAAAATCTAATTTTAAAACCACCCCAGAATGATCTGTTCTATAACCTGATACAATCTGACAGTCATCTAGATGTACGAATACATCAAAATTTATTAAGAAAAAATCTAACCTGGCCTGTTTTTTATCTGGATTTAGTTTTTTCCAAGTGAAACCCTTTTTATCATCATTTATTTGCCTATAAGCGTCAATATATTCAAAATCATCTAAAAATTCCATTACCACAGCTCTAGCCTTTGGATTGTTCACATGTTTATAATTTTCGCAGTCTATTTCAGGATCTAAAATTAAGTTCCAGTCACCACACATAATTATCATTTCATTATCCAAATCTTCAACTTTTTGCCGTAACATAGAATAAAATTGAGGGCGGTCCTCATTTGGGCCGTAAATATTTGCTAAAGTTATTTTTTTACCTTTTATAGTGATCTCCATAATCAAAAAATTACCATTTGGGTCTTTTATAACTCTTCCCACCTCATGCTGAAAATTATTGTTCAATAAAACCATTACCCCCCTTTTGTTATTAGTCAGACCTGACATGAACATACTATATCCCCACTCATTTTGTACATATGACTGCATTTTGTTTTCCAAATGAACATCCTGTAGACAAATAATGTTATATTTTTTTTGCCTTAAGTAGTGAAATACATCCCTTCTTTTCTGGGTGCAATTCAAACCTCTTGTGTTTTGGCTATATATAGTAATTTTATTATCCAGGATCTATTTGAACATGTGGAAAATACTTGTATGTTTCCATTAAGCCCAGATTCCAGTACTTACTAATTATATACATGTAAATGTACTGAAACATGTCCCCTGCTATCCTAAAAGAACAGCATTTTAAACGAAAAAAGAAAAGAAAGTCAAATAACACTTTCTTTTCATAAAAAAAAATCATTTTCCGGATTTGATGTAGGCAGCTCCTTGTATTAAATTGAACAAAAACTGAATTTCAGATACTAAGAAACATGAAATTCTTAACACTACAATATTCTGAACAGATATTTGTTTTTCAGTTATAGTTTTAAATGAAACTATACTATAATATGTGATATTAAAACAAGCCTCCAGACCATATCTAAGTAAACTCACACCAATCTAGAAGCCAGGGCATTACTATACTATGAGCCGGCCTGCTAATGTGCTATCATAAAGTGAAAAGACTCGATAGATATTTCTTTCAAAGTTCACAGAAATCGATTTCATTACGAAAACTTGTCCATGCAATAAACAGAGATTTTTTGAGCTTTAAAAATTGAAAATTTTCAACTGAAAAATTTTGATTTCTTTCTCATTTTTGCCCAAAACACAGACCGCGGGCACATGTTATAACCGCCTCGGTGAGGCGGTTCCAACAAGCGCCCACAATACACGCCCCGGAGCAAAAACAAGAAAAATTGGTATACCCCTGTAAACCCCAGTTTTGCTATATAAAAGTGGGGTTCAAGGGGGTAAACATTACACGGATATGTTTTCCCGATGTAAACATTTAGTACATGTATAACAATTAAATATCATTATCAATATGTGTATGTGGCAAACAGAGAAAAATCTTTTGTGAAGTAATTAAAGCTATCCCGGGAGCTATCCCCCCTTCTATCTTTCAGACAGCATCATAATTATGTAAATTGCGTTTATTAATAGGTAGAGAAAATATGTAACCTAAAGATAACAAAGAAGTTAATAATAATTTGTAAGTTCTGAAAATTGTAACTATGCAACATTTGCTCTTTAATGCCACATAGATATACAGATAATGTCAATGCTAGTTACATTTAACTTTTCTTAACAATCAGCTATTCAATTTCATTACCATTTAAAATGGTCTCAGTTTTAATAAGCACCAACAATGTATACAGGGGGGCCCTGACCTCTTTTAACACAGCATCATGCCGCCCTACTCACTAAGCCATCTACCACCAGTTTATCAAAGTATTCAAAATACATGTACTTTCTTTTGTGTATATACATATTATGTACAAAAACAAGGCCTTTTTAAATTAAAAATATTAAAACCTTTGTAGTTTGTAAACAAAGAAGCCATATTATAATGCTAACTATTATCAAAATTTTGAGAGCAGTTTGTAATTGCCACTTTTGTGACTAGATCATTATGAAAACCTGTCCATGCAATATACAGAGATTTTTTTCAGCTGTCATAATTGAAAAATCAGAAAGATGCTGATATTTTCACTTTTACCACCCAAAACACACCGCGTGTACAGGTTAGAACCGCCTCGCCGAGGCAGCTCCAAAGAGTACCCTCAGTCCATGTCCCAGACCAAAAATACTAAAAATAGGTGTACCCCTGCAGACCCCAGTTCTACTATATAAAAGTGGGGTAAAAGGGGGTATACATTTCATGAACATGCTTTCCTGTTGTTATGCATGCTATATAGGTACACTAAGCTCCGTAAACATGAAACTATGATACCCACAAAGAAACTATTGAATTGAATTACTCGGGTATATCTACAAAATAACAATAAATGATACAATACAAAGTACCTGGTACTCCAATTGTGAAGTTTAAACAGCTTATGAATGTGGGTTTATTCAAAATTTGAAACATTACTACTAACACTGAATGTGTTGAATTTCTATTCTAAATATCAGTATAACTAGGCTAAAGGTCATTTTTATTTATTTAAAGACACAGAACAGAAGAAAAACTTCCATTTGGCGTTGTGCAAACACTACATGTACAGATCAATCTCATAAGGATAATGCTGAAACAAATATGTGATGGCTTTCACTATCAGGCATTCTTAATTAAGTCTGGAATCCAATATGACTGCAGAATATATTGTCATTATGCATGCCATGTCTTTCATGGCAAGTAAACTGTTCAGTATTAGGTTCTGATTTGCCGAGAGTCGTTGTAACGAGAGTGTCATGGCCATGTATCATAATGAGAATGATCTCAGTACATGTACGCTTACGTCTCCAAAACTAACCTTGATACATATCTCCTGTGCTTGATCTTCCAAACATGCTAATTTTGACATGTAATTTGACCTCATTTCTCAACTTTGTTTACTATGATCACAATCTAAAGAACGCTTACTTCGGTAAAAGACCGTACCTAATTATTGACATTTCGTTCCATCATTCATCTAATACAGAAAAAATGATTCTAAAGGTAAATATTTAAGATCCGTCCTTCATCCATGTCTTATTGAACTTTTAGTTATATTTTCTCAAACCCGAAACAGGAATATATGAAGAAAATTCTCTTTTTGACGACAACCAATTGTATTCACGGACCGGCACAGTCCGTGTTTTAGCAGTATTTACAAACGGTAACTCGTCTTACTTTTATTTACGGTTTTGTATTTTACCCTGGGTCACGACTGACCTACTTGGCCCCGCATACGCATATCAAAAGTAATTGTCAAATAATATAAACATTACAACTGTTCAAACACAAACTATTCTCAAAGCTATAACAAGCTTTTACTCTTACATTTTTTCAAGTAAAAACAAATAAATGTTTAGTTTCATTGGATTTGTAGATTTGCCACATGTTAGTTACACTTTTGAATCAGAAATATTGCTAGTAAATCACTGTGATAGATGCTAAAATTTGATCAAAATTTTTTCTTACTCCAAGGACCTCAAACTTGGAGCTCTATACTTATTTTGCAAAATGTCTCAAAAATTTAATTTTTGTGCCTGTCTAGATTAATATACATTTCAAAATCGATAATGAAATACAAAATAGTTTACCAAGAAGTAAAAGCCTGCTCGGGCCAGTAAACACAAGGCTGTAAAAGTGCATAAATTTACCATTTCAATAAAACTACCACTTTTTGTTTATTCATAAAGAGTTCTCAATTTATAACTGACAAAGGCCTTATTATTTATTAATTGTTCTAGATGATAAATGTAGTTAGTTTCTCTCAGTCTTTTCACATTAAACAGCTCTTTTCTTCCACTTCTCTGTTTCATCCTTTCTCACCTCTAGAAATACTTCAAGTCCCTTGTCTTTTATTCTAGTTTGTTGCTTTTCAGACTTTCTTATTTCATATGCTATTTTAGCAAGTCTACTTCTTTCCTCTTTCATGTCTTTTGGCCAGTCTATAACAACTCTTTTCTTTAACCCACCATAATTCTTAGATTCAGAAAGTATTAGATCTCTGTCCTCCAAGGAAGTACAACGGATGATTATTGGCTTTGGACCGGCCGCCTTTGTCGGGACTCTATGACCGGCCGCAAAATACATATTGCGGACACCCTCTTCGTCCAACTTCAGATCATGTATTAGGCTTTGTCTTATCACTTCATAGACATTCTCCCCACTTTCTTCAGGAAAACCGTAAAACAGCAAGTTATATTTCCTGTCTTGTTTTTCTAACAACTTCAGCTTTGTATCCAGTTCTACAATCTTTTCATCTAGCTTTTCTGTTGCTGCTTTTATTTTCTCCTCTTGACTCTTTTCTAAAGTTGACACTCTATCTGAACTGTCTTGAACACTTTTCTCTACAGCTGCTACAGTTTCTTTCATAGTGCTGACCTCTGTATTAACCTTGACCTTAGTGTTCTCAACCTCTTCCTTGACATTTTTCATTTCATTCTTCATTTCTTCTCTTAATTCATTTATCTTTGTAGAAAAGTTATGTTCTATTTTATTCAGTTTCTCAGACATTCTATTCTCACTTTCTTTGATCAGGTTACTCATCCTTTTTTCGCTCTCCAGCAACATTTTACCTAAATCCTTCCTGAAGGAGTTGAGTTCCGCAGTCATGTCTACTTTGGATTGTTCTTCAGTTTTACTGGATTTATCTTTACTGTCTTTGTTAACCCCTGCTTCTTTTTAAAACGAAATTTGCATAAATGGACCAGGTCACATGACCAAGATGGCCGCCTTGGCTATAAATAGCAAAAACCGCTAAAATTTTCTTCTCCAGAACCAGAAGGCCTATGATTTTGTAACTTGGCATTAAGCATCAAACAATATTAAACGCACTACAAAGATCGGTAAGATCAACTTACATGTATGTCGCCCATGCATTTAAATGGGGAAATATATAAGTTAAATGTAATTAAATGGGTGGAAACTTGCTTTGATAATACAAATGGACAGATTTATTTTTAAGAAAACATTACGACCCCGGTGGTTGTCTGCTCCTGCCTGGGGGATATATACATGTATATGACTATAATATTTAAACATCTTCTCTGCAACCGCATGGCCGATCAAAGCCAAACTTCGTGGAAGGGGAACAAAAGTTTTTATTAATGGTCAAGGTAACTTGACCAAAATGGCCGCTATGGCTATGAATTGAAAAACCTTTAAGTGTTCTTCTTCAGAACCAGTAGGCCTATGATTTTGAAACTTGGCATGAAGCATCTACATAGTCTATATATGACCCAGGGATGACATTAAACTATTATAGGACAAGGTCAACTTGGTTGCCTATGCTTCTGAAAACATAGATTGTGAGTATTCGTTCTATCATGTGTCCACAATCTATGTTTTGAACAAATAAGAAAATATCAAAACTGTTGAACTGAAAATTTTCATTTTTTTCAAACACACTTTTTCAACTTAAAAAACACACTGTACTTTGCTTGTTAAGGTTTTGTAATGATATCGTCATGATACAGGGTACCGTTTTAGTGCACATGTATTACACATGCTGACGACATATCTTCAACATTTGATCATTCTTAACCTTACTCATTAGGGCCCATCTTTGCGTCCGGAATCGGGCAAGCATATATAAGCACATAAGCTTCTTACTCAATCTGAATTTAAATAAATAATAAATTCAATCGGTTTGTTGATTTGGGCGTTAATCCAACAGCAAAGGTCATATGGAAACGAGACCTCAGTTTATAGTCTCATCCGACAGACGCAAGAAGACCCGGATCAAACCTGCGATCTCCTGCGATCTCCGGTTTATAAGGCACGTGAAATAACCACTGCACCAGGGAGGCTTGCTTAATAGGTTCAGTATAAACTTTATCATGATAGAAATTGTACTTTTAAATGTTAAAAAAGGACAAAATAACGCATGCCCTTAACATCAACTGCGTTCGGCTTGCCAAGCAGCAATGTGGTTTGATAACGGATCCGGCTTGATATGATCTTTGTTTTGTCGATGGGCCCTAGGACAAAATGTTGCCCTGTTACATGTATATATATTAGAATCATGAATGGCGGTTCGTTTGTTTACATATAAAAGGTCGGTAAATGGACACGTGAAATGTCTGCGTGGTATACTGTACATGTATATGAATATGTGTATTCGGGTATTGTCTATCAGTGTCAGCACCATCGTGTATGCTTGCGATACAATCAAAGTCCTTACAACAAAGATTGATGCAACATCACACAACATGTGATAAAATGGATTAAAACAACCTTCAGCGTAGCAATATCGCTTTGGCAACTACCAACACCAAGACAATGAACTCTTCGCCGTAGCCTTGCTGCCCAATTGATCAGTCTTACAATCACGGGTGACACAAACCAACTTCTGCTTGTGGGTGTGCAAGTTCGTTTTCTCAGGGTTCTCCCCTCCCCTCCCCCCCCCCCGTTACTGATTTGTCCGTCTCATATGAACTAAAATAATCTTGAACGGGCCGAAACTTGTTTAAAAAACCCGCATCATTATGATCAGAAATGAGCACAATCAGACCCTTATCTGTAATCAAGTAACAATAGAATGACCAAGAATCTATACAATTAAATTTCCCATCCTAACATAGACAACAGGCGGGAGAGACATGGCGGTCCCACACATCACAAGCAATTTAACAACACGCATAAAAAACAAAATTACTAGCTCTTTTCAAACAAGACCGGCGTCTAGTCTGTTAAAAGGGACAATAGGCGGCCCCCGTGGCCGAGTGGTTAAGGTCGCTGACTTCAGTGCTCTTGATCATTCGATCATCTCACCGCTGTTGGTTCGCGCCTCGCACGGGGCAGAATTCACATGTTGGACGAGCCAAGTTCTGCTTGCGGGTGTGTCAGGTGGTTTTTCCCCGGGTACTCCGGTTTTCGCCCCACTTTCTGTTTGATTCGTCTCGATATGAGTGAAAAGGCTTGAAAGGGACGTAAAACTGAATAAAAAAAAAGAAAGAAAGAAAAGAAAAAAAAGGACAATACACGAGGCAATAATCTTAAGAAAACACATGTGTCAATGTGAAGACAGTATACACCATTATTTGTGAAACAAATTAATAATTTGTGCACTTTGACAGAAAAGAGAGGTTGAGAAAATAAACTTGTAACGTGTACGTGTACTTGTAGCTTTATTTACCCGTACACGATCGTTTTGAGTGTAAAATCGTTTGAGAAAATCGAACGTGTACGTGTAGATTTCATAAAGTATATACAGCTGAATTTTTTAGTGTTTATACATGTGTTGATATATGAAAAGGTACAAGTAGGCAAAGATCAGGAAAAGGCGCAATCAGAAAAAGATTCCCACTCCAAAAACCGAGGTGGGAAAAAACCAAACTAACAATCAGGTACTTATACCATGAAACATATCGTAAGCCGAATGAGCAGCTATTTTCCCAATAGGTGGCCACTCAGTTACCTTAACTTAACTAAAAATATGAAAACATACATAAGGCGCCAACAGCACAAAAAATTTTAAACACCAAGACATAAAACAAAAAGAACCACTACAGAAGTATCGACTTGGAACGATCAGTAACACAAAGTTACTGGCGGGCTTAAACCGGTTTTACAGGTACCTAACCTCACCCTCAGCTTCTGCAGTGGTTCACAACATTTAGTTAGTTCTTCGGTCCTTGTGGTGAATCTCTAACTAGTCAATGAATCATCAAGAACAAACAAATAAATCATGATAAACATCCTGATGAATCAAAAACCAGGACTCACAGATTGAGTAAGCTGCCCGACGATGGAGATCCCTGGGCGCCGAATAACCTACTAACTCCGGAGCAAAAGAAAAACACCAGTTGGACCCCGGTGGGCCAAGCAACAGACAAGAAGCTCCGGCCCCAACCAACTAAAATGAATAGCTTTAAGTCGGGGCCATCATAGAGTCTGACGCCCGACCCACCGGCGTGCAATTAAAGAAGGCAGCATAGTTATCAACCATGATTGGGTTAAAAACTAAGCATGCAGACTGTCGCATAACATTCAAGTTATAACCTATACGTCTGTAACGTGATATGATTTTTCCGAACTGAAGAGAAAAATCAGTTATTCCTTTAAGTTTCTTTAATTTGTAAACCAAGTCACCATAAAATTCAGGTTCCGAAAGGCCCTCACTTAAAAGTGTCTTTAACCCAACATTATATTTGGAAATCAATTCATAGTGTCTACGATAAAATTTAGAAAAGGTTTTTCGAAGTTTATGATACCGATAGCCCTGTTGGAGAAGTTTTGCCGTTAAACATTTATTTCGAGCGTTAAAGTCTGTAACATGATTGCAGACTCTAGCAAACCTAATAAGTTGCGAAATGTATACACCATAAGAAGCACGACGAGGAACGTCACCATCCAAAAAAGGAAAATTTACTATATCAAAATCAAAGTCATCGCGCTTATCATAAATTTTAGAAGAAACAAATCCATTTGCAACAGAAAGATGTAGATCTAAAAAGGGGGGTAAATATGGATGATTTATTGTTAGCCGGACTTTTAGACAACGATGATGAGTTGATTTTATTGCAAAACGATTTGGCAACGCTTCATCGAACTTCGTTTCTGCTTGTACCTACCTGACCTATCGATGGAAACATATAAAGAAAACTTACAAGTCGCAAATTTATTTCATTCACAGCCTGATTCTCAACGTGTAGCGAGTATTTTGAACTTGTAATAAATGACGAAGTTTGGGGATAAAACTGTTCTACACGTACACGTACAAGTTACAAGTTACAAGTTCATTTTCTCAACCTCTCTAATATGTAGTGTCCAAAATTGCTTCTACGTGTATGTGAAAATGGCGAAGATCAAAAGTAAACTGCGGCGAAGTGACGCGCGACCCGCTTTACGGGGCGACTGAAACACTATGCGTCCTCTTCGGAAACACTTTAGAAACTCATGAAAATAATATAATTGTGTTAGTTTGATTTTAATTTATTCATTTGAATTCAACCAGGTGAAACAGCAGGCATACTATCACACAGAATAAATGAGGATCAGAACGAAAGCTTATGTCTTGCCAAATTAATTTTCTACATCGTAACCATCGCACTCGATATGGCAGAAATACTGTTGAAAGTCTACAATAGACAAAAACAGTTGTGTGGCTAGGCATATTGTAGCTACATGTAGGGTATTGCCCCCATCGCTCTTCCTGCTGTCGAATGGACTCAAAACGACACACATGGGGTACTTTATTCGTACTAGCACTTCTACAGGTATTGGCCAATGAATTGTATAAAACATATAGGGAAAAAATATTTAACACTTAATAACTTACTTATTTGTTATGATATTTTTGTATCACGAACGGCGTTAGAAAGTATAATCCTTTATCTTTACCATAGTTTTTAAATTTTTGACGTAGCGCTATTATAAAATGGTCTGTTTGAGGACGGTTGTCTAGTTGTACGCAATTTAATTAAATATATAGCAAAATTTCCGTAAAACGCGGTTAAATACGCCTAGGTACATGACTTAAGCAACAATTTTAAGCTATAATTTTATATAAATGTTAGGCGTCACAAACGGTCTAATGTAGAAGAAATATTATATTTTAATTTGGTGTATTTTTTATTTTTGTAGCTCAACGATAAATTGGTCTGTTTGAGCAAGGACCAAAAAATAATAAATATTATTTTCTATCTGGAATTTCCGTGAGTCTCCGTAAAATGCACCGATAAGACCCGACTTAATTTCCAGGTAATAATGCCTTGGGCGACGATTATCGCTCTAATATGAAAATAAAATGTATTTGATGACTGATAGTGTAATAAAGAGTTTTATATGAATAAATTTATAGGCTTAAGTTTAGAGATTGATATTTTGCGGAAATAAAACATTAAACTTTACTATATTTTTTTCTAATTCTATAAACTCCGGATCATATCTTTATGTTAGTTTTTTTTTTTTTTTTTTTTTTTTTTTTTTTTTTTTTTTTCATCATTGTTTTCTAATGTCATGATAGTTCTTGATTGCGTTTGAAAAGACCCGATTAATTTGTTAAATGACATTATTAAAGTGATTTTAATAATATTTCATGTTTGAAAACAATTGGGATCAATAAGTTACCGAATTCAAAGACGAGTCTTCAATTATTCTGAGACAGGTTTAAAGTGCCAATTAGTATTGTCGGTGCGCAATTAACTAAATTAAAATCCTTTGCTCAACACCTTCTCCTTTTTCGGCAGTATATGTCGAATTGAAAACACAGATGTCAATTAGCTCATGATTGTATAATGTCAATTAGTAATGACACTGTGTTTCGCAATCAAGTTCTACTCAAATGTTGCTTGTGTGTAAAATCGTTGGTGTGAAACTATCATTATCCCTGTTATCATCATGGAGTTAACTCTAAGACCAAGACAAAAGACAGATTATAAATTGTTAAATGAAGGTGAATCTCTTAGTATTCGAAAGACACCAAAACTCAACACCCGTCGTACTAGACGGGACCTTCAACGTTGAGAGGTTGATTCACAGAAAGAAAGAAAAAGGAAGTCATGTTAGTGTCTCTTTCTCTCTCTCTCTCTCTCTCTCTCTGAAATGAAAGAAGCGGACGAAAACTACACAAACAGCAAACCGCAAGTCAGTATTGATGCAGTTGATAACATGTCGGTTCCTGAAATCAAAGCAAAACTGAATGAATTAGGTAGACAAGGCTGAAATCTAAATTGGTAATATTACTAAAAGAGGCCCTGGCAGCTGCCAAATTGTAAGATCAATGTATTATCAATAAGGGATAAAAACAAATAAATGTCGTTTAAGTAGAACGATAGAAAACGCTTGTTTCTTTACACTGTCAGTATAGTATTAGATTTTAATTAGAAAACGCTTACAACAATGTTGTTTGTTTAGTAGCCTTAGGGGAGACATCCTAATCTCAGTGTAGGGAGGGTTATTGAACACTACATTAATGATGCATAACTATACTGAAATAAATCTAGCATATCTGTTAAAAATGAAAACAAGCGACAATTGAGAACATGCATGCCCAATGTAAACTTATCTAAATGTGTGATTTTGAAAAAAAGGTGATATACATGTCTGTTAACATTTCTTTTTATACACCATGTTATTATGACTAATGCACATGTTTTTCTGTCTCTTTAATATCATATAAATGCATGATGTTTAATCAATCATTAAATTTTACATATTTTTAATACCTTTTTATTTATACATTGCACCAGACTATTTTGTTACAAAGCCAAATATTACATTTGTTGTTAATTTTTTCAATGCAACATGTTATACAAAAGTTCTGTTTACAAATATTTATATTTTTTGTTATCATACAAAGTTGAAAGTTGATTTAATGTTTGAATTTACGTTATGTTTCATATGCTATTAGAGAGAGAGAGAGAGAGAGAGAGAGAGAGAGAGAGAGAGAGAGAGAGATATTCATAAAACTTATCCATTTACATGCATTTAGATGAATAAATTATTATCATTAAAACGTCTCTTCTCATTGTTTTCCCGGCGAGTAAGCTACATGCCAGAGGGGCGCGATGGCTTAGTGGTTAGTTTTGAGCAAGACATTTCCCCATGTTTCTCGAAAATAATGTTTCGGACTTAATGCAAGTCGGAATGCAGCAGTTATAACTTATATTATCGTCCACCCCGATAGAATATTTGAGCATTCGCGTGAGAAAACATATAATTTGGGTGTTTGACCAGGTCCGACACAAACCGGTCTGTACAGTCGTAGAAGCAGGCTAGCATTTAAGAAGAAGAGGAAAATTCACTTTCCGTGTAGCGAAAACAAAGGCGCTGATTAGCTGTGCATTTACTGCACAACTGATCTGCGTCTTTGTTTTCGGATATGCAGATTATTGGTTTTCTGATGCAGTGGCTCAATTTTCCTGTGATTTATTGACAGGTTTGTCATATCAAGAGAACCCATGTCTCCATGTTATTAGGATTTTTTTTTTTCATTAGGATTAGGTTTGACACAAACCAGTATAGATGTGAAGTCCATATCGATGTATCTTTCTTAATATATAAACTGTGAATATAAAAGTTTTTTTACCCAGCGAAAATGTATAAACATTCTAAATTCATTTATTTGACGCGAATTACATTTAATTTCTATTTAAACAAAAACTTATTTATTTAATATTTTATATGTGTCTTTCACATTCGGATCCTGATAGCCTTCTTAATTTATTTTTCAACAATTTGATTACTACTGCGCAAATATTTTCAAAGGGGAACAACACATTTATTCTCCATTTAAGGTTACAAACAACTAATAAAGTCTCTTAAAAATATATGCAGCTTCTTATTAAATCATCTTGAAAATGCAAAGGCGCGCCCGCGTCTGCAAGATAAGTGATTTTGTTTACGTTGGTTCTCTGTCAGTTATATCCTATATAAAATCATCTGAAGTGACATGGGGAGTAGCAGATGAATACCCCCGGTCCCTGCGTCATGCATTCAGTCTTTTACCATGTCAACTGCGCTTAATTAAAATCAAGTTTTCACGCAGAGGAAATCTTTAATCCCTTGATTTACATCGATAAGACAACTGTCCCCAGGCAACACTGACATTACCTGGACAGATTAGCCGAATGATGATCGAATATCCCCGGCCAATATCGGATATTATCGGAAAGTCTCCGTAAATTTACCTGAGCGCTGGTAAAATCGATTGCTTGCTTACGTGCCTATATTGAAATACGACTATTGTCCGGGTTGTCGAAAAAATAAACATTGTTCGCTCACGAGAAGCACGTGAAACTGTAGTTTTACATCTATACACATATATATGAACATGTACACTATACTGTTTGATTTGGTGTCTTGTGTATTTGTTAAAATTCAGTTTTACGTCCCTTTCAAGATTATTTCAGCTCATATGAAAAGCACCAAACAGTAGGTGGGGCGAAAACTGGAGTACCCCGAGAAAAACCGTCTGGCACACCCGCAAGCAGAACTTGGCCTGTCTCACATGTGGTCATTGTGGGTCTCGAACTCACACCAGACACAACGGTGAGATGATTAAGTGATTATGAAACAGCGCTCTTAACTGCTCGGCCACGGGGGACGCTTGCGTTTTTTTAGGCATTAGAGGCGGTCAGCTTATCCTATCCACATTATCTGTACCAGCCAGTCAGGAAATAAATGTTGACGTTAGGATCGGTCGCTGATCCGTTCTTCTGCCGAAAATGACGATCGAGTTCTCGGCTTCAGTGGGTGAAAAATCAAGACCTATAAAAAAACTATACATGCGGTCTGCCTTCTCACTAGACAGTTTAGTCCAGAAACTTACGATTTAGTATTAAATGCAGCAGTGAATTTTGTGATTCTTGTATTTGCCAATAGATAAAATGTTATTTTCTTTTTTCCTTTTTTTCATTTCTTTTTAATTTTCTAAGCTTTATTGTCACAGGTGCGAAAAAAGGAAGAAACAAAGAAAAGGAAAAATAATTTTTGTCCTACCCGGACTCGAACCCAGGACCTTCCGATTCAATGTCTTACACTCTACCTACTGAACTATTCAGCTAGGCGTCCTGGACAATTCGTTTTTAGCGTGTCTCATTTAATACACCTCCGGTGGGCTGTTGGTAGTTTTGACTAAGTAATTCTTCATATCGCCCCTCGCCTTCGTCCCAAATATGCCCTCACGAGTCGTCGCCCATCACACACAAAGTCGTAACCGCAAGCGCCAGCAAACTTTACGTTCAAAAGTGAAAAATGTCTATTATCACTGGATAGAAAGGATCTCGCGTGAAATAGTTTGCCTATATTTTGAAAGCCTGTATCTTGAAAAAATATGTAAGTTATGGGTGTAATTATGTATTTGTATGAAAGCCTGATGTCTGGTGCACTCAACAAAATAAACTCTATTTGAACATTTTACATATACTTGCCATGGCAATTTTTTGACATTTTTTTTTTCTTCAGAAAATCAAAATTTCTGCCCGTATCCATCTAAACACATGCCAATATAATATTTGGGGCATAAAAAGACGCTGCATATGGCCTCGTTTTCATTAAAAAAAAGAAGTAAAAAATATTGCATTCCTTTGGTCAAAATTATATTGTCCATAACATTTGAGCACAAACTGTATTACCTACCCTATTCACTGAGGTATATCATAAATACCTACCTTTTACATGTATATGTAGTGTGTCTGATAAATGTAGTGTGTCTGATAAATGTACTTTGTACATGTGTGTTACATAAAATTAAACTTTGTGTGTGCTTTATGGCAAGTAAACAATGACCCGCTTAACATTTTTATGTTTAGCAAAGAATAAAATCCACTGTCCATGCAGATCTTGACTTGGCTCAGATCTTTTTAGTTATGGCAAATCTCTGTTATGGTTAAGATGAAGGTATGAGTCAAATGCAGAGAAACTCTTAAGCTTTTAAGCGCGTTAGTACAGACACAAAAAAAAATCTAAAGCGAAGAATGTCCGTGTTACATGTCATTGGATTATTTGGTTGTTTTTCACTGACAAAACACTAGATCAAGTAAATTGTTTATACTGAGCCAAACTAATAACTCAACGTTGGTTTATTTTTAATGTTATACACCGGAACACTGCCAAATAAACTTTGTTTCCACTAGATTAGATTGCTGGATGATCGACATATCTCACAACATCTTGGTTGTGGCATTCTGTGTTATGCGTCTCAAGAAATTAATCTTTGTTTAGAGGTAGACTCTTGGCAAAAGATGAAATGCATTGTGATTTTCCAGAACGTGACATGTGACGTGTATCCGTACCCTACAAATTAATGTCAGTTTTGCACGATTACCCCTGCTCCATTTTTGACAATGAATAATTTTATTGTCAAAATATCAATTTGACTCTATTTTGAGCAGAGTTGAAGACTAATTTTCACACCCAACCATTCAATTTTACTGACATTTTAACATTTGTTACAGACTTTTCTAACAATGCTGAATGACGGAATGAGTATGTTTTAACAAAGGCTTCATTAGAATTTTTCACCAATATCATTTTCTATTGTGTTCGATGGAATGCTCAGTATTAAACGTATAATTTTCAATGATGTCAAATTTGTTTTGAAATTTTGGGTACAAATGGAAGACATTTTATAATTACCTCATCGAACCTCAGTGGACGATTTATATAAAGGAAGCAATTTATGGTAAAACTGACTTCCAGAATCTCTCATGAGGCGCATGCCACCAAAATAATCGTTTTCACCAATCAGATTCAAGCGCTGTGATCTATGCTCTAAAAACTCCTTTTTTTACCCAATTCGTTCATTTGCGATTGCTGACCAGCATATGTCGGGTAGACCGTCTTACATTACATTAAAATGTGAAAAATGCAATAACCGTGTTGCGTTATGTGTTTTGCTCAGTAAATAAACAAGCTACAGGCTTGTACAAAATTGTTGAAATCATGTGATTTGATGAGCTAATATCGAATTTAGTTTTTGAGAATTATGACAGCCTCTCCTCCCCCCCCCCCCCCTGAGATCAAGAACGCCATTTGTATATGATATGTGTATTGGTAAAATACAATTGCATGCAAAAGGATTTTCTTGATCCCGGGGGGGGGGGGGCACATTTAAAAAATATATTTCTGTTTCCTATATGTTTAATAGGTAAAATTATGCTTTCAACCCAAATTTTCAAAAAGGAACTTCATCAACTGAGAAAACAAATTGTGGGATAATACACGAACCAGACCAACTATTGTTTAGAAGAATCGTTGTTTATTTCCGCTATATTTTATATTTTTACATTTCTATAAGCAACTTTCCATTCAAAAAGAACTTTCTCCTTTATATCCCCAAATTACTGAGGACAATGTAACAAAAAGTGTCATGCCCGTAAGACATACGTTTTCTCTATGACGTCACATATTTCTTGAAGTTTAAAATCACATTGGGGAATGGTGTCTTCAGAACTGAATATTGTCATAAGAAAAATATTATACAAACATCGATGACAATGCAGAAATTATGGAAATAATAATTTGGTCTCAGATGTCCTGTTCGTAGAGAAAAAAATCTACAACAAAAATGCAAAATATCTGAAACCAATAAACCAATGAAACATATTTTAAGCGGGACAAAAGTTTTATTGGAATATAAGGTGGAAAGGATCGTAACTCTTCTAGTTACCATGGCAACGAAAAAGTCCTAAAGGGTTGCGAGGTTTGCTTATTTTCTAGCTAGCTATTGATCAATTGATAAAAAGGCATATATTTTCCGAAACTGTATAACATGTAGATTTCGGAAAACACCCCTGAAAACTTGTGAAACAAATATTTGCATCTGATCATAGCTGAGATGTTTGTTCGTTATCAAGATGTACACGATTCTTTATCGGTAGCGTTGACAGTGTCGTCAGGTATATTGGAAGTGTCATCAGTAAATGAATACATTGTATTTTTTTTTTTAAAAAAAAAAAACCTCCATAAAGATAAATAGATAAATAAATATATGTCCTCTGTGGGACAATGCCGAGACAAAAACATGCATTTTGCACATTTTAACTTACTGTTATCAAAACTAATTATTGCTTTGTTATTCACCGAGGTCTGTGCCTTTCAGATAGTACCATTTTGTACAAATTTATTTGGAAAATGTAAATTTAAGATTATTATAAATTAGAAAAATATTAAATTGTGCAAAAGTTCTTTGGATAAGTACTGGCCCCAAAGTTCTAAACGATCACCCGCGATAAACGAAAAACCGCGATAATGGTTAACATATTTGCCATTGACGATATCTGATTAAAGATAATATCAGGATACCAAAACATCACAGCCATTTATTTTTGGTAATTGAATTTAACATTGTATTCAAATTGCATATTGTGCATGCGTAAACACACAAAATCATATTTTTTTAAATAAATTTTATCGCTTTTTAATGCGTAGGAATGCTTCACATGTTTAACTTTATGCAAATTTTGAAAATTTGTGACATTTTCTATTTTGTTATATCTGATGTACGTAAATTACACTCTCAATGTCAGTGTGTGAATGAATCTTTAATTCATTCAGCCCATTGTCCTAACAGCTGATAATTAGTCTAATCAAAATGATAATTAGTCTAACCAAAATGATAGTTAGTCAAAATTAAACAATTTCTGGTTTGTTAAGTCACACTATGTCCTAACTACATCCCCACCACGTCCTTTCTACGTCCTTCACGTTTCCACTAGGTCCTCACTACGCGCTAACCGAGCTCATCCCGTTTACACTACGTCCTTACAACGTCCTCACAAAGACCAAGCAGTTCACGCCACGTACGTACTACGCTTTTAGCACGTTCTACTGTTTATGTATAATACATTTGTAATTATTGTGCTGAGTTGAATAACGTGTACTGAAACTCCATCCTCAGCGCTGCTAATTATCTGTTGTAATGCCCATAGTGAATAAAAAGCCTTTTTCATCATCATCATCATCATCATCATCATCATCATCATCATCATCATCATCATCATCATCATCATCGCTTGGGGCGCACCCAGCAATATCTAATTCTATTCTGCGAGTGAACCGTTATTGAAGGAGAGAATTGCAAGAGTACTTCTGGGTTCATTTTTTATTTCAAAAAGACTGGCTAAATGACAAGATATGTAAAAAAGGCGAACGCATGGACAGTATCGAAAAACACATCGACCAGCCGACGCGAAAATACAAGGGTATTCGGTATACCGGAGGACGAGGACGAGACGCCACTGAGTATATTAAAAGAGACATTACTCTCATATTTCGAAATTGCTGACCCAATAAAGAAAGGTCCACCAGGGATATTGTGCGTGCACATCGAATTGGTTCCACCAACGATGCTGAAAACAAAATGTGCGTTTATCAGGGACGTGAGACCCTTTGTTCAGAGGGCATCAGAGTAGCCGATGACCTCACAACCAGTCAGCGCCAAACGTCAGGAAATTTTAAGACCGTGGCCAAATCGGATATTTCTATAAAGGTGAAGTGAAAATTCACGAAAATAGTCAGCCTAGTGTTTGTGCGTGCAAGACGTCGTGCTGAACAGGCTCGTGATGAAATGAACTTAGGAGGAGCTAACAATGCCCAGTTGCCAATGTACACGAACTAGGTCTAGTAATCGACAGTGACGATAAATAGGACGCCGGCCGAAACCTATCCACATCGTTCCCGTTCTTATGCTGGAATATTGAAGGGCTTAAAATAAACTGTATGATGATGATTTCATACACTTTCTAAAATCATTTGACATGAGGTATGGTCATGTGACCAAAATGAGTTTTCGGATGTTTTTAATGGATATTTTTCATTGTTTTGCCCGGGCCAAAAGGAAAGCAAATTTGGTAGACCTATGTGTGGGGTGATTGTTTATTTGAAAAATTACTTAAAAACCTATTTACATCAGTTAGTGCCGGATTGCAATTTCGGTATTTTCATACAAAGTGGAAAAAAAAATGAATTTGGAACTGACAGGGACATTGTTTAAGCCTTTATATACATTCCACGGTACAATTCACCATTTTATAAAACGAGGAATTGTCCGGCGTAGAATTGTTAGAATATAGGTTTATGTCTCTACCTATAAACTTAAGTGACTACCATTTCATTATTTGTGGTGACTTTAACGACCGAACAGGCGAAAGACTCGATTTCATTAACGTAGACATGAACATTCCAGAATTTCATGAATACGGCTAGCAAACCTTTAAATGCGTAACCACCGGTTAAGAAAAGAAAATCGATTCACACTTTTCCGGTTACGCATTACAGGACCAAAAAAGGTAAACAAAACGTACACAACTTTGATCGATTGATGATTATATTTTTGTAGATGAATATATCAGTTATCAAAGAATTCTATTTTATCACTTATTAACTATATTAGTCAGCACCAAAGTAGCTCGCTAGATAATTTGATGGTTTTTGTGTTATTTATTCCCTCCGTCGACACAGGTGTTTCAGCACGGTCAAAGTCGGCGAAATACAACTAAAAATTGAACATTTTGCTGGTAATTATCAAATTTTAGTGAATGTTCCACAACAAATATTACAGATATATGTGAAATAAACTGCAGCTAATGTCTGCGCCAGTATTCCGAATTGAAAGGAAGAAAAAATGGTTAAGCATTTAATCATTAAAATATAAAGGATATATTTGAAGACATATTTGAAACCCTCTGACAGTTTTTTGATATTATAGTTCTTCAGTACAGCGTTTTAAATGAAAAAAAAAAAAAAGGAAAAAGCAAAATACTGTATACAGAATGCTGTTAAGTGTTAGTTTTATCATAATTAGAAATATCATACACGTGAATTACTGTATTACATGGTTATTAAATAGAATACTTGTAGTTTGATATAAATCGAACATTTTTACTGCAAATATCACAAACAAACCATTTTTTTATCTTTACATTTTAAAAGGAGGGCTGTCTAATCTTATTAGCTCACCTGAGCCGTTAGGCTCACAAGGTGTGCTTATAGAATACCCATGCTCCGTCGTCCGCAGTTGTGCACAATGTTCAAACGTCTTGGAGCATCCTTAGGAAGGGGTAAGCAAAGTTTGTATAAATGGTCCATGTCACTTGACCAAGATGGCCGACATGGCTACAAATAGCAAAAACATTAAAAAAATCTTCTCCAGAACCAGAATGCCTATGATTTTGAAACTTGGCATGAAGCATCAGACAATGAATCTAAAAATTTTGTATAAATCATGACCTTGACCTATTGCCCATGCATTTGAGTGGGAAAAATTAGTAAAATGTAACTTAATGGGGGGAAACTTGCTGGGAGTATGCAAATGGACAGAAGATTTATGTTTATGAAAAACAAAATGACCCCAGGGGGTTGTCTGCCCCTGCCCCGGGGCTATATACATGTATATGACCATAATAGTCAAACACTATCTTCTCTGAAACCGCTTGGCCAAATAAAGCCAAACTTTATGTGGCGCATCATTTGATAGAGGGAATGAAACTTTGTATAAAAGGCCAAGGTCTTTAGAAACGGAAGGCCTATGATTTTGAAACTTGACATGAAGCATCAGGGAATGGAGCTCTACAAAGTTTATATAAATCATGACCTTCGGATGACCTTGACCTATTTAATTGCAAGGTCAACTTGGGTCGCGTATCCCAGATCTCAGGTGAGCGTTTACAGGACCATTACTCCTCTGGTTTGGTTAACTGATAACAAAAAGAAATGAAATACCGGTGCTTTTTATGTCGATTATTTTGCTCTCATTCTAATGATTAAATGCGTAACCACATTGTTGACACAGACTTAAACCACATATGCACTGAATGCAGTGTTCAGGGGCAAGAAAGGTATCAACATACCTCACATAATGTTAATAAGAGCTGTCGCAAGACAGCGTAGCTCGCCTGACTTGTGCTTTGCCACTACATCTGTTAAAATCTATGACCCATGACCTTGACCTCAAGGTCACTCAGGTGGGTCCTGATGGTACAACATAAAACTTCAGACCAATGCAAAGTATCAACTTGATCAATCTACATGTTCAAGAGATATAGACTTATAAAAAACATTAACCAAAACTTAAACACAAAACTTCCAAGTCTGTGACCCTGACCTCAAGGCCATCCAGGTGAGTTGTGATGTACAGCATAAAACCTGAGACCAATATCTATCAACATGCAAGTATCAACTTTATCCATCAACATGTTCAAGAGATTTAGACTTTAACCAAAAAATTTAACACAAAATTCCTAAGTCTGTGACCTTGACCTCAAGGTCACCCAGGGTAGGTCATGATGGTACTGCATAAAACTTCAGACCAATATCTACCAACATGCAAAATATCAACTCGATCAATCAACATGGTCAAGAGATGTAGACTTACAAAAACTTAAATCAAAAACTTAAACACAAAATTTCTAAGTCTGTGACCTTGACCTCAAGGTCACCGAGAGTGGGTCGTGATGGTACTGCATAAAACTTCAGACCAATATCTAGCAACATGCAAAGTATCAACTCAATCCATCAATATGGTCAAGAGATGTAGACTTACAAAAACTTTAACCAAAAACTTAAACACAAAATTTCTAAGTCCATGACCTTGACCTCAAGGTCACCCAGGGTGGGTCATGATGGCACTGCATAAAACTTCAGACCAATATCTAGCAACATGCAAAGTATCAACTCAATACATCAATATGATCAAGAGATATAGACTTACAAAAACTTTAACCAAAAACTTATTAAAACACAAAATTTCTAAGTCCGTGACCTTGACCTCAAGGTCACCCAGGGTGGGTCATGATGGCACTGCATAAAACTTCAGACCAATATCTAGCAACATGCAAAGTATCAACTCAATACATCAATATGATCAAGAGATATAGACTTACAAAAACTTTAACCAAAAACTTATTAAAACACAAAATTTCTAAGTCCGTGACCTTGACCTCAAGGTCACCCAGGGTGGGTCATGATGGTACTGCGTAAAACTTCAGACCAATATCTAGCAACATGCAAAGTATCAACTCGATCGATCAATATGGTCAAGAGATATAGACTTACAAAAACTTTAACCAAAAACTTATTAAAATACAAAATTTCTAAGTCCGTGACCTTGAGGTCGTCCGTGACCTTGACCTCAAGGTCACCCAGGGTGGGTCATGATGGTACTGCGTAAAACTTCAGACCAATATCTAGCAACATGCAAAGTATCAACTTGATCCATCAACATGGTCAAGAGATATAGACTTATAAAAAACTTCAACCGAAAGTGTGACGCGGACGTAAACATACACGTACACGTACACGTAAACGTAAACGGGGACGACCGAGGTGACTACAATAGCTCTATGCACTTCGTGCAGGCGAGCTAAAAACCATCCGTACGCTGTCTTGCTTTCTGTTAATTAGGACGCAATGGGCGGTGATGCAAAAATATTCCTGCGAATGACCCACATTTTCTTCATATACAATGCTGCAATCTCAACATGCAGTTTAGGAGGGAATAAAAATCACGATTAAAAGGAAACAATTCTGGAAATCCTTTGGGGTATGAATAGAGCAATTTATTACTGATTAAATAGCATTGAAATATTTTCGATATCTATATTCAGATAAAAAAATTTTTACTTGGAAACGCGAGTAACAAAAGTTTGTTTATCTTTTTTTGGTCATGTAATGCGGAACGGGAAGGGCGTGAATCGGATTTCTTTTCTTAACCGCGATTACGCATTTAAAGGTTTGTTAGCCGTGATGAATATCATGATATATTTGGTACGGGCGAAATCCCAACTATATAGAAAGTCATGTGATAAGACGGTCTCACAACATGGAAAAGATTTGTTAAGCTTTTGCAAAGTATATTCAGTGGTTTATATGAATGATCGTTGTGGTAACGATTTGAAAGGTTCATTTACTTACATTTCGCAACAAGGCTGTAGCCTCATAGATTATATTCTGTGCTCTCCGGACTTGTTAGTTGTTACCCTTTGTTTTGGATTTTAAATCTGAAACTAGAACAGAGTCGAAACATTTGCCTGTTAGTGTGAACTTTAGAAATTATATAACATTTGAAAGTACCATGACAGGAACCAATAATCCGGGTCTATCTCGTACACGATTCATTTTTTCTAGTCCCAATCGTGAAATTTTCAAACAAAATTTATTCACAAATGAACAGCTATTATATTTCATGAACAAAATCGAGGATAGCAAAGAAAGCATAGATTTTATAGCACAAATGTTTGTTAGCTGTGTTTGCGAAGCTAGTGTACAATCAAAATTAAACATAAAACACAGAAAAAATCAACCTTGGTTTGACCAACAGTGTATATTATGCGGCTTTCACACTAGAGCACGATCTGTTACGAATACCACGATTGACAAATCGCAGCTAATCGGGACATTTTGCCAAAATTTGACGTTCTGATACGAGTCGTTGCGTTTGGATACGATCTGTTGCGATCTGATACGATAGGGTGGCGATCGGTCAAAATCTGGTGACACGATATTGGTCCCGGATAGATACGATTAGTTGCGATCCGATAAGATTATTACGATTAAACCCCGATACTAATGCGATCTGACACGATTATCACGATACTTGACCGCGATTTGATACGAGCTGATACGCTTAGATGCGTTCTGGTACGAGTCTCAAGAACTGATACGATATGTTAAGATAATTTACGATTGTTGGCTTGATTTTTGGTGATTGTGGCCACGATTGTGTCACGATGAGACCGCGATTGGTATATTTACTTCGAAAACAAACATATACCTCATAACGTTTTTAATCTCTGAAGACGAAACAACATTGATGATGGAGGAGCAGAGAATGACGAGAATGCGACATGTGCATTATTAATGCCTTATCTTTCCCCTTTCCATCCCTGTCTCTGCTGCCATTTCCTGGCATCCTTCAGACTACGAATTAATACTGAAAAGGACCACATTGTTATTTACTTCCCTGTTGTTGATCAAGGAATAAAAGTTATCTTGCCCGATGTATTTAATGTATTGATAATTCGTAACAGATCGTTAGCATCAGTGGCAAAAGCGTGGCTTGTCGTGTCTCATCGCATTTACTCGTATCAGATCGTATCCTATCGGAATTCATTTGCATCGCCTCGTAGTTTATCGGGCCAGACTTTTTTTCTCGAATCGTAACAGACCGTAACAAATCGTAGGAGATCGCAACTCATCTCAACAGATCGCGGTGTTTTGGTCGATCCCGACCACCGCGATTTAGGAACAAGATGAGATACGATTTGTTGCGATTTGTTACGATGTCATACGATCTGATGCGATGGTCACGATAGTCCCACCAATCGTGGTAATCGTGGCAAAATTTTTGGCAGCCAAAAATTTTTCCACGATTAGCCCGATTATCACGATTGATATCAAGATGTGATGCGATCTGATAAGATTGGATACGATAGTCCCGATTGGTCCACGATGAAGACCACGATACCAATCGTGGTCGAATCGTGGTAAGTGTGAAAGCTGCATAAAAAAGACAAGTATAAACTTTTACGAAAGTTCGGACATTCCTATTCGGAGGTTGACCGTTGTTATTACCGGCAAGCTCGAAACGGCTTTAAACAAACATTACATGTGCTGAGAAAAAAAATGAACTATCAAGCGAAAAAATTGGACGATTTTATTTCTTCTATTAATGACCAGAAATCGTTTTGGTCAAAACTAAAGAAAATGGCGAATAAATCAGTCCTTGCGGGTAATATCTCTAACGAAGAGTGGGAACGGCATTTTGAGTCGTTATTTAACGAAGGCATAGATACAGGAGAGGTAATAAATGATGAACATATTTACGAAGATGTACAGTTAGATGATGTACAGGCTCAATTTTTAATGGGGAGATAACTGATGACGAGATTTTGAAAGCAGTTAAGTCCCTTAAATTGGGCAAGTCAGCGGGACTTGATGGGTTGGTACCAGAAATGTTTGTATATGGCATTGAATATATACTCCCATTGATCAATAGGTTTTAGCACCGGTGACTTCCCTGAGTCATGGGGAAATTCTATTCTTGTCCCCGTACATAAAAAGGGCAGTTTGGATTCGCCCGATAATTTATCGCATTGCAAAGCATTTTCAGTAAATTGTATACTTCCATTTTAAATAGAAGATTATCATTTTTTGCAAAAATGTATGACAAAATATCAGAAAATTAGGCTGGATTCAGAGAGGGATATTCTACCATTGATAGTGTCTTCATTCTTTTGCTCCGGAGTTAGTAGGTTATTCGGCGCCAAGGGATCTCCATCGTCGGGCAGCTTACTCAATCTGTGAGTCCTGGTTTTTGATTCATCAGGATGTGTATCATGATTTATTTGCTTGTTCTTGATGATTCATTGACTAGTTAGAGATTCACCACGAGGACCGAAGAACTAACCAAATGTTATGAACCACTGCAGAAGCTGAGGGTGAGGTTAGGCGCCTGTAAAACCGGTTTAAGCCCGCCAGTAACTTTGTGTTACTGATCGTTCCAAGGCGATACTTATGTGGTGGTTCTTTTTGGTTTATGTCTTGGTGTTTAAATTTTTTGTGCTGTTGGCGCCTTATGTGTGTTTTCATAGTTTTAGTTAAGTTAAGGTAACTGAGTGGCCACCTATTGGGAAAATAGCTGCTCATTCGGCTTACGATATGTTTCACGGTATAAGTACCTGCTTGTTAGTTTTGTTTTTACCACCTCGATTTTTAGAGTGGGAATCTTTTTCTGATTGCGCATTTTCCTGATCTTTGCCTACTTGTACCTTTTCATACTAAACGCATTTGTTGATAAATATCTAAGCAAGAAGGGTAATAAACTTTACGTAGCCTTCGTCGATTTCAGGACGGCCTTTGATTCTATAAATCGGGGAAAGTTATGGCAAGTGCTGAGAAATACCGGCATCGCTGGTAAATTATACACTGCGATTCAAAGTACATACAACTCGGTATATCCTGTGTACGCACAAATGGTTCTTTCACAAACTTTTTCGAGTGTCCAACTGGTCTCAAACAGGGCTGTTTGTGGAGCCCTGTTTTATTTTCAGTTTTTATAGAAAAAACTAGTTGATAAACTGATAGAAAGCGGAATAAGAGGCTTACAGTTTATTAAGATTCTGCTATTGTTGTTTGCAGACGATGTTATATTATTATCAGACACCATAATCGGACTGCAAAGACAGCTATCGATTCTAGGTTACTTTTGTGATGATTATCATATAGAAGTTAATACTGGTAAAACTAAAGTTCTCGTCTTTAGAAACGGCGGGAATCTAGCTAGGCGGGAAAAATGGACATATAAAAATACTAACCTAGAAGTTGTAAATGGTTTTCATTATGTTGGTCTATTGTTTACTACACAAATGCCCTTGAATCGTATGGTAGCGGATCTAGCGTTGAAAGGGAAAAAAACCATAGTCTGTATTCTTTCAACATTAAACACTTATGGAACTTTGTTTAAGACGGTAGTTTTCATACTGTTTGATGTAAAAAATTGCCCCTGTACGTTTTATGGGACAGAGCTATGGGGTACAAAAATGTATGACAGTTTAGAATATGTACATAAATATGCATGTAAACGTTTCTTAAATGTAAATTCCAAAGTATGTAACAGTTTTGCCTTGGGTGATTGCGGACGTTTCCCACTACACATCCAAACTCAAAAACGAGTATTGAAATATTGGCTGAAACTATTACATCTCCCTGATCACAGATATGTTAAAAAAGCTTATAACTTGTTGTTCTTTTTCTAGTCTGCTGGTCAAGAAAACTGGGCTTCCAGAGTTAAACGAATGTTACACATAAATGGTTTTGGATATGTGTGGAAAAATCAGCATGTAGTTAACGAAAATGAATTCCTTAGATCTTTTACTCAAAGGCTTCAATGTCAATTTTTACAGAAATGGTCAGACTGCATAAATAACTCTTCTAAGCTGGTTCTTTATAAGCAATTTAAGCCAAATTTTGGTTGTGAATATTATCTTGACGTTGTTGCTATACGGAAATTTAGAGATGCTTTGGCAACCTTCAGGTCTGGGTCACTAGGGAGGCTTGTTTAGGGGGTAGGCAATATCCCATATCCCAAAATAAACCATCCAAAATATCCCATATCCCAAACTTAATTTAACTCGTATCCAAAAATAAATTCCAATATCCCATATCCCAAAATTCCTGAATATCCCATATCCCAAAATAAAAAACACAAATATCCCAGTATCCCTTAAAAATAGGCCAATATCCCGTATCCCAAAATACCCTATACAAGCCTCACTAGGATTAGAAATAGAAAAGGGTCGTTATCCAACGCCTCGAATCCCAAGACAAGATAGAATCTGTAAAGTTTGCACTTCGCAAGAAGTGGAAGATGAGTACCGTTTCTTACTCTTGTATAATGCATACCTAGACATTCGGCAAAACTTTATACGTGCTAAATTCTATACAGCCCCGAACAAGCATAACTTTTATGTTCTAATGCCTACAAGATCTTATGACTATATATTAGCACTAGCTAACTATGTGTGTCATGCATTTGAGAAGTGGAAGCTTATGTTAAATTGACTTTTTTCATCATCGTGTGACTGTTTATTGTAACATTGAATATGTATATTATACTTTCTATGTTCATATATGTTGCATGTGCGTCTGTATTGTATTATACTCTTCTTTGTGTAATCGGCCGGTGGCATTAATCACTATTAAATAAAGTTTCAAAATATCCACAAAAGCTTTCGAATTTAATGGGAAATTCCCAACCGAACCCCCTGGTGAAATAATGTCATTTGGCGTGTCACCAGTAAACTATTCAGATTCAGAAAGATTAAGGTGGTATACATAGAAAATCATAAGTATCTTGGCTACTGATAGACCTATAATATAGTACTTTGAAAACGCACCACTATAAATTGGCCGCAATGATGATTATTTCTTTAAGAATACTGTATATTTTGGCAAAAATATTGTCGAACAGAAAAGTACCATCAATCTGCTTAAATTTCATACCAAAACCGAAACGTCAACGCTAGTTATTATGTCATACAGTATGATTTCAAACGTTACCGAAAATTTAACAATAAGAAACTATGAGGACGAAAACTATTCATCAGGTCCATTATAATTTCTGGACAGAAACACCAAAAGCCAAGCACATGCTGTTAGTTGTCTTTCAATTACTTTAAAACTGTGATGATTACGTCACTTTAACGTTTACGAAGAAACCTTTATTTTTTGCGTGTAAAATGAAACGAATGCAAAAGTTTTCAAAGTGAGGCGTTTTCAAGGTCCTTTAGTGTATCAGATGATTCCTTCGACAATGCTCTTTAACCATGTGCATGTGTTCTGGTATAGAAATCATCAGTGGTTTTTGTTGTATGGATATTAATAAGATCTTTATAAATTATAGAACAAAAAAAGCAAAAAAATGAAAGGATATATCAACGAAATTGCTTTTACCCGCTCTTTAGGTACTTAAACCATGAAAACATATCGTAAGCAGAATGAGCGGCTATTTGCCTAGTCCGACAATCGGGCTTCCGTTCCGTTCACTTCATTTATTTTGTCGGTCATGAACTCTAATGACGCCCGAATGGCGTATGTTTCATTTTGGATCAAAATTTCACCCAGTGCCCATTCATCGAACAAAGCTGGAGAGAATGGTACCCGGCTCGGAGGCGGCGGACGACTTGTAGATCTGCAGTTACTATTTGCCCAATAGGTTACCTCGACTTAACTAAATATATATATGAAAGCATACACAAGGCTGACCGAAGGATTTTTTGAGTTGGAACCAAAATTTCTTGCATGAGAGTTGCTTAGTTACTTTGCTAGAGGTGCGCATTAAATCTCTGCCCGGATTTTTTATCCATTTTTGTACACAGGAATCTACAAGTCGGACAAAGCTGGAGAGAATACATAAGGCACAAACAGTTTTAACACGAAGACATAAAGCAACTAGAACCAAGACAGAAGTATCGCATTGGAACGATCAGTAATAAAAAATACTGGCGGGCTTAAATCGACATGCACCTAACCTCACCCTCAGCTTCTGCAGTGGCTCACAACATTTAGTTAGTTGTTCGGTCCTCGTGGTGAATCTTTAAGTAGTCAAAGAATACTGAGATGATGCGGGAACTATTGCAAACATTTCAATTTACCACAGTACAGACGTTAATTCAGAAGAGGGTGAGATGCTCTCAGATTCAGCATTTGTTACAAGAAAAAGGCAGATTAGTGAAAGAGAAGGGAAATCTTATTAGAGACGTCAAGTCATCTAGAACAGACGCGACGTATGCTGTACCTAATCAACAGACAAAGAACTATCTACAACGCCTTACGAAAAAATGAGATGATATTCAGATGGATCTTTATAAGACAACAACAGAGCTAGATGTTTTTAAAATCAAAGCTTGAAACGGAACATTTGTGTGGCGCCAAAAGCCTGATGATATGACAAGTTGAAATGATATACTAAGTATGAGTCGGTACAATAGAAGATAATGTTATCAATGGAAAACGAAGAGATTTTGAAACTCAAAAACAGCAAGAGGAAGTTAAAGAAGCAAATAGAAAAACTTCCGTCTGAGATCTTATCGTTAAACTACATGTACATGGGTCAAAAGCCGATGATGGCTATTCTTTCATAAATTATAAATATAATTACAATCCGTTAACCATGATTTCTTATGGAATCTTTGAAACTCGATCTGCAAGTTTTATATACAGAGAAAAGATCTATACTCATACTTCTATATTAACAAATTCTTCCAGTTGTCTATTTCTTGTCGGTGACGATTGTTCAAAAAAAAAAAAAAGAAGAAAAGTTGTCAATTTATTTTTGGATATCGCAGGGGTATATTAATAACTGATCGCACTGGTATATTGTACGTAAACCAGATCTATATCTCCTATTTTCCAAGATTTTTCTCCGATTTCTTATGTTTTTTCATTAATTTTCGTGAAAAAGCGAATTCAATGATTTGATTAACAAGTATTAAGATTAAATTGTTAGGCCAATGCACTACTAGACAATTGATATTATAAAACTAACCATTGGTGGGATATGAGTATTTTTGTAAGTTTAGTCTATACAACACATTCTTTAGAATCACATTAGGGATAGGGGTAGAAATTTTGTAATTTAACAGTAAACAAATGTGTTCAATGTTGAGGACAATATTTTATGGCATTAAAGTGGTCCCTCTGACCACACTGGAAGCCATGAGATTGTGTCCCAGGGATGCAAGATAGATCTTACAACCCATCCAAAACCTTGCAATGACAATAGTTTTTTCCTAATTGTTCCTCGATTTTCGACATTTTTATTTACATTCATGAATATGCAAATGAGAAAAATATTCGCATAGTTCCATGACATCAATAAATATCATATGATATGACTGGTTCAATAACAAAGTGTCACAATGATAGTTTGGGCCTGAAATTAGTTCATTAATGGATTTTTAACAATTTTCTGTCTTATGAATGTTTTCATTTAAATTCATGAATATGCAAATTAGATATTTTGCGTAACTACCATAATATGCAAGGGCTATGTTTAAGCTTTGAAATGAGACTAGTTTCAATGGCTAAGGATAAGTTACAACAGGATATGATCAATTTTGTATGTACACCCCTGCTCAAAAATCACGTTAACGGCTGCCATGGAAACCATGCATTTTTTCATAAAGCAAATGAATTTATCTTGGAGGAAAAACATTCTTTGCATTTCTGGAGTCCGTATGAACGATTAATTGTTCTTGGGGGGTCCAAGGTAAGTCAAATTAGCTTCCGGGATAACTAGTGGAGAGCTGCTCCTTTGTTGATGAAACATCACCGCTTTGATCGCTCCTATGCAGTCTGTTCCAATTGATATGTCGAACGCCTTCAGACATGCTTGAGGATGTCTTTGTAGCGTTTCTTCTGGCCACCTTGAGAGCGCTTTCCCTCCTGTAATTCTCCATAGAATACTTTCTTTGGAAGTCGCTCATCAGGCATTCTTAAACATGACTAGTCCATCTTAGCTGTGCTAGCTTTCAGACAGTATGCGTGATTTGCATCTCTGTTTTCTTCAGGCCCTCTGTTTCTGGAATATTGTCTTGCCATTTGTTTTTAATAGCTTTCTCACGCAGTTTAAGTGGACATTGTTAAGTCACTTTGAATGACGTTGTTATATTGTCTAGATCCCACATGCATGCAAAAGGGTTGGCATAACTACAACCTTGTAGACTTTCAGCTTTGTGTCAAGCTTGATCACATTTGGCTTTCACACGTCTGCACAGATTCACTGGCTTTTTAGCTCACCTGAGCCGAAGGCTCACAGGTGAGCTTATAGTATACCCATGCTCCGGCGTCCGTCCGTCGTCCGTCGTTCGTCGTCCACAATTTCAAAGATCTTCTCCTCTGAAACCGCTTGGCCAATCAAAGCCAAACTTCATGTGGAGCATCCTTAGGAAGGGGGACGAAAGTTTATATAAATGGTCCAGGTCACATGACCAAGATGGCCGCCATGGCTATAAATAGCAAAAACCTTTAAAAATCTTCTTCTCCAGAACCAGTGGGCCGATTTCCACGAAACTTGGTATGTAGCATTGGGGACGCGGGCCCATCGTAGTTTATATAAATCATGACCCTAGGATGACCTTGACCTATTTTACGACAAGGTCAAGTTAGGTCGCCAATGCATTTGAATGGGAAAAATGGTAAAATGCTATTTAATGGGTAAAACTTACTGGGAATAGGCAAATGGACAGAAGATTAATGTTAATGGAAAATTTTAGCCCCTGGGGGGTTGTCTGCCGCTGTCCCAGGGCTATATACATGTATATTTCCATAATAATGAAACATCCTTTCCCCTGAAACCGCTTGGCCAATCAAAGCCAAACTTCATATTTAGCATCCTTGGGAAGGGGGAAAGAAAGTTTATATAAATGGTCAAGGTCACATGATTAAGATGGCCGCCATTGCTATAAATAGAAAAAACGTTTTAAAATCTTCTCCTTCAGAACCAGAAGGCCTATGATTTTGAAACTTGGCATGAAGCATCAGGCAATGGAGCTCTACAAAGTTTGAATAAATCATGACCCTGGGATGACCTTGACCTTTTTTACAGCAAGGTCAACTTAGGCCGCCCATGCATTTGAATGGGAAAAAATAGGAAAATGTCATTTAATGGCAAAAAAACTTGCTAGGAATGAGCAAATGGACAGACGATTTATGTTTATGAAAATATTTTGGGCCGAGAGGGTTGTCTGCCCCTGCCCCGGGGCTATATGACCATAATATTCAAACATCCTCTTCTCTGAAACCTCTTGGTCAATCAAAGCCAAACTTTATGTGGAGCATTCTTAGGAAGAGTGAATAAAAGGTCACATGACCAAGTTGGCCGCAATGGATATAAATAGCAAAAACCTTAGAAAATCTTCTTCTCCAGAACCAGAAGGCCTATGATTTTGAAACTTGGCATGAAGCTTCAGGCAATAAAGCTCTACAAAGTTTATATACATCATGACTCTGGGATGACCTTGACCTCTTTTACGGCAAGGTCAACTTAGGTTGCCCACGCATTGGAATGGGGAAAATTGTTACAATGTCATTTGAAGGGCAAAACTTGCAGTAAATTGGCAAATGGACTGAATCTTTATGATTTAAAAAAGAAATTGACTCCAGAGGTTGCTCTGACCCTGCCCTGGGGTTATATACATTTATATTACCATTCTAGTCAAACAAGTTTATTGGTATATATCTCGGGTCTCAGGTGAGCGTTTACAGGACCATTGGTCCTCTGGTTTCAATTCTGGCAGTAACCCCATCATCAACTTGCACTGCTCTGGAGAGAGTGCTTCCCAGGTCAGTGAATTCATGTTTGTCCATTCACAGTGATAGTTGGTTCAATGTACAAATTTCCAGGTGCTGGTTTGTGTATAGCCTCTGTCATTTTTCGTGTTGATAGTGAGATCAAAGTTATCACATGGCTGTGAAACCTGATCCATGTCCATTTGAATGTTTGTCTCTGAGCTGGCATTCCTATCCATATTATCTCCATATAGGAGCTAATCTAGCACACAAGTCTGCGCCTTAGTTTTGGCTTTCAATCAAAACGGTACCTTTTTGGATCCATGAGCATAAATTTAATCGAAAATTGGAATTAAATTCTAAATCACTCCTTTGATTTCTAGCATGTTATGTGTATATTTACATTCACACCACACACATAACAAATTTTTAGATTGTCATGGTTGATTATCAAATATATACTGACTGACAAAAGAAAAGCTACAGTTTTACTTTAAACAATTCATTTAATCTATCTTATGTAATTCAAAACAAATTTGACTAAATTGACAAGTGAGAATCTTGCAATTAACAACATGAATTAGAAGTTGATATCACCTTCAGTTTTTGTACAATAGCGTCCGACGTCTAGCTACCCGTAAAACGCATTTCACTGAAAAGGCTTGAGTAGCCGAAACCGCTTGGTCCATCACTTTTCTCATTAATATGCTCACTGCTCTTAAAGAATCTCAGTTTTATTTTTAGCTCACCTGAACCGAAGGCTCATTTATACCCATGCTCCGGCGTCCGTCCGTCGTCGTCTGTCGTCCACAATTTCAAAGATCTTCTCCTCTGAAACCGTTTGGCCAATCAAAACCAAACTTCATGTGGAGCATCCTCAGAAAGGGGGAACGAAATTTTATATAAATGGTCCAGGTCACAAGACCAAGATGGCCGCCATGGCTATAAATAGCAAAAACCTTTAAAAATCTTCTTCTCCAGAACCAGTGGGCCGATTTCCACGAAACTTGGTATGTAGCATTGGGGACGCGGGTCCATCGTAGTTTATATAAATCATGACCTTAGGATGACCTTGACCTATTTTACGGCAAGATCAAGTTAGGTCGCCAATGCATTGGAATGGGAAAAATGGTAAAATGCTATTTAATGGGTAAAACTTACTGGGAATAGGCAAATGGACAGAAGATTCATGTTAATGGAAAATTTTAGCCCCTGGGGGTTGTCTGCCTCTGCCCCGGGGCTATATACATATATATGACCATAATATTCAAACATCTTCTTCTCTGAAACCGCTAGGCCAATCAAAGCCAAACTTCATGTGGAACATCCTTGGGAAGGGGGAATGAAAGTTTATATAATTGGTCAAGGTCACATGACCAAGAGGTCCGCCATGGCTATAAATAGCAAAAACGTTTAAAAATCTTCTCCTTCAGAACCAGAAGGCCTATGATTTTGAAACTTGGTGTGAAGCATCTGGGAATGGAACTCTACAAAGTTTATATAAATTATGACCCTGGGATGACCTTGACCTATTTTATGGCAAGGTCAACCTAGGTCTCCCATGTATTGGAATGGGAAAAAATAGGAAAATGTAATTAAATGGCAGAAAACTTGCTAGAAATGAGCAAATGGACAGAAGATTTATGTTTAAGAAAATATTTTGGACCCAGGGGGTGTCTGCCCCTGCCCCGGGGCTATATACATGTATATGACCATAATATTGAAACATCTTCTCCTCTGAAACCGCTAGGCCAATCAAAGCCAAACTTTGTGTGGAGCATCCTTAGGAAGGGGGATTGAAAGTTTATATAAATGGTAAAGGTCACATGAACAAGATGGCCGCCATGGCTATAAATAGCAAAAACGTTTAAAAATCTTCTCCTTCAGAACCAGAAGGCCTATGATTTTGAAACTTGGTATGAAGCATTTGGGAATGAAGCTCTACAAAGTTTATATAAATCATGACCCTGAGATGACCTTGACCTATTTTACGGCATGGTCAACTTAGGTCGCCCATGCATTTGAATGAGAAAAAATAGGAAAATGTCATGTAATGGCAGAAAACTTGCTAGGAATGAGCAAATGGACAGAAGATTTATGCTTATGAAAATATTTAAGGCCCATAGGTTGTCTGCCCCTGCCCCGGAGCTATATACATGTAGATGACTATAATATTCAAACAGCTTTTTCTCAGAAACAGCTTAGCCAAACAAAGCCAAACTTTATGTGGAGCATCCTTAGGAATAGGAAATGAAAGTTTATATAAATGGTCAAGGTCACATGACCAAGATGGCCGCCATGGCTATAAATAGCAATTTTTTAAAAAAAATCTTCTTCTTCAGAACCAGAAAGCCTATGATTTTGAAACTTGGCATGACATTAAGGAACGGAGGTCTACAAAATTTATATAAATAATGACACTGGGATGACCTTGACCTATTTCACGGCAAGGTCAACTTAGATTGCCCATGCATTTGAATGGAGAAAATTGTTAAAATGTCATCTGAAGGACAAAACTTGCAGTTAATTGGCAAATGGACTGAATTTTTATGATTTGAAAAAGACATTGACTCCAGGAGTTATTCTGACCCTGCCCTAGGGTTATATACATGCATTGTACCATTCTAGTCTAACATGTTTATTGGTACATGTATTTTCTCAGGTCTCAGGTGAGCGTTTACAGGACCATTGGTCCTCTGGTTATTAACAATTATCCAAATATGGATAAATCAACATTTATCCGTCACCACCACACAATTCGGAATTGGGAATTCCTGGGCCGATTTCAACGAAACTTGCCTCGTTTAATCATATTCTCGGTCCCATAATAATATGTTAACATTATGAACATGATTGTGTTGACGATGACCTACTTTATGACAATTTCAAATTATGTTACAGGCTTTTTTCTATGAGAAAATTAAAACAATGGATATTTTGTAAACTATTGCAGCCTATGATTGGTAGTTGGGGACAGGTAAATGAGCTAAAGGAGATATGTGAGTATGGAAGTTCAAGGTCATTTCTTGACTTTATGTATTATGAAATCGTATACATACATTTGACAGATGGTATATTTTCTTTTGACTTGTCCTCATGGGACATGAGAACTTTCCTAAATATTGGCCTTCCTGCAAGAAGTATAGCCAATGACATCGGTTCATTTTCCTGTGACTTGGTGATTTGGAATAATGCACATTTTCTCTTGCCTTGGATATAATGTATTTCCTTTCATGTTGTATAAATGGTGAAAGGCACATTTTCTCTTGACCCGGCAAAACTGGGTATATGAGTTGCCCTTACGAGTAGAGTTTGCAAATAAAAGAAATCAAAATGCGGAATTCGGAATTCAGAATTCGGAATTGGGAATGCAGAATTCAGAATTCGGAATTCGAAATTGGGAATTTCTGGGCCGATTTTAACGAAACTTGCCACGTTTAATCATATTCTGGTTCCCATAATAATATGTTAACATTATGACCGTGTGTTGACGCTGACCTACTTTATGACAATTTCAAATTATGTTACAGGCTTTTTTCATGTTGTATAAATGGTGAAAGGCACATTTTCTCTTGACCCGGCATAACTGGATATATGAGTAGAGTCGCAACTAAAAAAAAAAAAAGAATTCAAAATGCGGAATTCGGAATTCAGTATTCGGAATTCGGAATTATGAATTCATATAGAAATGAAAAAATGAGCCATTTTGGCCATCGTAAAAAGCAGTGGGATTTGATTTCTTTCTCTTTTTGTTCACGAAAGTTGCAGGTAATAGAAATAATATCCTCCTAAAGTTTAAAACCTTGCCTCTGATAATGGTTTCTTGCAGAAAAAATGCGCGTAGGACGATAGGAAAGTTATTGTCGAAAATTAGATCTTAGTTTCTCCTAATAGAACATGCAAACATTTTGAAAATCTGCCGGGTCAGCAAATTGAGGTTTAAGAGTCAAAATGAATTTTGAATAGAGATTTTGCATTGGCAAATGAGATAATCCATGATAATGAAAACCTTTATTTCAGGATGAAGAGATTTTGAGCATTTATAATGAAATACCAAGAATTTTGAATTTTTGCGGGAAAATATTTACCTCCATTTCTTAAGATTTTGTGCATGCTATTCAAAAATAGTTTTGACCAGAACATTTTTATTGTCAACCGTTTTTCAAAATTTTGGCTGTATATTTTGCGACAAACTAAATGCTCAATTGTGCCAAGAAAATA
Source organism: Rugalucina vietnamica (assembly GCA_964017185.1). Classification (NCBI taxonomy): domain Eukaryota; kingdom Metazoa; phylum Mollusca; class Bivalvia; order Lucinida; family Lucinidae; genus Rugalucina; species Rugalucina vietnamica. The sequence continues at coordinate 42,443,117 of OZ024872.1, forward strand.
TTTAATCTAAATTTAAACATTACAAAATATCCGCGAAAAACATTATTAGACACTAGGAAACATGCTTTAGTATCATTTTTTTTTTTTTTTTTTTTTTTTTTTTTTTTTAGTATCAGTATCATTATGAAAAAGGCGAAATACACCAATGAGCCTATTACAGATAACCTTTTTCATAGACTACTTCTTTATTCAAGTTCATATCACAATCTAATGTGACCAAACCCCAAATGAGCCGTCTCATGAGAAAACCAACAATGTGGTTTCCGAACAGGCCCGACACAAACCGGGCTATACAAGTACTGAAACTGAATATGGCTAGAGGCTGGAAATTTTGGATTTAGAAACTAGAGGAATTGTACTATCCGTGTAGCGAAAGCAAAGGCGTTGATCAGCTTCGCGGTTACCGCGAAGCTGATCTGCGTCTTTGTTTTCGCATTTGACGATTGTTGGTTTTCTCATGAGGCGGCTCAGATATTATCATCACTTCCCGCACTGGATACAACTTTAATAACCAAAGCACCGCTTGCACTGGTTATGCCGATATCAGCTTCTCCATCGCCTTCGCTGATCGCGCCTCTTTCCCCATTAACGCCGCCTCTGGGTTCACTAACCGCGCTCCTATCCCCATTAACAACGCCTCTGGGTTCACTAACCGCGCTCCTATCCCCATTAACAACGCCTCTGGGTTCACTAACCGCGCACCTATCCCCCTTAACAATGCCGCTGGCTTCACTGACCTCGACCCTATTGCCATTGAGAGTGCCTCTGGTTTCCCTGGTCATGTCATTCTCATTAAGATCTTCGCTGGACACGCATTCTTCATTAACATTTTCAATGACCATGTCCGTCTCATAAACGCGTTTACTGGCCACCTCCTCCGCCGTGTTACCACCCACACTGTTAATGCCCGTTTCTTCATCATCACTACCCCAACAAGCCACGCCTCTTTCGCGACTTGTGTGCTTGGCACAACTATATCCTTGTCTTCATAGGCTAAATTGACAACGCCCCTTTCTTTCTCGACATCACGTGCATGGACCGACTCTATATCTTTGTCATTTTCATCGCATGCTGAGCTATCCTCGCTCTTATCCTTTGCATTCCTACATGGTAACATTTCCGTCTTCACGACATCTTCGTACGGTGGAGGAGACGTGTCGCCACGGAAATGACTGATACCGGATTCACTGGACGTTTCGCTCATATCTGCTCTATTCTGTAACGATTCGACAACTTGATCTTCTTTCAGCGCGGATGCAAGTGCTCTCAGTCTGAGGTGGTACTCCGCTTCCACGAGGTCAGCGGCACTCACTACGTTATCTTCACAGAAAATTCGGTGCCCGCAGTCGGTAAACTTGTGACAGCAGTCATATTTTCGACAACAATTTCGACACTTTTGGATGATGCTACACGCAATGGCAACTACAAATATTAAACCAAGCATGCTACCAATCACGATCCAGATGATTGCGTTTGTTTCTGGATCTCCTGAGACAGATACACTGAAAGGAAAATATTGTACGTGAAGAACTGTTTTAACTCAAGACTGCATACAATGTCGTAAATTATAGAAAAAATATTTATTTAATACAAGAAAAGTTATATTTTGAATCATGGTGACAATTATAAAAATCTATATTATCTTTTAATGATATAACGAAAATAGTTTTCACGACTCCTGGACTAGTTATTACCTGCCCCCCCCCCCCCCCCCCCCCTCGACCGCCTTTAGCATTAACCTCCCCACAACCTGAAAGAAACAGTTAGCAAATACATGCATACTGTATGATGCCCCAAAAGTTCATGGCTTTATTATTCTAATAAACAGATTGTTCTATAGGGTACATGGAATCGTTGTTTTAACTGTATAGAATGGGACTTCCGAGTAAGAAGTCTTATTTGAGCCGCATCGTGAGAAAATCGGATTTTTGCCTAGGCGAAAACAAAGGCGCAGATCAGCTTCGCGGTAACCGCGAAGCTGATCAGCGCCTTTGTTTTCGCTACTCGGATAGTACAATTCCTCTTCTACTTAAATCCGAAATTTCAAGCTTCTAGCTCTTTTCTGAGCTTGTACAGGCCGGTTTGTGTCGGACCTGGTCGGAAACCCCGAAGACCGGTTTTCTCGCGTCGAGGCTCAATTTTTTTACAAATTATTGATAAGATGGCTAGGTCGGTACATGCACACGGAAAACATGTCCATGAAAAATAAACTCCCTTGAACCCCACTTTTATATTGAAAAACTGAGGTTCAGGGGTAACCTATTTTTCTTAATTTTGTTCCAAAACATAGTTTGTGGGCACTCTTTAGAACCGCCTCGGGACGTGTACCCACAATCGACGTTTTGATCAAATTGTATATTAAAAATATCAATTGTTTTCTACAGAAAAAGGTACAAGTAGGCAAAGATCAGGAAAAGGCGCAATCAGAAAAAGATTCCCACTCCAAAAACCAAGGTGGGAAAAAACAAACTAACAATCAGGTACTTATACCATGAAACATATCGTAAGCCGAATGAGCAGCTATTTTCCCAATAGATGGCCACTCAGTTACCTTAACTTATCTAAAATATGAAAACATACATAAGGCGCCAACAGCACAAAAAAAAATTAAATACCAAGACATAAAACAAAAAGAACCACCACAGAAGTATCGACTTGGAACGATCAGTAACACAAAAAGTTACTGGCGGGCTTAAACCGGTTTTACAGGTACCTAACCTCACCCTCAGCTTCTGCAGTGGTTCATAACATTAAGTAAGTTATTCGGTCCTCGTAGTGAATCTCTAACTATTTAGTCAATGAATCATCAAGAACAAACAAATAAATCATGATAAACATCCTGATGAATCAAAAACTACACCAACAAAAAATCTCTGTATATTGAATGGGCAAGTTTTCGTAACATTTGACTATACTGTTGACTTGGAAGAAAAACAATAACAACGATTATTCAACAGTAAGGTTACCAGAATCAATCAATCAATCAATCAATCAATCAATCAATCAATCAATCAATCGATCGATCGATCGATCGATCGATCGATCGATCAATCAATCAATCCACCAACCAATCAATCAATCAATCAATAAAAATAAATAAGTAAAAATAAATAGATAAATAAATAAATTCGTAAATTAGATACATAAGAAAAAAGATGAAATAAAAATAAATAATTAGGAATAAAATGAAGTTATAAATAAATAAGACAAACAAAAAATTATTTCTATTTTTTTAAATTAGATTATTTATTAAATCAGTATATAAATGAACTTGGTACTTACCTATGAGCGACAGAAACAAACAGACAACTAAAACGTTAATATTCTGGACCTGCATACTGATGTCTGATTATTCAATGGCTCGATCAAACATCTATATACTAGTAATACCAACAACCAAAATCGTGCGATTACTAAAATATGAGACTGGATTAATTCAAGTCAAATTTATTTATTTTCTTTAATAAAAAAAAGCCTGTATAATAGCATCGTGTATAAGAAATATAATGGTTACATAGAAAATGTGGAACAGTTGCAGGACAGTCTTCTGTTTTGTCGAAATGCATAGTTTTTTTTTAACTGTGGCTTAAAACATTCAATACTGTACATTTTTACACTAAATTAAAAATAAAAATAAAAGATCTATTTTAAAACGTTCAATTTTTTACCCTTTGTCTGTATAATAACCATCAAGAAAACATGTCCGTGTAATGTATACCCCCTTGAATCCCACTTTATATAGCAAAACTGGGTTATGCGGGGGATATACCTATTTTTCTTATTTTTGCTCCAAAACATAGATTGTGGGCACTCGTAAGAACCGCATCGTACTTACAATCTATGTTTTGAGCAAAAATAAGAAAAATATTAAATTTTTCCACTTGAAAATTTTCAATTTTTAAAGCTCAAAAAATCTCTGTATACTGCATGGGCAAGTTTTTGTAATAAAATATCTATTATCGAGGACTTGCCTGAATGGGTGCATTGATGATTGTAGTATTATTTAAGTTTTAACCTATCAAAATCGTTCTTTTTGTTATTTTTTCTTCCTGTTTCTAATCTGAATATACCAGAAGACAATGGCACATTTTAGCTATAATTTAGCCAAACAGGTGACACACGTCATTGGTGCAACTATGTAGGATAGGATACCCGATGTCCTGCCAAAATTCAGCCCAGCCGCGGTTAGGTTGCTGATGTGATCTTCGCCCCAACGACAGGTCTTCTCATGGTGTCTTTATAAATAATGTTTTTGTGATGCAATTTGAGACGGGTATTTGTCCCGTAAGTAGGACAATGCCAATCTGATTTATTGCCGATCTAATAGATGTATCGATAAGCTGAACTAAAACACGGTTAGTCTTACTTAAAACCAACTGATTTTACAATTCGTACAACATATTATGTTTATTTATAAATTTATTATTAGCTCACCTGAGCCGAAGGCTCACAAGGTGAGCTTATAGTATATCAATCAGTCCGGCGTCCGTCCGCCCGTCGTCCGTCCGTCGTCCACAATTTCAAAGATCTTCTTTTCGAAACCGCTTGACCGATCAAACTGAAATTTTATGTGGAGCATCCATGGGTAGGGGGAACGGAAGTTTGATCGCGAAATCCGGATCACAGATACAGATACATACATTTATTTCAGTCTCACTTCTGTACATACATATACAAATACATAAAACATGGCATCTTATAAAAAAATATACAGAACCATTCTAAAAGAATTATGAGAGACTGTAAAAGAATTAAGATCATACGGTTAAAAACACAATTTACGATCTTAAAAACTTCACGGTAAAAGTCATCGATATAATAAGATCCGTCGCCTTACAAGGATATCATGGCAGGTTTTGGCACAAGAACGTATTACATGGACATTTTCATTTCCCAGGATCATTGACAGTTTCATATTATCGGACATGCTATCGAAATCAACCTCGTGAGACCGTATTGCTTGAAATAATTTTTCCCTTATATCTGAATACAGAGGACAATACAAGAGTGCATGTTCTTCAGATTCTACCACATTTGTACATTGAAAGCAGTGTCTTTCGTCCAGTCGAAGTCCCTCGTAACGACCAGTCTCGATTCGTAGAGGCGCAACTCCGCATCTAAATTTAGCATATGCACTGCGATGTAGCCTAGGAAGCACAAGATTAATATATTCCTCAGTTTTATATTCGGTTTTGAATGTTCTGTATGTTCTTAACTTATTCCCATCTATACCTCTTCTACCCGTATTTCTTTCCAGAGATTCTCTCCATTTATGTATGAACTCCTCATTAACTCTAGATTTAACTTTTTCCTTAACATATTGCTTACTAAACTGATCAATGCCTGCGTCCAAGAACAAATTTGCTATATCACATTTCTGAAATTGACTTGACACTCGCACGCACCAATTCTTGAATCTACCATTTCCATTTCTCGCGACCCATATAAACACTTTGAAATTCAAGCGCGTCACATGACCAAGATGGCCGCCACGCCCATATATGGTAAAAACCACTCAAAAATCTTCTTCTCCAGAACCGGCGGGCCGATTTCCACGAAACTTGGTATGTAGCATCGGGGACTCCAGCCCATCATAGTTTGCGCAAATGATGTCCCTAGGATGACCTTGACCTATTTTACGGCAAGACCAATTTTGGAAACATAGGCTTTTACATGGGAAAAAAAAGTGAAAACTATGGATTTTTTGAAAACTATTGCAGCCTGAGACCTGGAAAGTGGTAGATGCAGAGAACTAATGGAGTATATGAAGGTATGTAATTAATTTAGGTCAAGGTCATCTCTTGACCTTGGCCGATCGGTTGTTCATACACACTTTTCAAAGATCTTCTTCACTGAAACCGCTTAGCCGATGAAAGCCAAATTTTGTGTGGAGCATCCATGGATAGGGGGAACAAAAATTTGTTCGCGGGATCTTGATCACATGACCAAGATGGCCGCCACGCCCATTTATGGTAAAAACCACTCAAAAATCTTCTCCAGAACCAGCGGGCCGATTTCCACAAAACTTGGTATGTAGCATTAGGGACTCAAGCCCATCATAGTTTGCGCAAATGATGACCCTGGGATGACGACCTATTTTACTGTAAGGCCAATTTTGGAAACATAAGCTTTTACATGGGAACAAGTAAAAATTATGGATTTTTTGAAAAATATTGCAGCCTGAGACCTGAAAAGTGGTAGAGAGATGCAGAGAACTAATGGAGTATATGAAGGTGTGTGATTAATTTAGGTCAAGGTCATCTCTTGACCTTGGCAGATCTGTCGTCCATACACACTTTTCAAATATATTCTTCTCTGAAACGCACTTTTCAAAGATCTTTTTCTCTGAAACCGCTTGGCCAATGAAAGTGAAATTTTATGTGGAGCATCCATGAGTAGAGGGGACGAAAGTTTGATCGCAAAATTTGGGTCACATGACCAAAATGGCCGCCATGCCCATATATGGTAGAAACCACTCAAATATCTTCTTCTCCAGAACCGGCAGGCCGATTTTCATGAAACTTGTTATGTAGCATTTGGGACTGCATTCCATCGTAGTTTGATCAAATGATGACCCTAGGATGACCTTGACCTATTTTACAGCAAGGTCAATTCGGAAACATATGCGTTTACATGGGAAAAAGTGAAAACTATAGCTTTTTTGAAAACTATTGCAGCCTGAGACCTAAAAAGTGGTATATGCAAACAACTAATGGAGTAGATGAAGGTATGTAATTAATTTAGGTTGAGGTCATCTCTTGACCTTGGCAGGTCTGTCGTCCATACACACTTTTCAAAGATCTTCTTCTCTGAAACCGCTTGGCCAATGAAAGTGAAATTTTATGTGGAGCATCCATGAGTAGAGGGGACGAAAGTTTGATCGCGAAATCCGGGTCACATGACCAAGATGGCCGCCATGCCCATATATGGTAAAAACCACTCAAATATCTTCTTCTCCAGAACAGACAGGCTGATTTTCACGAAACTTGGTATGTAGCAATTTGGACTCCAGCCCATCATAGTTTTATCAAATGATAACCCTAGGATGATACGGCAAGGTCAATTTTGGAAACATAGGCTTTTACATGGGGAAAAAGTGAAAACTATAGATTTTTTGAAAACTATTGCAACCTGAGATCTGAAAAAAAATTGTCCAGTGACTGTACTTGTTGGCTCTCGGGTGAGTTGGGCTACTTGTTTTATTTAATTCCAGTTATATCATACTCTTAGGGGCACTTCTAACGCAACACTTACCTTTTTGGACATAACTCAAAAATCAATTTACCGTTCTTAATGAAATTTTCAACAAAGTTAATTCGTCTATTCATATTTACTTTCTGTAATTTTCGAAACAATCGATGAACTATAATGCAATAAATTAGATGTTTATATCATATGACTGAAAAACAAAAAGTCACGATAATCCTGTTGGACTGATAAGTAAATGCAAGTTATTTGGATATCACAGCAGTGAAGTTTGTCATAGTCATTTAATATCGTGTATATCCAGAATGGGCCTGGATGACACAGGAACACCTCCTCCTCATAAACAACACATTTATTTCATAACGAGTCCTTGTGGGATTTTTCTCTTCTCCTCCATAATGATCTACTTCAGTTACTGCGGATTTCTTGAAACAACACCGTGACGGCGAAACCATACACGCCTGTTTTTAAAGGGAAACATTACTATTTAATTCCCGCATATGATTTTCATGAAACTTCCTATGCTTCAAGATAATTGTATCCTTGGACTAAAATCGAAATAAAACTATAAAGTGGGGAGTTACCGGCCTCGTTTCCATGGTATACGAACTTTTTGGATGTTTCTCGTGCATTTCAGAAAACCGCACTCGTAACGGACAATTGTTTTTAATATATATGTTATTACTGCAAAAACAACTTAAACACACGATGAATGTTATTTTTTTCACATTTTGGTACTATTTGCTCTTAAACTGAGGAGATTACATGCTAAGTTAACTTTCCCGCCATCTTTTCAAACCTTGAAAAAGTATGTATTTTTGCGATATCTCCTAAACTACGCATATGATTTTGATTGAATTGCAACAACAGATAGGAATCGTGGTAACCATTTAAAAGTTCAAATAAAAAGTGGGGGTCACCGGATTGCGTTAGAAGATATAGAGAAAAAACGTTCAATATTCCCGCCTTTTTCGTTTTAACGCCAGATGTTGCACTGACGTCGCGTATATTTAGGCGACGTCATCAACAGCGAAATAAACGTTTTCACATATAATTAATCTTATACACGAAAATGGGTATATCAGTTGCCACAGAACTTCTTTTAAAATAAAAATGAACAATATGTATACCCGCTTTAGGTCTGAATTATGCAGAAACAAACAGAATAAGATTCTACAGCTTGCAACGCCATTGAGAAATCAAAACAAAACAACGTTAAAAACTACGCGTAACATGCACATACTAAACGCCGACGTTGCGCAAACAGTGTGCTCATAAACATGTTTACCCTTAAACGCATCCAAGAGGTGACCAATAACGCTACTTCTTGAACTAAACACATCATATGATTTTTTATTGCTTGAAAACTTATTTGCAAGCTCCTGGGGTTGGGGATACGGGATACGAGCTTGATATGATACCTTTTTTGAGACACCGCTATGATAATATTAAATTCGCAAATGGCGTGGCTTTTTTGCGACTTTTCATTTTTGAGTCTTGTTAGATAAACTTAATATTTTATAAGTTGTGGACAATCAATCTCGATGAAAAATACAGACAACGCGCAAGCATAATTGATGTATGTTTGCGGAAAATTTCAATAAATTTGGTGATTTAATTTTTGAGATATGATGGAAAATGTAAGTGTTGCGTTAGAAGTGCCCCTAAGTGTATACCCAACACTATGATCTTAAGCCTAGGTTACGTTTGCCCTACGATTAACTTGCGATGATCGTACGATGCCATTTTTTGCATTTTCGTGCGGTCTCCGCAGGGTGACCCTACGATGCCCCTACGATTCTACGGCTTCCTACGACTTCCTACGGCTTCCTACGATCTCCGTAGCCTCTACGATTTTGTAGTAGTCTGCACTTTTACAAATTTTAAAAATCGTAAGACCGTAGCCCGTAGACACGTCGTAGGTAGCATCATGGTACGGGCGCCTTACGGAAACCCTGCGATGATCGTGCGGTCACCGCACGGTTTTATGATAATTTGGGGACTAAAATAATAAGATAATCGTAGACCTTTAGGGTGATCGTGCGGCATCCGTACGGTTATATCACAAGTTTATTAAAATCGTACGGACACCTAACATCGTACGGCTATCGTAGGGAGACCGCAAGAAATCGTAAGGACTCCTCACGGCCATCGCACGGCTCCGTACGATTTCAACTTAAAGTGTGCGGAGACCCTTTGATTTCCCTACATTACCAAACAGTTCCGACTAAGGACATCGAAGAAAGCTAGAACAAGAAATCGAACGATGCCCGTATGAATTGTAAACACCTACGTCGTAGCCCATGATCACATTCGATTTTTAAAAAATCGTAGGGAAATCGCGGACCGAAAAATCGTACAATGATCGGGGCAAATGTAACCTACTAGGCATGACCCCTTGCGGCCTCCCTACGATCACTGTACGATTTTTGTTCCCAAATTATCATTAACAAAATAACAAAAATCGTGCGGTGACCGCTCGATTATCGCAGGGTATCCGTACGGTGCCCGTATGATGCCCTACGACATGTCTACGGTCTTACGATTTTAAAATTTGTAATAGTACAGACTATTACAAGATCGTAGAGGCTACGGAGATCGTAGGAAGTCGTAGAATCGTATGGACATCGTAAGGTCACCCTGCGGAGGCCGCACGAAAATGCAAAAAATGGCATCGTACGATCATCGCAAGCTAATCGTAGGCCAAATGTAACCAAGGCATCAGTCAGAAGTCCAAGGGACTCCGTACGATACCCACTAACAGTCTGCGGAGACCCTACGACTATCGTGCGGCCTCCTTGCGTTTTGTATCAAAACATATAGGGACTCCGTACGGACAACGCACGGGATCCGTACGATATCTACGTACTATCTGCGGAGACATACGACTGCCGTACGAACGCCTTGCGTTTTTGTATGAGAACGTCGACAAATGGCAGATCAAAAAATCGCACGATGCCCGTATGAATTGTTAACACATACGTCGTAGCCCACGATCTCCTACGATGTCTAAAAATCGTAGAGAAAATCGCAGACCGAAAAATCGTACGATGATCGGGGCAAATGTAACCTAGGCTTTAACAATAAACTAACATCACTTGATAATCTTTTCTGGGATTTAAGAACTGACACAGGAGAAGGTAAGCTGTGGTTATATCCGGGGTTATATAAGGTATATTTGAGCCGCGACGTGAGAAAACCGGTCTTCGGGGTTTCCGACCAGGTCCGACACGAATCGGCCTGTACAAGCTCAGAAAAGAGCTAGAAGCTTGCAATTTCGGATTTAAGTAGAAGAGGAATTGTACTAACCGAGTAGCGAAAACAAAGGCGCTGATCAGCTTCGCGGTTACCGCGAAGCTGATCTGCGCCTTTGTTTTCGCATAGGCAAAAATCCGGTTTTCTCACGATGCGGCTCATTTATTATTGTGTTGTAACAGATAAGGTAGGTATTAAACAGACACTTTTCCAGCCATCCTACACAAACATTACATAAAACATGACATCCTTATAAAACTATTCAGATCAATTCTAAAAGAATTATGAGAGACAGTGAAAGAGTTAAGATCATACAGTTAAAACCATATTTTAAAATCTTCTTAGTGAAAGGCGTCTCATTGATTAATAAGGTCCGTCGCCATACAAGGATATCATGGCAGGTTTTGGCACTAGAACGTGTTACGCGAACAGTTTCCTTTCCCAATATCGTTGGCAGTTTCATCTGATCGGACATGCTATCGAAATCAACCTCGTGAGACCGTATTGCTTGAAATCACTTTCCCTGATATCTAAATACAGAGAAAATGCAAGAGTGCATGTTCTTCAGATTCTACCTGATTTGTACACTAAAAGCAGCGTCTTTCTTCAAGTCGAAGTCTATCGTACCGCACAGTCTCGATTCGTACCGTAACATGTGCACTGAAACAAAATCACTTTTGACACGGCAATAAACATTGCAAGGATTATATACTCTTCGTCAAAAGTTTATCATAATTATATGTTTAAAATGAAGGAAATACGTCTGGTAAAAACTTACCTCAGTGAATAAATATGTTGACGCAATTGCCCCTATTCGATGCCATAGTTACAGCGGAAACAACCAGTGCTTTTTCGGATTCAAAATAGGCAGTTATTTAGATACTGAATGACAAAAGAAAAGGCTACTGTTTTAAAAGTGCGATTTTCGACACATTTTTAAAACATTCTTAAAAAGCACTTAAATTCAACCATATAAAACGAAACTTAGTAAAATCTTTAGTCCACAGACAGAATAATAATGTGGTATAGACACCATTATCCTGTCATTTGAGATGTAGACATTAGACATCTTTAGCGACAAACTTATTTTCAAAATGTTTAACATTGCAATTTTGCTATACATTCTATACATTTTTGTTCTTTCTAGAAATGCCAGAGTTTGACTTTCAGCTCTCATTTTTTTATATGTAACAGGTTGTTCCAACATACGCTTCCTTGATCTGGGTGTGAATTTTGTACAGACGTGTCATATGGGGTGCAGAATTCAGATTTTAGAAATACGGCTTATTATCAAAATAATGCATATTGTAGCACATATATTTTAAAAAAACCTGAGACAATTTTTTCATTTGTTCTTTGCTACAACATGCTACGACATGCTTCCTTTCTAAATCCGTGATTTGCGAATCTGTTTTATTTTTTTGAAATATTTTGCGGGCCTTTAACTTTTGCACTTTAAAACTAGAATATGCTCAACTTTTGTCGAGGTGTATATTTGAACAAAAACTGTATACAACCACATTGCCACATAATCTGATTAAAGAAAAACTTCTCGATTTGATATAGTGGACCTTCAAACGAGCATTCACTTTATTTGGCCTGCAATGACAGAAAAGCTTTTTTCACTTCCTTTGGTCATGTTAGAACTGAACTGAACTGAACTTTATTTTACATCTCAGATCACTACAAAGGTGATGTTAGAGGAAAATACAAATAATATTATGCATTGGTGGTCATGGCATCTCTGTGATGTTGTATTTATGCATGATGAAGAAAGCGAGGGGGAGAGGGGATATATTAATTTTGTATTCATTATACTTTTTGGAAAATCATTTATAGTGATTGAACAAGTTAAGTCGAATCCGAAAAAGTTGGTGGGGACAGAAGTGCCATAACACAAAGGTTTAGTTCGTATCGCTGTGAGCAATTATCTTTGTAGTTCACAGCGGCACGCACTTCAGCAAATTACATACAATTATAACAGCTTTTGTGACAATGATTGAAATTCACTCGTCATTAATAACTTGAGAAGACATTGATAGTATTATTTCTATAATTCAGTAGCTCCGCCCAATAAAGTCGGAACATAGATGTGCTCATGGGGGGTATTGCAAATTTATTCATTCATTGGTTGAATAAAAGACTTTTGACCCGAATGGGTTCACGAGTAAATTTCAATTGACATGTAACGCTGACAGCAATGTGATTAAATGTATTTATAAGGCACGCGATACTGTGTAATAAGTTGCTGACTATGGACTTTTTATTCGTAGAGATAGTAAGTTATATCTTTCGTAAACCTGTATGTACAAGGAAGGCGGGTCAGAAACTTGTAATTTGCGTAGGCTGATCATTATATTATATGAATATAGGTAGGCGGTTAGAATGTATGCGATGCCTTATACTATCTCCTGGATAATATATAATATATTAGATTCGGTATCAAGTTATAAAGACAAATTGTTGTAATTCCGATAGGTACAAATTGTGCTCCTCTCGTAGCTGATTTATTTTTTTATACTGCTATGAAAAAGATCTTCATGGATTCTCTTATCCATGGCAATCAATCTGATGTTATCAGGCCTTTAATTCGACTTCTAAGTACCTCTATGACCTTTTGAACATTGACAATCTTTATTTTGAAGGCATGGTCAATCAAATTTATACACCTGAACTACAGTAAGTAAGTAAGTAATAGTTTATTAAAGTGTCACATATCAACATCACATATATATACAACATTTTAAAGACTAAGAGTTGATACCCAGCCATAATTGGCTTACGAGACACTATTATCACAATTTAAACATTCATTATACAGAATCATACATTCATAGAACACATAGAACATATACATATTCAATCCATTACAAAACAATAATTTACAAATGGATCAGTAAAATCTAAGCCTAGGAATCATTTGAGTGAGTCTAAAACATTTAAAAGCACCTTGAATTAAATAATTAAACAGTTGTTTTCAAAATTGGCGTGTTTGTTAAGACACATGGTTAAGTTAAAATGAGATAATATGTTCAGTCCTTATTAAAACAAGGAGTCGGTAAGAGTGTAGCTTGAGATTAAGATTCAATGAAATAAAATTCAAGCTTAAAGTGAATTTTGGCACAGTATATAGACATGTACGGCGATACAGACCAGATTTTATATAGTCACTATGTCAGCAATCGCAGACTGAAGTTGCATGTCAGGAAACTGTCTGATTGGGCATTCCCTACCTAGTTAAATAAAGCTCACACCACAGATTCCGAAGCCCTCTTTTTGGATTTACATCTTTCTATTGCAATGGATTTGTTTCATCTAAAATTTATGATAAACGCGATGACTTTGGTTTAAACTTTTATTTTTTTGTACAAACGACAATAACAAACAGCAATACAATAAGTGACATACATGGATCATACAAATGGGATTCAGAAAAAAAGTCTAGGACTTATTTTAATCTGTCTCCCAAAAACATGTGTGCTCTGTACTCTTAAGTTTTCGTGATTGTCGTATCGGTTGGTGAAAACAATAATTCCCTAGATATAATACATGTAGCTATTAGTTTCCATACTCTGGATGACTTTGATTTTGATATAGTAATTTTCCGTTTTGGACGGTAATGTTCCTCACCGTGCTTCGTATGGTGTATACATTTCGCAACTTATTAGGTTTGCTAAAGTCTGCAATCATGTAGCGGACTTCAACGCGCGAAATAAATGTTTAACAACTTCTCCAGCAGGGCTATCGGTATCATTAACTTCGAAAAACATTTTCTAAATTTGAGCTGATTTCCAAATTAAATGTTGGGCGCTTTAAGGTGAAGACCTTTCGAAATCAGAATTTTATGGTGACTTGGTTTACAAATTGAAGAAACATATAGGAAGGAATGATTTTTCTTTTCACTTCAGAAAAATCATAACTTTCTTAAGTTCGGGTAACTTGACCGCCTATTGGGGAATAACTGCTCATTCAGCTTACGATATGTGTTCTTGGTATAAGCACCTAAGTGTAAGTTTAGTTTTTCCCACCCCTCGATTTGTGGAGTGGGAATTTCTTTCTGATTGCGCAATTTCCTGATCATTGCCTACATGTACTTTTTTCTACCCGTAATCGTAGATCTATATTTTTTTCGCAACCTCTCTATTCTCGCCATTTATGTAGGAACTCTGCATTTGAGCCGCCTCGTGGGAAAACCAACAATGTGGTTTCTGAACACGTCTGACACAAACCGGCCTGTACAAGCACAGAAAAGAGCTAGAAGCTTGAAATTTCGGATTTAAGTAGAAGAGGAATTGTACTATCTGAGTAGCGAAAACAAAGGCGCTGATCAGCTTCGCGGTTACCGCGAAGCTGATCTGCGTCTTTGTTTTCGCCTATGCAGATTGTTGGTTTTCCCATGAAGCGGCTCATTTATCCTCGATCTAACTTTTTCCTTAAAATATATCTTGCTAAACTGCTTGATATCTGTGTCCAAGGACAGATTAGCTATATCACATTTTTGAAATAGACTCGACACTCGCACGCACCAATTCTTGGTAATTTTTCAATCATTTCCATTTTTTCGCAACCTATACAAACACTGAAATTCAGGCGCGTAGGATCTATACTTCGTAGCCTATCAATGATTTAAAATAATAAGACTGTTCCACCGTTTAACTTCCATATTTTCCCATCCCATGTCGCCCATCACCGCTGAATTAGGGGGTATATCTTCTGACGCACATGAAAAATGCTGCTGCTCTATGTTGAACTGCGGATATACATGAGAATGTCCTGTCTCCCCTGGCTAATCGTTCCCATTTCAACGGAGTCATACAATTTTGATTACACCACATACGTCATTTACTGATCATTGCTTCCTTTATCTGCTTTCGAAGGAAGTCATGAAATCTGACAAAATGCGTTGTGTCAAAATGTAACGCTGTGTGTTATAATTAACACATACGAGGGGAAAGCAGAAAGTTCGTGGACTTTCTTAATAACTTTTATAATTGACGTCCGATTGTTTTCGTGTTTTCACAAGTGTGATAATGGTCTATTGTCGACATTCACGTAAAATGTTATTTGTCGAATCTTATTTTTGATTGGTAAAATTGCATCGACAAACACGTGGGGTTTGCTACCCCGGAGCACGCCGTAAAATCTCTGTTTACGTGTTTATAAATATAAAAATATTTTAAAAAATGTCATTTCTAAATCTCCTTAAATTATGGAAATATTGATAATGATGTAATTCGGCTTGACATGTGAAATTGCAGTTCTCGCATTCGAAAGACAACGCTACAGCGACACTTTTTGAAAGACAACTAAGCAAAAATTTAGTAAAAATGACGTTACTGGTAAATGGCGGAAACTTGCACATCGATAAAATCTGTGCGAGACTTCCGAATAAAACCTACAGAAACGTCTGATTTGTTACAAACAGCTAGAGACACATCAGAAATGAAGCATACAACAGTGTCAATGATGTGCAAAGTGTTAGTCCCAACGAAATGGCTGTTAAAAACAACAAGTAAGCACAAAAATCTACACGAACAACTTAAACGTCATGACATGCCCCGTATAATCCTAGCGTCTGTCGCAGAAATTGTCATAAAAACTAAATTTTTCTAGCGATTTGCCTTAAACTTTCTACTGTGATCCTTTACGGATGAGGAATAAATATATGAAAATTTGCTTGAAGTCGAATGAGAAATAATGTTTTTATAGGAACATTTGACTCGGCCAGCGTATACAGAAAACCCGTTGGCAAATGACGGTAACGTCTTGGCGTGCTCCGGGTAGCGCTAACACGCATCAAACAAATTGCCATAGAAACGATGTTTATCAAGCGATTTGTCTGAAACTTTCTATGCTTGTTTGTATTAAATTGATCGCAAACATACGGTAATTTCAGAGAAATCGCATATGTACTTTTGATTTTATTGACAAAGTCCACGAACTTTTTGCTTTCCCCTCGTATTTACTCATTTTACGTCAACCAAATATTTCATACATGCAAGGATTAAAAGAATTTGAACAAAAGCCACGTACATTACATATAACATTCATTTCTTTAAAGGCCTATTTACACATTCACGATTTTTGGCTACGGTGCCGCTATGATTCGCCACGATTTATAAAATCGTCGTGTACCGTGGTGTACCGTGGTGAATCGTGGTGAATCTTGATGAATCGTGATAATTCGGGAAACTCCACGGTAGCGCTACGGAAGTTTTAAACTGTTTATATATATATATATTTGCTCGAAACATAGATTGTGGGCACACGTTCTAACGAGTATCCACAATCTATGTTTTCGGAGCAAACATAAGAAAAAGAGGTTTACCCCTGCATACCCAATTTTACTATACAAAAGTGGGGTGTAAGTGGGGTATTCATTGCATGGACATGTTCTCTTGTGTGCATTCCGACAACACAAACAGAATCACCGACTGAGAAATGACAGATGTTAATTAACGGAAATACATGTACACATAAGAATCATGTAGGCACACCGGAAAAATATTTTTAATGCTTGGTAATTTGGAAAGGAAAGTCGATTTATTCTCAATTTGGATGATTCGATATCGGACACTGGACAGTTCCTAGAATAGTAGCATGGTTACATGTAGTTAGTAAGTAAAAAGGTACAAGTAAACAATGATCAGGAAAAGAGGCAGTCAGAAAGAAATTCCCACTCTAAAAACGGAGGTGGAAACACTGATTTGATAATTGAGTCCTCCGTCAAACCACCCATCATTAATATTCATTTTATATTGACCATTCAAATCTGCACATTAGCTAACGGTCAATGACGGTTAGACAACACGTGGGTTAGACAAACAAACCAACACGTGCTTTTTACAGGTATATATAGGTGCAAAAACACAATGTTTGTCTAAGGAAATAGGGGTGGGCGTGGCTATATCTTGCTGGCGGAGGAGCCAATTAGGTACTTATACTTAGAAAACATATCGTTAGCCGAGTGAGCAGCTATTTCCCAATAGGCGGCCACTCAGTTACCCGAACTTAAATAAAACTATGAATACGTACACATGGTTCAAACAGCACAAAAATTGGACATGAAACAAATAGAACCACAATAGAAATATCGCATTGGAACGATCAGTAATATAAAATTACTAGGAAGTATTTCATGGTTATATTATGATCATATTATTGTGACCAAAACAGATGGGGTATGAGATACTTTTTTTTTTTTTCATTTTGTCTCATCATCATCAGAAAATTCTTCAGTATTTTCTTTTATTGTCTTTGTTAATTCATTTGTTGAATCCAAGTGTGTACATTATGTTAAAGAAAATCAACTGATTTTTGCATGAAGTGCAGTGTTTTGTAAAATGTACCATACTTTCAGTGACCTTCCATCATAACCTCACGAGCCGCAACGCGGCGAGTGCATGATGGTTTGATGAAAGGTCACCTGAAGTATGGCATAATGTACAAATCACTGCACTTCATGCAAATATCAGTTGAGTATCTGATTTATCCTATTGGCTATCCTATAAGATCCTGGTCAGCTTTCTGATACAAGTGTGCAGTTGATCAGTGTCTTTTTCTTACTGTAACTGTATAAATAGTACAGTTCATAAGACAAGTTTTGTTGTGACACAGCTTTGTTTTATTTTGACATTTCCTGTGGCATTGGGTACATTGTAACATGCCACATCATGAAAAATGTGTAAATCTATAATGTGGCCAGCACGCAAAAACCTGCACTTGAAGCCAAAATCAGTTGATTATTAAAGATGTAAGATCCAGATCAGCTTGTTTCAGCTGTGCAGCTGATCAGTGTCTTTGTCATACCGAAACCGTGGATGTTTCGTAGGACAACCGTACATAATTCGTGGTGAATCGTGAGAGTTCGTGGTGTCAAAGATTCCACGGTTTCGCTACGAAGCTCCACGATTGGCTACGACCTCTCGCGAATAGCCGCGAATATAGCTACGGTGTCAGTACGAATAAGCACGATTCCGCTACGGTTGCGTTAGATTCCATTGGTCCTGAGAACGCTCACATGAAGCCTGATCTTGGAGTATTAAGTCATCATTAAATGACCTTGACCTTGACCTTGAATACTCACACACCTTTATTGACTTAATAAGTTGTCTGCATCTGCAAAGTTTCAGGTCTCAGGCTGCAATAGTTTCCAAACCCAGTGATTTCTGAGAAAACTTTAACTTTGATATTTAAATGGCCTTGGGTCAAGGTCAAGAAAGGACCTTGGCCTTCATTAATTACTTACTTTCATTGACTCCATTATTTGTCTGCATCTAGCAACTTTCAGGTCTCAGGCTACAAGAGTTTCCAAAATATCCATTGTTTTCGCCTTTTTCCATGTGAAAGCCTATGTTTCCAAAATTGACCTTGTCGTAAAATAGGTCAAGGTCATCTAAGGGTCATCATTTCAACAAACTATGATGGGCTGGAGTCCAAAATGCTACATACCAAATTTCACGAAAATCGGCCAGCCGGTTCTGGAGAAGAAAATTTGTGAGTGGTTTTTACCATAGTTGGGCATGGCGGCCTTCTCGGTCATGTGACCCAAATTTCGCGAACAAAATTTCGTTCCCCCTACCCATGGACGCTCCACATAAAATTTCACTTTGATTGGCCAAGCAGTTTCAGACAAAAAGATCTTTGAAAAGTGTGTATGGACGGCAGACTGGCCAAGGTCAAGAGATGACCTTGACCTAAATTAATCACATACCTTCATCTACTCCATTAGTTGTTTGCATCTACCACTTTTCAGGCCTCAGGCTGCAATAGTTTTCAAAAAAAATCCATAGTTTTCACTCTTTCCCATGTAAAAGCCTATGTTTCCAAAATTGACCTTGCCGTAAAATAGGTCAAGGCCAACCCAGGTTCATCATTTTAGCAAATTATGATGGGGTTGAGTCCCTGATGCTACATACCAAGTTTCGTGGAAATCGGCTCACCGGTTCTGGAGAAGAAGATTTTAGAAGGGTTTTTACCATATATGGGCGTGGCATGTGACCAAAATATCGCGAACAAAATTTCAATGCCACTACCCAAGGATGCTCCACATAAAATTTCAACTTTGATTGGCCAAGCAGTTTCAGAGAAGAAGATCTTTGAAACTGTGGACGACGACGGACGACGGATGACGACGGACGGACGGACGCCGGATCATTGGTATACTATAAGCTCACCTGTGAGCCTTCGGCTCAGGTGAGCTAAAAATCTACTGAAAATTTTCAACAATTTACAATTCAAGAAAAATCTGTATATTACATGGGCGTGTTTTCGTTATGCAAACAGTCATTATGTGCTGCTCATACTGATCATACTGATCCCCGATTCACTCGACGTTTCGCTAGAGCCCGCTCCGCTTTTCTTCTGTTCAGAATTCAGTGCAACAACACGGTTACTGTGACAAGAGTCGTGTTTTTGACACCAATCTTTAATGGTAATCACCAGATAGATGACGATGCATAAGCCGAATATTCCGCCGATGACAATTCCGATAATTTCTCCCACGCCCAGTTCTCCGTCGGAAAAATCAATGCTGAAATACAATTAATTAGTTTTCAAGAATAATTCAAGTAAAGACTGTGAATGGTTTATATCAACTGTATTACGAAAACATGCTCATGCAACATACAGAGCTTATTTATTTATTTATTTATTTATTTATTTTTATTTTTTTTTTTCAGAAGAAAAAAAAAAATGAAGAAAATCGTCCAGGGTTGGTAAAATGGTACCACTGTTGTATTTGTAAATTTTCGGATGATACCATTGCTGGGAAGAACCTTGAACGCACCCAGTGCAAATAATACATAACTGACTTTGATAATATTTGAGCCTGTGCGTGAGAAAACCAACAATTTTTTGACCAGGTCCAACACAAACCAGGCTGTACAGTCACAGAGGCTGGCTAGAAGCTTGAAATTTTAGATTTAAGAAGAAGAGGGATTGTACTATCCGTGTAGCGAAAACAAAGGCGTTGATAAGGCGCGGTTACCGCGAAGCTGATCTGTGCCTTTGTTTTCGCCCAAGCATTTTATTGGTTTTCTTATGCAGTGACTCATTTTGTTTTAATTTTTCTTTCATGAACATGTAAATTCCTATGACCCTGGCGTTTTATGACCCTCTGTCCAGGTGTGGCGGTGTTACCTGCCTCCTCCTCCTCCTGAACTCCTATACCTGCTCCTTCTGGCGGCGTTCCCGTACCCTAAAAGACAGATGATCACCTTCCGAAAAATATAACTTTACTTCAAAGAAAACCGAGGGGTACATTATTAGGCATGTGATTGCATATAACTTTACTTCAAGGAAAACCGTGGGGTAAAATATATGGTATGTGACAGCACTTTACTTCAAAGAAAACCGAGGGGTACAATGTTAAGCACGTGATAGCATATACCTTTACTTTAAAGAAAACCGAGGGGTAAAATATTTTAAGCACGTGATAGCATATAACATTACTTCAAAGAAAACCGAGGGGTTAAATATCAGGCATGTGATAGCACATAACTTTACTTCAAAGAAAACCGAGGGGTAAAATATTAGGTATGCGACAGCATATAACTTTACTTCAAAGAAAACCGAGGGGTAAATATTAGGTATGCGACAGCATATAACTTTACTTCAAAGAAAACCGAGGGGTAAATATTAGGTATGCGACAGCATATAACTTTACTTCAAAGAAAACCGAGGGGTAAATATTAGGTATGCGATAGCATATAACTTTACTTCAAAGAAAACCGAGGGGTTAAATATCAGGCATGTGATAGCATATAACTTTACTTCAAAGAAAACCGAGGGGTAAATATTAGGTATGCGACAGCATATAACTTTACTTCAAAGAAAACCGAGGGGTAAATATTAGGTATGCGATAGCATATAACTTTACTTCAAAGAAAACCGAGGGGTAAATATTAGGTATGCGATAGCATATAACTTTACTTCAAAGAAAACCGAGGGGTAAATATTAGGTATGCGATAGCATATAACTTTACTTCAAAGAAATGTGAAGGGTGAAATATTAGTATTTTAACCCTTATAAGCCTGGCATCCTTTTATGAGGTTTAGGCAAAAAGTGTAACTCAAGAGTTGATGCCGCAAAACGCGGCGTTACATCTGGGGCTATTCTGTTTGCTTAGAGGATTTTCATCAAAAAATAGAACAAAATTTCAAAATCACTGCTATTATGCCGTGGACTCATTCAAATGATAATGATGTAAAATGGGTTAATTTATGAGGTTAACTACTTACCAATGAAAACCAGGAAACACCAAACAACTAAAACTTTGTAATTTTCGGAAGACATTGTGTAGCACTGATCTTCAATGGATCATCGCGATTTAAAAGCCAAAATCCAAATGCGTGCTTAATTCATTAACTAAAATAGGCATGTTTTAAAATCTTTAAGAGGAGAAAATGTACCTTATAGCGATTTTATGGTGACATTTTTTTTTTAAATCAAATAATGAATATTGCTAAGTTTTGTATGCAATATATTCAATTATTCATGTTCTACCAACGGACAATGTTAAAAGTTGTAAGCTTCAGCTTCTATGGTATCTTTGTGCATTTTTTGACGGCTGTTTTAATCTGAGATGAGCCAGCTTGTAAATAGATTTTATTACGCGTATTCAATGGGTTCATTAACATTGTTACATTATTATACAATAACCGATATTCGTATATAATATGTGGGAATGAACGCATTGTTTTTGAAAAGACATCCATTGAGTCCTTTTTGAAATATTAACCTAACAGTTTAAATAGTCAGTTCAAACCAACCTTCCTATTATTCTATTTTTGGAAATTTTCAAGATTCATACCATAATATGAGCCGCTGCACGAGAATAACAACAATCTGAGTTTCCGACCAGGTCCCACACAAACCAGCCTGTACCATCACAGAAGCAGGCTAGAAGCTTGAAAATTTGGATTAAAGTAGAAGGGAAATTGTACTATCGTTGAAGCGAAAACAAAGGCGCTGCTCAGCTGTGCAGTTACGGGATGTGCAGATTGTTGCTTTTCTTGTGCAGCGGCTTATATAAATTTGTGCCCTCTTTGTAGGACATGGCCATGATAGGACTATTCTGTTTGTTCTGCCCCCAACTTCAAAGAAGTTGAGGGGGCATATTGATTTGGGTCTGTCCGTGCAGTGGTGTGGTGAGCAGTCTGTCTGTGATGCGTGAGTAACGCTTAGCACTCGGTCAGGAACCGTTAGAGCTAGGATCTTGAAATTTGGTATGTAGTTTGTATATGAAAATTAAGAGGACCCGTATTTTTTCTTTCAGGTAAATTCAAGGGAATAGGGGCCCATTCTGTGAGAGTTATTTCTCTTTTTAATTCTTGATAAACATGCCCAGAAATGGAGCACAAATTTACCTGGATATCGGATTATTATACCGATAGGTAGAGTGCTCAAAATATAATGGGGCGAAATAGGACCTGCCATTTAAAACCCATTTAACGCTATTAAATATTAAAATGAATTAATTTTCCTTAATAGTTCATATATCTACAAAATATCCTCTTTATGAAGATATATTTTTTTTAAAAATTGCTTCAGAAAAAGTTGAGTCAAACTCAGTTACAAATGTTAGACCCATGTTCTATTAAAATGATAGTAAAATACAAAAAGAAGCACCCCCTCATCTAGACGAATGCCTACATAAACATCATTTCTTAAATCAAAATGCATTTTCCTTAATGGTTCCTATTAGGGGATAAAATTATCTTTCTAAAGATATAAATTGCAAAAACCTACTATAAAAATAAATAGGGTCAAACTTCAGAAAATCCTAATGTCAGACCAACGAAATTTTATTTTTCCGCTTTAAAATCGGGCCTGAAATTCACAGGTAACTCCTATTGATTTTACTAAAAATGGCTACTACATGTATGTTTCATAATATTGTAAATTACTTACGCTAGTTTATAGTGATAATTTATTTATTATTTTCATTTATTTATTTGTTTTATTAAATTTTATATATATATATTTTTTTAGTATGTGTACCCGACATTAAAGGCAATGAATTAATATAAGTATGACCCAAAGAAAGATGCACAAAAATGCGACCCTCAATAAATGATTTATTTTTTTTTGACTTGGTCAATGTGTCGTCTTTCTCCTATACCATGTCCCTCTGTTTTGACATTTAACGAAAGCAGTGCACACACTATAACTCGCAGTGATTAATGTGTCAATCAATTAAAATTGCCACTTTTAGCTTAATCATGTTTTCATTATGATTGTTTTTACAGCATTGAAATTTTCGTTATGAAACAGCCACTGTCTGGCAAAATTGCCCTTTGCCCCCCATATGGGGAACTGTCACTCGGATCAGCCTAGGTATCTCGTTTTCCGGGAAGTAAAAATGGAGAATCATTCCGGGCGGCATATCACTTTGTATGTATTTATTTTTCTCTCCTTTCGGCTGACCATGTATATCAATTATCTTGACTTGACATAACATTTTGCCGAATATGTCTGTTTTTCATTTTTCCTTTTTTTTGTGTCACATCTTTTACGGTCACGCGTGCTTCTCTTCGTAGCCTTAGGGTGCGAAGTTTGACTGTAAAAACAGTATTTGAGTCTCATCATGAGAAAACTTACAATGTGGTTTCCGAACAGGTACGACACAAACTGGGCAGTATAAACACGGAAGATGACTAGAAGCTTGTAATTTCGGATTTAGAAAGAAGATGAATCGTGCTAACCGTGTAGCGAAAACAAAGGAGCAGGTCAGTTGTGCAGTACTGCACAGCTGATCTGCGTCTTTGTTTTCGAATACGCAAAAGGCTAGTTTTCTGATGCAGCAGCTATTTCATGAATTTGACACTTGCATATTTGACCCCATAAAATGGGTCGCAGCGCAAGAAAGTCTATTTTTCGGGTCTTGGAACAATTCCGGTATTAGCACATGATATTGATCAGAATGCATGAAATCAATTAGCTTAACACAAACAGTTTATCTGATTGTGGCATTTTTATTTCGGAAACACCGCAGATTTCTTCAAGACTGCTGACTACGCAGCGAATATGTGATATTGATCAGAATGCGCGAAAGAGATGAAACATGTATAAGATAAAATGGTTTCGATAAAATTATAATATTAACATCTTTTGGAAGCAGTGAATACAAAGTAACATTCAAGGGGAGGAAGTGTGAGCCATGTTGTGCAATTTCGGGTAATGAACCCTCTTATTAGAAACCTCCGTGGTGCAGTGGTTATGTCACTCGCCTTGTAAACCAGGATTCGCAGGTTCGATCCCGGGCTTCTCCAGTCCGTCGGATGGGACTATAAACCGAGGTCCCGTCTCCATGTGACTTAAGCTGTTGGTGAGACGTTAAACCCCAATCAACCATCAACCAAGAACCCTACTTATTATTCCGTCTGTGGTTAGTTTAATGAATCGTTTTGCTTTCATGACTTACATGTATGTTCAAATAGAAAAATTTAAGATACCGATGATCAGTATGTGCAGAAGCGCTTTTTGGTTATAATTATTATCATTATTATTATGACTTTTATTTTGTTTTTACTTCTTTTTTTTTCACTTTTAAAAGTTTACGAGATCAATAGAACCATGATGTTGAACGTAAAGTTGATTCGTTTCAAAATAAAATATTTGTCAATGAAGATATCCAATAGTCATATTTCAAAACGGAACAAATCTCCTACTTGTACCTTTCTACAGGTAGATCTAAACCTTAAAAATAGACAAACTCGGCGCATTCGATGCCTAAGGGCATATTACCTAAGCGATAGTTTCTACCTTGAATGTCATAACAGGTATTAGGCTCGCTAACTCCCGCTGGTATTGGAAATCCGATGGTCAAGCTTCTTATAGCAGATTAATTCCCCTGATCTTCATTTCTGCACATGGTGAATAGATAGTGGCTACCTTGTGTGCGCAACTCCTACAGTTTTATTCCGATTCTCTTGAAATTTTACAGATGTTGTGACCATGCTTTGAAGATATGCATGTGGTTTGGATATAATCCTATGATTAATTTTTCTCACTTTTTTCGCAATTTAAACTTAGCCATTTTTCGGGCATTTTCACAATGAAAGTGAACGGGTAGTGGGTACCTTGTGTGCGCAACACCTCCTACAGTTTCATGCCAATTCATTTAAAACTTTGCATGTGTTATGGGCATGGTCTGAAGATATGCATGTGGTTTGGATATAATCCTTGGATCATTTTTTGGCATGAAAACATCAGATCACTTCCGATATCCATAAAAGTGAAAGTGGACTCACCCAAATGATAATGGTGGGCAATTTCATCCGTCAACAAATGTGTTCAGCACCGATTTTTGAACAACCTTCTAATTAATATGAGAAAAAGACATGGTACATTAATAGGAAGCAATACGTGATACGTAATAACTTTATCAAAAAATTACAAAAATATAAAAAGGTAAAAAAAAGTACATTGTAGGTAATGATCAGGAAGTGGCCCAATCAGAAAGAAAATACCACTCCAAAAACCGAGGTGGGAAAACACTGAATTGACAATCAGGTACGTATCAACAACAAGAACCACAACAGAAGTATCGCCTTGGAACGAGGCCCGCATGTAGATAAGTAACCTGTTATTAATTCTCAATTTCATATACATACCATATTCTGGATTTCATTGTTTATTTCCTTATACTATTATCATTATAAGACAATGTCTATGGACCGAAGATATTTTTGTTTATTTTAAAAGCGTATTTCTACTGAAGAAGTCTTCAATTATGTTACGAAATAATAGTAAGTAAACATTATGATAAGACGATTTATCTATTCCTTTTAGTATGTATGTACCAGGTCATCTTGCATGTAACCACAAGGATAGAGCTGACGAGGGAGGACAAAGATAGGCTAAGCGTTTGGCCTACCCTTAGCTCAATCCTTGTCGCGCGCGCGCGCGCGCGCGCGCGCGTGTGTGTGTGTGTGTGTGTGTGTGTGTGTGTGTGTGTCAGCTTGAAAATTCCAAATATGAAAATTCCAAAAAAAAAAAAAAAAAAAAAAAAAAAAAAAAAAAAAGAAAAAAAAAAATGAAACAGATTTTTGCATGAGGAAGATAGAGATATTATAATCTTTTTTTCTTCATGATTATTTAGAAAGGCTTTCATATCGTCTTATTGTATATGTCCTGTCTTATATTGACCAGATAGATCATTACCCTGATGCAAAACAATTAGGTATATGCTCCCTGCACATTGTTTCAAATTTGCATTGGACGGTGACATAGGTATCGATTTGTTCTTTCAAAAATTGTCACATAAAATAAGCTTGAAATTTCGGTTTTAAGAAGGGGGATTGCTCAATCCATCTAGCGAAAACAAAGGCGCTGATCAGCTGTGCAGTTACTGAAATTGTGAAAATAAGTAGAAGTGCGTTTTACTACTTATTTTACATCTTTACTGAACAATTTTCTCAAATTTTGCGCGCTGTAAGATTGGCCATAGCTTTAATTCTGCGCTTCAAAATGAAACCACATGTAAATCCTCTAGAATTATAGACATCCATCCAAAAACTTGACAACTTCTTGGATAATTCCTGGACTATCGTTTCACACAGAATCTATAACAGCAGCAGTAGATCAGTACTCCCACAATAATAGCAAAAGCCAGGGAGCCACATATAATTCCAGCTATGGCACCGCCAGCAAGAGCAGCTGCAACACGCCTGAAGCAGTAAATAACAAGTATAAGCTTTAACAAAAAGCTTGGTCTACGCTTCGCATATATAAACTAGAATGTCAAAGAATCTGACCGTACTCCCATTTCATCGTGGTTCATTTTGACGTGGCACCAGTAAACTATTCAGATGCAGAAGCCATTGATTTTTTATTACTTTTAACCAGGTGTTACTGCTGCTTTAATATGTATTTTAACTTACTTGGGAGACTTTAGCCTCGGCTTGAAACCACCATCCACACGAGGTACTGTAAAAGAAAATGAAAACGAAAATGTCAGCAGCAATCACGCTAATTCCGGAACCCACCTATCAAGAAGTATCATAGAAGTGCAGAGTATTCTTGAAAAAAAAAATGTTTTTCAGTGATTTACCAGCTTATGCTAAATGCACAACACATTAAATGGATTCGTGTCCGAATGTTTAGACAATTTTAAGGGACTCAATGGAGTGATTTAAATGCGGTATGGTTTAATCTTACCCAATAAAATAGAAACAAATAACCCCAAAATGAATATCCTGTATGAAAGCATTGTCAGTTTTATATGACCATGACTGTCGCCATGAAACGTTTAAATCTTGTGCCCTAAGGTCAATGCAATTTGCACGGTGAGAAATGGTTGAGAAAATAACCAAGAAAAGATAAACATGATAAAAAATACCTGTCAGTTTCGCAGCTTGAAAACAGAATTGTGAAACCGCACAGTTGCTCACTGTCTTAATGAAAAACTATATTTTTTTAAAAAAAAAAAAAATCATCTCAAAATGTATTCGTGCAGAATTGCAGACTTAGTCAATGAAAGTATGAAACAATGCAGAATTTTTCTTGACGAGGTTAACGTTGAAAACATGACGTCAAGTTTCAGCTGCTGGCTAGATATATACTTTGAAGTTGACTTACCTATAAACATGCGTAATGCATAACTTTCTGTCTGACATGTGTACAAACAATAATTTGCGTTTTGACAAATAAAAATGCATATATTCTTACCCCAGAATCACAAGGTGAGCCTTGGTAAATATAGTAATGATCTGGTGCCCATGTGTCTCCTAATTGTATCGTCAACAAGGTAAAAAAATATATTTTCGCCATTCAGATAGACCTTGCAAAGCTAAATTATATGAGGAACCTCCATAAATATTCTTACCGATCTCAAAGGATCAAAAGAACAAATAATCTACACTGTGGATAATGTACGGGGATGCTCGACTTGCAGCACTGTAGACAGGCGCGTCATTGTTTATTCCCGTCCCTGTCAACAAGTTTTCATTCAAGTGGAGACGAGACGGGGTCATTGCTTACTTTGGGAGCTAAAGGTTTCGTGTTCAAGGACACTACACAGTGGAGGTAGGCATCGAACCAAGGACCTCGGCGTGCTCCGAAGACATGTACACTACGCTCAACCACAAGACAAGCGCTCTCTCAGCTGGTATTGATTTACTATAAATGTATGTTTCGCTCCCCATGACATAAAAAGGTATGCGACGTCAGCGCGGGGCGTTATGTGTTACAATAACCAGAGGGCCACTGGTCCTGAGAACGCTCACCTGAAGCCTGATACTGGAGTATTAAGTCATCATGAAATGACCTTGACCTTGAATACTCACACACCTTTATTGAATTCATAAGTTGTCTGCATCTGCAAAGTTTCAGGTCTCAGGCTGCAATAGTTTCTAAACCCAGTGACTTATGAGAAAACCATATTTTTAATTTTGATATTTAAAAGACTTTGGGTCAAGGTCAAGAAATGACCTTGGCCTTCATTAATTACTTACCTTCATTGACTCCATTGGTTGTCTGCATCTAGCAACTTCCAGGTCTCAGACTGCAACAGTTTCCAAAATATCCATTGTTTTCGCCTTTTCCCATGTAAAAGCCTATGTTTCCAAAATTGACCTTGCCGTAAAATAGGTCAAGGTCATCCTATGGTCATCATTTGATCAAACTATGATGGGCTGCAGTCCCAAATGCTACATACCAAGTTTCGCGAAAATTGGCCTGCCGGTTCTGGAGAAGAAAATTTTTGAGTGGTTTTTACCATATATGGGCGTGGTGGCCATCTTGGTAACGTGACCTGGATTTTGCGATCAAACTTTCGTCTCCCCTACCCATGGATGCTCCACATAAAATTTCACTCTGATTCACGGGTGGGCATCAGGGGAGCTACCTCGAAAATGTGTTAACGCAAATTTGTTCCCACGCCACATCCGGGAACTGTCGAGGTAGTGGAAATCCCCATAATTGGAAGGACACGCAAAGGTGAGCTCTCGCTTTTTTGCTTTTTTTCTTTCAAGGGGCGCATTACTCAGAAATCGGGCGATGCAATCCCATGTAAATATGGTTTAACAATGCATGAAGACCGAAAACCCCATTAAATAGTGGAAAATATGAGCAGGACGACCTAAACATCAGGACTGTCGGACTGCATTTTCGCCGTGTCTTGACATATCGGCGGGCATCTCAGACAGATTTTGTAGCTCAGATTCAGTTTTGGACCGCTGTCACATGTTTTGGTGCAAAACATGATCAAATTGACTACAATGACGCAAAAATTTCAGATCCCCTGTTCTCCTGAATAGATTACCAACCCAAAAATGCATTCGTGTTGTTCCCAGACCAGCGAGGTAGCGGTAATCTAGCGAGGTAGTTCCAACGCGTTTCAAACATCTAGCCATTCGGTTGATATAAAACGGAATGGATTAACTGTATAAAATGTAACATGTTTAAGAAATAGATCAGCTCTAGCTGTGAATTGTTGAGTATTAATTCACTTTTTGGATGTCAGTTGTAAAGCAGATCAATTCACGAGCACGTAGCGCGAGTGATTTATCTGCTTACGACTGACCGACAAACTGATTTATTACTGAACAATTCGCGCACTAGAGCTGATCTTTTAACATTCCAACACACAATCATGGACAAAAATACACTTGAAGCCTTCAGTTGCAGTGCCATTTCGACGCAATTGCACTAAAGAAATTCCGCAAAAAATAGACTGTTTCACTAATGCCTACAATGAATTTGTTACATCAGTAAAAATGACGTAACGCCCGTCTGTCGCAGTAACTGACGTCACGTTTGCATCTGAAATTGACGCCATAGCCCCGCGCTTACAAAGTGTGAAATTGTCGTTCAATGTAACACGTTTTTAAAGCATTGGCTATATAGGCGCGGTGCGTTAGCGCTCTTATTAACTCACACATATTTTAATGTTGTTTACAGCAATGGCATAAAAGACAACCCAGTAGACATTTGACGTCAGTTGGACGTCAGATTGACGTCAGACTCCGACGTCGTAATGACGTTGGATTTAGGTTGATTTTGAAAGTTTGTTTGACGTCAAAAACAGACGTCATTCTGACGTCAAAAACAGACGTCATTCTGACGTCAGAAAAACAACGTTGGTTTGATGTCTCAAATGTGACGTCATAATGACGTTGGGGTTAGGTTGATTTTGAAAGTTTGTTTGACGTCAAAAACAGACGTCAATCTGACGTGCTAAAACCGATATCGTGAATGTTTGTTCTCAGTTTATTTAACATTCTGAAATCCTGAAGTGGATTCAGTAGTGCGGTGATGCACTATTGTTATTCCCCTTTCACTCCTTTGATAGAGTTATTCGGGATATACTAAATGTTAGATCACTCTGATGTTGGTATATCTTATTCATGTCAAATTTTATTGCTATATGGTGCTAAAACAAATAAGACATTAGTGTAAATAATAAGACTATTGTGAACTGAATCAATAATTGAAAATGATGAAATAAGTATTAAAATACACAAATTTCATTTTCGTCTTAATAGAAGGTTTAATAATTTAGTGAAAGACTTTATTTTGATTAACAAATAATTATTTTTTTCTAAATTAATTAAGCATGGTGATTTCCGATACGAGACCTAGATATGGCTTTTTTAAAAGTGGCAATGTTGAAATTATTATTTGAATTTTATGTTGTTACATTTGCGCAAGAAATTATGTCAGTTCAAGGGCAGCTAACTCTGTCGACATATGACGTTAGACTTACTAATGTCTTATTGGTTATAGCACCATAAAGCAATAAAATTTTGCTTAAATAAGATGTACCAACATCAGGCTGAATTAATATCTTGAACATTTTGTATGTTCCGAAAAATTCTATCAAAGGAGTGAAAGGGACTATCAAAAGTGCACCACTGCTCTTCTGAATCCACTGTTATTCAAAAATGCGAAAAAATATACACCTTAAACTATTTATATGACATGAATTCAAACGTCGTTTTTAGGACGTCAGATTGACGTCAGCTTTCAGACGTTAAACCGACGTTGGCTTTAGCACGTCAGATTGACGTCTAGTTTTGACAACAAACAAACTTTCAAGATCAACCCAACTCCAACGTTATTATGACGTTGGAGTCTGACGTCAATCTGACGTCCAACGCACGTCAAATGTCTGCTGGAAGTAACATAGAAAAAAAAGAAAGAAAGAAAGCAAAATAACACACGAAACGAATGATCTGATTTTTACCCAAAGTGAAGTTTCATTAATTTGCACACCACACATGGTCAGAAGTATGAAAAACACAAGGTCTAAATCACGTCTTGATTACGACGTCTAACTGACGAACTAGTTTGACGTCAAAACAACGTCCAATCCAGACGTCCAAAAGACGTCAGGAAATGACGTCTGATAGACGTTGGAAATTGGTTATATGACGTCGCGACCAAAATATAACCAATATCTGACGTCAAACAGACGTCAGGTGCCTGCTGGGAAGTCACTCGACGTAGCCAGGGGTCTAGGGTTCGGTCCCAGGCTTCTCTAGTCTTTCGGACGAGACTTTTAACCGAGATCCCGTCTCCATATGACCCTAGCTGCTGAGTGGGACGTAGAACACCAAATAAACCAAATAATAAACTGCTTTTGTTTTGCCTAGGTAAACGCGTTGGAACTGCCTCGCTAGATTACCGCTACCTCGCTGGTCTGGGAACAACACGAATGCATTTTTGGGTTGGTAATCTATTCAGGAGAACAGGGGATCTGAAATTTTTGCGTCATTGTAGTCAATTTGATTATGTTTTGCACCAAAACATGTGACAGCGGTCCAAAACTGATTCTGAGCTACAAAATCTGTCTGAGATGCCCGCCTATATGTCAATACACGGCGAAAATGCAGTCCGACAGTCCTGATGTTTAGGTCGTCCTGCTCATATTTTCCACTATTTAATGGGGTTTTCGGTCTTCATGCATTGTTAAACCATATTTACATGGGATTGCATCGCCCGATTTCTGAGTAATGCGCCCCTTGAAAGAAAAAAAGCAAAAAAGCGAGAGCTCACCTTTGCGTGTCCTTCCAATTATGGGGATTTCCACTACCTCGACAGTTCCCGGATGTGGCGTGGGAACAAATTTGCGTTAACACATTTTCGAGGTAGCTCCCCTGATGCCCACCCGTGTGATTGGCCCAGCAGTTTCAGAGAAGATCTTTGAACAGTGTGTATGGACGACAGACTGGCCAAGGTCAAGAGATGACCTTGACCTAAATTAATCACATACCTTCATCTACTCCATTAGTTGTTTGCATCTACCACTTTTCAAGCATTAGGCTGCAATAGTTTTAAAAAAATCCATAGTTTTCACTTTTTCCCATGTAAAAGCCTATGTTTCCAAAATTGACCTTGCCGTAAAATATGTCAAGGTCATCCTAGGGTCATCATTTTATCAAACTATGATGGGCTGGAGTCCCAAATGCTACATACTAAGTTTCATGAAAATCGGCCTGCTGGTTCTGGAGAAGAAGATTTTTGAGTGGTTTTTACCATATATGGGCGTGGCAGCCATCTTGGTCATGTGACCTGGATTTCGCGATCAAACTTTCGTCTCCCTTACCCATGGATGCTCCACATAAAATTTCACTTTGATTGGCCCAGCAGTTTCAGAGAAAAAGACCTTTGAAAAGTGTGTATGGACGACAGACTGGCCAAGGTCAAGAGATGACCTTGACCTACATTAATCACATACCTTCATCTACTCCGTTAGTTGTTTGCATCTACCACTTTTCAGGCATCAGGCTGCAATAGTTTTCAAAAAATCCATAGTTTTCACTTTTTCCCATGTAAAAGCCTATGTTTCCAAAATTGACCTTGCCGTAAATTAGGTCAAGGTCATCCTATGGTCATCATTTTATCAAATTATGATGGGCTAAAGTCCCAAATGCTACATACCAAGTTTCATGAAAATCGGTTCTAGAGAAGAAGATTTTTTAGTGGTTTTTACCATATATGGGCGTGGCAGCCATCTTGGTCATGTGACCTGGATTTCGCGATCTTTTTTTTTATCTCCCCTACCCATGGATGCTCCACATAAAATTTCACTTTGATTGGCCCAGCAGTTTCAGAGAAGAAGATCTTTGAAAAGTGTGAATGGACGACAGACTGGCCAAGGTCAAGAGATGACCTTGACCTAATTAATCACATACCTTTATCTACTCCATTAGTTGTTTGCATCTACCACTTTTCAGGCATCAGGCTGCAATAGTTTTCAAAAAATCCATAGTTTTCACTTTTTCCCATGTAAAAGCCTATGTTTCCAAATTTGACCTTGCCGTAAAATAGGTCAAGGTCATCCAAGGGTCATCATTTTATCAAACTATGATGGGCTGAAGTCCCCGATGCTACATACCAAGTTTCGTGGAAATCGGCCCATCGGTTCTGGAGAAGATTTTTGAAGGGTTTTTACCATATATGGGCGTGGCGGCCATCTTGGTCATGTGACCTGGATTTCGCGATCAAACTTGAAATGCCACTACCCAAGGAGGCTCCACATAAAATTTCAACTAGATCGGCCAAGCGGTTTCAGAGAAGATCTTTGAAATTGTGGACGACGGACGGACGGACGCCGGATCATGGTCATCCTATAAGCTCACCTTGTGAGCCTTCGGCTCAGGTGAGCTAAAAAGGCGGGAACAACGTTTCCTAACCCATGTATCTTTCCAAAAGATATGGATTAGGAAACATTGTTCCCGCCTTTTTTGGATTTTCATATTTTGAATTGTTACATTCCCTCCCTATGCAGCAATTTAGTTAAAATTGTTTCATCTCCCTTAACGGTACATAACGGCGTAACCTTTTAACTCACCTGAGCCGAAGGCTCACAGGTGTCCCATCCTCACATACTTAGACTTATATTTCTAGCGATAACCTCAAGTTTGCATATTATGATGTCAATAGGTTATCTGTTATTCATAATAATCATGTGTTTGTTTGTATCGAGGTTTAACATCCCAGTCAACAATTTTTCAATCATGTCGAGACAAAGCCACCTCTTCAGTTGGCAGGATTTATAAAGAGGACCACTATACAATGCTACACACAAAATATGAAAGCTCTGGGCCTTGTGGTTTCGGAGAAGAAGATTTTTTTGTTTCTCCCATTGTAAGTCTATGGGAGCTAATAACCCCCGGGGTATAGCCATTTTTGACCCCAGGTGCATGGTTGACAGGATTTTTACAGAAGACCATTTGACATTGCTACATACAAAATATGAAAGCTCTAGGCCTTGCGGTTTCGGAGAAGATTTTTTATGTTTTTCCCATGACGCCCCGGGGCGGGGCTTGTATGACCCCAGGGGCACGGTTGGCAGGATTTATACAAGGACTCCGCGGAGGTCGATATCGCACCTGCATCGGGCAAAGTCAATTGAATGTGAAATATATGTCAAGGGCACCAGGACAATGTGCGTGCTTGAAGAGTATGTCAATGACAATTACTATGCAAGGTTTCACACGTGCAGCTATCAATGATGCAGAGGAAACCAAACTTCGAAGTAATTTTGAAGTAAAAATCTGCAAAGTCAATGGATCGCAAAATATAGGTCAAGGGCACTGGGTCAAGGTGCGTGCTTGAAGAGTATGTCAAGGACAATTACTATGCAAGGTTTCACACTCATGGCTATCACTGATGCAGAGAAAACTAAACTTTGACGTAACTTCGACGTAAAAATTAACAGTCAATGGACCGTGAAATATAGGTCAAGGGCACTGGGTCAAGGTGCGTGCTTGAAGGGTATGTCAAGGACAATTACTATGCAATGTTTCACACTCATGGCTATCACTGATGCAGAGAAAACTAAACTTTGACGTAACTTCGACGTAAAAATTAACAGTCAATGGACCGTGAAATATAGGTCAAGGGCACTGGGTCAAGGTGCGTGCTTGAAGGGTTTGTCAAGGACAATTACTATGCAAGGTTTCACACTCATGGCTGTCACTGATGCAGAGAAAACCAAACTTCGACGTAAAAATTAACAAAGTCAATGGACCGTGAAATATAGGTCAAGGGCACTGGGTCAAGGTGCGTGCTTGATGGGTATGTCAAGAACAATTACTATGCAAGGTTTCACAGTCACAGCTATCACTAATGCAGAGAAAACAAAAACCTCGACGTAAATGTCAAACTTCGACGTAAATGTTGACGGACGGACGGTCGGACGGACAAACGGAAATTTGGACTCCTATATCGCACCCTGCTATAAGCAGGGTCGATAAAAATAGGGGTACTATACAATGCTACACACAAAATATTTACGTTCTGGGCCTTGTGGTTTTGGAGAAGAAGATTTTTTTATGTTTTTCCCATTGTACTGTAAGTCTATGGGAGCTAATGACCCCCGGGGCGAGGCCATTTTTGACCCCAGGGGCATGGTTGGCAGGATTTATAAAGAGGACCACTACACATTGCTACATACAAAATATGAAAGCTCTGGGTCTTGTGTTTTCGGAGAAGAAGATTTTTTTATGTTTTACCCATGACCCCCCCGGGGCGGAGCCTGTATGGACCCCAGGGGCACGGTTGGCAGGATTTATTAAGACAACCACTATACATTGCTACACACAAAATATGAAAACTCTGGGCCTTGTGGTTTTGGAGCAGAAGATTTTTTTTTATGTTTTTCCCATTGTAAGTCTATGGGAGCTAATGACCACCAGGGCGAGGCCATTTTTGACCCCAGAGGCATGGTTGGCAGGATTTATAAAGAGGACAAATACTCATTGCTACATACAAAATATAAACGCTCTGGGCCTTGTGGTTTCGGAGAAGAAGATTTTTTTATGTTTTACCCATGACGCCCCCGGGGCGTGGCCTGTATGAGCCCCAGGGGCACAGTTGGCAGGATTTATAAAGAGGACCACTATACATAGCTACACACAAAATATGAAAGCTCTAGGCCTTGTGGTTTTGGAGAAGAAGATTGATTTATGTTTTTTCCATTGTAAGTCTATGGGAGCTATCTGTTGCCATGGAAACCAGAGTTCTGATCTGACGTGGCCCAAAACCTAATGCAACCTTTCCCCCTCCTCAATGATGCTTTAGATAAAATTTGATCAAGATTGGCCTAGTTGTCGAGATATTTAAGTTTGAAAATGTGAACGGACGGATGCACACACGCACGCACAGACACCGGCTCGACTACTATACTATAAGCTCACCTTTGAGCCTTCAGCTCAGGTGAGCTAAAAACAACTATAGAAATGCTTCCATGACTAAATATTCATAAAAGAAATGTGACAAATGTTCTCAACTCATTTAAGCCTAGAGTCTGTTTTGTGGGACACAGGCAAATAGTTTAGCCCTAGATGTGATGCCTGTGGTGTCGTTCTGTTTGCTTAAGCTAGTATGTCACTGGCATGCGAATTTCTCATGACTGTTTTGCAAATTTAGTCATGGAATTTTCATGTATCGCAAACTGGTCGCAAACTAGTACAATTGTTTTGCCAAAATAAGTCACAAGACTGTCGCATGACAGTTGTACAACATTTGCGCCAGTGTCGAGAACCTGTCACCACGAAATTTTGGCGAATTTACGATGCAAAATTTAGCAACACTTGTATGAATGTCGTATGAATGTTGTAGGGCATTCACGTGACAGTCTTGAGAAAACATGCGAACACCTTGCGACTATCTGGTGAGAAAATAAAACTAAGCGACATTTGTACTAATGTCGTGAGACTGTCATATGAATGAAAATGAAACCCAAGCATGGGAACATCATGAGACACTCTCATAAATCAGATACCCGACAGTCACGAAATATATTTTCAAAATTAGACCGAAATTCACGAATTTGTCGCATAAATGTCCTTTCAATGAGACTGCAACGTAACAGTTGTGTTTATACTGTCACAGTTAATCTTTGTCGCGAAATAGTCGCGAACAAGTTGCAAATCTGTCTCCAGTTGTCGCATTCCAGTGAGATAGGGGCTTTAGAGAAAATTCGCCGAATATGAGATAAAAGTTCAAAATCACTCCTGATGCCCCTAAAAATGAAAGTGGGACTCACCCAAATGATAATAATTGGGTAAACCCATTTGTCATTAATGGGATAAATATGAACTGGACACACTGCAGACTGTACTGAATTAATTTATCACAATCAGAAAATACACACTTAAATGTATGTATCAGGACTTCTTTTTCGGGGGAATTGCTTCTACAATTTCTCCAATCTGTGACAAAAGCTCATCTTTAGTCAGTTTAAAATCACTCAATATCCAACGTCGTCTCAGTTCGTCTAACACTTTCCCCGTAATGGGCCCCTTCTTTCCTACAATGTCCATGACATCTTGTCCATTTATAGGTAATTTCGGCAGTTTCCAATTTCTGATAAATTCCTCATCATCATGTAAACCCTTATATTTCAACAGTTCACAAATTCTGTTCTTTGTTTTAGGCTCTTTTCCCGAAACTCCTACTAAAAGGTGTTGGTAAAATTTGTGTTTATCGCTACCAGGGTCTTTGTCTCTGTGGTTCACAATGAACAGGCCTGTCTTCAACTCATCTGTGGACATTTTGAGCCTTGTATTTAGTTCATACACCTGCAATTACAAACAAAATGTCAAGATCAACGCTTATGATAGACTACTGTACCATTATGGAAACGTCTCTGTGAACACTCGGTAATCTCTGTAATTCGATACACATGTAGAATGACCATTATTTGAGTTAAAATAAACATTTTTCAAAACAATTATGTATTTTTCGTATGAATAAATGTTTATCAGATGAATATCTATGAAAATAAACATTAAACATTACCATTACCCCCTAAAACCCCTTTTTAAAACATAAATGGGGGTTTGACAGGGTTTAAAATAACATGGAGATGTTTCAATGATGACCACCATACTTTGATGCACATGCTCCAATAAATGCACATGAAGGTCCAAATAGTATTTGCATAAGCACACACAGCACAGGAAGCATATAGGTATTTCAACCAATTTTGTCCCTTGAAGATATCTGTGATTAAAATCTGTTTTAGTGGGGGTGATGGGAGTGGGAGAGATAAATCCAAAATTTAAGGCAATGTGGCACAACCTATTTGTGTCAGGTCTTGCAGTCATTTGAGATTTTGTATTCCATGTATGAATTGTCTAAATTTTACACTTCCCAGAATGTTAAAACAAAGATGCTTTATAGTTTTTGTTGTTGGATCCAGGTCATGACCCTTTTCGTTCCCCAAAACAGCACAAAGTTCTTCTTACCTCATTGATGATTAAATACATTTAAGTGATGTTGGTGTTTGTGTATTATGCCATCCTACTCAACAACTAAGGTCATATGGAGACAGGACTTTGGTTTTGAGTCTATTCCAAAACAGGCAAGATAAAGCCAGTGTCTCATGAGAAAAGAGAATAGTTGCGTATGCCAAAAACAAAGTCCCAGATCAGCTGTGCAGCCACTGTGAGTAACCCGGCTCATATATACCTGTTCTTCATTAGCTAACAGCGCAGCTATTCTTGTCATTGGTTCAGGGTCACGACCCTCTGTATTCTCACAAATAGCCTCAAACTCTTCTGTATTACCATCTGTGGGTAAACCTGTAAAAATAATGTCAAGAAATGAGCAACAACAACAATCTGGGCTTCTGACCTGGTCCGACAAAAACCGGGCTGTACACTCACAGGAAATAGTTAAAAGCTTGAAATTTCGGATTTATGAAGAAGAGGGATTGTACTATCCATGTAGAGAAAACAAAGACACTGATCAGCTGTGCAATTACTGCACAGCTGATCTGTGCCTTTGGTTTCACATATGCAGAATGTTGGGTTTCTCATGTGGCGGCTCAAATATATCATTTTGTAATTTAATGTCCTAGTCAATAATTTTCAGTCATGTTGGGATGGAGCAAATACTTCCTGGATATTAATAGAATAACTGTCCAGTAGTATAGTAAGTCAAGGACACAACATGGTGCCATTTGGGTTCCAACTTCAATCTCTCGATCCCAATTGCAACGCTCTAACCAATTATTACGCCTCAAGGATAGAAAACATTTTCATGCTCAACTCAGCTGAGACTAAAATTTGTCCTGCTCAAAAATGTCAAAATGTCTCAAAATGCCAACAATTGTTGGCATTTTAACATTTATGAGCAGGATAAATTGCAGGTTTTGGTGATTTGGGTCTGAAATTTCAATTCATTTAGGCTATTTCAATATTTCTGGACAATTTAAATTGCAGTCTGAGCTGAGTTGAGCACGAAAAATGTTTCATAACCTTGAGAACATGTCTAAATGAACATCAGCTACATGTACGTGCATTTGGATTTTCAAAGAAAAGCATCTCACAATGATAAGCTGTGTTTAAAACTACACTTCAACTTCATTATAACATGCCTCCTTATAATGCAATTTTCAATATAACACTGCCATTTCATGGCTCCCAAATTTATTATTTTGCCATATGTCTTTAGTAAATAACCTCATTATAACACTGTTCACTTATAACACGGCCTGCTTCAATGGACTCCAAAGATAGCTTTACAATGAGGTTGACCTGTACCCATTATTCATGTAATTCCAACATTTTGGTTACATGTCCTCCCTTTAGGAAAGGATGTTAGTTTTGATGTAGCTTAACATGATGACAAAAACTTACCCATGTATTTTGCTATGCCTGTATCATACATAACTTTCATAATACTACCAGCATAGTTTCCTACAACAATTTTCTTTAGTTCAACCCATATTCTCTCACCAGATATACCTGAAATTAAACATGGAAAAATTAACAAGAGGACAAATGGTCCTGTAAACGCTCACCTGAGATCTGCTGTATATACGAATGATATAGAAAATAGTCCCAGTATAGGGGCAGATGAAGCCCTTGGGGCATTTTTCTTTCCGATAATCAATATACTGTCCATACAAGTTTTTCCCTTCAAATGACATTTTAACAGTTTACCCATTCAAATACAAAGGCAACCCGTGTTGACCTTGCCTTAAAATAGGTCAAGGTCATCACAGGGTCATGATTTATACACACATTGTAGTACTTGAGTCATCGATGCTTCATGCCAAGTTTCTTCAAAATCGGGTCCACCGGTTCTGGAGAAGATTTTTGAAGG
This sequence comes from Rugalucina vietnamica, assembly GCA_964017185.1. Classification (NCBI taxonomy): domain Eukaryota; kingdom Metazoa; phylum Mollusca; class Bivalvia; order Lucinida; family Lucinidae; genus Rugalucina; species Rugalucina vietnamica. The sequence goes on from OZ024872.1 coordinate 42,483,648, forward strand.
GTTTATACCATATATGGGCATAGCGGCCATCTTGGTCATGTGACCTGGATTATTTATCTACACAATGATTCCCCCATTCTATAGATGCTTCATATGAAATTTGGCTTTGATTGGCCAAGCGGTTTCAGAGGAAAGGATGTTTGAATATTATGGTAATATACATGTATAATGCCCCCGGGCTGGGGCAAATGAGTCCCTGGGGTCCAATTTTTTTCAGAATCATTAATATTCAGTCCTACTGCCCATTTCCTGCAAGACTTTCACTTAAAATGACATTTTAAAAGTTTTCCCCATTCAAATGCATTGACGACCTATGTTGACCTTGCCGTAAAATATGTCAAGGTCATCCAAAGGTCATAATTTATAAATACATAGTAGTACTCTAGTCCCCAATGCTTCATGCCAAGTTTTGTTGAAATCAGTTCAGTGGTTCCGGAGAAGAAGAATTTTGAAGGGTTTTTACCATATAAGGGCATGGTGGCCATCTTGGTCATGTGACCTGGATTATTAAGAAATAAATTGATTCCCCCTTCCTATAGATGCTTCATATAAAATTTGGCTTTGATTGGCCAAGTGGTTTCAGAAAAGAAGATCTTTGAATATTTTTGTAATATACATGTATATTGCCCCAGGGTGTGGGGAGACCAACCCCTAGGGTCCAAATTTTTTTCAGAATTACCTACCTTCAGTCCATTTGCCCTTTTCCTGCAAGATTTGCCTTTCAAATGACATTTTAACAATTTTTCCCATTCAAATGCATGGGCGACCCATGTTGACCTTGCCATAAAATAGGTCAAGGTCATCCAAAGGTCATAATTTATAAACACGTTGCAGTACTCTAGTCCCTGATGCTTCATGCCAAGTTTAGTTGAAATCGGTCCAGTGGTTCCTGAGAAGAATAATTTTGAAGGGTTTTTACCATATATGGGCATGGTGGCCATCTTGGTCATGTGACCTGGATTATTAATAAACAAATTGGTTCCCCCTTCCTATAGATGCTTCATATAAAAGTTGGCTTTGATTGGCCAAGTGGTTTCAGAGAAGAAGATCTTTGAATATTTTTGTAATTTACATGTATATTGCCCCAGGGTGGGGGCAGACCAACCCCTAGGGTCCAAATTTTTTTCAGAATTACCTACCTTCAGTCCATTTGCCCATTTCCTGCAAGATTTGCCTTTCAAATGACATTTTAACAATTTTTCCCATTCAAATGCATGGGCGACCTATGTTGACCTTGCCATAAAATAGGTCAAGGTCATCCAAAAGTCATCATTTATAAACACATTGTAGTACTCTAGTCCCCGATGCTTCATGCCAAGTTTCGTTGAAATCGGTCCAGTGGTTCCGGAGAAGAAGAATTTTGAAGGGTTTTTACCATATATGGGCATGGCGGCCATCTTGGTCATGTGACCTGGATTATTTATAAACACATTGATTCCCCCTTCCTATAGATGCTTCATATAAAAGTTGGCTTTGATTGGCCAAGTAGTTTCAGAGAAGAAGATCTTTGAATATTTTTTAATATACATGTATATTGCCCCAGGGTCCAATTTTTTTTTCAGAATTACCTACCTTCAGTCCATTTGCCCATTTCCTGCAAGATTTGCCTTTCAAATGACATTTTAACAATTTTTTCCATTCAAATGCATGGGCGACCCATGTTGACCTTGCCATAAAATAGGTCAAGGTCATCCAAAGGTCATAATTTATAAACACATTGTAGTACTCTAGTCCTTGATGCTTCATGCCAAGTTTCGTTGAAATCGGTCCAGTGGTTCCGGAGAAGAAGAATTTTGAAGGGTTTTTACCATATATGGGCATGGCGGCCATCTTGGTCATGTGACCTGGATTATTTATAAAAACATTAGTACCCCCTTCCCATAGATGCTTCATATAAAATTTGGCTTTAATTGGCCAAGCGGTTTCAGAGAAGAAGATCTTTGAAAATGGTGGACGATGACGGACGCCGGACGCCGGATCATGGCCATCCTATAAGCTCACCTTGTGAGCCTAACGGCTCAGGTTGTTAGGCTCAGGTGAGCTAAAAACCTCCTAGATAAAGAATGACTTATCATATTATAAATCATTTGGCTGGGAAAATAGTTAAGCTGGTAGTAGAAATTAGTTACGGTGCAGATCTCAGAAAATAAAAGACTTTATACTGCTCTCACATATACCGAATTTCCCTTGCGAATGCCCTTCCGAATGCAATTTTGAGCAAATTCGCATTATTTGCTAGAAATTCGGAAGCATTCGGTAGCATTTGTAAGCATTCGGAAGCATTTGGAGAAAATTTCGAGTCGTTGCGAAAATTAGGAACATGCTCCTAAAATTCGCAAGGAAATCATATTCTTAACATATTCGTAAAGAATTTGTAAACAATTCGGATTGATTGCAAGACATTTGTAACACTCGCAAGCCATTTGCAAGGATTCTGTAGCATTAAATTCTATTGAATTTTGATGTACTTAAAGAATCGCTTGTGAATCGCAACATTTTCACATTCAAGACTCAGTTTTTAGCATAGTTTATTTATTCTGGCCATATCCTTCAAGTAAAGGCCATTATTTATGGTGTTTGGCTTTAAGCTATCCATCAATGTATGACAGACAAATTAAAGATCCGTGAAATTTTCATTTGCCCGGTAAAATTATCTTTTTTATTGTGTAAATCGCAATTTGAGAGAAACAACAAAGTGGTGTGTGTTTCAAGAGTAGTCTTGGACCAATAATGCCATATTTTCCATGCCCCATGGCATTGTGGGTGATTTCGTTTTATATTGATATTATTGGCTACAATGTTTGCGAATGAGTAAAAAATCAAAAGAATTCGGCAAGCATTCGCTACACATTCGCTTCATTTGTAAGGTGTTTGCAAGATGTTCGTATTATTTGTAATGGCACTTGTAAGCGTTCGGAACATTCGTAAGGCATTTTCAAGAATTCGGCAGTGAGCATGGCAATCAATCGCAACATTCTTAAGAAATTTGTAAGGATCCGCAAGCATTCTTAACCCTTTCGCAAAGACATCGTTTTGTATAAGCCCTGCCCCGTCCATTCGCATCATATTCGGTAATTTCAGCGCAAATTTCAAATTTTAGGATTCGCAAGGGATATTAGGTATATGTGAGAGCTGCATTTATTTTAAATGGTGAAAGTCTGTGCTGTTACTGCACACCTGATCTGCGTCTTTGTTTTCCCATATGCGAAAATCTGGTTTTCCCATGACAGGGCTCATATAAAAATGATCAAAAAGTCAATAAACAGGTCAGCAAAATCTCTTGATTATAGAAAGTCCCTTTGAGCCACCAACAGCCGCCTCGTGGGAAAACCAACATTGTGGTTTCCAAACAGGTCCGACACAAACCGGCCTGTACAGTCACAGAAGCAGGTTAGAAGCTTGAAATTTCGGATTTAGAAAGAAGATGAAGTGTACTATCTGTGCAGCGAAAATAAAGGCGCTGATCAGCTTCGCGGTTGCGAAGCTGATCTGCGTCTTTGTTTTTCGCATATGCAGATTGTTGGCTTTCTCACGATTCATCTAATTTCCCACCTGCCAGCCCTTCAGAATTGTCTCTGATGGCACTTAATGTTGATTCTTCATGTTCAGCTGGACCCCTCGCCATACGACCATAAAATCTGAAACAGTCAACATAAACTGCATTGTTTAGATGTCCATCAAATTGCTCTATAAAGAAAACTGTCTTCATGAGGTGGTTTTGTTCTATTATAACCAACAAGTAATGCTCACACATAGGCCTGTCATATTTTATCTTTGAAATTCATTAAAAAAAAAACACACTAGCCTTTTGCATCAGCAATGTTTAGACAGAAAATCAGCTAAATCCAATAATTTATAGTGTTGAATTGGATAAATGAACAAGGGATCAACAAATGAGCCGCCTCATGGGAAAACCAACAATCTGCATATACGAAACCTTTGTTTTCGCTACTCGGATAGTACAATTCCTCCTCTTCTTAACTCCAAAATTTCAATGTTCTAGCCATCTTCTGTGACTGTACAGCCCGGTTTGTGTCGGACCTGTTTGGAAACCACATTGTTGGTTTTTCCACGAGGCGGCTCAAATAATACATATACATGCACTCACATTCTACAACTTTTATGTTTTCAAAAGATATATCAACAATATTGTATTTTTCATCTAAAATGCTTATTTTCACAGCCATTTTAATTGCGGTATATTGCATGGTATTAGTATGTTTAATTAATAGAGTTATTTTCATGTACATGTATCCAAATGTGGTACTGGATTCTAGTCCCCTCTTAATTACCATGGCTTTAAAATCGCAAAACTTTGCTGCAACCTCAACTGCCAATTGCTTTATGGCTGAAACACCCCATGAAAGGACTGAGTCAATTTTCTTGATCTTTGCATGTATAACATCCATCAGAAAAACATTACTGTGAATGAATACCCCTTTAAACCCCACTTTTATACAGAAAAACTGGGGTTTGCAGGGGTATACCAAATTTTCTTATTTTTGATCCCAAATATACATTGTGGGTACTCGTTAGAACTGCCGAGGCGAGGCGGTTCTAATGTGTACCCACAATGTATGTTTTGAGGGAAAATAAAAAATACAAAAATTTCCAATGAAATTTTCAATTTTTTTCTTCTTGAAAAATTCTCTGTATATTGCATAGGGGTATTTTCATAACATCTTACCTGAAATATCTTAGAATCCTGAGATAATCCTCTTGTATTCTGTCCGCAGCCTGACCAACAAACCTCACTTTCCTATTCTTCACATCTTCGATACCATTAAAATAGTCATAAACAGTACCATCAAAGCCTGAAAAATTAATGAAAACTACACAAATATGTGCATATTTCAACTAAACTTGAACATAAACATACACAATTTTCACATTTTTCTTCATCAATCTATCGAATGACAGTAAATAAGTTGTCATATTTTAGACACAGAAGTAAGGTAGGAACATGTTGAAAAAACAAATTTGTGCAAGTACACAATCATTTATATCTTATTAAAAGTCAGAAAAAAAAATCTCAAATTTGCCTAAAATGCATCAAAGTTTGTCCCAAAATTAAAATACAGTAGGGTTCATTGCTCTGGATTCTAGGCTACAGTTAGACATTAATCTTATTTGTTTGATGTACTGGTGAATTTATCTAGAAACATCAAGTTGATGGATATTTACCTAGAAACATAGAGTTGATAGTAAGATCTCTCCTACTGGCATCTAACTGCCAGTCTTTGGTAAATGCCACTTCAGCATGCCGTCCATCTGTTCGAACATCTATTCTCAGAGTTGTTACTTCAAAATTCTCCTACAAAAGAAAAAATGTTTAAAAAAAATAAAATCAACAAGATCTCAAGATGTATGGGTATACAGTGCAGCCTATAATCAGACTGGCCTACTTGTCTACACTGTACATGTATGTCAAAATGACATCTTTTAAAAATAGTTGCAGGATTCAAGGATGCTAATTCTTGGATTTAAAATTTGAATTACTTATCTACAATTATGTAAATACATGTAGAATTGTAGAAAAAAAAGACACTGATCAGGCATGCCATAATGAGGCTTATTTAATAAGTGCCTTTTTTCACCACCAACATGTACATTAAAGAATCTTTAATGAAGATAGTAAAATTTCTTGAAAATTGAGGCCTCTATTCAGCTGCAGAAAGCCTTTGAAAAGGTTTTAGACTTGACAAAACAGAACATATATGAGAAAAGAACCTACCTTATCATTTATCCTACAGGTTATCGTCCCATGACTTTCCCCTTTGGTGTGTATCATCCTGATTTTCTCAAGCTCAAACATTTCCTTCATCTCATCTGGTGTGGCCGTGGTTGCAAAGTCAATATCATGTGACTGTTTTCCCATGAGGAGGTCTCTCACAGCTCCTCCGGCAATCCTCAACTCGTAATCATGCTTCTTGAATAGAGCTATCAAGTCATTTAGCTCTTTTGTGAAAAGAGCATGAAACTCTGGTTGGTCAATCTTAGTGGTCCGTAACATTCCGCCAGTTGCTTTTGGATATCGGATTTTTGAAAAGTTCAGAGTTTTGATTGGTCTGAATTGAAATTTGAACAGCGCAGTTCCATAAGTTAAATCACTACTTCTGAGGGTTTTCAAGTTATTTTTCAAAGAAAGAGTCACTATTTTTCTGAAACTCCACATCAATGCTTCTTGTAATATCCAAAAACCTGAAATTACAGAATAGAACAACACACTATTAGAGCTACAATATGACTTCACTGGCAAAATGACTTGTGTGTTTGCTGGAGACTAAGATCAAGCTGGGCATCAAGCATGTCTGATAAGCCTCTTTGATTGACTTGGTAGGGTCATCCATAGTGCAGATTATATTTTCCTTTTGGTCCTTCAAGATCAAAGAGGGTATTCTGAGAAATCAGAAATTCCTTAAATCGGTTTAAATACATTTTCTAACCAACGTTTTATATATTTGGCTCTGTTTGGATAATTCTAGTCTTTGTATCGACTATCGTGTTGAAAGTTACAAAATTACAGCATTTCTCTTTGGCTCCATTTTACTAATCTAAAGGGTCACTGAAGAAGCTTGAGCAGCTGAAATCGTGGTATGGCCCATCCCTTGTCTTTTTAACATGCTCACTGCTCTTGAAAGGATCTGTTTTATTTTTATCCATTGTTTCTCCACATAAACAGCCAAGATTCTGAGCAGACTTGTTATTGTGTTGAGGCTTTATGACCCATCAACAGCTATAGTCATGTGGTGATATAAAATCACATCCTTTGATTAAAATCATTAAACCCATGACAATTGTTAACAAGAAGACTGGCTTTACTGTAATAATACTCAGAAAGGAGGGTGACAAAGTATCTATAGATGGAATTAGATTTACACCACAGTCTGCTTTGTTTTACAGAAATTTGGTAAAAGAAGGTGGTGCTAAGCTAAGTAGTAGATACTCTAAACAACGTGTTCTGAATCTGAATCTTGTTCCTGGGCAAGCCACCTCAGTAAAGTAGCAAGTTATGTGGTAATCATATGTTTGTTATACTGACAGTCATTATAACAAGAAATTTTCCAAAAATGTTCCATTAAGTATTGAAACAACTGTAATTCAACCCTCAGTAATAATCCCATTTTAATAGGATCTTTTAAGTTTATACCTCCTCACATGGTGTTTAGTTGACTATCCACCTACAGAAAAATAATATTATAAATACTGTAGACTAATGTTCCTCAATAATATCTCTGTGGTCACACTTTCATTATTTGCAAGCTGTCATATTAAAATTTCAGTTCCATTTGCCAGACAGCTCAAATTAAAGAAATTTATCTAAACATTTTCCTTCAGTTTGAACTAAATAAATAGAATCATTTCACAACAATGCCCCAAAATTACCTCCTACATAGACATGACACTCATTATTTTCTTGCTAGTAGTTGGGAAAAATTTCATCATTCAAGGAAATTGTCACGAAAACATATGACATTTGTATTTTCCAAAGAAATTAAAGCATATGATATAACGTTTGTAACACAAAGTTATAACCTTACAAACTGTCTGATGTTTAAATAGCTGGATATCACCAGAAATGCTCAGCCGTCAAAAAAGGATAAAATTAGCGAGGCTTCTCTGAAAAGTCAACTTATGGGCGCATTGTTTAGATGCGATGGTGTGAACGTCGTTTTCGGAGAACTGACTGGTGCTAAAAGACGGTATTATTACTGGTAGTCTGAATCTGAATCTATATGGTTTACTGGTGATACGCCAAATTGACAATACTTCACCAGGGGTGCGCCAGGAGGGAAATTAGTCCCTGGCTCTCGCTAGAGATGCGAACTTGGACACACAGTCATCAGACATTTCAGCAGATGAGATCAGAGGATCAGGGAGGTCATTCCAGTCCCTGATAGTCTGTGGAAAGAAACTACTTTTGTACGCTTCTTTGCTAGCTGAGGGTATCTGAAAAGCCAAAGTGTGTTGATTTCTACAACGCCTATTCTTCGGGATAAGGTAACCTTTGGGTATTCTGGCTTTACCCCCGGGCTTTACCCCTTAGACATTTGTATAGCAATGTAAGTCTACTATCCTACCTTCTTTTCTTAAGAGATTCCCATTTCAGTTGACCTAAAATGCCAGTCATGCTCCCAGTTTCAAAGACATAATTTCCAGTCACAAACCTAGCCGCACGATTTTGGACCTTTTCCAGTTCTTCCTGGAGGTCATGAGTGTGAGAGTCCCATATATGTTGGTCGGAAGAAAAAGCTCCTGTGAGCTTGTGTTATTTTGTTGTAAAACAAATCCGACGGTAAATAAATATTACTTGACTTGACTTGACCAAACTCAGCTTCCATATTCCAAGACCGGCCGTACCAGTCCTTTATAAGCTGTTTCTTTCACATCTGGGGGAAAAGAATACTCCTCAAGAATCAGAGGGTTCTGTTAGCCTTTGTACAAACATTGGAAATATGAGTATTCCATTTCAAATCATGTGTGATAGTTACACCCAGGTATTTTATGTTTTCAACGTTTCCAGTACAGTGTCCTCAAGGGTGTAGTTAGCCTGTATCATGTTGCATTTGACGGGTTGAAATCTCATTTAATTCTCCATTTCTACGCCAAACTGCCTAAACGATCAATGTCTCTCTGAAGTTTCAATTTATCCTCTTCATTCTTGATTTCACGATAGCAAACACAATCATCAGCAAAGAGTCTTATTTCAGACTCAATGTCTACTGAGATGTCATTTATATACAAGGAAAACAGCAGGGGACCGAGAACGGTGCCCTGAGGGACACCCGACACAATTGGAGCCAATCCGATTTGATACCATTTACCACTACCCGTTAACGTTGTTGTCTGAAATAAAGGAAAGCATTTATCCAACTCAGAGTTGTTCCACCTATTCCTTAGCTAAACAATTTGCTTTTAATGAGTTCATGGGGAGGAGTATCGAAGGCATTTTCAAAATCCAGTATAAAAGTGTCAACCTGGCCTTTTTGTCCAAGATTATTGCCCAATCATTTATCACCGTAGTCAACTGTGTTTCACAGCTATGCCATTTCCAAAATGCGTGTTGCCTGTCCGAAAGGAAGATGGGCCATAATATTTGAGCATACAATATGTTCAAGAAGCTTACAAGTTACAATGCATGTCAAAGAAACTGGTCGGTAATTGAGAGAAAGAGACCCATCACCCTTCTTAAACAGGGGGCAAATATTAGCAAGAGACCACTTAAGGAATTTTACCCGTATCAATTGACTACTGGAAGAGATGGGCGAATACCGGACCTAATTCCACTGTCAGTTCCTTTAGGACTCTAGGATGAAGCTCATCAGGCCCTAAGGCTTTAGACGGATTAAGACCTTTGAGAAGTTTGGTCACCCCTCCCTTTGTGACCACAATATCATGCATGAATGGGACAGATCTATCCAGAAGAGGGACCTGTTTGTTTTCACTTTTAGTGAAAACATCCGAGAACTAACCATTAAATTCTTCTGCCTTCTTAAATTCGGATTGTGCAATTCCACTCTCATTCCTCTTTTTCAACGGATGAATACCTTGGGTATCTTTTTTCTGACTGTTTATGCACCTGTAAAAAATTATAGGGTTAGCCTTAACATCTCCTACCAAGTTGTTCACGTAAAGATCATGCTGCTTCCTGATATCAGCTTTGATCTCTCTCCGTAAAGATTCAAATTTAGATCTAAGTTTTGCACTACCAGACTTTTTAGCTTTTGTACGAGTTGCATTTTTTTCTGCAAATCTTCCTTCTTATTTAAGGTGTTATCCAAGGGACAGAGGAAACTGAGCGACTAGTTTTAATACACTGCGTTAAAGATATCCACGATCCGGAAATCTACAAAAATCTAGGTAATGTGTAATTCCTGTTCTATTATCCAAGTATTTTTCGCTTTCACTTGAAGCTCTACCCAAACTCCCCAACTGTGCCAACACCTCCGTTGCTCTACAATATTTAAATAGGAAGAGAATGTGTTCCTAAGTACTTATACGATGACAACAGGAGAGGTCAAATGAGGGTGTTGCAGTATAGAAAGAAAGAAAGAAATGTGTAACGAACAGCCGAGCCAAGCCACAGCAAGCCCCGTCGGTGGAAAAGCATGCTCATCCACCAAGGGTGGTTTACTGCGCTATATACCCAACATTTACTCGATTCACAAAGTCTTGAGTTTGAAATTTGCATATTTCCAAGGGAGGCTATACCGTCACATTACTTCCCCCTCCGAGAAGACTCGTCCCAAGTCTTGGCCTGGGGACTACATGGGTAAGGCAACCCCGGTCAGGCAGTTGTCATTATCCCACCGCTGCCACCAAATGTAACGAACAGCCGAGCCAAGCCACAGCTAAACCCTGTCGGCGGAAAAGCATGCTCATCCACAAAGGGTGGTTTACTGCGCTATATACCCAACATTTACTCGATTCACAAAGTCTTGAGTTTGAAATTTGCATATTTCCAAGGGAGGCTATACCGTCACAAATGTTACAAAGTTACCAAAACCGAAACGTCAACGCTAGATATTAATTAACGTCATACACAATGAATTCAAGCGTTACCCAGAATTCAACAAAGACAAATCATTGGGATGGAAACTATTCATCAGATACAGAATATTTATAGAAAGAAGCAAATGCTATTGGTTTGCTTTCATTTGCACTAAAACCGCAGTAATTACTTTGCTTTAACGTTTATTAAGAAAACTATATTTTTTGCGAGTTAAATGAAATAAATTCAATTTTTATTATACACAATAAATAGGAACAGACTTACGTAAATGTAACAGGTGAAAAAATGCTAATCACCTTTTTACCCCGGCCGAGGATCGAACCAGGGTCTCTTGCGTGCTAATCCAACACTCTATTGCGTTGCTGTAAAAGCTGGCTTGTACCGCAAGGCGATACAAATGTGTATTATACCTAGCACTACTACATAAAGATTGCTAGTACTTCCTCGGTGAAGCATTGTCAATTTGGCGTGTCATCAGTAAAGCAACCAGGTTCTGCGCAGTAGTGTGTACTACCGGTAATGATACCGTCTTTTATTCCAGACAGTTCCTCCGAAAACGACGTTCAAACTATCTTATCTAAACAATGTGCCCATAGTAAACTTTTTGGTGCTGAGAATATTTGATTGATATCCAGATTTTATTATGCATAAGAAATTATGTTAGACTACAACTGGCTGTTTCAATCTTGCTATAATGTGCCGTTCTTCCTTCTGAAATATACAAATGTAATATGTTTTCGCGACAACATGTGTATGATGAAACTTCTCTCAACTTCTAGCAAGAAAATAATGGGTGTCATGTCTAAGTGGAAAGTAATTTTGTGACATTGTTTTGAAATGATTCTATTTATTTAGTTCGAAATTAAGGATTTTTATTCTGATCCTTTTTGCAAATCCAACTGAAATTGTCAATATAATTAAGCTGATCTCTTAATGTAACTCGGAAAGAAATAAGAATTAACCGAACTTATTATAACAACATTTAATTAGGCCATTAGTTCAGCAAATAAATCAACGGTTCAACAATTCATGTAATAGAATTCAAACGCAAATTATTGAATGAAAACGTCTAATGCATCTAATTCAATATACATTAAGACATAAACGGCCATTCATGTATACATCAGTCAAATTCTATTGAACCACATAAGATACAGTCTTCAAACTGAACTACATAACTTCAAATTCAACACTTAACTAATAAATTTATACAAAAAAGACATCACAAACATCTAAATAAAAGACAAGATACTAATAAATAAGTAAAGAAGAGGAGGGTGGGAGGGTTTTTCAAGAATTCCTGTCCGTCCATCCACTTTGAATGTAACACAAGCTGTGACGGAAAAATTAAATTGGCTCAAGCCTTCTAATGATATGCAAATTTTAACCAATGAAACTCTTGTCATCATAGATATTGTCATAACAAGCGATACCGGAAATTAGTAAAATATTCAGGTAAAAAGGTCAAGATGTTTACTAGCTCAAATACTAAATTAATGAAAGCAGGAAACCAATAGCAGGAAATTGGTATTACTAAAAACAGTAACTAACGTAAATAAGAAACCGCATGTCATCGATTGCTTAATTAATCATTTTAATGTTTGTATATTAAAATTAGCCTTTTGAATGGTTGTTGATTTGGGTTTAACGTCCCACCAACAATTGTGGTTATAAGGAGATGGGACAGCAGTTAATAGTCTCATCCGATAGCTATGGTTGTAAGGAGAAGGGACCAAAGTTAGTTTTAAACACATTTTAGATAAGGGGATGCATTAATCATTTTCAGGCAAGTTGTTCCAAAACATTGTTACAGAGTCCTCCTTTAAATAACTCCAAATTTGAAGTTTTAAACTCCAACTTTTTTATCCTGGCTCCAATTAGATTGTTTGGAAAGCCCCAATAGTAATGTAAAAGAAAAATTCAACATTTTAGGAAAACCCTAATTTTTACAGCAATTTTCTAGTGAGAAGTCTGGGCTGTTGATTGAATTTGCTCTAATGTTCCTTTAGGTTTTTTTTGTGCAATAAATAAAAAAGGTCTCTGGTGGCATGATATTGAGCTGATGGGAATAGTTTATCCCAGGGTTCCACTTATTATAGAGTGTTTGGCGATAAACTTTGCCTTGGGAGCCCAGAAATCGCTACTTAAACTGCAAAGAAGCGAATGACGCTTATTCTTTATTGCTGTCAGATAACAACTTTTGTTACTAGATGACATATTCATTCTTTTTAGCACACATTCTCCAATAATGGTACACCCAATTTTCCGATAAACCTGTGCTAAAGTGCACACTGAGGATGGTTTGTTGATATTTTTAACCAGTTGTCACCTGTATATCTTAGTAGGAATATTGAAAGGGAATCTTAGGGGATATAAACATATATTTTTAAAGGTTGTAATATTTGAATTGCATCACAATTCTAATTTTGGACTTGCTAACTTGAGCATTCCATGAGTCATTTTTGGTTGTAGTGACTGTGCTAATTAAGATGAATTTTGTTGGACATTTTGGAGGCATTTTTAAAAAATACATGCTCAGTGCGCTAAACAGAACAAATGTGGTAAGCTTAATTCAAGTGAGCAGGTCTGAAGAAACTTATTTTCTCCTGTTTCAGAATTAGTTGACATTTGCTTTTGATGGATTCGTAAGATGATGTGCTCGGTGTTCCATACTGGCCCTGTAACAACACTTACCAGTTTCGGTGGTGCTGTTTTAGCTGGTGAGTATCTCCAGAAGTGGACAACTCATTGAACCACCACACAAGAAAACTGGTCTTGGAAGTTTCCAACCAGATCTGACACAAACCGATCTGTACAATAATACAAAAATGTAGAAGCTTGACATTTTGTATTTAGCAAGAAGAGGAATTTTTCTACCTTTATAGCAAAAACAAAGGCCAGGGATTTTTTTGACAATTTTGGGAAGGGGCCCTAGAGCCTTTCTGATTGAGACAATTAGCGAAGTAAATCCTCAATTGGGAAATTTTCAAGACATTCAAAATTGATATTTTCCAAAGTGACATAGCTAAATAAGGGACTTCATTTAGAATAATTAGATAATAATTCATAATCAAAAGTTTGAATTTCACAATGTATCGAACTGTTGAAAATTATTTTCAGCCGTAATTGGGATTTTTTTTTTCTCCAGATTGGGAAAAAGACACCTAATTTGCATTGGGAATGGGGCCTTATTTCAGCCCCTGAGACACCCGAAAAAATCCCTGAAGGCACTGATCCGATGTGCATTTACTGTACCTGGCCTTTGTTTATATGCTGGCGTAAATCTGGTTTTTTCATGATGCTGCTCCATTATGATGGTGCAAACGTGACCTAGGTGTGGCATTAGAAAATGTGACAACTTTTTGGATTTTCCAGTTGACATTTTGACTATTTTGTCATTTTTCTTCATTACAAATTATATATTTGAAATAAAAAATCAACATATAAGCTGCTTGATCAGTGGCTGCACAAATCCAAAGCCATTCATTTTGAAGTTTTTTGCTATGCCTCATAACATCATAGATTTCTGGTAATCTTTTATAGTCCTTTGAACCACCTCATTGACTAAAGATTCCAGATTTAAATTCTATGAATAAATAAGGAAAACAGTATGTTTATCAAATGACAAGGAAGTGGGGTGTCTTAGCTCATTGTGCCATGAAATACAGATGACCTTTCTCCCCAGCTCCCTAAATATGTTTTCCTTAGCCCCTGCTTCCTGCTCCCTAAAACCCTCCAGAATTTTGCTTGCTGTCAAGCTCCCATGAAATGAGCCGCCTCATGGGAAAACCAACAATCTGCATAGGCGAAAACAAAGACGCAGATCAGCTTCGCGGTAACCGCGAAGCTGATCAGTGCCTTTGTTTTCGCTACTCGGATAGTACAATTCTTCTTTTACTTAAATCCGAAATTTCAAGCTTCTAGCTCTTTCCTTTGCTTGTACAGGCTACTTTGTGTCTGACCTGTTCGGAAACCACATTGTTGGTTTTCCCACGAGCCGGCTCAAATATTTCTATTGCTTTCCAGCTCCCTTAAAAAATGGCCCTTCTTCCCAAAACTCCTGGTAGGGCCCTTACATGTTCATTTGTCAGAGCCTGCTTTGGAATCAATTCATGCATGATAGTTTTTCTCTCTCTTTTTTTTTCTCAAGGAATTGGTTCAAGACTTCATGTGTACAGAATTCAGCCCACTGTTCAGTTGGTCGGCACACATAGTATGCTTCCTGGCAGAGTCATACATGGAATCAAACAAGGTAAAGTATTTGTATTGTTTGTTTATTTTGTTACTCAACATCCATGTAAAGGAATTTTATCATGTCGAATAGTCTAGTGTGTCCTTAAGAGGCATCTAAACAAATCTGAGATGCATCCTGCAGGTAAAATTACCCATGTAGAATAAGACTTAAAGTATGGTAGGTTTGATTAAACCTTTCTTAGAGGGTTCAGTTCTCCTGAATTGTTAACAAGTAAAAATGGTAAGGTAATCATAAGTTAGTGAATAATAATTGAGCTGTAAATGAATTGATTTGTGCCTTGACGTGAGAAAACCAACAATGTGGTTTCAGAACAGGTCCGACATAAACAGTGTTTTACAAGCACAGAAGATGGCTAGAGACTGGAAATGTTGGATTTAGAAAGTGGAGGAATTGTATTATCCTTGGAGCAAAAACAAGGGCTCTGATCAGCTTCGCAGTTACTGCGAAGCTGATCTGTGCCTTTGTTTTCACATATACAAAATGTTGGTTTTCTCATGATGTGACTCATTTGATTTGTATCAAATACAACAAATATTCAGACAATAAAAATAACCAACCATTACATGTAATAGGCACATCATTTGTTATTCATTAGAAGATTATGGTTTCAGAACCCAGAAACCAGTCTGAAGAAACAAGACTTTGTGTGTTTGGACAGAAATGTTTGAGGATTGTTCAATTTGACCCTGGGTCACTAGAGGTGAAGGTCATCACTGATACTGTGGAGCTTGATGATTGGCTGTGGGATGTTGCTTGGTTACAGGTGAGAACAGCATGTCAGCATTATGAAAAATTTCTAAAAATGTGTATATGGGGGTATACTTTATCCTGTTGATCTATGTCACGTGTTGTGACCATGTCTGGCACAAACCAGTCTGTACAGTCACAGCAGAAGCCTAGAAGCTTGAAATTTCTTGCGTAAAGGGAAAATGTATTGTGCTATCATTGAAGTGAAAACCTAGGCCCAGTTGTTCAAAATTTATGGCATCGTTAGTTTACAATTTGTTCAAATTTCAAACAAGAATATTGCAAATACACTGCAAAGGTTTCTCACATTTTATTAACAAAAAATAACAGTGTGTTTGCTTATTATACCCCCGGCATATACGAAGTATATAGGGGGTATATAGTTTTTGTCTTTTCTGTGAAGATGTTTGTGTGCGTGTGTGTGTGTGTGTAAACTTTTTTTCTGTCAAAGATTTCTCTGGAACTGCTTGACATAGGATGATGAAATTTGGTACAAACATTGGGTATGGTAAGTTGTATTGTGTAAGAAGGAATCAGCCATCTCCTGCTTATCAGTCCCTTTATTTATCCATTTTTCTTTCTCTCTGATTAAAATTTCTGTCACAGTTTTCTCAGCTCCTATTTACGCCAGCTTCTTCAAATTTTGTATACATGTAGACAGTGTCCAAGTGTACTGTGTAAGAGAAAATCAGATGGCTAGTATTTGTTTTTCCATCCTTTTTCCACTTTATAGTTTTTCCATCTGTCACTCCTGTATAATGAATATGGAAATTTCTGTCAAAGATTTCTCAGGAACTGCTTGACATAGGATGTTGACATTTGGTACAAACATTGGGTATGGTAAGTTGTATTGTGTAAGAAAGAATCAGGCATCCCCTGCTTATCAGTCCCTTTATTTGTCCATTTTTCTTTCTCTCTGATTGAAATTTCTGTCACAGATTTCTCAGCTCCTATTTATGCTAGCTTCTTCAAATTTTATATACATCTAGACAGTGTCCAAGTGTATTGTGTTAGAGAAAATCAGATGGTCTGTATTTGTTTTTCCATTCTTTTTCCATTTTGTAGTTTTTCCATCTGTCACTCCTGTATAATGAATATGGAAATTTTTGTCAAAAATTTCTCAGGAACTGCTTGACATAGGATGATGAAATTTTGTACAAACATTGGGTATGGTAAGTTGTATTGTGTAAGAAAGAATCAGCCATCTCCTGCTTATCAGTCCCTTTATTCGTCCATTTTTCTTTCTCTCTGATTGAAATTTCCGTCACAGATTTCTCAGCTCCTATTTATGCCAGCTTCTCCAAATTTTGTTTACATGAAGACAGTGTCCAAGTGTATTGTGTAAGAGAAAATCAGATGGCCAGTGTTTGTTTTTCCATTTTTTTCCACTTTGTAGTTTTTCCATCTGTCACTCCTGTATAATGAATATGGAAATTTTTGTCAAAAATTTCTCAGGAACTGCTTGACATAGGATGGTGAAATTTGGTACAAACATTGGGTATGGTAGAAATCAGATGGCCAGTATTTGTTTTTTCCATTCTTTTTCCACTTTGTAGTTTTTCCATCTGTCACTCCTGTATAATGAATATGGAAATTTTTGTCAAAAATTTCTCAGGTACTGCTTGACATAGGATGGTGAAATGTGGTACAAACATTGGGTATGGTATGTCGTATTGTGTAAGATAGAATCAGCCCTCTCCTGCTTATCAGTCACTTTATTTATCCATTTTTCTTTCTCTCTGAAATTTCCGTCACAAATTTCTCAGCTCCTATTTATGCCAGCTTCTTCAAATTTTGTATATATTTAGACAGTGTCCAAGTGTATTGTGTAAGAGAAAATCAGGTGGCCAGTATTTGTTTTTCCATTTTTTTTCCACTTTGTAGTTTTTCCATCTGTCACTCCTGTACAATGAATAGGGAAATTTCTCAGGAACTGCTTGACATAGTATGATGAAATTTAGTACAAACATTGGGAATGATAAGTTGTGTTGTGTAAGAAATAATCAGCTGTCTCCTGCTTATGTTTTTCCATCTGTCACTCAACCCAAAGCCTTTCATTGTGAATATAATTGTTTATGAATATATTTTATCTCCAAAAGTTTTTTGTTGTTGTTGTTGTTGGATGTAACTTCATGTGAGCTATGCCACGATAAAACCTTTCTTTGGGATCTCCAAAGAGGTTGGAGATAGATGTGGCTATATAGCAAAATGGTTAGACACTAGCAGTTTCTGATTTAGAATGTTGAGGGATTGATTTTGCAGCTGATCTAAATCTTTGTTTTCACATATGCAACCAGCAGGTTTTCCTATAATACAGCTCAGGTCTCAGAACATTGTTTTTATAATTTTCTTAAATTTTAAACAAATCTACACCAGAAGAAGATAACTTGATGTTCTATCTTTGTAGCTTACAGTGCACCTGGGTATTCATTTGATGAGACTAGAGGTATACCTTTTTCTGTAATCTGCTTTTTGTCTCAAAGTGGTATGACCTCTGATGGCTACTGCCGGGGGTATGTGAGCTTTGCTCACTTTTGCTATATTGTAGTCAGCATTTACTCAACAAGTTAAGATCTTAAAGATGATGTTAAGCTAACAAAGTTTTGAACAATTGGCCCCTGAGCAGTTAATGCACAGGTGATCAGAGGCTTTTGTTTGTACATAATGTACACAGGAGGTTTTCTCATGATCCTGCTAGACAACAAAAATATATAACATAAACTTGTTATATTGAAAACAAGACTTTTGTTTGTGACTAAGTCACTTAAAAGCAAAGTGCTTAATTGGGAATTTTTTTAGTTTGATGGTTTATCAAATATGGAAAATTTGTACCTCAAATTTACATGTACTTAGTTAAAATATTATACCAGTAGGCCATAAAAAGATGACATTATATGAACCACCGCATGAGAAAACTAACAAAATGCATTGGCAAAATCAAAGGCGCAGATCAGCTGCACAATACGATCAGCGCCTTTGTTTTCACTACACAGATAGTAAAATCTGTCTTCTTCTTAAATCCGAAATTTCAAGCCTCTAGCTTGCTTCTTTGACTGCACAGGCCAGTTTGTGTCGGAAACAACATTGTTGGTACTCTCATGACCTGGCTCATATTTCTTTCAGGGAGAAGAGAGACTGAGTCTAGCCTTGGCCCACAACGTGATTCTAATCTTTGACATCAACAGAGGCATTGTCACTCAAACAAAACACTGTGCCGAAAAATGTATTTTGTATCCTTATCTTGATGTTAGAATTGAATTCAGCATGAAAATATTGAGATAGTCGTTGGATCGTGAAATATAGGACAAAGACAGACATTTGAGGTGAGTTTTTGAAGGGACAATTACTTTCAGCTATCAATGCTGTGCAAGAATACAATTTCATTGTATACTTGATTTGATGGACCATAAATGAGCCGCGACGTGAGAAAACCGGTCTTCGGGGTTTCCGACCAGGTCCGACACAAACCGACCTGTACAGTCACAGAAGCGGGCTAGAAGCTTGAAATTTCGGATTTAAGTAGAAGAGGAATTGTACTATCTGAGTAGCGAAAACAAAGGCGCTGATCAGCTTCGCGGTTACCACGAAGCTGATCTGCGCCTTTGTTTTCGCCTAGGCAAAAATCCGGTTTTCTCACGATGCGGCTCAAATATCAGTAGGTTAAGGACACTGGGTCATGGTGTGTGGCTGAAGAGTATGTCAAAGGGCAATAACTATTGAGGGTTTCATGCTTACAGCTATCACTTCAACAGAGAAGTTCTACTTCAGTTCTAGACTCATGCAAGTAAACATAATAATGGTAAAAATGAACGTAAATGAAAAAAATAATTAAATAAATATGAACCTCAACGCGACAAAATGTACCTTCGGACATTCTGACATTACTAGTAGAAAGCAGCAAAAAGCGGAAAAATGATGTAACATACGTTTTAGAAATAACACTGTATTTGTTATCTTTGAACACTGGGCTACCAAATGAACGAGTTTTAAAACATATTTATTTTCAATATTTCGAGTTATCTGCCCTTGTTTTAGCCCAAAATGCACATAATTTCCCTATATATATCGTTAAGCGGTAACCATAGCAACCGCATCATCATCAAAATAGACAAAATAATTATGACAGATTGCCTGTGAGGGTGGTATGCTTCTATCTACAGAACAGATTCTGATCAGTACTTAAACAGTTTTAAGCAAATGCATCGAGTTTTGTAATGTCTGCTAACAAGCAGAAATGCATTACGCAACTTCGACGTCATTTTTTCAGGACAATGACGTCTGTATGGTTCATATAGTAAATTGGTCATAACTCATAAAATAACTGAAATAATCTGGTCAAATAAAGACTAATAGACCCTAGAAACATCATACATTCAAAGTTACATTGTTTTTCTAATACTCAAAAAATTGTCAAAAGGTATGTTTTCTCACGTTGTGGCCCATATAAATAGATAACATGTTAGGCAAATATCTCATCTTTTCCTTTATTCAAAAAGAGATTGTACAGAAACTCGCCACTTAGTTTTCTGTAAAATTATTCAAGAAAACATTTTCTTAGATGCACTTAACAAGTAATTTCAGATATTGTGCAAAATTTCTTACTACCAAAGAAACTGACCTAGTTTTGGCTGCTGGAACAGTATTTAACCAGGTGGTCCTGTGGTCACCAAGCAGTGCACCTGATGATGATGGCCATATTGTACCCTTCCACATACTAACAGGACACCAGGTAATGGTTATAGGAATCTTTTGGCATAATCACGGGGGGAAAAGCAAATGAGGTGCAACTCCAAAATTCTGAAATTTTTGCATGTCGATATTTTGCAAATTTGCTATTTCTCAGTTATTCCAAGGTTTTGAATTAACAAAGGAGGATGCATGTAGTCTTTACGGCTTTTCGTGACTCTTTATAAGCTAAAATTTTGAATTTTCAAATATTTGTGAAAATAAGGCCTCACAAACTTATCTGAACTTCAGTACTTTTTCCCTCAGCTGCTGGGAAAATACATTTGTATAATGTCACCAGAACTGCCATGGTTAGATAACATGGACACATCCCTTATTGATTTGTTTGAATATTCCAGGGGGTGAGTCTTAGGCTATATCATATCACTTTCTCCAAGTAAAATAATGATTGCTCCCTCTTCAAATAGGAGACATGAAGATTTCCTTGGTTAATGTGATTTATTTGTTTATTTTTCTAGGGGGTGATTTTCTCTATTGAGTACCATCCAGGATTGCAGAGAATCTGTTCTGTATCAGATGACAGGAGTCTGAGGCTTTATCAAGTCACTTTCCCAAACACAGATATTGGTTGCTCCCTTAGTGGCTGGGAGAATATGGAGACCTCCCTGATTTATGTGCTGTATGGTCATTCCGCCAGAGTGTGGGATGTAAGGCTGATGACCAACATGGTTATAAGCATAGGAGAGGTAGGATGTAGTTTAACACATTAAAGACGAATGGACTTTCCCATCATTGTCATTTGGATGAGTGTCTACTTTCATTTGTAGGGGCATCAGGAGTAATTAGAAATTTGTATTTCATTTTTCAAAAAAAAATCTCGCAGCAAACAGAATAGCACCAGATGTGACGCCACATTCTGCCCAGGAAAAGTGAAGTCAAACCATTCATAGATATATTAAAGTCTTAATGAATTACTATGGTGGTTATTTGGGTGTCTAATGTAAGGTATAAGTCCCATAAAATGGAGGCAACACCCTGACATGCCCATAGCTGTTAACTGGGATGTTAAGTTACACAAATAAAACAAAACAGCTAGAAAATACATTTGAAACTCAACATGAGAAAATCAGCTTCAACATAAAATCGGCCTTTACATTCAAAGAAAAAAGCTAGAAGTTTGAATTTAAGAAGAAGAAGAAGAGGGATTGTACTATCTGTGTAGCGAAAACAAAGACGCTGATCAGCTGTGCAGTTACTGCACAGCTGAACTGTGTCTTTGTTTTCACATATAGGCAAAAATGTGGTCCTCTCATGATGCGACTCGTTTGATTTTTTCAGGATGCCACTTGCTGTGTGTGGAGCTATGATGGACATATTTTACAGAAGTTCAAAGGTCACAAGGTATATAACTTGAAGATTTTTATACCCCCGGCATTTATGCCGACGGGTATATAGTTTTCGCTTTTCCGTTCGTCCGTTCGTATGTTCGTTTGTTAGTTCGTTTCTTCGTTCGTAATTCCGGAACGTTCGTAGAATTTATGTCAAAGTTTTGGTTAAAGTTTCTCTAGAGGTGTATATCTCATGAACCAATGGTCAGAAACCATTCATATTTGGACCATAGGTACCCTATAGGGTTTGCTTTGTTTCCATGAGGTCGGACCCCAGGGTCCATGCCCGGGGGTGGGGCTGGAGGTCAAAATCTAGGTCACCTTTAAAATGTGCTGTTTACAATGTTAATGTTTCTTCTCTAAGTCCATATCTTATGCCCCTATCACACTACGATAAATTGCCTCATGAATCGTCACGAATTGACAATTTTTGACAATTTTTTCGATTTGTAGCTGAAATGTAACCGATTCGTATAGTTCTTAACTAATTCTTACAGTTCGTAGTTAGTTCTTGCGAATCGTGGGTCAGTCAGAAATTCGTGGCCAAAGTTTTGAACTGTTCAAAACTTTGGTCCCGAATTTTCGACCCAAAAAATTCGCATTTAATTCTTAATATAGTCGTAGTGCATTCCGCGACATCGTAACTGAATCTTATCTGATTCGGATGCACTCGTAACTCTTTCGGGCATTCTGGAGCTTGTCACCCAACTACGAATTGACAACGAATCCGTTACGAATGTCGCGAATACACACTGAAGCAGATACGAAATAGGTAAGAACTATCGACGAATTCATATCAATATGCGAATCAGCCAAGAGTCTCACGAAAGACTTGCGACTTTACTACGAGTTTGTATGAAGCTGGAGATTAATGGAATTTAATATGGCAGTTTATAGCACGAATGTTAGCCGACTGCACTGGAACGCGCCACGAAGTCCACGAATCTTACAACAGAAATACATTTATAACGAAAAAGGTACACCAAAGGACGGGAGAAAGATACATAGAAAAGCAAGGTTATCATTTAGGGTGCGGCAGAAGGCAGTTCCGTTGAAGAGAAGCTGCTTCTTTACTTCTGAGAATCCATCCTCAGAGGTGAAAAACATTACAGGGATAAAGCTACAGTCAGGGACTCAGAGATGTAATTTATGAACTGAGTTTCCCAAGTATCATCGAATTGGTGTTGGGGGCCATAGTCGATAGAGTAATAGCATGAGAAGTTGACCATCATCCTTCATTTAATTTGAAACTGATTCTCAAGCAGGCGTATTATAACTTTTATAACTATCTTGAGAAAAAATCTCACGAATTGTCAAGAACAGATACGAATATTTATTATTCGCACATGTTATCGTCATACTCGTAACTGATTCGTAACTGAATCTCAAACTTTCGCGCAGCATACCCTCAATAGATTATGTAAATCGTTAAGAATTCTTACCAAGTTCGTGCGATTGCAGCCGAATTCAGCCGACTCCGCCGAATATTCGTAACGCTGTCGTGTCTGTGTCCTTACTGGTTCGTATGTAGTTTCAAATAAAACCAAAAAGTTCACGAAATTCAAATTCCACGAATCCTAAAAATTATGAATTCGTGACGATTTGTGAGACTATTTATCGTAGTGTGAGAGGGGCATTAACAAACAATCATAGGAATGTATTCTTATTTACTTCATTGGTAGCCTATAGGGTTTCCTTTCATATTCAGTGGTACCATCCCCAGGGGTGGGGCTTAAGGTCAAAATCTAGGACACATTTATATGATAGATACCATGATAATTTTTCTGTAAGTCCATTTTCTTGACATCAAATAAGTATTGTCAAAAAGCATTCATTGTAAGGTTCATACTCTAGGGTCCATGTGGGGGGGGGGGGGGGGGGCTAGAGGTCAAAATCTAGAACTTCTTTAAAAATTGTGCTTTCTTTACTTTTTTTAACCACCATGTTTAGAAATCATTCATTCTTGCACCATAGGTACTCTATAAGGTTTGCCTTGTTCCTAATGACATTACACTGTAGGTTCCATGCCCAGGGTGGGGCTAGAGGTCAAGATCTAGGACATCTTTGATTTTTTGTTTTATTAATGTTATTAAAGAATGACATTCTATTTTCCATCTAGGACCGAGGACCTGACCCTCAATGTCCGCGATCAAGTCCTAGATTGAGTATACAAGTCAGCTCTGTATACTGCTCTATAATAGTCTGTCATTCTACTACACTCACTCCCCCCCCCCACCCCCAACCACAGCCAGTGGTTTTAGACGGTGCTTTTTGCAAATTCAAATTTTCAAGATTTACTTGTTGAGGGTGCTCGTTTTAATTCGGGAATTTAGATTTGATGTTTCAATCAGTGAACATGTCTGGGTAGGGTGAGGTGGGCTTAGGGGTGGGGGTAGGGAGCTACCAGCCGGGGGTATACGTGCCTCTCAAGGCACTTTTTCTAGTTTTCTTAGTAGTGCTTCACAAGGTTTCAATCAATTCATATGTAAGGAATGCTTTCATGGAAGAAATTATATGAGCCACGATGCAAGAAAACCAATCTTGGTTTCCGAGCGGGTCAGATACAAACTGATCTGTACAGTCTCAGAAGAAGAATATGAGCGTGAAATTTCCAATTTAATAAGTAGAGGGATTGTACTACCGGTATCACTGAAGTGAAAACAAAGGCACTGAGCACTTGTGCAGTTACTGCACAGCTGATCTGCATCTCTGATTTTGCCATGCAAAAAAGCTGGTTTTCACAAGAACAAGAAAAGAGTGACATAAAGATGTCAATGTTCTATCTGTTTATTTATGTTTTTTTTAATGTAATGCTTTTGTGTTTACTTTAGTATGTCACAAATTGTACAATGCCTCATTATGTCTGAAATGTCTGTCCACTTAAATATCTTTTTCTGAAGATATACAGATAATTTTATATTAGACTTAATTAGACTTATTACATGGACATGTTATCTTGATGTGTGTGTTTGTTATGTAACAGGGCAAGAGTATTTGGAGTTTGGCTGTAGACACAGAAGAACAGTTTGTTGTAAGTCACATTCTCTTATGGTGGTGATGTAGTGGTAGAGCACATGACTTGCTCCAGGACACAACATGCTGGACTTAGGTACCGAACTCAGAACCTCTTCCTGGAGCAAGGCCCTTAAAGCTTTCCATAGTACTGTTTAATACCCAGGAAGCTTTTGCGCTGTCCCGACATGACTGAAAAATTGATGTCTGGGATGTTCAACCATATAAACCAAACATATTTTATCCAAAATAAGTTTACATTTGAACTCAGCAGTCATTTTTGTAAGAGGTCCACTTGTATAAGAGAGCCAGACTAAAACATTCCCAATCGTTGGCACTACATGTGCTGCAACATGAAAAAACTATGCGAAAACAAAGGTACAGCTTATCAGTGCATTTGGCTTTGCTTCATGGATGCAATTCGTCCTCTTAATATATCTGTAATTTCAAGCTTTTTTGTCTTTTGTGAATGTATAGACCGGTTTGTGACAGGCCTGGTCGGAAGTCCTGAAGACCGATTTTCACATGTTGCAACTTATTTGATATACATTGTGTTTACGACAAAGGATTCTTGCATCATGTCTCATATATTGCTGTTAGAAACACTTTTTCCCATCCAAACTGTGTGTCATGAAGCTGAAATGAAAACTGTTATCAAAATGAATAGGATTTTGGCAGTTGGCAACTTTTTTGTGCCATATGATGCATACATACACAATGAACAAAGTCAAAAGAGTCAGAAATTGATCAGGGCCCAGTTGTTCAAAATTAACGATGTCATTAGTTAACGATTCGTTAAAATTTCAAACATGAATATTACAAATACAGTTTTATTTTTTGTTGATAAAATTTGAGAATCCTTTGCATTGCAAAAAATAAAAAAATAACAGTGTATTTGCTAATGTAGTGGGCATTTACTAAACAAGTTTAGGTCTTAACGACGACGTTAAGTTAACAAAGTTTTTAACAACTGGCCCCTGGTTCGCAAGCTACTCTTTTGTGTGATGAAATCAATATTGGTCACTTGAACTGCACTTCTCCCATATTTGATCTTTCAGTCCGAGGTAAATTTCAGTCAGTTTCGTCAATTTTAAACACCTATAAAATCATAATATGCCAGATTTATAATAGATTTCATATCTTAGGTTGAAGAAATTATAAAGATCTAAAAAAATATGCATTTGCTTTTATGAAAATTTTAAATTTGAAAAAAAAACAACTAAATTTCGCCACTTAAGATATGCAAGAAAAGAAATTCAATATTCATTTAGGTCACCATTTGGCTCACTCAATGAGTTAGGTGATGATAAATGTGCCGTCTCGTGGGAAAACCAACAGTGTGTTTTCCAAACGGGTTCAACACAAAGCGACCTGTACAAGCACAGAAAAGAGCTAGAAGCTGGAAATTTCAGATTTAAGAAGAAGAGGAAGTATACTATTCGTGTAGCAAAAACAAAGGCGCTGATCAGCTTCAGCTGATCTGCGCCTTTGTTTTCGCTTATGCAAATTGTTGGTTTTCTCACGAGGTGGCTCAAATGATGACCGGTGGGACATAATTGTCTTATTATCAAACTCATGATAGATTCTTATATTCTTTCACTAGGTAACAGGTGGTGGGGACAGCAGTATAAGACTGTGGAACTTACGACCAAATGACACAGAAACTCAAGCTTCTACACAACACCACGATCTTCAGGTAATCATAATAGAGATATACTAGGATAATTTTTCACTTTTTTTTCCCACTTTTTCGCTCTTGGCCCTTTTTCTTCTTCAGGAAAAAAAAAAACCGTTTGATTAACTTTGATTTCTACAGTTAGGTGGCATTGATTTTGAAATTTCATAAGCTTGATGTTAGAAAAAGAATTCTACAATATAATAAGTATAAAATATTGAACAAACCACCTCACACGAGGGCAAAAAAATGTCTAATATATTCAAATTATTTTCAGATCAGTTTCAAAGACTTTCCAAGAAGTGTGAAGTTTCTCAGTGAACATTTGGTAGTGGTCATGACAAATGAGGGGTAAGATTATTCATTACAAAAAACATGCCCATGCAATATACAGTGATTTCTTTTTAGCTATTGACATTGAAAATATCATTGGAAAAATTGGATTTTTTTTTTTTTTTTCGCTGAGGCATTCTAACATTTACCCACACTTTATGTTTTGGATAAAAATCAATAAAACATGTATACCCCTGTACACCCCAGTTTTACTATACTAAAGGACTTTGAAAATGCCTCAGTGTACTTTGGTTATCATTTGCTTAAAACTTCCTTAGAAATGAGCGGATGTATAAAATAAATATAGTATCGAGTACTGCAACATGATAAACAGTATTTATCCATAAAGATCCATAAAAGATTTGTTTGCTGGTTTGTTTTCTACAGCTGTTTTCACAGACGTCAAAACGTTAAAACAGCTACAATAAAGGGTTTTTGTAAAACAAATCGTCTCTGGTGATAGCTAATAAACTTAAGCACAAGAAAAAGCAAAATAGAAATTAGGGCTTTCTTTCAGTGTCGTTTAAGGTGCAAGCGTTCTTTGCTGATGTCAAGCGTAAGTGTTCAAAATACATCTAGACATTTGATTGCAGAATCAAAAGTTATTGTAATTTTTACGTAAGTCTGTGCCTATTTATTTTGTACAAACAACTTTTGAATTTGTGACATTTTGCACACAAAAATTAATGTTTTCTGATTAAATTTTAAAGGGATGTAATTACCACGGCTTTAGTTCAAATGAAAGCCAGCTGACAGCATTTGCTTGGTTTTTGATGTTAATTTCTAGAAATCATGTTGTATCTGATGAATATTTTCCGTCCTCAAAATTTGTTTTTGTTGTATTGAACTCTGGGCAATGCTTGAATTTATTGTGTATGACGTTAATAACTGGCGTTGACCCTTCGGTTTTGGTATTGAAGTTTAGCAGACTGACTGTACTTTTCAGTTCAAAAATATTTTTGCTGATATGTCCTATATTCTGAGAGTTGGAATCAATAAAATATGTGAGGCGTTTTCAAAGTCCTTTAGTATATATAAATGTGGGGTTTTCAAGGGTTATATATTACACAGACATGCTATCCTGATGAAGTACAGAATTGTTGATTTGATTGTATCATTGGCTCTTTAATGCTTGTTTTGTCTGTACAGTTTTTGTCAGACTGATTTTAGAGGTCTTCAGCAGGATTCATACAGTTGTCTTCAGACAGATTCATACAGACCTAGAAATGTCCTTGAATTTGACCTTTGTCCTTGAAAACTCCTGGATTTTAAAATGGCATTGTCCTTGCTTTTTATCGCACCTGCTTATAGCAGGGTGCGATATAGGAGTCCAAATTTCTGTCCGTCCGTCCGTCCGTCCGTCCGTTCGTTCGTCCGTCCTTCCATCAACATTTACGTCGAAGTTTGGTTTTCTCTACATAAGTGATAGCTAGGATTGTGAAACCTTGCATAGTAATTGTCCTTGACATACCCTTCAAGCACGCACCTTGACCCAGTGCCCTTGACCTATATTTCACGGTCCATTGACTTTGTTAATTTTTACGTCGAAGTTCCGTTTTCTCTGTATCATTGATAGCTGTGAGTGTGAAACCTTGCATAGTAATTGTCCTTGACATACCCTTCAAGCACGCACCTTGACCCGCTGACCTTGACCTATATTTTACGGTCCATTGACTTTGTTAATTTTTACGTCGAAGTTTGGTTTTCTCTGCATCAGTGATAGCTAGGATTGTGAAACATTGCATAGTAATTGTCCTTGACATACCCTTCAAGCACACACCTTGACCCGCTAACCTAGACCTATATTTCAAGGTCCATTGACTTTGTTAATTTTTACGTCGAAGTTCCGTTTTCTCTGTATCAGTGATAGCTGTGAGTGTGAAACCTTGCATAGTAATTGTCCTTGACATACCCTTCAAGCACGCACCTTGACCCACTGACCTTGACCTATGTTTCACGGTCCATTGACTTTGTTAATTTTTAAGTCGAAGTTTGGTTTTCTCTGCATCAGTGATAGCTGTGAGTGTGAAACCTTGCATAGTGCGATATCGACCTCCGCGGAGTTCTTGTCATAAAAGTGCCCTTGAAAATGAGAATTATGAAAATTCAAAGACTGACTTGGAAAAATTGGAGGCCAAACTTCAAAAGAAAGTGATAATAATTTTTTATATTGAAGAGAAAGATACTTCATTTCACCAAAGGTGAAATCTGATTGGGAATTTTGAAATCTGAACTTTGGGCTTAGACACAATCACTAACGATGCCATGGCCCAATGTGAGAAAAGTGAAAAATACAATGCTTGTGGCAGTATGATGAAATTTCATGAAAAATGAAAATTAACCTGGAATTTTGTTTTCCTATTTCTGTATGAACCCTGTCCTGGGTAAGAATCCATTGCTGCCATGTCGTGCCAATTAGCAAGATGCATTAACTCCTCGTAGTATTGGTTAAAACTCAGGAAACGGTGACACCATAAAAAAATAACTGAAACATTTTTGACAAAGATTTTAAAAACCCAAAACAATTGAACTGACATTATGAATATGTAAGCTTGTTAAAACTGCAGACTGGTTTTCTATTTATTTTAGATTTTTGCTTATCATAGACACAAGTTCTAATACCCTCATATACAAGATGCAAGATGACGCCTTTGCATCCTACAGTATATTATCAGTGTCACCACAGAAACACTTGGTTGCTATTGGAAACATACAGGGAACACTAAGGATTCTATCCTGGAATGGTTAGTTTTGGTATAGTAAAATTAAGAAATTTTAGTGTGACTTTTTTTGTGAATTTTCTATTTTCAAATTATTAGCAAGTTTTTGAATTAATGGGCAAGTACATGTACAATCTATAAATTTTTGAAAGCTTGTATCAAGTATTAATTTGTGAGAACTTTGAATTTGGCGCCAAAATATTTGTGCATTAACTACACATCTGATATGCGCATTTGTTTTCGCATATGCAAATCATAGGCTTTCTGATGCGGCAGCTCATTTCGTATTTTTAGGGTCATTCTTCCACTTTGACTGATTTATGGAGAGTATTTGTTTGTTATTGTGTTGGCTGTAGATTCTGTTTGCTTAAAAAATTGCATCAAATATTGAAATAAAATTATAAGATCACTCCTTATACCTCTGAAACTGAAAGTGGACTCATCCAATGATAATGGTTTGAAAGTCCATTCATCACTAAGGGTTTAATTTCAGATGGTTTACAGCAAGCCCCTAAGACTTCTGACACCATGCTGTATAAAGGGAGAATAACCAGTATAATTTGGCTAGATAATGAACACATACTGAGCTCAGGACCTCTTGGACAAATGGTAAGTAGTCTGATTAAGGTGAGTTCGGAACTTTTCACCTGACCATGTTATATAAGGGGGAAGATAACCAGTATTTTATGGCTAGATGATGAACATATACTGAGCTCAGGACCTCATGGACAAATGGTAAGTAGTCAGACTACTGTGGCTTGTGAGTTTTGGAAAATTTCACCTTACGGTGCTATATAAGGGGAAGACAACCAGTATCATATGGCTTGACAATGACTATATACTGAGCTCATGACCTCATAGGTTGATAGATTAAATGGACCCTGATGCTAACTTAAGAAAACAGTCTTCAAGGGTTCCGGCAAGGTCCCTGTCATTTGTATCCCCATCCACCATGGGACCGGGGATAGCGGGGGCTCACAAGTGCTTAAGTGCCAGGATTTAACTTCTGATGAGTCCTTGCAGTGCTGGGACTTATTTTCCCACCAATATACAGTCTCGATAATTCAAATGAATTAGTATTAAACTTTGTGTTTTTCACATTTAACTACTTTATGGCCCTATAGATTTTACCGCAAATTGGTCCTGCAATGTCGGGCTTTAAAAACTTAAAAGTCAAAAGATCTTCTTTTCCTTGGCCCCTTATGGATACAAATGGCTGAAGCATTATTGAATTCTTGTTTTGTTAAAGACATACATGTATTGTGCTTATCATGAGCAGTTTACTTCCAGAACATATGGAGATTTCCAGACAGTAAATCAGACCTTCCCCTCCAGTCGTTGTCCAGTTTTGAGTTACCGGAGAGTAAACACAGATGGGCTTCATCAGCTACATTGAGTCAGGACATGTCATACCTTATATGTGGAGACAAAACTGGCAGTGTCATGTTGTATAGTATGGTGAGTTTCCGTAATATGATTTGGTTTGTTGTTTAACATCCCAGAGGTGAGGGATGTTTGTAAGCATGCTTACCACAATTTTATTTTGTATATTTAATAGAATGAAAGGGCCTTTGCTTGAGAAAACCAACAGTTTGGGTTTCTGCCCAGTTCCGACAAAAACCGACCTGAAAAGTCACAGAAGCAGGCTAGAAGCTTGAAATTCCGGATTTAAAAAGAAGAGGAATTGCGCTGTGTAGCAAAAACAAAGACACTGATCAACTGTGCAGTTATGCACAGCTGATCTGCGCCTTTGTTTTGCCTATGCATGTTGTTTTCTCATGTGGTGGCTCAAATGTCTGATTAGCTGTTTGAGACAGTGTTTAGACAAGTAAACTAGTCTAGGTTTTTCCCAAGAGTCACAACCAGGAGACATACGTCTGTAATCATGCCAACTGCGATTTTATTTTGTAAAATCGTAATAAACTACATGTATTCATTTCAGTGATTAGCTGCTTCATTTCATAATTTAGGCAGGTAGACTAGCACAAATGTTTCCCAAGATTCATAAGCCGGAGGTGACCTATGTCTGTTGCCATGGTAACCAGGTGTACACAGCAGGGAGAGATGGGATCTATAGACTGTATGACTGGGGTGATGATCAACTCATTCTACTCAATAGCAGCAAAGTATGTGTGTAACCATGGCAACAGATTTGAATATATAGATTTTACGAAGGCTGCAACGTTAACTATGAAAGTGCTTTTAAAATAAGTGTGTAACAGGTCAACCTCATTATTTAGCTAACTTTGTTGTCCATAGAAGCAGACCGTGTTTTAAGTGAAACTGTGTTATAAGTTGGTCCGTATAGACATATAACGAAGCCATGACATGGCCATGTTATATTGAAAACCACAGTCTAGAGAGGTGCCTTGTATGAGGTTGAAGTGTATATTACAAGGATTTTGAAAGTTAAAATCTTTAAATTCAAAAGGCCAGGCCTTCTGTTAGGTTATTGTCTTGAAAATGGTTTGCTAACAATTTGATACTTTAAAGTCTGATATTTTCCTTTATGATAGTTTTTGAGTGTTGACAAACCTTAACAATTATTCGTGATCTTTGGCCAGGTATTTAAAGGGTTTGTTTGGATTGAGAGACTGACAGTAACACAAGATGGGGACATGCTGATCCAAGGCTTCAATGCTGTGAGTATTTCTGTATGGGAACATCTACACTAGAGTATGCACAGCACCAAGTGTGTTTGTGTCTCATCTTGAGAAAACTGGATCTTTTGCATATGCAAAAGCAAAAATGCAGATCAGCTGTGCAGTAACTTTTGCTACTAAGATAGTACAATCCCTTGTTAAATTGGAAACTTCAAGCTCCTAGCTTTCTGGCCACTTTGCATAGGAAGTGGTCAGAAAGGCCGAAGAAGGCTTCATTATTCTTATTCTTTATTGTGTAGCAGCTCTTGTTAGGATCTTCCCCTGTAACTTAGGATTGAAATTCATCAAATATAATGGTTTGTTTGTTTGCATTGAGATTTAACATCCAAGTCAACAATTTTTCAGTTGTGGAGGGATGGAGCCACTGCTTGCAGGGTATTAACCAGTTATCTAGGGAGTTAATGAGTCTTGCTCAATTATACAACTCGGTGTTGAAACCAGGTTCCGAGGTTATAAAACTTTTTTCATGCTCTACTCGTATGCATAAAATTGAAACTGCTCAGATAAATTGAAAATTCAGGTTTAGATCACCGAAGCCTGTAATTTATCCTGCTTATAAATGTTAAAATGCCAACAGTTGTTGGCATTTTAACATTTATTAGCAGGATAAGTTTTAGTCTCAGTAGAGCTGAACATAAAATAAGTTTTATAATCTTAGCGGTCAGAACCTCTTGATTGGGAGTCCTATGCTCTACCACTTGGTCATCAAGCTTGCCATAAAATTCATGCTGTCTATTCCAGTATTCTTACCTATTAAATCTTGTTACATCTTAGGAAGAGTGAACAAATTAGTTATTATATGAACTGCAATGAGAAAATCGGATTTTTGCCTAGGCGAAAACAAAGGCGCAGATCAGCTTCGTAGTAACTGCGAAGCTGATCAGCAGTTTCGTTTTCGCTACATGGTAATGATGGGAGAGTCTAATCACCACAAATGAGCCCCCTCATGAGAAAACCAGCAATCTGCATAGGTGAAAACAAAGATGCAGATCAATTCGTGAAGCTGATCAGCGCCTTTGTTTTCGCTACTTGGAAAGCACAATCTCTCTACCTCTTTCCGAAGTATCAAGTTTCTAGCTGTCTTCTGTGGCTGTACAGCCCAGTTTGTGTCGGACCTGTTCAAAAACCACTTTGTTTGTTTTCTTATGAGGCAGCTTAATGGGTAGATTTACAGGTAATGAAATATTGCATTATCCACAGAACAAGTTCATTGTATGGAGTGTAGATCAGAATCAGAAGCTGTTGGAGGTTGAGAGTGGAGGAGGTCACAGGTCATGGGATTTTATCCTCAATGATGGTTGTCATGGTAACCTGGCCAGGTTGCTGTACATCAAGGCCAGGGAGGTCGTTGTCAAGGAGATACTGCTGCAGTCACATCAACTCGTTGTGAAGGTATGTAATAGTAAATAAAAATCTTCATTTACAATTATTTCATGTAGTTTTGTTGCTTTGAACATAGATGTTACACCCTATGGGCGGTTTGCCTGTATTTGGTCAAGATGAATATCATCAACATGACAGGTATGACCCAGAGCTTGCTTAATAATGCTGAGTGCCAAGCAAGGTTGCCACTGGTACTATACTGGTACTATACTCCCAGAGTGGACACTCTAGCCATTATGCCAACTAGATTGTTTAACATGTAAACATTATCTTTTTCCTTAATATGGTAGGCGTATAAATTATCTGTACTGAGTACATAGATTGTCATAATCTTCAGATCTACCTCATAAATTGAGGATAAAAATACTCTGAATCCTGTGCTAGATTAAAAAAAAGTAGCTTTGACATTTTATTTGATCTGAAATTGTTCTTCACAATGGAATTGGCTATTTTAGACTAGTATGGCTTTAATTATATATATTTTACTCTCATTATAACAGGGATTGGATAGCCAACACAGAAATTGGCTTTGGCCCAACCACTTGTGTTATAAAGAGGTTGTGGTGTAGTCATTTTTCCTTTACAGGGGTGTTTGCATGGTAGAGAAGTTTGTGACATCAAGCATATAACATCAAGCCATGATAGCTCAGGTAAAAATCCATAAAGAATTTTGAAATAGTTTGATTGACTTTATTAGCTCACCTGAGCAGAAGGTTCAATGGTGAGCTTAAAGGATATTCAGGTATCTTGTGCCCCTAGACAGTAGTCACTCTTCATTCAAAAGTACAAAAGACTTGTCACATAAATATTTGTAAGATTATGTTGTTTGTTTTTTTATGATTTGAGCCACCTCATGGGAAAACCAACAATCTGCATAGGCGAAAACAAAGACGCAGATCAGCTTTGCGGTAACCGCGAAGCTGATCAGCGCCTTTGTTTTTGCTACTTGGATAGTACAATTCCTCTTCTACTTAAATCCGAAATTTCAAGCTTCTAGCTCTTTTCTGTGCTTGTACAGGCCGGTTTTTGTCTGACCTGTTCGGAAACCACATTGTTGGTTTTCCCACGAGGTGGCTCATTTCAAGAATGCACACATTTATCATACATCTTGTCATTTGCATGCATGTATCACAATAATCCCTCTGTATAGCATAATTTCTTACAACACAGATTGATGATACATCACACAGCACATCATAAAATAGAGTGATGAAAGCCTGATCAATTTGGCAATAACTTACAGTGAAGCTATATCATTTGACATCAACCTATTGTGAGTTTGTTGGCAAATTGCTCCAGCTTCCTATCACAGCACTAAATTTTGCCACCTGTGGTGTGATGTTGCATCAGTCTGTGCTGAAAGAATCACATGTATACAGGATGATAATGTGATTTGTTTTCAGGAAAACCAGTGCATTTGTTGGCTACTTGCAGTGAGGATACAATGGTGTGTTTACCAGTGATAAGCTGTATCCTTTTGTCAGA
Source organism: Rugalucina vietnamica (assembly GCA_964017185.1). NCBI lineage: Eukaryota > Metazoa > Mollusca > Bivalvia > Lucinida > Lucinidae > Rugalucina > Rugalucina vietnamica. The sequence continues at coordinate 42,518,508 of OZ024872.1, forward strand.
AAACTGTTTAAGAAAGCAGGTGTTTCTTGAAGTGCTGAGTACCTATCCTGTTAGCATAATGATTAGAGTCGGCTTCTGATGCAGTAGGTCATGGGTTCAATACCTGGTCGGTCATGCTTAAGGATGTTAAATATGGTTCCAGTGGCTACCTTGCTGAGTGCTCAACATTATAAGGCCAGTACTGGGACATGCTTGCCATGTTGGTGAATAATGCTCATTATGTCTAAAAAAAGGCAAACGGTCCATAGGATGAAACATACGATAAGGCGCTAATTTCACTGTTCCTGAATGCTTTGTTGGATAATCTTAAGTGTGCCATTTTTTGACAAATAACCAATTTTTAACTGCATTTACCTCTTGAAAAGAGTGATATAGGTTGCTAAAATTGTATAAAAAGGTGCAAGTAGGCAAAGGTCAGGAAAAGGCGCAATCAGAAAAAAGATTCCCACTCCAAAAACAGAGGTGGGAAAAAACCAAACTAACAATCAGGTACTTATACCATGAAAACATTTCGTAAGCCGAATGAGCAGCTATTTTCCCAATAGGTGGCCATTCAGTTACCTTAATTAAAAATATGAAAACATACATAAGGCGCCAACAGCACAAAAATTTTATAAACACCAAGACATAAAACAAAAAGAACCACCATATAAGTATCGACTTGGAACGATCAGTAACACAAAGTTACTGGCGGGCTTAAATCGATTTTACATGGCCATAAAACATTAAAATAGTTTTACCTACTATGATTGGTGTGAAAATTTGTGCAATAATACATCGATTTAGACTTGCGCATTTGTGTTACCTACATATACACTAACCATTGTGTAATCAAAGAAAATTTCAGTTTTTGGCCCTTAAAGAAAGTGCAATCCGAGATACTTGAAGATAAACAAATTTAGCTAACAGAAGCATCTTTCAGTTCATATTTGGATACTTTTATTATACCCCCGGCATTTATGCCGACGGGTATATAGTTTTTGCTTTTCCGTTCGTCCGTTTGTATGTTCGTTGGTTCGTTCGTTCGTTCGTTAGTTCGTTCGTTATTCCGGAACGTTCGTGGAATTTATGTCAAAGTTTTTGTTAAAGTTTCTCTGGTGGTGTATATCTCATGAACCAATGATCAGAAACCATTCATATTTTAACCGTAGATACCCTATAGGTTTTGCTTTGTTTCTGTGAGTTTGGACCCTGGGTCCATGCCCAGGGGTGGGGCTAGAGGTCAAAATCTAGGTCAACTTTACTTTGGGTCAAAGTTTTGGTTTAAGTTTCACTGATGGTGTATATCTCATGAACCAATGATATTTTAACCATAGGTACCCTATAGGGTTTGCTTTGTCTCTGTCAGTTCGGACCTTGGGTCCATGACCGGGGGTGGGGCTAGAGGTCAAAATCTAGGTCACCTTGAAAATGTGCTATTTACATAGTGTTTTTTCATCTCTAAGATCATATCTTAACAAATACTTATAGGAATGTATTCCTGTTTGGATCATAGATACCCTTTAGGGTTGAATTAAATTTCTAGGGGTGGGACTCGAGGTCAAAATCTAGGACACATAAAATACAGTAGTTACCAAGATTAATATTCTGTGTGTCTATATCTTGACGACCATGTATTAGAAAGCGTTCATGTTTACAACACAACATAGGTACCACATAAGGGCTAGGCCCACTGGTCCATGCATAGGGTGGGGGTGGGAAGTAGGACTTTTTTTTTTTTTTTTTTTTTTTTTTTTTTTTTTTTTTTTTTTTGTTAAGAATGACATTCTACTTTCATTTCAATCTAGGACTGAGGACCTGACCCAAAATGTCCGCGCTTATGTCCTTGATTGGGTATACACATCAGCTCTGTATACCACTCTAAAATAGATATGTCATTCTAAAACTACACTTCCCCATGTTTGTATGTAAAGTACTTTACACTGCTTATTTCTAAAATGTACTTTATAAGGGTACTGTCTTTCATTGGTGATGCGAGGTTGAATGTCAGGGGTGAGCATGTGCCGGGTTGTTTAGGTAGGGGGTGGGAAAGGGGGCTTGGTGGTTTCTAAAATGTACTTGATAAGGGTACTGTTTTTCGTTGGTGATGTGATGTTCAATGCCAGGGGTGAGCATGTGCCGGGTTGTTAAGGTAGGGGGTAGGGAAGGGGGCTTGGTGGCTACCAGCCGGGGATATACGTGCCTCTCAAGGCACTTTTTCTAGTTATCTTTAAAGAATTTATACTATGACTATCTTAACTTTATTCAGATAACGAACATATTCAGCCGGACATTGATGTTCTCCATACATTGTCAGGTCATATATCTAGTGTCAGGTGCCTATGCATCTGTGAATCAAGTGTGACTTCTACCCATAATTCCAAAGTAAACAGGAAGTTACTCTTCTCTGCTGGAGGTAGAGCACAAATGAAAATATGGCGGCTAGATATTAAATGCTGTGGTCCTGAAAACTCATTTAATACGGCAAATGTGTGTAAAGGTTCAAAAAATCTCAGTAAAGATACCGGAAATTGTGAAAAGTCTGAGCCAAACGATAAAGTAGAAGAAAACTCATTGCCTGTGATATCTGACAAAAGTGATAGTACTTTTCAAAGCTCATCACAATTTTCAAAACAAAACAATCTAGGCTCCCCATCTACATGTATTAACATCAAGAGAAATGAACACATTCTTAATTCAACAGAAATAGGAATGGAACATCATCAACAGATAAGCACTGGGCCAACATCTAAAGCATCTGATTCGAGCCTGAAACCTGCCACTACCTGTCAGTATGAGAGTTTAGCTGGGGTGCTGTTGGGCAGCCATAAGAAAAGAAAAGGGAAACCTTGGAGGGTCAAGGAGGATAACTCTGATCCAGAGACGAGAATTCTGGATATGACTGTGTTCAAGGCTACAGAATTGTCAGAGAACTACCCAGAGACAGTGTATTTTCTTACTGTGGCATGCTCAGATGGATTAATAAGGTAAAGAATCCCCCAGTTTTGTAATTGACCAATTTATCTGCACCCATTTTACATGAGATTATATCAACAAGTATTCTCCATTGGCTGTTTGCATTTTTTGTCCTAGATTTTTGTCCCATATTAATTGCCAGTTTATTGTATGAGTGATAGTTGGCATTTTAGTGTATATTAACTACCGGCCTTGCACTATCTTTCTAAAAGTATCCTTTGCCAAAATCACTCTTTTCCGAAACATCTCAATTATATTATGAGCATGTCACCCTTTTACATACCTTGTAAAAAGGTTCAATGATTTTATTGTCCAGTGAAAGCTAAAAATCTGAATTTCATTCCCTAATTGTTTCAGATTTTTCTTGTTTGAAGAAGACACAAGGGAAATAACTTTCATTGCTTCTTCCAACTTTCACAATCATTGTGTTCTGAAGGTTACCCATGTGATCCACAATTCAGATCAATTGATCCACAAAGCAGATGTGATCCACAAATCAGATCATGTGACATCAGCCATAGTTCTCTCTGCTGCTACAGATGGGAAAGTTGCATTCTGGGATATAACTGCAATGTGTAAATCTGTGATCAATGATGTTATAAGGGATAAAATAACAGAAATTGATGATAATAAAGTATGCGATTCTGGTACAAAAGTGGTTTTGGAGAAGAAAATGCAGTCACAGCATACTACATGTATAAGTTCACGCAATTACGGTTCTGTGACAAAATCAAATATGTGTTTATCAGAAGAAAATGTAGTAGATAATGCTGTTGATCCAGTGTGTAATAAAGAAAGTGGTGCTACTAATTTAATGTTTAATGGGAAAGGAAATACATTTGAGTCATTTTGTAATTCAGAAGAAAGCAGTGATAGAGTGGGTAATAAGGAAAGTAGTGCCACTGATGTAGTGTCAAATAAAGAAAAAGTGTTTGATACTGTGTGTAATACAGAAGATAACATCAGTGATACAGTGGGTTATAAGGATGAAAATGCAAGTGACAATGCAAAGGATGGAGTGGGCAGTGAAGAAGATCAGATGCTAGAGCTGGCACCGGTTGGCTGGCTTGACTGTCATCAGTCGGGGATCAATAGTATCTACTTTGGGAAGCATAAAGGTAACAAATGACCTGTGCCGCATCAGAAAACCAAAAATCTGCATAATGCAAAACCAAAAACGCAGATCAGCTATGCAGTAACTGCACAGTATGATGCCTCTTCTTTCCAAATCTGAAATTTCAAGCGTCCAACTATTTGGTGTGTCTGTACAGCTCAGTTTGTGTTAGACCTGGTTGGAAATGCAGATCGCTGGCTTTCTCGTGCTACTGCTCAAATGATCTGCGATGTAGAGAACCAGTCTTCGGGGTGTCCGAACATGGTCTGACACAAACAGGGCTTTAGTGAGTGAGTGATTTGCCTGAAATTACACATCGATAAAAATTCATTCCTATAATTATCAAACTTTTCCCTAAATTCAGCTGAGGGAGAAGTGAAAATGTTTAGAATATATAGGCAAAATTGAAATTCAAGTCAGGACTTAACCCAAATTACTTAAGCGGAAAAGTTTATGTTAGCTTGAACCCTGGCAATCTTTTCAGTACCTAATGCATATTTTTCAGCTCCTGACACATACATCCTGATCACAGGAGGAGATGATAATGCTGTACATATCAACCTGATCTCACTAAGCAAGCTGGTTACCAAGGTTACCGGTAGTCCTGGAGAGGTCAAGGTCATTGGCTCAGGAAACGATGTCAGTGCTCATGCTGCTCAAATTACAGGTGAGGCATGTCACGGAAAGGTACTCTCCACCCTGTATACCCTGCTTGATCAATCAGACCACAACATACAGCAAAGCAATATAAATTTGTCAACATTCTACAAAGAAGCAATGAACTCTTGGTTGTAGGATGTTTCCCAATCAATCAGGCTTCTTATCACAGCACTCTAATTTGTCATATTTTGTGTGATATTGCATCAGTCTGCGCTGTAAGATAATATAAAAAAGTTTCTTTCTTTGACTGATGAAAAATTTCAGGGGTTTTTGACCCATGCAGACCTTAAGTCCGTAAGTATATATAAAAGTGGGATGTAAGGGGTATACATATCAAGGGTATGTTATCTTGATGTTGGGCTAACCATTTCGGTTAGAGTTTTTGTTTTTTGTCTAATGTCATAGTAAATGCAAAACAGAAAATCAATCCTTAATGCAAAGTGTGAAATCAATGGCATTTTAGGCTTCTTTTTTAGGGGAGTATGCTGGCCAAGGGGTGAGTGCATCAGACTGAATTGAGATGGTGGCGGATTCAAACTCCACTGGTGCCAGATTCAGTGGGTTGTCTTCTCAAGCAAGACACATTAACTCACCATTTTAATCACATTAAATTGCATATATATTTATAAATTTACATTGTCATACCTACATTATGTATATATTTACATTGTCATACCTTTAGGTGTATGGTACCTGGGCAATGACCACATTGTAACAGCTTCCATAGATCAGAGGGTCTGTATCTGGGCTTTAACTGTGCAAGATTCTGACATCAAGGTAAACTATACTAATGTGTTTTTCTCTTTTAAGCAAAAATAAACAGGTTTTGTTTCCCTAAAATGTGGCAAAGTATAAATCTATGACGAGAGCACCAATGGTCCTGTAAACACTCACCTGAGATCTGGTATATGCCAATAAACATGTTTCTTTTTGTTTTATGTCTTGGTGTTTAATTTTTTGTGCTGTTGGCGCCTTATGTATGTTTTCATATTTTTAGTTAAGGTAACAGAGTGGCCACCTATTGGGAAAATAGCTGCTCATTCGGCTTGCGATATGTTTCATGGTGTTAATTTGGTTTTTTCCCACCTCGGTTTTTGGAGTGGGAATCTTTTTCTGATTGCGCCTTTTCCTGATCTTTGCCTACTTGTACCTTTTTTCTTTTTTTTTTCAATTTATGTTCATATACATTTATATAACCCCAGGATGGGAGCAGATGGGCCCTGGTATCTTTTTTTTCAGAATCAATCTTCATTTGCCATTTTCTTACTACTTTTTTCCCCATTCAAATGGGCCACCTATGTGCAGTAAAATAGCATGCCAAGTCGGTACCTGCACCTCGTGGGGAAAAATATATTGCACTATTGCCTGCTGAAGCATGAAATAATCCAGAGTTTGTGGATAAAGTAGACAATTCTGTCCAAAGGTTCATCATTTAGCAACACCAGGCTTGCACATTCACAAATCAAAGTTGGAATTTTTGCTTTACACATCTTATGGTGGTCGGGTGGAAATCTGGGTCCCTGCCCATTGGGGCCTAAAGAAATAGCGGGCTTGTACCTCCAGGCAAAGCTTATATGCAGCTGACTGACCATCTGATTACTGGTAATTACAGCCTGCCCAGGGAAAGTGGTTCAAGCAAACCGTGGTTCAAGCAAACCACCTTTGTGGCTTACTTGGATGGTTTTGTTCTAAGCACTTGTTGGATGTCATGACATCCTCATTTTGTGTAAAAATCCCATAAATTTAGGCAACGTCCATACTTGACCTTAGCTGTTGACTGGGACGTTAAGCATCACTTTAGGTGGCAAGGCTTTATTTTCATAGACATTACCTGTGAAAATGCTTCAATCATGTCACGATTTTGAAATAGCACATTTGTTATGTTGTCGTGAAATGCATTCTTACCAACAAAGTTACAGGACATCTTTTACAGCTAGTGCTATCTATTTTCTTTAAGATGAGATCATCCCTTGGTAAAATAACCTCACTTACCTGAGTAAAGATGCCTTAACATGGTAAAACATTGGATTTTTATTTTCTGATGTTCAAGTGATAAATTATTTTCAGTTGAAGCTGGCAGCCTGTAAGTTTATAGATGTACCAGATATTTCCAACATTGATGTTTGGAATCATGGGTAGGTATTCACAAGACCAGGCCACAAGGCTATTAAACTTGTTTCATGTTCAACACAACAGAGTCTGAAATTTCAAACTATTATTTGGGTCTGGTGGGTCGTAATACCCTTACTTGGGGTTACATGAGATGCCTCGAAAAATCAGTAGCTGAGCACTTTGAACATACATACATATACTTTGTAGAACCTTTCCATTTAATCAGTTTACCAACCCTCAACATGATAAACCTGCTTATTTTCGATTTTCAAGATTAAAAGCTTGTATTATTTCAGTTCTTTTGAAACTTGACAATTTAGAATTTGCACATCTTAAAATTATGAAGGCAGTGAAAATAAATTTGCTAGTTTTCCGTTTCTTTCAGAGACATCATATATCTGGCAGCGTGTGGTGTGGGGTTGGAGCTGATGGAAATAAAATTGGATGATATCATCAGAGATACTTGACAAAAAGAATGACTTCATAATGATAATTAAGTTTTATTGTTAGGAAGATACAAAAGAAAAAAAATTTATTATATGGCAAGTGATGAAATATAGAGAAATATGTATTAAATATAACCAATATTTGAAAAAGTTATATTTTCACATGTGAAAATATAAAAAAGTTATATTTTCACATGTGAAAATATAAGATTTGGGAATACGTAAATTACGATTCCACCGTTTCATTTCTAATTTATACATAACTAAATTTTACAATCTATGCTATTGTTGACGCAATGAACGTTCACACACAATAGCGACGTAATGACGTGACGTAATGACGTCATTTAGGATTCTGACGTCATATGCTTTAGCGCACAACGTTACAATGACTACATGCAATATAATAAAAAGAAAATTCAAGTTTTTGTCGTGAATATGAGTTTTATTTCATCTCGTGAAGTGAAAAATTATATATTTCATTCGTGCCTTCGGCACTCATGAAATATAATTTTTTTTCACTTCACTCGATGAAATAAAACTCATATTCACTCCAAAAACTTGAATATCCTCTATATATTAGATGAATGCAGTTTGTTTCTTTTTCTTCCTTGTAGCATTTAGAACCTAGGAAAATTACTTAAAAATACAATACCCCTAAGGATGCTGATTTGGGGCCTTAACTCAATAGACTTTGCTAACAAACTTTTGATTTTCCCCAAGGAGCCTCTATCATGTAAAATTTGGCTTTCAGCAGCCAAGAGGCTAGGGGTTTTTAGGATGCTTTCTCTTGAGAACATCTGAATTCTGCATATTTGAAAACAAGGGTGCTGATCAGTTCACTGTCAACACCCAGCCATCGTGTCTATTGTTGTTACTGTTTAAATATTCAATTCCGCTTTTCCTAATTTCAACATTAGCAGCCTCTATAGCTTTGTGGTTACATCACTCACCATAAACCATGGGGATAGGCTTTTCCAGTCTTTTGAATGAGACTTTTAGCCTGTGTTCTGTCTCCATATGACCTGAGCTGTTCAGTGGCACATAAACACAAAATCAACAAGGAAAATCCTAAATTTCCAGACCAGTCAAAGATCTTTTGCAGCAGCATAGATTGTCAAACCAGTTATACCTGTTATGAGTTTTCTCCACTGTTTTTGAAAGGGTTTGAAATGACAATTTGAGAGGTAGATTGACATAAATAATGACTATGATCTTTTATTCCTGATGTGAAGTCTCTACATACACGCTATATGAGCCCCCCCCCCCCCCCCCCCCATAAGAAAACCAACAACATGCATAGGTGAAAACAATGGCGCAGTTACTGCACAGCTGATCAGCATTCTTGTTTTTGCAACACGGATAGTACAATCCCTCTACTTCCTAAATACGAAATTTCATGCTTCTAGCTGTCTTCTGTGACTGTACAGCCCGGTTTGTGTCGGACCTGTTTGGAAACCACATTGTTGGTTTTCCCATGAGGCGGCTCAAATGTAGCAAAAATTAGATCCCTGGACCATCAATAGACCAGTCCATGAAGTAGCATATGATATGAAACTTGGGACGAAATGCCACAAGATTTCAGTACACTTTGGTTGTTTGCACAAGTATTTGTACTTTTTCAAACTGAATACCCTTTCACATGCTACTCCATGGACTCGCCTAACTTTTGACGCGCAAGAGGTCAAAATTAAGCTATAGAAGTCATCCTGCTTACATACATATCCACATACAAAAAATTACAAATAAAGATCAATACCTTTACAAATGGCGATAAAGATGGAAAATGAAAATCAATAAAATGAATTTCCTCATAAATACACACAATTCAAGCTTTGCTATTAACATACACTCAGGCTTAAGACAATAACAAGATCAATCAATGAACATAAAACAATTTATTATAAAAACTTGCCCATGCAATATACAGATTTTTTTCAGCAGTAAAAGTTGAAAATTTCCTTGAAAAGATTTTGATATTTTTAATATTTTTGCTCAAAACATTGTGGGTACACTACAGGTTAGAGCCACCTGGTTGAGGTGATTGTAATGTGTACCCACAATCTATGTTTTGAATCAAAAATTATAGAAACTGTATACCACTGTACACCCCAGTTTCACTACATATATTACATCATGGACATTTCATTCCACATCCTGAGAATATCCAGCAGCACAAGCCGACTAGAAATGTCTCTTTCAATGATATAAGTTCACACTGTATGGACGGAATGTATGAATGTTTGTATAAACATGTATCCCAATAATTTCTCCTTTTACTAAAATTCTAAAATAAGCAGCGCTACCACTGAGGTGATGACCAGAAAATGAAACAACTTTGAATCAAAAGATCAGAAAACTTTTGTATCACAAGTCTTGTACTTTTTTGTAAACTTTTTGACAAAATAGTTTTGTTTGCTTAAAAGTTGTTTTAAACACAAAACAATGAACTCTCTATATGAGCCGCCACATGGGAAAACTAACAATCTGCCTAGGCGAAAACAAAGGTGCAGATCAGCTTCGCGGTAACCGCGAAGCTGATCAGCGCCTTTGTTTTCGCTACTGGGTTAGTACAATTCCTCTACTTTCTAAATCCAAAATTTCCAGTCTGTAGCCATCTTCTGTGCTTGTACAGCCCGATTTGTGTCGGACCAGTTCGGAAACCACATTGTTTGTTTTCTCATGAGGCGGTTCAATTTTATATGCACCAATGCATACAAAGTCCCTTTTTTTAGGATTAAACATCCCTATCAACAATATTTCAGTAATGTTGGGATGCAGCCACTGTTGAAGTCGTTATTCTGCTATGCTGACACTGGAACAAACGGCTCATAATTTTTAAAATCCTTTCCAAACCTCATCAGTTTGAATCAGCAAATTTAATTATCACCGAGGTCCCCATTTAATGTCTTTTAGTCCATGGAAAGATTTTTTAAGTGCAGAGTTATCTGCCCACCCTGAGTCAAGGTACGAATCCTCTGCTTCTTTGTCTAGTTTCTGTAACGATAAACAATTTTTAAAATTATCATGTACATGTAAGGGATGAGATACATAAGTCTGTAGTGCCTCCAATGGTTATATTGTAAACAAGTATAGCCAGGCACAGTTGATCATAAAGCCAAGAAGAAAATCTATGCAAAATTTGTATATATATATATATTTTTTTTTTTTTGTATTTTTGTCTGAAATCTTCCATCATAAGTCAGGAGTCCATTACAAAGTGGTTTCATCATAGATAAAATGCTTTGAATGACTGACAAACCAATGATCTAATTATCTTTACCTCCATATACATATAGCCACCACATTCGAAAACAACATGCATAGGCAAAAACAAAGCAGCAGATCAGCTGTGCAGTTACTGCACAACTGATCTGCGCCTTTGTTTTCGAAGCATGAATAAAGTACAATCCCTCTTCTTTTTAAAATCAAAATATCAAGCTTCTAGCCTGCTTTTGTGAGGGTACAAGCCTGTTTGTGCCAAACCTGGTTGGAAACCCTTAAGACCAACGTTCATGCGATGCCACTCATGTTACTGTTACCTTCATATCTTCCTGTTTTCTGTAATAATATGCCATCATTTGTTTCTGTTCTTCTTCACTCACGACTGGCTCACGAGATGGACAACCTTGACCTTTCTGTAAAAATAAAGGACAAACTCTAGATACATTTATATCTTATTCTAGATATCTTATTAAGGGGCCCACAATTAATGTTTCAAGGCTTATACCCTTTGTATGTGTTCTTCTTCCCTAAGGAATGACTGAAATGGCATGGCAAGGACCTTTTGTTGAAGATTGATAATTATTTTTGTAACTGCTTTATAAATTTTATAAAACAGGTACATAAGTCTTTAAGCCACACCATGAGATAACCAGATTTTTACCTAACTGCACAGCTGACCAGCGCCTTTGTTTTTGCTCCATGGATAGTTAACTCTTATTTTTTAAATCTAAAATTTCAAACTTCTACCATTCTTCTGTAAATTAACAGGTGTGTTTGTGTTGGACCTGGTCAGAAACCCAGAAGACATTTTTCTCGTGTTGAGGCTCATTCAAAGAAGAGAATTACCTTTTGTATTTTTGCAACAATCTTTGTCTTTTCGTTTTTGCCGACATAGTCTTTCAGTGTCTTCCCTCTTAACATTTCTTTACCGGAGAACCATATTGACATGTTAGGTTCCTCAATCACTTCCAGAGATGCCTGTATAATTTGTATAAAACAAAGAATCAACATCATTTAGACATTTAGAAAAGTCCTCCAATCCTAATTGGTAGAACTGGGACTTACAAGATACACATTAATTTATAGTAAAAACTAGGGGTGCTTGCTAAGTGCACCCATGTAAGGTTTGTAAACAAACTTAAATCTGTATTTCAAATTGTTGAAATTATTTGAAACTTTTTGTAATGACTGAAACTAAATGTTTCAGATTACAGCATTCGTGACTTCATGTAGGTGTACCAACACGATAAAATACATTTAAATACATGAAACACATATTACTAAAGAGTATGTACCTTCCTTTCTTTGTAAACTAATGTTTACCACAAAAAAAATCAAAGTTGGTTTACGCATTGTACGGCACATTAACTCGTTTAAGCCTGGCGTCCCTTTTATGGGAAATAGGCAAACAGAATAGCCCCAGATGTGACGCTGCAGAATGCGGCGTCCCATCTGGGGCTATTCTGTTTGCTTAAAGAATTTTCATCGAAAAATTGAATAAAATTTAAAAATCACTCCTGACGCCCCTAAACATGAAAGTGGACTCACCCTAATGGTAATTATGGGAAAATTCATTCGTCAAATATGAGTTAAATACCTGTCGTCCTTCAAGATCTTCATTATTTTCAAATTCCAGTCGTATATTATCATGTGGTGGTAGTCCCATTGGATACACTATAGTGACAGCTCCACGTAGTATGTCAAGAGCCTCTTTGACTGTTGCCTGGGTAACCATTTGGTCAGCTTGGACCTTTTTCTGTATTAAAGAAAGATTATGAATCCATTATACATACAAATTATACCGAAAACAAAGGTGCAGGTCAGCTGTGCAGTAACTGCAGTTCACTCAAATAATTTAAGATATACCATCGATGCACGTAAAATGATATGCAACTTGTTTAAAAATCGGCCTACAGATTTTATTATGTATACAAGAATTTGAGTATTCTTTTGTTATGGTATGATGATTAACTCTTTTCTAAATTAAATATATTCTATAGAAAAGAGAAATGGAGCTTCTACTATTTACATACAAATTACCCAAGTTTATGTCAAGAATGAGCCGCCTCGTGGGAAAACCAAGTCAACAATGTGGTTTCCGAACAGGTCCAACACAAACCAGGCTGTACAAGCACAGAAGATAGCTAGAGACTTGCAATTTTGGATTTAGAAACTACAGGCATTGTACTATCCATGTAGCGACAACAAAGGTGCTGATTTTCGCATTTGAAGACTGTTTGTTTTCTCATGTGGCAGCTCAAATATCGTTACATCATGGAAAATACAATCACAAGTTCTTATGGAGAGTTTGCGGCATCAACCTGTATATTTCTTTTTTTCCAATCTATTTTAAATCATGATATAAAAAGAGGATCTTAGACAAGTCGTCATTTCAGATGAAATTTATTAAACGGGACTTGGGCGAGTTTAATAACTTTCATATGAAATGTCCTGATGATAACTAGATTCATTTTATCATATGACCTCTAAAATAGGATTTAATTGTAAGCGAACATATTTTCGATGATAATTTACATTTTTGTCACGGACGTCATCAATGACATTACTTATTCCCATAAAAGTGTTATCCACTGAATAACAGCAACGTCATATGATATTTGATCTAAAGCCAAATTTATATTAGCCTCGTAGTGAGAAAACGGGATTATTGCCTATGCGAAAACAAAGGCGCAGATCAGCTTGGCAGTAACTGCACAGATAATCAGCGCCTTTGTTTTCACTACACAGATAGAACAATTCCTCTTCTTCCCAAATCCGAAATTTCAAGCTTCTACCCTTTTTCTGAGAATGTGCAAGCCGGTTTGTGTCGGACCTGGTCAGAAACCCCGAAGACTGCGTTGCCACTCATAGGTCTTACTTTTGATATCATATCTTTAGCCTCCTTGACTGTCTTTGTTAACACCTCTGCCATCTTGCTGGTTGGAGCTGAAAATGTAAGAGTTGGAAAATAGCTGATTCACAGAACTTATTTTATGGACCAAAAATCCTCTATCCTCTGTTGTTGTTTTTTTTTTTTTGTTGTTGTTGTTGTTAATCGTATGCTTAATATCAACCCAGTAAACTGACACTGAGTGGTCATTTGAGCCACCTCCTGAGAAAACCAACAATGTGTTTTTTGAACAGGTCAGACACAAACTGGTCTGAACCATCACAGATTATGGCCAGAAGCTTGAAATTCTGCATTTAGAAAGTAGAGGAATTGTACTATCCATGTAGCAAAAACAAAGGCGCCAATCAACTTCGCGGTTACCATGAAGCTGATCTGCGTTTTTGTTTTCACATATGCAGATTGTTGTTTTTCTCATGATAAGGCTCATTAAACGTGAATTGGAATAATGCCTCTATTTTTATGGAACCTTTACCTGAGAAAAACACTTTATGGTGAATGACATCCCAATGCTGTCCTATCCTATAGCGCAGTCTAGACGTGAACAGATGCATGTTTTGATAATTTGAGCTAGTTTACTTTAGTAGCCTCTTCAACAGCAGTTCAATATATAGCAAATTTATGTTTTATCTGCAAAACCTGATATTTTCAAATGAATTTTTTTCTTTTCTTATTTTTGCTCAAAACATTGTAGGTACAGTGCCTCGTTAGAATCCTTGAATGCCTATCAGGCTTACCTTGCCCATTCCTGACCCCTACTTTATCAGGGTTCTCCCTCACCCCTCCCTGGGGTGTACATCTGTCAGCCCATTCATCCTTCAATTTCAGTTCAACCACCTGCTCATCAGTAAGGCCTTGCATGTTGGGTGGGAGAGTTATACCATGCTCTGATAGACACTCAATTTCTGAAAAACAGTGTTGGTTTAGGAATAAAGTTTAATACATGTACGAGCAATAAGCTTAATACATGTACCAGCAAGTTACAGTAATAAATCAGTTTTCTCATTTAAGTTGGAATATTTTGCTCTAATGACTCACTCTCTCTGGATATTATTAAATTATAAAACCATTTTCTGAAAACTCTGATTAAGAAGTCAAGTCTGTCCTATCTGTGTTTTTAATTGAACTGGGTCAATTTCTATATCTTTACTGTTACTTTATGAGCCGGGATACGAGAAAATCAGTAGTCGGGTTATCCGCCCAGGTCCGACAAACAAACGGCCTGCGTAGCTACAGATGACTAGAAGCGTGAAATTTTTGATTGAGGATGAAGAGAAATTGTACTATCCATGTAGCGAAAACAAAGGCGCTGATCAGCACAGCTGATCAGATCTGCGCCTCTGTTTTTGCATAGGCAAAAATCTGGTTCACGGCTCATATCAAAATACAGTATCATGATTTGATATCTTTACAAGATGCAGAAAGAATAACATGAGTGGACATTTCAAGGCCCATTACTGGATTTGCAGTGTCTGCCCAGAAAAAATGAGCCGCTGCATGAGAAAACCAATAATCTGCATAGACGAAAACAAAGGCGCAGATCAGCTTCGCAGTAACTGTGAAGCTGATCAGCACCTTTGTTTTCACCACACGGATAGTGCAATTCCTCTACTTTCTAAATTTAAAATTTCCAGCCTCTAGCCATCTTCTGTGACTGTACAGCCTGGTTGGTGTCGGACCTGGTCCAAACCCAAATTGTTGGTTTTCTCCCGCACAGGCTCAAATGGTATGAACATAATGTGGTACCAGCACATATTCTCTGTATCTTCAGTCGCCCATTGTATACTGTTGAGACATCTCTAAGAAGTTCATCTATAGGCTGTTCTACAGTCGTCTCATACAGGAACTGGGAGTCATCTCCCTTTTTGATGTGAAGCTTCACCATTCTATCTGTAAGCAAAGCGAGTCATTTAGTGGTGATAATTTTTATCCTTGTCAGGAATAGAGCCTGTGCATGAGAAAACCAACAATTTGGCAGGGATACAGATTAGCGGTCGCCCACTCGCCCACAGCGAGTAAAAATCGGGCTGGGCCCCTTAAATTAAAAAGACGCTCGCCCAGTTTGCGACTACGCTATGTAACGTCCCGAAACTGACCGCTTCGATTCATAATTTTCCATTTGGTTTAAACTGACTGGTATTCGATGTCGCAAAATATCTGCGATCTATCGCAGTAAAATATTGTGAACCAGACACCAAATATATTTAGAAGACCAATCACAAGGGAGTATGCAAATCGGCCAATCCATTGCGCATGAGTGATAATGAACTGGCCAGTAAAAGATATCAGTGACTAGTTTCGTATTGGGGATGGATGATTTTCAGAATATAGAATACCATGCTCTCTAGGTGTGATGGTTTGTGTCTATAATTTTTTAAACTGGTACTTCTTGACATAATTATGAGTTTTATTTTACATGAAAGTTTCAGTTGAAATGAAATTCGAAACTAAAAGTGAACACCGGATGTTGTGCTTGTCTAAGGGAGATAATGCATATTGCTCAGTTTTTGACAGCTGATTTTGTGCTTTAAAAGTAAGATGTTTTCAAAGGGGATTACTGAAAAAGTTTGGTGGTTATGACCCACTTTGTTGTTGATTTTCTTGAAATTGGCATATTGGTCTTTTTGTTCTGACAGATGTCAAAAGCTGGGGTTTTGCAGGTAACTTTCTATAGTTTGACAAAGTAAGGGATCCAGGCCATTTTGTATGTAAAATTAGTGGGTGGGCGGGGGGAGAGTACTTGACTGTCTTGTAGCTTGTATAAGGGTTCAGATTTATTCATGCTTTATTATTCTTTTCTGCATCATGTATGGAATAGTTGTATGCAGGAGCATTGTAAATATCTTGACACAGTAGCATGGAATACACTTCTGAAAATCATAATCCCCAAATACTCAAAATTGGCCGAAAGAATAGGTCCGTGCATCCAAAGCAGTCTATCAAGTGTCCAAAAGACATGCGCACGCGACTTGGGTTGACAGTTCGATCAGGCAAAGAATTTTTTTTTTTTCTGCATGAAAGAGGAATTGTTCTATAAATCATGGAAAGACTTTCCGACTATGGTTGATAATCATGTGAACAAGCATCGATCTTGGGCATGACAACCGCTCTTCTTTCTTCATTTTAAGCTAAAAATCTGCCGATTTGCCTGGCCCAATGGATCTGACAAGTTTAAGCTTTTGTCAAAAACCTTGTAAATAGACTCGAAAAATGGCAACCGAACAATGCATTATGTGAGAACCTGGGTTACCAATGCCAAACAAACAGTTTCTTAGGCTTGTGCCAATGTTGCCTTCCACATGAACTGAGACTCTCTGAGTGACTCAGAGATAGGAGAAATGAGAGAGAAAACAAACAATTGCTGTTTTCCTTGTATATAAATGACATCTCAGCAGACATTGAGTCTGAAATAAGACTCTTTGCTGATGATTGTGTTTGCTATCGTGAAATCAAGAATGAAGAGGATACATTGAAACTTCAGAGAGACATTGATCGCTTAGGCAGTTGGGCTAGGAAATGGGGAATGAGATTTCAACCCGTCAAATGCAACATGATGCAGCTGACAAATAAACGGTCTAGTAAGATACAGGCTAACTACACCCTTGAGGGCACTGTACTGGAAAACGTTGAAAGCATAAAATACCTGGGTGTAACTATCAGAAATGATTTGAAATGGAATACTCATATTTCGAATGTTTGTACAAAGGCTAACAGAACTCTCAGATTCTTGAGAAGAAATTTGTATTCTTGTCCCCCAGATGTGAAAGAAGCAGCTTATAAAGGACTGGTGCGGCCGGTCTTGGAATATGGAAGCTCAGTTTGGGACCCTCACACTCATGATAGCCTCCAGGAAGAACTGGAAAAGGTCCAAAATCGTGCGGCAAGGTTTGTGACTGGAAATTATGTTTTTGAAACTGGGAGCATGACTGGTATTTTAGGTCAACTGAAATGGGAATCTCTTAAGAAAAAGAGGAAGAATAGCAGACTTATATTGCTATACAAAGGTCTAAAGGGTAAAGCCAGAATACCCACAGATGACTGCCTTATCCCAAAGAATATGCGTTGTAGAAATCAACACTCTTTGGTGGTTTTTCAGATACCTTCAGCTAGCAAAGAAGCGTACAAAAGTAGTTTCTTTCCACAGACTATCAGGGACTGGAATGACCTTCCTGATTCTCTAATCTCCTCTGCTGAAATGTCTGATGACTGTGTGTCCAAGTTCGCATCTCTTGTGAGAGCCAGGGACTAATTTCCCTCCTGGCGCACCCCCCCCCCCTCCCCCCCGGTGAGGTATTGTCAATTTGGCGTGTCACCAGTAAACCATTCAGATTCATGCTGTAATTTTAATCCATTCAACTTGTACCCATGCCATGCACCTTTTTTAATAAAGATTTTTTTGCTGAAGGGTCTCAAATTTGATAAATTTTTCAATGCCTTTCAGATCTTGAGCATCGAGAATGCGTCTTGGGAAACCACATATTCTTTTGCGGTCAGCCAGAAACTGATTCGGTCAGACAAAAATTCCGACTGTCTGACCAAGTGTCCTGCTAGGTCTCACAAACTTCAGTGAACACTGTCATTAATATTACCATTATCTGAATCTGAATAGTTTACTGGTGACACGCCAAATGACATTATTTCACCAGGGGGTTCGGATGGGGGAGAAATGAGTCCCTTGAACGCGAAGCGAACTTGGACACACAGTCATCAGACATTTCAGCAGAGGAGAAATGTTGATGTTCTTGAATAAATTTTTATCCATTTGCCCTTTTTGTGCGATTAAAAATGTGGGCCCCCAAGTTTTCATGTGGGCCCCTAGTTTTCATTTTTTAGGGGCCCAGCTTGCCCCTATAAAAAATTGGTTAGTCTGTATCCCTGATTTGGGTTTTCCGATCAGGTCCGACACAAACCAGACTGTACAATCACAGAATAAAACTAAGAGCTTGAAATTTTGGATATAAGAAGAAGAGGAATTGTACTATTCGTGCTGCGAAAACAAAGGCGCTGATCAGCAGTGCAGTTACTGCACAGCTGATCTGCGTCTTTGTTTTCCCATCTGCAAATTGAACACTCAATTTTGGCTGCTTATTTCAACTTTGACTGGGCCCCTAAGTTTTTATCTGGGCCCCTAACTTTCAAAGTTTGGGGCCCCAGTTGGCAACAGAAGAAACAATGTTAGTCTTTTGATATCCCATCTTGTTATCCGATGTTTGTTTCAAGCTGAAGTTAAAATTAAATGTAACATTAGACTAACCTCAGAAGAATCTCAATCTATACTATAGTGAATTTGTGCACACATCATTTTGTATACAATTTTGTATCAGTATCTGATATAAGGCCTAAAAAAATGCTGTGATTCCAGTTTCCCGACCAACCCATCAAAATAAGGACAGACTCTTTTTTTGACCCCCAAGAAAAACAAATAAATAAATAAAAAGTTTGTGAATGACCCAGTGCCTTGATCCTGTTTTTTATACCTATTTGTTATGGTTCCTTTTGCTTGTAGGTGAGACCATTATAGTCCGAATTATTCGGACTGTCTCAATCCAGTATGGCAACCAAAAATCACTGGCAGTGTATACCAACATAATTTCAATGCGAGAAGGCACATATCATTTGATAAATCATAAAACGTGTCAAACACATCGCCCTTGCATTTTTCATGCTCAAAATCCAACCTCCTGCATGACCCTATGAAAATAAGTAATGAAATCTGAATCACAATACATTTTTAGGCCTTATCTGATAACAGACTCACTGCATATAGACTTGACTAGATAATACACTTTATTTTATACTTAGCAGTGAAATTAATGTATATCTAAAATGGATAAAAGTGATATTTTCACTGCAGAATTGATATTGATATTTTCACTAGTGATTGATATCAGCCGATATTTTCACTGTAGAGTTTGGATTACTTCTGACGTTTGCATTCATTTGACGTCATTAAATGTGCCTCACTTCAGAAATTCAAATGCCTATAACTCCATTATTTACGAACGAAAACATAAAGTGTGGGTATTCATTTTCTTAGTTAGAACGTTAGGAACAATGTGGTACCAAAATAATTTATAGTTTGTGTTTTCAGAAATTTTTCGTTTTTGCATTTTCACCGCCTGCTTTGTGAATAGGCCGAAAATGCCCGTGTATTGTATAAAATAAAAAGAAAATTTACTTTTTATCGGTAAATACCAAATATATTTCATCTCGTGACTTGAAAACATCTTAATTTTCACTCGTGCTACGCACTCGTGAAAATTTTGATATTTTCAACTCACTCGATGAAATATATTTGGTATTCACCTCAAAAAAGTAAATATCCTCTATGTATATTTAAAAAACAGATCAGTAAATTCTTGCAGTGATATGTAGAACAGTTGAGTAATAATTCACTTTCTGGAGGTAAGTTGTGAAGATCAAATCACAAGCACGAATGATTTAAATTCTTACAGCTGAATGACAAACAGAAACAGTGAATCATTACACAACAAATAGTGCGCTTGAGCTGATCCACTTAGATGCTGACACATAATAAACTGAATAAAAGTTGCTGAAACTGTTGAAATTGTTCAGCTTTCTGCCATAGCATTGTATATAACCCACAAAATATTTGACTATAATGTGGATATTCACATACAATGCACATTTATTACGTTTCTTATGCGCTAAAACGACGTTAAACCTTCCTTCAAGATTATACTGCAAAGTCACAAATGATATCGAAAGGGCACAAAGACTTTGTCAAAGTAATGTCAAGCTTATTTGCCCAGTGAATTATTGTTGTATAATATAACACATTTTTAAAGCAGAGCATCAGAGCATTTTTTTTCAATATAGAGAAACATTATATGTGATGTTGTATCGTTTAATGGCACTTAAGCTGATTTTGTAAGCACCATAAGCATTGGAAAGAACATCACGGATACCTGATTTCCCAAGGATTTACTGTTTCACAGAGAAATCACGTTTTTTCTAGAATAAACTTGCAAAAACATAACAAACCGGAAGTATAAACAACATCTGGTAACCGAAGGGTAAAATCTATAACCAAAATATTGTCGTTTCGATCTTAAGTAATTTCCGCGGGTCTGCCTAAATACAGTAAAGTAGCGCAAAGTGAAAAATGATGAGTGATCGTTGAAGACGGCGGACGCACATTTTTAGGGGGATTTGGATTTAATAAAATATGGACTCAGAGGAAAATTCTTCTGCCAGTTTTATTCCAGAACACATCCAAAAGATTCTCAACGTCATCGAGAGCGGCGAAACACGGCACAAATGGAAGCTGGTCAGGAATGCAGCCAGCTTTACTTTGATAATTAACTTATCCGCCAAAACAGACAAAGCCAAAGGACAGGGTCAAGGGAATCAGCCGCCATTGAAGAAACGAGCTTCTGGAGTGTTAGCGTGTCAACATAAGGACAAGAAAAAAGCTTCTTCCGATGTACGTTCGACTACCTGACCATCCAAAGCCAAAGAAGAAGAAAACCCCATCTCGTGTGGCCAGGGATCGGAGACAGCGCAGGGAGTTCTGGAAACGAATGAAAGTTGCCAGACAGCTTAGAGCTGAGAACCTTGCTGCCCACTACGCCAGGCTACAACCGGAAACAAGGAAGGTTGCCAGTCCACAATCTCCTGCGGTCAGTCACTCGGAGAATTCCAAGTGCTGCGTGGATCGTAACTCCCCGGAATCGAGGAGGATTGTCAGTCCGCAGTCACCAGTGGTCAGACATTCAGAGGAATCTGGGTGCTTGGATCGTACACCCTTAGTTTCAGAGCCTCACAGTCGTTTAACCATTGAAAAACAAACCAGCATTCAATCGGATCTAACTGTCTGCCGAGGAGGCGGAAACAGACAAGTCAGTGATTCCTGATAGTGACGATTCGTTTGTTAAATCGGATACCTGAAGTTGAACAAGACATTGAATCGCCTAATAGCTGTTCGAATTGCCTAGCAGAAGGGAACTTCCAAAAGTGTTCTGCCTGCAAATATATGAGATACTGTTCGAAGAAGTGCCAAGCAGAAGATTGGCCATCTCACAAACAGCTATGTAAAGCTATCAGAACACTGCCCTATGTGGAAGAGTGCCTGTAGATAAACTTTTAATTCACAGACTTTTACTCACCGGAGCACTTTGTTTTAGTAGACATCACAAACTTTTATTCACTGGAACACAGTTATCTAATTCACGTTTTAGATAGACTTCACCAAGATAGTGACTTTGTATAGTGCAAATCTTTTATTAAAAAAATCCCCCCTTTTACCGGTTTTACCGGGTGCGCCGATAAGTCAACGGCGGAGCTCTACGATACAACAACAACAGTGGCGTAATCTTGGACCCAAAATATGCTTATTGGAAACGACAATTAATGAAATCGCGCAAACATTTGCGAAAATAGTGCTGCACCGATCAAATAATATTGTAACACCATGCATGATAAAAGTATTTCTGGCGAAAAGAAATATTAAACCTCCCTATGGGCGGGTTGCCTTTATTACGTTGGCATGTATATCAGCCGGGTATCGAACCAGCAACCTCTTGATTGCAAAGATATTTACTCTATCCATTAGACCACCACGGCCGGTATGAAACGTTCTCATTTCAAGTTGGGAAATATTTCCTTATAAATGTATAATAAATGACACGCGCTATCAGAGATTAATTCAACAATAGTATCCGATTGTTTTAACACCTTACATACAGACAGACACGTGGCTGATAATTCGATTACCTCCCGGTAACCTGACACGTTTTCACACCTTTTATTGATTAAAAGACACATGATCTTGTAATATACAAACGATTTTCAATACACGTTATCATTTCTTCTTCTTTCTCTCCATTAACAAATATACCCCTTTAGAATTATAAGAGCAAGAAATAACAACGACCACAATTTACAATCTATATTTGACATACATATATATGTATACATGTATTTTCACCTTGTGTGTGACACTTTGTATAAATTGTAACAGATCCATTATCTCTAACATATCAATATTATGAAGATAAGAAAAGGCCTACCATCATAGAATAAATGTCCCGTACCTTCCGTCAAACCCATCATGATACACAATCACAAATATTTTTTTTTTTTTTCTGTACTTTACAACATTCACCAAAATGAATGCAAAAATAAGTTTCCTGTCATCAGACTATGGTGCGCCCAATCCCACCTCTCCTAAGCCCTACATGCGGATTGCATGCATGTATATGACTAAAAGTGTATCATTTGATAAATAATACGGTTTAATGTCATCCTACATCACTTTGCGCCCCTTTGCGCCCCTTTACACTTCTTTACGCCACTTTACGCTACTTTACTGTATTTAGTGACATCGAATTTCCGCCAGTGTAGCCCTTTGGCGAGGTTTGCGAAGGGACGGTAGTGTTAACTAGAAGAATAACTAGGAAGCAATAATTTAACTGTTCACATCATGTTAAATATTAACATCCACGGCATATAGAAATACAAGAGCCTGCAAGAATTATTTTATTTCCCTCAACTCCCTGCCAATCATGAATCTCCACAATAACAGCTCCAACGTTCGATGCCTTCAAGAGCTGCGTCGGCGCTGGTCCAGCTATCTAAGCCCGGAAAGATGTTTTATCATGAAGAGTCTTCCTTCACACATGTTCACATAGTTTTTCAGTTTTTCACAGTGCGACTATGTTCATGTTTGGGCCCAGCGGGCCCAGCTCTTTTCTGGAAGATGAAGAAGACGAGCGTTTTTTTTTTTTTTTTTTTTTTTTTTTTTTCAGTCATGGCGGGAAGGAGCCACCGCTTCCGGGATTTTTACCAATAGATCTACCAAGGTAGTATATAGTGTTATTGTTGGTTTAAACATATTTATTTCCAAATTTTATACAGAAACAATACAAAAACATGCAATCAACGACAGGATCAGAACGAAAGCGTAAACGCGTATTTAGTTCTTTTCCTAAGCATTGTAAACAATGAAGGTTGCAATTTGTTCTGGATAGTCTACAAGTATTACTGATAAAGTTTTGAAAATTAAGAAAATAAATATTATGTACGTAGACTCTTTAAGAAAATAACTTCCAAAAATTTACATAATGGAAAATAGCATCAAGATTTATAAGTGAAGTAAATAGAGAGAGAGAGAGAGAGAGAGAGAGAGAGAGAGAGAGAGAGAGAGAGAGAGAGAGAGAGAGAGAGAGAGAGAGAGAGAGAGAGAGACCCCCGGAGCAGCAGCAAAGAAGACTGTATGTAATGAGTTGGAACTCTTAATTGAAAATATTCATGGTGAATTTGGTACACACACCATCAAATGCAATCAAATGCACTAATTCATATATGACAAACGCGCTTTTTCAGCTGAATGAACTAATCTAAAAACGGTTTGTGTCTTGTATATATTTATGTACGGATTCCAAAATTGATACATTGGTTTCATAACTAAGATTTTCATCTCCCTTGAGTATAACGTTTAAATTGAAGACACTATATTGTAGAATCGAGTTTTGCAACGCCACTCTGTGTTCACGATATAAATGACATCGGAGAAAGAAATGATCGGCATTTTCAATTGCTCCACATCGACAATCGCATAATGGGGAATTCACGATGTTTTTGGCGCAAAGATCGTATTTAAGAGAACTGCAACCAGTTCGAAGTCGTTTATTTGTTTATTTGAGTGTCACATATCAAATACAATATATATTACACATTTACAACAAACTACAACATATATTTGATACCCAGTCTGTATAGACTTATGAGACACTATGATTTGCTTTAAAACATAATATGTATATCACAGATTTACAGAATGAGAATGTACATCAAATAATTCGTCCTTAAACCCTAAAATTTACAAATCAATAAAATGTGTATTACAGTATTGAAAACAAGCAAATCTTGATTTTCGTAAAAGATGTTCGCTGCGAAGCACAAACACCAGTAGACCTAAAGGAGCGAGTCCGCGAGTCTTTAGGTACTTACTCACCGAGACCTGGCACCGGAGCGTCACAAAATGCTTCTCCACGAGCCACCGCCCGCATCTCCAGGACCGTTTGTGCCCAGAGCAAGCGGGGGTCCACTGGTGTTTGCACCGGGTACTTGAAATACAACATGACTAAAAGCAAATACCATATATGTATAAATCTAGAATTCTTAGTTGGTATAAAACGTTATTTATATTTGAAATATGTTACTTAAGACAATATCACAACTGGAAAATTATATTTGTAAAGTATTAAAGCTTAATCAAGTACAACTTAGTTCAAAAAACTGACGCGGGTAAGAGACTATATATATCACAGGCAATATGATTGCTTTTAAAATGATTGTAAGTGAATCCTTACAAAGTTTAAATCATAGGCATACTGTAAAACTTTGTACACTTTAGAAATAAAACTCTTTAATTGCTTAAAATATCTATCATTTACAAATTAAAAATTGCCTCCTCTGTATCATTAAAGCACAGGTTTTGGCACAAAGACGCAATATATCGTTATTGGAAAACAGAAATATAAATTTGTCTTCATCTGACATTGAATCAAAGCGGTGTGAGATATCTGATGCTTTTTGAAATAGTGTTTCTCTTAGGTCTTCATATATGCGACAGTTTAAAATGGCGTGCATTTCGTTTTCAACCACATTGCAGAAAGGACATAACCGTGAATTTTCTGGTAACCCCTCATACCGACCAGTCTCAATTCTTAACGGCGCGACGCCACATCTAAATTTACTAAATGCTGCCCTATGCCTTGGTGGCAGAATGATCTTGCAATACTTTTCTACAGCAAACTGTGTTTTAAATAGCTTATACATCCGAAGCTTGTTGCGACCTCTGCCAGACGGACCTACTTCACTGTTGATTCGACGATACCAGTCATCTATGAAACTTGAAAATACCTTGTTCCCGATACTATTGACAAACATGGATGATCCTATTGGTGTATTGATGTCAGAGTACTGAGGTAAGTTAGTCGTTTCGAGGAAATGTGACACCGAGAAAAACCAGTTTTTACAAGACCTACCAGATTTGTTGGCACACCAACTTGCAATTCTTTTATTGACTCGGCTATTATCAATATTAGAAAGTTTTGCCCAGTACAAGCATACACTTTTCCACTGGCGCATAGATGTAGGTTTCCAGCCCATTTCACCTGCGAGAGCATCATTCGGCGTATATTTGCCTACGCCCAGATAGAATCTCATGGCTCTGTTATGCACGGCGTCAATACACGAAAATGATCGAAATCCCCAAATTGGAGCGCTGTAACTTATAATAGGCCAGACAACCGAGTCATAGAGCTTAGTAAAAACGTCATATGGAACTCAGCCTATGGTTTTGCACTTTGCTATTAACAAACCTAACGCACGACTGGCACACTGCGCAACATATTTAGTCATAATGTCATGATCTAGATGTTCGCTTAAGATTACACCTAAATACTTGTATTGGGCGATCGTCTCGATAGTACCACTACCAAAAGAGAATACAGTACTTGTTTTAGGTGTAGATGGTTGACGAAAATGACCTACGTTACTTTTTTCGGTATTTACCGACATATGATTTCTGCCGCACCAGTCATTTAGGGCGTTCAGTAGAAGCTGTAAGTCAGAAGATGATTCTGCCAATAGAACTATGTCATCAGCATATAAAAGTAAACAAAGTTTCTCTTCTCCGATCTCTACGCCTAAATCTAAAGACTTTATGTATAAAGCTAGGTCATCTATAAAGAGATTAAACAAGAGAGGAGACAAGATGCACCCCTGCCGAAGACCACAATGTACATCGAACCAGTCAGTATTAAACGAATTTACTCTTACGCAGGATCTTACGGATACATAGAGCGATTTTAGAGCTGTAAACATTTTCCCAGAAACTCCGATGTCTGAAAGTCGTTTCCATAAAAGTGTTCTGTCAATGGTATCGTAAGCCTTTTTGAAATCAATAAAGGCGCAGAAAGTTGATTTTTTACATTTTTTCCTAGTATCGATAATACTCGTTAGAGACAGGATATGATCTGTGTAGACGGAATATTTCCATCGGTATTCCGTTAGACCTCTCCATACCGACGGAAATGACATGTATTAGTCTGACTGGTCAGCCGTCAAAATGAAGTATCATACCAGTGGTTCATTTTGCCGTCTGACTCCAGCACATTGTCAAAAAGCCAAGCTGTCGGCCACTTTTGGGTGAAAGTCATTATTTACAGAATAACAAGTTTTTATACAAAAAAATGGTGTAAAACATTGTAAAACAAAAAAATAAACAAACCTCCATTTGAAAATTCATAAAACATATCCAAATTTTGTTTATTTTGATGATTTTTTAAAAGAATCCAACCAACATGGCTGACAAAAAAGTCATCTGAAAGGGGAGACAATTCTAACTGCGAGCTTCTGATTGGCTCTTAGAGAGTGCATGACCTCAGCACCCAGCCATCAACCAATCAGATTAGGAATTCCCATAAAATCAATGTCTATAAACAGCTTGCAGAGATATTAATAGAACTTGGGAAATTTTGATAGTGTTGAAGTCAGACGTCAAAATGATAAATCAGTTATCAAAAATTCATTTTGACGGCTGACCCGCCAGACTAGACATGTATTGAGCCCTTGGTCGAAAATGAAAAATCATCGAAGACGCCAAATAAATTGAAAATTATATTATGTTATATCTTTTCTGACTGATAGGACTTAGTTTTTACATATTCTAGATGTAAAGATACGCAGATTCATAAAATACAGAATGTTTTCTGTGGAAAATATCACCTGCGTCTATAAATAGATAAGGGGAGACTAATGAAAAATATGGGACACAAAGTAGAAAATCGATTGCTTTTTGCAAATTTATTGAAATTTTGCAGGCTAACCAGATGTTTACAAAAAGATTTTTGCATTTTCTAACAAAACATAAGAACAATTCTAATAATTTTCAACAAATAAAGCAGCTTTAAGCTTCTTACGAAATCCATAATCTGTTCGACCATAGTTTAAAGGCAACTAATGCTAAGCTGTCACGAGAGAGGAACGAGGTCACGAAGTGTATCGGAGTGCAGGTTAGCCAGCTGATCTAGATCTGTGGTGCTTCTGCCTTTCCTAAATCCGTTTTGTTCATCGACCACTTTCCCATTTTGCTCTGCCCAAGAGGTAAGTCGTCTATTCAAAACGGAACAGTACAATTTATACATTGCCGGCGCAAGGCTAATACCTCTGTAAGATAATGGGTCTCGCCTGTCGGCAGTCGACGATTTGGGGATAGGATTAATTATACACTTTCCCCATTCAGAGGGAACTATGCCATTATCAAAACAAATATTGAACAACACGTGTAGAAACGCAACGGCAGTGTCATTCTTTAAAACTTCAACCGGTATACAATCGACGCCCGAAGCTTTACCCATTTTTGCATCATCTATAGCCTTTTTAACATCTAATATAGAAATATGGTCGTTATAGGTGCACTCGTCATGAGACGGGTTGTTGTTTTGATGAGTTTCATCACTACTATTTGGTGGTTGATGTACAGTGCGAAACAGAGAGCTAAAATCAGCTTGCCATTTATTCAAAATGTCCGAAATATTTAGAGAAATCGAACCATCTTCTAAAACTATTTCCAGTGGGATATGCTTTCTATTTGTACTATTAATGCCTATTTTGCCCATTGATTTCCAAAACTGAGTTTGATCAACGTTACATTCATCCAGCAGGCTTTTTTGCATTGAAAACCAATAAAGACGTTTCGCTCTCTGTACTTCACGGTCGAATTGTTTACGAGCATTCGTATACTTTGATTTAAGTCGCGCTTTTTCATTATGCACATGGCTAGACAACCATAGTTTTTCAGACTTACAAACCGCAGCCCACAATTCGGATAAATCTTCAGACCACCAGGGCTTTCCGGGACGGTGACGTTTATGCAGAGTGGCGTTGGAAAGTGTATGTTTTATGCGTTTATGTGGGATATTCTGAAGCATATGGTCCTTCAAAAGACCGCACCAATCTGAGTACACACTGTCAATATCTGATTGAGAGCGTACGCTACTCTCTAGTTTCCCAATCGCATCATTTACTTGTCGCAGACTGTACTCATCATTTAAAAAGTAATCAGGAATATTGTTCAATTCAAATTTTACTCTGTCCTCACCGTTACCCGACATATATCTGACGTTATCATTTGCATTTATGGGCTCTAAAGTAATGTGTTTCACATCAATGCTCCATCTCAATAATGAATGGTCAGGAATATTGTTCGTCGCAATAGAGGTGATATTTACTAGTCGTGTGTGTAAAACTTGCAAGCGTCTACTGCCACTGTAATAATATTTTGGTACATTTGCCCTGCCCTGACTAAGATGTCGTTTAAAAGAATCAACTGTATCTACATCTCTGACATTGCGAGGTAAATTATTCCAATCACGAATGGTTGGAGGAAGAAAGGAATTGAATACAGCCTAGTTCTTGCATATATTGTCCTAATATCATCTGCGTTTCTCAAATTGTAATTAGATACATTTTGGACTAGTTGGGGAACAAGAGACGAGAGATAAGTAGGAGAAATATTGTTGAACATTTTGTAAAATAGCGTTAATTTATGATTTTTCCTTCTTGTTTCAAGTTTTTCCCAGCCTGTTTCGTCATACAAATTCTCAATTGATACCAATTTAGTTGCGCCTTAGGCTATTCTAGCAGCCTCTAACTGAATTTTTTCGAGATAATTTTTTTCTTGTTGAGTACAATTATCCCAAATTATGTCAGCATATTCGAGAATAGGGCGTATAAAAGTAATATAAATTGTTTCAAGTGATTTCCTATCAAGTGTATATTTAAATTTTCGCATTACATTTATCATTGCCCATGCCTTTTCCTTAATATACTCAATATGTTTATGCCAAGAACAGTCTGTTGACAAATAAATTCCTAGATGTTTATGACATTGTACCTCCTTATTGTTCATGAACACAAATCAGCACGGGTAGGATTCTTAATCTGACCGCGGCTCAAAACAATGGCATCGATAGCTATTCAGGCCATGTATTTAGCCATTTGATTCTACCAGATATTATTCATACTAAAAGGTACATAACCAGTGAAATGCTATTATCATGTTACTTTCTACACTTACTTACAGTGTTTGTTATTAGTGGACCAAAAATTAGGATGTCATGACATCTAATAAAGTTTCCTTTTAAAAGGAAAGTCTCGCCCGTGTTGATCAATTTGTAAGGAGTTATATCAGAAGTGTTAATATAAAATGATTGGATTCTATGAACCTAACATTGCAAGGTTATCATCGCATTATAAACAAACTGTTTAAATAGACCTGAGCAGTGTGTTAGAGTGTATACTGTTTGAAGGATTTGATAAACCAGATGACCAATGGTCTTAAATTGTAAACGTTCACCCGCGTGAGATTTGGTATATACTCAAATACTTTCATACATATCCTTGTATATAGCCTTGCGCCAAAAAACAGACAACCTGTGGGGCCAAAACTTTTTCATAAACTTAAATTTGTCCATTTGCCTATCCCCAGCATGTTTGACCTCATAAATGAAATTTTATCAATTTTCGCCATTCCAATGCATGGGCAACCTAAGCTCAACTTGCTGTAAAATAGGTCATGGTCATCCCAGGGTAAAGATTTGCATATACGTTGTACAGCTCCATTACCCGATGTTTCATGCCAAGTTTCAAAATCGTAGGCCTTCTGGTTCTACAGAAGCAGATTTTTATTTTTATAGCCACGGCAGCCATCTTGGTCATGTGACCTGAATCATTTATATACTTTTGTTCTCATTTCGTAAAAAATGCTCTATATGAAATTTAGCTTTGATTTTGGCCGCACCGTTAAATCACAAGCAGTTTCATCCAAATCGCCAGTTCCAGTTGCAACACGTTATGGTAGAACTGTGAAACGACCGCAGAAACTAAACCTGTGAAGAAGCTGACATTATTCATACAGGATAGACCTGATAAATCATTCTAAAATACATTCATATTGGAGAGAAACCAAGTGTGTATACAATGTGTTCATTTTAAAAGGTGCATTTATCAAGAGTAACACAGTGTTAAGGAGCACACTATTCAATTTATGAGTACCCGCTAGGACCGGTAGTAACATGCGTGAAATGCATTTATTTATTTCATTTATTTACTAAACCTGTGAAGGAGCTGACATTATTCATACAGGATAGAGACCTGCTAAATCATTCTAAAATACATTCATACTGGAGAGAAACCAAGTGTGTATACAATGTGTTCATTTTAAAAGGTGCATTTATCAAGAGTAACACAGTGTTAAGGAGCACACTATTCAATTTATGAGTACCCGCTAGGACCGGTAGTAACATGCGTGAAATGCATTTATGATCATTTATGTTTATACATCTAAACTAACTACTACGCCGAAGAGACCTTCAGTGCGCGGTGAGACATTCCATGATTCAACTGGAAGCAAGAAATCTTGTATCTTGTATTTAAACTCTGAACCTAATAGTCTCGTCCCCCGCGTACCGGAGAGAAAGTTAAGGAAGACTTCACCCTGCGGTCCTCCAGGGATGGCCACTCGAGTTCGCCGAACATATCGTCAACGCTGCTCTTGTGCAGGTCCACCTGGCTGCTGTCTTCTGCACTTTCTCCACCTTTTTTTCTCAGTTTCATTGTAGGGATGCCAAATAGGAGCTGCATACTCAAGCTGAGGACGAACCAATGTTTTGTATGCAACTTCCTTTGTGTGCCAAGGTGCAAGAGCCAAATTGCGCCGACTGAGGAAACCCAATGTCTTTAACATTGTCTTAGTTGCTTTACAAGAAATTTCTGAAATATGTTGACCCCACCTCGGTTCACATTCAATGTTTTGAGCTGAAAAAAGAAAATCACTGTATATTGCATGGGTAAGTCTTCGCAATGTGACCGGTGTGTCACCTCGGTTCACATTCAATGTTTTGAGCTGAAAAAAGAAAATCACTGTATATTGCATGGGTAAGTCTTCGCAATGTGACCGGTGTGTCACCTCGGTTCACATTCAATGTTTTGAGCTGAAAAAAGAAAATCACTGTATATTGCATGGGTAAGTCTTCGCAATGTGACCGGTGTTGAATATTCTCGTGTTTATGTACATATAAGTAGGCCTACGGATGGCTTGTGTTGAAATTTCGTAACATATATATAACTAGATACAGGGAGAAAATTAAAGCAAAAATATCTATGCAATCTGTTAATGCAAGAACAATGATGTTTTAGTCCACGATCGCATTTTTTCGTTTATCATATTTAGCTGAATATAGGTTCAAATAAATGATTTTATAGAGTTGTACTTAATCATTTGCATAATGTGGATAATTTAAGCTCTTAAAACTAAAACAGAACAACTTAATGACAGTTCTTGCACTGAACATGGACTTAACACCCCCTGAAAAATTTTAATATCAAATTTAATAAGAATAAACTTTTGAAAGGCTGCACAAACTATATATCTGATTGTAGCGTTTTATATGTAGAACCAACTCATTTTCTGTCAAAAGTGGACTTAGACACGTTCTTGCACTAACCCCTTCAATTTGTCAGAATCATGTTTTCTCGTTCAGTACAAAGAACGACAGAAAGGCTCAGGACTGCACGCTCTGAAATGCTAAATCTGATTCTCACCAACTACTTTTCCTGTGATTTACACTGGAATCGCAGAAACAATGTCGTTGGAATAAAAATGCCCTCACTGGCATCTCTGACAAAACACCGCCAAGAACTCAAAAGCTTGTCTTCGGGATTTCCCACTAGCCCTGGAGTCCCGCCTGGAGTAAACCGGTCTGCACAGTCACAGAAGAAGGCTAGGATTTAGGAATAGTTTGTTTGCTTAGCTTGATGTTTCACGTCCTAGTCAACAGCAATGGTCATGTCGGGACGTTGCCTCCATTTTATGGGACTTTTACCCAATATCAGGATGTCATGACACTCAAAATGTGCTTCATAAATATAACCGCCAAGCAAACCGATAAGGCTTATACGTATGGATGATTTGACTAAAACCACTTTCCCTAGGCCTGCGGGCAGGCTCAGACTTGAGCGGTTAACCAATAATCAGCTGGTCTGTCAATAGTTTAGAAGCTTTGCCTGGAGGCACAAGCATTCCATCTATTTCTCCTAGGCCCCATTGTGCTGGGGCCACTATTCCAACCCGGCCACCCTTAGGATTTAGGAATGGAGGGGTTTTACTAACCGTGAACCGAATAAGAAAACGCGATTCAGCTGATCTGCATCTTTGTTTTTGCTTGTAAACGCAAATCCGGTTTACTCACGACACGGCTCATTATACACTGCTTCTTGGGTGGTGATGATTCATTACATAAGATTTTATGTATGACAGTAAATGACAGGTTAAAGAATATAAATGTGCTATATTCTTTTTGATGCTCGAAACATTTATAGGATTTCTCCCCCCCCCCCCCCCACACACACACACCCGACCCCCTCTCCCGGGGAAATTTTGTCATCTGACGTGTTACCAGCAAACTGTTCACACTCGAACAACACAGTTTAAAGTAACTAAAACTGGTCACAAGCGGACCTAAATTACACGCATTTGTCAGGGTGATGATTTGTTTTGATTGACTTGGCTTTAAAAAGCTGTTGGGCTGTATAATATCAAGGCCACATTCATCTTTTTAATTCATAACACATGTCACAGAAATGACAAAGATAAATTTATGTTTTCTCTCTAAATGCTGATTCAGCATTTTATATCAACATTTTATCTTTGTGCACTTGTACAAAACATTTATTTAGAATACATGACATATAAAGGTCTGCAATTATGCCACAAGCCAGACATTATAGCCGACTTCCATACAATTTTATTGTGACATGTAATGATTCTGGCGGAATAAAGTCACAAGAACTATTTGTGTTCCAATTTAATCTCTTGTCTACTTCCGTTCATTGCATGTGCATTAAGTACTGCTTTGATTAATGACCAGCCAGACAGAAAATCGTCCTCGGCTTTCTTTGTATAACGTTGATCAGTAACAGTCTAGCCGCCATTCGTGAACGTTACGTAGTCGTTCAACAGCTCCCGAACTCCGACACAAACCGGGCTGAACAGCCACAGAAGATGGCTAGACGATTGTAATTTTGGATTTAGAAAGTAGAGGAATTGTACTGTACGTGTAGCGAAAGCAAAGGCGCTGATCAGCTTCCTTTGTTGTCGCCTATCATCGCAGATTGTTTGTTTTCCCATGCAGTGCTCAAATATCTTATGGATTTTTTTTATGTCGTTTGGTCCACTTGTAGAATATCCGCTTAGGTGGATAATTATTGAATTCTGGGACATTTACAGGAAGCTCTATATCAGGGACAATGTATACCACAATTATCCAGAAATAGTTTTTTCCCTACTTGTATCGTTCTGCCTTATTAAGTCTACAGGCAATAACCCAGTTTTGAGGCAAGCATTTTTCCTTCAGATCTATTGTCAGAATTGTATCACGAGGTATTGACTAAATGATGACATTCTGAGAAATCACTTTAAGATATTGATATTATGCCCCATTCGATGACAGAAGCTAACAATTTAGCTGGTCAGTTTGGTCCTTGAATACAGGTCACTGCGACAAACAAAAGCCGCGACACCAGAATGCCGGTCTTCCGGATTTCCTACCAGGTCCGACACAAACAGACCTGTGCAGGAAAAGGTCTCTCTCTCTCTCTCTCTCTCTCTCTCTCTCTCTCTCTCTAACCATGTACTGAAGTCCCGCGGGAAAGGTGCAAAGGTGCACATAGAAAGCGTGAATGCAGCCTTGTAAAAACTTTGCAGTCCCTAGGACATACATGGCTTGTCCCAAAAGTCCCGTTACACATGCATTTTATTCTGAACGCATAGCAGGAACCAACCAAAGTTACTCATGTAGAATAATTGGCCATATTGGAACTTATTTTACTGTACAACATACTCACTTCAATGACCTCACTGTTACAGTTACCTTGGTAACCATGAGTAGGCATGACCGGAGCAGGTCAAACTACGCATAATGTTTTTGGAACTTCTATTTTTCGCAATTGGCTAAATCGACATTGGTATAATGTGATCATTTAGAAAATAAACCAGCCTAACTACCATTCTATGAGCACCATTTAGTGATAATATTATGAAATTTGGAAATGGTTTCATAGTTTGGGAGACAAATAAAGAAGCTACCTATAAAAATTCAACGACAAAATTACGACGTCAGAGAAAACATGCGGAGCAAAAATACAGGGTTGTAAGTTAAACGTCTAAAACGTATTCTTTAATGGAAACCAAGCAGTTGTTTACCTTCATATTAGTTGGGGACTTCAATACTATTACACAACACCTATTTTAAAAAGATATTTCAGCTAACAGAAATATTACTTGACCTAATGATACATGGAAAGTGGTTAACAGTGGATACCATTTAGCTAATTATTCTTAGTTTGCATGACTGATCTTCATCTTTATTATTTTGACGTTTGGCTTATAAATATTTTACTTAGAATTCCAAATATATACTACAGTATCATTTAGCTTATTATAAATCTGATTTTAAAATAGATTTCTTGTTTGTAGTGCATTTATCCAAATAGCCAAATATTAAGAAAAAATCACAATTCATGGCAACGTCATTAGACCTGCTCCGGTGCAGTAGGGGTACAAGGGCTCAAACCGCCACTGCGTTTTAACAAATACACATAGCAGTACGAACATTTGCCCCCAAAGCCCTAAGATATAGTAGTTGATGACCAAAAGTGTTTTAAGTTTTGACATGATGTTATTGTGGCAAAACAGTGAGTGTAATGGAACTTTTGGGACGACCCTCGTACATGTAATGCATGCTGCTACATCGCTTAATATTTGCATTAAAACTAACTTAAGGTTATTTCGACTATATTAGCTGTCAGAATTTAAAAAAAAAAAAAAAAAAAAAAAAAAAAAAAAAAAAAAAAAAAAAAAAAAAGGTAGGACACTGACCTTTCATTCATTTTGTCATGTTTATATTATTATGATTATTATTATTATTATTATTATTATTATTATTATTATTATCATAATTATTATCCAACAGTCATAAATATAATTACCTAAGAGAGAGGGGGTGTGTAGGGAGGGGGTGGGTGGATGTGTGTGTGTGTGGGGGGGGGGGGCAGTTACACGGCTATATCAACAGAATAAGACTTGGTAATAAGAAATATTGTTTGTAGTCAATGAAGCTAACACATATGGGAAGGCATTTTATTTTATTTATACCTATTTTTTTTTCTTTGTTTTGTTTCTGAAAAAGGCGTGGTCCCTTTCTATATTTTGGGGTCCTAAAATCTGAATCCGCCACGACAAATATGTTTACAATTCAGAAAAATACAAAGGGTTATATAGGATAATATTTACATGCTAGATGCACTAAACGCAACAATTATTTTTATAATAATAAACGCAACATGCCCGCCTCCGCTTTTCACACAACCCATTGTGCAATGTTGTTATTAAAGTATAAAATGAACCGCGTCATGAGAAAACCGGACTTTTGCCTATAGATGCAAAAACAAAGGCGCACATCAGCTGTGCAGTAAATGCTCAGTTGATCAGCGCTTTTGTTTTCGCTACACAGATACAATACAATTTTTCTTCATTCTAAATCTGAAATTTCAAGCTTCTAGCCATCTTCTGTTTCTGCACAGACCGGGTTGTGTCAGACCTGGTCGGAAACTCCGAAGATCTGTTTCTCGCATCGCGGCTTATTTAATAATACCCGTTAAATATCACAATAAGGATTCTTTCACGAAAATGATAAAATAGCAACAACAAAATAACATTATGATAATATGCTGAACGTGAATTTTGACACGCAAAATGCACTCGAATAAACTACCACAGTAAACAGTGGCGGAGTTATTTTTCATCACTGCATTATTTCAGAAAAGTACAAAGTACGAGTGCACATTTTAACTGACTCGTTTAAGCCTGGCGTCCCTTTTATGGGACATAGGCAAACAGCATAGCCCCAGATGTGACGCCGCAGAACGCGGCGTCCCATCTGGGGCTATTCTGTTTGCTTAGAGGAATTTCATCTAAAAATAGAATAAAAAATCAAAATCACTCCTGATGCCCCTAAAAATGAAAGTGGACTCACCCAAATGATAACGATGGGAAAATCAATTCGTCATATATGGGTTAAAGGCACGTACTAAAAGTATTCAGTACTTATTGAACTGTGCCAAATTTTTATACACGAACAAAAAACATATGTATCAAAACATGTATCATGCGTCTGTGAACGACAGACCGAGTGTTTTAGCTGATGTTGGCACTAAATAATGTTGGTAAAACTTGTGGCCCGACCCCTTGCTTAACAAGAGCAATAAATACACTTGTTGTAGCCTTAGCGGATCTGTAGGTGATCCGAATCAAAATAATTTTCAAAAGAATTTTACAAAAAAAAAATAAAACAAGATTTTTTTTAAAGCGAACTTGGCCACTTGACTCTTGATTCAAACATGTTTCATTCCATCGCTCAATGATCGTGGATAATGACGTCAACATCTTGTTCACGTCAATGGTTCCCGGCTCATATACAGAAACACGATGGAAAAAGCTTTCTTTTACACACGGTTATCAAAGGCGGTTCTGCCGAATTTCCCGAAAACGAAAGGTACCGTCATGTACGTTATCTTTCGATATTGGTTGCTAATATTTTTTCAAAATATTTTCTGTCATTTTGACGAAGTTTCAGTCCTAAAATCGAATATTACGACGTATCTAATTAGAAACTTTGAAACGGTGTCATTGTAGCTACTCCGAATCATGTTTAACCGCATACTGTCATTGACTTGGATTGTTTCATGTTTAGAACTAAAGGTATATTTTTGCATTCTATTCTGGATGTTTATGTTATAAAATTAAGTGTACACAATGAAATAATCTGCATTTTAACAAGCATCATATAATATTCCGACGTTATTCAGATCACCCATGGAACATCGTGTGTTCGTTCGGTGGGGGTGGGGTTGAGCAAACATGGCTATGGGAAAATGCCGCCGAAAAGGGCATGTGTTTTGGTCCTCGGAATATTTCATAAGGTTCACTGTATGACTACATGCACAGGGATTTGAAGGATAAACCCATCGGTGGTGAAATATAGTCCATGATTCGGATTACCTCCAATTGATTCGTTTTGACTTCAGTTATGCTTAGACTTTCACGCTCCAGTGGTCACAGCCGCGTGCTTGATCAAAAATGAAAACCATAACAGTTGATGAGGAACTAAATTGGCTTCTAGATAATACTAAGTTTATAATACTAAAATCATTCATATGCGTAGCAATTTTCATGAACTTGATCCGGAATGGGTAGAATAATTGTATGTTTAAACTAAAATCTACACTTCTCAAAACGCACATCGTACACAAGTTAACGTTACCCTAATATGTTTACTTATTTTTGCCCGTAATGGTTTGTGGGCACACACCCACTGAGCCACTGTTCATGTGTGTTTGTGCATGTATGTAAAGGACGTCCAGTGTTTTAGTCGACATTCTCGCTCACTTTTAACAAAAGTAGTAGTAAAACAGCTGTATGCTGCACTTTCTCAAAAGTGGGCATTCGTTACAACCGCATCGGCGAGGCGGTTTTAACGTGTACCAATAATCAACGTTTTGAGCAAAAACAAGGAAAAATATATATTTTTTTTTTCATTGAAAGTTTTTTACAGCTTTAAAAACCTCTGTATATTGCATGGACATGTTTTCGTAATGTAAAAATAATTTGCCAGTGGTGGCAGTAACTTGACAGTGATGTATCTATTCTATTTACAATAGCAGACAGAACAGCTGCACATTTCAAACAAAATGTAATTAATTACATAACCGCTGCATCGTAGTTACTAGTCTTGCCAAGTCTGATACTTATTTGAGCCTTTGCATGAGAAAACCAACAGTTTGGGTTGCCGACCAGGTCCGACACAAACCAGACTGTACAGTCAGAAGCTTGAAATTTTGGATAGAAGAAGAGGGATTGTACTGTCTGTGTAGCGAAAACATAGGTGCTGATCTGTGCCTTTGTTTTCGCATATGCAGATTGTTGGTTTTCTGATGCAGAAAACTCAATATTTTAATAGTTTTTTTTTTTTTTAGCTCACCTGAGCCGAAGGCTCACAAGGTGAGCTTATAGTATGGTAGTCGAGCCGGCGTCCGTGCGTGCGTGCGTGTGTCCACACTTTCAAATGCAAATATTTCTGCAAGTAGTCTACCAAATTGGAAGCAAATTTTATCAGAAGCATCATTGGGGTGGAGGAAAGGTTGCATCAGGTTTTGGGCCAGGTCGGATCAGAACTCTGGTTTTCATGGCAACGGATATATCCCATAGACTTACAATGAGAAAAACATATAAAAATCTTCTTCTCTGAAACCACAAGGCCAAGAGCTTTCATATTTTGTGTGAATGTCTAGTGGTCCTCTTCATATATCCTGCCATACGTGCCCCTGGGGTCCATACGGGCCCCGCCCCGGGGGCGTCATGGGGAAAACATAAAAAATCTTCTTCTCTGAAACCACAAGGCCCAGAGCTTTCATATTTTGTATGTAGAAAATGTTTAGTGGTCCTCTATATAAATCCTGCCAGTCATGCCCGGGGGTCATTAGCTCCCATAGACTTGCAATGGGAAAAACATAAAAAATCTTCTTCTCCGGAACCACAAGGCCCAGATCTTTCATATTTTGTCAGAAGCAATGTATAGTGGCCCTCTTTATAAATCCTGCCAACCGTACCCCTGGGGTCCATACGGCCCCCGCCCCGGGGGCATCATGGGAAAAACATAAAAAAATCTTCTTCTCCGAAACCACAAGGCACATATTTTGTTTGTAGCAATGTATGGTGTTCCTCTTTATAAATCATGCCAACTGTGCCACTGGGGTCCACATGGGCCCCGCCCCGGGGGCGTCATGGGAAAAACTTAAAAAGAATCTTCTCCGAAACCACAAGGCCCAAAGCTTTCATATTTTGTGTGTAGCAATGTATAATGGTCCTCTTTATAAATCTTGCCTACCGTGCCCCTGGGGTCCATACGGGCCCCGCCCCGGGGTGTCATGGGAAAAACAAAAAAAAATATTCTTCTCCAAAACCACAAGGCCCAAAGCTTTCATATTTTGTATCATGTAGCAATGTTTAGTGGTCCTCTATGTAAATCCTGCCAATTTTGCCCCTGGGGTCAAAAATAGCCCCGCCCCGGGGGTCATTAGCTCCCATAGACTTAAAATGGGTAAAACATAAAAAAAAATCTTCTTCTCCGAAACCACAAGGCCCAGAGCTTTCATATTTTGTCAGTAGCAATGTATAGTGGTCCTCTTTATAAATCCTGCCAACCGTGCCCCTAGGGTCCATACGGGCCCCGCCCCGGGGGTCATTAGCTCCCATAGACTTAAAATGGGTAAAACATAAAAAAAATTTCTTCTCTGAAACCTCAAGACCCAAAACTTTCATATTTTGTGTGTAGCAATGTATAATGGTCCTCTTTATAAATCTTGCCTACCGTGCCCCTGGGGTCCATACGGGCCCCGCCCCGGGGTGTCATGGGAAAAACAAAAAAAATATTCTTCTCCAAAACCACAAGGCCCAAAGCTTTCATATTTTGTATCATGTAGCAATGTTTAGTGGTCCTCTATGTAAATCCTGCCAATTTTGCCCCTGGGGTCAAAAATAGCCCCGCCCCGGGGGTCATTAGCTCCCATAGACTTAAAATGGGTAAAACATAAAAAAAAATCTTCTTCTCCGAAACCACAAGGCCCAGAGCTTTCATATTTTGTCAGTAGCAATGTATAGTGGTCCTCTTTATAAATCCTGCCAACCGTGCCCCTAGGGTCCATACGGGCCCCGCCCCGGGGGTCATTAGCTCCCATAGACTTAAAATGGGTAAAACATAAAAAAAATTTCTTCTCTGAAACCTCAAGACCCAAAACTTTCATAGTTTGTGTGTAGCAATGTATAGTGGTCCTCTTTATAAATCCTGCCAACCGTGCCCCTGGGGTCCATACGGGCCCCGCCCCGGGGGGGGGGTCATGGATAAAATATAAAAAAAAGTCTTCTTCTCTGAAATCTCATGGCCCAGAGCTTTCATATTTTGTTTGTAGCAATATATAGTGTTCCTCTTTATAAATCCTGTCAACCGTGCCCCTGGGGTTCATACAGTCCCCGCCCCGGGGGCGTCATGGGAAAAACTTTAAAAAATCTTCTCCGAAACCACAAGGCACATATTTTGTTTGTAGCAATGTATAGTGGTCCTCTTTATAAATCCTGCCAACCGTGCCCCTAGGGTCCATACAGTCCCCGCCCCGGAGGCGTCATGGGAGAAACTTAAAAAAATCTTCTTCTCCGAAACCACAAGACCCAAAGCTTTCATATTTTGTGTGTAGCAATGTATAGTGGTCCTCTTTATAAATGCTGCCAACCGTGCCCCTAGGGTCAATACGGGCCACGGCCCCGGAGGTCATGGGTAATACATAAAAAATCTTCTTCTCCGAAATCACAAGGCCCAGAGCTTTCATATTTTGTTTGTCGCAATATATAAGTGTTCCTCTTTATAAATCATGCCAACCGTGCCCCTGGGGTTCATACGGTCCCCGTCCCGGGGCGTCATGGGAAAAACTTTTAAATATCTTCTTCTCCGAAACCACAAGGCCCAGTGCTTTCATATTTTGTGTGTAGCAATGTATAACGTTGCTCTTTATAAATCCTGCCTACCGTGCCCCTGGGGTCCATACGGGCCCCGCCCCGGGGGTGTCATGGGAAAAACATAAAAAATCTTCTTCTCCGAAACCACAAGGCCCAGTGCTTTCATATTTTGTGTGTAGCAATGTATAATGGTGTTCTTTATAAATCCTGCCTACCGTGCCCCTGGGGTCCATACGGGCCCCGCCCCGGGGGTGTCATGGGGCAAAAAACATAAAAAAAATCTTCTTCTCCAAAACCACAAGGCTTAAAGCTTTCATATTTTGTATGTAGCAATGTTTAGCTGTCCTCTATATAAATCCTGCCAATCATGCCCCTGGGGTCAAAAATGGCCCCGCCCCCGGGGTCATTAGCTCCCATAGACTTACAATGGAAAAAAACATAAAAAAAATCTTCTTCTCCGAAACCACAAGGCCCAGATCTTTCATATTTTGTCAGTAGCAATGTATAGTGGTCCTCTTTATAAATCCTGCCAACCGTGCCCCTGGGGTCCATACAGGCCCCGCCCCGGGGACGTCATGGGAAAAACACATAAAAATCTTCTTCTCCGAAACCACTAGGTCCAAAGCTTTCATATATTGTTTTTAGCAATGTATAGTGGTCCTCTTTATAAATCCTACCAACTGTGCCCCTGGGGTCCATACGGGCCCCGCCCCGGGGGCGTCATGGGAAAATCTTCTTCTCCGAAACCATTTGGCCAAGAGCTTTCATATGTTGTGTGGACCAATGTATAATACTCTCCTTTATAAATGCTGCCAACGGCGCCCATGGGGTCCATGCATGGCCATGCCCCAGGCATGTCATTATCTACCATAGACTTATAATGGAAATATATGAAACAAGTAGGCCAGGGGCAACGATCGCTCACCTGAGAGTCAACAAGTACAGTCACTGGACAAAGTAATTGTTTTTTTTACCATATATGGGTATGGTGGCCATCTTGGTTATGTGACCTTGAAACCCTACTTACATCAGCAGAAGAGCTCTTGTCTTGATTGTGTATCCTCTTTTCTGCCATTTTGGTTCACGTGAAAAAAATCATCTAACAAGGTCAGGGTCCTATAATGACCCCCGGGGTGGGGCCATATTTGACCCCAGGGGCAAGATTGGCAGGATTCATGACAATGTTGTATATCAAATATACAAGCTTTGTGTCATGCTGTTGCAGAGAAGATTTTTTCATATATTTCCATTATAAGTCTATGGTAGATAATGACATGCCTGGGGCGTGGCCTGTATGGACCCCAGGGGCACCGTTGGCAGCATTTATAAAGGAGAGTATTATACATTGGACCACACAACATATGAAAGCTCTGGGCCATATGATTTCGGAGAAGAAGATTTTTTTTATGTTTTTTTCCCATGACGCCCCCGGGGCG
Source organism: Rugalucina vietnamica (assembly GCA_964017185.1). Lineage (NCBI taxonomy): Eukaryota > Metazoa > Mollusca > Bivalvia > Lucinida > Lucinidae > Rugalucina > Rugalucina vietnamica. The sequence continues at coordinate 42,561,022 of OZ024872.1, forward strand.
AGGCCCGTATGGACCCCAGGGGCACAGTTGGCAGGGTTTATAAAGAGGACCACTATACATTGATAAAAACAAAATATGAAAGCTTTGGGCCTTGTGGTTTCGGAGAAGAAGATTTTTTTAAAGTTTTTCCCATGACGCCCCCCGGGGCAGGGCCAGTATGGACCCCAGGGGCACGGTTGGCAGGATTTATAAAGAGGAACACTATACATTGCTAAAAACAAAATATGAAAGCTCTGGGCCTTGTGGTTTCGGAGAAGAATTTTTTTATGTTTTTCCCATGACGCCCACGGGGCGGGGCCCGCATTGACCCCAGGGGCACGGTTGGCAGGATTTATAAAGAGGACCACTATACATTGCTACTGACAAAATATGAAAGCTCTGGGCCTTGTGGATTTTTTTTTTGTTTTTCCCATTGTATGTCTATGGGAGCTAATGACCCCCGGGGCGGGGCCATTTTTGACCCCAGGGGCATGATTGGCAGGATTTATATAGAGAACCACTAAACATTGGTACATACAAAATATGAAAGCTTTGGGCCTTGTGGTTTTGGAGAAGAAGATTTTTTTTATGTATTTCCCTTGACACCCCCGGGGCGGGGCCCGTATGGACCCCAGGGGCACGGTAGGCAGGATTTATAAAGAGGACCACTATACATTGCTACATACAAAATATGAAAGCTTTGGGCCTTGTGGTTTCGGAGAAGAAGATTTTTTTATGTTTTACCCATGACCCCCTCACCCCCGGGGCGGGGCCTGTATGGACCCCAGGGGCACGGTTGGCAGGATTTATAAAGAGGACCACTATACATTGCTACACACAAAATATGAAAGCTTTGGGTCTTGTGGTTTCGGATAAGAAGATTTTTTAAAGCTATTCCCATGACGCCCCCGGCGCGGGGCCCGTATGGACCCCAGGGGCACATTTGGCAGGATTTATAAAGAGGACCACTATACATTGCTACTGACAAAATATGATAGCTCTGGGCCTTGTGGTTTCGGAGAAGAACATTTTTTATGTTTTTCCCATTGTAAGTCTATGGGAGCTAATGACCCCCGGGGCGGGGCCATTTTTGACCCAAGGGGCATGATTGGCAGGATTTATATAGAGGACCACTAAACATTGCTACGTACAAAATATGAAAGCTCTGGGCCTTGTGGTTTCAGACAAGAAGATTTTTTTTATATTTTCCCCTTGACGCCCCCGGGGCGGGGCCCGTATGGACCCCAGGGGCCTGATTGGCAGAATTTATGAAGAGGACCACTAGACATTGCTACACACAAAATACGAAAGCTCTTGGCCTTGTGGTTTCAGAGAAGAAGATTTTTATATGTTTTTCCCATGGTAAGTCTATGGGAGATACATGTATCCGTTGCCATGGAAACCAGAGTTCTGATCCGACCTGGCCCAAAACCTGATACAACCTTTCCCCGTCCCCAATGATGCTTTAGATAAAATTTGGTCACGATTGGCCTTGTTGTCTAAGAGATATTCAAGTTTGAAAATGTGGACGGACGCACACACGCACGCACGGACGGACGCACGCACGGACGCCGGCACGACTACTGTACTATAAGCTCACCTTGTGAGCCTTCGGCTCAGGTGAGCTAAAAATCTTCTCTGCAACAGCATGACACAAAGCTTGTATATTTGATATACAACATTGTCATGTGGAGCTCTACATAAATCCTGCCAATCTTGACCCTGGGGTCAAATATGGCCCCACCCCAGGGGTCATAATAGGACCCTGACCTTGTTAGATGATTTTTTTCAAGTGAACCAAAATGGCAGAAAAGAGGATACACAATCCAGACAAGAGCTCTTCTGCTGATGTAAGTAGGGTTTCAAGGTCACATGACCAAGATGGCCACCGTACCCAAATATGGTAAAAACCCCAATTACTTTGTCCAGTGACTGTACTTGTTGACTCTCAGGTGAGCGATCGTTGCTCCTGGGCTACTTGTTTGTCAAACCGACGATATATTAATTAAACAGCTCGATGTAAATGGCTAAGTTAAACTGTTATAATCCCTGGTATGGTCCAAAATGTGACATCGAAAGCACATGTACGTTTTAAGCACCAAAAAGTCAACTGTCAGTTCCAAGAGGTCGAATATCCATGCCATGAAAGTGATAAGAGAAAGTGGCAAAACATATCGACGGCTTTTGATATAAACAAATAAAATGTCCATGACTGCTACTTGAACCCATTGCATTAGTCAACATGCCACGTCTTGGGAATTCCTGTCTGCGGGGTTTAAACCCAGGCTCTACAGCAAAAACTTGGAAATTCGGGTTTTATAATAATACGTAGGCATAATGAAGAGTGTACTATACATCTACATTGCATAATCAGAGTGTGATGCATAGGGCCTATGCATTTTCCTACCCCAGGCGCAACGCTGAATTTCACTTTATGCGGCCAGACAATTATTGTGGTCAGTGATAAGCAGTTCAATATGGATTTTATATACATTTAAATATTGAACTGGCCAAGGCCGCTTTATCCAAAAAGTGCAAACACAAAATAACTACGACAGTTTTGCTTGAAAATAAACCATAAAGGACTGGCTGGTTCTTGTCACCCGTCACGAGAACCTTGTATTTGAATACGAACTCGGACATAAAAATACAGTTTTTCTAATTTCGCCGTTCAAAAGTATAAAAGGTTTCAAGTTTCACAGACAGCAAAACCTGGAAAGGAAACGTTGATCATAGCTGGCTATGATTATCATAGCTGGCTATGATTATGATACTCCCAGGCCCAACATTGACCAGTGTTTGGTTTTTGGTAAAACGCATCACGCAACAAATTCTTCAGTAATGTGGAGACGGAGCCACCGATTTCTGAGTTACTGATTGTGGCGGGTTCGAACCAGCGACATCTTGATATAGACGGGTATATATCACAAGACCATCACTTAAGGTCCCAGTAAATGACTGTGGTCATGTAGGGCGGTCGCCTATGAATTCTGATTAATTAAACCGGTCTAGGTGGGTGTGATCCGTTGGTTAGCAGTCCTGCAGGCTGGCTCGGCACATGCACATTGAGATAAACAGCTGTTACTTGTATGCTTCAGTGACAGCTGGCGAACACGTTGACATACAAGCCATCTACAGAGCAGTTTCATCACGGGACACGTGTACATGTATGTTGCCTTGGACAAATATATATGTGCATTTAGCACTTCAGCAATTACCACATCAAAATGCCAATTATTTCCAGACATCACCATCTCTAGATTCAGTGATAGATTTCGCATAGCCATAGATATATTTTAATGGCGAAAATGGCAGGCCGAGGATCGACTTTGCCAACACTGGGCTTAGAGAAAAAAAAAAGTTTTAATTTGTTTTTGTTTGTTTTGAGGTTTAACACCCCAGTCAACAATTTTTCAGTCATCCTTGGTATTCACCAGTAGTATGCGGAGTAAATTGCGTCCGGCTAAAGGACACAACAGGGGCCCCGAGTGGGGATCGAACCAATGACCTCTAGGGTTGAAGTCCGATGCTCTATACCACCAGGTCAACGGACTACCCTTAATTTGGTTTGGTTATGACTTAACGTACCAGTCAGCAATTTGAGTCACGTCGGGACGGAGCCACCGCTTCCTGGGCATTAATAACCAGTATAATGGGAAGATGAGAGGTTTAAAGTGTCTTGCTCTAGGAAACTAAACGGCGGAGGTAGGTATCGAACCCATGACCTCTCGCTCTGGGAGTCCTCCGCTCTACATCTAGGCCACAACGCCTCCCAAAAGAATATAGACGACTGTACATACATGCACTTTAACAGTAGTTGCAAGCATTCAGAAACAGTTCAATGCCTTGTCAGTTTGTTTATGAATTTCGTTTGTACATTTTAGTAACTATAGCAACATATATTTACCTATTAGCAGATCTGAATGAATGATAAAAACTGGTAACTTTGATCAACACAATTTTGTTTGTTTGTTTGTATTGATGCTTAACATCCCAGTCAACAATTTTTCAGCCATATCGGGACAGAGCCAACTCTTCATGCGTTTAACTAGTACTGTATGGAGTTAACATGTCATTTGACAGGCTAATATATATACAGTGAGGAATATAAAGGCAAGAAATTGAACAAAATTTGTTCAGCCAGCTTCATAGGTTATCTTGGTTCTTAATCTCTATCAAAACATATCTCTGCAGCACTGCATGGTCATGTTTATATGTTCTCTGGACAGTTCCAAAGTAACATAAACATTGTATATACTAGAAGCTAAGCCTCTCTATGTTGAAGCTACAACTTGCTTTCAAAGTGTATGTGTGACTACTTTTAATATTTAAAACCTGCACATTTCACTTTTCGTATACATTTGTTGTGACAAATAAAAAGGACTAAGCGTTACTGAAGCAAAAATGCTTCAATTTGTTGAATTTGATGGGTATACGCTATAACACATGAAGATAGCATTATGTTGGTTTTAACTTTTTATCAGTTTTGGCCAGTTTTGTGAGTTAGTATAAATGATCTTTCACTTGAAATGCTTCATAAACATTTAACCAGCCTTGTCAGGAAAATGTTTGGCAATACAGATACAGTTAGAAAAATAATCACATGAAGTGGTCGTTTTTGAGCAAATTTTCTGAAATCGGACTTATATTCCTCACTGTATAGTGTTGTAGAATTCTGAAGTTTCAAGACTAGATTTCCTTTGGCTGGAGCGCAGAATAGTTTTATGTCAAATGACAGGTGTTCACAAAATGAGCATCGTATTTGCTAATTCATTCATTCATGTCAGTAAACATATTTTGAAAGCGGATTCATAAATTAATAATAACATGATAAACATCACCTGTCTCGGGGACAAAACTCATATGTATGCATATTTCTCTCCTTTTTTCCTTATGCTTGGTTAGCCATCAGTCATTTGTGTTCGTTCGAGACTTTATTGTAACTTCTTAATAAACAAGTTTCAGCCATTTTGCGACGATCCATGCGTACTTTAATCACGATGTCCGATGGAGGGCTTAATAGCGGTTGTTGTTTGTTTTTGTTAAAATATAGTTGAATGTCCCACTAAATAAATTTTCGTCACTTCGGAACAGAATAGCGGCGACTGGATTCAACGAGCCCGTATCTTCCACTGTGTCACAGCGATCCCCAACATTATCATTTTTACTCATAAACAAAATTGCATACACCGTAATGCACCAGTCATTTGCACCCCCGGCTCCCCCGGGGCCGGGGAATAGCGGGGCTTTTAACTTTTCAATTTTTAAAGCCCAGCTAAAAGCCCGGCACTGCCGGGCAAGAAATTTGGTAAAACCCCTGCTAAAAGCCCCGGCTCCCCAGGGACTGACAATAACGTGGAACAACAGCTGGGAGTTGTTCTGATGAAACTGAAACATGGGAGAAGGACATCAATTTATGCATGTGAATGTGTTTAGGTGCATTTGGAAATTAAATAAGTACCATAAAGATAATTAAATGTTGAAAATATCATTAAAATCTAATTTGAATTAATGTGACAGTGCATTGGCGGGAAATCATAACCCCGGCAAATCCCCGGCACTGCCGGGACACATCAGAGGTTAAAGCCTGGCACTTTAGCCCCGCTATGTCCCCGCTATCCCCGGCCCCGGGGGAGCCGGGGATACAAATGACTGGTGCATAAGATGAAAGAATAGTATGCTACAATCATTTGTTTTTGTAATTGTCTTATTGGACTTACATCGTTCAAACTCAAATCAAATTGCATCTGCAGGTTTGTGGAGTAGCAACTATACAAGGGATAATATAAAGAAAAGAAGTACATGGTATAACAAAACTGTAATGTTACTTTTTGCGTCGAAAACAATGAAAACTGATTTGTCTTCTTTGCATAAACCAACAACAAAACTAGTTTTATTTGAGCCGCGTCATTTTCTCGAATGCGAAAACAAAGGCACAGATCAGTTTCGCAGTAACTGCGAAGCTGATCAGCGCCTTCGTTTTCGCTACTCGAATAGTGCAATTTCTCTTCTTCTTAAAATCTTCTTCCGTAATTTCAGGCTTCTAGCCATCTACTGTAACTGCACAGGTCGATTTGCGTCAGACCTGCTCGGAAACCTCGAAGAGTGGTTTTCTCGCGTCGCGGCTCGTTTATTGAGCCGCATCATGAGAAATGCTATACAGCTGACCAGCGCCTGCTTGATTCTTAAATTGCAACCTTCCAGAGAGCCTTCGTCTGTGACTACGCAGGCTAGTTTTCTCTAGGCCTGGTCCAGAATCGCGAACAGGTTCTAATGACACGGCTCATCTATAAAACTGAGAGCTATAGAACAAACTCTACTTCTCGTTATGAACAATAAAACATGAACAATTATAAACAAAATGAACAGCATAGAAATTTATACAATGTACGTGTACGTATATGAGGAAACCGTTTGCATGGGGCCCATCTATTTCTTACGTCCCCCAACGGGCGGGGCTCGCACGGTTTGTGATATTGCTTTCATTGATAACCAAAAATAAACATACGTAGTATACGGTACACGCATCTTCCGTCAATTTCAGATGCCTCCAGTGTAGTGGAGAAGCCACTTGCCCTTTAAACAAAAATGGGTCGTGGCCTCCTGGGTTCGTCCCTGTGCGTTTCCCCTGGGCTTCTCCAGTCTTTCGGATCATATATATAGTGAGACAATGGTCCCATCCAGTCTCCATATGACCTTAGTTGTTGATATGACGTAATGCCCCAAATCAACAAAATCTACATATTACATGTACATTCTGTATATCACGCAGCGATACATTCTTCATTAAATTTTCATTGATAGGTGTCCTTATTATGTCAACGTAATTAGATCAACAAAAACAGGGTATAATACAGGTCTTGGCAAACTACCTATGTCTTATCATCTGCCATATAATTATTTAAACAGACCTGACATGCCGGTATAATCATCACGAATGGCAGATCTAGTTCTGAGACAAGGCTTATTATATAACGGTCATTAACTTCTTGTATGGTTTCGTTCGTGTTCGATTGGTCATCGCCTGTATATATGGATGAACCAAATGCTCAGTTGGCTATGTTATTTGGTGCACTAGAGGCCACTTCGACTTCGAGTCGCAACTATAAATTAATGCTTATATTCATATATATTATATATAACATTGATTTGTGTTATTATAGATTTAACTTCGTTCTCCCAAAATTAAAATTTTAACCTAGATCTGTCAAACGAATTTCATACAAAAATTATGAAAAGAAAAACTCTTCAGAAAGCTTCTAGAATTTCTATGAATGTTATCTGAATATGCATAAATTTGTGTATCGTTCTTTTCATTTGTTAAAACTTAGCTTGCCCTTTCCTTTCAAAAGGAAACTTTATTCAAATCTTAGCTACGTCAATGTCATTAATCAATGTTAGAAAAGAAACTGGAAAGCAGCATAGAGGTGACCCAGACTAACTCCCTATAATCAACTTGTACTAATAAGCTTTTATCTAAAAGTAGGTTTTCCATGTAATGTTAAACTATTAAAGGAAAGTATCAGGTTTCCTATTCACGTACAAAATTGTTTTTAAAAACGAAACTTGAACACACAGCTATCACACAGGTCGTGAATATTGGCTCGTAATTGTGTCTCGTCTAGTCCCGCATATCAGACAGAAATACATTAGTTTTATAAACAAGTTCTGCCCTAATTTTACGCCAACAATATGATTTATGGGTCATGCAAAAGTGCAATTATGAAATGCAGTGCAAGTTGATTTTTGGTGCATGCGGTTGTTGATTCGTTAAAATGGTCTCAAGGTTAGACAACCATCGTATCTATTACGTAACTGGATAGCAATGAAGTCAAGTGCATTATTATCATCCTTATCAGCAAATTGGCATGGCCTTCAGTGGGTCAGTAAGTCAGACACTTTATCTCGTATGAACCCTGATTAACTTTTTTCGCTCTTCAAAATATTAATTTACCACAAACAATTATGACTTTTGTCTTGAATTAAGAGAAATAAAGCCTCTTTTAAGCCAAAGTCTAACATAACTCTTATGAACATGTAACCACACAAACTAAGTTAAAATATTAACTCCAAATACTGTTTGTAGAAATGTTGTGCGCTATTGTACACATTCCAAGGAGTGTCCCATCTTCGCAAGCAAATGGTGCTGACTCCATTAGCTCACAATGTGTAAGCCGAAACAAAGTGGAGTAACTAAGTGTCCCTTGCTTGAGATGTTTGTTTCCTGAAGTAGACTCCTCGAGTGTACTGAGTAGAAAATTATAAATACCTGAGATCAAATGTTATACTTGAGAACAGTTACGAACCCAAACTTATTCCCCACCCATACGTCCCCTCCATTGTCAATAGCTATCGAGAAGGGTGAACTTGTCCCCATGAATATAGCCATCTTTTCAAGTTCCTGATCCATGATAAGAAAGCCCCTAAAACGACCCAAGGGATCCAGCACGTGCACAGTGTGGTTGGAATAGTCCACAGCAAAGATTTGTCCGTATTGGTCACACGAAATCCCGTGTGGTGCGAACGGATGGCGCATATCCATATCAGCGCCAGAATAAGAGCACTTTAGATTGCCTTCCGAGTCATAAATCATCACAGATCCTTTGTTCCTGTCAGAGACGCAAATGTCCCCGTTGATATTCACCGCCACCCTCCAAGGTTGCATCAAGCTGTCCGAGTTGCACACCGTGTTCTGAGTATCACAATCAGGTTTAACGCGGATCACGCTGCTTTTATCACCGTTTTTGTAATGCATATTTTGTACCATGCATACGACCATCTCGTCTTTTGACATAAACTCAATTCCACGAGGCACTTGATCCAAGTTAATTGTCTGTTTCGCTTTGAAGTCGGCATTTAGAACTTTAATACATTTAGAATCGTGTGAAGATATAACAAGATTCCCGTCAAGATCCGTGCATATATCGTCCACTTTACAACCTGCGTTAACAGTCTTTACCACGTTGCCGCCTTTGTCTATAAGGTACACGTTCGGACCGTACTGCCACACGACCCAGGCCTCGTCCTGGCCCGCTGAACACATGGTGGTTATGAACCTGGAGCTTACCACGGAATCTGGACGGAATGATCCAATACGCTTAACCTCGATCCGCCAAGGCACGCAAACTTTATCGAACGAACCCAGTCGCTCCTCTATCGACGCCGACTCTGACTGTTTCGGTACCGACAGAAGATAGATGGACCTTTCGGCGGGGGATAGGGGCAGTCTGTTTTCGACATCTTTCAAACTGGCTATAATACTGTCCGCGTGTTGACTGAATTCTTCACCGTCTTCAAGTAAAACTTCTTCAGCTGACAGAACTGTGGATTTGGCAGATTTGATGTAGGAATCAAACTCTTGCATTTTGGTTGTCAGCCTATTCGTCTCCGACTCGTGCTCGATATGAATTTCGTTAATCATGGACTCGGCGAGTATTTCAGCACTCTGAGGTAGTTCTCGCATTCTTGTCAAAATTTCTTCAGTTATTTCTGCCAAATTATGTGCCAATTTGTTTAGATACGAGCTGATATCGCGTTGAACGTGGTTCAAATACCTGATGTAATCTCTTGTGACTTTTACCTGCAATTTCAATCTTGTCCTATTATCCATGCCCGATTTATTGACGTTATCAATTCCTCTATTAGCACAGTTTGTACATTTTGAATGACAGCCAGTAACATTTGTCGAATCACGTAGAATATGATTGTCCACCGTTTTCAATGGAGTTGAATCCGCCAAGCAAGTATCCGACGTTCTAAAATTCCGATTCGTTTCACTCGTAGTTTGACTTTCAAAAGGAGCGTTTTCTTTCATTTCTGCATGTAGAGAAGTATATTATATAAAACTATACCACAACTATAGTAAAGTCAATATATCCCGAGTTTTATCCTCATTCAGTGTGTATTGATCAATGACATTGAGAACAGTCGTGAATTTCACGTTTGTTTTGTAAATATAGCGAGCCAGTGTGGTCACGTGGCTTTTTCCAATACACAACACCGATAGGCTGGCTGAGTGCCAGCTGTTTAACAAAACAAGTATAATGTTGCTGCAAATCGCAGCATCGAGTAATGCGCTTTACCAGATGTACAGAATTCTTCTTTTACGGACATGACGTTCCTGGTCATTCTGTTGCTAGTATAGTAAGCACGAACAGGCGGGGTTAGAATTAAAGGCGACAGCAACGTTTTTGAAATATGAAATAGTATGTATGTGCACCTGTTGTGCACTAAAATCCAAACTACATAGAGGATATTTACTTTTTTGAGGTGAATACCAAATATATTTCATCGAGTGAGTTGAAAACATCAAAATTTTCACGAGTGCTTAGCAAGAGTGAAAATTTAGATGTTTTCAAGTCACGAGATGAAATATATTTGGTATTTACCGATAAAAAAGTAAATTTTCTTTTTATTTTATACAATACACGGGCATTTTCCTATTCACAAAGCAGGCGGTGAAAATGCAAAAACCAAAAATTTTTGAAAACACCAGTAATTTTGGTACCACATTGTTCCTAACGTTCTAACTAAGAAAATGAATACCCACACTTTATATTTTCGTTCGTAAATAACGGAGTTATAGGCATTTGAATTTCTGAAGTGAGGCACATTTAATGACGTCAAGAGAATGGAAACGTCAGAAGTAATCCAAACTCTACAGTGAAAATATCGGCTGATATCAATCACTAGTGAAAATATCAATATCATTTCTGCAGTGAAAATATCACTTTTATCCATTTTTGATATACATTCATTTCACTGCTAAGTATAAAATAAAGATATCCATTATCGCCCCTTAGCTCACATCTTCAATAGTGATCAATCTGCATAGCACATGATCTGATGACGCAATGACAGATATCAATATAGAAGGAAATACTTGGATTGCCTGTCATGTGTAAATGCGAGTCAACGTTCATCCTTCTTCCTCTTCTTTTTTTTTTTTTTTTTTTTTTTTTTTTTTTTTTTTTTTTTTTTTTTTTGCAAATGACTGAAAAAAGTTACTGCTAAATAAGAATAGATTTTCGTCGAATTCATCGGATGTCAAAGTAAGTAAGTAAGTAATGGTTTATTTAAGTGTCACATATCAAATACAGATACATATACAAATACAACAAAATATACATTTGATACCCAGCCTGTTAGGCTTACGAGACACTATAATTTGGCATTTTGCCTGTCATAATGATGATGATAATAACTTTAAATAACACGAAGGCAAGTCTAAAATATGACATTTACGTTAATTGTCCATGGTATTTACACTATGTACAGAGTTTGTGAATTCTCCGTACATCGAGCCGACTGCGAGCGGGCTACCCAACCCTACTCCAGTGGAGGGGGAGGTACGATTTATCCAGGCTCCAGATCAGTCAGTTGTTAGCAGACGCACACCGAGACAGGCGACGACGCACCTGTCTCGGCGTGCGTCTGTTAACAACGGAGTGTTGACTCACTCGCTCGATGTTGATTTAAAAATCTATGTACAAGCTTTTTACAGTCATTCATGCATAAACCATTTGCAGCCAGTTTCTGTTTCCGTATGACGTTAGCTATTAGTGGGACGATGAAACACTTTCATCCATGCATGTATCACTAGAATTGTTTAAAGGCATATCTATTACAGATAACGTTATATATACAATTGTACATGTACATGTAATAAAATAAATTCTGTTTTAAACACATGACCAAGCAAGATACAACTATTTAAACAAATACTGCGTTGTTGATATTCTTACTTTAAATATGAAATAAAGTAAATGACAATAAGGATGTACCGCAATTGAATAAGCTCGAGTTATAGGACTCGTAGTCTATTGCTGGAACCGGAGCGTCACGTATAGCTTCTCCACGATCCAGCCCCGTATCTCCAGGAACCGGTTGTGCCCGGAGCATACAGGGTACTAAGTACAGGGTGATCCAGAATATCTGATACCATTTTAAGCTTGCATAATTTTGTTCCACAAACACATATCATAATAAACCTTTAATCACAATGGGCTGTGATAATTCAAATTTTGTTTGGTATATAATATTAAGAACTTTAAGTAATGACATTTTGAATAATAGAGATCAAACAATTTGGTAGTTTTTGCAAAATTTGTTATTTTACGTCAAATTAATGTTATTACAACATCTCGATCAATCCGCTTGTGAATGTTTGCTACTACTGATGCACGAATGTGTGGCGTTAATTTTCAGAACATTTATTAATTAGTGCATTTCAGCTTTCAAAAAGTATTTGATTGAGGTGAATATGCATTTTCATTTAAGTGTCCTCACAAGAAAAGGCAAGCTATCAAAGCAAGTTGACGCCATAGTAACCCAATATGGACGTCATAAAAGGCTTAAATGTAAATTTTATGAAATTGTTTGAACAGTTCTATTTAACATGTTAGTGGTGTATATATCTAATGTTATATATCAAACAAAATTTGTATCTTTGTAGATTATTTTGATATAGATTTTAATAACTTATGTGCTGCTGAAACAAAATTATTAAAGGTCGTAATGGTATCACATATTCTGGATCACCCTGTACGTGCGGACAAGATACGTTTGTTAATACATTTGTACTAATTATACGTAAAGGAACGTTTGCGTGAAAGTATGTCATAAAGGATTTTGGCAGTAGTTCTTACTAAGTGACAATTTGAGAGCACAGCAATCATTTTCTCCTCTGAATTTAAGAAATCAAAACTTTGGATGACATGTTTAGCTTTATCAAATAACGAATTTCGCAAGTCTTCATATAATGGGCATTCACATATTACATGTTTTTCACTTTCGACGACATTGCAATTAGTACATAATCTATCCTCTAATGCCAATCTCTCGTATCGACCCGTTTCGATTCTTATTGGCGCAACCCCACATCGAAATTTTGCGAGCGCGCTTCTGTGATGAATTGGAAGGTTTGCAGTAATATAGCTTTCACTTTTGTATTCTGACTTAAAGAGTCGATATGAACGTAGCTTGCTTTGTGCGCCGTTTGCTCTGTTAACATTATTAAGATTTTCTGTCCAATTCTGTTTAAACAACTCAAATTCTTTTTCTTGGATCATTCGCAATATGGCATTTTTAGTGTAGTTTTGGTTATCGTCAAATATACAATCTAGTTGTAGCAAAGACATATGATTTGGAAATTTATAGAACCAATTTTTGCACCTATTTTCACCATGTTTCATGCACCATTTGGAAGTACGTTTGTTGAGGCGGTTATCGTCCATTTCCCTAAATCTAACCCACTGGCTTCCCATTGATTTCCAGATTTTGACCGACGTTGGCGTCCAACCCATATCTCCTTGGACTGCAATATTTGGCGTATACTTTCCCACAGCCATAAAATAACGACATGCTCTGTTTTGAACGGCCTCTATGCATGACCTCTTGCTAGTCCCCCAAATACTTGACCCATATTCAATGACAGGCCACACCAGCGAGTCATACATCGGATGTCGCAAGTGAGGTTCGATCTCTAGCAGGTGGCACCGCTAAAACGGTTGCCGTAATAATCAGAGGCAAAGTTACATATGTCGTAGAAATTTTCATGCTGGCTTCGTACACCCAATCGGTGTTACGATATTTTTCAATGAATATTAGTACCTTATACAATTTAGGTGGCCCTATTTCGAGAGTTGTTGAAAACATGAGCAGAGCTGTGGGCCATGCTTTTTTTTTTTTTTTCTTAGATCTAATGCAAAAGGCAGAATGTTTAATTGCTCAAAGTGTCGTGTGGTTCAATAACCTTTTACATATCAGTAATCAGTCCTCACGACAATTCCCCTTAAATTACCTTGGGATATAACATTACGTTAGAATTTGATACTTTTAACCATTGATATAATAATAATGTATAATTACATAGGGTGAAGGCTGATGACACTATAACTAAGAAAACAAACAATTAGCCGCTGATGACCTAAACTATTACCGCATGTTTGTCAGAAATCCAAAATGTCCGAAGTTCACAAACAAACAGAGCGATAACCTTCGAGACGGGACTATATATAGCTCGTACTTGTGACATCTCCATCAAATAATGTTCAACGTTAAAAATGTGTTCTGGCAGCCTGGAGATGATTTCATTTAGTTGAACAAAAACTTTATCACTTTATAACCAAGATACTGAACTTGATATTACGAAACTTCATTCACAAGAACACCACATAGCACCCAAGACAACAGAAAAATCAAGCATCTACATTTTGCCTGAGATCTAAAACTCTACTCTATGTTTTAGTGAACCATCAACAGTTGTTTTGCGCGGTGGCGTAGTGGTAGAGCATCGGACTCTGAATCGAGAGGTCCTGGATTCGGACCCCACCGGCGGCACAATGTTGTGTCCTTGAGCAAGACGCATTAACTCTCCAGAGTACTGGTTAATATCGAAGAAGGGTGGCTCCGTTCCGGCATGACTGAAAATTTGGGACGTTAAACCTCAAAACAAACAAACAGTTGTTTTGATTCTAGAGGGCTTAGGCTGATGTCACTGCACTGCTGCTGTAGATAACCGGCCGGTGAAAATTATGATTCATACATCTTTTTGTTTGTTATTTTCCGCATAAGTGCGTACAAACAATTTTTCAGAAGAAAATCCGTATTGCGGATTCCAATCAAGTACGACCGGTTCATTATAGCAGCAACAATGATGTGGTTTGGGGCGTTTAAGCCATCAAGTTGGTATAGAAACTTCATGTAGCTCCTATTACGGTTAAATCATCAGCCTGTGACCAAGAATTAATTTGCAAACCAAACCTTTGCAAAATGCTGAATTTTTCATCAATAGCCTAAATATCAGATTTGCTATTATTAGTTCTCTCAGATCATGTCTAAGCCGCAGATCAATATAGGAAATCATTATTCGAGGTTATTTACTTATCAGATAATTGTTTGATATGACCATACTCAATGTCCGGGGAAATAACCAGTAAGGTTAACTCGAGGTAACATGACCGCCAACAAAACAAAACTGACCAGTAAACAAGGTGGTCAGATTTTCTCCTTAATCAAGTCGATGCGTCATTCTAAGTTATTTTTCTACCGTTTGAGCCGCCTCATGGGAAAACCAACGATGTGGTTTCCGAATAGGTCCGACACAAACCGACCTGTACCGTCACAGAAGAGAGCTACGGATTTAAGTAGAAGAGGAAATATACTATCCGAGTAGCGAAAACAAAGGCGCTGATCAGCTTCGCAGTTACTGCGAAGCTGATCTGCGCCTTTGTTTTTGCCTATGCAGATTGTTGGTTTTCCCATGTGGCGGCTCATTTGTTTGATTTGCGATTTCTGAATGTCTTCCAATATTGCAGGGCTACAAAAACCTCACTCAGTAATTTCTAGGACCACGAACATCATTCTCATTCAGTATAACCGAGAGCCACCATATAATTCAAGAGCGAACCGAATTATAGTCAACGCACATAGACATGCACGCATGTATATCTGCTGCGCCTTGGTTTTCGCATAGGCGAAAATCATGACGCGGCTCACTTAAAATTGTAAAATGTAAACGATGATCAGGAGCTGTTGAAGTGAGAACCAATGCCGGGGCTATAAAACCCACCGTGGGAAATAAAAAAAATACATTTGTTTGTCAGTTTGTTTGTTTGTTCGTTCGGGTTTAACGCCGATTTCAACATTATCTGTCATATCACGACGGTGTCTGGTTGTGACAGGGAGCTCAATGCTCACTTTTATAGAGCTGCCTCACTGTGGTATCAGATCCCAGACACTTTTACCTGATACCACCCCCAGTCACAATATACTGACACCGGAGCGACCAGTCCTTGCCCTACCCAGAAAATCCGAGTGCCAAGCGGGGAGCAACTAGTACCATTGTTAACGACTTTGGTATGTCGCGGCCCGGGATCGAACCCGGTACCTCCCGATCTCTACCTACTGAGCTACCGAGGCCGGTAAAAAAAATCCACAAAAACGTTTAAATAAGTAATGGCATGAATAGAACAAAAAGCCTCAAGCACTTTCATAAGGACGATAATTAAGTTAAACAGAGGGCACAAATAGCATAGATACCGGTTCCAACACAATTTAAGCTTTTTACGTGACTGGCTGGATGATAATTGATCAGCGTTATACAAAGAAAGTCATTTTAGGACTAAACTTTCTGTCTGGCTAGTCATTAATCAAAGCAGTAATGCACATGCAATGAACGGAAGTAGATAAAAGATTAAAATGGAACACAAATAGTTATTGTGCCTTTATTCCGCCAGAATGATTGAATGTCACAATAAAATTGCATGGAAGTCGGTCATAATGTCTGGCTTCTGGCATAATTGCAGACCATATGTCATGTCTTCTAAATAAATGTTAAACCACCAAGATTTTGTACAAGTGCACAAAGATAAAATATTGATATAAAATGCTGAATCAGCATTTAGAGAGAAAACATTTTTGTCATTTCTGTGACATGTGTTATGAATTAAAAAGATGAATAAGACCTAGATATTATACAGCCCAATAGCTTTTTCACGACAAGTCAATCAAAACTGCGCATTTACTGCGAAGCTGATCTGCGCCTTTGTTTTCGCATTTGCGAAATGTTGATTTTCTCATTACGCGGCTCAATAATATACATGTCACCAGTCACCAAAGAACTGCGAGCTGTTCTCAGACAATGTTAGTCCAAAGAGGCAAAGATGACATTGATTGTAGGATCCTCACCCTGTATACCGTTGATGCAACTGAATTTGTTACGGCACAGATTGATGTAGCGGGGGGGGGGGGGGGGGGGGAGATGGAGAGCGGTAAGTTGACGATTATGTCAATTTTATAGGCATTAATGCGATGATGTCTGGGTCATGACTTTCTGGAAGATGGCTTCAGTTTTTGCCATAAGTAGTTTGTTACAAAATCTTACCTTTTGTCAGAAATTATATATTTCATTGAAGGAATATGCCACCAGAAACACGAAAATTAATTAGGTTTGCTAATTATTAGAATCTTCATCATCGTTTGTAAATATCAAAGTTTCGGTATATTGTTTCATACCATCAAAAGACAATCCTGAACTCAAGCAAACTTTTGCACAATATGGTGTTAACACACCTAGGTTGGTTCGTTTGGGAAGCAACGTACGTCAAAGAGTTCATTGCCTGGATGCAACGTACGTCCAAGATGTTGTTTTTAAAAATGACGCTACCTACGGCGGGTCTTTGGGCCAAAAATGATATTTCTTACGGCGGACGTTTTTGCAGGATGGGAAATCCTGTAACCGTTAAAGCTTGAGTGAGCGGGGCTAAGTGATTTTTGCATATTTTGCATGTGTTTCGTGTATACGTCTTCCACAGGCTTCCAAAACGTTTTGTTTCGTTTGGCAATGACTTCAAATGTCCCAAACAACATTTTTAGTCGTGTCGGATAGAGCTAACGCTTCCTAGTTATTTGTCAGCACTGTGGGGAACTTAAGTGTTTTTCTCAAGCAAACTACACGATGAAGGTAGGTATCAAATCCAGGACCACTCTCTCTGGTCACTATTCCACCATTACGCCATCGCGCTCCCCACTTCCCAAAAACGAACTTATTAGATTTTCCATCAAATGGTTGTCTGTTAGCCCTTATAATGCAGCATGACTGTTTTCGTCAGAGGAGAGGGAATGTCAGCGAGGGTCCCACGTTCAGAGCCAGAAATTTTTTTCACTCGGTATTCATTAAAATTTCTCGTTACGCATTTTTCTTGATAACAGGTAAATGTACGTCTGAAACAGGTTTACGTATTTTGTTCTTGCTCATAGTAAACTAGCGCACGATGTAAAGACTACAGAGGTCCCTACAGGTGGACTCCCTGCACCTGAAAGTAATAGAATGACTCCATCCGGCCATTGCTTACCCCATCTTCCTAAAAAGTATTTTTTCACATGCTCAACACTCCCCACCCCACCTATAAAGTGCTTACTTTGTAACTCCCCACAAATAATCACTAATGCACTCTCTAGCTCATGAACTAGCCATTGTCTCCGCCCCCCCCCCCCCCCTTCCCCAAAGACTGGTAGGGACTCATATATGTTTGTATGTTTGCAATATTGCTATAGCATACGATCATCTTTCCTGAAACGTGAGTGGAGTAACAAATTGCAGTGTGCAAGACCACGAGCAACAGCCATATTCCAAAAAAAGATTTCCACATCAAAAGCAAGGTGAAACAACATTCTTTTTTGCAATAGATCGACCATAACAACTGGCAAGAATATCAGAAGCTTTACTTGCTGCATTATGGAAAATAGGTATAGGGTTATACACTTTTCACCATAGTTGCATACACATAATTTAAAAAATATCAAATATGTTTATCCAAACTGATACTAAAACTGTCAATTCACAGCAAAAAATGTTAAAAATTAAACATCATTTTCATTCTGCGAAAGTTTCCGCCGTAAGAAAAATCATTTTTGGCCTAAAGATCCGCCGTAGTTAGCATCATTTAAAAAAACCATCGCTTGGACGTAGGTAGCATCCAGGCAATGAACTCATTGACGTACCTTGCTTTCCAAACGAACCAAACTAGGTTCAAATTGTGCAAAAGTCGGTTCGAATACATGATTGTTGTTTGGTGGCATGAAACAAGGAATGATTCCGGTATATATTGAAACTTTGATAATGACAAACGACGATTGTCTGTTTGATCCCTTGCCTGTTGTGCCCGACTATCTCTGTTTTGGTTGATGCCCTCGCGAGTGATCATCCCGAACTTATCTCGTATTTCAAGGTAGGCCCAGAAGCAAACAATCGATTTTAACTAATGCTCAGGTAAATTTACGGAGACTTTCCGATGATATCCGATATTGGCCGGCAATATTCGATTATCATCCGGCTAATCTGTCCAGGTAATGTCAATGCCTGGGGATAGTTGTCTTATCGATATAAATCAATTGTTGATCCCTTAGCTGTCTTGGTTGAGTGGTTTAGGTCGCCGATTTCATAAACCGAGTTAAGATTTAATAATGTGCAATGGACGTGGTTTTTCATCGGACCAGTTCTGACAACATAGATGACAGAAATATTCAATTATGACGCACAGCGAAATGCTTACATATCTGTACATAAAGCTAACAAAAATATGCCTTTCTTTCTTTTATGAATGAAGGAAGGAAGGAAGGAAGGAAGTAGGGAAGGAACGAAGGAAGGAACGAATTACGGTTTTAACGAAAACTGTGAATGTTGATGCACGTGTATCTTATGAAAAATATGCAATTTAAAAAAATCTTAAGTTTTTACTGCGGGACTTTACCTGCGCCTATAATCGACGGGTCGACCACCTTGCTACTAGTTGAATATTGTTGTTGTTTTTTTTTTTTTTCGTTGCAAAAAACATCATTAAAATTGCAATTACATAATTGAAAAAGTTGTTTTCGAGCACAAGTCTAATTTTCTATTTCTTTCGAACATTATCTTAATCCGCAATATCTTGCTACAATACGATGCCCCTATCTGTGAAAAAGTCTTTTCATGACAAAACTACACGTGCGTTGCGTCAAAATTACATACGGATCAGCATGCACAAATGTTAACCCATTCTTTGAGAAACAAACAATGAAGAAAAAAACATATTTGTGTTAATTCGTTTATCATTATTATTATAATAAATAGTGTTGTTATTTTTATTTTCTGATCCAATCCAATATGATACTGATTTTGTTCGAACAGTACACTTTGTGGGAAAACGTCTTAAGTAGCTATCCCAGGCACGCGCCAGTATTTCGCTGAAGGGCTTGAAAGGCAAGCGTTATAAAAACATATTATAAAGTTTTGACACCTCTCTTAATGACCCGATAAAGTGAGCCGCGTCGCACGCAAACCTGCCTTTGGTGTTTCCAAATTTTGACCAAATCGACATGAATAAAGACAGAAGATAAGTTCATTGCTGAAAAAGCATTTCCCCATTTATGAAATAAATGTACGTTTACAATGTACATTTACAGCAAACACACATTTTGATAGTTACCGCTAAGATCACATAATTATAGGCATTAGTTTTGATATGCAAAACAATGATTTTCTCAATACTGGTAAGACGGCTGCTAACCTATGAGCCTTCGCGTGAGAAAACAAACAGTCTGGTTTTTAGACCAGGACCGACACAATCCGGTTTATTACATTACAGAAGCAAGCTAGAAGCTTGAAATTTCCGATTTAACTGGAAGAGAGGTCAACCTATCTGTGTAGCGAAAACAATGGCGATAAGAGGTGTGCACTTATTGGACAGCGTATCTGCACCTTTGTTTCGGCATATTAAGAATGTTTGTTTTCTCACGCATTGGCTTAAAGTGCATATTTTATTCTATTATCATTATCTTAGTAATCAAATAATAATAAGTGTTTTCTGTGGTCTACTTTGAGACGTTAAAATTGTATTTTCGCAATTACTGCAATGCAGACCTGCGTCATTGTTAAATCGCACAACATGTAATTGACGTTTAATATTTGAATTCGTTGCATTCACAGGCTGTGCGAATTTACAATTCTATTTGTTTTAAGTATTTCATTAATTATGATGAATAGCAATACGAAAATATTTAATTACCAGTTATGATAAGATAATAATAAGAATAGAATTTTTTTTTTTCTATACGTATGCAAATATAACAGAGACATAAGATCATAATGAAAATGTATTTTTCCAAAATATGTGTCATATTTTCTAAATACATCAGGGCCTATTTATTCATTTACATAAAAATATCTACATGAATTACAATATTCTGTCTTTTACAAGTGTGTCATTGCCATATATAGTACATGTATGAGCGATAATCTTCGCCCGCGGCATTATTACCTGGAAGCTTGGTCGGGTCTTATCGGAGCATTTTACGGAGATGCACGGAAAATCAAGGGAGAGAAAAAAATATTTATATTATTTTGCTGAATACTCAAACAGACCATTTTTTCGTTGTGCTACAAAAACAAAAGTTGCACCAGTTGAAAATATATTCTTTCCGCTAAACTAGACCGTTTGTGACGCATAACATTTTTTAACTATTATGTCCTAAACTTGCCGTTGAAGTCATGTACCATGACACTTTTTACCACTTTTTATGGAAATTTCACTATATATTTAATTATTTTGCGCACCACTAGGTTACCTAACCCAAACAGACCATCTTATAATAGTGCTACTACAAAAATTAAAAACCATGTCAAAGATAAAGAATTGTTCTTTCTAATGCCGTTCGTGATGCAAAAATATCGCAAGAATTAAGAAAGTTATGAAAAGATAAAAAATTATTTCCTATATGCCGTATACAATAAATTGACCAATACCTGTAGACTTGCTAGTACGACTTTTGTCCCCCTTGCTTGCATGTGCACATTGCATCTTACTGAATGTCGTTATTGCCCACACTGATGCCTGGGTCGGGATTTGAACCCTTTTATGACGAATGGACATGCCCATTTTTATCATTTGGGTGAGTCCACTTTAATTTGGGGACATCAAGTGCGATTTCATACTTTTATTTCATTTTTTGATGAAATTCCTTTAAGAAAAACAGAATAGCCCCAGATATCTAACGCCGCGTTCTGCTGCGTCACATCTGTGGCTCTGCTGTTTCACGGGTGGGCATCAGGGGAGCTACCTCGAAAATGTGTTAACGCAAATTTGTTCCCACGCCACATCCGGGAACTGTCGAGGTAGTGGAAATCCCCATAATTGGAAGGACACGCAAAGGTGAGCTCTCGCTTTTTTGCTTTTTTTCTTTCAAGGGGCGCATTACTCAGAAATCGGGCGATGCAATCCCATGTAAATATGGTTTAACAATGCATGAAGACCGAAAACCCCATTAAATAGTGGAAAATATGAGCAGGACGACCTAAACATCAGGACTGTCGGACTGCATTTTCGCCGTGTATTGACATATAGGCGGGCATCTCAGACAGATTTTGTAGCTCAGAATCAGTTTTGGACCGCTGTCACATGTTTTGGTGCAAAACATAATCAAATTGACTACAATGACGCAAAAATTTCAGATCCCCTGTTCTCCTGAATAGATTACCAACCCAAAAATGCATTCGTGTTGTTCCCAGACCAGCGAGGTAGCGGTAATCTAGCGAGGCAGTTCCAACGCGTTTACCTAGGCAAAACAAAAGCAGTTTATTATTTGGTTTATTTGGTGTTCTACGTCCCACTCAGCAGCTAGGGTCATATGGAGACGGGATCTCGGTTAAAAGTCTCGTCCGAAAGACTAGAGAAGCCTGGGACCGAACCCTAGACCCCTGGCTACGTCGAGTGACTTCCCAGCAGGCACCTGACGTCTGTTTGACGTCAGATATTGGTTATATTTTGGTCGCGACGTCATATAACCAATTTCCAACGTCTATCAGACGTCATTTCCTGACGTCTTTTGGACGTCTGGATTGGACGTTGTTTTGACGTCAAACTAGTTCGTCAGTTAGACGTCGTAATCAAGACGTGATTTAGACCTTGTGTTTTTCATACTTCTGACCATGTGTGGTGTGCAAATTAATGAAACTTCACTTTGGGTAAAAATCAGATCATTCGTTTCGTGTGTTATTTTGCTTTCTTTCTTTCTTTTTTTTCTATGTTACTTCCAGCAGACATTTGACGTGCGTTGGACGTCAGATTGACGTCAGACTCCAACGTCATAATAACGTTGGAGTTGGGTTGATCTTGAAAGTTTGTTTGTTGTCAAAACTAGACGTCAATCTGACGTGCTAAAGCCAACGTCGGTTTAACGTCTGAAAGCTGACGTCAATCTGACGTCCTAAAAACGACGTTTGAATTCATGTCATATAAATAGTTTAAGGTGTATATTTTTTCGCATTTTTGAATAACAGTGGATTCAGAAGAGCAGTGGTGCACTTTTGATAGTCCCTTTCACTCCTTTGATAGAATTTTTCGGAACATACAAAATGTTCAAGATATTAATTCAGCCTGATGTTGGTACATCTTATTTAAGCAAAATTTTATTGCTTTATGGTGCTATAACCAATAAGACATTAGTAAGTCTAACGTCATATGTCGACAGAGTTAGCTGCCCTTGAACTGACATAATTTCTTGCGCAAATGTAACAACATAAAATTCAAATAATAATTTCAACATTGCCACTTTTAAAAAAGCCATATCTAGGTCTCGTATCGGAAATCACCATGCTTAATTAATTTAGAAAAAAATAATTATTTGTTAATCAAAATAAAGTCTTTCACTAAATTATTAAACCTTCTATTAAGACGAAAATGAAATTTGTGTATTTTAATACTTATTTCATCATTTTCAATTATTGATTCAGTTCACAATAGTCTTATTATTTACACTAATGTCTTATTTGTTTTAGCACCATATAGCAATAAAATTTGACATGAATAAGATATACCAACATCAGAGTGATCTAACATTTAGTATATCCCGAATAACTCTATCAAAGGAGTGAAAGGGGAATAACAATAGTGCATCACCGCACTACTGAATCCACTTCAGGATTTCAGAATGTTAAATAAACTGAGAACAAACATTCACGATATCGGTTTTAGCACGTCAGATTGACGTCTGTTTTTGACGTCAAACAAACTTTCAAAATCAACCTAACCCCAACGTCATTATGACGTCACATTTGAGACATCAAACCAACGTTGTTTTTCTGACGTCAGAATGACGTCTGTTTTTGACGTCAGAATGACGTCTGTTTTTGACGTCAAACAAACTTTCAAAATCAACCTAAATCCAACGTCATTACGACGTCGGAGTCTGACGTCAATCTGACGTCCAACTGACGTCAAATGTCTACTGGGTTGTCTTTTATGCCATTGCTGTAAACAACATTAAAATATGTGTGAGTTAATAAGAGCGCTAACGCACCGCGCCTATATAGCCAATGCTTTAAAAACGTGTTACATTGAACGACAATTTCACACTTTGTAAGCGCGGGGCTATGGCGTCAATTTCAGATGCAAACGTGACGTCAGTTACTGCGACAGACGGGCGTTACGTCATTTTTACTGATGTAACAAATTCATTGTAGGCATTAGTGAAACAGTCTATTTTTTGCGGAATTTCTTTAGTGCAATTGCGTCGAAATGGCACTGCAACTGAAGGCTTCAAGTGTATTTTTGTCCATGATTGTGTGTTGGAATGTTAAAAGATCAGCTCTAGTGCGCGAATTGTTCAGTAATAAATCAGTTTGTCGGTCAGTCGTAAGCAGATAAATCACTCGCGCTACGTGCTCGTGAATTGATCTGCTTTACAACTGACATCCAAAAAGTGAATTAATACTCAACAATTCACAGCTAGAGCTGATCTATTTCTTAAACATGTTACATTTTATACAGTTAATCCATTCCGTTTTATATCAACCGAATGGCTAGATGTTTGAAACGCGTTGGAACTACCTCGCTAGATTACCGCTACCTCGCTGGTCTGGGAACAACACGAATGCATTTTTGGGTTGGTAATCTATTCAGGAGAACAGGGGATCTGAAATTTTTGCGTCATTGTAGTCAATTTGATCATGTTTTGCACCAAAACATGTGACAGCGGTCCAAAACTGAATCTGAGCTACAAAATCTGTCTGAGATGCCCGCCGATATGTCAAGACACGGCGAAAATGCAGTCCGACAGTCCTGATGTTTAGGTCGTCCTGCTCATATTTTCCACTATTTAATGGGGTTTTCGGTCTTCATGCATTGTTAAACCATATTTACATGGGATTGCATCGCCCGATTTCTGAGTAATGCGCCCCTTGAAAGAAAAAAAGCAAAAAAGCGAGAGCTCACCTTTGCGTGTCCTTCCAATTATGGGGATTTCCACTACCTCGACAGTTCCCGGATGTGGCGTGGGAACAAATTTGCGTTAACACATTTTCGAGGTAGCTCCCCTGATGCCCACCCGTGTGTTTGCTTTGTCCCAAATTAGGACGCCAGGCTTGTACGAGTTAATTGTATAATTCCTAAACATTCTATTATTATAGCGACGCTCCTGCGTCGCTCTTATGGTAGAACGTGGTAAAAATGTACTATTCTATTCTGCTCTTCTGTACATTGATAGAAAAAAATCTTTCGTCAACCGGAACCGGAAATGTTATTTTTACGTCGTTGTGACGTTGCAACACGCGCTGCTGCAATATACTAATTGATCAATTAACTTTCCATATAATTTTACGTCGCCGTCACGTTTCAACACGCCCTGCATTGCACTTACTGATAAACTAACTTTCTATAATGGTAATGGTCAGCTATGGTCACCAGGATGAGGAAGCTGTCATATATATGTAACTTATTTTAAAATTATCTGCGCAATGGGAGTAGAGCGTCGCGACAAAGGTAGTGCCTTATTTCACATTATTAAATATATTATTTGTTCAGCCTTTTTTAACCAAATTATCGTGATGTCTTTTATGATTCTGTTGGGAATACAAAGCTAATTTTCAGATCTTATTAACCTTAAGCTGCTTCCTGATAAGCATTGTTATGCTATTTCAGGAAAATGTATGGACACGATATTTGCTGAAGAGACATGAAACAGCTAAATTCAATTTCCTGTAATACGTGATGGCGTACTTGTAAAAAAATAATGACATTACGAAAACATGCCCATGCAATAAACAGAGATTTTTTTAGCTTAAAAAATTGAAAATTTTCAGCTGAAAAATTTTGATACATTTCTTATTTTTGCTCAAAACATAGATTGTTAGTACACGTTAGAACCGCCTCGGCGAGGCTGTTCTAACGAGTACCCACAATCTATGTTTTGGAGCAAAAATAAGAAAAATAGGTATACCCCTGCAAACCCCAGTTTTACTATATAAAAGTGGGGTTCAAGGGGGTATACATTGCGCGGACGTGTTTTCCTGATGTAACAATGAAATGTGGTCTTGGAATTAAAGTTGTATTCCAATATAATTCATCTGAATCTATCAAAGTTTTCAAAAGTAGGTTAGCGGTATGGTTGTTTTGGCGCTTTCTTTGGATAAACCAGACGCTGTAAGATTTGATAAGGTTTGAAGCATATTTCTAGGAGCATTTATAACGAATTGTGCGACTTCCAGGCGAAATACAAATGAGCCGCATCGTGAGAAAACGGGATTTTTGCCTATGCGAAAACAAAGGCGCAGATCAGCTTCGCGGTAACCGCGAAGCTGATCAGCGCCTTTGTTTTCGCTACACGGATAGTACTATTTCTCTTCTTCTTAAATCCGAAATTTCAAGCTTCTAGCCTGCTTCTGAGCTTGTACAGGCTGGTTTGTGTCAGACCTGGTCGGAACCAAAATTGTTGGTTTTCTCACGCACAGGCTCAAATAGTACTAAGGTGCCTTTCAACTACTAAACCTTCACTTTCTGACACGTCTACAATGAGGCTGCCAACTTGCTACAGGCAAAACATATTTTGTCAGATTTCCCGCTGATAACAATAATATCATTGTCTTAGAATAACAGGGTTACCATTGATAATATATTGTACACTTGTTGGATCCATAGCGGATCTGAAGATGATCCGGATCAAAATAATTTTCAAAAGAATTTTACAAAAACATAAAACAAGATTTTTTAAAAACGAACTTGGCCACTTGACTCTTGATTCAACTATGTTTCATTCCATCGGTCAATGCTCGTGGATAATGACGTCAATATTCGATTTTAGGACTGAAACTTCGTCAAAATGACAGAAAATAATTGGGGAAAATATTAGCAACCAATATCGCAAGATAACTTACATGGTACCTTTCATTTTCGAGAAATTCGGCGAACCGCCGTGTGTAAAAAAAGCTTTTTCCATCGTGTTTCTGTATATGAGCCGGGAACCATTGACGTGAACAAGATGTTTTAATTAGAAACTTTGAAATGGTATCATTGTAGTTACTCCGAATCACGTTTAACCGCATACTGTCATTTTATGCTCTCAAAGGACTTGTATTGTTTGATGTTTGTAACTAAAGGTATATTTTTACATTCTAGGTAATTATATTATAAAATTAAGTGTAAACTATGAAATAATCTGCGTTTTTAACAAGCACCATATACTATTCCGACGTTATTCAGATCACCCATGGAAAATCGTGTGTTCGGTGGGGGTGGGGTTGAGCAAACATGGCTATGGGAAAATGACGCCGAAAAAGGCACATGTTTTGGTCCTCGAAATATTTCATAAGGTTCACTGTATGACTACATGCAAAGAATTTGAAGAATAAACCCATCGGTGGTGATATATAGTCCATGATTCGGATTACCTCCAACTAATCCGCATTGACTTCAATTATGCATATACTTTTACGCTCCAGTGGTCACAGTCGCGTGCTTGATCAAAAATGAAAAGCATTACAGATGATGAGGAACAAAATTGGCGTCAAGATAATACTAAGTTTATTATACTCAAATCATTCATATGCGCATGCGCAGCAATTTTCATGAACTTGATCCGGAATGGGTAGAATAATTGTATATATAGCCTAAAAGCAGAGATGCAGGACGGAGTTGTCAAGAATCAAACGGCCCACAACCACTGAACTGAGATGCGAATAGAGGAAAGTGAAGTCGATTCTTTTACTATTTGACATGTATTTTGCGTAACATAGACGTTCAGGATTTGTATAAAACATAAATTTAGGGTCTCATTACAAACTAAAAATAATATTAATTATTTTCAAAATTAAAATGATGAAAAAAATTCTGAAATTGAATAATGCCTGCCACAATGAAAAATTCTAAACAAGACAAAACAATTTCACAGATAAAGGTATAACCTCGAATCCAATGAGTTTGTAAATAAAATACCACAATTAAGGCCTCCCCAGGGGGTCTTTGCTCCCAGCTCCCTAAAATGTTTTTCCTTAGCAGCCCCCTGCTCCCTGTTCCCTAAAACCCCCCAAAATTATGTTTTCTCCCCAAATCCCTGAAAATAAATGACGCTTCTCCCCAAATCCCTAAAAATAAATAGCCCTTCTCCCTGAATCCCCAAACCCCCTGGCAGGGCCTCACAATTTCGACACTTGAGATATGTACATTGTAAGTACTGCTACTATTTCGTTTCTGTTCTTTCTCCCAAGAAAGAACCAGAATCCTTATATTAACTGTCCCAAGAAAGAACCAGAATCCTTATATTAACTGTCCTAGTTTCTAAGCTGCTATTACAAAACTAAGTAATTATTATCATTTTGCAAAACGCATTGACCCCGACATCCTATAGTCTATCATTAGAATAAAGATCACATCTAATTTAGCTTTATATTCTGTGATAAAGAATTGGCACGGTATTTCCTGACCAAGGCGACACGATATTTTAGTTTAAAAGCCACCACGTGTAAGACGGGAAAATGTGCGTGATGCCAAGACCCAGTGGACTGATTCGAGAATGCTACTCGTATACGGTCGATAGGCACATACTACACAGAACAAAGCCTTTGGCTAGATCTTTGGTAATAATTAGCATCTAGTCTGATTATATACTTCAGTTTATCTTTAACCCACATGCAATTTTGATGATTTCCCAGTGAAGCTTCATTTTACTTTAATTGACAGATACAATCTGATGTCTTCAGTGTCACGCAAACCAAAGGCCTCGTCACACATCAGCGAAATTTCCTCAACGTTGACTTCTGTAGACTTGCGTTTTATTGCAAACAGGATTTTTTTTTGTTTGCATGATTTTTTGCTTAACGTCCCTTTCAATAGCTTAAGTCCAGACATGACCATAGCTGTTGACTTGGATGTTAAGTAATATAAAAACAAACAAAAATCGCAATTAAACACAAGTCTACGTTTAGACTGTTACATGCCTTAACGGACACGGGAGTACAATCGAAAACAACAACTCAGGAATGTATTACACCATTCCTTTAAATTCACTGAAGATGGTAAGCAGCAGTGTTCTCTCTCTCTCTCTCTCTCTCTCTCTCTCTCTCTCTCTCTCTCTCTCTCTCTCTCTCACACACACACACACACACACACACACACACACACACACACACGGAAACATCGTACGGACGCAAAGGACCATAGTAATATGTTCCTTGAATACAGCTGTAAAATTTGAGGACGTGAAATGCAATCTGTGTAAGTTCCTACAGAGGGGAGAGGAAATAGAACGAAGCGATTGATGATGTAAGTTAAGAACTTGGAGAGAAAAAGAGTAGATAGGGTAAAAATAGAAAGTTACAAAAAAAGAGTTCTGAAAGAGGGAAGACTTGTGGAAATTAAAGAACGAGAGAATGGAAATGAGAAGGATGGAATTAAGAAAGTCACACAGAGTACAATTGTATAAAGAAACAATGGTTCCGTCCAGATATAACTGTAAAATGTTAAACCACACACGCACGCATAAAAATAAATAAAAAAGTGAAAGAAATTAAATATATCATGCATATATTAACAAAATCAATCTTATATTCATTTAGCTCTTAAACTGGTCTGTTTCTTTTGGTGTAAAATCCGATTTGTGCACTAAATACTGCTACTGAAGTATTTAACCGACTTGTAACTGACACGTCTAATATGCTTTATGCCATGTCTTTCTTGTAACTTGCCAGTTCTATCACGGCATTATTTCAGAAAAGAAAATCGTATAGCAAGTTTGCTTAGTATTATCATACAGGATAGAGAAAGAGACAAATATTACGGAAACAGGCCCATGTTATATGTTTGTTGTAAAAATGGAATATTTTCAGATGAAAAAAATTAGATATTTTTGTTTACTCAAAACATTGATTGTGAGTACTCACAATCCATATAATGGAACCAAACGAAAAAGCAAACAAACAATGTATACCCCTCAAGAACTGTGAATAAAATTAGTATCGTTTAAGATTCATTTTCTAACCAAAGTTGTAATACATTTGGCCCCATTTGGATTATACTAGCTATTCATTTTAGTTGGT
Source organism: Rugalucina vietnamica (assembly GCA_964017185.1). Classification (NCBI taxonomy): domain Eukaryota; kingdom Metazoa; phylum Mollusca; class Bivalvia; order Lucinida; family Lucinidae; genus Rugalucina; species Rugalucina vietnamica. Next base: position 42,590,843 of record OZ024872.1, read on the forward strand.
TGTGGCCGGAGCTTCTTGTCTGTTGCTTGGCCCACCGGGGTCTAACTGATGTTTTTCTTTTGCTCCGGAGTTAGTAAGTTATTCGGCGCCCAGGGATCTCCATCGTCGGGCAGCTTACTGAATCTGTGAGTCCTGGTTTTTGATTCATCAGGATGTTTATCTTGATTTATTTGTTTGTTCTTGATGATTCATTGACTAGTTAGAGATTCACCACGAGGACCGAAGAACTAACTAAATGTTATAAACAACTGCAGAAGCTGAGGGTGAGGTTATGGCCATGTAAAATCGATTTAAACCCGCCAGTAACTTTGTGTTACTGATCGTTCCAAGTCGATACTTCTGTGGTGGTTCTTTTTGTTTTATGTCTTGGTGTTTAAAATATTTTTGTGCTGTTGGCGCCTTATGTATGTTTTCATATTTTTAGTTAAGTTAACTGAGTGGCCACCTATTGGGAAAATAGCTGCTCATTCGGCTTACGAAATGTTTTCATGGTATAAGTGCCTGATTGTTGGTTTGGTTTTTTCCCACCTCGGTTTTTGGAGTGGGAATCTTTTTCTGATTGCGCCTTTTCCTGATCTTTGCCTACTTGTACCTTTTTGTATCGACTACGCTTTTGAAAGTTGCAAAATTGCAGTAATTCTCTTTGGCTCCATGTTGCCAAATCTATAGGGTCACTGAATAGACTTGATTAGCCGAATCCGCGCATCCCCTTTTTCATTAATATGTTCTTGGCTCTTAAGGATCTCAGTTTAATTTTCTTTTACTCTCTAATCCACAATATATATAAATTTGGGTGAGAGGGTATTTATTACACAGGCATGTTTACGCAATAATTTTATACATATTTATTCACTGAGGTGGTTATTTCCGACAGAATGAAGGAGCGACGAAGCAATAAGGCTTTAATCAGCATTTCTTCGACAAGCTAAGTTGCAGACTCGTATCTATGTAAATCGTCATCACTTACTAAAATTTTATTCGCAAAATTGTGATTTTAAAAGCACTTGTGATTTATCGTCATGTTGCCTGATAATTCCGTCTATGTCTGTTGTTCTAATCTTTGCTAATGGGTTGATGTTTACCGGGTGACTATTTCGCTTGGAAAGAACTCCTCAAGGTGGAAAACAGACTCACAGGACAAGAAAATTACGGCATTCACGGGTCGTTAAGGACTCGATGACTTCAATGTGGTGCCGTTCGGGTTATACCACTCACCCGCGACATTTAAACGTTTAATGGAAACTGTGTTAACCGGCTTTAATTGGCAAATCAGCCCGAAATATCTGGATGACGTTAAACATTGTGTCAGTTTGAAATGCCCCAGTTCAAGAGAGCCGAAACTGTGATGAAGGTTTGGCAGATAAACGAATATATCGAAACAAGTCACTGGTTGGTTAGAGAAACCAAGGGAATAAACATGTTTTGTGAGAAAAAGTATCATGACCTGAAAGTAGGGATGATCATTTAAAACCAGGTGAAAATGTGTTTTAAAGATAGGCCAAACACATAAGCTAACCTCATTCTGGAGTGGTCAGTTGAGTGTCGAAATGATGTGGCTCATTTTGTCATGACGATCCGGAATTATGAAACTAGCCAAAACGAGAATACTCTTTATATTCTGCAAACATAAGCAGTCTGATCACCATTTTATTCTCCGTTTGAAAGTAGATACATGTACATGTTTATAGTTTGGGCAGTGACTTCGACCGGAAGTTTTACTCTCCATTTTATTCTCCGTTTGAAAGTAGATACATGTACATGTTTATAGTTGGGCAGTGAGTTCGACCGGAAGTTGTTTGGTGATCACGCTGCAAACACTTTTCTTAGAGCTCTACAATCTACGTGTACTGACGGGGCCATTTCAAGGCTGTTTTATCACAATATCATATGGCTCTGTCGCATAATTGCCATACTTATCTGGTACAATTTTGCAATTCAAGACAAAATGCTTCACATTAACCATCCCTATAGTAAAGTTATTAGTTGAATATAACCAGATCACATGGACCTCGCGGGAAAAGTGTCTTCAGGGTTTCCGATCATATTTGAAATATCTGGCGGGAATGTAGCAGACGTTGGTTAGATACGTGCACCTTTAATACTTCTACCGTGGAAAAGGAAAGGAATTCGTAAACATGTATCTACGAATGTCTCTAATAAGGAGCGATTAAAAGCTGCTGATTAACTCGTGGGTGGTGCGTCCGTTTCACGTTTGCAAAAAGCCGGTTTTTGCATGATGTAGCTAAAATATTGTCTGGAGTAGTGTAATAGACAGTGTCCATCATTATTATTGCGACATTATAGCCCAGTTCCGGACCTAAAAGTCTCATTAGACTGACTGGAATTAACCAATATTTGACGAATGGATTCTCCCATCATTATTATTAGGATGAGTCCACTTTCACTTTTTAGGGGCGTCAGGAGAGATTTTTAAATTGTATTCAATTTTTCGAAGAAAATTCTCTAAGCAAACAGAATAGCCCCAGATGGGACGCTGCGTTCTGCAGCGTCACATCTGGTGCTATTCTGTTTGCCTATGTCACATAAAGGGACACCAGGCTTCATCAGCCCTAAGGCTACATTTGAACAAAAATATCCGCCTTTCAGCAAAACACTTGTCATATTTTTTTAAATCAAGACATGACGCTTTCAAGCCCTTATACCTGTATATCACTTTAAACACTGCTTAAGCAAACAAGACTTATAATTGGTATTCGGCATGTCTGTTTGTTAATATTCAACTTTTATTTTATGGTTAAAACACAAAGATCGGGGTGGTTCTAACAAATGTCAGTCAGTTTCTTGTACACACTTACGTCATTAAATGTAACTGACCGTCCAAAGACAAAACAACTGATTTGATGTAGTTGTTTCTTGTCATCTTGCACCTTCTTTGTGTTTTACAGAATTAAATGTACTCTCCAATCTTTATCAGCTGTGTGAGTCCACTTTTATGTTAAGTGACATTCATTTTTCGATGAAATTCCCCAAAGCCATCAGAATAGCCCCAGATGGGTCGCCGCGTTGTGCGGCGTTAAATCTGGAACTATGCTGTTCACCTTTGTCCAAAAAAAATGTAACCAGGCTTAAATGAAAGTTTATATTTTCCACTAAATATTGCTAACTGACTGTTGTTGTCCGTTTGCCTGTTCATTGTCAGGACACTTTACCTTAATCATTATGAGGAACGTTAAGTCTGGTATTCTCTTGATACATTTTAAAGATTTTCAAAGATTATATTTTGTTGTAATATAACACGCACACCAAAACAAAGACAAGAAAACGTAATTTGCCATCAATATTACAATGTTTCCATGAAAAGAAAAAGACATAAACCTTTAAATGCTGTATTTCCTGTTTGTAAGTTAATCTTATAGCTTTAATGATGTAGTGTGTGTCGTAGCCTAATTGAATCACCTACTTGAAGTGTTTCTGCAGTAGAATACGGGTTATTTCATTTCCATGAGTGTTCAGTAGATCTGTTGATTTCTTTCTTCCAAGAATGTTTTACTGAAACCGCATTAGAATTGATAAACTGCTATTGGAAGAAATCAGATCAAGCCGCATGCAGACAATATTTATTCAAAATACGTTCGTTTTAGCTCGACTCGCATAGAGCTATTGTTGTCACCTCGGTCGTCCGCGTTCCCCTGCGGGTGCGCGTCACACTTGCGGTATAGTTTTCTAGAAGTCCATATCTTGACAACCACATGGCAAAGTCAATCTACTTATATGCTACAGCACAAATGAATGATGGTAAATCAATGATTATTGAACATTCAGAGAAATAACTGACAAACTCTAAAGAGCTTAGTCGTATGTATAGGTAAATTAAAAAGGTACAAGTGGGCAACGATCAGGAAAAGGCGCAATCAGAAAAAAGATTCCCACCCCAAAAACCGAGGTGATATAAAAACTAAATTAACAATCAGGTATTTATACCACGAAAACATATCGTAAGCCGAATTAGCAGCTATTTTCCCAACAGGTGGCCACCCAGTTACCTAAACTTATCTCAAAATATGATAACATGCATAAGGCGCCAACAGCACAAAAAATTTAAACACCAAGACATAAAACACAGAAGTATCGCCTTGGAACGATCAGTAATATAAAATTACTGGCGGGCTTAAATCGATTTACAGGTACCTAACCTCACCCTCAGCTTCTGCCGTGGTTCACAACAAGTGCTTCGGTCCTCGTGGTGAATCTCTAGCTAGTCGATGAATCATCATTGACAAACAAATAAATCATGATAAACACCATGATGAATCAAAAACGAGGACTCACAGATTGAGTAAGCTGCCCGACAATGGAGATCCCTGGGCGCCAAATAACTTACTAACTCCGGAGCAAATGAAACACGCTAATTTTTCTATACGAATAAGCTCTTTAATGTTTGCGCGGACTGACATTGATGCATATAAATAAAAACAGCGTTATCGGTTTGCAAAACAAATATCACTGAAATCACATAGAAAGATAAAATAGCCCTTCCAGAGTACAGCTCTAACACCAGAATAACTTGTCCGTATAATATATACCCATAATACCCCACTTTTTATAGTAAAACTAGGGTACACAGTTTATATATTTGTTTTCTTAATTTTTATCTAAAACATATGTCATGGGTACTCGTTAGAACCGCCTCGACTTATCAATACAAACATTGGTATCGACTTATCGATATATCTACATTGGTATCAACTTATCGATATATCTACATTGGTATCGACTTATCGATATATCTACATTGGTATCGACTTATCGATATATCTATATTGGTATCGACTTATCGATATATCTTCATAGGTATCGACTTATTGATATATCTACATTGGTATCAACTTATCGATGTATCTACATTGGTATCGACTTATCGATATATATATACATTGGTATCGACTTATCGATATATCTACAGTGGTATCGACTTATCGATATATCTATAGTGGTATCGACTTATCGATATATCTTCATAGGTATCGACTTATTGATATATCTACAGTGGTATCGACTTATCGATATATCTTCATAGGTACCGACTTATCGATATATATTTGTATTATCTTATTGACTGATGCATTCCTATTGGCTATTGTCTTATATTTTCTTTTAAATTACGATTTTATGGAGGAATACACATTATGAGCTTGAGCCCCATCAACCCCCAATCCCGCTGTATGTAAACACGTTTAAAATATACACGTGATAAATTTGGGCGTTTTCCTTGTCACGTGATTTACCTGTAAGCGTACACGCATACATACCTACATTATTTCACATATATTTGACGCCATGTGATCACAGTAACTGTATCTTGACGCCATGTGATCACAGTAACTTTATCTTGACGCCACGTGGTCACAGTCTTTACCGGTGTTGCTTTGACACCTATTGAATTGACCATTTCACACAAAGTCGTCAAACGAGCTACATAATGTCAGCTTTAATCATGCCAGAAAGGATTAGCATTAGTTCTTTGTAAGCGAAATCATGGTCGATCGACAGCCCTATGTTAGATAGTCGATCGACAGCCCTATGTTAGACGTCAGGTCAGTTTAACTGCTACTGTAACATGTTATCAGTACTACCTGTTGTCATGCGGTGCAGATGGGGCTCGTTAGCCTTGGAAGGCAACTCATCTAGGAGTTAAGCTAGTTCTCTACACAAAAATCTAGCTGGGCAGGGGGAACTCATTAGTCTTGGTTGACAGTCCTCCTAGGAGTTTACAGGTCTCTAAACAAAACCTAAGGAAGGGTAGATGGAGCTCTTCAGCTGTGGCCAGCAATTCATCTAGGAGAAGGAAACTCCAAAATCAAACCCGTGTGTCTGGATATGCCTAGTCCAGATATGCAAAGACTGTTTCGGTAGATGGAGCGGAAGAAATCACCTGATTCAACGGTTCAGAAAGCGATACAGCAACATGTTGTGGAACATGCAGAGCGTGACAAGGCACTAAAGATGTTACGGTCATCCACTGCATCCAAACCCAACTCCAGACGTCTTGACCTGTGTCTTGCCTCTGGGCGCAGCTGGGCGAGGACTAGAGAGTGAGGTTGACGTTGCGCACCTCTTCCTCATTATAATCCAATTTCATAGCGCATGTCATCTTATTTCTCAACACACATCCATATTCAACCTCAGAAGGTTGCAAGCCAAAACTAAGGTCCAGACTGATGTGCTAGATGAGCTCCTCTATGCAGGTGATATGGATAAGAATGCCAGCACAGAGGCAAAAATGCAAAGAGCCATGGATCAAGTCTCACAGTCATGTGATAACTATGATCTCACAATCAGCACAAAAAAGACAGAGGTTGTACACCAACCAGCGCCCGGAAAGCCATATAATGAACCAACCATCACTGTGAATGGGCAAAAACTGAAAGTTGTTGACAAGTTCACCTACCTTGGAAGCACTCTCTCCAGAGCAGTGCATATTGATGATGAGATCACTGCCAGAATTGCAAAGGCTAGTGTGGCATTCGGACGACTCCGTGCAAATGTCTGGGAGCGAAATGGAATCAAGCTTGACACCAAGCTGAAAGTCTACAAGGCTGTGGTACTGCCAACCCTCTTGTATGCATGTGAGACCTGGACAGTATACCAACGCCATGCAAAGAGACTTAACCATTTCCACTTAAGCTGTTTGAGAAAGTTGTTAAAAATCAAGTGGCAGGACAAGATTCCAGACACAGAGGTCCTGACGAAAGCAGGGATGCAAAGCATGCATACAGTCTTAAAGCTAGCACAGCTAAGATGGACTGGCCATGTTATAAGAATGCCTGATGCGCGACTTCCAAAGAAAGTTTTCTATGGAGAACTACAGGAGGCAAAGCGCTCTCAAGGTGGCCAGAAGAAACGCTACAAAGACACCCTCAAAGCCTCTCTGAAGGATTTCGAAATACCAATGGGGTCCTGGGAACAGACTGCACAGGAGCGATCAAAGTGGCGAGGTCTCATCAACAAAGGAGCAGCTCTTTATGAAAAGAAGAGAATCTGTGAAGCTGAAAGAAAGCGAAGAGAGCGCAAAGCCAAAACAAATGTGCCACCATCAGACTCTATGACATTGACTTGCTCTACTTGCAACCGACAGTTTAGAGCCAGAATTGGCCTAGTCAGCCATCAAAGAACTCACCAACACACATCAGCACTATTCAAGAAATAATGATGGTCTTTCTCATTAGTGATAGACGAACTATCATGTTAGATAATAAGATTTGCATTTTAAGCCCAATGTATTGAGCTTAGTTCCACTAAAATTCAATCTGAAACTTTCATTTTGAATGAATGTAATAAAGGTAATGTTCCATCTCAGATTACTCATTAGATTTACTCTAGAACATTGCATCTGTTAAAGTGATAAATGTGTTCCGAGACAGAATAAAATTCAATTGGTTTATCAAGAAGCACATATGAATTGATGTCTGCATTTAGAGGAAACGAAATCAGATAATGACTTTTAAGACCTGTATTCCTATTTATTGAAAGGCATTAGCTGATCACTGATAAGGGACATGACACTAGAAAACCTGGTGGCCTGACAATGACTCGGAATACAGGTAGAGACCGCAAAAAGAAAAATCAATATTTATTGCAGAGTGGACAGTTTTACTGCACATGATATTAGGGACCATAAAACCAATAAACAGTGGTACCACCGGTATTTCCTGTAGGGGCATTTTTGTTACCCCATGTTTAGAGATCTCTGGACCATATTCCACCAGCAGGGGCAATAAACCGAATAAACAGTGGCACCACCGGTATTTCCTGTAGGGGACTCTTTGTTATCCCCTGTTGAGAGACTTTTGACCATATTGCACCAGCAGGGGCAATAAACCGAATAAACAGTGGTTACCACCGGTATTATCCTGTAGGGGCCTCTTTGTTACCCATGTTGAGAGATCTCTTGACCATAATGCACCAGCAGGGGCAATAAACCGAATAAACAGTGGTTACCACCGGTATTATCCTGTAGGGGCCTCTTTGTTACCCATGTTGAGAGATCTCTTGACCATATTGCACCAGCAGGGTCAATAAACCGAATAAACAGTGGTACCACCGGTATTTCCTGTAGGGGCATCTTTGTTACCCCATGTTGAGAGATCTCTGGACCATATTGCACCAGCAGGGGCAATACACTGAATAAACAGTGGCACCACTGGTATTATCCTGTAGGGGTCTTTTTGTTACCCCATGTTGAGAGATCTCTGGACCATATTGCACAAGCAGGGGCAATAAACCAAATAAACAGTGGTACCACCGGTACTTCCTGTAGGGGCATTTTTGTTACCCCATGTTGAGAAATCTCTGGACCATATTGCACCAGCAGGGGCAATAAACCGAATAAACTGTGGTACCACTTTAACTCATTCAGAATCTACCTCTTTAACCCATATTTACAGAATGGATTCTACCATCATTATCATTAGGGTGAGTCCACTTTAATTTTTAGGGGCTTTAGGAGTGGTTTTTAAAATTTTATTCAATTTTTCGATGAAAATTCTATTTGCAAAACGCGTTCTGCGGCGTCACATCTGGGGATATTCTGTTTGCATATGTCCCATAAAAGGGACGCCAGGCTTATATGAGTTAAAAGCAAAGAGACAGCAAACATGCCATTTAGCAGCAAATATCAATGCAAAGTATTCAGGTTTAAGCTTACCTGAACCATAGGCTCACGAGGTGAGCTGTAACACCAATGGTTCGTCTCTGTCCGTTTTCCATTTTCAAAGATGTCACCTTTGCCAATATTTAATTGTATGTTAGTATTGAGATTCAACATGCAATTCAACTGTTTTTTTTTCTGTCGTGTCGGGACAGACCCACCGAGTAAATGTGTCTTGTGGACTTTTCGATTCGGAGTCTGATGCTCTACCACTATCTGTAAATTCATTCTTCAATCTGATTTTAAGATCATTTGGATTAGAAAAGATGTCATGAAAGACAAACTGTTTGATGAATTAAATTGATTCTCTGCTTGAACTGTCTACACTGAAAATCTTATATTGTTATCTCACGCAATTGCTTTGCAAATGTTGAACTCCATCTCAACGGCAGGACTGAGGTGAACTGATAATGTTGCTTTACTGGGAACTCTTATCATGGATCTCTGGGTTTTCAATTTACATATGATGCTTCCGATCGACAGTTTGCCTTTTGTGACCTTATCAATGAAAACGCATCTTTCATGCTACACGTCCTTCTATTATGTCATACATGTACGTCGTGTGGAAAAATAAATTTTTGTTTTGCATATATTTGTACAGTCGAATATATAGGATTTTCTATTGCTTTCCCAATAGGACATAAATGATTGAAATTTCCTAAAACAACAAGAGATTGGTGTAATGAACAAAGCACAGAACGCGCGCTAACCTGTAGGTTTCTTTATTTTCATGCATCTTTCTAGCAAACATTAAAAAGTTGTTGAGGATTTACACAGCCCAAAAGGCAAGCGAACGTTATAGGGTATCATTTTAAAATATTCTGCGTGATACCTACCGCTTACATTTTCCCATCATAACTCAAAAGCTAATATAATGGTTCAATGTATTTTTCAGCAACTTTAAAGCCAATAGTTCTTGCTTACCATCTATAACATTGAGAATAATAGGGTTATCAGAAAATACTTAATTTAGAGTTTACTTATCGTGAGTAAAAATGAAAAGTCACAAATAATCTTTTGGTAAATAAGTATGTACATGATGTTCATCCCAACTGTTACTAGTACATTATCTTGGAATAAATAAAAAAAATACCATGTGCTGGAACAACACCACGACATCCCCTGATTGTGAAATATTTGGAACATTTGTGGAAAATTGTTTTTGTTCCTGTAGATTTATGGTATAACATCAAGAAACTTATTTGGAATTCGTACATCACACGATTTTCTTTTACATTCAAAGACGACAACCATGAGAACTGGACATACTATAGTTGGACGCTCGGGCATATTGTGTCCCTTATCCATTTCCATTGATGGATGTGATATAAATTTATCTGCCATCGATGTTTTCTTTCTGACCGATGTCTTATATCCGATGAATTCCTTGTTTGACCTTCATTTACATACAGAATAATGCGCAGATCAGAATTAACGATTAAGCTAAGGAAATGGTTTTCTAGAGTCTTCGTTAATTTGTGTCCATTGGTTCATCAATCTATTCTGTCTTCTTCATTAAGCTGTGGACAGAATATCTTTTATGATACAATGTTCAAATTGTTTCATTTATTTTGTCTTACATGTAACTGATTGATAGATCGTTATTTCGGTTGCTTGGATTCTTCCCGAGTAATATAAACCTTGTCGAGCGAGAAAAAACATTTTGCCATTTGCTGACACAACGACAGTATCTCCATTACATTCTAAAAATGAGCCGCCTCATGGGAAAACCAACAATCTGCATAGGCGAAAACATAGACGCAGATCAGCTTCGCGGTAACCGCGAAGCTGATCAGCGCCTTTGTTTTCGCTACACGGATAGTACACTTCCTCTTCTTCTTAAATCCGAAATTTCAAGATTCTAGCTCTTTTCTGTGACTGCGCAGGTCGGTTTATGTCGGACCTGTTCGGAAACCACATTGTTGGTTTTCCCACGAGGCGGCTCAAATATGATATGTGCCAACGCTGCGGACATTATACTAGCAGCGTTAACGTGGTAGGCGTCGGACAAGGTGTAACTCGTTTATATCAAATTACTGTCGAATTATTGTCATAATTACGGGCAAAATTTGCAATTCTAGACAACATGCATCACATTTACCATCCCTATGGAATAGAATGAGCCACTATGCAAGAAACCAGTTTTCGGGTGTCGGACTAGGTATGACACAAATCGGCCTGTGCAGTCATGCATAGACAATTTAAGAATAACATGATTTGTACTATCCTTGTCTCAAAAACACTGCACAGCTGATCATTGTATTTGTTTTCACATAGGCAAATTCGGTTTTCTCATGACACGGTTCATTTTATATGGCCATACCATATGGACCTGGTCATGAGAATCTGTCCGTGGTTCTCGACCCTATCTGTATCTGGAAAAACACCTTGCTGTCAAGTATTACAGCAAATGGCTAGATGCACAAAATTCGTGTTATTTAAGAAAAAGGTCAGCTCAAGTAGTGAAATGTTGAATAATTATTCACTGTTTGGAGGTCAACTATTGTGGGAGATCAAGCGCGAGGGATTTATATTCTTACAACTGAGTCTCAATTTAAAGGAGCATTGACTATTTGGCCTGTATATGCCTATACTTAAGCAGCCCAGAACACTCTTTTTTAAGATTCTGGCGGTGATCCTTTCTATTGAGGACAGTACTTCCATGTCTTGTGAAGACATTCATGCTAAGCTATTGGCATATTTTGTCCATTATTTGAACTCTAAGTTCCAGTGGGGATGTGGGTCTAAATTTCATAAAAACAAAACATCGAAATTATGAGTTTTTTTCTGCATGCTCACAATTTTTGTAACTAGTGTTTCTATTGAAGATACATGTAGGAATCATGTAAAAATCGCCGAAATTGTTTATGTGCAAGTTCATTCGTCATAAATGGTTTAAACAGACACTAATGGTATATATTCTGGCTCACAAAATGTTCGATATTTACAGCACCGACCCACTGTGTTTGTAAACGTTAGGACATGTATATAGTATCCGTGTCATTATTTTGTCTCATCCATGTATTTGTTGTCAGTTATCGGTGTACACATGGATTCGTGCATTAAAGCAGATAGTAAAGTTTGCAAATGCCACTTAATTATGATCATGTCTGATGCGCTTTATACCAACTTGTTCAGCGTGCTTCTCGCCACATTTCTGTCACAACATAATTTGAGAGGAATCGCAACACAAATGTTTTTCACTCATTTAAGCCTGGCGTCCTTTTTAAGAGGCATAGAGTATAGACCCAGATGTGACACCGCAGAACACGACATCCCATCTGGGACTATTCTGTTGACTAAGAGGATTTTCAACGAAAAATGAAATAAAAATCGAAAATTACTACTGATGACATTAAAATGGAAATCGACTCGCTCAAATGAGCCGCCCTATGGGAAAACCAACAATCTGCATATGCGAAAACAAAGGCGCAGATCAGCTTCGCAGTAACTGCGAAGCTGATCAGCGCCTTTGTTTTCGCAACAGGGATAGTACAATTCCTCTACTTTCTAAATCCAAAATTTCCAGCCTCTAGTCATCTTCTGTGACTGTACAGGCCGGTTTGTGTCGGACCTGTTCGGAAACCACATTGTTGGTTTTCCCACGAGGCGGCTCAAATGGTAGTGATGGACAAGTCTTTTCGTCACATATGGGTTAATGCCAGTGCTACTCATTATTATACGTTAGGTGGCAGTGTTGAAGTGTTTGCACAGAACGAGTATGTATTCAAATAACTTTGAATAGCATTTCTTTTAGGCAAGAGGTTAAAATAAACGAATTGTCGAAATTACAACCTTTTTTTTATTTTGTTTTTAGCAGTACCTTATTCGTGAATTCATTCTTCAATCTGATTTTTAAGAATCTAAATTAGAAAAGATGCCTTGAAAGATAAGATGTTAATAAATAAATTGATATTCCACTTCTACTGCCTACAAGGAAATTCTTACAGTGTCACCTAATGCAATCGCTTTGCAGATATTAAATTCTATCTCAATTTACGACCCAGTTTGCAGACAGACAGCCAGGTGAGCTGATACCGTCGGTTATCATGGACCTGTTGGCTTTAAGATGCTTGCCAAAATGAGCGTGGTGCTAAGCGCGCCTTGCATCTGCATCGAATCATTTCGGTAATCGATGGTGTAAACGAGAGGTTGTTGAGGATTGTGCTTTTAAAGCATGGAAAAGAAGTATCTCCATTATATTGAGGATAAACGTATAAAGTTTTATTCACAAAGTACTAATCTTTTATCGTCCTTTAGGCATTTGAGGCAGGGTATCCAAGAATTTCATAGAAAGTATAACTTGGTTCCAGCAGACAAGGCCGCTTACAACTAACGTTGTTGTTGTTTGTAGGCTTCATTATATTGACACCTTAAAAAAGATGGTAAAAGGGCTTATCTGGAGACAGATAGTGATGGTTAATGCTCACTTAAACGAATTGCTTTTCAAGTTTTCTGATTGTGTCAATGAATGCCAAGGCAAACGTCCTACGATGTATTTGTTACATAAGCTTCACAAAAGACCGTATAAAGCTGGATTTATTGCAAATTTTCGTTCGTCTACTACCACTGAACTTTCTTCTCTACTGCTATCAAATCTCATGTCATACGATACTGTGAGACGGTGAATGAAACTTCAAATAAAAATGGTTTTGGTCAAAAACAATTCTTGTGAGGTGCTCAGTAAGCTGAAGTGTAGAGGGTTCGGTGCGACGAGCTTGTCCACATACGATTTTTCTACTCTGTATACCACTTCTCGAAATGATAGAGTGGGCCTTTAAAAGATCATTAAAAACTATGGTTCACTTTATTTAGCCTGTGATGATAGAAAAATCTGTCACTTCCTCTAACCAAAGTCGATATACACTTTTGTCATGTCAGAATGTATGTTTTCATATTTTTAGTTAAGTTAAGGTAACTGTGTGGCCACCTATTGGGAAAATAGCTGCTCATTCGGCTTACGATATGTTTTCATAATAATAGTATCTCATTGTTAATTTTGTTTTTTCCCACCTCGGTTTTTTGGAGTGGGAATCTTTTTCTGACTGCACCTTTTCCTTATCGTTGCCCACATGTACATTTTCCTATCTCCTGGATAATATTTGTATTAGAATCAGAGTCAAGTTATACAAACAAATTGTTGGAATTCCGATGGGTACAAATTACGCCCCTCTCGTAGCTGATTTATTTCTATACTGCTAAGAGAGATGATGGATTCTCTTAACCATGACAATCAAGCTGATGTTATCAAGGCTTTTAACTCGACTTCTAGGTACCTCGATGACCTTTTGGATATTGGCAATCCTAATTTTGAAGGCATCGTCAATCAATTTTATCCACCTGAACTACAGTGGTTGAATAAAGCCAACACCACAGATACCGAAGCTCCCTTTTTAGATTTACATCTTTCTATTGCAAATGGATTTGTTTCTTCTAAAATTTATGAAAAACGCGATGACTTTGGTTTTGATATGGTAAATTTTCCGTATTTGGATGGTTACGTTCCTCCCCGTGCTTCTTATGGCGCATACATTTCGCAACTTATTAGGTTTGCTAGAGTCTGCAATCATGTTGCGGACTTCAACGCGCGAAATAAATGTTTAACAGCCAAACTTGCCGTTGGTATCATAAACTTCGAAACGCATTTTCTAAATTTTATTGCAGACACTATTAATGGATTTTCAAATTTATAATGGGCTAAAGGCGCTTTTACATGAGGGCCTTTCGGAACCAGAATTGTATGGTGACTCGTTTTACACAGTCTTAATTTCGCTTTCCCAAATGGTCATAAATGATTGAAATTTACAAAACCACTGCAGGAAGGTTCTGCCGGGTGTAAAGATGGGCCAAAATAAAGTATCTGCGGTACCATATGTGACCTCACTCAACCAAACATATCTCAAGTAAGCATTGGAAAGTGGTTGAAGAATTACATATCCCAAAGGGCAAGTGATGGACTTAAAACAAATATTTTAGGATGTCCTGTGGAAATCTACCATTAACAATTAAAACAAAATATTCGAATTTAGTGCATCTATTATTATTCCTTTTATGTTCAAAGGCACCGATGGCCACGCGAAATATTTGGTTGCTCGAGTATTTAAAAGCTCTTAACCATTTCCATTAATGCATGTGATCTGTCTTCCGTGATTGATATTTCGTAACAGTTTCTGTCTGAACGCTGTATCTTATGTCTGATAAATGACCCATTTAACCTTCATTTCCATATAGAATAATGAATAAATCAGGGGCAATGATTTCTGATGATTATGCTAAGAAAATGGATGTCTTGATTTTACATCAATGTTTGTTCTTCTGTTCGTCAATCTTAGTCTTTGGCACCCATAAAAATGCCGTGGGGGATGCAAGGTAAGTCCAGTTACCTCCCGAGGTACGTATACCCTACCGCGCACGCAATCGGCCTTTTCCCCATCAAAGTGTGAAAGTATTTCTGTGAACGTCCAAATGACTTCTTCTATCTGAATGGGGTTTAGATACCGTCCTTAAATTACGCAATCAATCAGTCTTGGTGCCGACAGAATCTGAGATTAATTACACAAAATGAGATGGCAAAAATAGCCAAACCAGACAAATCTTTTTGAATCCTAGAAAATGAACACTCAAAGTGGAACGAATAGCATTATTGCCTCGATGTCTTATTACCGAGATGATCCTTTTGACTTGGGGGCAACTTGATTTGGAATAATTCACTGCCTTAACAATGCTGACGCTTGCAAGTTCTTTCTCAAAAACCAATGCAGTGAAAGAAAAAAAATATTCCGACGCTCCATCAAAATTACCATACTTAGACACTCTTAATGTAAAACTATTTAGCACTTTATCAGAAAAAGAGTTTGAAAAGCGGGCTCATGTTTGTAACTGTTTCCTTAGATGCATGGTGCGATAATAAATTGCAATTACATCTCCGTTTCATTAAGCATTATTAATAAAATACACAAAACAATGAATATGTCTTTATTTCCATTCTGAATAAAGTTATGGTAATATTTGTCACTCTTGTAAAATATTTTCATAATGAATATACATGTAACTGTATGGAGTTACGTCGTAGATACCAGTGCTGGCTTTTACAGAAATAATAGGGATATTAGAAAAATAAGGATATTTTCATTAGATACTGTTTCTTGCAAAGAAGAGGAATCCATTAAAAAAAAAAAAAAACAGATCCTTCAAGAGCAGTGAACATATTTATGAGAAAGAGGATGTGCCATACCATGGTTTCGGCTACTTAAGCCTCTTCAGTGACCCTAAAGATTTGGCAACATGGAGCTAAAGGGAATTACTGTAATTTTGCGTATTTCATCAGCGTAGTCGCTACAAAGACTAGTAAAATCCAAATGGGGCCAAATATATGAAAAGGTTGGTTGGAAAATGAATGTAGACTGATAATAATTTACTGATTTCTCGGAATAACCTCGCTGATCTCAAAGGACCAACAGGAAAATATTATCTGCATTATGGACAATCTACGGGGAGACTTTTCTGGGCCGCCACACGGCACAACACCAGCTGCAGTAATAGGAAATAATAATAATACAGATCCTTTAAGAGCAGTGAACATATAAATGAGAACGGAGATTGGCCATACCATGGTTTCGGCTACTTTAGCCTCTTCAGTGACCCTAAATGTTTGGCAACATGTAGCCAAAGAAAATTCCTGTACTTTTGCATCTTTCAACAGCGTAGTCGAAACTAAGACTAGTAAAACCCAAATGGGGCCAACTATATGAAAACGTTGGTTAGGAAATGAATCTAGACTGATAATAATTTACTGTTTTCTCAGAATAACCTCGTCGATCTCAAAGGACCAAAAGGAAAATATAATCTGCATAAGGATAACATGTCAGTGTATTACATACCTTTTAAACCCCGTCTTAGTCAATCAGAACGTCCTTATAAGAATTACCATTGTTTATAAAACCCAGTAGAATTTCTGGATAATGCAATTAAACATTTTCATAGAATTTCATTCTGCTCGTATGCTTATAACTTCAATAGGCTAACACTTGATTCTCTTAGTTGGCCTCCCAAGTCCCCTAAATATTTTTCTGTTGGCATTTTGGAGTACATTTTGGCATCCATGCCCAATGTGTACCTTAATGTGTATCAATACACGCTAGGGTCGATGCCAAGTCTGAAAATGCCCCCAGAGTCTCAAAAATAGGTCAAAGGTCAACTAAGTGCAAAATTTAAGATATTTCAACATTATAGCAGTATTTTATGAAATATTTTAATTTTTGTTTTGTTAAAAAAGAACCAAATTACATCTAATACATTTGTATGGTATAATTAGTTACAATTGTTACAACAAAGCAATGCAGAATTAGGTCAAAGGTCACTTTAGTGCAAAAAATGCTTATTTTCATGCCCTTTTACAATTGTCTGTATAAACATCAGTGTCAGTGGTATTCTGATGGGGATAAAGTTCTTTAAGTTACTTTTTTGTAACAAATGTGTATAGAATATGATCGTACCAATCATTTGATACCATTTTCAGCTCTCTACAACTTTTGGCTACTGAGATATTGCAAATTTTATTGGTATAAGTCCCCTGCATTTGTCTGTGTTTTTTCTCTTATATCATAAGTTTTCTTAATTTTTGCAACGGGATAGTCAGCTTGGTCATATATATTATTACATGGTTATACATTATTGCCATAACAATCATTTCATACCAATTTCAGATCTCTAGGACTTCTGGTTGCTGAGATATTAACGTTTCCGTTGGTATACCCCTCTATTTTTATGTGATTTTATAAAGTATTTTAAGTTTTCAAACAACAAGAAAGTCGAACTATTCATTTATCTTATCAAATGTTTATAGAACATTATCATAACAATCATTTGATATCAATTTTAGCTCTCTAGGACGTTTGGTTGTTCAGTTATAAAACATTTTGTTGGTATACCCCATCCACTTTTCTGTGGTTTTTCACTAATATTTAAAGTTTTTATCAATATTCGAAAAACAAGAAAGTCAGGTTGTTTGTGTGCCTTACAACATGGTTATAGAATATTATCCTAGCAATCATTCGATACCAATTTCAGTTCTCTGGAGCTTTTGGTCACTGAGACATTAGCAGTTTTATTGGTATACCCCCTTCGTTTTCCAAGGATTTTTCTCCTATATCTTAAGTTTACTTAAATATTTGAGAAACAAGAAAGTAAGCTTGTTTATATATCTTATCACATGGTTATAGAACTTTGTCATAGTAATCTTTTGATACCGATTTCAGCTCTCTATGGCGTTTGGCTGCTGAGATATATGCTGAGATATATACGTTTCCATTGGTATACCCCCTCTATTTTTCTGAGATTATTATCTAATATTTAAAATTCTCATCACTATTCCAACAACAAGAAAGTCAGATTATTTATGAGTTTATCACAGTTTTATAGAACATTATCATTGCAATCATTTGATACCTATTTCAGCTCTCTAGAGGTTTTGGTCACAGAGATATTAACAATTTTTTGGTATACCCCCTTTGTTTGCCAGTGATTTTTCTCCTATATCTTAAGTTTTCTTAAATATTTGAGACACAAGAAAGTCAGCGTGTTTGTATACCTTATTTTATGGTTGTAGAATATTGTCATTGCAATCATTTGATACCAATTTCTGCTCTCTATGGCTTTTGGTTGCTGGGATATAAACGTTTCTGTTGGTAAACCGCCTCCATTTGCTGTGATTTTTCTCTAATATTATAAGATTTCATCAATATTCGAACAACACGAAAGTCTGATTATTTATTTATCTTATTTCATGTTTTAGAATGTTGTCATAGCAATTATTTGATACCAATTTTTGCTCTCTATGGCTTTTGGTTGCTGAGCTATAAACATTTCTGTAGGTATACCCCCTCCATTGTTCTGTGATTTTTCTCTAATACTGAAAGTTCTCATCAAGATTTGAACCCCAAGAAAGTCGAATTCTTTCTCTATCTTATCACATAATTATAAACCATTATCATATCAATCATTTGATATAAATTTCATCTCTCTAGAGTTTGTGGTTGCTGAGATATAAGCAATTTTGTTGGTAGACCCCCTTCATTTATCTGATATTTTTCTCTTATATCTGAAGTTCTCTTTAATATTGAGCATTAAGATAGCCAGTTTGTTTATATATCTTATTACATGGTTATAGAACATTGTCATACCAATCATTTGATACATATTTAAGCTCTTTAGGGCTTTGGTTGAGGAGATATAAGCAATTATGCTGGTATACTCCATTTTTCTGTATTTTTTTTTCTAATATACAGGAGCTGTATAAAGTTCTCATTAATATTCGAACACCAGGAAATCAGTTTGATATTTATGTCTTACTACATGGTAATCAAGCATTGTCAAAGCAATCATTTGATACATATTTCTGCTCTCTAGGTCTATCAGTAGCCAAGAAACATGTGGTAATATAGTTGTACCACACTACTTCCTCTGCTTATTAGGGATGGGGGTGAATACTCTGTGATTTTACATGACACAAATGTGCAATAAAGTGATCCTCTGACCAAAATGGCACCCATGGGCATTTGTTCTAAGGGTGCAAGGTACATCCTATAGATATCCCACCCTAAACCCTTCAAATGGCAATAGATTGTCCCTTTGTAAATCTTGATTTTCGTCATTTTCATTAATATTCATGAAAATGCAAATGAGATAATTTTTATTTAGGTCCATGAAATCAACGAATTTGTCAATTAGTATTATTGGTACAATTACAATGAGCCACAATGATAGTTTAGGCATGAAATTAGATTTTATGGGATACTTGATTTTTAATTGTTTCTTTTAATTCATTTTAAAGTTTTAATGAAAATTCATGAATATGCAAATTAGATATTTTCCATTACTTATCATAGAAAGAAATGGTTATGTCTAAGCTTTAAAATGAGACCAAGTTCAATGGTCTAGGATTACAAATAATTGAGATATCTTCAATTTTTATTGTGTAACCCCATTATGTGTAACCCCATTATAAAAAAAGCAAAAAAAAAATAAAATGAATATTTAGGGTACTTTAATAGAACATAGGGTAAAATGCAAACACTTCCACTTCCAGATGGCAGAAAACAGGCTTTGATAGCTTTTTAATGTACTTTTAGAAAATTATAGTGCAAAAAATTCCTCCTGGGAGGAGGGTGTATGGATAGCTAGAAGACTATTAGTTATCATAACAGGTTTTGATATTTTTGCACTCATATGACATTTGACCTAATTATGTGACCCAGAGGCAGTTACATACTTCGAATATACCCGTATGAGTTTAAACACTTGTCAATGAATAAAATAAGAACATGTTGCCTTTAGTCAATTCATGTTTGACTTAAGAAATACTTGATTATTGTAACGGGTGTTTGTTATTTTGCACTTATTTGACTTTTGACCTAATTCTGTCATCCAGGAGCATTTACAGTCTTGGTATCCACCTGTATGTTTTTGGACACATGTCAAGGAATGACACGAGTACAAGTTATCTATAATCAGTTCATTATTTTCCAAAACAATAATGTTTATTTTCATTTTTACAGATTTTTCCTATTTTGCACTCGTTTGACCTTTGACCTTGTTCTGCGGCCCAGGGTCATTTACAGACTTGGCATCCACCCGTACGAGTTTGGGCACATGCCAAGGAATATTATGAGCATAGGTAGAATAATCTACTCAAAAATGCCAACAAAACCAAAACTAAGCCACTTTTTTGGATTTGGACTGCCAAGTATCTAGGGAATAAAGCAATGAAAACAATTTTCCTGATGGTTTTTAACCGCAATAAATGGCATCTTGTCAAGTTTGCTTCGTATAAATCGTGTCACTCTTTAATCACGACTCTTTTGCTTGTACTTTTCAATCCACTAAATAATTGACAATCAAAACAAATTGTCAATGTTTTCTACTTAGTTGTCTTGTGTTGGCCTGAATCCGTCAATTTGGTACAATGTATTTTAATAAAAGTCCATCATATAAACGAGACATAATTCTATATTGCAAGATGTACATGTAGCTACAACAACAATAATAATAATAATAATAATAGTAGTAAAGGCAAAATTATGATACTAGCTCATCAAACTTCCTGATTTTGAGAGTTTTGTTCAAGCTTGTAGCTTGTTTTTACACTTTCTACCTGTTTGAATTTGGTCTTGAGTTTAAAAAAGTAGGCGTATCGGGGGTCTCTCTTCAGATTTGCAACCAAATAATCCAATTTGACATAAAATACGGACATTCTTCGTTTTAGAATTTTACGAGTCTGTACTAATATGCTTACGTCCCAGCAGGCACATGACGTCAAAATGACGTCATATCAACGTCGATACGACGTCATGACGTCGCATCGACGTCGATCTGACGTCATGTGCCTGCTGGGATGTATTAAGCATGTGGTTTCATCATCTGATTCATACATTTGTATTGACTTTGCATTGTGGAGACTTTTATCATAACTAAGCATATTTGAGATAAGTCAAGATCTGCTCGGACACTGGATTTTATTCTTAGCTAAATATAAAATGATATGCGGCTCAAAATTTGCATAGTTATAATCATTACTTCCGTATTTTTAAAGATATCATGCTTTCAAAATATAGGCAAACTGAATGCCCTTTCCGACGAGCTCCTTAATCTGCTAGGTACTAAAAATAGTGGTAGTCTGCAGAAGCCTAACCGAATAACAGCTTGTTGAATGGCTAATTCTATTCCCATGTTTGTTAGACAGATTTGTTGATTTATTTCTTCCTAGACAAATTCATTACTGAAACCTGTGACCTGTGCATGAGATCAATTGAAAGTTGCTCTACTCTATCCGTTTTACAAAACGCTTGAGCAGTTTGGTCCTTTGTCATTGAGCTAGCCAAGTTTCAATCTAAATCTTAATCTGGAACGAAATCCAAGACACTCATAAGATTTACGCTAGCATATTGCAGCTGTTAAACGTATATTTGTTACCAGATAGAATGTAGTCAAATTGGTTTATCAAGAAACGCATTTAAATTGATGACTACATTTCGAGGGTGCAAAATCAGATATTGACATTAAAACCAAGAGACAGCTTACTGTAGTTTAGTGTAATTCAAGACGAAGGCTCATAAAATGAGCGTTCAGTAAAACAACGTCCTTCATCGTCCACCAATTTCAAAGATATTCTGCCTTCTCAGAAACTGCTTAGGCAGTTGAAACCAGATTACATGTGGAGCCTCAGTGCAAAGGGAATAAGAGGGGGGGGGGGGCATATGTTTATATAATGATGGATCCATATCACATGGCTACGATGAACGCCATGCCTATGTTTGGTAATGATGTTTGCGCTTTGCAAGGTACATTAACTCACCACAGTAACGACTATTACCCATGAGACAGATGTTACGTCCCGATCACCAAACACTTTAATAAACGGACAAAAATGGTATTTTTCTAGCCACTTAATGTTCGATATTTCCAGCACCGACCCATTGTTTTTTGTAAAGGTCAGGACATGTATAGTATATGAGCCGCCTCATGGGAAAACCAACAATCTGCATAGGCGAAAACAAAGGCGCAGATCAGCTTCGCGGTAACCGCGAAGCTGATTAGCGCCTTTGTTTTCGCTGCTCGGGTAGTACAATTCCTCCTCTACTTAACTCCAAAATTTCAAGCTTCTAGCTCTTTTCTGTGCTTGTACAGGCCGGTTTGTGTCGGACCTGTTCGGAAACCACATTGTTGGTTTTCCTACGAGGTGGCTCATATGTGCCCTCTTTCATTGCCAGTTCGATGTTATCCTGGATTCGTGCGCTAGAATAATGACAGTAATGTTTGAAAATTGCGCTGCAAAACTGACACGTCTGATGCGCTTTATGCCAACTCGTTCAGCGTGTTGCTTGCTAGATTTCTGTCACGATATACTTTGAGAGGAATCTTAACACAAATGATTAAACTCATTTAAGGCAAAGAACCTGACGTCTTTTTATGGGACATAAGCAAACAGTATAACCAAGCTGTGACGCCACAGAACGAGGCATCCCATCTGGACGATTATGTTTGCTAAGACGATTTTCATCGAAAAGTGAAACAAAACTCGAAAATTACTACTGATGACATTAAAAATGGAAGTCGACTCTCCCAAATGATAGTGACGGACACATATGGGTTAATGCCAGTGTTGTTCATCATAACACGTTGGAGTGGCAGTGTATGCACAGAATGACAGAGTGATAGAATGACAGAGCTACAGAAGAGTCTGTGTTCAAATCATTTCAGCAATTGCACGTAAGACAGAGGCTAGAATGAACGAATCGTCAAAATTGCAACCTTGTATTTTCAGGAAGGTTTAGCAGTTAATATTCAATCTTATTTTACAAGTATTTGAATTTGCAAAGATGTGATGAAAGACAAGATATTGATAATTAAATTGATTCTTCACTTGAACTGTCTGCAAAGAAAATTTTACGGTGTCATCTCATGCAATCCCTGCGTATATTAGAATTTTTCTCAATTTACCAAGCAAGTTTGCAAACAGACAGATGAGCTGATACCATTGCTTTACTGAGAACTGTTATCATGGATCTCTTAGTTTGACATATATTTGCATACGATGATTCCACTGTTGCCTTTATTACCTCAACCACCCTTCAAAATTTTGAAAACAATTTATATAATGTTATTTAAGGTATTTTTATCGTTCAGTATGCTAGCTCAAATCTGATATTTTGTTTGTTTCAGTCACAGCGACAGTCTCCATCTGAAATTAACTCAGCTCTTGAACGACAAAGATACGCTCAGGCAGCTTTGTGTTACATGTACGTGTAACAATATAATACATATGAGGCTTTTGTTTGCTTTCCCACATGGCTGGAAATAGATGAGCCAAAATTAAGTATGTTGGGTACGCTGTAATACCTCGCTCAAGCATCTCTCCAGTAAAAATTGAAAAGTGGTTGGACCATTACATAGCCCAAAGCACAAGCGATGGCATTCAAACAAACTTTTTAGGGAATCGTTTGGAAATGTTATATCAAACGATTGAAAACAAAATATACGGATTTCGTACATCTACAGGAATTCATTTTATGTGCAAAGGCGCCGATAACCATGCGAACGAGATGGAACATTGGACTGCTCGGGTATGTTAAATCCCTTAATTTCCATAAATAGATGTGATCTGTCTTCCATGATTGATATTTCGTAACAGTTTCTCTTTGACCGCTGTATCTTATGTCTGATAAATGATCAGTTAGCCTTCATTTCTATACAGAATAATGAATAAATCCGAGGCAATGATTGTTGGTGATTATGCTAAGAAAATGGATGTCTTGATTGTACATCAATGTTTGTTCTTCGGTTCGTCGATCTTAGTCTTCAGTGGTGACTGGACTCTTCTTGAGCTAATTAAGGAAATCTCAGTTAACTCAGAACGGCGTACAAGGTGATTTATTTATTTTGTCTAAACTGGTTGAAAGAGAGTGGCATGTCTTTCCGAGACAGACCGAGATGACACATTTTACCGCATCTGTGTCTGCATCTCTATTTGTGTAAACATGTGACCTCCCAATGATGCGGACATTGTGACTAGCTGCGCTCACATTGTCAGTTCTTGCTAGATCAGATAGCTAACCCCCACTCCGTTACACTTGGAGACATCTCTCCACTTCCATGTGGAGAGGAATCACGAAGCCCTAACTGAAAATCCTGTCTATGGCGCTGTAACTTTTGGCGCTGTAAGTAACATCATTATTTCTATGAGCCGGGTAATGTATAGCCCATATCAAATGTCTGTGTCGCATTATTGTCGTATTTATTTGGCACAGTTTGCAATTCTAGACAAGCTGCAACATATTAGCCATCCCTGTGGTATTGTAAATATACAATTAAATGATGAACCATATGGTAGCCGTGGCGCAAGAAAGCATGTCTTCGGGGATTCCGACCATATACAGCACACACCGGTCTGTACAGTAAGAAGAAGCTTGTTAGAAGCTTGAAATTTACGAAGATAAATATTAAGGCGATGATCAGCTGTGCAGTTTCTGCACAGCTTTGTGATGTGCGCCTTTGTTTCAGTGTATGCAAAAATACGTTTTGTTATGACGCGGCTCATATGGGCCTCATCGTCATGAGAAAACCTATCTTCGTGCTTTAGGCCGCATCTGTATCTGAATAGTTGAGCTGTGTAGGCACAGCAAATGACTAGACAGGTAAAAGTTGGCTTTTGCTATAAACGAAAAGACAATGTTTCACACAGCCGGGTCGTTGATAAAGCTCAGCGCGTGTTGGTGTACCACTTTTGTTTTCATGTCAGCAAGACTCCTGCTTCCTGTCTGGCGCAGCTGAAATGAGCCGCGTTATGAGAAAACCAACAATGTGGTTTCCGAACAGGTCAGACATAACCAAAGCTGTTTTCGCACAGAAGATGGTTAGAGGCTTGACGTTTTTATTTAGAAAGTAGAGGAATTGTACCATCCGTGTAGTGAAAACAAAGGCGCTGATCAGCTTCGCAGTAACTGCGAAGCTGATCTGCGCCTTTGTTTCCGCATATGCAAAACGTTGGTTTTCTCATGAGGTGGCTCAAATATGCAGACTACAAGACAGTGTCTATCATTATTATTGTGCCTTTATTGCACGGTTCCGGTCTTAAAAGGTCCATTAGACTGGCTGAAATTAGATACAGCCGTTTTATGTATGTCCACCTTTAAATACTAGTAAACTAATGTTACGTGTACACTGGGCCACGTTCTCACCACGTCCCTAGTTTGCCTTAAAGAAATTAAGGACGCCGTAAGGACGTGATACGGTCTTGTACCTGACGTTGGATGAACATAGTAAGGACGACGCGATATCTTGATGGACGTGGAGGGTTTGTTCAAATTTTTAACATGCTCAAAAGTAACGTGGCGAGGACGAGATGGATTTAGACCGCAGTAAGAACGTAGTCGGGGCGCGACAATGACGTAGTAGGAACTTGCAGGACGTAGTTAGAACGCAGTACAAACGTAGCAAGGTCTTCATGGACGTGGTATACGAATCTGTTGCAGACCATCAAGACCTCACTAATGTTACGTGTACACTGGGCCACGTTCTCACCACGTCCCTAGTTCACCTAAAGAAATTAAGGACGCCGTAAGGACGTGATACGGTCTTGTAGGACATTGGAGGAACATAGTAAGGACATAGCGATATCTTGATGGACGTGGAGGGCTTGATCAAATTTTTAACATGCTCAAAAGTAACGTGGCGAGGACGAGATGGAATTAGAACGCAGTAAGGACGTAGTCGGGGCGCGGCAAGGACGTAGTAGGAACTTGCAGGACGTAGTTAGAACGCAGTACAAACGCAGCAAGGTCTTCATGAACGTGGTGTACGAATCTGTTGCAGAACATCAAGACCTCACTACGTCTTCATTACGTCACCTCACTACGTCTTCATCACGTCCGCGCTGTGTCTATCAAGATCTTTGATAAACGCTACCACGCTTCTCGTACGTCCATTCCCGACTTGTTCAAGAGTTGTATATCAAAAACAAGATTTATTTGAGTATAAACGAGCAAACGGAGTATAATTCTGGACTAATGTGGACAAAGATCTTTTTTTTTTTTTTCTTCTTTTTTTACTTTTAATTAAAATTGCTTTGAATCCATGATAAAATGACCACGAAAAAAATCTTAAAAGAGATGAAAACTATATGTAAACATAAATAAAAATCTGAAGCGATCAGAACCAAAGTCCCAACAGAAAAACCAAAACCACAATTAGAAGGACAAGCACTCTCGCGTCATCGACCTCTTCCAAGTGAAAGTGTGAAGTGCGTCATCTGCGAAGGCATAAGTGTCCAAATAACTTTGTCCATTTTAACTGACTTTAGATTCTGTCCTTAAATTACGCAATTAATCAGTCTTGATGCTGACAGAATCTGAGATTAATTACAGAAAACGAGATGGCAAAATAAGCCAAACCAGACAAATCTTCTTGAATCCTAGTAAATGAACACTCAAAGTGGAAAGAAAGTCTTACATTATTGCTTCGATGTCTTTTTACGGAGACAATGATTCTATTGACTTGTGGGCAACTTGATTTGGAAAATATTCACTGCCAACATTTCTCAAAACCAACGCAGGGAAAGAAACATTCCAACACTATTGCAAAAGGCACACTTAATAGTGGTTGTCAGAAAAAAAATGTTTGAAAAGCGGGTTTATGCTTGTAAATGTTTCCACAGACGCATAGTGCGCCAATAAATTGCAATTAATGCTGTTCCATTAAGCATTAGTACTAAAATACATAGAACAATGAAAATGTCAACTAAAGGGAAACTCTGACATAGTTTTATACCTTTATTTCCATTCTCACGAAATTAATAAAAATAATTTGACTCTCTTGGGCACATTTAACATTAAATTGTAATTTATTTTCACACTGATTAGAATGTTAGAAACAGCAAGGATGGGCTCATTAGTTATATGTGACTGTTTGTTGACTCCATTTCTCGAACTGGACGCATCCATCAGAAGAATAAACGTGATCGGTGCCGTTTCCGTGTAATGCATAACTAATCCATGTACATGGTTATACTTTTTTTTCTTATTTTTGATCCAAAACATAAATTTAAACTGATTGTTTACAGCTCTAAAATTCTCGGTATCTTGCATGGATATGTTTTGGTACTGCTACCTTTATGTCGTAGCTCCTCCTTGGTGACTCCATCCATGCCGGGTATACTCCTTAATTTCTAGAATGCATAATAGAATAGTTACGTAATATTTCGAATCAGTGCAATCTACTGTGCAAGGTCTTCATGGGATTCCATAAATTCGTCTAGATGCCTTGTAGTTTTGGTTGTAAGTGTCGAATAAAATGTGTTTTCTTCCATGTACTGAATTTTTCACAAGAATTTCAAGGACGGAATGATCGTAATCCCACACGGGCTCATTTCGCTTATTAATGAGACTTGCTTCAATTAAAACTAGCGTATATTAATGATGTATTAATGTAAAAGTTTTAAGGTAAATCAAAAGTACACATACACATATGCCATTTTTGGACGGTGTTGACACTTTTCTGGCCATCACACTGGAGAGACAATAAGCATGATTTTGTCCAAAATATTAGTCGGCGGCACTAATTAGAGTCATTCTTTATTTCTAAAGCCTAAAATTTTAGTCTTACAAAACGCCAATAAGAAGATAAGCCCCATGAAAAAAATGACGAATTTTAGTGTTTTGGATGCTCTTACCTCCATGAGTTCAAGCGAAATCCGTGATACAGCCGAATATAAACACATAAATGTCAGAAATATGGACCGACTAGATAAATAAGATATTCCACTATTTAACACCACTTTACATGAAACGATGCTACTTGTCGTTGTCTTAGCATTTGTGTGCAAAAAATACATGTCATTTTTTTTTCTCCATTTTATCTTATAAATGTTTTTGTAATATATGAGATGGCCCTAGACCGGGGGTATAGTGTAGAAGGTTTCAGTGGTCAAAATGATTTATTATTTTAAAATAGATTATATTTGTTGTTTGACTTACTGTAGGTATATGCTAGTGTGTGATAGGGAAATTTCAAACTGCTAACGGTGCCTGAAAAATGTAATCTATGATAATTATATATATTAAATACTGGTGATGGTCATGAAACTGCATATTGTAGACTCACGGATACTGTCTCACTATTTATATGAGCAGTGTATCAGTGATGTGTGTGAACTTTTTAAACGCTGGGGTCTGAGGCTTATTGCGGTCAGTGGCTGATCTAGGATTTGAAAAGGAGGGGGGGGATTCAACCCCACTGGGGCGGGGTCGTTTTGTTCAACATCCCTGATTGCTCTTATTTCCCCCACGAAATTGAAATGGTTCAAAATGGGGGTCGGGGGCGGAGTCGCTTCGAACCCCTCTTAATCTGCAATTGGTGGTCAAGCTGCGCATGCTGACATACAAATTCTGTTCTTGTGACATATCACGAGGTATGTACATGGCGTATGTGAGACATACTGATTACCTACAGGTGCGTAACAGCTGCGTAAGCACTACCTAGGGCCCAATAATTAATGTCTGTGGCGCTTTTGTCACTTCTCTTTGTTGATGTCATTCATAAATGAGCCTGTGCGTGAGAAAACCACCGATTTGCTCTCCGACCAGGTCTGACACAAACTTGCCTGTACAGTCACAGAAGCAGGCTAGAAGCTTGAAATTTTGAGTTAAAGTAGAAGAGATATTGTACTATCTGTGTAGCGAAAAAAAGGCGCTGATCAGCTTCGCAGTAGCTGATCTGCGTCTTTGTTTTCGCCTATGCAGAGTTTGTTTTCCCATGCGGCGACTCAAATAGAAACCAGTAACAAGCGAGTCTGCCAACTCAGGGTTGTTTGCAGCGGGGTTTAAGTGGTTTAAGTAACGGATGCCTAATTACTAGCTTTTGGCTTGCAATTAACTCACGGCGTTTGAACTAGATTTACCATTTCCGTGTGGCGTCCATATGGCGACCTTCTGCATACATTTCATACGATTCTACAAGGACTCTATACATGTATAGCATATAAAATTATACGTTTTTGAGAAAGGGAAACATCGATTCCCACATTTCTTTTTCATGAAACTTCACTTGCTTCAAGATCGGAAAAAATGAGAAATTGCATGCCGCCGCAACTTCTGTCGTGCCATCGCCAAGTGCGATATGTGAATATTATAGATGAGTATTTGTCAGGTCAAACTGTGATGCATCATACTATGTATCTACAATATGTATGCGAGTGATAATACGGCAGTGCTACTACCTTTCAAACAAATATTGTTACAATAAAGGCATGGTTTGAGAAAGAGCAGATTATATAATTCAAGCCTTGTCAGCCTTGGAAAAGAAGCAAGCCATAGCAAACAAGGTCGCAATCAAAAATCGCACGGTCTCCGTTCGTTCGAACATCATACATGTTCCGTACGTAAGCCACATGTTTCCAGTCTAAGTTTGCAGTGATTTCCGTATGTGGCATTGTCCCAGACCATCGACTAAAGCCATAGGAAGATATCGCAAGATGCTGGTATATACCATACGCCAACACATGTTGGTCCGTGGTTACCTACATGTATAATGTCTGAATATTATTATGGAAATCGCAGATTGTATGGTAGCTCCCTGGACAAACGTAAGTTTAACATTATCAGTTAATTAAAGCCATGTAACACCGTCACACCCGTCCCAATAGTGTAATGGTTAGAGTGTGCGTTTCGGAAGCGGGAGGTCATAGGTTGGATCCTGGATCACGTTATAAATAAGACGGTTGATATGGTACCAGTGGTTACTTTGCTACAAGGCGCTCAGCATTATAAGGCAAGCAGTGGATTCTCTTCTATCAAAATATAGTATTACTTACATCACAAAAATATTTGAAAATGACTGAATAATAAAAAAGGCCTGACTGTATTCACTGGAAGACCGTATGGAAGATTGGCAATTGTGCTAAATGTGTTGTCTTCCTAAAATATATAAAGTTTATTTATTTATTATTTTATTATTATTATTATTATTATTATTATTATAGAACTTGTTGCTTTAGGTTACTCACACCAACAGCGAAGCCAAAAAAAAAAAAAAAAAAAAAAAAAAAAAAAAAAAAAAAATTGACAACGAAAAATGACCTCTGAAACTTGCCTATATTGTGTCCCCTTATAGGACAGTCCTTGGGCAAAGTCGGTCAAGCAAAACATTGGTCAACCTGGTATAATAAGTCTAAGGCCAAAGAAAATTAATTTTGAGATTCTCATTCCCACCCGCCCCTGTTCAAAACCTGCACAAAATCAGTTTTAATTTGGTCGTAAAAGAACTAAAACATGTGTTAAATAGAAATTAAAGATAATTGTGCATAAATTCAATTCGCTTAATAGTCTGTTGTTGTTGTTGTTGTTGTTGTATTTTTGGTATCCAACCTTGATAGACTCAACCCCATGGTGCAACCGAGCAAGAGGTGAATTTGCTGCACAACACAATGGACAGATACACCCCGAGACCATCACACGGTTAAAAAAAAAAAAAAAAAAAAAACAGAACGCTTGACGCAAATGGTGCCGTGCCAGTGTAGCGGTCTGAGAGTGTGTCTTTTAATGGATAAATGAAAAAAAAAATATTAAGACACTAGGCTTTGTAGAGAGTCAAAGTGTGTGTCCTAAACTGAACAATAGAAGTCACCCATGCACCCACCAAAGAATTTTCAAAAAATTGGATGAGAATCTAATAATTATATATTTTGGCCTAATGGGATGTATCCAGGGTGTCATTGATCCAAGAATTCTTCAGCCTCTCTGATGAGACTTCAAACCGAGCTTGCTTATCCGTATGTGACCATAGCTATATTATTAAGCGGGACGTAAGAAATTAAGGATAATCTATCGGACATCTTGGTCTTCAATTTGGGAAATGTACCAGGATTTCATCTAATTAGAGCAAAAGTGGGTGGCATTTTTAAATTGAATTTTCACACAACATACCGTAATATGATTATCTATTCCTCGAGACTCGATACACAAAATCCAGATGTCACAGTGCAACACATTTCGACATTTAAGCATGTCCAAGCACATGTTTCAATTTATTTGTGGTTCCGAAATGTTTGAAACAAACCCTGGGATACCATGACACAACAATTTACCTTATATACTCACCAACAAACATAGAAGGCAAATGCATAAGATATACTTTTTTTTCAAAACCCTTACTATAGTTTTTGTTTGAAATGATGCTTAACATCCCAGTCAATAGCAAAGGTCATGTCGGGACGTGGCCCCCATTTTATTAGACTTTTACCAAAAAATGAGGATGTCGTGACATCCAACTTGTGCTTCAAATAATTATAACCATCCAACTAAGCCACAAAGGCTTATACGTATGAATGGTTTGACTTGAACCACTTTTCCTGGGCAGGCTCAAAGGCAGTAATCAGCTGGTCAGTGAGTAGCGTATAAGCTTTATCTGGAGGCACAAGCAGCCCATCCATTTCATTAGGCCACAATCATTGTTGTTAATGTTGCTTTAAGTCCCTGTCATACTCTTGGGAATTCTCGCGGCGTTTGCACGGCGTTCTTAAATTTTCCAGACCCAAGAACAAGAAATTATTTGTGAAAAGAGGAAGCCATGAAGTCCTCACCCCGTCCTCACGGCGTCCTCGTCTAGTCCAATGCATTGCTACGGAGTTCGCACTGTGTTCTACCGCGTTCCTGCGGCGTTCTGGGTGGCATTTCATGGTGTTTGCACGGCGATTTCAGTGCGCTTGCGCGACGCTTTTGGTGTATGTACTGCGTTTCCATGGCGTTCTGGCACTGCGTTGACAGCTTGTAGGCAAAGCAGATATGATGTCTCAATCATTTGTTTGTTTGCTTTGTCTGCTGTGCCTGCATATACATGACATTGTACACAAATAGAAAACCAGCTCGTTGTTTGATAGACATAAAGAATGGAATTCTTACAAGTGCATCTCTGTTATTTTATTTGCTTTGTCATATTTAAAATCATTTTATTCGTCATTTTTGTGTTTTTGTCATACATGTTAAAACAAAACGCCACTGGACGCGGTAGAAGCTCCACATGAGCGCAATGAACGCGTGAAAACACCTTGCAAACGCGGTAGATGCTCCACGCGAGCGCCTTGATCGACGAAAGAACACCTTGCAAAATCCACTGAAGCACAGTAAGGTAAATTACACGCTGCGCGCTGCTTATGAGCGCGGCGTAAACGCAGTGAGACTGCGATGAACGCCGTAGAATCTCCGTGAAAACGCAATGGGCTACAAAGGCGTTTGCACTACGATCTCACTGCGCGCCCGCAGAGTTCCTTGGGCTTTGGTGAATTTCTCACTGCGTAGCCACGGCGTCCTCATGGCGTCGCTCTTATTAAAACGCCGATTGATGGCGCTTCTTTTGGGCATGTGCAAAAGAAACACCTTCCCTTGGCGTTCTAGGATTTGCCACGGCGTTCGATGGACTTCCCAGCGCGTTGCTACGGCATTTGTATCATTCTCAAGTTTGTGTTCTGCATTTTTGTAGAAAGCCGCGCGATCTCAGCGATAATGCCACCCTGGTGTGACAGGGGTTTTATGCTATTTGGCTGTCATTTTGATAGAATATGCGGAAAATTAATAGTGTTGGACACCTTTGCGTCACTGCAACGCGCTATAAACGTAATAATTGGTGAATGCTGAGACCTTAAGTAAAAAATGCATGCTCATTCTTTAATGTTTGATATTGCAGGTTATACGATATAACCGAGTTGATTTCGGGTGAAACTTTCTTCAAACTGATCTTCTAGCATAAGGCGGCAGAGGGGAGGGGGGGGGGGGCTATGGAATTTGAAAATTTTACCTAAAAAGGTAATTTCTCAGGGGGGTGGGATGGGGTCCATCCCCCCCCCCTCTTGTCCGTGACCAAAAATTACCATTTTCGTTGGACCTTTCTGGATCCGCGCATGGACGGGGAGCCTGGTTTGCTAGTGCACAACTGATAGGTCATGGGTTCGGTCCGATTCCCGCCTCCATGGGTAAATAAATAATTGACTTGACACAACCATCCTATGAGTTAGTATTTACATTGTATACATGCATTAGGCCCAAGGTTTCAACTGACATGTTTACAAATTAACATTTTGCGTGGGTTGCTTGTTTGGTCTTAATTTCTTACGTCCCGCTTAATAATATAGCTATGGTCACATACGGATAAGCAAGCTCGGTTTGAAGTCTCATCAGAGAGGCTGAAGAATTCTTGGATCAATGACACCCTGGATACATCCCATTAGTCCAAAATATATGATTATTAGATTCTCATCCAAATTTTTGAAAATTCTTTGGTGGGTGCATGGGTGACTTCTATTGTTCATTTTAGGACACACACTTTGACTCTCTACAAAGCCTAGTGTCTTAATATTTTTTTTCATTTATCCATTAAAAGACACACTCTCAGACCGCTACACTGGCACGGCACCATTTGCGTCAAGCGTTCTTTTTTTTTTTTTTTTTTTTTTTTTTGACCCTGTGATGGTCTCGGGGTGTATGTGTCCATTGTGCAGCAAATTCACCTCTTGCTCGGTTGCACCATGGGGTTGAGTCTATCAAGGTTGGATACCAAAAATACAACAACAACAACAGACTATTAAGCGAATTGAATTTATGCATAATTTATTATCTTTAATTTCTATTTAACACATGTTTTTAGTTCTTTTACGACCAAATTAAAACTATGATTTTGTGCAGGTTTTGAACAGGGGCGGGTGGGAATGAGAATCTCAAAATTAATTTTCTTTGGCCTTAGACTTATTATACCAGGTTGACCAATGTTTTGCTTGACCGACTTTGCCCAAGGACTATCCTATAAGGGGACACAATATAGGCAAGTTTCAGAGGTCATTTTTCGTTGTCATTTTTTTTTTTTTGGCTTCGCTGTTGGTGTGAGTAACCTAAAGCAACAAGTTCTATAATAATAATAATAATAATAATAATAATAAAAATAATAAATAAATAAACTTTATATATTTTAGGAAGACAACACATTTAGCACAATTGCCAATCTTCCATACGGTCTTCCAGTGAATACAGTCAGACCTTTTTTATTATTCAGTCATTTTCATATATTTTTGTGATGTAAGTAATACTATATTTTGATAGAAGAGAATCCAGTGCTTGCCTTATAATGCTGAGCGCCTTGTAGCAAAGTAACCACTGGTACCATATCAACCGTCTTATTTATAACATGACCCAGGATCCAACCTACGACCTCCCGCTTCCGAAACGCACATTCTAACCATTACACTATTGGGACCTGTGTGACGGTGTTACATGGCTTTAATTAACTGATAATGTTAAACTTACGTTTGTCCAGGGAGCTACCATACAATCTGCGATTTCCATAATAATATTCAGACATTATACATGTAGGTAACCACGGACCAACATGACTTGTGTTGGTGTATGGTATATACCAGCATCTTGCGATATCTTCCTATGGCTTTATTCGATGGTCTGGGACAATGCCACATACGGAAATCACTGCAAACTTAAACATGTGGCTTACGTACGGAACATGTATGATGTTCGAACGAACGGAGACCACGCGATTTTTGATTGCGACCTTGTTTGCTATGGCTTGCTTCTTTTCCAAGGCTGACAAGGCTTGAATTATATAATCTGCTCTTTCTCAAACCATGCTTTATTGTAACAATATTTGTTTGAAAGGTAGTATCACTGCCATATTATCACTCGCATTATAATTTTATATGCTGTATATGTATAGAGTCCTTGTAGAATCGTATGAAATGTGTGAAGAAGGTCGCCATATGGACGCCACACGGAAATGTTAAATCTTGCATAGTTCGAACGCCGTGAGTTAGTTGCAAGCCAAAAGCTAGTAATTAGGCATCCATTACTTAAACCACTTAACCCCGCTGCAAACAACCCTGAGTTGGCAGACTCGCTTGTTACTGGTTTCTATTTGAGTCGCCACATCGGAAAACAAACTCTGCATAGGCGAAAACAAAGACGCAGTAACTGCGAAGCTGATCAGCGCCTTTTTTTCGCTTCACAGATAGTACAATATCTCTTCTACTTTAACCCAAAATTTCAAGCTTCTAGCCTGCTTCTGTGACTGTACAGGCAAGTTTGTGTCAGACCTGGTCGGAGCGCATATCGGTGGTTTTCTCACGCACAGGCTCATTTATGAATGACATCAATAAAGAGAAGTGACAAAAGCGCCACAGACATTAATTATTGGTTTTTATGACATTCTTTGTCGATCAGTGTCGGTGACTGTCGGCGAGTGTCGGCGAATTTTCTCATTCTTTATCGGTGACTTGTCCTGTGTCAGTAGTCGTGTCGGTGAGTTGGATGTCGGTGAATATTTGCTGTCGATGAGTTGTCATGTCGGCCAGTTGTCTGTCGGTGAGTTGTCATAGATTCGGGCCCTAGGTAGTACTTACGCAGCTGTTACGCACCTGTAGGTAATCAGTATGTCTCACATACGCCATGTACATACGTCGTGATATGTCACAAGAACAGAATTTGTATGTCAGCATGCGCAGCTTGACCACCAATTGCAGATTAAGAGGGTTCGAAGCGACTCCGCCCCCACCCCCATTTTGAACCATTTCAATTTCGTGGGAGAAATAAGAGCAATCAGGGATGTTGTACAAAACGACCCCGCCCCCAGTGGGGTTGAATCCCCCCCCCTCCTTTTCAAATCCTAGATCAGCCACTGACCGCAATAAGCCTCAGACCCCAGCGTTTAAAAAGTTCACACACATCACTGATACACTGCTCATATAAATAGTGAGACAGTATCCGTGAGTCTACAATATGCAGTTTCATGACCATCACCAGTATTTTATATATATAATTATCATATATTACATTTTTCAGGCACCGTTAGCAGTTTGAAATTTCCCTATCACACACTAGCATATACCTACAGTAAGTCAAACAACAAATATAATCTATTTTAAAATAATAAATCATTTTGACCACTGAAACCTTCTACACTATACCCCCTGCCTAGGGCCATCTCACATATTACAAAAACATTTATAAGATAAAATGGAGAAAAAAATTGACATGTATTTTTTGCACACAAATGCTAAGACAACGACAAGTAGCATCGTTTCATGTAAAGTGGTGTTAAATAGTGGAATATCTTATTTATCTAGTCGGTCCATATTTCTGACATTTATGTGTTTATATTCGGCTGTATCACGGATTTCGCTTGAACTCATGGAGGTAAGAGCATCCAAAACACTAAAATTCGTCATTTTTTTCATGGGGCTTATCTTCTTATTG
This sequence comes from Rugalucina vietnamica, assembly GCA_964017185.1. NCBI lineage: Eukaryota > Metazoa > Mollusca > Bivalvia > Lucinida > Lucinidae > Rugalucina > Rugalucina vietnamica. Next base: position 42,627,305 of record OZ024872.1, read on the forward strand.
GCGTTTTGTAAGACTAAAATTTTAGGCTTTAGAAATAAAGAATGACTCTAATTAGTGCCGCCGACTAATATTTTGGACAAAATCATGCTTATTGTCTCTCCAGTGTGATGGCCAGAAAAGTGCCAACACCGTCCAAAAATGGCATATGTGTATGTGTACTTTTGATTTACCTTAAGACCAAACAAGCAACCCACGCAAAATGTTAATTTGTAAACATGTCAGTTGAAACCTTGGGCCTAATGCATGTATACAATGTAAATACTAACTCATAGGATGGTTGTGTCAAGTCAGTTATTTATTTACCCATGGAGGCGGGAATCGGACCGAACCCATGACCTATCAGTTGTGCACTAGCAAACCAGGCTCCCCGTCCATGCGCGGATCCAGAAATTTTCATGAGGTGGGGTCCAACGAAAATGGTAATTTTTGGTCACGGACAAGGGGGGGGGGGTGGACCCCCTGAGAAATTACCTTTTTAGGTAAAATTTTCAAATTCCATGGGGGGGGGTCCGGACCCCCCGGTCCCCCCGGTCCCCCCCGTCTGCCGCCTTAAGCTAGAAGATCCGCTTTTTCTTGGGTGTTACTGTACTGCATTAAAGGATAAATGTATTTATGGAGGTATCTGAATCTAAATGGTTTACTGGTGACACACCAAATTGACAATCCGTGATCAGGATGGGTTGCGTCGGGAGGAAAATAAGTACTTGACTCTCACAAGTGATACGAACTCTGACATTTAAGGTAGAGCAGCCAATATAGGGTTAGGCTAAGGTCGTAAATTGTGTTGAATTGTGACATGTCAGCGGAACCGTAAAAATGATTCCTGACCATAAAAATACCTTACAACGAACTGGTTTTCTATTAGTGTACTTGTATATGCAGGCACAGCAGACAAAGCAAACGAACAAATGATTGTGACATCATATCTGCTTTGCCTACAAGCCGTCAACGCAGTGCCAGAACGCCGTGGAAACGCGATGCGAACGCCATGGAACGCCTCAGGAACGCCGCAGGAACGCGGTAGAACACAGTGCGAACTCCGTAGCAATGCATTGGACTAGACGAGGACGCCGTGAGGACGGGGTGAGGACTTTATGGCTTCCTCTTTTCACAAATAATTTTTTGTTCTTGGGAATTCTCGCGGCGTTCTGGAAAAATTAAGAACGCCGTGCAAACGCCGCGAGAATTCCCAAGAGTACAGGGACTTAAAGCAACATTAACCACAATGCTTGTGGCCTAAAGAAATGGATGGGCTGCTTGTGCCTCCAGATAAAGCTTATACGCTACTCACTGACCAGCTGATTACTGCCTTTGAGCCTGCCCAGGAAAAGTGGTTCAAGTCGAACCATTCATACGTATAAGCCTTTGTGGCTTAGTTGGATGGTTATATTTGAAGCACAAATTGGATGTCATGACATCCTCATTTTTTGGTATAAAAGTCTAATAAAATGGGGGCCACGTCCCGACATGACCTTTGCTATTGACTGGGATGTTAAGCATCATTTCAAACAAAAACTATAGTAAGGGTTTTGAAAAAAAAGTATATCTTATGCATTTGCCTTCTGTGTTTGTTGGTGAGTATATAAGGTAAATTGTTGTGTCATGGTATCCCAGGGTGTGTTTCAAACATTTCGGAACCACAAATAAATTAAAACATGTGCTTGGACATGCTTAAATGTCGAAATGCGTTGCACTGTGACATCTGGATTTTGTGTATCGAGTCTCGAGGAATAGATAATCATATTACGGTATGTTGTGTGAAATTTCAATTTAAAAACGCCACCCACTTTTGCTCTAATTAGATGAAATCCTGGTACATTTCCCAAATTGAAGACCAAGATGTCCGATAGATTATCCTTAAAGGACCGTCAAAGCAAGTACCAAAGTTGAAAATTAACATTAAAATGTAGCTTTGACAGCTGTCACTGTGAGTAATTCTCAACGTCACCGACCAGAACTCATAGAAGTTAAGGGGTACATATGTTTATTTTCAAGATTTCAAGTTTTTATATACCTGTACCAAAGTCAATACTGAATGCATGTATGTATACATTTTCGCTACCAAAAATAAAATTGGTGGGTATTGGATTCATTTGGTATTCATCGGATTGCATGCAATGTTAGTCATACAGAATATCCTTGTAATAATTACAATTGTCTATATATAAAAAAAAAAAAAAAAAAAAAAAAAAAAAAAAAAAAAAAAAAAAAACAGTAGAATTTCTGCGTCATTCGATCCACCTTTTTCACCGAATTGGAATCTATGCTGCCAACTTCAATTGGCTAATTCTCTCTTTGATTCTCTAAGGAATAAAATAATGAAGACAATTTTCCTGATGGTTTTAACCGCAATAAGTGACATCTTGTCAAGTTTGCCTTCCAGAAAATGTATCACTCTTTAATCATGAATCGTTTGCTTGTACTTTCAGTAACTTTCAAAGACAGCTTGTCAATGTTTTCTACTGTGTTGTCTTGTGCTGGCCTGAATCCGTCAACTTGGTACAACGTACGTATTAAGTTCATCATATGCACGACTTCACTCCATTATCTTCAATCAAAATTAAATGAAATGAGTTATTTTGAATTCAATATGTAATAATATATGAGTTAGTTGGTGGAAATTCTGGTAAAAAGGCCAAGAACTGATAACATGTACGACACAAAATTTCACATTGCAAGATGTACGTGTAGCTACAAATTAAATAAAAAAAAATAAAACAAACATAAAAATAAATTATAAATGAAATTAGACTGCTGATATACCTGTCACCATATTTATAGATCATTAAATTAAGAAATGAATTTCATTTTTCTGGTGTTCATGGAGCTATGAACCGCAGTGGGTCGCGTGCAAAGTGAATGAACCCCGAAGGTGTTCATGTAAGCTTTGCTAACGACCCACTGCGGTTCACAGCTCCATGAACAACAGAAAAAATAAACTCATTGATTATATTTACATCCATTTCTCTCTATCGCTTGTTGAAAAATCACCAAGGCGGTCACATTTACCAGCAAACAGAGAATCTACACACAGTGTGTGTTCAAACAGCGGAACGGCGTCGACGTTTACAACGTCCAATAAGATTGGCGAGATTCATGTTTTTTGACGTCAAGTTTGGATAACGTCACGTCGCGTGACACAATGCTGTTCATGGAAGTATGAACACAGATGAACATCTAATGGTTCATCTAAGGAGGTTTTAGAAAAATGTAAATATGGTAATATGAGAACCGTTATAACCAAATATTTACATCTCTGATGCAAAGTCTTAATGAAGATATAGAACTGAAATGCGATTCATAGTTCCATGAGCAACATCATGTCACGCGACGTCACATGATCAAACTTGACGTCATAAAACATGGCTCTCATCAATGTGATTGGACGTTGTTAACGTCATGGCGCCATCTATGCCGCTCCGCTGTTTGAACACAGTGTAAGTTCTCTATTTGCTTGTAAATGTGATCGCCTTGATAATATTTGAACAGGTGATAGATAGAAATGAATGTCAATATAAGCAATGAATTTAAATTTTCTGATGTTCATGAAGCTATGAACTATCAAAATAGCCCTGGTCCCGAGGTTATAAAACTTTTCAGCTGAGAATAAAATTTATCCTGCTCATAAATGTTAAAATGCCAACAATTGTTGGCATTTTAACATTTATAAGCAGGATAAATTACCGTCTCTTGGAATTTATGCCAGAATTTTCAACTGATTTTGGTTATTTTAGCATTTATGAGCTATTTAAATTTCAAGCTCAGCTGAGCTGAGCATGAAAAAAGTTTTATAGCCTCGAGACCTGGTATTCATCTGATCACAGGATAATTGCGTGCATGTATTTTTCTCAGATATTTTTTTTTCTCAAAAATTGAGCAGTATATATCAGAATTACTGCTTAAATTTTCAACAAAATTTAAGAATGATCAGTGCATTTTCGCGTTTCTTCATAATGCGTTTGGAGTTTAGCTTCTGGAATCACAGGTCTGTATGGAATTTTGTTTTATAATAGGCCCTACAGCTAAACTTGTTAGTTTACCCAAATATGAACTAACATTCAGTTGTGGAAAACATCTTCCTTCTAGACGCAAATATAACAAGCAAACTGATGTCCAAACAGACGTACTGACGAAAAAAGGAGAAAAAAGAAACAAACATATGAATATTCGACAAAAAACAAGAAGGGATAATTCATTGTTCATAACTGCCACTATTTATTTACTAGCGCTATGGGGTGTTCCCCAGCCTGACAGTCTAGAAAACACATATCAGAATATTAGAGAAATATTTGAGAATAATTGTGTCAATATAGGAGCGGTATTCTTATTCAACTCCAGATAAAACATGACAATGGCCCAGCTTGAAATACGTGACATATAGGGACTCTACAGAGACATGTCTTAAAAATGATGTCATTATCAAGTTGTTTTTCTGGCAATATTGCAGTAACAATACAGATACTTAACGACTCGGCATAGAAAGGACATTGGCATTAAAACTGCATAGAAAAGTCAAAACATTTAATCGAAATTTCGTGTCAGGTGATTCTTGTATGCAAAATACAAACTGTTGAATTAGCTGCTCCACTGCATAGTCATAAGACAACTATTTCTATTTTATCGAAGATATGTAATGGTCTCACTGTTGAATAGCTGTGTGCGGTGTTATCAATCTTTTTTTTATTTATAGTTTTTTGTTTGCTAATTTGCAGTGCAACCTTCTTGTAATCTTTGAGTGTCAAGGTTTCTGTATACGCATATTTTGAATCTCTGCTTCACGTTTATTGTGAAACTAAACATAAATATTGTTATCTAAATCGTGCATAAGTTGCATATTCAGCTTCCAGAGGTAATATAAAATAGATAATGCACTATTTATAAATGAGCCGCCGCATGGAGAAAACAATAATCTGCATAGGCTAAAACAAAGGCGCAAATCAGCTTCGCATTAACTGCGAAGCTGATCAGCGCCTTTGTTTTCGCTATGTACGTAAATATTAATGTTATTTCATGTCAATACTGTCAGAAAATCTCAAATGAATGACATTATTTATTTTTAAATTAGTGAATCATAATTCGAAGAGAAAAATAATGTGTCATAAATGCCAAGACACGACCTCAATTATGTTTTCAAGCTTCGTTATGTTGAATAGAATGGCGCAAAGATTAACTCTTTTAATTTAACTTAATTTAATTTACTGTGATGGTTTGACATTAGAAATTAAAAAAAAAATAAATAAATAAAAAAAAATAATAAAAAAAAAAAATAAAAAAAAATACTATGATACTATGGTACAAAGAATTATTTTTTTGATGTTATGATTACAGACAGGGTTTGGAAAGCAACGACTCGAATTACAGACATTCGTTATCTCTATCAATTACCCGTTGTAGCTTTTACACAGGTTAAACCCTGAGAACAAATGAAGTTCTCATTTTTAGAATATTGTGTTAAGTATGCTTCCAAAACTATATTTGGTACAAGAAGGTTTATGTACGATCAAAGATCAGATAGTTTTTTTAATAACATAAGACTATATATTGACACTGAGCCAATGCTAATATGTTTGTCATTCTGATTCCTAGAATGGCAAATTCATCAATACCCCTAAAATAGAATATGGATTCATTGATTAATGTTGTTTACAACTGAGACAAAAAGTAAAATCACGCCGCTGACACCATATTGACTATGATAGTGTTTATTGTTTTGTTGCTTTGTTTCCCAATCTCCACTTAATGGGTCTTATATCCAACATTGGAATGTCATGACATATTTACATAACTTACTAAACATAAGCAACAAAGGCTTTGGATGAACGATTTTACTTGACCACTTTTCCTGTGCAGACTCAGACCTTAGATGTTCAGCCAGTCTATAATCTGGGGCCAGTTGTTCAAAACTTCGTTAGCTTAACGTCATCGTTAAGACCTCAACTTGTTATGAAAATGCTGACTTCAAAAGCAAATACACTGTTATTTTTTGTTGATAAAATGTGAGAATCCTTTGCAATGCAACGGATTCTCACATTTTTTCAACAAAAAATGACAGTGTATTTGTAATATGGCCATTTGAAATTTTAACGAATCGTTAACTAACGATGTCGTTAGTTTTGAACAACTGGGCCCAGGTTTTGCACTGAGACACAAGCAGCCGGTCATCATCAACACTCCTTGATCTCCATCTTGATGCACGCATTTGAGCCGCCTCGTGGGAAAACCAACAATGTGGTTTCCGAACAGGTCCGACACAAACCGTCACACAAAAGAGCTAGAAGCTTGACATTTCGGATTTAAGTAGAAGAGGAATTGTACTATCCGAGTAGCGAAAACAAAGGCGCTGATCAGCTTCGCAGTTACTGCGAAGCTGATCTGCGCCTTTGTTTTCGCCTATGCAGATTGTTGGTTTTCCCACGAGGCGGCTTTTGTCTTTTACAGCAACTGCCTGCATAGAGATCAAAGAAGCATGGCCAAATTGTGGTTCGCCAATATCGTTACACTTTAACCAAAGAAATTCAATGTACATTAATAATACAGATTAAATACGTACAGTAATACTTTATTTCCAATTTCTTGCTTTCTGAGAAATAATAGACTGAAGTCGTACAAGTGCTCGGTTACTTGATCCAACGTACAAAACGACAAAAACAAATGTCTATGAACTGTTGCTAGGACTTTAATTTTGATAATTAAAAGAAGGCTGACACAACCAAACGTGCCTTGATTAAAGAGTGACGCAATTTTTTGAAGGCGAACTTGACAAGATGCCACTTATTGCGGTTAAACCCATCAGGATAATTGTCCCCATTACTTTATTCTTCACAGAAAAAATGCTATCAAAGAGAAAAACAATTTTATGAAGTTCGCAACAGAGATTACAATTCTGTGAAAACGTTAGATCAAATAATTCTAAGGCACTTTTTAGAGAATATCCATTCTTACAATAGGCTTTCTGGTTTGTTTGAAAGTGATAAGCAAATTGATAAAAAAACTAACTGCCTAATGATTCCAACCTAAACAATTTTAAACAGCAGTCACACTGTAGCGTATAACCCAAACGCGCGCCGGGCGTATGAAAGATAAGATAAGATAAGATAAGTTTATTCATATAGCAATAGGCCATTCTGGCCCCTGTGCCCTATTGTTTACAAAGTAAACATGCATGAACATGGCAAACAATGTGGTTATACATATGAAAAGATACAGAATATACATCTAGATAGTAGCAATCTTAGATAATAACCTTTTAAACTGTATATAAACATAACAGCATTAACGATGATGATGGAGAGATTGCCAATGCCGCTACGATGGCGACTTAATATTCACAAAAATACTATAAGTTTATATTAATTTACACAAAATACTAATGGTTTGTATATAGGTTACGATTTCTCTCTTCAAATGCTTTGAAAATAAATGTTGCTAAATTTCTTGTTTGTTTTTTGTTATTACAAGACATCAACTCTACAAGTTTAAACATGCTTGGTCTAGTGTAATAATACCTTTTAATATAGAGTGTTCTGATATTCGAATATAATGGGCATTCCAAAATAAAATGATATTCATCTTCTAGTGTATGACAGTGTTTACATTTTCGGTCTTCAATTGGAGTTCTTACAGGTCTTGTCCATCTGCCCATTTCGATTTCTAACCTATGTGATGATGTACGCAGTTTGCTTAAAGCTACTCTAAATTTACGAACTGTTATAAGATCTAAGTAAGGGTTAAATTCAAAATTTAAAATGCTTTTGTAAAATATTGCTCTAGACGACTGATTTAGTTCTTCATTCCATTTTTGTATAAAATTATCTCTTAATCGTTGCTTAGCAAGTGTCAAAAATATATCAATATCACCAACATTCTGTTGCAACCATACTTGATAAAATCCTAAATTTGATAATAACTTCTTTACTAAAAGAGCCCAATTTTGGTTTCGATCATTTCGTTCTATGTCTGTTCGCATTGTTTGATATATACACTTAATAAATTTATGTTCTTCAGTATTTACTATTTTTAACCAATATTTAAGTATAATAAACAACCTTCTAGTTTGAAAATTAATTCTTCCCAATTCCCCGTAGATAAAATTATTTTGTGTAGTCTTTTTTACTCCCAATAGCCTTTTGCAAAATTGGAGATGAACTCGTTCAATATGATTTGCTTTAAAAAATCCCCAGACTTCTGCAGCATAGTTTAAAATTGGAGATACTAGTTTGTCAAATAGTTCTAATGTATGTTTTGGTGATATATTAGTAAATTTATAGAGATAACTGTTTAGCTTAAAGATCGCCTTTTGCGCTTGGCCTGCAAGGGTGATTTGGGTATTAGCAAATGATCCACCAGGAGAGAAAATTATCCCTAAATATGAAAATGTACTCACGATTTCTAATTCGACATCATTGTAATAAAATTTCAAATCTCTTGGAAGAATGCCCCCTTTTCGAAAAACCATGACTTTAGTTTTTTTAGTATTTACTGAAAGTTTCCATCTCTGACAATATGTAGACAATAAATTTAAAGCTATTTGGAGACCTTCAGCAGTTTCTGAGAACAACGTTATGTCGTCCGCATAAAGTAATAAAAATAGTTTTATATGATGTATATCTATCCCTTCAATTCCGCTCAAGTAAAATTCGTCCTCGATGTCATTTAAGTACATTGAAAAGAGAAAGGGAGATAAGCTCTCACCCTGTCTTACGCCTAGGTAACATTCAAAATTTTCGCTTAGTCTGTTTTTATACTTTACCTTCGATTTTACATTTTCATACATACTTTTAATAATGTTCAAAGCTTTCCCCCTTACACCCAGTTTAATGAGTTTATGCCATAATATATCTCTATTTATGTAATCGAAAGCCTTGGTTAGGTCGATGAAGGCGCAATAAAGCTTTTTCTCCTGATTTATTACATGAGTAAGCAAGCCATGAAGTATAAAAATATTATCTACCGTTCCCATATTAGATCTAAAGCCAGCTTGTGATTCAATATATACTTGATAATTTTCAGCCCAATCAGTTAATCTATTGTTCAAAATTCTTGTGAAAAGTTTTCCCAGTGTGCTTAATAATGTAATGCCTCTGTAGTTTTCAACTGTATTAAAAGACCCTTTTTTATGAATGGGTACTATGTGACCATCTGTCCAACACGTAGGAAAGTGGCCACAATCATAAATAGCGTTAAATAACTTTGATAAATATTTTGGTAATACATAAATTCCGTAAATGAAAAACTCGTTTAGTAATCGATCTGGCCCTCCACTTTTACCGGAGTTCAACTGTTTAATTGCGTTTACAATTTCTTGTTCGGTTATTGCAACATCGAGTTCTGAAAACATTATTTGCGCCTCTGAGTTTAAAAACCTGTTATTAAATTCTAAAATATCTTCGTCAGCTTGGTAATATGGCGTATCTGGGTCATTGATAGATTTGAAATAATTGTGAAATTTTTGCGCAGATAAAGAATTTGATTTGTCTATGTGTTGTGAATCTTTCAAAAGTTTCCAATAAGATTTGGCATTTTTATACTTAAGGTCCAAAAGTTGCATAGTTTTCTGTTTTCTGCATTCTAATCTGTATTTCCTAACTGATCGTTTATATTCAGTTCTTGCGCTAACCATTTCAACTCTATTTGCATCATTTTTGCAATCTCGAAATATGTTAAGACGATTAAGAAAATCTAGTTTTTTATTTTCACACTCTTCATTAAATAATGCTCCTGTTATACCATTATTACTTATATTATCGGAGTTACGTGGCAATTTCTTTTCAAAAAGTGGTTCACATACAGAGTCTAGGGTTTTGACAAAACCATCAACACAACTCTCAATATCCTGATACGAATTATTTTGATCAAGTTTACTGATCATGTCATCAAGCTGTTGTGTAATTTCAGGTGACGATAATTTAGCTTTATACTCATTTATATAGTCTTTATTAAAAACATACTTAGTTTCAATGTGTTCAGAATCCGAATCTTCCTGTACATTGTCTGTAGTATATGTCAAATTTTTAATCGAAAAGTTTACTGTGCAATGATCAGATAAAATATTTGGGTCTGAAATATAAAATTCTGTAAATTTTCCAAGAAATTCTTCACTCACTAAGACATAATCAATTAAACTTGATCCATTGCTCCCCTCATAGGTGCACTTTCCTTCCATCGCATCTTCCCCTACTCTACCATTGGCCACTCGCAGCCCTGTCTGTATACAGAAATCTATCAATAGAATACCATTATCATTATATGAGCTATCTGAAGAAATTCTAGGCAATGCATTATCGCCAGTATAATCCTCCGGAAGTGCATCTATGTGGCGACCAATATCATTTGGAACAAAATCAACCATAGAACCAATTCTCGCATTAAAATCCCCGCATATAATATATTTACATTCAGTACCATTTAATTGATTAATTTCTTCAATATGCTGGGTAAGTCTGACAAACATATCTCTTTCTATCATACCCTGTCTGCTCGTTCCCGATGGAACGTTATAACAAAGGCATATATAAAATTCATTTGAAAATACTGAGTTGATATTATTAAGCTTCAACCAAATTATATCGTCACTATCAGTTTTATATAAAATATTTGAGTCATCTTTAATCAATGTATTTTTCAAATAAATAATTATACCCCCTGAAGAACGTTTGCTATTGGCTTTATATTCTGTCCTGTTAAGCATATAAGAAGTAAAACCGTTCACATGAAAATTCGTGAATTCATTTCCCCAAGTTTCTGTAAAAAGTACACAGTCATTTTCGGCAAATAACAACTTCACTTCGTCAGTTTCTAATTTTGGATTTGACTTGGTTGAAAGTCCCTGAATGTTCAGCAATGCAAACTTAATTGGCAGAGGCTCACTCTCCAATATGTCCTATTTTGGATCACGGTTGCCTGCCCCAACGTCACGTGACTGCTGCACGCGCTCGTTTAACACATTTTTCAGAGCTGTCTCCCCACCGTTATTACCGCTATACCCCGTCTGACCATTATGTTTTGTCCCGTTACTGTGAATTGCTGATTGTCCGTTATTTGGATTGACCTGAACAGCCGGACGGGTCAATGGTGGATAGTCCCGCATCGATAAATTAAAGGGCTGGTTGTTAGGCTGATTCGGGTCACGCCATGTGCCGAAATTAACGTTTGTAGAATCGCTACTGCGGGTGCTGGAAGATTTATCGATCCGTTCTGAATGTTGCGGATTTTGCATTCGAGACACATAGTTTGTATAGAAATTGCGGTCATCCTCGTCATCTGAACTGTTTGAGCCCGAAGAGTTATTTCTCGTGTTATAATCATGAGGCTGTGTGTAAGTGTCTTGATCACTTCGTTCACTCTGGTAAACCGCTATATTTTCATTGTCCGCTGTCTCCGATCTACCTGTATAAAGCGAGCCGTCTGTACCGGCTTGCATATAAGACGGACGTTGATCGCCTGTCGCTGATTCATTTTTGGCCCGCTCGTTTGCCGCTTTTACATTTTGTGAAACAAAAGGCTCTACCCGGACTTTTTTCAGCGCTTCGTTCCATCCTGGAAAAGCATCTTCCACGACGTTGCCGTTTACGACGATTTTAGCTGGAAACTGTAGACTGACGGTGTCGTTTCTGCGTTTCGTTTGTCTAATCTCTTTATACCTATTCCACAATAGCCTTCTAGCATTGTTTATTTCTCTAGGGTAGTCTCTGTCGACCCCAAAGCGCGTACCCCTTAACACGTATGCACGTTCAATAATTCTCTCAACGTCATAGTAGTCGCGGAAGGCAACAATGATCGGTCGTCGAAGAAAGTTTTTGCGATTTCTACGGCCCACGCGGTGGGCTCTGTCTATGACGAAATGTTCCTGTTCAAACTGAAGCTCGGTATATAAAAAATCCATAATTTTCTCATAACAGTCTTCTCCTTTACTTTCGCTTAACCCTCTAAATATCAGATTTTTTCTTCGACTGCGAGCTTCCAGATCTATCGACTTATAGGATAGGAAATTCAACGTATCTTTATGTGCCGCAGCGGTCTTCTTAAGTGAGTTTAACTCTGTACTGTTATATTGACCGACTCTTTCTATCTTTTCCATATGTGATTGTTTTTGTTCAATGTTAATTAGTTTTGAAAACATGACATACATTTGATCTTCCTGAGACATCCTTCTAAAGTCATCTTCGCCTATACTACCCGTATTTATCCTTTTCCGCTTCCCACCTCTCTCCTCTCTGACGTCACTACCCTCTATTGTACCATCCGTTTCCATTGTTTCGTGAGTATCACTCAGCGCATCAAATTTATTTTTTGTCTCTACTGATACAACAACACTATCTTCAGAGTCACCACTCCGAAAATCACCAGGACCACCTTCCGCCATAATCCACACTACAAAATTTAAGTTCTACTATCCGTAATTCACAAGTAATAAATCAAAATCTCCTCAATCGTTTCATCGTATACCACACGGCCGCCATCTTGAATCAATCTCAACACGCTGAAGACTTTGGGTGTATAAAAATTAATTTGTTCCTTTAACACGCTTTAGCAGTCACACATTAGCGCGCAACTGGGGCGTGTGCCGGACGTATAAAAAATCTCAAAGTTTTGGAGAATGGTTGTGATACGTCCCAGACACGCTAAGCACGCTAAGCACGCGCTACATGCGCGCATCGAACGTTCAACGCGCGTTTCACACACGCTTGGGGCACGCTACTGAAGCAACATCTAATAAAATCGGAACGCGCATGGAACGTACACTGGCGTGCTTCAAACGCGCGCCAAACTCGTTCAGAGCGTATTCAACGCGCCCGTAGCGCGCGTGGAATTTATTCGGGACGTATAAGTCACACGCCCGGGACACGCCGAGCTTTTAGAAAATTTTAAGCGGCATGTTTAAAATTTTTTTTAGCCCAAACGCGCGCGAAACGCGCAGATACTTTTAGCGACGTACAGCGACGCGCGCCGGACGTACACCAAGCGTACCCAACGCGCTTGTAGCGAGTTTTGAACGTGTTTCAGACGTGCGTCTGGCGTGTGAGGAATTTTGCTATTTTTTCAACACGCCCGGCGCGCGTTTCACTTATACGCTGATGTGTGACTGCTCTTTTACATTTTGGATATCGTAAATATGTTAATGGAGTCAGACCCTGATTAAATTTTTCGTTTAGGAACCTGAATACACATGAAGAGGATACATGTCAAGCTTGACTTGGCTGTGCACGGGAAAATCAATCCATAAATATAACGATAAAGACTATAAATGAATATCTGTCAACCGTCTTTATCATAGTGTCGCCATTCTTGATTTGTGTGATTTGATAAGATGCTGTATTTCCATACAATGAATTTCGAGTTGCGAATTATATAGTTATGATACTTGTTACATGATCACATTATCAAAACAGTTTGATCTCCATCTAATCTATGCATGTTTCATTTACCATTACGAAAACTTGCCCATGCAATATACAGAGAATTTTTGAGCTTTAATAATTTAATTTTTTTAGCTGAAAATTTTTGATATTTTTCTTATTTTTGATCAAAACATAGATCGTGGGTACACGTTAGAACCGCCTCGCCATATAGATCGTGGGTACACGTTAGAACCGCATCGGCGAGGCGGTTCTAACGAGTACCCACAATCTATGTTTTGGTGCAAAAATAAGAAAAATAAGTATACCCCTGCATACCCCAGTTTTACTATATAAAAGTGGGGTTTACGGGGGTATTCATTGCACGGACATGTTTTCCTGATGCGCCAGTATTTTGTATTTTGCTGCAACTGTCAACATCGCGTCTCTTGCATATAGCGAACAAAGAAGCGTGACCATATATCGTGGCACTTCAACCCAAGAAATTCCTTCAATGTACATTGATTAACATAGATTAAATACGTACAGTTACATGTCATTTTCAATTTCTTTCTTTCTGAGAAATAAGACTGAAGTCGTACATGAGCTCGGTAACTTGTTCCAACGTACAAAACGAGTAGGCAAAGATCAGGAAAAGGCGCAATCAGAAAAAAGATTCCCATTCCAAAAACCGAGGTGGGAAAAACAAATTAACAATCAGGTACTTATACCATGAAAACATATCGTAAGCCGAATGAGCAGCTCTTTTCCCAATAGGTGGCCACTCAGTTACCTAAACGTAACTAAAACTAGAATTTGTTTTCTATGTGAAAACTGATGTCTCCCCCCTTTCTACGTGCATGTCCAAAATATGCAAGCAAGAGTTATAGTTCTTGTGCATCACATATCCTGTCATTCTGTTTTATAAGTGTACCAAGTTTCATTGAAATATCTCTTACGGTTTTCAAGTTATAGAGGGGGCACGAAAGTGTTTGGAAAATAATCAAAGGGAAATAACTCCAAAGATATGAAAGCAAGAGTAATGATTCTTGTGCATCATGCTTTATAAGTGTACCATGTTTCATTGAAAAATCTCTAATGGTTTTTGTGTTATAGAGCAGACACGAAATTGAATGAAAAATAATCAAAGGGAAATAACTCCAAAGACATGCAAGCAAGAGTTATGGTTCTTTAGCAAGACACATCATCTCATCGTGCTTTATAAGTGTACCAAGTTTCATTGAAATATTTCTTATGGTTTTCAAGTTATAGAGTGGACATGAAATTGTATAGAAAAATAATCAAAGGGAAATAACTCCAAAGATATGAAAGCAAGAGTTATAATTCTAGTGCATGACACATCGTCTCATCATGCTTTATAAGTGTACCAAGTTTCACTGAAATTTCTCTTACGGTTTTCAAGTTATAGTGTGGACACGAAATTGTATGGAAAATAATCAAAGGGAAATTACTCCAAAGATATGCAAGCAAGAGTTATGGTTCTTTAGCACGACATCGTGCTTTATAAGTGCACCAAGTTTCATTGAAATAACTCTTACGATTTTCGAGTTATAAAGCAGACACAAAATTTTATGGAAAATAATCAAAGGGAAAAAACTCATAAAATACTCAAGCCAGAGTTATGGTTCTTGTGCATGACACATCGTCTGATCATGCTCAATAAGTGTACCAAGTTTTATTGAAAAATCTTAAACGGTTTTCAAGTTATACAGCGGACACGAAATTGTATCGAAAATAATCAAAGGGAAATAACTCCAAAAATACTCAAGCCAGAGTTATGGTTCTTGTGCATGACACATCGTTTCGTCGTTGTCTACAAGTGTACCAAGTTTCATTGAAAAATCTTTAACGGTTTTCAAGTTATACAGCGGACACGAAATTGTATCGAAAATAATCAAAGGGAAATAACTCCAAAAATACTCAAGCTAGAGTTATGGTTCTTGTGCATGACACATCGTCTCGTCGTGGTTTACAAGTGTACAAAGTTTTATTGAAAAATCTTTAACGGTTTTCAAGTTATAGAGCGGACACGATTTGTGACGGACAGATGGACAGACAGACAGACAGACAGACGGACGGACGGACAGACGCACGGGGAAAAACAATATGTCTCCCGACCCTGTCGGGGGGAGACATAAATATGAAAACACACATAAAGCGCCAACAGCACAGAAATTTAAACAACAAGACATAAGACAAAAAGAACCACCACAGAAGTATCGCCTTGGAACGATCAGTAGCACAAAATTACTGACGGGCTTAAACCGGTTTTACATGGCCATAACCTCACACTCAGCTTCTGCAGTGGTTCATAACATTTAGTTAGTTCTTCGGTCCTCGTGGTGAATCTCTAACTAGTCAATTAAAGAAGGCAGCCTAGTTATCAACCATGATTGGGTTAAAAACTAAGCATGCAGACGGTCGCATAGCATTCGAGTTATAACCTATACGCCTGTAACGTGTAATGATTTTTCTGAACTGACAAGAAAAATCATTCCTTCCTATAAGTTTCTTAAATTTGTAAACCATTCTGGTTCCGAAAAGCCCTCACCTAAACGCATCTTTAACCCAACATTACATCAATACTTGTCTACGATAATATTTATAAAATGTTTTTGAAGCCTTTATGATATCGATAGCCCTGTTGGAGAAGTTTGGTCGTTAAACATTTATTTCGAGCGTTGAAGTCTGTAACATGATTGCAGACTCTAGCAAACCTAGTAAGTTGCGAAATGAATACACCATAAGAAGCACGACGAGGAACGTTACCATCCAAAAACGGAAAATTTACTATATCAAAATCAGTCATCGCGCTTATCATAAATTTTAGAAGAAACAAGAAACAAGTCCATTTGCAACAGAAAGAAATAAATCTGTCAGAAGAAGTAGAAAAAAGCCTTTGTATCGACTACCCTGTTGAAAGTTGCAAAATTTCAGTAATTCCCTTTGGCTCCATGTTGCCAACTGTATATGAAATGTTGCTACGACTTTAATTTTGATGACTAAAAGTAGGCTGACACAAGTAAACGTGCCTTGGTTGAAGAGTGACACAATTTCTCGAAGGCAAACTTGACAAGATGCCACTCATTGCTTAAACCCATCAGGATAATTGCCCCCATTACTTTATTCCTCTGAGAAAAATGTTATCAAAGAGAATAAGAGCTGTCGCAGGACAGCGTGCTCGACTGCTTCTGACCTTTGTCAAACATAAGGACCAGTAACCCAAAGCATTATGCTCATACATCTTTTTGCTTTGATGCAATAAGGCAAATCACTGAACCATGAAAGTTAACTATAACTACCTAAGATTTAGAGGTCTCACTCACATTGTGAAAGAAGTGTGTTCATATACCAACTGAGTGCCAAGACACAAGGCAAAATCACTGAAGCTTGAAATAAGGTCACACTGACCTATAAGTATTTCAGGGTCAAAGGTCTAGTGATACTTATTCATAATGTGAAAGAAATATGATCATATACCCATTCAGTGTTGAGATATAAAGCAAAATCACTAGACCATGAAATTAGGTCATAGTGACCTATAAGTATGTTTGGGTTAAAGGTCTGGTCATACTCATTCATAATCAGAAAGAAGTATGAAAAAATACCAACTGAGTGTCGAGATATAAGGCAAAATCACTGGACCATGAAATTAGGTCACAGTGACCCAGGAATACTTTACGGTCAAAGGTCTTGTCATACTCATACATATCGTGAAAGAAGTATGTCCATATACCAATTGAGTGCCGAGATATAAAGGAAAATCACTGAACCATGAAATTAGGTC
This sequence comes from Rugalucina vietnamica, assembly GCA_964017185.1. Classification (NCBI taxonomy): domain Eukaryota; kingdom Metazoa; phylum Mollusca; class Bivalvia; order Lucinida; family Lucinidae; genus Rugalucina; species Rugalucina vietnamica. The sequence continues at coordinate 42,644,447 of OZ024872.1, forward strand.
ATATTGACCTAGGACTACTTTAGGGTCAAAGGTCTTGTCATACGCAAACATAGTGTGAAAGAAGTTTGGTCATAAACCACTTGAGTGTTGAGATATAAGGCAAAGTCACTGAACCGTGAAATTAGGTCACAGTGACCTATAAGTATACTGGGGTCAAAAGTCTGGTCATACTCACTCATAATCTGAAAAAAGTATGAAAATATACTAATTGAGTGTCAAGATATAAAGTAAAATCACTGAACCATGAAATTAGGTCACAGTGATCTAGGACTACTTCAGGGTCAAAGGTCTTGTCATATGCAAACATACTTAGAAAGGAGTTTGTTCATAAACCATTTGAGTACCGAGATATAAGGCAAAATCACTGAACCGTGAAATTAGGTCACAGTGACCTATAAGTATATTGGGGTCAAAGGTCTGGTCATACTCACTCATAATCTGAAAAAAGTATGAAAATATACTAATTGAGTGTCAAGATATAAGGTAAAATCACTGAACCGTGAAATTAGGTCACAGTGATCTAGGACTACTTCAGGGTCAAAGGTCTTGTCATATGCAAACATACTTAGAAAGGAGTTTGTTCATAAACCATTTGAGTACCGAGATATAAGGCAAAATCACTGAACCGTGAAATTAGGTCACAGTGACCTATAAGTATATTGGGGTCAAAGGTCTGGTCATACTCACTCATAATCTGAAAAAAAGTATGAAAATATACTAATTGAATGTTAAAATATAAGGCAAAATCACTGAACCGTGAAATTAGGTCACAGTGACCTATAAGTATATTGGGGTCAAAGGCCTGGTCGTACTCACTCATAATGTGAAAGAAGTAAGACCATAATATACTAATTGAGTGTCAAGATATAAGGCTAAATCACTGAACCATGGAAAGTAGGTCAACCGACCCTTACCGTAATGACACACAAGTCAGTGTCACAAAGTCAAAAGATGAATGACCAACCATCTTCCTAAGTTGTTTCTATTAAGAAATAAAAAGAAAAAAAAATCGGGGAGTTCTAGATTTTGACCTCTAGCCCCTCCCCCCTGACTCCGACCCAGAAGTTCTATGTCATGGAACCTAAAGTGTATGAAGTATGAATGCTTTATGATAAGTTGTTGTCAAGATATGGACTCCTTGTAAAAGTTACACAGCAGTACATCTATTTTTTACAGTGTTCTAGTTTTTAACCTCCAGCCCCACCCCCCAGGCATGGACCCAGAGATCCGATGCCATGAAATGAAACTCAACCCTACAGGGTACCTATGGTCCGAGTATGAAAGCCCTCTGATAAAAAGTTTTCAAGATATAGACTTCTAGAATACTGTATCACAGAAAAGCCATTATTATTAATGGTGTTCTAGATTTTAACCTCTAGCCCCACCCCCTGGCATGGACCCAGGGATCTGATGCCATGGAATGAAAGCCGACCCTACAGGGTGTCAATGGCCCAAGTATCAATGCTTTCTGATGAGTGGTTGTCAAGATATGGACTTCTAGAAAACTTTAACACAAGAATTGCCATTTTTGAAGGAGTTCTAGATTTTAACCTCCAGCCCCACCCCCTGGCCTGGACCCAGGGGCCCGATGCCATGGAATGAAAGCTAACCCTACAGGGTATCTATGGTCCAAGTATGAATGCTTTCTGATGAGTGGTTGTCAAGATATGGACTTCTAGAAAACTTTAACGCAAGTGTGACGCGCACGGGAACGCGCACGGGAACGGGAACGTGGACGACCGGGGTGACTGCAATAGCTCTATGCACTTCGTGCAGTCGAGCTAAAAACAACTTTAAGAAGTTTGCAACAGAGATAACAACACTGTGAAAACTTTAGATCTAATTATTTTAAGGCTTAGGCGTTTTTATCGCGAATACCTATTCTTATAAAATGTTTTCTGGTTTGTTTGAAGGTGTTAAGCAAATTGATATAAAACTTATTGCTTAATGATTCCAACCCAAACAATTTTACATTTTGGATATTCTATATTGTTAACAGACACATATTTAGTGACCCTGATTAATTTTTTCGTTAGGAAGATGTACACTCATTTATGCCCAAGTTCTCTTCTAAAATTTTATGCGATAAATATGAAGAATTCTAGATTAAGCCAATCAGAGCATGCATTTTTTTACAGTTCTTGTCAATTGCACATTTTACGATTGAGGTCCTTTCATAATACTGCCTCTCATTGACATTAAAATAACACATTATTGCGATAACCCATTGCGTTGTGTCATAGCTGTGGTACGCGGGATACAAATGTGACGTTAAAATCATCGTGCCAATAGTCTGTTTCCTTGCGGACAGAGACCAGTAATTGTAAAGTTGCATGTGATTGGCCCGAAGTGTGGGCAGATCTGTCGCGGTAAATTTAAGAAGAGTAACGCTAACTACGACTGGTCATAAATGCGTATCTATCAACCGTCTTTTGTCACATGATAGTATAACCTTTCTTGAACTTTTCGCTATATTGTGTGATTTTTGTCATACAATGGCCAAATTGCGGATGTAGTGATTTTTAAATAATCAATTTTTCATTGTTGAGCGATTTTGGGGTGTCCCTAAACAGCGAAAAATATCGCCCTAAAATGCTGGCTAACACCCTATTTTTGCTGCACCTGTACATGGCCTGGGGCGTTCTATCGTCTGCTGAATGTGTTGGAGTCCACTACAAGTCGTGACGCATATGAATGAGTCTTGTTTTGGGGCAAATTACAATGGGAGTCTATGGGAACGATAATTATAGGTATCTGCCCTAAAGAGAATATCATCTTCAGGTGTGCTCCCTGTTCGACACTGGAATGAAACTGCGTTTGCAGGAACCGGTACCCTCTTCGTATCTCTCCATGATTTCACATCTGAAGCCCAAGGCGGAACAGACCGTAACTGGCCGTCCTAGAATTGTAAAACAGAAAAAGTCAAATAAAACAGACAGAAAAACAAACACCATAAAGATAAATCACGACAGAACAGCCTTGGAACGGTCATTTAAGAAATTACTTGAGTGCTTAAACCAAATTTACTGGACCAAGCCTCACCTTTTGCCTCAGTAGGGGTTCTTAACACTCTTGGAAGTCAACAATAATGTATAATGTAAACATTAATAATTTTCATATTTTTTTACGTTTTCTGACGGAATAAACTTAAATCACCATGAAAGTGCACCACAATGTTAAAATGAAAAGAATAGTATATAGAACAGACAATTTGAAGGTCAATGCCACAGTTTTACCCATTATTTTGTCAAAATAGGTAATTTTGGTGCAAAAATCTAATTTTAATGGTAAAATTATGATTATCATAAAGGTCAAAAGGTCAAAGGTCAAGGTCATTGAATTGCCTTATTTAACCTTTCTTGTAATAGTCCTTAACAATTAAATACCAGAATTGGTGGTGCGCCAATGTTTTGAGTTTTATTCAGTGGCTGTATCTTTACCATGTACAGAGGCAAGCTTGTCTTTTTTGGACTTTGAATAGCTCAAAGACTATAGTACATTTAATCAAGCATCAAACAGCATCGTTGCCATTGTAAGAGCTCTCGTCATTGTATAATTGCAATATCTCGTCAAAATAAATGAAATAATGGGTTTCTTTAGGACAGAAACCAGTAATTGCATGTGATTGGCCCGAAGTGTGCGCAGATATGCCGCGGTAAATTTAAGCCATGATGTACCGCTACCTACGATTAGTCATAAATGCGTATCCATCTATCAACCGTCTTTTGTCACATGATAGTATAACCTTTCTAGAATATTTTGCTATATTGTGTGATTTAATCAACTGCTGTTTTGTCATACAATGGCCATTGCGGATGTAGTGGTTTTTGAATAATCAATTTTTCATTGCTGAGCGATTTTAGGGTGTCCCTAAACAGGGAAAAATACCGTCCTAAAATGCTGGCTAACATCCTATTTTTTGCTGCACCTGTACACGGCCTGGGGCGTTCTATCGTCTGCTGAATGTGTTGGGGTCCACTATAAGTCGTGACGCATATGAATGAGTCTTGTTTTGGGACAAATTACAATGGGAATCTATGGGAACAATAATTATAGGTCTCTGCCCTTGCATTAGTGGACATTTTCATTTTTATACTGGCAACTTCAAATACATTGCGGGCGGCCCGATGGCCGAGCGGTTAAGAGCGCTGTTTCTTAATCACTCGATCATTTCACCGCTGTGTCTGGTGTGGGTTCGAGCTCCACTCTGGCCACATGTGAGACAAACCAAGTTCTGCTTGCGGGTGTGTCAGGTGGTTTTTCTCGGGGTTCTCCCGTTTTCGCCCCACCTACTGATTGGCCCTTCTCATATGAGCTGAAATAATCTTGACAGGGACGTAAAACTAAATAAAAATACATTGCTTAATGTATCGGCGCAGTGATATGATATGTTTTGACACGCAATGCATCCAGGATGAAAACAAGTTCTACAATTCTGGCAAACTTACCCCATTCGAAAGACAACAAACATAAATATCTGAACCAGTTTTTATTTATTAAAACAGAATAACACGGTATATGTGTTGGAACCGCTGTTTCAGATGGTAAAATACCCTCTAAATCATCACAGAAAACAATTTATAATCCATGCATTGTTGATTGTCACCTCCCCGTGACCAACTGTGTCCCGTTTACCTGTTAAGTTAACGCAACATGGAACCAAAGTAACCTTTGCCACGACGTTTACATAATAAGAGGATAAATAGAGGATATTTGCTTTTTTTAGGTGAATACCAAATATATTTCATCTCGTGAGTTGAAAACATACCAAATATATTTCATCGAGTGAGTTGAAAACATCAGAATCTTCACGGTTTTCAACTCACGAGATGAAATATATTTGGTATTCACCGAAAAAAAAGCAAATTTTCTTTTTATTTTATACAATACACAGGCATTATTTTCCAATTCACAAGGCAGGCGGTGAAAATGCAAAAACCAAACATTTTTGAAAACACAAATAATTTTGGTACCACATTGTTCCTTACGTTCTAAGAAAATGAATACCCACACTTTATGTTTTCGTTCATAAATAACGGAGTTATAGGCATTTGAATTTCCGAAGTGAGACACATTTAATGACGTCAAGTAAATGGAAACGTCAGAAGTAATTCAAAATCTACAGTGAAGATATAGGCTGATATCAGTCACCAGTGACTTTTGATATCAGTGAGATTTGATATCAGTGAAATTTCATATCAATGAAAATAGCAATTTTATCAAGTTTTGATATACAATGGTTTTCACTGTAAAGTAGAAAATAAAACATTCTTTTCTGCCAAACCGAAGGGAAATAATGCGTTGCAGCCCGAACCGCGTAGCGGTGTGGCCTGCAACACATTATTGGCCGAGGGCTTGGCAAACGTTAATGTACATGGAAAAGCATGTTATATCGTCATTGTTATATACCTTTCCTTCAGCACACGCATAATTTATTTATTTATTTATTTAAAAACAAAATTCAAATAAAACTTTAACATGGTAGATCAAACTCACCAACAGACCAAATAAGCGTATTTCTCCGTAAAACGAGCTATGAACATTCCATTATATCATTAAAACGCTCCTCTGGCTACATGAAGAGGTAAAAAACAACCTTTCGTTTTCGCAATTTCTTGACTTTTTTCAATTTCGTCCATATGCTGATACAGTAGAGCAAGAATGATTATAATTGGTCAGAATTTTATATCCTTTGTGAAAAAGAAGCAATTTTCAAATGCAGACAATGTCTTGAAATTGCGCATAATGACATTCACACAGTGGCACGTTAAATTTGGATGTTATATACATCTGAAAATGTACACTCATCTGTCAAGTTAAATTTAGATGAAATGAACACATGCCAGTGCCCATAACATGAAAACATGTATTTGTCATAATATCTGGGCAATAACACCATTATTGCCCTGCTATGATGTCACCTTAGAGCATAAACACCATTAATGCCCTGCTTTGATGTCATCCCAGGGCATTAACACCATTATTGCCCTACTATGACGTCATCTCAGGGAATTGATGCCCCAAGAAGCTTAAACAGCAGGTTCAGTGTTGTCCGTTATGCTGGCGTCAGACCTAGCCGATTTTGACACACGATGGCCACACGAATATGAAATTTTGAATTTCGCGCGATTTTCGTCACGAATTTGGTAAAAAGTCAATGTTGAGCCGAAGCATGTACGAAGCCTAACGATGGACACACGATTATACCCGATGCAGTCACGAACGATACACGAAGTGGTAGTTTTGCATACGATGTTGATGCGAATGGCATGCGAAGGCTTGACGATGTGAAGCCACCATGAGGTGTAAAATGTATTCCCGAAAAAGTCCCGAAGGCATAACGACACTACCCGATTGTTATGTAAAAATAAAATAATGAGACTAGTGATGTTGAGAAAACATCTGCTTTGTCAGTTTCTTTCTTTACAAACTAAAATTGGAAATGCCTCCGAAACTAGGAAGAGGGCGTGGGAAGACGATTGCGCCTGTCAGCTCCTCTCCGAAACTTCCCTCCAATGTTCCACTCCAATACCCCAGTCCATGACTCCACTCAAAAACTCCAATCCATAAAATACACAGTGTCTATACTGTAGGCGGGAGAATGAACGAGACCCAATTTCATCCGCGTGCAAACATGGTCTCTTTTGAGAAGGTATTTCATTTGTATGATTTCGTTGTTGACGTCCACGGTAAAAATTACTACCATGACTGTAATTGTCAGTTACTTTACAACACTGTTCAAATTTCTCGGTGGCAGTTTGGTTGTATTTCAATCTATCTTTCGCATGAAATTGACACAAAACTGTTTTTGAGTTTATAGTAGATGTAGATAAAAGACTCGTTTGTCGAAAACTGCAGTGGGTACTGCTCTACTAGAAAGAAAACAGAGTGCTGCTTGAAAGACAACGTAATAATAATCCAACCAAATACTTGTAAGAGATGATGTTGCTCCTGCAAGATTCCAGTTGCGTTTAAAGAAGCAGTGCTGCTGTCTTCTTCTTCCTGTTTGTCTTGTCTTCGTTTTGTCAGAATAGAATCAACAGTTCTGTACTGAACTTAAGATTTTCTTAGAAAAAGGCCGAGTGTGTGGATGCTGATTTTTGTATGTCCACGTTACCTTGGGATATATTGGAAACGCAGAAAAAGCAGTTTGGGTTAATATCGTGTTTCCATCGGGATGCCATCGTGTTCTAATTTTTGTTAGATACGATGCTTATACGATGGCGTTGCGAGGGCTATACGATGTCGCGTTGCCTTCGTAACATAATCGGGCAGCATCGCGTCTCCATCGTATTGCCTTCGTGTAGCAAAACTTAGCCGATGGTGCCGATGACCACACGACAGAAGTACGATGTAGTCCCGATGTCATATGATGGCCTCACGATGGCTTTGCGAAGGCCAAGATGCAGTCGCGAATTCAACACGAAATTGAACCATCGCGTGTCCTTCCTGTATTTTTTGGCATGTCAAAGATTTTGGTGCCGCTCGTGATGGTTATGCCGATGGCTCAGTAAAAAAAATCTCCCGATGTACATACGATGGGTAACGATGCACTCACGAATGGCCCGATGTCTTCATGATCCCCGCCGAAATTGAAACTTTTCATAATCGTGTGTCCATCGCGTGTTAAAATCGGCTAGGTATGACGCCTGCATTACAACACGACAAGTTTCTACTGTAGAGATACATTAGGTATATAACAATGGGTCATTTGTAAATAATAATAATAATAATAATAATAATAATAATAATAATAATAATAATAATAATAATAATAATAAAATAACAACAACAAAAACAACTATGTTTCGTAAGCCCGCCTCCGCATAAGTTCAAATATAATTCACCTTGCGTTATAAAGAAACATGTCATTCCGACATAAATTTGATCAATACGACATTATGTGTCTTTTCGCGCTTAAAATGGAAATCGATCAGACATTTTTTTATTTGTACAATTGCAAAAATAAGTAAAGCCCTTGCTGAAGTTTTCCCCCATCATGCTGAGAAACTAGACATTTTAAATCACTATAGTAAACAAAACAACACACCCGGAGAGAGGAAGTTGCTTGATAATCTAATGCTAGCTTCCATCGAAGATTCACACGGAGACACACTGGTCTGAAGAAACACAGAGGCTGTGTAACAAACGTATAGCCAACAGATTTTGAACGCATAACCTTCGAAGAAAAATGGCGGATTTGGATAAACACGATCAGGTTTGGGACCGTTATAACATTTATTTCATTGTTTTTGCCTCCCGTGTCTCTGTATACACTTATGAGGACTCACTTCGAATAGCGCAGCACGAAAAAATAGACGCCAATCCTATTTGACAGTCCATGCAGAACCTCCAGTATTTTAGATTTTTTTTTTCGGTCGTTCTGTTCAGATACAAGATTTTGGCAAGCATTTTATATTTTGCCCCAATAAAATCTGTATATAACCTTATAATCAACTTCTGTTTGCGTCTCAATGGACAGCTTTGGCCCCATGAGATGCAAACAGAAGTTGGTTGTAAAGTTATACAGAAGTTTTGTTGGGACAAAATATAACATATCATGTCCTTTTCGATCACTTTCTGTAAATTATGGTTCTTTTACAGTCTATCAAATTGCGTTCGCAGCCTATGCGTTGTAAATGAATTCGCAGCCAGGTGCGTTATAACGAAAACTCGAGATTTAACTTTTCCTAAGATGTGAAAAAACTTGCCAACTTGAAATTGGTTAATAGCATCCTTATACACAGTTTATTGCCCAGAATGCTCGCCAAAATCTTGTATCTGAACAGATCGACCGGAAAAAATCTAAAATACTCGGCGGCGGTTCTGCATGGACTGTCAAATAGGATTGGCGTCTATTTTTTCGTGTTGCGCTATCCGAAGTCATTCTTGCTAGCCGAGTCCTCGGAAGTGTATACAGAGATACAAGTAAGCAAAGATCAGGAAAAGGCGCAATCAGAAAAAGATTCCCACTCCAAAAATCGAGATGGGAAAAAACTAAATTAACAATCAGGTACTTATGCCATGAAAACATATAAGCCGAATGGACAGCAATTTTCCCAATAGGTGGCCACTCAGTTACCTAAACTTAACTAAAAATATGAAAACATACATAAGGCGCCAACAGCACAAAAAAAAATTAAACACCAAGACATAAAACGAAAGAACCACCACAGAAGTATCGCCTTGGAACGATCAGTAATATAAATTTACTGGCGGGCTTAAATCGATTTTACAGGTACCTAACCTCACCCTCAGCTTCTGCAGTGGTTCATAACATTTAGTTAGTTCTTCGGTCCTCGTGGTGAATCTCTAACTAGTCAATGAATCACCAAGAACAAACAGATAAATCATGAAAAACATCCTGATGAATCAAAAACGAGGACTGAATCTGTGATGGAGATTCAACTAACTAACTCCGGAGCAAAAGAAAAACACCAGTTAGACTCCGGTGGGCAGGTTTCCGCTTTGCCAATAGCAAGAAAACAATGACGGTCCCAAACTTGACCGTGTTTATCCAAATCCGCCAATTTTCTTCGAAGATATGCGTTCAAAACCTGTTGGTTGTACGTTGGTTACACAACCTCTGCGTTTCTACAGACCAGTGTGGAGAAGCAGGCATTAAAATCAGGTCGACATTATCGTTAAAAGAAAAAAAAATGAAAAGAACAGCTGAAGAATAAGCCTCCGCTAGAAGGGAAAGCGAGGAGTCAACTAATGATGTTAATCATATCCTCTAAACAAACGTTGATAAGGGTTTAACTTATTTTGTTCAGTTTATTTGAAAAGAAAAAAAAAACGAGCTTGTTCATGCATAAAGGACTGTTTATAGAATATTAGACAAAACTTGGGTATTATATTCATTGGTATTGTACATGTAGTATATGGTTTCCGGGTTTTGACTTTAGGAGAATACGTTCGAATACGTTATCACGGGTACCAGCTAACAATTTTGTTGGATATCGTGACGCGAAACTTGTAAAATGGCGCAAGACGTTTACACAAAAGAAAATATAAATTATTTAAAGGTTGTTTTAGGACTAAACTATGTTGGAACAACGCTCAAAGCCTATACAATGTCAGGACTGTCTAAGGTTCATCAAAGTATCTACAGACGCCTGGCTCACCACCAGCCCTGCAAAGACGAGTGCAGTCGACAATATGGTGCCAATTTTGGGAGGTATGAATCACGTTTAAATTTCAAACCATTTAATCATCATGAAACACAAAAGTGATTAAATTTGACACCCACCATCCATCCTTCCGTCCAGCCATTGTTCCTTTTCCGAAGAATCGAAAAGTGCGTTAAAAGAAATGCACTTGAAGTATTGGTGACCCATCCGTTATTAGCTGGCTGAACTGTTCATGACATAACCTTAGCTGTTGGCCTTGTACAAGTTTGAGTGGGTCGCCTTTGTATGCTTCGAAAACGCCAAGTAAACTTTTATTGAGTTCACTCACTCTTCATTGGGCTCACTTTCTTCACACACGCGGTTTCGGCTACTTAAGCCTCTTCATTTGGCAACATGGAGCCAAAGAGAATTACTGTAATTTTGCAAATTCAATGGCCAGGGGTAGTCGTTACAAAGACTAGTAAAATCCAAATGAGGCCAAAATATATACTATTGTTTAGAAAATGAATCTGAACCATTCTCAGAATATCCCCGCTGATCTCAAAGGACCGAAAGGAAAATATAATCTGCACTATGGATGATGTACGGGCATAGTTTTAGGGCCGCCAAACGGCACAACACCAGCTGCAGCAATAGCAAATAAAAAATAAAACTGATATCCTGATGAAAATTGATGAAAGTAAGTTTCATTGCAGATGGTGCGTCAGTTGTCATCACTGGAAGAGGCACTTTGAGGCATTATACCGTGACAACACAAGATTCCAACGCATCGTTTGGAAACAGATGCATTCATGGACTTGGTCAGATGGTCCGGAGTTCATAGCTGAGGTTTTTCTTGTACAAGGATGGGCCAAGGATGTCGCAAAAGTAAACATCGAAGACCTTTCAACGGCATTAGGGCTTTGTGATAACTGTACAGAATATGGTATTCAACTCAATACTTTGAAGAAGTTGCGAGAAGTAAGAAACTTCGTCGCGCATAACCCAAAATCAGAGGTATCAGATGATAAACTTAAAACATATTTTATGGTTTTTGGTGTTCTATTTCATGATGCTGATTTAAAAGATTTTGTGGACAAAAATAAATGTTTGCAAGACCTAGATGAAATAAAGCATAAGAAGGATAACAGACTGGACACTTTGCTTTCTAAAGTAGAAAACATGTCGGACGAGCTTGGCGAAGTTGTTCGATATACCAGGCGAAAGTCAAAGAAAGGAAAAACGGAATCTTTTATGTTTCACAGAATAACTATAGCACTTTTTATAGGTTTGTTAATGTACATGATGTATGCCCGATACGAAACGCAACACGAACATCAACGCAACAATCGTAAGTATCAGAGACATAAAATTATGCATTACGTTCCAAACGTGAAGGTGGTGGGAGTATCGTATTTCATAAATTGAAAGCTTACTTGTAATATAGACGAAGGATATACAAGCACACCTATATAGTTTAGTACAAACTATATACATTTTGTTTGGTGTGATAAATGTAACTTTTTATTCCGAGTTTGCAAAATCAGATGTACGTTGTATGTCCGTAAAGTTCGCGTACATGTAAAGAATACGGCAAAATAGGCGCACATCATCACACCAAAATTAAATTAGCATTATCGGCAATATGTTTGGATTTTATGTTTGAAACATTGTGTGACTGCTATTTCTTGAATGTTACTTTTCGAAGGCTTTTGTTCGCGCGCACCTAGGCATACCCGAGACAGATTGACTACGTCCTAACGTCGTAATGATTAAGTAAAACTTCTTGTTCTCTTTTGTGATAATCATTGGAAGGTACAAGTAGGCAAAGATCAGGAAAAGGCGCAATCAGAAAAAAGATTCCCACTCCAAAAACCGAGGTGGGAAAAAACAAATTAACAATCAGGTACCCATACCATGAAACATATCGCAAGCCGAATGAGCAGCTATTTTCACAATAGGTGGCCACTCAGTTACCTTAACTAAAAATATGAAAACATACATAAGGCGCCAACAGCACAAAAAAAATTAAACACCAAGACATAAAACAAAAAGAACCACCACAGAAGTATCGCCTTGGAACGATCAGTAACACAAAGTTACTGGCGGGCTTAAACCGGTTTTACATGGTCATAACCTCACCCTCAGCTTCTGCAGTGGTTCATGACATTTAGTTAGTTCTTCGGACCTCGTGGTGAATCTCTAACTAGTCAATGAATCATCAAGAACAAACAAATAAATCATGATAATCATCCTGATGAATCAAAAACCAGGACTCACAGATTGAGTAAGCTGCCCGACGATGGAGATCCCTGGGTGCCGAATAACCTACTAACTCCGGAGCAAAAGAAAAACACCAGTTGGACCCCGGTGGGCCAAGCAACAGACAAGAAGCTCCGGGCCCAACCAACTAAAATGAATAGCTTTAAGTCGGGGCCATCATAGAGTCTGACGCCCGACCCATCGGCGTGCAATTAAAGAAGGCAGCATAGTTATCAACCATGATTGGGTTAAAAACTAAGCATGCAGACTGTCGCATAACATTCAAGTTATAACCTATACGTCTGTAACGTGTTATGATTTTTCTGAACTGAAAAGAAAAATCATTAATTCCTATAAGTTTCTTAAATTTGTAAACCAAGTCACCATAAAATTCAGGTTCCGAAAGGACCTCACTCAAAAGCGTCTTTAACCCAACATTATATTTGGAAATCAATTCATAGTGTCTACGATAAAATTTAGAAAAGGTTTTTCGAAGAACTGATTGCAAGCAATCCCTGAGGATTGGAAAAATAAGAGCATTAAATGGATGTACGGGGATACTTTTTAGGACTTGGAATCCACCTCGTGTAAGCTTTCACGGTTCATTTTAGTCTTTCTTTCAAAAGACATCAACGATGTTTTTTTCTGACACCAAATCAGCCCGCTAATTCTCGAATGCTTAACTAACGTCTCGTATATTGTCTCTACCAGTCCCGCATCTATCATTCAAGGCTAACCGGAACTTTCGTCTGCTATCGAAGAAGTGTTTCCTTCTGAAAATCTGCACTTTAAACAAGTATTTGTATGGTGGCATATAGGTGCCATCCACATAACGAGTTAGTATCACGTTAATTTTAGTTTCTAAGTCGACTTATAACGTGTTGGTGAGATACTGTTTAGTCTTCCGGTAAATAAAATTTTATCTGCTATTGGACATGATTCCGCTCTTAAGCGCCATCTCGTTAATGAGATAGTAACTTGTTAGCTCTAGATTTATGTTGACTTAAGATAAATGGTTCTTATACAATCTTGACTTCCTGTCATCCTAAGTCGACATAAAACTAGAGCTAACAAGTTACTATCTCATTAACTAGATGACACTTAAGAGCGGAATCATATCCAATAGCAGATAAAAATTTATTTACCGGAAGACTAGATAGTATCGCACCAACACGTTATAAGTCGACTTAGAAACTAAAATTAACATGATACTAACTCATCATGTGGATGGCACCTATATGCCACCATATATTTGGGATATGGGTTGTTTCCCTGTAGCATCTAATATGTTACTAGTATCCATTGGCCTAATCAAGCACGCATTTTAATGACGGTACTTTTTCCAAAACATTAAAATACGACTATTTTGTTAATTAGTGTTTCTCAGATTCAGTACATCAACTTCGAACGGCTTTGAGGTCGACACTGATACTGTCAAGAAATGGTGTAGACGCGATAATCATTCGCGGATGAAACTGCATTTAGATCTGCCTCATTAGAAAAGATGCTTTCAATCGATGCTGTTCAGTTTGAGCGCCATTTCAAACTGTCTCGGGTGTTGTTACCTATAGCACAATAAGAACCCACAACTAACTTACTTTTGACGTAACAATGCTACAAATTTCACATACAGCGTATTATAAAAGAAACACATTAAATACTGAAGATGATGTAAATACTCCAGAATTTCTGGAGAAGGGTTTGTACACGAACTTTACGGGTAAACCTCGTATGTATGAAGTATCATATTCCAGGAATAAGTTTGCTTATTTGATATGACCTTAAGTGTCTTAGATTTAGCCAGGCAAGTATTCGATTAACAATTAGGTGTTGTCGTTATGGCTTTTTTTTTATTCAAAACTAGCTTCAGTACTAAATTATGTTATGACCTACTTTGTATGTATCTCTTTCAGAATGTTTCCCTGAGTCCTACTCAATACCGTTTACACCAGAATTACAGCTTGAAGGCTATTTGATTGGTTCGAGTCAGTTTACTGGACGACAGTGGTTGGTAGAAGACTTGCAGTCAGGCCTATTCAAAGCAGGCTACAAAAAGAAAGGCATATTAGTAACTGCAGACATGGGGTATGGGAAATCAGCATTTATTTCTCACTTATTGTGTGCACAAGAAGGTGACATAGGGTATGGCGTAAGAAAACAAATAATTGCGTACCATCTGTGTAAGTTTGACGTTTTATCGACTAAAAATCCAGCACTTTTCATAAGGAGACTAGTGGGGATGGTAGCAAACCAAATTCCCGAATTCGGAAATGCCGTTTCAATGCAGCCAAACACAGCAATAATATTTGATAAACAATTATGTGAACAAGATCCAAACGGCTGTTTTGATCAAGGGTTTCTGTTTCCAATGCGAAATACTAAAATACACAATAACGAGCAAAAGCTTATAGTTATCGATGCTTTAGATGAATGTTCCGAAAATTTAAATGGACATAATAGGATATCTGAACTACTACGTCATCGTGCCAAAGAGCTTCCAGACTGGATTGCCCTGGTAATTACATCCAGGAATACTTCGGATACAAGGCTTACTCGAGATCTTCTTCACATGCATTTAGCTGCTAGCGACCAAAGAAATTATGATGACATTAAGGAATATATAGAACAAGAAATTTACGCTGGTCAAGATATGATCACCAAATTAAAACATGTTTTTCGCATTAAAAGTGATACTATTCTAGTTCAAAAGATGGTCGATAGCAGTGGAGGTAACTTCCTGTTTCTGACACATGCATTAGAATATTGGTGCTCGTGCAATGAATCTGTCAAAGACAATACTGTGCCTGACACTTTAGACAGAATTTATGAGCTGAATTTTGAACGGATATTCGGGACAGGCGCGAGTAATTTCAAAAGTGCAAAACTTGTTCTAGAGGTAATATGTGCTTCCTTGCATCGAATTTCAATTGAAGAGTTACATGATATTCTTAACAAACAGAACTCTAAACTTGTAAGCTCTGTATCAGTTCGAATGACTCTAGACCGGTTGTCAATGTTTGTAAAACATGATGGAAAAGTTCTAATGTTTACACACATATCAATTCGCAATTGGCTGTTAAGTGAGGATAACACAAAGTTTTCTATCTCAATTGAAAATGGTGCCGCGATGCTCTCTGAATATCTGCTCAGTGAATTACAAATTAAAAGTAATGAATTTAATTTTACTCAACTCGTTTTGCATGTCGTTCGTGCTAATAATAAAGCTATAGAGGAACGTTTTATGTCAATTACAAAAAATAAGGCTCAAGAAATCGTTGAAACAAATACGCTCCATGACATTGTTCGAAGATTAGATTCTCCTGAAGCTGTTGATCTAGTTGTGAAACATTATGAAAATATTGATCAAAGAAACGAGAAAAATTGGACTGCAACTTGTATTGCAGCTTCAAAAGGACATTTGAAATCGTTTAAAAGATTGATAGATTTAGGTGCTAATTTGAACATAACAATAGAAACAGGGACTGAAGTGGACTATCCAGAATACACATTCTATCATTTTGCAGAAACTATGATAGACTACTACAAAGTAAATCACTTCCCAGGGTATAATCTTTTACATGTAGCATCACAGTTTGGACACATTTCTATCGTCAAGTTAATCATTTCAAAACAGCCATCACAAATGCACACTGAAAATTCTTTAGGTAATTTGCCATTTCATCTTGCTTGTGAATTTGGGAAAAAGGAAGTAGTGGAGTACTACGTCGTCAAACATAATATCACACATTTGGATTCATGCCTTTACCTAGCTGCAAAAAACCAACATGAAACTGTTGTAAAATTCATAATCAATGTGAACAACTCGAACTTTCACTGTATATCAGAGAAAGACGCAAACAAAACTCTAAGTGATATCAGGTATTTCAAGAAGCGTGGTAATATCATTATGACAAATGATCATCTGGTGCGTTTGCAAGATGTTTGGTGGAAATTGCGTCAAGATTCGCCTCTTCATGTATCTGTTCGAAATGGAAACTTACGCATTTTCAAACTGATAGCATCAGCTTTACCACTTTTTCTCGATTGTATAGATGCCGGTGGACTGACCCCATTTTTAGCAAGCATCAGTTACCAGAAAACAGACATTTTTAAAGTTCTTGTGAAGGACAGGTTTACAGATGTTTGTTCTCCACAGTCTAAGTTAAAGCAAATCTTCACTGAAACTTTAAATGATAGTCATATTACATGTGAACAGGGTATGGGATTAAGTCATTTTCTTGCTCTTTCTGGGACAAAGGAAATGCTTGATCATACAATTAACAATGTCACTAGCCTTCATTTCAGTGCAAGAGATAAGCGAGGAATAAGTCCGTTGCATCTTGCTGCATGCAGAGGAAACATAGAGTTTTTGAGGACTGCATATCAACTTGGAGCTAACTTTGGCATTACATCTGAAAATGGATCAACGCCTTTACATTCAGCAGTAAGCTGTCATTCTTTAATTGGATTATTTGTATTTAGAGAATTACCTTTCGTACAAGACGATCATAATATGAGCCTTGGGATCTATTTAGTAAAAGACCGCAAAAAGGCATCATATCTAGATGAAAACCATGAAATTACAAAATTATACCACACGCTGGAAGATTTAAATAATGAAATAGAGCTTCAAGTAATTACACTTCTGAATAAAAATACAAAGTTTATTACAAACCAAGATGGAATGAGACGAAACATATTTCACCATGCATTATCAAATGGCCATTACCACATTATAAATTTTCTGCTCAACTCAAGACCAGAACTGTCCATTAAACTTTTGCAACAGAAAGACATTCAAGGAGACACACCTATTGAATATGCATTCAATCAATGGGATATTCCACAAAATGAAAGCTTTGAAGCCTACATGTTTCCAGACAACTGTTTTTACACCGACCTATTCAGCAATCATGAATGTCTTAAGGCAACTGATTTAAAACGTCTTATGACTCATATTGAACTTAGTCTTCTGTATGTGACTCAGTGTTTTCAAGAAATTTTGGGAAGTTGATTTTAAAATCTAAAATATATTTAGTACCTTATCTTTTAATGTGGGCAGCAGAGGAGAAAAAAAATGCTGAAAATTTTAAACAGCAAGTAATTTATGCTATCAACAGACACCCAGAGCCATATAACATTTTATCCATTGTACTACTGAGTCCAGAAACAATTTTGTATTGTGACAATATGAAAGAGCCACATTTGCATGTGCTTCTAAAACACATGGACAGGATTCTAGTGACAATTGGTAAGAACAATTCTGATACGATTTTGAAAGAAATGTGTAGAGCGAGAGATGGA
The DNA here is from genome assembly GCA_964017185.1 of Rugalucina vietnamica. Lineage (NCBI taxonomy): Eukaryota > Metazoa > Mollusca > Bivalvia > Lucinida > Lucinidae > Rugalucina > Rugalucina vietnamica. The sequence goes on from OZ024872.1 coordinate 42,662,125, forward strand.
GAGAAAACGCTTCTTAATTGTTCAGACAAATCTGGGACAAGCTTGATTGAAAAAGCTGTGAAGGTTAAATCACTTCTATTTCTAAATTACCTGATTGAAAACTGTAGAAAACAGGTGCTAGACACAGCAATAGATTTCAACAAATTAGTAAAGGATGTTATTGTTCTGAGCCTCAATACTAAATCTCATCACCAAGAAATTGAAAGACGTCAGAAAATAAGGATGCATTTGCTAAAAAAATCAGATTTACAATCCCGAAAGGCAAACCTTTCATCACATGAAAATGAAATAGCAGAGAAACGAGTGCTGCATCGCATTAAACATTTTGTGAACATTCTTAACACAAATTTCGAAACAGAATATGTTCTGTATCAAAACAGGGATAACATGTCTCTTGATCCAGATATTGAACAAATTCTGTACACTGATGACTCAAATTTAGCATATGAACATAAAATTTGGGGAAAAAAAGATGAGTTGATTGCAAAGATACTTAATAATTTCTTCAATTTCATTGATTTGGAAATATTTTGCTCTGAAACAATAAGTTTCAGTCTCATACATTTAGTGGCAGCTGGCAATATGCATCGAACAATAACTGTCTTAACAGATAAACTTGCTATCCAAATTTTAAACTGCCAAAACAAGCATGGTGTGACTCCACTTTATCTTGCAAAAGTTTTTGAGGCAGAAGAGTCAGTTCAGATTTTGGAAAAGAAATTGAAATTAGTGTTACCTAGCAAAACGTTTGAGGAGACCTTGCTATTTAAGCTACTTTCAGATTTTGCAGACTCATCAATTCAAAATCCCCTATATTACTTGCAAAATCATAAACCACTCTTTACAAGATTGAGCCCATATCAATTTACAGGCCATATCAAATCTTTGAACAATACGGTAAAGTTTAGTATTTTATATAAGCAAATTTTTCTAGCACAGTTTCCTGATTTTAAAATTAAAAGTTTTAAATTATTATTCTTAATACTGACCCACTCACATTCTTTAGCAAAAGCAATACTTTCCAAATCTTTGGCACATAAAAGGGCACAGTTATGCCATGATTTCTACAAAACATTTTACCCTTATCAGTTTATGCTAGCATTTCTGTTCAAGTCTGCATCTCTGCCAAATCATCTAACTGTATACAGGGAAATTTGGAAGCCTGGATTTTCAGTTTATTGCTCAGTCCAACACCTATTGAAAGTACAAAGGTTTACCCATCGTCTAGTTACATTTTTTTTTCAAGCGAAGTATGGGTTGCTTTTCAAATTTGCTATAAAGGAATTAAAGATAACCTTTGCAAGAGATGTCAAACTATTTAGACAAGAAAAATACTTTAATAGAGTAATAGATGCCAATGAAAGTGTCTTCGCAATAAAAACACCCAAACTTACATCTTTGGTACGCTACAGGTACATTGACATACTTAAAGGTTTGTATATCAAAACCTTTAAAGACAGGGTTTTCATGACAGGAGGTATGGTTTCCAGCTTGAAGATCAACAGATAGCTAGTGGTAGAAGTGGGCGGAGCTTGCACACAGGTAGCTGGCTAACTTAGGGGTCATAAAACTGATCATGTGTCATAATTAGTTGCAATAAACAAACAGGTGAGATAATACCTGTCAATCATTGCATTAGTCACTGAGGCCTAAAAATGACAACCAAATCGCTTGTATTGATGTTAACACTTCAGCAGTCAGAGAAAGAATGACACAGGTACACCTGTGAGGCCTTTTATACCCCAGCCCTGTCTTTAAAGACATTATGTTGTAGAGAAGTATTCATACTCTATTTGTATGATCCATGTATGTCATTCATTTTATTGCTTACTATTATATCTTGTTTGTACAAAAAATATATGATAAAACCAATAAAAAATACAAAAACTAATGATTGATGAATTGACTTCTATGTCTGGTCTAAGAGAAAGCAGCTCTGTGCGTATGTGTGTGTGTGCATTAGATCAGCTGGCTAACCTGCACTACGATACACTTCGTGACCTTGCTCCACTTCCTTGACAGAGGTGTTGAGAGGTCTAACGGAACACCAATGGAAACATTAAGTCTGTGTGCATGTGTGCATATGTGTGGCACCTTAAAATACAAACCATTGTACTACAGATCATAAACAGTTACGAGTTTGTCATATTTGAAATAAAACATAATCAATTGTCCAGAAAGTGCTCACCTGAGACCTGGGCCCGTGATTATAAAAAAAAATTTCATGCTCAGCTCAACTGAGACTAAAATTTATATGCTCATAAATGTTAAAATGCCTGCAATTGTTAGCATTTCAGCTCAACTGAGCCGCTAGGCCCACAAGGTGACTTTATAGTATACCCATGCTCTGTCGTCTGACTTAGTTGTCATAATTGTTGTCGTCGTCCACAATACTTAAATGTCTTCTCCTCTTAAACCACTGGGCCAATCAAAGCCAAACTTCATGTGGAGCATCCTTAGGAAGGGGGAACGACAGTTTGCATAAATGCTCCAGGTGATATGACCAAGATGGCCGCCATGGCTATAAATAGGAAAACCTTTAAAAATCTTCTCCAGAACCATGAGGCATATGATTTTGAAACTTGGCATGAAGCATCAGGCAACGGAGCTCTACATAGTTTGTATAAATCATGACCCTGGGATGACAATGAGGTTCACTCAATGGGATATTCCAAGAAATGAAAGCTTTGAAGCCTACATCATTCCAGAACACTGTTTTTACACCGACCTATTCAGCAATTATTAATGTCTTACACAACTGATTCAAACATCTTATGACTCCTACTGAACTAAGTCTCCTGTGATGATGCATGTGCCAAACGCCAAACTCTATTTAGTGTTTTCAGGAAATTTTGGGAAGTTGATTTTAAAAACTAAAATATATTTGGTACCTTACTTTTTTAATGTGGGCAGCAGAGGAGAAACCCTGTAAACACTCACCTGAGATCTGCTGCGTATACCAATAAACATGTTTGAATATTATGGTATTTAACCCCAGTGCAGGGGCAGATGAAGTCCTTAGGCCATTTTCTTTTTTTAGAATAATCAATATTCTGTCCATTTGCCAATTTCCTCACATAATTATTAACACTATAAACTATCTGTATCTACCAACTTTCATATCTTTCTGGCAATATTTATCCTTTCCACTTAAATTAACAGTTCAATAGGTCAAGGTCAACCCAAGGTCATGATTTATATAAACTATGAAGGGCCAGAGCCCCCAATGCTGCATACCTAGTTTCATTGAAATCGGTCCACTAATTCCAGAAAAGTTGATTTTAAAAGTATTTTACCACATAAATGGGCATGGCAGCCATCTTGGTCATGTGACCTGGACCACTTATACAAACTTTGGTTCCCCCTTCCTAAGGATACCACATATAAAATTTGGCTTTGATTGGTGAAGTGGTTTCTGAGAAAATTAAGTTTTAAATTTAATATGTAAATGACTTTTGGCCAAGGTCAAGAAATGACCTTGACCTTGAATACTCATAGGACTTCATTAACTCAATAAGTTGTTCTATGTACAAACTTTCAGGTCACAGGCCAGAAAACTTCCTGAAAAATCCAATGATTTCCTTTGAAAAGCATATGCGACCAATGTTGACCTTGCCATAATATAGGTCAAGGTCAACCCAAGGACATGATTTATATAAAGTATGATAGGCCAGAGTCCCAAATGCTACATACCAAGTTTTATTGAAATCAGTCCAGCAGTTCCAGAGAAGAAGGTTTTTTAGGGCATGTGACCTAGACCATTTATACAAACTTTGATTCCCCATGTGTGTGTGTGTGTGTGTGTGTGTGTGTGTGTGTGTGTGTGTGTGTGTGTGTGTTCATGCATGCATGTGTGTGTATGTGTGGCACCTTAAAAAACAAACCATCATGAACAGTTACGAGTTTGTCATTCATTTGAAATAAACATAATCAATTGTCCTAAAAGCGATTGTCCTGAAAGCGCCCACCTGAGACCCAGCCCAAAGATTATAAAACTTTTTTCATGCTCAGCTCAACTGAGAATAAAATCTATATGCTCAACAGTTGTTGGCATTTTTAAATTTATAAGCAGGGTAAATTACAGACTTTAATGAATCTCAATTTTTTGAGCTAATTTGTCATTTTTGAGCAGTTTAAATTTTATGCTCAGCTGAGATGAGCATGAAACCAGAGGACCAATGGTCCTGAGAACGCTCACCTGAAGCCTGATCCTGGAGTATTAAGTCATCATGAAATGACCTTGACCTTGAATACTCACACACCTTTATTGAATTCATAAGTTGTCTGCATCTGCAAAGATTCAGGTCTCAGGCTGCAATAGTTTCCAAACCCAGTGATTTCTGAGAAAACTATAATTTTAATTTTGATATTCAAATGACCTTGGGTCAAGGTCAAGAAATGACCTTGGCCATCATTAATTACTTACCTTCATTGACTCCATCAGTTGTCTGCATCTAGCAACTTTCAGGTCTCAGACTGCAACAGTTTCCAAAATATCCATTGTTTTCGCCTTTTCCCATGAAAAAGCCTATGTTTCCAAAATTGACCTTGCCGCAAAATAGGTCAAGGTCATCCTATGGTCAGCATTTGATCAAACTATAATGGGCTGGAGTCCAAAATGCTACATACAAACTTTCGCGAAAATTGGCCTGCCGGTTCTGGAGAAGAAGATTTTTGAGTGGTTTTACCATATATGGGCGTGGCAGCCATCTTGGTCATGTGACCTGGATTTCACGATCAAACTTTCGTCTCCCCTACCCATGGATGCTCCACATAAAATTTCACTTTGATTGGCCCAGCAGTTTCAGAGAAGAAGATCTGTGAAAAGTGTGTATGGACGACAGACTGGCCAAGGTCAAGAGATGACCTTGACCTAAATTAATCATATACCTTCATCTACTCCATTAGTTGTTTGCATCCACCACTTTTCAGGCATCAGGCTGCAATAGTTTTCAAAAAATCCATAGTTTTCACTTTTTCACATGTAAAAGCCTATGTTTCCAAAATTGACCTTGCCGTAAAATAAGTCAAGGTCATCCTAGGGTCATCATTTTATCAAACTATGATGGGCTGGAGTCCCAAATGCTACATACCAAATTTCATGAAAATCGGCCTGCCGGTTCTGGAGAAGAAGATTTTTGAGTGGTTTTTACCATATATGGGCGTGGCGGCCATCTTGGTCATGTGACCTGGATTTCGCGATCAAACTTTCGTCTCCCCTACCCATGGATGCTCCACATAAAATTTCACTTTGATTGGCCCAGCAATTTCAGAGAAGAAGATCTTTGAAAAGTGTGTATGGACGACAGACTGGCCAAGGTCAAGAGATGACCTTGACCTAAATTAATCACATACCTTCATCTACTCCATTAGTTGTTTGCATCTACCACTTTTCAGGCCTCAGGCTGCAATAGTTTTCAAAAAATCCATAGTTTTCACTTTTTCCCATGTAAAAGCCTATGTTTCCAAATTTGACCTTGCCGTAAAATAGGTCAAGGTCATCCAAGGGTCATCATTTTGTCAAACTATGATGGGCTTAAGTCCCCGATGCTACATACCAAGTTTAGAGGAAATCGGCCCACCGGTTCTGGAGAAGAAGATTTTTGAAGGGTTTTTACCATATATGGGCGTGGCGGCCATCTTGGTCATGTGACCTGGATTTCGCGATCAAACTTGAAATGCCACTACCCAAGGAGGCTCCACATAAAATTTCAACTAGATCGGCCAAGCGGTTTCAGAGAAGAAGATCTTTGAAATTGTGGACGACGACGGACGACGGACGACGGACGGACGCCGGATCATGGCTATCCTATTAGCTCACCTTGTGAGCCTTCGGCTCAGGTGAGCTAAAAAGCTTTATAACCTCAGGATCAGGTCTCATAATATGTAACTGATTGAAGTTCAGACGAATCATTTAGCTTTGCAGAAATCAGCATTGCTTTAAAACTGGTTGTGATCTGCACTGAATAAATGATGTGTTTTTTGATGACATCCCCTCTATACTGCAAAATAAGGATATGACAGCCATCTTGGTCATGTGATCAGTAGTCAATTTTCGTACTTAAATAAAGTTATTAGTCAAAAGTTGTCATTATTAAGAATGGTCTATCACTTTCACCTATAGCAACACTAAGAAAACTTCCAAATTCTCATTTAGACCTTCCAATACTGTTTTTGGCAAAAACATTAATTTGTTGTGTTGACCAGGAACAATGTTTAAAACAATATTTTCAATTATAGCATTTCAACAAAATTATGAGTAACTCGCATTTTATTTCGTGGTATTATGGCAAGGAAATCTTCCTGTTTCTGACAGCAATTTCAAGCAGACTTCTAACAAAGATTTTGAAAATTGGAGTAAAAAGAGGTTTTTTAAATTTTCATCTTATCTTTGCTTTCATACAGGTGATGAATCCAGTTACTTTAGCCCATACATTTCCCTGGTTTCCCGTATATGCACTATACTGCAATAGTTCCCAGAAATCCAGTTACTTCAGCCCATACATTTCCCTGGTTTCCCGTATATGCACTATACTGCAATAGTTCCCAGAAATCCAGTTACTTCAGCCCATACATTTCCCTGGTTTCCCGTATATGCACTATACTGCAATAGTTCCCAGAAATCCAGTTACTTCAGCCCATACATTTCCCTGGTTTCCCGTATATGCACTATACTGCAATAGTTCCCAGAAATCCAGTTACTTCAGCCCATACATTTCCCTGGTTTCCCGTATATGCACTATACTGCAATAGTTCCCAGAAATCCAGTTACTTTAGTCAATATATTTCACTGGCTTCTTGTATCTGCAATATATTGCAATAGGTCCCAGAAATCCAGTTACAATGTACTTTAGCCAGTATATTTCACTGGTTTCCTGTATATGTATTATATTGCAATAGTTCCCTGGAATCCAGTCACTTTAGCCCATACATTTCCCTGGTTTCCTGTATCTTCATTGCACTGCCATTTTTCTCAGGAATCCAGCCACTTTAACACACACATTTCACTGGCTTCTTGTAACTGCACTCTATTGCTACATTTCCCAGGACAGGATTCCAGCTAGTCCATACATTGCACTGGTTTCAGTATCAATGTTACCGTTCCCAAGAATCCAGCCATATAGATCACTGCTTTTCAGTAACTGCTTCAGATTCAAGCAATCCTGCCACTTCAGTCCATGCTACTTACTGGTTTTCACTTACAGCTTCAGAATCAAAGAATCCAGCCACGTACGCATTTCAGTCCATACTTTTCACTGATTGCCTGTAAGTGCCCATTACTGCTACAATTCCCAAGAATCCAGCCACTTTAGTCCATACATTTCACTGGTTTCATCTGTGGCTGGAGCTGCTGACATCCCATAGCTCAAAGGGTGGAATAAATAGAAGCTGCAAAAAAGTAACAAATGAAAATAACAGGATTTCAGTCAAATAAAGCACAAATATAATCATAAACAATTGGCTACATTTGAATATGTTCCACATTTACGCACAAGTGGATTTTAGTTTATGAAGACTTCAATAGATGGTGACCCTATGCAGGCAGAATTTAGTAACAACAACTGATGCCTAGATAGATTAGTGCTTAAAACAGTCACACCTACTGCCTTGGTTCAAATCTGGGTAGAGGCGTGAGGCAGGGTATAGTAGTGGTTGCCTGCCAGTGGATGGTGAATGGTAATTTCTTACCTATAAGCAATGGCAGAGAGGGCACAGCCTAATAACCAATGAAATACTGGCATAGAGAGGGAAGAAGGCATCGCCATGGCAACACGTCTGATACTGTAGTCAAGTATCACACCTGAAAAAAGAGGTATCTGACATAATTTGCTCTGACAAAGGAAACAACATTTGGAAATTAAAATTTTAGAGGGTGGTCATACATTATGTTGCTCTATGTTATAATAAACAACCTGTAAAACTAAGATAACCTGAAGAATCACTGTCAGGGACTGAGAATGCATATACTGATCACATGATGATATATAATTATATGAGCCGCATCATGAGAAAACCAACAATATGCGTATGCGAAAACAAAGACGCAGATCAGCTTTGCGGTAACCGCAAAGCTGATCTGCTTCTTTGTTTTTGCAACATGGATAGTACAATTCCTCTTCTTTTCCAGTCTCTTGCCATCCTCTGTGCTTGTTCAGCACAGTTTGTGTCAGACCTATTCAAAAACCACATTGTTGGTTTTCTGATGGAATGGCTCAATTATGCTTTAGTTGGTTCAATGGCATTAAGCAGGTTGTAAAGAGCAAAACAACTAACTACCTGATAACATGGCACTGTATAAGAAAGCAGGAAAATAATGATGGAAATATAACACTCTGGTCATGGGCCAGAATGGAATGTAGTGTAGACCCCAACCAACTAACAACCACCAGCAGGCTGTAAAAGTCCTGTCAGTGTAATCTGAAAGAGAAAAGAGAAAATTTTGAAATTTTTTGGTGAAATGTGCAGCAAACTTCCTTAGCACCCTTTAGCTTTCTCTATAACCAAAACCATACATGCTGCACATACTGTACAGTAACCAAATAGCTGATCAGGGGTCATTAAACAATCCCTCTACTTCCTGAATCCGAAATTTAAACCTATAACTAGTTTCTGTGCCTGCACAATACTAGACATAAACAAAGATTAAAAAAAATTTAATGCAGTATGAAACCATTCTGCAAATGAACTTTAATATTAATATTGTTTATGAAATCAATTATTTCCTCCTTGGCAGCATTCAAATCGTATGATAATGAGCCGCTGCAAGAGAAAACCAACACTTTGGGTTCTGACAACTACAGAAGATGGCTAGTCTCTTGAAATTTCAGATTTAAGAAGAAGAGGAATTGTACTATCCCTGTAGCGAAAACAAAGGTGCTGATCAGCTGTGGAGTAACTGCACAGCTGATCTGCGTCTTTGTTTTTGCATTACTGATTGTGCAGATTGTAAGTTTTCTGGTGCGCCAGTTTATATAATATTCTGATTGAACTGTTTTACAGGTTACCAATAAACTCCTCTGACATTTTGACTCCCCTCTGGATCCTTGTTGAGTGGATGGCATATAGTAGCAGGAAGATCCCCATAAACACCAACATGGACCAGAATATTACAGGATTTCCTAGCAAATAGATCTTGTGATCCCTTCCCGAGAATATTTGGCCCTGAAAACAATTACATGTATGATTCAAGATCATTGCGGTTTCCGACCAGGTCTTACACAAACGGGTCTGTACAATTACAGAAGAAGGCTAGAAGCTTAAAATTCTGGGTTTAAGAAGAAGAGTAATTGTTCTATTTAGCCCAAAAACAAAGGCGCTGATCAGCTGTGCAGAGTTGATCTGTGCCTTTGTTTTCCCATATGTAAAATTCCAGTTATCTCATGACCAGGTCATTATTTATTATTACAAGACATTATAACTACCAGTAAGATTCACTTACCCTTAGATTCAGTGGCCACTGCCAAGGTCTGGATGTTACCTCACCCTCCTTAGGCTTCAATCCAGAGTTACCCTGCAAATAAACATTTTTCCAGTGCACTTGAAAATGTTACGCGACCTCTGATTGGTGTGATATGGTCGTTCGTCTCTCACTAATGAGAAAGACCATCATTATTTCTTGAATAGGTTCGTGTGTGTTGGTGAGTTCTTTGATGGCTGACTAGGCCAATTCTAGCTCTAAACTGTCGGTTGCAAGTAGAGCAAGTCAATGTCATTGAATCAGCTGGTGGCCCATTGGTATTGGCTTTGCGTTCTCTGCGCTTTCTTTCAGCTTCACAGATTCTCTTTTTTTCATGGAGAGCTGCTCCTTTGTTGATGAGACCTCGCCACTTTGATCGCTCCTGTGCAGTCTGTTCCCAAGACCCAATTGGTATGTCAAAATCCTTCAGAGAGGCTTTCAGGGTGTCTTTGTAGCGTTTCTTCTGGCCACCTTGAGAGCGCTTTCCCTCTTGTAGTTCTCCATAGAAGACTTTCTTTGGAAGTCGCTCATCATGCATTCTTATAACATGGCCGGTCCACCTTAGCTGTGCTAGCTTTAAGACAGTATGCATGCTTTGCATCCCTGCTTTCTTCAGGACCTCTGTGTCTGGGATCTTGTCTTGCCACTTGATTTTTAACAGCTTTCTCAAACAGCTTAAGTGGAAATGGTTTAGTCTCTTTGCATGACGCTGGTATACTGTCCAGGTCTCGCATGCATACAAGAGGGTTGGAAGTACCACAGCCTTGTAGACTTTCAGCTTGGTGTCAAGCTTGATTCCATTTCGCTCCCAGACATTTGCACGGAGTCTTCCGAATGCCACACTGGCTTTAGCAATTCTTGCAGTGACCTCATCATCAATGTGCACTGCTCTGGAAAGAGTGCTTCCCAGGTAGGTGAATTTATCAACAACTTTCAGTTTTTCTCCATTCACAGTGATGGTTGGTTCATTGTACGGTTTTCCAGGTGCTGGCTGGTGTACAACCTCTGTCTTTTTTGTGCTGATTGTGAGATCATAGTTATCACATGACTGTGAGACTTGATCCATGGCTCTTTGCATTTTTGCCTCTGAGCTGGCATTCTTATCCATATCATCTGCATAGAGGAGCTCATCTAGCACATCGGTCTGCACCTTAGTTTTGGCTTGCAATCTTCTAAGGTTGAATATATTGCCATCAAAAGGGTACCTGATTGGAAAACCAGTGTCACTGTCCTGAAAAGCATCCATGAGCATGGCAGAAAACATCATGCTGAACAGTGTTGGTGCCATAACACAGCCCTGTTTGACCCCATTTGTTACCTCAAAGGGTTCAGAGAACTCTCCATCATTTTGCACACGTGCCTGCATGCCATCATGAAATTGCCGCACCATTGCTATGAATCTGGGTGGACAGCCAAACTTGGCCATGATTTTCCACAGTCCATCACGACTAACTGTGTCAAACGCTTTGGTGAGGTCGACAAACGTCATGTATAGATCTACATTCTGCTCTTGGCATTTCTCCTGAAGCTGTCTTGCTGTGAAGATCATGTCTATCGTCCCCCTGTCCTTTCTGAATCCACATTGACTTTCTGGGATAAGTCCCTTCTGATCAAGATGAACATTCAGGCGGTTCAACAGAATTTTTGCTAGTATCTTCCCAGCAATCGATAGGAGGGAAATGCTTCTGTGGTTGTCACAGACTTGTGGATTTCCTTTCCGCTTGTATAGGTGGATTATGGATGCATCCTTAAATTCTTGTGGGATGGCTTCCTTCCTCCACATACAGTGAAACAGCTCGGTCAGTTTCTCTGCCATGGGTAGCCCCCCGGCCTTATAAACCTCTGCAGGAATTGCATCTGCACCTGGAGCTTTGCCAGAAGACAGTTGTTGAACTGCTTTTCTTGTTTCCATGACGGTTGGAAATTCATCTAACAGAACATTGCACTCTATCTGTGGCAGTCTGTCAATTGCATCCTCATTGATGCTTGATGGTCGATTTAGCACACTATTGAAATGTTCTGCCCACCTTTTCAAGATAGCCTCTTTGTCTGTGAGAAGAGTGTTTCCATCTGCACTGAGTAATGTGGTGGCTCCAGAACTCTTAGGGCCATAAATGGTTTTCAGTGCATCATGAAATTTCTTCATGTCCTTTCTGTCTGCAAAAGACTGAATTTCTTCTGTTTTCTTCCTCAGCCAGGAATCTTGCATGTCCCTAAGCGTGGTCTGGACTGTCTTACAAACGTTGCTGTAGGCTGCTTTCTTAGATACTGAGCTAGTATCATCTTGATGTGCCTTGTGCAATCTGTGTTTTTCTTCAAGAAGCTTCTGAATTTCGTCATCATTCTCATCAAACCAGTCTTGATGTTTGCGAGATGGATGTCCTAAAGTAGTAGCAGCTGAAGAATGAACTGTTTTATGGAAGACTGTCCAGTTTTCTTCGGGGTTCTCTGAACTGAGATTGATTGCATCCAGGTGGTTGCAAATGTCTGTTAAGAAAGCTTGTCGCATGCTGTCTTGATTCAGCTTTGAGACATCCAGTCTTTTAGCAGCTTTCTTGCCTTGAGGTCGCCTCACAGGCTGGATTCTAAGGTTGAGTTTGCTGACAACCAGTCTATGGTCTGTCCAGCAGTCTGCACCACACATAGTCTTTGTCACTCTGACATCCTGCCTATCTGTTCTCCGCACTATAACATAGTCTATGAGATGCCAATGTTTGGAACGGGGATGCATCCAGGATGTTTTATTTCTGTTAGGTAGACGAAAGACTGTGTTGGTGATTAGAAGATCATGTTCAGCACACTTCCTTAGAAGCAAGAGACCATTGCTGTTGCACTTTCCAACACCTTCTGGACCTATAACTCCTTCCCAGGTCTGGTGGTCTGTACCAACTCTGGCATTAAAGTCTCCAAGAAGGATAAGTTTGTCTGTACGGGGTGTAGCAGAAATAATGTCGTCTAAGTCATTATAGAACTTGTCTTTAACCTCATCTGGATTGGTCATGGTGGGTGCATAGGCACTGACAATAGTTGCATGTTTATTGCCTGACAGAGGAAGTCTCAATGTCATTAGGCGGTCATTGATGCCTTTTGGCAATCCTGAAAGCTTACCAACAAGTTCTGTTTTAATGGCAAAGCCAACTCCTGCTTCACGCCTCTCTTCACTTTTGCGTCCACTCCAGAAGAAGGTGTATCCAGCACCAACTTCTTTGATCTCCCCAACATCTGCTAACCGAGTCTCACTCAGAGCTGCTATCTGAATTCCATACCTCCCAAGTTCTCTGCCCACAAGGGCCGTTCTACGCTGCGGTCTATTTGACCCAGCACTGTCCATCAATGTTCGCACATTCCATGCGCCAATCCTCAAAGGGATTATCTTTGTTTTTTTCTTATTTTTTCGACCGCTAAAAAGGGATCCCCGCTGATCGCGGTTAACCAGCCAGGGGGTTTGAAGCAGGCAATTGTTTAGGGCACCTTTTCTAGCCCCTTCCCCATGCTACGGGGGTGAGCAGTGCGGTCCTAAATAGGTCTGCTCAGTCGCTCAGCCGACTGCCGAATTTCGCTTACTGCTTCTCCTCACGGAAAACGACCATATAGAACTGAGCCGCCTGCGTGCAGGTCTGCAACTACAGCTCCCAGTGTGTCCTACACCTGCTGCTTCGCCGCTCGCCCATCGCCACAGGACTTTTGTAGGTATGTGGGTGCATGTGTGATGAAATTGTTGTGTATGCAAGTGCTTGTGTGTTGAGAAATAAGATGACATGCGCTATGAAATTGGATTATAGTGAGGAAGAGGTGCGCAGCGTCAACCTCACTCACTCGTCCTCACCCAACTGTGCCCAGAGGCAAGACACAGGTCAAGACGTCTGGAGTTAGGTTTGGATGCAGTGGATGACCGTAACATCTATAGTGCCTTATCACGCTCTGCATGTTCCACAACATGTTGCTGTATCGCTTTCCGAACCATTGAATCTGATGATTTCTTCCGCTCCGTCTACCGAAACAGTCTTTGCATATCTGGACCAGGCATATCCAGACACACAGGTTTTATTTTGGAATTACCTTTTCCTAGATGAATTGCTGGCCACAGCTGAAGGGCTCCATCTACCCTTTCATAGGTTTTGTTTAGAGACCTGTAAACTCCTAGGAGGACTGTCAACCAAAACTAATGAGTTCCCCCTGCCCAGCTAGGTTTTTGTGTAGAGAACTAGCAAACTCCTAGATGGGTTGCCGTCCAAGGCTAACGAGCCCCATCTGCACCGCATGGCAACAGGTAGTACTGATTACATGTTACAGTAGCAGATAATCTGACCTGACCCTGTGATGGTGTGATATACCATCATAAACCCAACATCATGAGCAACGTCACTTGTGATTGGTTAACGCCATGTTATACATGCCTCATGACCCTCACATTCCGTGAAAAATAATGCAGTTTTGATGTTTGGTTTAAACATATTTTATTTCATGATTATTTACAACATAGACATACATACATAAACTACAAGAAAACATCTGAAAAAGGATTAGAACGGAAGCAAAATTGCTTATTTTGTTCTTCTCCTTCGATGTTTATTACATTAAAATGGGGATAACAATATTCAAATTTTTCACCTGGGGTGGTATATTGTCAGATATAACATATCAAAACATTTGAGTTATAAATGACAAAAAAGATTTTAAAATACAACAAAGAAAACATGGGAAAGTTATTACCTGTGTCATCACGGAGTGACTTTCTATAAACTTGTCGAGGAAAGATGGCGAGTACACCTCAAAACTGACATTGGGCACTGCAAGAGAGAATAAATTTTTTGTTACCATTTCAAACTGTGGTAACTGGCCTTTTTTCTACACAAACTTCAAGTATAATTATCGGAGAAAACTATGTGCAAGGAAGCAAGATCATTTGAGCCTCCCCATGGGAAAACCAACAATCTGCATAGGCGAAAACAAAGACGCAGATCAGCTTCGCAGTAACTGTGAAGCTGATCAGTGCCTGTGTTTTCGCTACTCGGATAGTGTAATTCGTCCTCTACTTAACTCCAAAATTTCAAGCTTCTAGCCTGCTTCTGTAGCTGTACAGGCCGGTTTGTGTCAGACCTGTTTGAAAACCACATTGTTGGTTTTCCCACGAGGCTGCTCATTTTTGGATACCAGTGCCAAAAGGAATTGTTTGCAGCAAATTATCTGGGTCAAGGCATGTGGTAGGGTAGTGGTCGCCCATCCAAGGTTGGTGGTTTTCCCCAGGTTCTTCGTTTCCTCCACCACTTTCAACTCCCCAACCCCAACACCCGTGCCTTCAAACATGCAAATATAAGTTCCATGAGCTTTCTGTCTAATTGAAGTAAACTAAATGATGTTTAAACTAAAACTATAGATTGACCAGTTCATGTATACCACAAAGCTCGATTATTAAGGAAAAACAATATATGAGCCGCGACGCGAGAAAACCGGTCTTCGGGAGTTTTGACCAGGTCTGACACAAACCGAGCTGTACAGTCACAGAAGCAGGCTAGAAGCTTGAAATTTTGGAGTTAAGTAGAGGAGGAATTGTACTATCCGAGTAGCGAAAGCAAAGGCGCTGATCAGCTTCACGGTTACCGCGAAGCTGATCTGCGTCTGTTTTCGCATATGCAGATTGTTGGTTTTCCCATGGGGTGGCTCATATGCAAACCTGTATTTCAAGCCTTGTGTCTGATTTGTGGGACACAGGCAATCAACAAATTTGCCCAATAATCATATTAATTAGTTACGAGTAGTAATAAAACATTATTCTTGAGCCATGCCATGAGAAAACCAGGTTTCTGCCTATGCAAAATTAAAGGCACAGATCAGCTAATCAGTAACTGCACAGCTGATCAGCACCTTTGTTTTTGCTACATAGATAGTACAAACCCATCTCCTTGTTAAATCCAAAATTTCACGCTTCTAGCCTTCTTCTGTGAGTGCCCAGGCTAGTTTGAGTCAGACCTGATAGCAAACCCCAAAGACAGATTTTCTCACATTACGGCTCACGTCATCCACACAATCAACTCACATCTCCCATCATGCACCACCTCAACATTCCAGAAAGTCTTGGGATCTTTTGTATTGGGATTACACGTCACCTCTAGCTGATCCCAACCCCTGGAAAACATTGAATAGATATGAGCCGCCTCTTGGGAAAACCAACAATGTGGTTTCCGAACAGGTTCGACACAAACCGAGCTGTACAAGCACAGAAGCTGGCTAGAAGCTTGAAATTTTGGAATTAGAAAGTAAAGTAATTGTACTATTCGTGTAGCAAAAACAAAGGCGCTGATCAGCTTTGCAGTTACTGCGAAGCTGATCTGCGCCTTTGTTTTCGCCTATGCAGATTGTTGGTTTTCCCATGTGGTGGCTCATATTATGAGCCTGTAATCATAAGTTGATGCTGAAGAAGGGAATACACTGTGATGAAGTGGTTGAAACCACTTTCTTCAAGTGCTCTTAATAACTTAAATCATCTCACCGCTCTTGGTAAAAGCCCCGCTTATGAGACATGTGACACAATTGCAAGCTAAGTTTTGTGGTAGCTCTTGTTACTACTCTGCCTAATAGCCCAAAATGCCTTATACTGAGTGAAATAATCTCAAAAATGGGCAAAACCTAAATACGTTCAAACAAATGAAAAACTTCCAGATGGTCAGATAACATCAGCAATGACACAAGAAAAACAAAACTGACATTTGAGGTGACTAACTTAGCAATGAGACCACTCAATTAGTATTCTGCTATTCCTCTGGTCTCTCAAACTCATTACTTTACATCAAATGAGCCACGGCACGAGAAAACTGGTCTTCAGGGTTTCCAACCAGCTCTGACACAAACTGGCCTGTACAGCCACAGAAGAAGCCTGGAATCTTGAAATTCTGGATTTAAAACAAAGAGGGATTGTAATATCCATGTAGCGAAAACAAGTGCACTGATCAGCTGTGCAGTTACTGCACAGCTGATCTGCGTCTTTGTTTTCGCTTAAGCAAATATCCAGTTTTCTCATGATGCAGCTCAAATGTTTGAAAAAGACTCACCATTTTGGTAGTTTCTTATCATGTGACTGTAGGGCACACTTTACATGGTAGTGAATCAACTTGAGTTTGGACCTGACTGCCTGAACTCTGACCCCATCCTCAGCCCCCGGGATATCAACAATCCACACATCATTGGCATCTCCGGCCCCTTCCTGGAAACAAAGCATTGTGGTACAGAACATGGGGTTATAGATTCTTGCTTACAGGCCAAAAGGATTTGATAAGCATGCTTGAGATAGTGCTCTACATCCTCAGTCAAAAGATATGTGTGAATGGTCAGTTATCCTACCCATGCTGTTCCTGGCAATGTGCTACACTGTCGGGAAACAAACTCTGTGTATGCTATCATTTGTGTACCCAACGGTGATGTCACACATATTTTTAACATTTCGGACTAAACCTAAGTTTGAAAAAATTTGTGGTGCCATTTGCACGAGTCATTTGTGAAATATTTTACATATCCTATCATATTCAGTGCACACTCAACGTATGACGTATACACAAATGACAGCCTAAACAGAGTTTGTTTCCTGACACTGGTGCTAGCTGAATCCAATAGACAGATTCTAAGAGGCAGATTACCATTACATTATATTTTAGATCAAGGGATCAAAATTATACATAATTTGAGCCCTGTTGTCATGAGAAAAACGGAATTTTGCATATGCAAAAACAAAGGCACAGATCAGCTGTGCAGTAACTGCACAGCTGATCAGTACCTTTGTTTTCACTAAGCGAATAGTATAATCCCTCTTCTTTTCAAATCTAAAACTTTAAGCTTCTAGCCTGCTTATGTGACTGTACAGGCTGCTTTGTGTCGGACCTGGTTGAAAACCCAGATTGTTGTTTTTATTTTCATGCAAAGGCGCTCATGATTTATGCTTGACCATAATTGCTCACATGTCCATATCCTGAGACTTGGAAATGTCTTTGTGTCAGTGGGGCTGGCTCTCTATGACTGTGAAGATTTCTTCTTGTTCTGAAATAGGTAGAAGATACGAAACAATAATCGATTGATAGACTCACACTGTATTAGCGGCAACGTGGAACTTGTGATTTTATACAAAACTGTGTTCCCGATTGCCAAAAAAGGCATTTTAGATTGCCAAAAAGCATGTGTTGGCAATTGAGAACGTTCAATGTATGTTCTACATCGTCATTTTGGCAATCCAAAATGCCTTTTTATGGCAATATAGAACTCTTTTTTTTTATCAAATTGTTTGTTCGCGATTGCCGCTAATATGGTGTGAGACTGTGAATTCTGAACACCTTTAAAGATTTCAAAGCCCAAAAGCAGTAAAACAGACTGTGTACAATAACTGACTTACACAATATGTCCCAGCATAACCAAGTACCCTAGCTTAACTGGGGGTTCTATTTCCCGTAATAAATTACACAAGCCTGACTTACACAATATGTTCTGGCAAGACTTACACAATATTCTCCAGCATGACTTTACACAGTATGTTCTAGCATGACTTACATAATGTTTGTGCCTAACTTACACAAGAATGTTCCAATAATCAACTTATCCCCAATAATAAACTTACGCAATATGTTCCAGACTGACATACACAATATGTTCCAGACTGACTTACACGATATATTGCAGACTGACTTGCACGATATGTTCCAAACTGACCTACATGATATGTTCCATACTGTCTTACACGATATATTCAAGACTGACTTACATGATATGTTCCAGACTGACTTACATGATATGTTCCAGCTTGTCTTACACAATATGTTCCACACTGACTAACACAATATGTTTCAGACTGACTTACATGATATGTTCCAGACTGACTTACACAGTATGTTCAAGCCTGTCTTACACAATATGTTCCAGCTTGTCTTACACAATATGTTCCAGACTGACTTACACAATATGTTCCTTGTCTTACACAATATGTTCCAGACTGACTTACACAATATGTTCCAGCCTGACTTACATAAAATGTTGCAGCTTGACATTAATATACAAAATATTAGAGCTTGACTTACACTATATGTTCCAGCCTGATGAGGTCCCCATTCCTGACCAACACTGGTGGGGTATCAATCTCTGGTTCCTCCATGGCAGGCTTGATTCTCCACATATTGTTCTCATCCTTGTGACTATAAGTGGTTACCTACAACATTATGCAATTATCGCTTTGCAATGCTCTTTGCTTTTCATGGCTATAAAAGTGAGCATCTAGAATTGTCATTTGAATTAGTTTGGGTATCTGAAAGGCCGCCCATTGGGAAATAGCTGCTCATTGGGGTTACAATATAAGAATCTTACATGAGTGTCAGGTATGGATAGACAAATCTGTCCCGATGGGTCACATTTTGGCATCACGAGGCTCGCCGAGTGATGCCAAACTGTGACCCGAGGGACAGATTTGTCTATCCATACCTTGCACGCATGATGGATTCTTTTTCTTGCACGCCTCAATGCGGCGAAGCTTGATTTTCATACTATTTACCTAGAAAAATGTTACAATCGCGGCGTCCGCCATTTTGAATTGAAACGTTTTGACGTCATTGTGACTTGTGCGCTAAACGACGAAATTATGTGACATCCTTTACAACCAATGTTAAAAAAGAACACTTGAACGTGGGGTGCGACCGGGGTGAGATAACGAGGGTGAGATAAGAATTTCTCACATGGGGTAAAACGTCAGATTTCTCTATCTGGTGTGCAAGAATATGTTTTCTTAGTATGAGTACCTGAGTAATTGTTTGTTTTTTCCACCTCAGTTTTGGGAGTGGGAATTTCTTTCTGATTGCGTAATTTCCTGATCATTGCCTACTTTTACCTTTCTTTGTTTTATATGGATCTTTACAAGTTATACAGCCGGTTGATAATTTTTCAGTAATGTCCTGATTTGGATTCAGCCACACTGCTGCTGTGCCACCAAAGTCCTTGAACTGTAATATCTGTTAGCTTTTTTTATTACCAATGTTTAAAACATTGATCAAGAAGAAAGTTGGATCAGTCTTCATCAGTCTTCACTGTCTACGTTAAGAAACCTTGTGTGTTCAGCTACCTCAAGCCATGTTAACCCATACAGTATTCATTGATTGCTTAAATCAGAGTAGTAGTTTAATTACCTGTTGTTGCCGGGGTCCCACCTCCTCAGGATAGAGATGCCAGTGGGAGTGGAGGTACCCACCCCCTGTACGCCTCTGCTTTAATGAGATTACACTACCATAGGCCATATCTGGAAGAAAGAATATATATGAGCCTGTGCATGAGAAAACCAACAATTTGGGGTTCCGACCAGGTCTGACACAAACCAGGCTGCACAGTCACAGAAGCAGGCTAGAAGCTTGAAATTTTGGATTTAAGAAGAAGAGGAAGTGTACTATCCGTGTAGCGAAAACAAAGGCGCTGATCAGCTTCGCGGTCACCGCGAAGCTGATCTGCGTCTTTGTTTTCGCCTATGCAAATTGTTGGTTTTCTCATGCACAGGCTCATATAAGAATATATAATAGGTAATAGGGTTTAACATCAGAGGCATGCTCAGCTTAATTAAAGGGCAATTACGTGAATAGCATGTTTTATTACGAGATGTCCTATGAAATACTAACAAAAACACCTCTGAGGTCAATATTGCACCTGCATCTGGCAAAGTTACTTATGCGTGAAATACAGGACAAGAGAACCAGGTCAAGGTTTGTGCTTGAAGGGTATGTTTTACCAGCTGACTGCTACAGCAGTGTAGGGGTTTAGCAGCAATTTGCTTGACAAACGCCAATGTCCCAGCTATTACCCTGAGGTAAAGGGTTGCAGTTACAAATAACTACAGCATTAATTCCTTTCTTTTCAAAAACCTAGACTTACATTCTGGCATACTGATGTTATGTAGCATATTTCCCTCCAGTTGAGACTGGAACTGGGAGCTATAGAAACCATCACCACCACCACTGGAAACCAAATATATTGATAAACAATCACATTTTAATAGCAATTTTGATACAATTTTCTGGCAATTTTCAACTTGGTTATAATTACCTTAGAGGAGATACATCCTTTTGAACATTAAAATGCACTTAGTCACATGATGTTATGTTAAATTATGAATTATGTCATTGTAGGACATCAAAAAAAGTTGAAATTGACATTTTTAAAAATGTGATATTTAAATTAATCTTTCTTTGTTCAAAAAAAAAGAGAAAACATTTCACTCAGGACTTGCAATTCTGGTCAACAAAATTGTACATGGCACTCGCTTGTTTACATGACTTACATGATTTACAACTCACTCTGGAAACATGTACATGTACGTGTACTCACAATCCAGCAAAAATAAAATAACTATTAAAAGACTACACTTGAACCTCATTGTAACATGCCTCACTATAATGCTGTTTTCAATATAGCATGATTATTTTGCTATATGTTTTTTGTAAGTAACCTCACTATAACACAGCAAGTTTCACTTATCACATGGTTTGTGTCAATGGACCCCAAAAATAGCATTATAATGAGGTTGACCTGTATTTCAAAAAGCAATATAGCAAGCCACTTAAAACACAACTTGAATAAAACTTTACCTTTTTGAAAGCACTTTGAAATGTACAGCAAAGATGATCATATAACATATAACTGGAACACCAATAAGGCATATTGCTCTGGCAAGAAAATGTTTAAATATAGCAACCTGAAATGGAAATAAAAAATGAGCCGCCACATGGGAAAACCAACAATCTGCATATCCGAAAACAAAGTTACCGCGAAGCTGATCAGAGTCTTTGTTTTCCCTACATGGTTAGTACACTTCCTCTTCTTCTTAAATCCAAAATTTCAAGCTTCTAGCCTACTTCTGTGACTGTACAGCCCGATTTGTGTCGGGCCTGGTCGGAAACCCTAAATGTTGGTTTTCTCACGCACAGGCTCAATTACTGTATAATACAACCCAGAAAATCTAAGCCTGAAAATAAATATTACCAAATTAAAGTATAGCTAAACATATTACTTTCCAACCTGTACCACTAAAATAGGGTTAACAAATAGCTGCAAAAACATGAAAGCAATAAACCCTGTGTATCATGAAAATGTATACCCCCTTATACCCTACTTTTAAGTAGTAAAACTGGGATGAACAGGGACGTACAATATTTTTTATTTTTAATTCAAAACATAAATTGTGGGTACTTGTAATCACCTTACGGAGGCAGTTCTATCATGTACCTACAATCAATGTTTTGAGCAAAAATAAGGAAATATACAAATTTCTCTACTGAAAATGTTCATTTCTCACAGCTTAAAAAATATTTGCATAATTTTATGTGTGTTTTCATGATGATCGGTAACTTACCAAAGACAATGACTGGACGCCTAATAATCTCCATAAGTCTGCTATAGTACTGTATCCAGCCAGTAGAATAACAAATAAACCAACAAACTTTACTCTGCAAGAAAATAATACATTACCATTTTTAAGAAAATTTTACATAACACACCCTGATGGTCCTAAATTTTCAGACTCACATGAGCCGCGACGCGAGAAAACCGGTCTTCGGGGTTTCCGAACAGGTCCGACACAAACCAGCCTGTACAAGCTCAGAAAAGAGCTAGAAGCTTGAAATTTCGGATTTAAGTAGAAGAGGAATTGTACTATCCGAGTAGCGAAAACGAAGGCGCTGATCAGCTTCGCGGTTACCGCGAAGCTGATCTGCGCCTTTGTTTTCACCTAGGCAAAAATCCGGTTTTCTCACGATGCGGCTCACATAATACTCAATGCTTAAAGAGACCTTTAAAATCCAACAAAGATCTATCAAATAAAAATATATTTAGAATACATGTACATATTTTAATTAAAATGTAAAAAATAAGATAACCACATTCGTTTTAATTAGCGCATATGCTCTAATAACCGCACACACTGGACGTTTCTGAAAAACATGTTCATAAGCGCACACTGCTCAACTAACATAATGGTATTTTACACCTGTTTTACACATGAATATCGTATCAAAACTTAACGTTAAATGATCAACCGCTATTTCTAAATCAATGGAACACTTAAATGACATCATCATTGATATTTTTTACATTGTTACTTCAGCAGTGTATATGTTGTTTCCCTTCAGAATGTGCGCTAATTAGAACGATTTTAAGTTACCTTAACTTTGAAAAGTTAAGTGCACTGTGTGCACAGTATACCTTTTATATGTACTTTATTTTTGAATATTTACATTTTTCTAAAACCTCCTAAGATGAACCATTAGATGTTCATCTGTGTTCATACATCCATGAACAACATTGTGTCAAGCGACGTCACACTTGACGTCAAAAAAACAATGCTCTCGCCAATCTTATTGGACACTGTAAACGTCGACGCTGTTTGTATAAACACTGTGTATAAATTATCTATCTGCTCGTAAATATGGTCGCCTTGATGATTTTTTTCAACAAGCGATAGAGAGTTGTTCATTCACTTCGGGGTTCATTGACTTTGCACGCGACCCACTGCGGTTCATAGCTCCATGAACATCAGAAAAATATAATTCAGTTCTTAACTAAAGCTATTAGCATACCTTTTCTACTTGTTTACTCTACTTAGACATTTTCTAACTTTTTGAGAGCAATGCAAACTCAACACAAAGCTTACCCAATAGAACAGGTAAGAAACACTCCACACAACGTTAACCAC
The DNA here is from genome assembly GCA_964017185.1 of Rugalucina vietnamica. NCBI lineage: Eukaryota > Metazoa > Mollusca > Bivalvia > Lucinida > Lucinidae > Rugalucina > Rugalucina vietnamica. The sequence goes on from OZ024872.1 coordinate 42,685,281, forward strand.
AACCACCAGTGAAAAGAATATGGCCTGAAATTTCATAAGATACATAAAACACTAGAAAAAGTGCCTTGTGAGGCACGTATACCCCCGGCTGATAGCCACCAAGCCCCCTTCCCTACCCCCTACCTAAGCAATCCGGCAATGGTACCTATGGCCTAAGTATGAATGCGTTCTGGCAAGACTTAGTGCAGACTTACAGAAAGTTTATCATGGTATATATCATATAAAAGTGTGTCCTAGATTTTGACCTCTAGCCCCACCCCTGGGGACGGTAACCAGGATTTGGTGACATTCAATATGAAAGCAAACCCTAAAGGGTATCTATGAACTATATAAGAATACATTCCTATGATTGTTTGTTAAGATATGAACTTAAGAGAAGAAACATTAACATTGTAAACAGCACATTTTAAAGGTGACCTAGATTTTGACCTCCAGCCCCACCCCTGGGCATGGACCCTGGGGTCCGAACTCATGGAAACAAAGCAAACCCTATAGCGTACCTATGGTCCAAATATGAATAGTTTCTGACCATTGGTTCATGAGATATACACCTCTAGAGAAACTTTAACCAAAACTTTGACATAAATTCGAACGTTCCGGAATTACGAACGAAAAAACGAACTAACGAACGAACGAACATACGAACGGACAAACCGACGAACGGAAAAGCGAAAACTATATACCCGTCGGCATAAATGCCGGGGGTATAATAACATGAAGATATGCATGTAGAGAACACTATCTTTTCCTGAAAATGTATAGGTAAATAGTTTTACTCGTTTAATCTGCAAAGTTAATTAGTCTGATTTAGGTTGTTTGCTCGATGCTATTACATTTGCGCACATTTTCCAGAAATTTCGTTTGCGCACAGTTTTCATTTGCGTGCAGAAATATATACACATGGAAATAAGTTAGGAACACTTTTACCCCTTGGAGAAAGTTTGGAAAAATCCATTTTCATTTTTTCTGGCGATACTGAAATTTTTATCACATACATTTCATACTTTGGCCCAGCTACAGACCAATTCATGGAAATTCGCAACATTTTGTCTTTGTGCTACGGAGGATACAATATGCCATATGTGAAAAACTCCAATTTTACTGAATACAAGTTTGCCTTTTTGCTTATGCACTCCGCAAAACTCAATTTTTGAAAGCAAAACAGGAATAAAATGTTGAATTTGATCATTCTGAATGAATGAACGACTTCGGACCTAAAACTTCATGCTTCATCTCCAAACCAACGAGTCCTACAAAATCTACAGTTTGCATTGATTTCTCTGGAAAGCGAAATTCTTGGATATTTTGTAAATAAAGCCATAAAAGAATAATTCCGCTAGGACACTATAACCAGAACGCACATGCTTAAATTCCTAAAGGGTCATATCGAATATCTGGCCCAACATATACAACCTGCAAAATGTATACCCAAAGAACAAAACGGGGACATGAAACGTACCCCCTTAAAAGTATGGGCCTACCGCCGACAGTCAGTCAGAAAATAAAGAATTTATTATCAAAGTTCAACAAGCAATGTCTCAGCTTCATGCTTACAAAAAATTACGACAATGTGAGTTCAAATAATGAAGTTATCGTAAAGACTAGCAGTGCGTTTCTTAAATTAAGCAAACATTTTTTTAATCAAAGACGGCCGCTCTCCGCTGCAGTTTATGTTTGATGCTAATGAAGCAACTTTGGAGACTACAGCTTCTGACAAATTGTCAAAACATTCTTCATAATTTTTACAAAGAAGGATACATACAGTACTAAGTTGGTAGTCACATTATTACAGGTGTTCCCTAACTTATTTCCATGTGTATATATCATTTGCGCACATGTTTTGCATGGCCAGCTGCTGGTATCTTTATATCCAGGTACGATAAATAAAATATCAGCACTGTCACCCCTGTTCATCGACTTGGAGATGGTAGAGTTTGAATAGTTTACACAGCCACTTAAAAGTCAATTTTTAGTTTTAGTTTACTATATTTGTGCTTACATTTTGCGGCACTTTGTTTTGTTCATTTGGTATCATCATCACACACTCTCTTTATACTTTCTCAAGTTTTCAATTCATATATTTATCACATGTTCTGCATTGAATGTCATCTATCTAATGAAATGATTAAGAAAGATGTAGATAAGGGCTTGGCTTGTCTATACAGTCTTGCGAACGCAAACATACCATTTGCCTGAGAAAAGCCCGTGTGCGCAAATGAAACATTTACCTTGGGAAATTATGTGCACAAATGAATACGTTTACCTGGGGAAATTGTGCGCGCAAATGAACCAAATTCTTTCAAAAATGTGCCCAAATGTGCTGCCACCGTTTGCTCAATGTCAGTTGATACTGACTCATACTAACAATTAGTTGTAAAAAAAAACAAAACATGCCTTTATTTTGGGACATACTGCTTGCTTATTAAAATTTCATATAAACTGACATGCAACTTATTCAGAGTTCTCTTAAACCGAAACTCAGTGTCAAAATATAGCAAAAGTGAGCAAAGCTCACATACCCCCGGCGGTAGCCATCAGAGGTCATACCACATTGAGACAACATGCAGATTACAGAAAAAGGTATACATCTAGTCTCATCAAATGAATATCCAGGTGCACTGTAAGCTACAAAGATAGAACATCAAGTTATCTTCTTCTGGTGTAGATTTGTTTAAAATTTAAGAAAATTATAAAAACAAAGTTCTGAGACCTGAGCTGTATTATAGGAAAACCTGCTGGTTGCATATGTGAAAACAAAGATTTAGATCAGCTGCAAAATCAATCCCTCAATATTCTAAATCAGAAACTGCTTGTGTCTAACCATTTTGTGCTATATAGCCACATCTATCTCCAACCTCTTTGGAGATCCACAGTCTCCAAACAACAACAACAACAAAAAACTTTTGGAGATAAAATATATTCATAAATAATTATATTCACAATGAAAGGCTTTTTGGGTTGAGTGACAGATGGAAAAACATAAGCAGGAGATAGCTGATTATTTCTTACACAACACAACTTATCATTCCCAATGTTTGTACTAAATTTCATCATCCTATGTCAAGCAGTTCCTGAGAAATTTCCCTATTCATTGTACAGGAGTGACAGATGGAAAAACTACAAAATGGAAAAAAATGGAAAAACAAATACTAGCCATCTGATTTTCTCTTACACAATACACTTGGACACTGTCTAAATATATACAAAATTTGGAGAAGCTGGCATAAATAGGAGCTGAGAAATTTGTGATGGAAATTTCAGAGACAAAAATGGACAGATAAAGTGACTGATAAGCAGGAGATGGCTGATTCTTTCTTACACAATACAACTTACCATACCCAATGTTTGTACCAAATTTCATCATCCTACTGAGAAATTCTTGACAAAAATTTCCATATTCATTATACAGGAGTGACAGATGGAAAAACTACAAAGTGGAAAAAGAATGGAAAAACAAATACTGGCCATCTGATTTTCTCTTACACAATACACTTGGACACTGTCTACATGTATACAAAATTTGGAGAAGCTGGCATAAATAGGAGCTGAGAAATCTGTGATGGAAATTTCAATCAGAGAGAAAGTAAAATGGATAAATAAAGTGACCGATAAGCAGGAGATGGCTGATTCTTTCTTACACAATACAACTTACCATACCCAATGTTTGTACCAAATTTCAACATCCTATGTCAAGCAGTTCCTGAGAAATATTTGACAAAAATTTCCATATTCATTATACAGGAGTGACAGATGGAAAAACTACAAAGTGGAAAAAGAATGGAAAAACAAATACTGGCCATCTGATTTTCTCTTACACAATACACTTGGACACTGTCTAGATGTAAATAAAATTTGAAGAAGCTGGCATAAATAGGAGCTGAGAAATCTGTGACAGAAATTTCAATCAGAGAGAAAGAAAAATGGACAAATAAAGGGACAGATAAGCAGGAGATGGCTGATTCTTTCTTACACAATACAACTTACCATACCCAATGTTTGTACCAAATTTCAACATCCTATGTCAAGCAGTTCCTGAGAAATCTTTGACAGAAATTTCCATATACATTATACAGGAGTGACAGATGGAAAAACTACAAAGTGGAAAAAGGATGGAAAAACAAATACTGGCCATCTGATTTTCTCTTACACAGTACACTTGGACACTGTCTACATGTATACAAAATTTGAAGAAGCTGGCATAAATGGTAGCTGAGAAATCTGTGACAGAAATTTCAATCAGAGAGAAAGAAAAATGGATAAATAAAAGGACTGATAAGCAGGAGATGGCTGATTCTTTCTTACACAATACAACTTACCATACCCAATGTTTGTACCAAATTTCATCATCCTATGTCAAGCAGTTCCAGAGAAATCTTTGACAGAAAAAAAGTTTACACACACACACACACGCACGCACACAAACATCTTCACAGAAAAGACAAAAACTATATACCCCCTATATACTTCGTATATGCCGGGGGTATAATAAAAGCAGTACCATAACAAAAGCACATAATAGCTGCGTATTAATCACAGTGGTGCTCCCTCTATTTCCAAAATCTGAATGTTCCACATGCCTCCAACTCTTTTGCTTACCTTTGATTGAGTGATAAAAATTTGAGTAGACAATATGTAGCTGCCATGATGAAAAACATGAGAATAGGATCTAGAAGTATATGCCTGGATAGTGTCAACACTCCAGTATCTGAAATGTACAAGATACTGCTGCTATTGTGTGAGCCCCATCATGAAAAAGCCAGAATTTTGCATATGAGAAAACAAAGGTGCAGATCGGCTGTGCTGAACCTTCACTGCCACTCAGCGCCTTTGTTTTCACTGCATAGATAGTACAACTCATCTTCTACTTATTTCCAAAATTTCAAGCTTCAAGCCTTCAATGACTGTACAGACCAGTTTGTTTGGACAACGGGTCAGAACCCCCCCCCCCCCCCCCATGAAAGACCGGATTTCTTGCATCGCGGCTCATGTGGTTGTATGGCTCTTCATCACATTTAAGGTCAAACTAGCACCCTTGGCTGTTACTTTCTTTTTCCATACACGTATGTAATTTAATTCCCAATGCCTACTAATATGCAACATGTGTAATATAGCTATGAGAGTTTTTTGCAACTTATTTTACAGTCGGGTAGAATTCCCGATCGAGAAGCCGGAAGGATGTTGTATTTACAGGCATGCCGGTATTGATTATATTGCATTATGGGATAGTTTGCTTCCCGTTCGGGAAATTTTTGCACCGTAATGTGGGTACCTATGTTTGAATGTACTCGCGATGTTCAGTTTTGCATTAAATTTTAAATAACCTGGATATATTGATTCTAGACTAATATTGCTACAATTCTACCGAGGCGGATTTTTTCTTGCGGCCTTTAACAAGATTTAAATAATATCGAAACAGCGAGGTTTTTTATTACCTCGTATTTTCCGACATTGCTTCCCGATGGGGAAGTTTCAAAGTCTTCAACAGCCTTGGATACTTATGTTTCATGAAATGTGATTACGTTTGTGTTGGTATTTACGTCCTACTTAGCAACATATAGCATATAGAATTTAAAGAATCGTCCGAATGACTTTAATATGTCACTTTAGGTAAAGATCTTTGGTCGATTAATGGAAATGTGAAAGTAATGAATGATCCATAAATGTTTTGTGACGCACACAGTCCGTTAATTCCACACTAAAAACCGAGGTCAAAAAATAACTAATTTAACAAAAAATAGGAAATAATACAGAAAGAACCTATCGCAAGCAGAGGGAGCAACTGTTTCCCTATAGGTGGCCAATCAGTTACCAGGACTTGATATATGAAAACGTACATTAAAGGTGTATAAACACAACATTCATATCCAAAACATAAACCAGTAAATGAAATACAACAGAAGTATCGCATTGGAATGGTCAGTCATAACACGTAAGCATACCAGTAATATGTGACAATCGTACCTGAGATACATGTATGATGAATGATGCCGGGATGAACAATAGCATGTACTTCCTTGGACAATTTATATTCCAGAATTCATGATTAGCTCAATACAGTCTATGAAGGCAACCTTTACATTACGAAAACATGCCCATGTAATACATGTATACATATTTTTTTCTAAGTTGAAATTATTGAAAAGTATCAATAGGAAAAACAAACAAACAAAACAACACACACATAAATTGTGGGTTCACGATCAGAACGCGGTTCTAACAAGTACCCACAATCTATGCTTTTTAGCAAAAATACGTAAAACAGGTATACCCATGTATTCCCCAGTTTTACTATATAAAAGTGGGGTTCAACGTGGTATACTTTTCATGGACTTGTATTCCTGATGATGCATGCCTATATTCCAACACAAATCAAAACTAACAGTTTTTCGAAATAAATCCATGCCACTTTGATCAATGAATAAAACACGTCTGTTCATCCTGATAAGCTAGAATGACTAAACGTCATATTAAGGCTATTTTGGAGAGTGTAACCCGAGATGGATACCATCTTGGCGTTTTCTTCTCTATTTTTATATTCATTTATCTAAAAGATCTAATCTGTTTTGAAACTTTATGTGACAAATTATTTGGTCAATATTTTTATCGCTTTTTTAAAAGTGGGGCGTCCTTTGCTAAAAGGCAGATTGCAAATTAAGTATTCATTCTTTTTGACATTAAGTGGCATTTGGGTCGGACACGGGGTCAATGTCGGGTCCGCTTCAACACGATTTGGTTGCACGGTTGGTATAAGTATTGTTGTTATACGTCCTACTCAGCAGATATGGCCAAATTGAGACGGGACCTTGGTTTAAAGTCTCACCCGATGATAAGCATGGGAAAAGCCTCACGACAAGGCAGACGTGGCTTAAACCACTTAAGCTATAGAGGCTTTGGCATACGAATTGGAATTGAGACCTAGACAAATACTTATGATAAAAAAAGGCAATCTCTTCTCATAAATACAACAGTGTTTCTGTTTTCTTGCTTTGTTCCCTTCTTTCGGCATTGACAACTCTGGTTTGCCATATGTTTAGCCAGTTTTGATGCTAGACCAGCATACAGGAAGAGACTTTAAACCGAGGTCCTGTCTTAATATGACATATAACTGTTTGGTGGGACGTAAACACCAACACAACAACAAATAAACTTTTTGAAATGTGAAAATCCGAGGCGTTGCAAGACTTGAAACTTCCCCATCGGGAAGTAATGTCGGAAAAATGAGACAGTAAAAATGCTCACTGTTTCGATATTATTTAAAAAATGTTAAAGGCCGTAAGAAAAAATCCGACTCGGTAAAATTGTAGCAATATTAGTCTAGAATCAATATATCTAAGTTATTTAGAATTTAATGCAAAACTGTGCATCGCGTGCACATTTAAACACAGGTACCCAAACATGCAGCAAAAACTTCCCGAAGGGGAAGCAAACTATCCCATAATGCAATATAATCAATACCGGCATGCCTGTAAATACAACATTCTTCCGACTTCTCGTTCGAGAATTCTACCCGACTGTTTTAAAGCCACTCTTTTGCTGCTACTATTGCCAATGTGGCCTGTCCTGATCACTCCATATAAACAGTCCAGGGTAAAATACCCTACATCAAGTAATAATGCTGAGCATCAAGCAAGGAAGCTACTGGCAGCATTTTTCATGCCTTTGGTATGGTGTGGTCAGTCCGCGAACCCAAAATCTCTCAAAGCGGATGCTCTAACAATGAGCTTTTGGCTGGTCCACTGGATTAGACTAAACAAAGCATCCCCTTAAACCCCGCATACAGTAAATAATGGGTGTATATAATTTTTGCTTGAAAACATAGATTGTGGGTACTGATTCTAACCCGTACCCACAATCAATGTTTTGAACATGAGATCAGAAATTTCAAAATTTTTCAATAGAAATTTATCATTTTTCGCAGATGAAAAAAATTCTGTGTATAGCATAGCAATGAACTTACCAAACAAAACAAAAGATGAAGCTAATAGAGAGGCTGTCACAGAACGACACAGCAGCCATGTTGACATGTAGGTAAGGGGCACCAGGGCTCCTCCCAAAATACCACAAAACTGGAAACAGAAAACAGTTATGATTTTTTTTCTTTGATAAGTACACATGTAATCATATTGTATATCAATCAAAACAGTACTCTGTATGCCCAGCAAATAATTATTTCAACAGCTATATAATCATGTGTTCAAAATGTGCTAGATGCTATAAGATGAGTTTCAGCATGCTTACTGCAACATTATTAGATATCAGATAATTTAAGCAACATTCCTCTTACCATTCTCATACCAATATAACTGGCATCCCCATAGTCATCCCCTGGCTTGTCAAATGGAAATTCACCATCATAACCTGTCAGGTACCCCGCCAGTCCTATCAGCATCTAAAATCATATTTTGATTATTTGATTCTGAATCAACAATTCTTTAGTCATGTTGGGACAGTCAATTTCCTTGGTACCTTTAGAATTGGTACAATGGGGAGCTTAATTCAAAGTGCCTTGCTCAAAGACATAACATGCCAGTTTTACTGCTGGGTATCAAACCCTGTCTGACCTCTCACTCCAGAGACCAACAATACCCCTGAACCACAAAGCTCCACAAAATGATAATATTATGTCTGACTAATGAACAGTATGGTACAGACCAAGATTTTGCATTAATGCCTATTTCAGTAAATGTCTGTGCACATTCTAAGGGTATTGCAGAAAATGTGACATACATGTATTTGAAAGCTTAAGATTATACTTGTAAACTGGAAGTAACTACACCAAGAAGCTGCATCTAAGACTTTCAACAATAGAGAAACATCTGAAGTGAGGCAATGCATCCAAAAACCAACAAAATGCTTATGCGAAAACAAACTGCACAGCTGATCAGTGCCTTTGGTTTCGCTACACGGATAGTATACTTCCTCTACTTTCTAAATTCAAAATTTCAAGCTTCTATTATTAAACCTTCTTCTGTGACTGTACAAGCCAGTTTGTGCTGGACCTGGTCGGAAACCTAAATTGTTGTTTTTCTCGTGCGAAGGCTCAAATACCTTTCCAAGGGGTGGGTGCACATCAAAGAAGAAAGAGCGTTTGATATACCAACTTCCCATCTTTCCAAAATGAGTTTCATCCCAGCTGAAATTGATTGAATGTCCATGCAATATACAGAGATTTTTAAGGTTTTTTAAATGAAAATTTTCAGTAGAATTTTTTTTTATATTTTTCTTATTTTGCTCATCCCAGCTGAAATTGATTGAAAAATGCACATTCTTCTAAAACTATAGTGTCACTAACATCACAAGTCTAATGTCTAATGAAAAAAAAAATATGAAAAAGTCTGAAAATAAATAACAAAAAGGTCTGAAAATAATCAATGTCTGTATTCACCAGAGGACAATTGTGCTAAATACCTTATCCTCCTAAAATAAAGAGACTATTATTACATGTATTATTAAAGTCCTATTAATGAACATGTACATGTACCAAAGCATGTAAGCAGCAAAATGCACAAGGGACAAAATGACAGTAATAAGAATGTACATCATCATAATATATGATTGAAATGCTCTACAAACTAAGAGGCATCAACGAAATTACCTGATATGCAAACTTGGATAATTTTCTTATCAATAGTACCTAGATAATCTCTAGCTTATGAACTTAAAGAATGTGCAAGAGAATCTAGTACATCTGCAGTACACTGTCAGGCAATGGATTTTATTGATTGTTGGTGGGTTTCATTACAATTTGTGAGTTGATTTATTTGTTCACTTTGCTAGGACTATCAAGTATGCTTAATAAGGCAAGCTAAAAATTAGCTTGCCTTATTTGGCACAGTCCTAGTAAAGTGAACAAATCTGAAACTTTAAGCTTATAATCATTTATTATATATATATTCCATCCATACATGTGATATCTCCCGATCTTGGCGTATTTCCACGAATTCTAGATAACTTTCCCAACGGTCTTTCCCAACGGTCCCACAATATGCTTTGCCTTCCGATTTGCAAAAAAGTCCATTTTTTATGCACTGAATGTAAGAAAAAAAAATATCCAGGTTTCCATTTTTTTATGTAAAGTGTAGTATATAAATACGGTATTGGATTGACCCAATAATGCTTGTCACTGAGAGAATCTACCTCAAGTTTATTTATAGCAGTGCCTGTGTAATTAAAATAATTGTTTACAGGACGCATTAGGCAATCTGGGTGTTTTAATTGATGTTATGAGTTAAAAGAAGTGGATTATGATAAAAATTGACCTAAATTGGATAATTACATGTACATTCAATTATGGAATAAATAAAATTGATGTTATATTAACGGCGTTTGGTGAATTCCAACTGAGGTAAGCAAAATTTGTGCAAGTTTTATAATAAAATAAGTTTTATTGTTATTCTAAAATAATCTCCCGATATAAAGACCAAAAATACGAATTCAAACTAAAATTCTCCCGATTGGAGACTGTGGAAAGATCACATACATGTATGATTCCATCAATCCGTTCTTTATTGTACCATATTACCATAATATTGAAAATAATTACCAGATCCAGTTGGGAACTTCAATTCTATAAAGTCTGGTTGACAATCCTAACACTGTCATGAATAAAAGTAGTAAGTAATACAAAATATTTTGTTTTGTATCTGGAGTGTACAAATGTGAAGTATTCAAATATTCTCTTTTGTTTTGCGAGCTGCATTTCTCTCTTACAGTGTCTTTAGTTGCATCACCACTATTGCTATTATGAGTTTTTCCACTACACTTCTCTTCCTTTGAATCATTTCTTTCATAATGAGGAGAGCTGGGGTGATGTTTTGGTCCATAGCCCCTGGCCATTTGGTGGGTGGGGCTAAAACTTGTTTTATTTTCACGACTTGGTGAGGATCTGCTTGTGGATGAGACTGTTGTTCGTTTCAGAGGTATTCCAGAACTTTTCTCTGCCATTATCAAGGTTCATCGACAATCGTCAGGGCTTTGAGTACTATTTTTGAAAAGGCAGATAACATTACATTTCCTAGTTGCGAAATCTCACTCCGCTATATTACACATATGTTCCATATCTCTTCGTTGCGATCCCAGTTGGTTTTTCAATGGTGAAACGAAGTGTCGATAATTGCAACTTTTTCAAGATAAATCAAGAAGAATACACTTCACCGATGCGTTACTTACATGTTTATTGTGCTTTTAGAAAAAAAAATCCAACCTTTTCTGTCCGTTTTCAATGTACTTAATCATCCGTATATGTTCGTATGTTTACGCCGAGAATTGACTAACGGCCATTTCCTTATATGGAAAGTTAATTGTCAATTGATATTTAATTGATCAATTAGTATAATGAAGCGCGTGTTGCAACGTCACGATGACGTCAAACGCCACGCGGCGAAATCAAAATGGCTGACCTGATTGACGTCATTTGTAGAAATGCGTGCATATCATTGGACAAGGCCAAATCTTGACCTTTCAACTGGAATAAAAATTAATGTTCGGCATATGTGTTCGGCTCGTTCCGGAAACGGCCCCACACGAGTGAACATGATGACAAACAGCTGAAAAATGAACCTGTTGCAAAAAGGAGACACAGAATTTTGTTGAGAAAACTTGATTATTAGAAAGTTAAATGTGTGTTTCATCAAATAGCTAAGTGTTGGTGAGCATTTCTGTATATTAACAATAGAATTCTAGGTGAAACTATCGATGTGTAAAAACGGCTAATTCTCACCATCTTGATTTACGGATGGACACGAGGCTGCGATCCCAGTTGGTTTTTCAATGGTGAAACGAAGTGTCGATAATTGCAACTTTTTCAAGATAAATCAAGAAGAATACACTTCACCGATGCGTTACTTACATGTTTATTGTGCTTTTAGAAAAAAAAAATCCAACCTTTTCTGTCCGTTTTCAATGTACTTAATCATCCGTATATGTTCGTATGTTTACGCCGAGAATTGACTAACGGCCATTTCCTTATATGGAAAGTTAATTGTCAATTGATATTTAATTGATCAATTAGTATAATGAAGCGCGTGTTGCAACGTCACGATGACGTCAAACGCCACGCGGCGAAATCAAAATGGCTGACCTGATTGACGTCATTTGTAGAAATGCGTGCATATCATTGGACAAGGCCAAATCTTGACCTTTCAACTGGAATAAAAATTAATGTTCGGCATATGTGTTCGGCTCGTTCCGGAAACGGCCCCACACGAGTGAACATGATGACAAACAGCTGAAAAATGAACCTGTTGCAAAAAGGAGACACAGAATTTTGTTGAGAAAACTTGATTATTAGAAAGTTAAATGTGTGTTTCATCAAATAGCTAAGTGTTGGTGAGCATTTCTGTATATTAACAATAGAATTCTAGGTGAAACTATCGATGTGTAAAAACGGCTAATTCTCACCATCTTGATTTACGGATGGACACGAGGCTGAGAGTACATTCGTAATGGTGACGAGACGTTTCGCTCCATGGAGATTGTACACATCAGCTGAGTGTGCGAGTCTATACATTTCCTAAAATTTCTTTTTTGTTTATAATTGGGTAAAACACAGCCCTCTTCAAAGTGTATCTAAATACAGTAAAATTACTAAATCCCGGTATTTTCCGCTTACCTCGCCCACGCGGCCTGTCACACTCGTCACACCAAAAACAGCAGCAAATAAACATGATAAGGTTCCCTAGGTTAAGCCCAAACATACATGGGGCTTGGTACTTTCAACTTTCGATAAACTGGCTAGGCCACAGCACATTCTGACGGTGCAAACTAATTGCCGGGAATGTCCGGGAAGATATGGTCGGGATGAAGGGGGTAGTATCTATCTTCTGATACTGAGTCGATCAATTTCTGATCATCACCTCAGGTGTGGGGTGGTGGTGGTTCTGGCTTTGTATCTCATTTAATATCGATCAGAATTTAATGATTTTGCTATCAACATAAAAGTATTGCTGTAATCTCAATGATCATATAATCAAATTTCGTAAAGTTTTATTTCTAAATGCCATTTTTATGGTTTGAAATTTCCGGGAAGATCCGGGAAGGTCCGCCGGAAAATTGGGATAGTGATGCTTTCGACTCTGTATCTCATCTTATGCTAACCAGAATTTAATTATTTTGATATCAAAATAAAAGTATTGTCCCAATCTAAAGATCTGTGTAAAGAAATCTGGTAAAAAATTAGTTTCAGATGCCGTTTTTAGGGTTTGAAATTTCCGGGAAGATTCGCCGGGAAACTGGAGTAGTGGTGCTTTGGGCTCTGTATCTCATCTAATAATCATCCGAATTTAAAATTGTTTGCATCAAAATAAAAGTATTGTTCTAATCTATCTAAAAATTGAATAAAATGTTTAAAAAAGTATTTTCTAATGTTTTTATTCGGGTTTGAAATTTCCGGGAAGATCAGTGAAAAATTGTGTCAACACTAATATCAGTGTACATGTATGCTCATTGAATACTGAAAGTTGATTATGTGCAGTTATTTACGGGTCATTAATTCGCAATTCAATGTTAATGATCCGTGATTGGGACTAATTAGTTTGTTTAGCTCGGGAAGTGTGGCAAAAATTAAAGTGGTTAAAGATATCGGCATTAGCAAACATCGAAAATAAGAATATTTGAAAAATAGTTTTTTTTTTTTTTTTTTTTTTTTTTTTTTTTTTTTTTTTTTTTTTTTTTTTTTTTGTGAAGAAGTGTGAATCTTGTAAAATAAAATTAAAGAGCTCATTAATGTGTTCACTGCTCTAAAAGGATCTCAGTTTTAATTTTATTTGCTATTACTGCAGCTGGTGTTGTGCCGTGTGGCGGCCCTAAAAAGTCTCCCCGTACATCATCCATAGTGCAGGTTATATTTTCTTTCTTGATCCTTTGAGATCAGCGAGGATATTCTGAGAAATCAGAATTTTTTTAGGTTAAGATTCATTTTCTAGCCAATGTTTAATGTATTTGGTCCCATTTATATACTGTGACGGGATAGCCTCACTTGGAAAAATACGCCGGTGCAACGTATTAGCGGCATATTGAGTGCTTGTAATATGCAAATTTCAAACTCGAAACTTTGTGAATCGAGTAAGTGTTGAGTATAAAGCGCAGTAAACCACCCTTGGTGGATGAGCATGCTTTTCCATCGACGGGGTTTGCTGTGGCTTGGCTCGGCTATTCGTTACAATACTAATACTAATCGTTGTGTCGACTACCCTGTTGAAATTTAAAAAAAAAAAACAGTATTTTCCTTTGGCTCCATGTTGCCAAATCAAAAGGGTCACTGACGAGACTTCATTAGTCGAAACCGCGGTATGGCCCATCCCCTTTCTCATTAATGTGTTCACTGCTCTAAAAGGATCTCAGTTTTAATTTTACTTCATCATGCGATCCCTACGGGGGTAACAACTCCATTTCGTCCAGCTGCATATGCTGGGTCAACATGTTTCTGAGATTTCTTGTAATTAGCAACTAAGACACTGGGTTTTCTTCGGTACAATTTGGCTCTTGCACCTTGGCATACAAAGGAAGCTGCATGCAAAACATTGGTTCGGCCTCAGCTTGAGTATGCAGCTCCTATTTGGCATCCCTAAAATGACTCTGAGACAAAATGGTGGGGAAAGTGCAGAGGACAGCAGCCAGTGAATCTACAGGCGATGGATGAACAAGAGTAGCGGCGGCGACAAGCTGGACGAACAGCTGTTCGTGGAGTAATAATAATAATAATCTTTATTTAAAGTCGTTTCATATTTCAGCAACCAACATAAGCTCTGTAGAGCTTTTATTGCGACTATCTAAGAACATATGTACACTATCTACATTCAAGCTGTGGAAATGTGACTTGCTCAAGGCCACAACAGACGACGCCCCGGACGGGGATCGAACCAGGGACCCCTCGGCCCAAAGTCCGATGCGCTACCGACTGCGCCAGCCCGCTCCACGAGGATCGCAGAGTGGTCCTCCTTACCTTTCTTTTACAAGATTGTCTTGGGAATAGTGTATCTTAACAAAGATAGATATCTGACCCCAGCACCCAACTTAAAACGTATTAGGGCATCCCATGATTTACAGTACACGGGATATATGGCCTATAGTGATGCTCTGAAGAATTCTTTTTAGGGCCATCCCATTGTGGACTAGTAACCCTTCTTCAGTGGTCTCATCAAAGACTGCTGAAGAATTCAACGCTTTTATTCAGTTGAGGGGTTCAGAGGTATACGTTTCAGTATAGCTTATTGTAAATAGTTTTAATGGCCCATCCCTGGTTTCTCTATCAACTGCAGCTAGTCCATCTAACTGTCGTCTTCTGCACTTCTCCATCTCTGTATATTATTGCATGTTCTTTTCTTCCCAATACAATCAGCTGCAATAGATTTCAGTTTTAGATAACAGCTTTTCTCCAGTTTGAGTGAAAATTAACCAGAACTGTAGAATATATGGGTACACTTAAACAATCTGTTATTTGAATCCACTTCTCAGAAATCCTAAACGTATTCTGAAAAGGCAGAAAAATGGGTAAGCAGAAAAAAGTGTGGATTGCAATTGCAAACAAATAAAATTTTATGTTAGGCCTAGCTTGTGATTTTGGTGTTTCAATGGTAATAAATAAATTCTCAGATAATTCTCGGTTTTCAATTTTTTAGTATTTAAAGAAATAAAAAAAAATCAATTGTTCTTCCAATTGTTTGTGCAAAATTTTATTGTTTTATCACACTTTTTATCAAATTATTCAAGACTGTTCAAATTCAAAAAGCTAGGTTTGAAATTAGTTTTTTGAGTTCCTTACATATCTTACATTATCTTAAGTGAAAAATGAACTTGTGAGTATTGAACTTTGATACAACAATTTCGGGTGTCTTTGATGGTATAGCGTACTGAAATTCACAAGATACATTCATGTACGTATGCAAGGTGCCAAAAAGCGTGATCCGGTTTTTCTTGGCGCAGCTACTCGACGTGATCCGACCCATCAGATCAATTTACTGAAGTTATAATGTGTATTTACCAACGATACGCTTCAACGCCAACCACGTTGGCATGTTATCTGGGTTCATACATGCGGCACCTGTTTGTAACCGGTCAATCGAGTGGCTCGGTAGCTCAGTGGTAGAGAGCTCGCACGGTAAGCGAGAGACCCTGGTCGGGCCATGTTCTTTTCCGCCCCTGTAACATTTGGTTGCTTAGTGTGGGTCTGTGCTTGGGCTGCGAGCAGCAAAGGGGCTGTCTCGTCGGTACCGGCATGGTTCCCAGCAGATTCGGGCACTAATCTAATTAAGCAGGGGAAAAATGTAACCCGTGGATCGAGTGGTAGAATGCTCGCACGGTAAGCGAGAGACCCTGGGTTTGAGCCTCGGTCGGGCCACGTTCTTTTTCCGCCCCTGTGACATGTTTATTTATCCAGACCGATATTTTCTGAAGTGCCCTTACGTGCGGAAGTGGAACACCGCGGCTTGGAGTTTGTTGTTGTTGTTTTTGCAATTTTAGATACACTTGTTTAGGTTATGTGTTTTACCTTCAATTCCTCGTATTAGTACAAAGCTTAAGCTGGTGACGGGTACATATATACTGCAAACAAACCGGGTGGCGTTTAACCAGAATCAAGTGGATCCTAGTTGCCTCTTATGTCATCAAGAAGACGAAACTGTAGAACACTTCTTGCTTCGCTGTCCTGCTTTGGCTAGTGCTAGAAATCCTATAATAGACAATATACTCTCTGTGGGTGCTGGTATATATTCACCGACTAACAGTCCAGTTAGTTTCCTGCAACTAATACTAGATCATAGTGCTTTGAACTGCTACATATCTGATGGTTCTCATGGACAATTACATAGTATAGAATTTCACTGCAGAAGGCTGTGTCATGCCCTACACACAGAACGTTATAAACTGTTGTCTCTAGTGCCGAAACGTCAGAGGAAAGGTGCTAAGAAAAGAAAGTAACTGTAAATCCTAGAAGTTCCCAGAGGCAATCCGTTCCCCACATAAGCGGTTGTAAATAGAGTTCTTTTAGAGACCTTTTAAGCTGTAAATAGAGACTTTCCTAAGTTGTAAATAGAGTGGTGGAAGCGTGAACCATTTTAGAACTTAGACATTCCCCAATCTACTCCGAGAGGAGGTGTGCCGAGACGGGCAGAATTTATGTACAACAACAACAATATGGCAGCCAAGGTCAGAAAATTCTGCTAGCTCGTTTTATGCTCAAATTATGCTGTAAATAAAAATGTTGTGTGTTTGACGTTCTATGGAATCCATAAAGGGCGGATATCTTTATATACATGTGCCCTTATTAGCAGCTGACACAGCATATACGACTAAATTTTGTGCATGATAAATTATACTGCTACAAGTAAAGCTTTTCAAAAATATTTTTATCTGAATCTGACACGCCAAATGACCAAGATCATTTGTTTTGATTTTAATTGCTGTTTATTCTTTGCCTTTGAGATCATGGCAAATATTCATATAAATGCAGTTTCACTTATGAGTCACGACGCGAGAAAACCGGTTGTCGGGGTTTCCGACCAGCTGACCAGGTCGGACAAAAACCAGCCTGTACATGTAGTAACAGAAGAAAGCTAGAATCTTGAAAATTGGGGTATAAGTAGAGGAGGAATTGTACTATCTGTGTCTAGCAAAAACAAAGATGCTGATCAGCTGTGCAGTTACTACACAGCTGATCTGCGCCTTTGTTTTCTCATAGACAAAAATCCGGTTTTCTCACGATGCGGCTCATGTTTCAAACACTTTTTTGCATGATTCAGGCTTTTTTTCTCACTGTCCTTCACTTTATAAATGTTGAAAAGATTTAAATTTATAAAATCTGGCTTGATAATCTATATTAAATCTAAAAGAATTCTTTTTCTTTTCCAGCCAATACTGTATTCCTATTTCCGAAGTTCAGCATCTTGGAGAGTCAGGATAGGTAAAAACCAGAGCACTGATGTATGATAAGTTACTATCAGAATCAGAATAGTTTACTGGTGAAGCGTCTAATTGACAAAACCACACCAAGGGTGTACACAATGACGAGTCTGTTCTAGGCAGCTGCCATGTCTGTTCAGAGTTAGATACCTTTTCTCTCTAAGTCACTTAAATACAATTTATTTCTCAATCATTCACTCTGGTCTTTATGATATGAGATGGCAGATGTTCCCGCAGATGTTGTGACTTTATCCTGAAATTTTACTGTCAAAAGTAAAGATCTAACTATAAAAACATAAAAGTGAAGAATTTTACCACAAGGATGGTCAAATTTCTTGTAGTCATTTCTAGGCACAAAGCTTGAATCATGGTTTACTCATGAATATACTCACCAATAATGTATATTATGTTTCAGTATTGGCTCTTAAGGGCATTGACTATGAGTACAGAGCTGTCAATCTTATGAAAGATGGGGGTCAGCAGGTATACTTTCTTTATGTCCATCTTTTCTCCATTTTTCCCCCTGATACTGAGTCAATCAATTTGTGATTCATGTGAGTTGCATCACAGCAATCAAGCTGTGACCAAGCCAAAGACATTCTGCTCTGGGCCACTTTCCAAAGGCATTAAATTTGTCCCTTTCTCTAAAAAATACTGCTTTGTGTAAAGAAAAAGAAGCTACATCTATGTGCTGTACCGTAACCTCTTTAATGCATCTATATGTCTTTTATCCACAGATTCATAAGGTTGTTTTTGGAGAAAAATAATGAAATAATAAAACTGTTTAAATAAAGCACAAAGGCTTCATTTTTTAAGCCTAAGTTATCCCAAAACAGAACATCAATTATTATTTAATATGTTCAGATGTGTCCCCTGTTTTCAGCACTCAGTTGAGTATAAAGAGCTCAATCCTATGGAACAGGTGCCAGCATTTGTTGTAGGGGATGTTGTTCTTACTCAGTCAGTAAGTGAGCCGCTTTGTGGGAAAACCAACAATGTGGTTTCCGAACAGGTCCGACACAAACTGGGCTGTACAAGCACACAAGCAGGCTAGAGACTGGAAATTTTGGATTTAGAAAGTACAGGAATTGTACTATCCATGAGGCGAAAACAAAGGCGCTGATCAGAGCTGATCTGCGCCTTTGTTTTCGCAAATGCAGATTGTTGGTTTTCTCATGAGGCGGCTCAAGTTGTGTACACCTCAACCTCTTCATAACAAGTGAAGTGTCATTAATTATAACACAGCTTTGAATAATAACATGGTTCATGGTTATGCTAAATTTATATATCTTTACATTTTGCTCTCGTCGGAACTCAGATTTGATAGCAGACATGAAAGTTGACCAACAGAAGTGTCATAAACTTTATAAATGTTAACAGATTTACAATTAAATCTATTTTGATTCTGTTGTCAATAGTTGGGGGAAAAAGTTTTCTTGTCTATAAAACCAGCAAAATGCTTTTGAAAATCATGTTTGGCCACACTGAATTTCTCATTAGACTTGGCTTTATTAGTCTTGATAGCTCACTCTATATTGAATTTTATGCTTATTTTTAATGCAAATACCATCAGGATTGATTCTGTCATTAGAGGCATTCTTTGTGAAGAGTTAGTAATGAAAATATTCCATAGTCATTCATCTCCTGGTGGCTTGAAATACATGTACTTACAATAGAATGTATGCTAAGTATTAAAGTAAAGCTCCTTTTGATATGGAAGATTATAGATATATATATATCCTATAGTTTATAATTTGATACAATTTGACTGTACAGCCTTGTTTGTGTCAGAAAACATTATAACAGTTTCATGTTATACATGGATTATATTTTCAGTTGGCAATAATAGATTATCTTGAAGATATGTATCCAGAACCAGCCATCAATCCGAAAGACCCAATCAAGAAAGCACAGGTAGGATATACAATGTTCAGTACATTCAAACAGTTTATCATGAAATAAAATGCTAAATAAATAATATCATTCAGGCCAATATTTAAATTATATATGTTTCCTCTTTCCTTACTGACTTTTTTAAGTAAATCCATCAAGATTGTTAACCTATTTCTTTTTCCAGACTAATGAGTATGGCAAACAATTTAAGATTTAAAAGGATTTTGTTCTTTTAGCTTAGTGTCATACTTGCATCTTATTTTGATTATAAACATGTGGTAACAATTTACATGTGCAATAGAATGCAATCGTTCAAATTAAAAATAAATTATTTCAAACTGACCAACCTACTCATATTCATGGTATGGAAAAAAGGAAACAAAAGTACATGTATTTCTAAAGTTAGCCAAAATTGTGAAATCTTACTTAAGTACAAATCCAGACCACTGATATTATCTTAGCAAATTTTGGATTTACATGTGTCTTTTTAATTTCTTATTTTGCTCTGAAACTGGTTGCTGGTGCTTTTGATTTAATATCAGCCAAGTTCTAACAAGAATCAATCTACAGTGAAGTCTGAACTAATGTATACACCCTTGTGCACATCATGTGCTCGCCATGTGCACTTTGCGTGAGCTAAATCTGAGACATGAGTTGCACCTGATGTTCATATCAAGTGCACTCCAAGTTCTGGCACCTCTATACCCCTACATGTAGCTGTAGTTCACTTTGGCTGGTGTTTGATGATACCACTTACCTGTATTTGCTGTATTAGCAGTACAGTATAATGAAATGGTTTTGAAAAAAAAAAAAAAAAAAAAAAAAAAAAAAGTTTGCGCTATTTTAAGTTTGTCTTATTTTTATTTTTCTAGTATAATATCTCCTCTAATTTAATGTTCCTTTGGGGAAAATAAGCAATTTACAAATTTGTTTTCCTTTCTCTATGTTTTGTTCCTATTTCTTTTTTATTTATTAATCTTCTGTTGTCATTATTACTTTCTTTCTTTTTTAATCTCTCTTTTCTTTCTCTCGGCTCTGCAAAATTGTGTCAAATATATAATCCTATTCTGCAAGATTTAAACAAAGGAACGCATGTAAATGTCTATATACCCTAAAATTTAGGATTTTGTTTTCAGAACATAACCCAATTTTTATTTATTTATTTATTTATTTATTTATTTATTTATTCGAATCGATTGAAATCAGAGGACTGCAGTGGAGGTCCAAAGACAGCAGTCAAGGTTTGTCAAGTGAACAGAATCATTAATCATTAATTTCCGTTAGCCTTCTTTTGAATAATTTTAAGATCGATAAAGTATACTCAATATCTTATCCAGTACAAATTTGTTCAATAAAATTAAAGAAGCTCAAACTTCGAGGTTTATGGTCCTTTAATCCATTTTATAACCTGTCATAAAATATGAGCAATAACTCATCTATAATCATTCATCACAGTGGACGTGTCTACTGTACAATAATTCAATTAAAGAGAGCATTTGTTTTTACCTGTGACTGGTTCAGTAATTAATTGAATGGTTCTCAGGTAAATGTAGACTGGTTATTTAGACAGGTAACTAAAGGCTTTTCATGCTGGGAAGCAGATTAAAGCAAAAGATTTAAGTAAATCAACATTGAAAATAAAAAAAAAGATTTCTAATTATATTTATTATATAATGTTTTAGGAAAATGTAAAATGATTTATATCAAGTAAATAAAATTTAACAACATTCGAACATTCTATACAATATGCGTATCTGAGGTAAAAAGTAGCCAAACATTCTCTAATTATGACCAAACCGATTAATTGGTCCACTGAAACCAATTGTGAAGTGTGCCATATATTAACAAGGTGAGATAAGACATGTAAATCATTATGAAAATTCTTTTGTTTTACCTGGGACTGGTTCAGTAAATAACTGAATGGTTCTCAGGTAAATAATGACTGGTTATTTAGACAAATAAGATTTTCTTGCTGGAAAGCATGGTAGTTTTCAGAGAACAGGTGAAGAAAATTCGACAAAATAAGAAACTTGACAAACGTTCACCTGTTACAATTCATTCATTCTTTCATTCATTCATTGAAAAGATAAAATATGAAAGTTGAAAATAAACTAAAGTGTTTTAATATATTTATTATTTATTGTTTTAGGGAAATGTTATTTGTTTATTTGAACCATTTATGAAGTGTGTCTGATATTAACAAGGTGAGATAAGACATGTAAAAAAAACTGGACAAAAGTTCACCATTAATAATCCATCCATCCATCCATCCATCCATTCATTCATTCATTCATTCATTCATTCATTCATTCATTCATTCATTCATTCATTCATTCATTCATTCATTCAAAACATAAAAGTTGAAAATAAAATAAAGTTTTTAATTAATCTTATTGTTTATTGTTTTAGGAAAATGTAAAATAATTTATATCAAATAAATAGCATTTAACATCCTTTGAGCATTCTATACAATATGCGTATCTCAGGTAAAAAGAAACCAAACATTCTGTAATCATAACCAAACATGTTTAATTTGTCTATTGAAGCCAATTATGAAGTGTGCCTGATATTAACAAGGTGAGATAAGGCATGTTAATCATTCTATTAGCCGCTGAGCACTTTTATTGGCAAACAAACATACAGGATGGTACAGGTATACCTGTGTGACATTTCAAACCATGTTTTACAACATTTTAAAGCAAGAGAGAGAGAGAGAGAGAGAGAGAGAGAGAGAGAGAGAGAGAAAGAGAGAGAGAGAGAGATGATCTCTTTAATTTCCGTTAGCCTTCTTTTGAACAAATTTAAGATCGATCAAGAATCCTCAATATTTTATCCAGGACAAATTTGTTCTTTTTGTTCAATAAGTAAAGAAGCTCAAACTTCATGGTTTATGGTTTATGGTCCTTTAATCCATTTATCACCTGTCATAAAATATAAGCAATAACCCACCAGTGGGAGTGTGTCTCGTACAATAATACAATTAAAGAGAGCTTTTGGTTTTACCTGGGACTGGTTCAGTAAATATTCGAATGGTTCTCGGGTAAATGTTAACTGGTTATCTAGACAGGTAAATGTGTGAAATTCAGATATATCATATTATTTAAAATGCACTGAAACTATGGCGAAAACACATACATGTAGCTTGCTTAGTGCAACTTGTGCGCTCATTTCTTTGGTATACCTGTGTGACATTATATACTCCTGTCATGTCTTGAAACACAATGCCGTGCTGTTTATTTTTATTTATTTTAGTTTATATAGTTGCTAAGTTTGAATGCATGAATAAGAAAGGAAAATGATAAAGTGTCCCGTATAAAACCTGAAAGCATCATTCAAACCATGTATTACAAGATTTTAGCAAGAGAGAGAGAGAGAGAGAGAGAGAGAGAGAGAGATCTTTAATTTTGACACAATTGTCACACATTAAATGCATCCTATTATAATTACCTGTAAAATTTGAATGACACCTGAGCTAACAGCAAGTTCACTTTCGGCTCAGATAGGTATCGTGCACCTGGAGTTCTAGGTAAGTGCACTTGACTCTCAGAGCTCGTGCAAAGTAATGTGCACCTGAAGTTCAGAGAATGTGCTCACCATGTGCACTTTCTGTATACTTTAATTCAGACCTTACTGTACTTGTATGTTTTTGAGGTAAATTGCAAAATAACACAATTTAATCTGACAAATGACATGTATTACTGCCAGACAAACTGCACAAGCATGCTAAGATAATGTGATGTTACTTGTTGAAATGCAGTTTAAATGTTTTACTATGGGGAGTGCAGTAGCATACTGGTTTGTGTGTCTGAATCCGAGTCAAGATCGGGGGGTTCCAACCTGGGTTGCCGGGTTTTGTCCTTGAGCTACCAGTAATCAGATTAACTCCACATGGTGCTGGTTAAAACCCAGAAAGCAGTGACTCCATCCCCACATTACTGAAGAATTGTTGACTAGGACATTAAACCACACACACACAGAATGTTTTAAATAAGCCTGGCATCTTTTTATGGGACATAGGCAAACAGTATAGCCCCATATGTGATGCTGCAGAATGCGGAGTCCCATCTGGGGCTATTCTGTTTGCTTTGAGGAAATTCATCGAAAAGTGGAATAAAAAACCTAAAATCACTCCTGATGCCCCTAAAATGAAAATGGACTCCAAATGATAATGATGGGCAAGTCCATTCGTCATATAATGTGAGCCTCGACGCGAGAAAACCGGTCTTCGGGATTTCCGACCAGGTCCGACACAAACCGGGCTGTACAAGCTCAGAAGCAGGCTAGAAGCTTGAAATTTCAGATTTAAGAAGAAGAGGAAGTGTACTATCCGTGTAGCGAAAACAAAGGCGCTGATCAGCTTCGCGGTTACCGCGAAGCTGATCTGCGCCTTTGTTTTCGCCTAGGCAAAAATCCGGTTTTCTCACGATGCGGCTCATGTATTAATGGTATTTACAGGCTAGAGCAATGGCAGAATTAGTAGCAGCTGGTATCCAGCCCCTACAGAATCTTAGTGTTCAGTTCAAGTATTCAGATGACGCTGAGAAAAGAAAGGAGTGGGCTCAGTTCTGGATTAACAGGGGCTTCACAGGTATACAGGGTTTGGGGGTTTTAATTAAGGGGACCAATGTCCAACTCCCCACAGCTTCTGAGGACATTTTGACTATAATATTGAGGGGTATTTACTTCAGTAAACATAAGTACATGTATTTGAAAATTTTGGGGTCATCATTGACCTCTCCCTGGACAGTTTTGGGAGTCATTTGGAGGCCAATAGGGCCCAAAATGTTCATTTTTGTGTGTGGGAAAACCCTGAGGTATAGGTCTTACAACATCACTGTAAATCTAACTTTTTCATGAACTGATGATTTGTAGCATACATTACTTGCATGTTTAATCATGTTAAAAGGGAAATATCTTTGCCCACAGAATAAGCTTATATTTTCTTCATTGACACAATAATGTCCAAGAATATTCCAGCCTTATATATTGTTCCAGCCTTAGAGAAGATGTTACCAGCAACCTGTGGTAAATATTGTGTTGGTGACAGTGTTACTATAGCTGATGTATGTCTGGTCTGTTACAGCATTAGAGAAGATGTTTCCAGCAACCTGTGGTAAATATTGTGTTGGTGACAGTGTTACTATAGCTGATGTATGTCTGGTCTGTTACAGCATTAGAGAAGATGTTACCAGCAACCTGTGGTAAATATTGTGTTGGTGACAGTGTTACTATAGCTGATGTATGTCTGGTCTGTTACAGCATTAGAGAAGATGTTACCAGCAACCTGTGGTAAATATTGTGTTGGTGACAGTGTTACTATTGCTGATGTATGTCTGGTCTGTCAGAGAATGAATGCTGACAGGTATGTCCATTTTTTTGTCCATTCATAAGCCATATATATTTTGTTTGTTTATGTGGAGGCTTAACGTCCCAGTCAACAATTTTTCAGTCATGTCGGGGCGGAGCCAACACTTCCTGGGTTTAACCAGTACTCACTACTGTAGGGAGTTAACGTGTCTTGCTCAAGGACACAACACGGTGATGCCTGTGGGGATCGAACCCAGGACCTCTCGATGCGGAGTCTGATATATATTTTGTGGCATAGATGTCCATGAAATGATATTCTGTTTTCACCCCACTTTTATAGAGTAAAACTGGTGTGTACAGGGGTATACATTATTTCTTAGTTTTGCTATAAGACATAGATTGTGCGTACTCATTACAATCATCTTCATGAGGGGATAACCGGTACCTACAATCTATATTTTAAGAGAAAAAAAAGAGAAAAAATATCAACATTTTCAACAGAAAAATTTGATTTTTGAAGCTGTCATTAAAATCTGTATATTGCATTGTTGCATATTGATTTCATCTGTTTTGTTTGTTCTCCGTTGTGTTGGTTGTCTCTGGATATCGGGAGTGATATTTGTATTTAATAAAATAACATTGTGAGCTGCAGCATCAGAAAAAAACAACAATCTACATATGCGAAAAGAAAGGCGCAGATCAGCTGTGCAGTAACTGCACAGCTGATCAGCGCCTTTGTTTTTGCCACACGGATAGTACAATGCATCTTCTTTCTAAAATCCAAAATTTCAAGCTTCTAGCCTGCTTCTGTGATTGTACAGGCCGGTTTATATAGGACCTGGTCGGACGTTAGATTGTTGGTTTTCTCACAAGAAGTCTCAGTTCATGCGCGGATCCAGAGGGGGGGACCGGGGGTCCGGACCCCCCCTGGAATTTGAAAATTTTACCCCTCGTCTGTGACAAAAACTTACCTTTTTCGTTGGACCCCCTCTCATGAAAATTTCTGGATCCGCGCATGCAGTTTATTGAAATAACATAACGTTTACCTCTTACTCTGTTCCAGGTTTGGTGTTGATATGAGTAAATTTCCCATCATAACAAGGATCATAGACGAGTGTGGTAAACTAGACGCCTTCAAGAAGGCCCATCCATTTGTACAGCCAGACTGTCCAGAAGATCTCAAACACAAGAGCTGATCTCATGCTTATGTGCCTTTGTATGACACCCTGCTGATGTACAGATATATGGGCCACCGCATGGGTAAACCAACAATCTGCATAGGCAAAATCAAAGGCGCAGATCAGCTTCGCGGTAACCGCGAAGCTGATCAGCACCTTTGTTTTCGCTACACGGATAGTACTTTTCCTCTTCTTCTTAAATCCGAAATTTCAAGCTTCTAGTCATCTTCTGTGCTCGTACAGCTTGGTTTGTGTCGGACCTGTTCGAAAACCACATTGTTGGTTTTCTTACGAGATGGCTCATATATTCCTGGAAACTATAATTTCAATACACAGTACATTTTGACGCTTTTAGTAAGAACAAGAAAATTCCCTCAGTCTTATTTGAAAAATATTATCATTTCTACAGCCGTAAATTTTGCAATATTTCTGTGCCATTCTGTTGGAAATCTTCAAGGCCGGTTACAGCCAAAAAATAAATTGAAAGTGGTTGACATTACAAAAACATGCCCGTGCAATGTACAGAGAATTTTTCAGCAGTAAAAATCAAAACGTTTAATTGGAAAACATCCAATATTTTTAATATTTTGCTCAACAGAAAAGCTGCTATAAATTTGAACAAAAATAATCTGTGTGTGATGTGAGATCAGTTAATTCTAGAAGAAATTACTTAGAATAATTTGGCACCATGATAAAATCGCTAAATCAGACAAGTTAGATATTGATATTGGCATCCTTTTAACATACCATATTCATTATACCCCCGGCATACGAAGTATTAGGGGGTATATAGTTTTTGCTTTTTAGCAAAGATCTAGCTTGGGATTGTTGCCCTTCATTTTTCGCAAAATTTTGACGGAGTTATGGCCCTTGATTGACGTCAGAATTTCGTTTCCGGTCAATATCTTGAGAACAAATTGACAGAATCGGACCAAATTTTGTATGCACATCATCATTGACAAGATCTAGCTTGGGATTGTTACCCGTCATTTTTCGCAAAATTTTGACGGAGTTACGGCCCTTGATTGACGTCAGAATTTCGTTTCCGCTCAATATCTTGAGAACGCATTGACAGAATCCGACCAAATTTTGTATGCACATCAACATTGACATGATCTAGCTTGGGATTGTTACCTGTTATTTTTTGCAAAATTTTGACGGAGTTACGGCCCTTGATTGACGTCAGAATTTCGTTTCCGCTCAATATCTTGAGAAGAAATTGACAGAATCCGACCAAATTTTGTAAGCACATCAACATTGACAAGATCTAGCTTGGGATTGTTGCCCGTCATTTTTCGCAAAATTTTGAAGGAGTTACGGCCCTTGATTAATGTCAGAATTTCGTTTCCGCTCAATATCTTGAGAACGCATTGACAGAATCCGACCAAATTTTGTATGCACATCAACATTGACAAGATCTAGCTTGGGATTGTTGCCCGTCATTTTTTGCAAAATTTTGACGGAGTTATGGCCCTTGATTGACGTCAGAATTTCGTTTCCGCTCAATATCTTGAGAACAAATTGACAGAATCGGACCAAATTTTGTATGCACATCATCATTGACAAGATCTAGCTTGGGATTGTTACCCGTCATTTTTCGCAAAATTTTGACGGAGTTACGGCCCTTGATTGACGTCAGAATTTCGTTTCTGCTCAATATCTTGAGAACGCATTGACAGAATCCGACCAAATTTTGTATGCACATCAACATTGACAAGATCTAGCTTGGGATTGTTACCCTTCATTTTTTGTTAAATTTTGACAGAGTTATGGCCCTTAATTAACGTCAGAATTTTGTTTCCACTCAATATCTTGAGAACGAATAGACAGAATCCAACCAAATTTTGTATGCACATCAACATTGACAAGATCTGGCTTGGGATTGTTACCCGTCATTTTTCACAAAATTTTGATGGAGTTACAGCCCTTGATTGACATCAGAATTTCATTTCCGCTCAATATCTGGAGAATGAATTGACAGAATCCGTCCAAATTTTGTATGCACATCATCATTGACAAGATCTAGCTGGGATTATTACCCATCATTTTTTGCAAAATTTTGACGGAGTTAACAGCCCTTGATTGACTTCAGAATTTTGTTTCCGCTCAATATCTTCAGAACGAATTGACAGAATCCGTCTAAATTTTGTATGCACATCATCATTGACAAGATCTAGCTTTGAATTATTACCCGTCATTTTTCGCAAATTTTGACAGAGAACGAATTGACATAATCAGACCAAATTTTGTATGAGCATCAATATTGATGAGATCTAGCTTGTGATAGCCTGTGATAGTTACCTGTCATTGTTTTTTTTTCACCCTGCAAAAAAAGCTGAGAAGCGGGGCTATAGTCAGATTTTCTGACAATTCTAGTTCCGTCTGTTTGTCTGTCTGTAAACTTTTTTTTGTGTCAAAGATTTCTCAGGAACTACTTAACCTAGAATTTTAAAATTTGGTACAAAGCTTGGGTATGTCAAGTTGTATTGTGTATTTCAGCAGTGTTAGAAATAAGACTGATACAGTTACTTGTCCGAGGGGCAACCTGAGAGTGTTTTGAACTTGCCCCATGGGATTCGAACTTGCCCATACTAAAACGCTAATTTTCACGAACAAAGCTATATTTTGGTTTTTAGTTTTGTATAAGTTAAATAGCTGTTTCAAGATTATTACACTGCTATCAAGAGATAAAAAAAATGTTTTAATAAGTAAAACTACTTGAACAAAATTATTTTTCTGGAATTTTAGGTTGTCCAGGGGGCAACCTTACAAATCAATCAGCTTGCCCCCAGCAATTTCAACCCGTGGGGGGCAAGTGGGCAATTGCTTATTTCTAACACTGTTTGAGAATCAAGAATCACTGGCTTATCATTCTCTTTATTTATCCATTTTTCTCTCTATCCAAGAAATCTTTCCATTATATCAGCTCAGTCTG
Source organism: Rugalucina vietnamica (assembly GCA_964017185.1). NCBI lineage: Eukaryota > Metazoa > Mollusca > Bivalvia > Lucinida > Lucinidae > Rugalucina > Rugalucina vietnamica. Next base: position 42,714,489 of record OZ024872.1, read on the forward strand.
TATAAAAGAGTTAGAGACTTCAATTTTTATATGCATGTTCAGAATGACCAACTTTATTACTGATAAGAAGATTATTATTCTGTGGTTTACTTTTGTCTTCTTTTTTACTTTGTTTCTTTTCCCATCTGTCACTCCTATACAAATCTGCACCTTTTTGTGTCAAAGATTTCTCAGACACTACTTAACCTAGAATTTTAAAATTTGGTACAAAGCTTGGGTATGTCAAGTTGTATTGTGTATTTGAGAATCAACAATCTCCGGCTTATCATTCCCTTTATTTATCCATTTTTCTTTCTTTCCAAGAAATTTTCTGTCAAAGATTTCTCAGGAACTACTTTACCTAGAAGTTTGAAATTAGGTACAAACCTTGGGTACCTCAAGTTGTATTGTGTATTTGAGAATCAGCTGTCTCAAGTTTATCAGTCCCTTTATTTATCCATTTTTCTTTCCATCCAATAAATTTTCCATCATATCAGCTCAGATTTCTCAGGAACTACTTAACCTAGAATTTTAAAACTTTGTACAAAGCTTGGGTATGTCAAGTTGTATTGTGTATGTGAGAATCAACAATCTCCAACTTATCATTCCCTTTATTTACCCATTTTTCTTTCTATCCAAAAAACTTTCTGTCAAAGATTTCTCAGGAACTACTTTACCTAGAAGTTTGAAATTAGGTGCAAACCTTGGGTATCTCAAGTTGTATTGTGTATTTGAGAATCAGCTGTCTCAAGCTTATCAGTTCCTTAATTTATCCATTTTTCTTTCCATCCAATGAAATTTTCTTTTTCACCTCAAAGTGGTATGACCTCTGATGTCTATTGCCGGGGGTATGTGAGCTTTGCTCACTTTTTGCTATATTTTTAATTAGCGCACATGCTCCAATAAGCGCACACCCTGGTGAATTCTGAAAAATATGTGCATAAGCGCACACTGCTCGACTAGCATATTGGTATTTTGCACAAATTTTAGACATTACTACCTCATTAAAACTTATCCTTTAATGATCAAAGAACATTTTGCAACAATTGGAACACTTATATGACATCACCATTGATATTTTTGTCATGGTTATTTCAGGTGTTTTATGTTGTTTTCAATTTAGTGTGTGCTTATTAGAACGATATTAAGTTAACTTAAAAATAATTTTGAAAAGTTAAGTGCACTGTGCGCTTATAAGAATGAATACAATATTTGAAACCTATTTGAACTTTATTAGCTCACCTGAGCCGTCAGGCTCACAAGGTGAGCTTATAGTATACCCATGCTCCGTCGTCCGTCCGTCCGTCGTCCGTCCGTCCGTCCGTCGTCCACCATTTTCAAAGATCTTCTCCTCTGAAACCGCTTGGCCAATCAAAGCCAAATTTTACATGAAGCATCTATGGGAAGGGGGAACCAATGTGTATATAAATAATCCAGGTCACATGACCAAGATGGCCGCCATGCCCATATATGGTAAAAACCCTTCAAAAATCTTCTTCTCCGGAACCACTGGACCGATTTCAACCAAACTTGGCATGAAGCATTAATGGCTCAAGCACTACAATGTATATATAAATCATGACCCTATGATGACCTTGACCTATTTTACGGCAAGGTCAACATAGGTCGCGAATGCATTTGAATGGGAAAAATTGTTATATTGTCATTTAAAGGAAAAATCTTGCAGACAATGAGCAGTAGGACTGAATATTAATGATTCTGAAAAAAATTGGGCACCAGGGGCTCATCCGCCCCCACCCCGGGGCAATATACATGTATATCTCCATAATATTCAAACATCTTCTCCTCTGAAACCGCTTGGCCAATCAAAGCGAAATTTTATGTGAAGCGTCAATAGGAAGGGGTAACAAATATGTATATAAAAATCCAGGTCACATGACCAAGATGGCTGCCATGCCCATATATGGTAAAAACCGTTCAAAAATCTTCTTCTCCAGAACCGGTTGACCGATTTCAACGAAACTTGGCACGAAGCATCGATGGCTCAAGCACTACAATGTATATATAAATCATGACCCTGTGATGACCTTGACCTATTTTACGGGAAGGTCAACATAGGTCACCAATGCATTTGAATGGGGAAAACTTTTAAAATGTCATTTAAAGTGAAAGTCTTGCAGGAAATGGGCAGTAGGACTGGATATTAATGATTCTGAAAAAAATTGGACCCCAGGGGCTCATGTGCCCCCACCCCGGGGCAATATACATGTATATTTGCATAATATTCAAACGTCTTCTCCTCTGAAACCGCTTGGCCAAACAAAGCCAAATTTTAAGTGAAGCATCTATAGAATGGGGGAATCAATGTGTATATAAATAATCTAGGTCACATGACCAAGATGGCTGCCATGCCCATATATGGTAAAAACCCATCAAAAATCATCTTCTCTGAAACCAATAGACTGATTTCAAGGAAACTTGGCGTGAGGCATCGATGGCTAAAGTACTCTAATGTATATATAAATCATGACCCTGTGATGACCTTGACCAAGTTTATGGCAAGGTCAACATGGGTTGCCTGTACATCTGAATTGGGAAAACTGTTAAAATGTCATTTGAAGGAAAAAGCCAACAGGAAATTGGCAAATGGACAGAATATTGAAGATTCTGAAAAAAGAAAATGGCCCAAGGGCTTATCTGCCCCTGCACTGGAGTTAAATACCATAATATTCAAACATGTTTATTGGTATATGCAGCTGATCTCAGGTGAGCGTTTACAGGACCATTGGTCCTCTGGTTGATCATATGATACATGTTTTCAAGTCTTCTATACACAATTTTGTTTGTGATGAAATGATATTTTTTACTTAACCCTATTTGAGTGGTTCTGTGTTTTGTTCATAGGCAGTTTTCTGTTGCCTCTTGTTGTATACATATAAGCATACATGTGATACATCTGAAAAGCCAAATAGGGAGATTTACTTTTCAAAATAGGGAGAATGATTAAACAAAGAAGGAAATTCTTGATTTCAAATAGGGAGATCTGAAATTTGAAATAGGGAGATGTATAAGTTATATAGGGAAATTTTGAAATTCCAAATAGGGAGATTTGCTCAAAAATAGGGAGATCCCTCCGAAATAGGGAGATATCACATGTATGATATAAGTCTCACAAATAATTGTGCCGCCTCGTGGGAAAACCAACCACGAGGTGGCTCAATTCTGACTTTTTAGTCTCCATATGATTAAAACAGTTGTGCAGAGGGTTTAAAAAAAATAAATCATCAAAACATCCTATAATGTCTGTTTCATTTGTTTTTTGATATTATACACTGCCAGTATGACACAATTTTGAAACATTCCTTTGATATCAATTAGCATTTCTATACATGTATTTGATCTTTTTTATCATAATTAAATACTAAACAGATTATATATTCTCCGTTTTGTTGTTACTCATTTTTCCTTGATGCTTGGCTTTTGAAATTTGCAAGGGATAATCAGTCATTTAGTGCTGAGTTTATATACAACACATGTACATGTATTTGTGAAGGCAGTGAGTTTAACCCAAAGCCAAACGTCTTGAGTAACAGTCAAGTATGATAGCTTATATTGCGTACCATTATTACTGCTACATGGATAGTTAAATTCCTTTTCTTCTTATATGCAAACTGTTAAGCTTATGGCTTTCTTCTGTGGCTGTACATGCCGGTTTGTGTCAAACCTGGTCGGAAACCCGGAAGACTGGTTTTCTTGCAGCATGGTTTACTTGATGTTGCACTGACACTCATGTAGCATTAAGAGTATAACCATTCCATGTACATTGTTTACAGTTTCTATACATGAAGATCAAATTTGTGTTTATCATATATATATATATGATACTCACCCTCAGTGGCAAAATCTATCATTTGAAACTCATATTCTCAGTCCTGTTTGTTCATCAGCCTGATGGTAGGGGGTAGTCTCAGACTGAGATCGCAGAGGTTCTAATCCTTGAAATCCCTCCTAGGGTCCTTAACTCGCAATGATATTGTTTAAATGGAAATGGTGGCTCCATCCCAGCATGATTGAAATCTTGGTGACTTGTACATTGATTGCCAAAATAGCAAATTCTATGATATTCCCCGTCACCAGGCACCATGTTCATTTTAATTTCATTTTAACAGTCCTGCCATTGTGTGATTAGGCAGGTTTTTCATGGGAAGAGGTGCTGTGAAGGCAGTGTTGCACAGCAGTCAGAGTGCTCAGATATCATTTGAAATTATCTCGCTTGTGACTGCTACATCCAGTGTGGGGTTAGGCCACCCCGGGGCTCTTGGGACAAGTAAAGTTCTGCTTGTGGGTTAGTCTGGCGGGTCAGCCGTCAAAATGAATTTTTGATAACTGATTTTTATCAAAATGAACCACTGGGTATGATACTTCATTTTGACGGCTGACCAGTCAGACTACTTGTGGGTGTTTTCTCACCCCACCGACCGATTGAACCTGTCTCATAAAATTGAAAAGTACCTTAAAAATAAATAGAATTGGTAAAAATTAATAATGATTCGCGAAGTCCCTCTAGGCGGTGAGCTCTCACAGGCTGGATTTGTCAAAGTGGATATTATTACCTCCCCTGATAGATCTTCAAGCAAATTCTGAGCCTCCATGATAAAAAATTCATCAAGACGATCAATTATTTATTTTTTTGCATTAAAAGGTGGGTTAAGCATTTGAAATTATTGTTTAAAACATGTTGAATATATTCTCCATTACTCCTTCTTGCTCTGAAATGAATATGCGGTCAGAAAATACATAAATTACCCAGTTTTACTCATCGTTATACTTCGTGACCTCTCAACTGTCAAACGGTAATCATTTATTTAGGTCATAAAAATGCGTGATTAGCTGTAAGTGTGCGAATTCTTTCTCGTTTTGCTCCCTTTCAACTGGGCAGGTGAATATGAATGTAAGTTTTTGTAATTAACAATGTAATGCACCTTTCAGCACGTCCCCACCCAACGCCAACGGGGCAAGGGTGGGGAACGGGACTGGCGCAGGCTGATTTTGGTCTGCACTATAGCTCATTGCAAATAAGATATGCCATAAATTCACATATTTTGTATTTGGTCCCTCTATTACCTGGTCCCTAAATTATAGCCCTTAATGGTCCCGGAGGGACCAGGTCCCTTGGTCCCTTGGTCCCTCAAGAAAAGTCCCTAAATTATACATTACCCCGGGGGGATGGGGATTAAGATTTTTCAGCTTTAAGCAGGCCCAGGAGAAGTCACAAATCGAGGTACTGTACTAAGATTATGGTTTTGAACCTAGATCTTGGTTTGAAAAATATGCACAAGTGTAAACGATGTTCCGTGTACGAAAAGTTCATGAAAATTGCATACCGGTTCCCAGTGTTGATATGGGAGTGAAAATATTTCAGTGAGGAATTTTTTGCAAAAACCTAGATATATTAATAAAAAATCGGACAATATTGAAATAAATGTGAAAAACTCAGGCCATACATGTGATACCTCCCTCATCATCAGGGAGACTCCAGGAAATGAGCCATAAAACTGATCGAAATTCTACTAAAATATACCTATTTTTCAAGCAAAAATCAAAATCTCCCTCAAATGGATCAGGATTTTTCCTATATATTCTAGACATTTTTCAAAAACCTCCCTGAAATGAAAGAAAAATCTCCCTGAAGCCCCTTTTCAACTCATCACATGTATGTCAGGCGGGTAAATACTTCACATTATACATTTTTTTACCTTCTTTGACTCGGCTTTATCTCTTTCGACATTTTCCCGATTTTTTTTTTTACAAAAGGTCGCTTAGGTACTGAAAAAAAAAAACATTGCTGTCAGCTTCCGAATGTATGGAGGACAATAAAAGCAATCAGTCGAACCAAAAAAATGAAAACAAGAAAAACACAGGATATACAGGATGATCCGAGTCTTTGCTGGCCCATGGACATATACCTTCTGTAACCTAGTAGATTATATATTCATGTCTGGCAGCACATACTTATTGTAGGAAATGTCATACTGCGGCTCATCTTTTAGCATAATAAATAATGCATAATGTCATGTTTTTCTTGTTATACCCCCGGCATTTATGCCGAGGGGTATATATAGTTTTCGCTTTTCCGTTCGTCCGTTCGTATGTTCGTTAGTTCGTTAGTTCGTTGGTTCGTTAGTTCAGTTGAAATGTCAAAGTTTTGGTTAAAGTTTCTCTATTGGTGTATATCTCATAAACTAAATATAAGAAACCATTCATATTTGGACTATAGGTACCCCATAAGGTTGGCTTCATTTCTATGGGTTTGGACCCCAGGGTCCATGCCCGGGGGTGGGGCGAGAGTTCAAAATCTAGGTCACCTTTAACTTACGTCAAAGTTTTGGTTAAAGTTTCTCTTTTGGTGTATATCTCATGAACCAATGATCAGAAACCATTCATATTTGGACTATAGGTACCCTGTAGGGTTGGCTTTGTTTCTATGGGTTCGGACCCCAGGGTCCATGCAAGGGGGTGGAGCTAGAGTTCAAAATCTAGGTCACCTTTAATTTTCATCAAAGTTTTGGTTAAAGTTTCTCTATTGATGTATATCTCATACACCAATGGTCAGAAATCATTCATATTTAGACTACAGATACTTTATAGGGTTTGCTTTGTTTCCATGATTTCAGACCCCAGGATCCATGCCAGGGGGTGGGGCTAGAGTTCAAAATCTAGGTCACCTTTAAAATGTTTTATTGCACAATGTTTTCTTTTTTTTTTTCTTGGTCCATATCTTAACATTACACTCATAGTAATGTATTCCAATTTCGATCATAGATATCCTGTAGGGTTGATTTTTATTTCATGGCACCAGACTCCAGGGGTGGGGCTAGAGGTCAAAATCTAGGACACCTTTATATACATATGTTGTAATATGATAGCTATTAGAAATGTATATTATGTAGGTCTGTATCTTGACAACCACTTGTCAGAAAGCATTCATACTTAGACCATAGGTACATGTACCATGTTGGGTTCAGACCTTTGGGTCCATGTCCGTGGGGTGGGGGTGGGGGTGGGGTTGGGGGGCTTGTCTTCAAGATTGTGTTCAAGATTGAGGACATCAATACTTTTTTATTATTAATTTTTGTATTAATTTTTTGTTTTGTTTTGTTTTGGAATGGCATTCTATTTTCATTTTCCATCTAGGACTGAGGACCTGACCCTCAATGTCCGCGATTAAGTCCTAGATGGAGTACACAAGTCAGCTCTGTGTACTGCTGTAAAGTAGATCTGTAGTACTCTAAAACTACACAACCTCATGTCTATGGGCAAACTGCTTTAGAACACACATTTCTCAAATGTACAATGTATTTGATAAAGGTATTGTCTTTCGTTTGGGATTTGAGGTTCAATGTTAGGGCATGTGCATGTGCTGGGTGGTTGAGGGAGGGAGAAGGCGGGCTGGGTGACTACCAGCCGGGGGTATACGTGCCTCTCAAGGCACTTTTTCTAGTTTTCATTTTTTTGGTTCGGCTGAATGCTAACAGTGGCAGATTTAGAAAGGGTTCAGTAGGTTAGCTCAAACCCACATTACGAAAAGTTGCCCATGCAATATACAGAGGTTTTTTGAGCTTTAAAAATTGAAAATTTTCAGCGGAAAAATGTTGATATTTTCCTTATTGTTGCTCAAAACATAGATTGTGGGTACACGTTAGAACTGCCTTGCCGAGTACCCACAATCTATGTTTTGAAGTAAAAATAAGAAAAATAGGTATACCCTGCATACCCCAGTTTTGTTTTATAAAAATGGGGTTTAAGGAGGTATACATTACACGGACATGTTTTCCTGATGAGCTCTGGGACCAGAGTGTCTGCACAAAATCCATGATAGGGGGTGTTGCAGTATATGGAATAGATAGATAGCCCAAATTGTTTCAATTTGATGTGTATGATATATTAACAAATTGTGAAACTGAGTACAACAGAGCCTTGGTATCCTGGTCGTGTATGGTAAGAAGTTGATCAACTCAGTACACAGTAAAAAAAAAAAGAAAAAAAAAAAAGAAAAGAAAGACATAAGGTGTTAGGCAAATCATAACCTCCAGCATCATCTTGCTCCCTGTGGCATACATGCTTAGCACAGGACATGATAATCATGGGTCAGTTTTCGATCCTGTCTCCTCTAGTCTTTCCAGTGAGTCTTTAATAAGATATAACAAAGTTATGTCTTTGTATGATCTTATCTGTTGGTGGGACATTAACCCATATTTGACGAATGGACTTTCCCACCATTATCATTTGGATGAGTCCACTTTCATTTTTTGGGGTTTTAGGAGTGATTTTTTTTTATCTCATTTTTCGATGAAATTCCTTTAAGCAAATAGAAAAGCCCCAGACGCCCAGCATTCTGCAGCGTCACATCTGGGGCTATTCTCTTTGCCTATGTCCCATAAAAGGGACACCAGGCTTAAATGAAGTAAATAGCAGCTTAACCCCATAAATAGTTTACATGCTCTTTTGGCACTTTGCACTTGGTATTGATCAGAATAATCATGAAACGCAGCAACAAGACAGTTAACAAGAATATTAAAATATATTTTATTTAAGTTTGACCCACTGTGAAATTAAAGAAGTGTAGATCTAGCTGACTTGTTAAAAATGTGGACCAAACTGGCATTTAAGTATGGTATTTCACTTTCTTAATATATTGATAACCTGTCCCACTACTGAGGCCAACACCGTACCTATGCCTTTTGACAATTTTGACAATCTACTTCTTCAATCAAAACCCATAAATTGACATTTGAGCCGCATCGTGAGAAAACCAGATTTTTGCCTATGCGAAAACAAAGGCGCAGATCAGCTTCGCAGTAACTGCGAAGCTGATCAGCGCCTTTGTTTTCGCTACACGGATAGTACAATTTCTCTTCTTCTTAAAACCGAAATTTCAATCTTCTAGACTTTTTTTGAAACTGTACAGGCCGGTTTGTGTCAGACCTGGTCGGAAACCCCGAATACTGGTTTTCTCGCGTCGCGGCTCATTTTGTTTTCTTCTTTAATTGCAGGCATTAGATTGATCATCTGAGAGAAACTGAAAGTTGCCACTAGAGATAAAACAGAATGATAGATTTCTTCTCCCTTGCCATACTACTCGGTGTCTACGCAGTTATAAGAATCTTCCATCTGTCCAGCTTCCCTTCACCACCTACGCTGTACTACAGACAGGGTTCTGAGTTGGTGCAAAAAATTCTAAATGCTTGTCCAATACTTCATCAGGTGTAAGTTCAGAATATTGATGAAAGTCAATGTTATGGTGATAATATTTGTCGGCTGCAATGTAGCCTGTAGGTTTGAACAAATAAGGTACAATGTTGTACATGTTTTTTTTTGTGTGTTTTTTAAACTTCTGTACTGTACATTTAGCATTCAGCAAGGATTCTAGCACCCAAGCCAGGATAATGTGCGCATTCTGTTGTTGCAGTCTATATTGACCACTTTCACATCTAAACTATAATTTAATCAATAGGAAATATTATTACTCAGAGGGATTACCTAGTCATTAAGCCTTTGATGTAATAAGTCCTGGCATTGGTTGGAGAAAGCCTGTCTTTGATGTTTTCTAATAGGCTTACTAAGGTACAGATATGCCTATTTACATGTAGCTGCAGTTATATGAGCCACATCATGGGAAAAAGAACAATCTGCAGATGAGAAAACAAAGACGCATAGCAGCTTCGCGTTGACCGCGAAACTAATCAGTACCTTTGTTTTCACTCCACGGATAGTACAATTCCTCTACTTTCTAAATCCAAAATTTCTAACTTCTAGCCATCTTCTGTGCTTGTACAGATCTTGTGTCGGACCTTTTTGGAAACCATATTGTTGGTTTTCTCATGAGATCGCTCAAGTTGGCCTTGTTTGCAAGTGAAGTTTTAATCAGGAAAACATCTCCATGAACAGTATACCCACTTAAGCCCCACTTTTATATAGTGAAAATGTGGTATGCAGGCATATACCTATACTGGACAAATAAAGTTAGGGATCCAATTTACCATCAGATTTCAAGAAGATTTTGAACAGCAAGTAAAATGAAACATTTCATACCATCAAAGTGATTCATTTTGTAAGCTTTGTACACTTGAAGATAAAACCAATAACCTTTATCTTCAAGATGACTAGGCTTTAAGTCAGACTACCCTTAAAATGGAAGTGGTTTGAAATTCCCATAGAGAATTGATGGTGTGTATGTTTGCTCGTGCAAAACTTTGAAAATGTCAAGAAATTTCCGATCTTTTTTGGCTGGCTGACCTAAGAAATGATTATCATGCATTTTTAGCTCACCTGAGCCGAAGGCTCACAAGGTGAGCTTATAGGATGGCCATGATCCGGCGTCCGTCGTCCGTCCGTCGTCCGTCGTCCGTCCGTCGTCCGTCGTCCGTCGTCCACAATTTCAAAGATCTTCTTCTCTGAAACCGCTTGGCCGATCTAGTTGAAATTTTATGTGGAGCCTCCTTGGGTAGTGGCATTTCAAGTTTGATCGCGAAATCCAGGTCACATGACCAAGATGGCCGCCACGCCCATATATGGTAAAAACCCTTCAAAAATCTTCTTCTCCAGAACCGGTGGGCCGATTTCCACGAAACTTGGTATGTAGCATTGGGGACATCAGCCCATCGTAGTTTGATAAAATGATGACCCTTGGATGACCTTGACCTATTTTACAGCAAGGTCAAATTTGGAAACATAGGCTTTTACATGGGAAAAAGTGAAAACTATGGATTTTTTGAAAACTATTGCAGCCTGAGGCCTGAAAAGTGGTAGATGCAAACAACTAATGGAGTAGATGAAGGTATGTGATTAATATAGGTCAAGGTCATCTCTTGACCTTGGCCAGTCTGTTGTCCATACACACTTTTCAAAGATCTTCTTCTCTGAAACTGCTAGGCCAATCAAAGTGAACTTTTATGTGGAGCATCCATGGGTAGTTGAGATGAAAGTTTGATAGCAAAATCCAGGTCACATGACCAAGATGGCCGCCACGCCCATATATGGTAAAAACCACTCAAAAATCTTCTTCTCCAGAACCGGTGGGCCGATTTCCACGAAACTTGGTATGTAGCATCGAGGACCTCAGCCCATCATAGTTTGATAAAATGATGACCCTTGGATGACCTTGACCTATTTTAGGCAAGGTCAAATTTGGAAACATAGGCTTTTACATAGGAAAAAGTGAAAACTATGGATTTTTGGAAAACTATTGCAGCCTGAGGCCTGAAAAGTGGTAGATGCAAACAACTAATGGAGTAGATGAAGGTATATGATTAATATAGGTCAAGGTCATCTCTTGACCTTGGCCAGTCTGTTGTCCATACACAATTTTCAAAGATCTTCTTCTCTGAAACTGCGCAGCCAATCAAAGTGAAATTTTATGTGGAGCATCCATGGGTAGGGGAGACAAAAGTTTGATCGCGAAATCCAAGTCACATGACCAAGATGGCCGCCACGCCCATATACGGTAAAAACCTCTCAAAAATCTTCTTCTCCAGAACCGGTGGGCCGATTTCCACGAAACTTGGTATGTAGCATCGGAGACCTCAGCCTATCATAGTTTGATAAAATGATGACCCTTGGTTGACCTTGACCTATTTTACGGCAAGGTCAAATTGGAAACATAGGCTTTTACATAGGAAGAAGTGAAAACTATGGATTTTTTGAAAACACAGACCGAGGCCTGAAAAGTGGTAGATGCAAACAACTAATGGAGTAGATGAAGGTATGTGATTAATATAGGTCAAGGTCAACTCTTGACCTTGGCCAGTCTGTTGTCCATACACACTTTTCAAAGATCTTCTTCTCTGAAACTGCTTGGCCAATCAAAGCGAAATTTTATGTGGAACATCCATGGGTAGGGGAGAAGAAAGTTTTTTTAGCGAAATCCAGGTCACATGACCAAGATGGCCGCCACGCCCATATATGGTAAAAACCACTCAAAAATCTTCTTCTCCAGAACCGGCAGGCCAATTTTCATGAAACTTGGTATGTAGCATTTGGGACTCCAGCCTATCATAGTTTGTTGAAATGATGACCCTATGATGACCTTGACCTATTTTACGGCAAGGTCAATTTTGGAAACATAGGCTTTTACATGGGAAAAGGCGAAAACAAACTGTTGCAGCCTGAGACCTGAAAGTTGCTAGATGCAGACAACTAATGGAGTCATTGAAGGTAAGTAATTACTAAAGGCCAAGGTCATGTCTTGACCTTGGCCCAAGGTCATTTAAATATCAAAATTAAAATTATGGTTTTCTCAGAAATCACTGGGTTTGGAAACTATTGCAGCCTGAGACCTGAAACTTTGCAGATGCAGACAACTTATGAAGTCAATAAAGGTGTGTGAGTATTCAAGGTCAAGGTCATTTCATTATGACTTAATACTCCAAGATCAGGCTTCAGGTGAGCGTTCTCAGGACCAATGGTCCTCTGGTTAGCTCACCTGAGCCGAAGGCTCACAAGGTGAGCTTATAGTATAGTAGTCGAGCCGGCGTCCGTGCGTCGTTGTCGTCGTCTGTCGTCAACATTTTCAAACGACTTCTCCACTGAAGCTGCGGGGCCGAATCTTTTCATATTTCACATACAGCATCTACAGATAGGAGGAACGAATATTTGTGTTTTTTATTTCGATCGGATAAGAACTCTGGTTGCTATGGCAACTTGAAGTTTCCATTGACTTGTATGGAGAAAAAGTGGAAATTGGCATTTTCCGTTGTCAGGCTGGGGATATTTCAATTTTGTTTTTACATAAATGTTTATTGAGTAGTTCTTCACGTTTAAGGCAACTTTTGTAAAAATCACTTTATTCGTTTTGTTGCTATAGCAACATAAAGGGTAAATTTTCGAAAAAAAATATTCAAAAATCTTCTTCTCAGAAGCCGTATGGGGGATGAAGCTGAAATTTAGCATACATGCTTATGACATTAGCCTGTACAAAGTTTGTGTTTTTTATTGTCTTTGTCCAACTACTTTGGTTGCTATGGTAACTTGAAGTTTACATTGACTTATAAAGTGGAAATTTGCAATTTCTGCCGTTTCATTGAGGATATTGAAATTTTGTTTTTACATAAATGTTTATTGAGTAGTCCTCCCCGTTTTAGGCAACTTTTGTCAAAATCGCTTTATTCGTTTGGTTGCTATAGCAACGTAAAGGGTTAATTTTTGAAAAAATATTCAAAAATTTTCTTCTCAGAAGCTGTAAGGCGGATGAAGCTGAAACTTTGCATACATGCTTATGATATTAGCCTCTACAAATTTTGTTTTTTTTATTGTCCTTGTCCCACTACTTTGGTTGCTATGGCAACTTAAAGTTTCCATTGACTTATAAGACGAAAAGCGGAAAATTGCAATTTTTTGAAAACTATTGCAGCCTGAGACCTGAAAAGTGGTTGATGCAAACAACTAATGGAGTAGATGAAGGTATGTGATTAATTTAGGCCAAGGTCATCTCTTGACCTTGAAGGGTCTGTCATCCATACACACTTTTCAAAGATCTTCTTCTCTGAAACCGCTTGGCCAATCAAAATGAAATTTTATGTGGAGCATCCCTGGGTAGTGGGGACGAAAATTAAGTCGTGAAATCTGGGTCACATGACAAAGATGGCCGCCAAGCCCATATATGGTAAAAAACACTCAAAAATCTTCTTCTCCAGAACGGGCAGGCCGATTTTCACGAAACTTGGTATGTAGCATTTGGGACTCCAGCCCATTGTAGTTTGATCAAATAATGATCCTAGGATGACCTTGACCTATTTAACGTCAAGGTCAATTTTGGAAACATAGGCTTTTACATGGGAAAAAGTGAAAAATATGGATTTTCTGAAAACTATTGCAGCCTGAGACCTGAAAAGTGGTAGATGCAAAACAACTAATGAAAGTATGTGATTAATTTAGGTCAAGGTCATCTTTTGACCTTGGCCGATCTGTCATCTATACACACTTTTCAAAGATCTTCTTCTCTGAAACCGCATGGCCAATCAAACTGAAATTTTATGTGGAGCATCCCTTGGTAGGGGTAACGAAAGTTTGATCCCGAAATCTAGGTCACATGACCAAGATGGCCACCGCACCCATATATGGTAAAAACTACTAAAAAATCTTCTTCTCCAGAACCGGCAAGTGGATTTTCACGAACCTTGGTATGTAGCATTTGGGACTCCAGGCCATCATAGTTTGATAAAATGATGACCCTAGGATGACCTTGACCTATTTTACGGCAAGGTCAATGTTGGAAACATAGGCTTTTACATGGGAAAAAGTGAAAACAATGGATATTTTGTAAACTAATGCAGCCTGAGACCTGAAAAGTGGTAGATGCAAACAACTAATAGAGTAGATGAAGGTATGTGATTAATTTAAGTCAAGATCAATTTTGGAAACATAGGCAAACATGGAAACATGGGGAAAAGTGACAACTAGGTCTCAGGTAAGCGTTTACAGGACCAATGATCCTATGGTAACTATTGCAGCCATAGACCTGACACATTACCAAGATGGCCATCATACCCATTTAGGGTAAAAAAAAAAAAAAAAAAATCACTTGGTCCAGTGACTGTACTTGTTGACTCTCAGGTGAGCGATCGTTGCCCTTGGGCCACTTGTTCCAAAGTTTACATGAATTGGCAAAATTGAATTTTTTTTGTGGAATCAGTTCTTATGGACTTTTTATCACTGCGGTTTTTGGGGTGGTGTGGTTTAAAGAGCAGCTGTGCTTTTGTCAGATGATGCATGATTTCGAACTTGGTGGCATGTCAAAGAGCAATAAAAATGCTTATCCACCATATAAATAAAAACTCGATTAATTATCGATTTGCTGAAAAAACTTTTTGGCCAGTATATTTTTCTTATTTTTTTCTCCAAAACATACATGTAGATTGTGGGTACTCGTTAGAACTCGGCAAGGCAGTTCTTACGTGTACCTACAATCTATGTTTAGATGAAAAATATTTTAAAAAATTAAAATTTGTTGACTGAAACTTTAATTTTTTACACATGAAAAAAGTCTCTGGATATTGCATGGGCGTATTTTCGTAATGCTCTCATCATATGGTTCATATTATTATATTTGTAATGTTTGTATATTGCAAACAGCCTTGGAAGATTAATAATTAAGATTGCCTCATAAATGTTTGCTCATTTATTTGATAATATTTCCCAGTACATCACTGATCGGAGTAAGATATCTGACCAAATAAATTGCCTACAGAGCAGCATATCACTGCATACAGCTGTGAAACTATAAGCCCTACATTATTTATATTTTAAATATTTGGAAACATAGTATTAAATTCAAATAGAAGAAAAAAAGATAATACATGATGTTGCACTATATTTTTTTTTATATGTTTTGTGACTTTAAAAAGGGTTATTTCATTGTGTTTTTCTATTTGCAAATGAGGGCAAAATGTGGCCCTAATATCTGCATGCTTCTGGACGGACACAAGGCTGTTTCACAATGCCAAACTGTTTTCAGCTACCACCCTCCATTGCTATGGGGTAGAAGTGGTCATATCCAGACAATAATCTACGCCAAGATGGGCCGTATGATACCCAAGTTTCCGGAGGGGGAGCGCTTCCACTACACAATGCGAGATGGTGCCACCACCAGTTTTGATGTCTATGATCCTCATGAAAAGGGCAAGGAGGGAAGAGGTTTGATTTTTTTTTCTTTTTTGTTATTACATATTAATCCTAAAAGAGCATGTAATATAAATATAAGCTGTGTAATGCTGTTTTTAGGCTATAAAATTACTGTTTTGTTATTTGTTGGTTTTTTTTTCTCAAAAAAAAAATAAATACATTTGTTGTTGTATTATGCATTTTTTTTCTGGAAATGGTGTGTGCTCCTGTAAGTGGTTTGTTTAATACTTTGAACATTTGAGCCACCTCGTGGGAAAACCAACAATGTGGTTTCCGAACAGGTCTGACACAAACTGGCCTATACAAGCACAGAAAAGAGCTAGAAGCTTGAAATTTCGGATTTAAGTAGATGAGGAATTGTACTATCCGAGTAGCGAAAACAAAGGCGCTGATCAGCTTCACGGTTACTGCGAAGCTGATCTGCATCTTTGTTTTCGCCTATGCAGATTGTTGGTTTTCTCATGTGGCGGCTGGTATATAATGCTTTTTTTCTGCAGCATTGCTTTAACATTTCAGTTTCAGGATTGCTTAAACATTTCATTTGCAACATTTTAGGGTACATGTATCTTTTATCCCCACTTAGCCTAAGGATTAAAATTATTTTTATCATGGTTCTGAGAAAAGACAAAAAATGTTGAATTACTGCAGCAAGCTTTGATGCAGCAGATTTGGATTATAACTGAGTCAGTTTAAAGGCTTGTGTCTTAACACAGCACAATTAAGTTCATTGATTAATGTTCTTGTATGAAGCAAAAGTATATTTTACACTTCATTACGTAAACACGCCCATGCAATATACAGAAAAAAATATTGTTGTAAAAATGAAAATTTTCAATGGAATTTTTTTATATTTTTCGTGTTTTTGCTCAAAACAGAGATTGTGGGTACACGTTAGAACCGCCTCGGTGAGGCGGTTCTAACGAGTACCCACAATCTATGTTTTGGAGCAAAAATAAGAAAAATAGGTATACCCCTGCATACCCCAGTTTTGCTACATAAAAGTGGGGTATATGGGGGTAAACATTACACAGACATGCTTTCCTGATGTTTTTCAGCCAAGTTTACCCTATGCATCTGTCCTGGGATAGCCAACAGCAGTGAGTCAAGCTACATCAGAACTTTTGTGACCTATGCACAGACCCATGGCTTCAGAGTGGCAGTGTTAAATCATATGGGCGCTCTTGACAGTGAAACACTGACTGCACCTAGGATATTTACTTATGGTAGGACCTTTTTCAGTTTCATTTCATGAAATTCAATCTGATTTTGACCATGGTGTTTGATTAGATGTCACCAACATCATTGGTTGTACTAAGTCTTGTGATATGGCATCATTGATTTTGTAAAACCAAAATGGCCAACACTCAAGAAACATTCCTGCATTCTGAATGATTCAGTGAGTTTTTATCATTATTAATGTTATTTTCAATTAGTGTTTAAATGAAAGGAGAAATGCAAGAACAGTTATGATGACATATTTCATTGCATGGTGGCCTGGGGTTCATCCAACTTTTTCAAACCTTGGCAAATGAGCCACATCAGGAGATAACTTGATTTTTGCCTATGAGAAATAAAGACGCAGATCACCCGTGCAGTAACTGCACAGCTGATCATTGCCTTTGTTTTTGCTACACAGATTGTACAATTCATCTTCTTCTTTTAAAAATCCAAAAGTTCAAGCTTTTAACCCTTTTCTATGAATGTACAGGCTGGTTTGTGTCAGACCTGGTCGGAAACCTCGAAGACCGGTTCTGTCATGTCACAGCTCAAATGTTAATGCATAAAAAGTCTCAATCTGTATTATAAAGTTTATCTTCCTTAGCTAATATGCTTGACACATGAACTGGTTGATTGCTTTCAGGTGGTACTGAGGAGTGTGCATTGATGTTAAACTACACGAGATGTAAACTGACTCCCAGTTGATGGCTGTGGGGTCCAGCATAAGGGCCAATATCATTACAGCAGTAACTGTTGTTAATATTTCCCTGACTGTTTTCAGGAGGCACAGAGGAATATGCATTGATGATTGATAAACTACACGAGATGTATCCCGACTCCCAGTTAATGGCTGTGGGGTTCAGCATGGGGGCCAATATTATTACCAAATATCTGGGAGAGAACAAAGAGAATCAGAGAAAAGTTCTCTGCGGGATGTCAGTCTGTCAGGGATATGATGTAAACTTGTAAGAGCAATATTTAGATACAGCTCAACCTCTTTATAACAGTGTTTTGGATATAACAGACCATTCAAGGACACCAAAATATCGTTTTAGACCAACTTTATTATACAGTAAATCTGGAAATGTTTGTAAGAACCTAATTTTCGCTAATATGTGGGACTTTGTTGCCTCGCAAAAATAAAGTTCTCGCAAATAAAGAATTACTATAAACTTTATAGACTGTAGGAGTACTCATTCGTGTATTCAAAGACTGGCTTATAATTCAGAAATAACCAATAATAGTGTTATAAAGAGGTTGTGTACATTATTAAAAGAATTGAAAATAATTGGAATACTAAATAAGATATATTACCTGTTCTCGCATGTGGGAAGAATATTGATTTTGATTAAATAAATTGTTACATTAAAACATTTTTACCACCATGGCACCATTTAAGACGATTACAACCATGCTTACCAAAACTGGTCACTATTTGAGCCTCGTCATGAAAAAACCAACAATGCGTTTTCCAAACAGGTCCGACACATACCCGAGCTGTACAAGCACAGAAGATGGCGAGGGGCTGAAAATTTTGGATTTAGAAAGTAGAGGAATTGTGCTATCCATGTAGTGAAAACAAAGGCGCTGATCAGCTTCGCAGTTACTGCGAAGCTGATCTGCGCCTTTGTTTTTGCATATGCAAATGTTGGTGTACTCATGACATGGCTCATTTGTCAATTACCAGAGCCAAGAAGCACCTCCTAGAGTGGGCCCATCTGAGAAGGGTCTACACCTACGTGATGACCTTCCATCAAAGAAAACTTCTCAGGAATCATTACGACGTCCTGTTTGGCAAAGAAGCGACAAGATTGTATGGGACATTTGACGAGGAGAAGGTTTTTGAAGCGACCTCTTTAGCGGTTCTAGATGAACATTACAGCAGAAGAAGAGCTGGATTTTCTAGTCTGGAGGAATACTACCACTGGTGCAGCTCAGCTCACTATATGCATAATGTAAGTCATTGGGAATATCTGCTGTTGGCCATGGGCTGAAAGTTTAACATGAAAAAAATTGTGTGTGAAAACCAACAATTTGGGTTTCCGACCAGGTCTGACACAAACTGACCTGTACAGTAAAAGAAGTGGGCTAGAAGCTTGAAATTTTGGATTGAAGAAGAAGAGGGATTGTGAAAATTTAGGTGAGATCTGAACAGGTTTATTCTGTGATATTTTTCAAACCATCTTTTGAAGATAAATGCCTTTGCATGTTTCTATGCTGGGAAAATTAAGCAGAGTTTTAATTTGGCATTAATTGTTGGCATTTAAGCATTTATGAGCATGATAAATTTTAGTCTCAGCTGAACTGAGCATGAAAAAAGTTACACAACCTTGGGGCCTAGTTATTGCCTGGTTATTTTTCTGCACCAGGATGATCTATCTTTTTAATAAATTGACATACAACAGCTTTGTAACAATGTCTTTCAGATAGACATACCAATGTTGTTCATGAATGTCTTTCAGATTGATATCCCAATGTTGTTCATGAATGCAGCAGATGATCCTATAGTTCCCCCACCCATGCTCAACCCTCCCAGGGAACTGGCTGGTAAGTTGACTAACTCACTGATTTATGTCATTAAATATAGGGATCAACCAGGTTTCCAGTGTTCAAACATTTGATGGATCACAAGGAAGGTGTTTGAACACAAGGCAGAAACCCATCATATGTCATATGATTGTTACATACATTACGAGGTTTGGAATCCTACTTAATTTGAATAAATTAGCCTTGACATGAGAAAACCAGCATTTGGCATATATGAAAACAAACGTGCAGATCAGCTTCGCAGTAACTGCACAGCTGATCAGCGCCTTTGTTTTCACTACACGGACAGTACAATTCCTCTGCTTTCTAAATCCAAAATTGCCAGCCTGTAGCCGCCTTCTGTGATGGTACAGACCAGTTTGTGTAGAACCTGTTTGGAAACAAAATTGTTGGTTTTCTCATGACGTGGCTCAAATGTTCTGTTTGAAATCTCTGTATAACAATTTCATTCTGATCAAATTTCAGAGAAGAAAGACAATGTTCTCTTCATGACAACGAAACATGGTGGTCACCTTGGTTACTTTGAAGGTGGTTATATTGTTCCTGACCACATTACCTGGCTAGATAGGGTACTGGTAGAGTATGCAGACGCCATTGCTGACCTCTGTCTCCATGGCAATCTAAATATAGCAACAGACAGTAGACTGGTTCCCAGTGAATCACATGTAGAATATAGTCCAGATGCAGTGATGCTGGAAACTAGTAGTAATGCAGGAAATCCCACAGTAAGACAAAGGCAAGCAGAAGATAAAACCATGGAAACTGAAGTTCATGGAAGACCAACATCTAGCAGCAAGATGTCCGTTCTAAGTCCCAGGGGTGAAGCTACAGCGGGTTGTAGGGCAAAAAAGGAAACTGTCGAAAGAAAGGAAACAATGGCAGCAGAAGGCTTACTTCACCAAAATGCAGCAATAATCCATTGAATAATGATGTGTTCCAATTTTTGATATGTGTTTGTTTATGCTTTAAGGCTGTTGGTATTATTATTACAACACAGCTAAAAAATTTTGTCTTTAATGGGTATTAAATGAGCCTCGACGCGAGAAAACCGGTCTTCGGGGTTTCCGACCAGGTCCGACACAAACCGGCCTGTACAAGCTCAGAAAAGAGCTAGACGCTTGAAATTTCGGATTTAAGTACAAGAGGAATTGTACTATCCGAGTAGCGAAAACAAAGGCGCTGATCAGCTTCGCGGTTACCGCGAAGCTGATCTGCGCCTTTGTTTTCGCCTAGGCAAAAATCCGGTTTTCTCACGATGCGGCTCAAATGTGAACTTGCATTTTAATGCAGAAATTTTTGTGTATAAAAGATTTTTTTATACTTCTTTGAAAATCATTCTCTCAGCAAAAAAAATCCTTTTCATATATTATAGATTTGTGTAACAAAATGTTTAACATATATAAGTGTGCTTTTTGTGCAAAACAACAGATTTGAACTCATTGTATCCTACTGAAGTTTCTGATAAGCCTCAGTTGTTTGCCAAGTCTGATCAAGATTGACTAAATGCCACCTGTCAGTCAAAAATGTATATTGACCTGTAAGATCATGACAAAACTTAATGGCAAACAAATGCATGTGGCTAATTTTGTAAGATGAATTGGTACGAGTATGCAAAAATTAACCTTTGTCCTGGAATTAAATGAGAGGCAGAGCGATTTACACCTAACATCTCTGATCTGGTTAATTGGTACGCGAAAAATAGTCCCCCAACTAGCTTACAACTTTTTAATAATTAGCTAACACTGATCAGACATGAGAGATGCCATGTAGCCATCACGATAACATGTCCATGTAATGTATACCCCCCTGAACCCCTCTTTTATATAGCAAAACTGGGGTGTGCAGGGGTATACCTATTTTTCTTATTTTTGCTCCAAAACATAGATTGTGGGTACTCGTTAGAACCGCCTCGCGGAAAAATATCAGCATTTTTGTCATAAAATTTTCAATTTTTACTGTTGAAAAAAATCTCTGTATCATCATGAAAACATGTCCGTGTAATGTATACCCCATTAAACCCCACTTTTATATAGAAAAACTGGGGTTTGCAGGGGTATACCTATTTTTCTTATTTTTGCTCCAAAACATAGATTGTGGGTACTCGTTAGAACCGCCTCGCCGAGGCGGTTCTAACGTGTACCCACAATCTATATTTTGAGCAAAACTAAGAAAAATATCATTTTTTTCCTGTGAAAATTTTCATTTTTAAAACTAAATAATTTTCTGTATATTACATGGACGTGTTTTCGTAATGTGTTGCATGGGTAAGTTTTCGTAATGGCGGAATGCTTTTTAGCTCACCTGAGCCGAAGGCTCACAGGTGAGCTTATAGTATACCCATGCTCCGGCGTCCGTCGTCGTCCGTCGTCGTCCGTCGTCCGGCGTCCGTCGTTCACAATTTCAAAGATCTTCTCCTCTGAAACCGCTAGGCCAATCGAAGCCAAACTTCATATGGAGCATCCTTAGGAAGGGGGAACGAAAGTTTGTATAAATGGTCCAGGTCACATGACCAAGATGGCCGCCATGGCTATAAATAGCTAAAACCTTTAAAAATCTTCTTCTCCAGAACCAGAAGGCCTATGATTTTGAAACTTGGCATGAAGCATCAGGCAATGGAGCTCTACAAAGTTTGTATAAATCATGACCCTTGGATGACCTTGACCTGTTTTACGGCAAGGTCAACTTAGGCCGCCCATGCATTTGAATGGGAAAAAATAGAAAAATGTCATTTAATGGCAGAAAACGTGCTAGGAATGAGCAAATGGACAGAATATTCATGTTTATGAAAATATTTTGGGTCCAGAGGGTTGTCTGCCCCTGCCCCGGTGCTATATACATGTGTATGACCATAATATTCAAACATCTTCTTCTCTGAAATCGCTTGGCCAATCAAAGCCAAACTTTATGTGGAGCATTCTTAGGAAGAGTGAATGAAAGTTTGTATAAATGGTCAAGGTCACATGACCAAGATGGCCGCCATGGCTATAAATAGCAAAAACCTTTAAAAATCTTCTTCTCCAGAACCAGAAGGCCTATGATTTTGAAACTTGGCATGAAGCATCAGGCAATTGAGCTCTACAAAGTTTGTATAAATCATGACCCTGGGATGACCTTGACCTGTTTTACGGCAAGGTCAACTTAGGCCGCCGATGCATTTGAATGGGAAAAAATAGAAAAATGTCATTTAATGGCAGAAAACTTGCTAGGAATGAGCAAATGGACAGAATATTCATGTTTATGAAAATATTTTGGGCCCAGAGGGTTGTCTGCCCCTGCCCCGGGGCTATATACATGTGTATGACCATAATATTCAAACATCTTCTCTGAAACCGCTTGGCCAATCATAGCAAAACTTTATGTGGAGCATTTTTAGGAAGAATGAATGAAAGTTTGTATAAATGGTCAAGGTCACATGACCAAGATGGCCGCCATGGCTATAAATAGCAAAAACCTTTAAAAATCTTCTTCTCCAGAACCAGAAGGCCTATGATTTTGAAACTTGGCATGAAGCATCAGGCAATGGAGCTCTACAAAGTTTATATAAATCATGACCCTGGGATGACCTTGACCTGTTTTACGGCAAGGTCAACTTAGGCCGCCGATGCATTTGAATGGGAAAAAATAGAAAAATGTCATTTAATGGCAGAAAACTTGCTAGGAATGAGCAAATGGACAGAATATTCATATTAATGAAAATATTTTGGACCCAGAGGGTTGTCTGCCCCTGCCTTGGGGCTATATACATGTGTATGACCATAATATTCAAACATCTTCTCTGAAACCGCTTGGCCAATCAAAGCCAAACTTTTTGTGGAGCATTCTTTGGAAGAGTGAATGAAAATTTGTATAAATGGTCAAGGTCACATGACCAAGATGGCTGCCATGGCTATAAATAGTAAAAACCTTTAAAATCTTCTTCTCCAGAACCAGAAGGCCTATGATTTTGAAACTTGGCATGAAGCATCAGGCAATGCAGCTCTACAAAGTTTGTATAAATCATGACCCTGGGATGACCTTGACCTTTTTTACAGCAAGGTCAACTTAGGTTGCCCATGCATTTGAATGGGGAAAATTGTTAGGGCAAAACTTGCAGTAAATTGGCAAATGGACTGAATCTTTATGATTTAAAAAAGAAATTGCCTCCAGAGGTTGCTCTGGGGTTATATACATGTATATTACCATTCTAGTCAAACAAATTTATTGGTATATATCTCAGGTCTCAGGTGAGCGTTTACAGGACCATTGGTCCTCTGGTTTATAGGTTGCAGAGCTCAAATCATTGATGCTATTCTAAAAGGGAGTGTTTGTTGTCATAAATAATGTTCTGATATCACTCCTCTCCATGACATTTTGATCTGACACTGGCATTTGAACCTTTGCATGAGAAAAGCAACAATTTGTGTTTGTGACCAGTTTCGACTAAAAACCGGCCTGTATAGTCACAGGAGCAGCTAGAAGCTTGAAATTTTGGATCTCAAAAGAAAAGGGATTGTACTATCTGTGTAGCGAAAACAAACACACCTTGACTTACGTCTATGCATGTTGTTTGTGGCTTCTCATTTACCATTTTTATGCATCCGGTGCACTAGGACATGCAATACCCCATTAAACCCCACTTTTATATAGAAAAACTGGGGTGTGCAGGGGTATACCTATTTTTCTTATTTTTGCTCCAAAACATAGATTGTGGGTACTCGTTAGAACCGCCTCGCGGAAAAATATCAGCATTTTTGTCATAAAATTTTCAATTTTTACTGTTGAAAAAAATCTCTGTATCATCATGAAAACATGTCCGTGTAATGTATACCCCATTAAACCCCACTTTTATATAGAAAAACTGGGGTTTGCAGGGGTATACCTATTTTTCTTATTTTTGCTCCAAAACATAGATTGTGGGTACTCGTTAGAACCGCCTCGCCGAGGCGGTTCTAACGTGTACCCACAATCTATATTTTGAGCAAAACTAAGAAAAATATCATTTTTTTCCTGTGAAAATTTTCATTTTTAAAACTAAATAATTTTCTGTATATTACATGGACGTGTTTTCGTAATGTGTTGCATGGGTAAGTTTTCGTAATGGCGGAATGCTTTTTTATAGGTTGCAGAGCTCAAATCATTGATGCTATTCTAAAAGGGAGTGTTTGTTGTCATAAATAATGTTCTGATATCACTCCTCTCCATGACATTTTGATCTGACACTGGCATTTGAACCTTTGCATGAGAAAAGCAACAATTTGTGTTTGTGACCAGTTTCGACTAAAAACCGGCCTGTATAGTCACAGGAGCAGCTAGAAGCTTGAAATTTTGGATCTCAAAAGAAAAGGGATTGTACTATCTGTGTAGCGAAAACAAACACACCTTGACTTACGTCTATGCATGTTGTTTGTGGCTTCTCATTTACCAGTTTTATGCATCCGGTGCACTAGGACATGCAATACTATGTAACTTGCCATTATTATGTACTTTTATATTGACTATTTCATTCAGATTTAGTTTAGCTGAGTATTTCTGTTTGTATCTGACCTGTTCAGAAGTCTCGAAAACAGGATATCTTGCCAAGAGGTTCTCCAATTGATCTGTTTCATTTCATGACAGGGACCACACAACTTTCTGTGGAGAATCATCTGTTTGTTATTGTTATTATGTCTCCCCCCGACAGGGTCGGGAGACATATTGTTTTTCCCCGTGCGTCTGTCCGTCTGTCTGTCCGTCTGTCCGTCACAAATCGTGTCCGCTCTATAACTTGAAAACCCTTAAAGATTTTTCAATGAAACTTGGTACACTTGTAAACCACGACGAGACGATGTGTCATGCACAAGAACCATAACTCTAGCTTGATTATTTTTGGAGTTATTTCCCTTTGATTATTTTCGATACAATTTCGTGTCCGCTGTATAACTTGAAAACCGTTAAAGATTTTTCAATGAAACTTGGTACACTTGTAGACCACGACGAGACGATGTGTCATGCACAAGAACCATAACTCTGGCTTGAGTATTTTTGGAGTTATTTCCCTTTGATTATTTTCGATACAATTTCGTGTCCGCTGTATAACTTGAAAACCGTTTAAGATTTTTCAATAAAACTTGGTACACTTATTGAGCATGATCAGACAATGTGTCATGCACAAGAACCATAACTCTGGCTTGAGTATTTTATTAGTTATTTCCCTTTGATTATTTTCCATAAATTTCGTGTCCGCTTTATAACTCGAAAATCGTAAGAGTTATTTCAATGAAACTTGGTACACTTATAAAGCACGATGAGATTACTTGTCATGCACAAGAACCATAACTCTGGCTTGTGTATTTTTGGAGTTATTACCCTTTGATTATTTTCGATACAATTTCTTGTCCGCTGTATAACTTGAAAACCGTTTAAGATTTTTCAATAAAACTTGGTACACTTATTGAGCATGATCAGACAATGTGTCATGCACAAGAACCATAACTCTGGCTTGAGTATTTTATTAGTTATTTCCCTTTGATTATTTTCCATAAATTTCGTGTCCGCTTTATAACTCGAAAATCGTAAGAGTTATTTCAATGAAACTTGGTACACTTATAAAGCACGATGAGATTACTTGTCGTGCTAAAGAACCATAACTCTTGCTTGCATATCTTTGGAGTAATTTCCCTTTGATTATTTTCCATACAATTTCGTGTCCACTCTATAACTTGAAAACCTTAAGAGAAATTTCAGTGAAACTTGGTACACTTATAAAGCATGATGAGACGATGTGTCATGCACAAGTATTATAACTCTTGCTTTCTTATCTTTGGAGTTATTTCCCTTTGATTATTTTTCCATACAATTTCATGTCCACTCTATAACTTGAAAACCATAAGAAATATTTCAATGAAACTTGGTACACTTATAAAGCACGATGAGATGATGTGTCATGCTAAAGAACCATAACTCTTGCTTGCATATCTTTGGAGTTATTTCCCTTTGATTTCCCTTCGTGTCTGCTCTATAACTCAAAAACCATTAGAGATTTTTCAATGAAACATGGTACACTTATAAAGCATGATGCACAAGAATCATTACTCTTGCTTTCATATCTTTGGAGTTATTTCCCTTTGATTATTTTCCAAACACTTTCGTGCCCCCTCTATAACTTGAAAACCGTAAGAGATATTTCAATGAAACTTGGTACACTTATAAAACAGAATGACAGGATATGTGATGCACAAGAACTATAACTCTTGCTTGCATATTTTGGACATGCACGTAGAAAGGGGGGAGACATCAGTTTTCACATAGAAAACAAATTCTAGTATAATATTTACTTTTGTTGGATACATTAATGTTTTGAGCATTTCTTAAAAAAGATAAACCGGTATTGCTTTAAGTTTGTTGTGCTTCATGATTTGAGCCGCATCATGAGAAAACCGGACTTTCGTCTATGTGAAAAGAAAGGCGCAGATCAGATGTGCAGTAATTGCACAGTTGATCAGCTCCCTTGTTTTCGCTACACAGATAGTACTATTCCTCTTGTTCCTAAATCCGAAATTTCAAGCTCCTTGTCATTTTCTTTAACTGCACAGACTGGTTTATGCCAGGCCTTGTCGGAAACCCAGAAGACCGGTTTTCTTGAATTGCGGCTCATTTGTTTGTTTCTTAAAAAGATATATTGTTCTTTAAGTTTGTTGTGCTTTACGATTTGTTTGTTTCTTAAAAAGATATATCAGTTTTAAGTTTGACGGTGCTTTTTGTTTACATTTATTCATATTACATCTTTTGTCTCCTCTTAATCTGATCTGTGATAGGTGGTGGCTAATGATACAATATAACAGCGATCATAATATTGATTTTTTACTCCATTAATATAATATTGATTTTTTACTTCATTAATACATGTATAATATTGATTTTTTACTTCATACAATATAACCTCTTTTAGTCTTAAGCAATAATTATTCTTTTACTGTAAATTACAGATATCATTTGGTTATTTGTACTTTTTTCCTGAAATAGGAGATGTCAAAGAATGTGACATTACGAAAACTTGCCCATGCAATATACAGAGATTTTTTAAGTTTTAAAAATTGAAAAGGTTGATATTTTTCTTATTTTTGCTCAAAACATAGATTGTGGGTACATGTTAGAACCGCGTTGCTGAGGCGGTTCTAACGAGTACCCACAATCTATGTTTTGGAGCAAAAATAAGAAAAATAGGTATACCCCTGCATACCCCAGTTTTGCTATATAAAAGTGGGGTATAAGGGGGTATATATTACACGGACATGTTTTCCTGATGAGCTTGCAGGCATCTGCATGAAGATATCCCAATATGGGTCAATATTCTTTGAATGTGATGATAACCCTTTATAAATTAGATTAATTAGGTATAAAATATTGTAAAGCGTAGATCATTGATGGTTTATTTACTAGTCTAAAATTCATTTGTATGATATGAGCTACGTCATGAGAAAACCGGATTTTTGCCTTTGCGAAAACAAAGGTGCAGATCAACTGTGTAACTGCACAGCTGATCAGCACCTTTGTTTTTCCTACATGGATAGTACAATTCCTCTTCTGCTTATATCCCAAATTTCCTCTTCTACTTATATCCAAAATTTCAAGCATGAAACATTGTTCTGTTGCTGTACAAGTTGGTTTGTGTCAGACCTGTTTGGAAACCCCTAAGACTGGTTTTCTCGCATCACGGCTCGTATACATCTGCACATTTTTTACTTCGTTTGTTCCCCCAATTTTGATTTTCTGACAGATCTATAATAATGAATAGTGCTAGGTTTGGTTCTTTGTTAATGAATGTCATGTGATATTGCAAAATTATATTTGATTTTGTACAAGTTTTCATTTTTGTGTGTTGTTTAGCTAGTTTAGTTAAAGATAAGATTAGCTATGTTTGTTGCTTTGTTGTTTTTTTTATGTATTTTTTTTTTTTTTTTGTTTTTGTTTTTGTTGTTGTTTTTTTATGCCCCCAACTTCAAAGAAGTTGAGGGGGCATATTGGTTTGGGTCTGTCCGTGCAGTCTGTGAGTCAGTCTGTCTGTCTGTGATGCGTGAGTAACGCTTAGCACTCGGTCAGGAACCGTTAGAGCTAGGATCTTGAAAGTTGGTAGGTAGTTTGTATATGAAAATTAAGAGGACCCGTATTTTTTTCTTTCAGGTAAATTCAAGGGGCTAGGGGCCCATTCTTTGAGAGTTATTTCCCTTTTTAATTCTTGATAAAGTGAATAGATAGTGGGTACCTTGCATGCGCAACTTTTCCTACAGTTTAATTCCGATTCTCTTGAAACTTTACAGATGTTGTGACCATGCTTTGAAGATATGCATGTGGTTTGGATATAATCCTCAAATTAATTTTTGTCACTTTTTTAGCAATTTGAACTTAGCCATTTTTCGGGCATTTTCACGATGAAAGTGAATGGGCAGTGGGTACCTTGCGTGTGCAACTCCTCCTACAGTTTTATTCCGATTCTCTTGAAACTTTAGAGATGTTGTGACCATGTTATGAAGATTATGCATGTGGTTTGGATATAATCCTCAGATTTATTAGCTCACCTAAGCCGAAGGCTCATGGGGAGCTTATAGTATGGTAGTCGAGCCGGCGTCCGTGCGTGCGTGCGTCCGTTCACATTTTCAAAGATCTTCTTCTCTGAAACCCCTTGGCCGATCAAAGCCAAATTTTATGTGGAACATCCATGGATAGGGGGAACGAAAGTTTGTGTTTTTTTTTCTTACATACCTCTTTCATAAAGATAGAAAAATTCCGGTATTTTAGCGGTGGTAGACAAATCTATCTTACACTGCTCGCTTGGTTGCTCATACAAGATAAGAAAAGCACGCGACTAAATTCGATCGTTTCTAGCCCAAAGCACCTGCTTCCAGCAATATTGTTCAACAAAAGTAGACTACATTGGTGTGATTTCATAGGGTATATTCTTGATTCACACTCCTTTTCAACGAAAAACAAATCAAAACTGCATCTCTTTTCAATTTGACGATTTATTTACATTTGACGTCATATCCGCAATAAACACAATGTCATCAGACTGAGTTAATTAAAGCACGGTACCAGGTGACGTTACCGGTAAAATGATTTTAGGCTTAATCGGGGTATGTAAGAAAAAGAATCGATCATTGGTGGTCAGTGGAGAAAGGAAAATCCCAACCCCGGTGGGAAACTCGGCGAGCCTCGTTTCCCACTGGAACGGGTGGACCCTCGTGTTGGGATTTTCTTATCTCCACTGACCACCGATGATCGATTCTATTTATCTTGATCGGATAAGAACTCTGGTTGCTATGGCAACTTATGCTTCCCATAGACTTATAATGGAGAAAAGTGAAAATTGCCTATTTTTGCTGTCTTGTTTGAGATATTTGAATTTTGTTTTTGCAGAAATGTTTATTGAGTAGTCCTCTACGTTTCATGTGACTTTTGTCCTAATCCTTCATTTTGATTGGTTGCAGGGGCCCCATATAGGGCAAAATTTCGAAAAACATTCAAAAATCTTCTTCTCAGAAACTGTCAAGGGGATGAAGCCTACACTTTGTATACATGTTCCTGACAGTGACCTCTACATAATTTGTGTTTTTTATTCCAGGCGGATAAGAACTCTGGTTGCTATGGCAACTTAAAGTTTCCATAGACTTATAATGGGAAAAGTGGAAATTGGCTATTTTTCCGCTAAAATTGCAGACACTTGAATTTTGTTTTTGCAGAAATGTTTATTGAGTAGTGTTTGATGATTCTTGCGAGTTTTGTCCGAATCCTTTATTTTGATTGGTTGCTGGGGCCCCATAAAGGGCAACATTTTGAAAAAAAAAAAAAAAAAACATTCAAAAATCTTCTCCTCAGAAACTGTCAAGTGGATGAATCCTGTACTTTGTATACATGTTCCTGACAGTAGCCTCTACATAATTTGTGTTTTTTATTCCAGTCGGATAAGAACTCTGGTTGCTATGGTAACTTAAAGTTTCCATAGACTTATAATGGGAAAAGTGGAAATTAGCTATTTTTTGAAAACTATTGCAGCCTGAGATCTGAAAAGTGGTAGATGCAAATAACTAATGGATTAGATGAAGGTATATGATTAATTTAGGTCTGTCGTCCATACACACTTTTCAAAGATTTTTTTTCTCTGAAACCACTTGGCCAATCAAAGCCAAATTTTATATGAAGCATCTATTGGAAGTGGGAACCAATGTATATATAAATAATCCAGGTCACATGACCAAGATGGCCGCCATGCCCATATATGGTAAAAACCATTAAAATATCATCTTCTCCAGAACCGGTGAACCGATTTCAACGAAACTTTGCATGAAGTATGGATGACTCAAGTACTACAATGTATATATAAAACATGACCCTGTGCTGACCTTGACCTATTTTATGGCAAGGTCAACATAGGTCGTCAATGCATTTGAATGGGGAAAACTTTTAAAATGTCATTTTAAGTGAAAGTCTTGCAGGAAACGGGCAGTAGGACTGAAATTTAATGATTCTGAAAAAAATGGACCCTAGGAGCCCATCTGCCTTTAAAATGTTATTTTTTGAAAACTATTGCAGCCTGAGAACTGAAAAGTGATAGATGCAAACAACTGATAGAGTAGATGAAGGTATGTGATTAATGTAGGTAAAGGTCG
Source organism: Rugalucina vietnamica (assembly GCA_964017185.1). Lineage (NCBI taxonomy): Eukaryota > Metazoa > Mollusca > Bivalvia > Lucinida > Lucinidae > Rugalucina > Rugalucina vietnamica. Next base: position 42,745,493 of record OZ024872.1, read on the forward strand.
ATTTTGGAAACATAGGCAAACATGGAAACATGGGAAAAAGTGACAACTAGGTCTCGGGTAAGCATTTACAGGACCAATGATCCTACGGAAACCATTGCAGCCATAGGCCTGAAACTTGACCAAGATGACCGTCATACCCATAAATGGAAAAAAAACAACACTTTGTCCAGTGACTGTACTTGTTATACCCCCCGCAAAACCAAGTTTTAGGGGGGTATACTGTTTTCAGCCTGTCCGTCATTCCGTAATTCCGTCATTCCGTCAACATTTTGACAACTTTGATGAATAACTTGAGTAGCTTTTGCCTGATTCTTTTCAAATTTTTACCACACTTGCACCATCAAACAATACATGTGTGGTATGAATTTAAGGGCCAAAGGGTCAGTATTGCAAGAGTTATGGGACTTTTTAAGTCTTCATATAATGTGTTTGCCATAGTACTGCAAGTACATACTTTGTGAAATCAACTTCTCTTACAGATTTCAATGTTTCCTTTTGATATTTTGCTGATATGTTTCAGATATATTGCAGATGTGCATGAACAATTATCATGCTGAAAAAAATCATTTTTGAGAAATTTACAGCATTTTTAACTTAGCAAATTTTCAATAATTCCTTATATTCAATAATGGTTGGTAGTGCATACTTTGTGAAATCAACTCCTCCTAGGGCTTTCAGTATTTCTTTTCAGTACTTTGCAGACATGTTACAGACATATTGAAGATGTGCATGTGGAATTATAATGCTGAAAAAATAATTTTTGACAAATTTACAGCATTTTTTAACTTTGCCATTTTTCGACCATTGCTTATATACAATAATGGTTGGTAGTTCATAGTTTGTAAAATCAACTTCTCCTAGGGCTTTCAATATTTCTTTTCAATACTTTGCAGACATGCTCCACACATATTGAAGATGTGCATGAAGAATTATAATGATGAAAAAATAATTTTTGACAAATTTACAGCATTTTTTAACATAGCCATTTTTTGACCATTGCTTACAAACAATAATGGTTGGTAGTGCATAGTTTGTGAAATCAACTCCTCCTAGGGCTTTCAGTATTTCTTTTCAATACTTTGCAGACATGTTCCACTCATATTGAAGATGTGCATGAAGAATTATACTGATGAAAAAAAAAATAATTTTTGACAAATTTACAGCATTTTTTAACATAGCCATTTTTTGACCATTGCTTATAAACAATAATGGTTGGTAGTGCATAGTTTGTGAAATCAACTCCTCCTAGGGCTTTCAGTATTTCTATTCAATACTTTACAGACATGCTCCACACATATTGAAGATGTGCATGAAGAATTATAATGATGAAAAAATAATTTTTGACAAATTTACAGCTTTTTTCAACATAGTCATTTTTGACCATTGCTTATATACAAAAATGGTTGGTAGTGCATACTTTGTGAAATCAACTCCTCCAAGGGTTTTCAGTATTTCTTTTCAATACTTTGCAGACATGTTCCACTCATATTGAAGATGTGCATGAAGAATTATACTGATGAAAAAAAAAATAATTTTTGACAAATTTACAGCATTTTTTAACACAGCCATTTTTTGACCATTGCTTATAAACAATAATAATTTTGCGGGGGGTATACTGAAAGCCTTGCTTGCAGCCAATTTCTAGTTGACTCTCAGGTGAGCGATCGTTGCCCTTGGGCTACTTGTTTATTTTTGTCACTTTTTTGAAAATTGAACTTAGCCATTTTTCGGGCATCTTGACAATGAAAGTGAATGGGCAGTGGGTACCTTGTGTGTGCAACTCCTCCTACAGTTTCATGCCAATTCATTTAAAACTTTACATGTGTTATGGGCATGGTCTGAAGATATGCATGTGGTTTGGATATAATCCTGGGATTATTCATGCCGTACACATGTCTTATTGTTTTGGACCCCGAGATACCTTTCACTCTGCCTGAGATAAAAGGTAACTCGGGTACAGATGGTGCGAATTATAGAGTAATAAAATAATTAACTCCCCCAGTGCTACTGCCGTCATTATGCACATTTTGGTATGGTTATCTTGCGATTAATTATCTGTTGATAATTGATATATTTATATAAAAATCAAAATATTTAATTGCACATTTTAGACAAAGACAAAGTACAAATTTATAATTATCTAAATCTTTTGAATAATATTGCATTTTCAATCCGTTTTCTACGTGGAATATTAACGATTTTGCAACTTGATGAAAGTAGCTTTTTATCTGATATGATCAGCTAATTACATAACCCCTGCAGTGAGCTGCAGCATCACCAACACTTTATTGCTCAGTTTTATAGTTAAAACCATATGCTAATTTCATGGTTCAGGGAAGAAAAAATGCACAAAAATTTTATAAGAGATGTGTACGCTATGTTTTGTCATTTTTTTCACAATTTGAACTTAGTCATTTTTTCGGGCATTTTAGTGAATGGATAGAGGGTACCTTGTGTGCGCAACTCCTCCTACAATTTAATACCAATACTTTTGAAACTTTGCAGACATTGTGAACATGCTTTGAAGATATGCATGTGGTTGGGATATACTCCTCAGATTAATTTTTGTCACTTTTTTTTACATTTTGAACTAAGTCATTTTTTGGACATTTTTACATCTTGAAAGTGACTTACCAGTTGGGGGCATAGTGTTTCAAAAACACATTTTCTAGTTTATTAAAGTTTTGTGTTTAAGTTCTCTAAAAGGCATTTAGTTTAGCTTTACTGTAACATTTATGAAGTTTATGACAGTGAATAAGTTGTTAAATCAGTGTGGGGAAACAAAGTTTATGTTTGCTATGATTTGTGCATATGACTATCACATGATAGAAAGCCTGTTAAACTGCACATATTGTCGAAAATTGTTGTTTTTTTTTACATTGCTTATCATGATCTATCATATGCAACATATGAGCCACCACATGGGAAAACCAACAATCTGCATATGCGAAAACGAAGACACAGATCAGCTTCGCGGTAACCGCGAAGCTGATCAGCGCCTTTGTTTTCGCTAAACGGATAGTACAATCCCTCTTCTACTTATATCCAAAATTTCAAGCTTCTAGCTCTTTTCTGTGCTTGTACAGGTCGGTTTGTGTCGGACCCATTCAAAAACCACATTGTTGGTTTTCCCATGAGGCGGCTCATATCATGATAATTATTTAGCTATATGTGCTTAATTTAAAACATCTGTCAGCCTTTAGAACACTGAAATTTTAAGGTTCCCAATTCTCTTAGTGAACAGATAAAGACTATTAAAAGCTGTAACAGTTATACAATTAAAAATATAAGCTGCATATGATAGGATAAGTCAGTTATTTAAAATAACTTATAATAAATACAAGCAGTACCACACAATCTTAAACCTTGGTACAATCTATACTTTTAATTTGAGACATATACACAAATGATAGCTTACATCATGGAGGTATCAGAGAAGGAGTAACATCAGGACCCACTTCAAACGAACCATGTGCATCGCCGACTATTTATCACCTAATTGTAAAATCTTATCAGCTTCTTGTGAAGTGGCCATTAAGTTGCGCAATATTGCACTGCAGCAGGTCCGCTGGAAAAAGAAAATGGCACTTGCGCATGCGTGCTGTGAATTTGATTTTTTTATCGTGCAAAATAATTATTAACAAAAATATTGTGACACGAGAGGGCTTCATTGAAGGACGATTTTATTTATGATGAAAAAACAATTGAATACTGAAATCGAAGCACTAAAGATTTTTTTAAGAATGAACAGTATGATCTTGGTGAAATATTTTGCGTATGCGAAGGTTTTGAAACAGATGAAATGAGTTTATGCGAAAGTTGGATGGTTTCATTATGAATGTGCAGGGCGTACACCCGAGAAGATTTCGATCGGAAAATGGATATGTCAAGCATGCAAGGATGAATCTGGTCTACGGATGCGCATACAAATTAAAAGCAATTTTAAATAGCGGCCATGCATTAGCGTATAAGTGAAACGCGTGCGTCGGGAGTGTTGAAAAAATTGCAAAATTCCACATACGTCAGACGCACGTCGGAAACACGTTCAAAACGCGCTACGTGCGCGTTGGATACGCTTTGTGTACGTCGGGTGTGCGTCGCTGTACGTCGCTAAAAGTCGGTGCGCGTTTCGTACGCGTTTGTGCTAAAAAATTAAACATGCTTAAAAATTTTCTAGAAGCTCGGGCGTGTATCTTATACGTTTCGAATACGCCTTGAACGCGTTTTAGTCACGCCAGTGTATGCGCATTCCAATTTTAAGAAATAATGCTGCAGTAACGTGCCCCTAGCCTCGCCAAAGCGATTCTAACGTGTACCCACGATCAATGTTTGAGCTAAAATAAAAAAAAAAACTATCTAAATTTTCCGACTGACAATATTTAGTTTTTACAACTTTAAAAATTTCTGTGTGTTGCATGGGCAAGTTTTCGTAATGTCAGTTACGCGCTTTAAAAGCGAGTTAAAGGAACAAATTATTTTGTATACATCCAAAATCTTCAACGTGTTGAGATTTTTCATACGCCCGGTGCGCGTTTGGGTTATACGCTACTGTGTGACTGCTGTTTTAGACGCTACTACAGTCAGATCTGCACGTGCATTGATGTTCTCGACGCAGGCTGTTTGGTTAAAGAATAATATATGAACTAGATATATTCTTTTTTCTTCGAGTGAGGCAAATGCAGGAGTGGAGAAAGCAAAGAAAGTACATATGTTTTGTTGTGTTTTCCCTCAATAAATATTTCGGCATAACTATCCGCCAACAATTCGTATTCGTTTTGAATGCGCCTTTTTCATTGTAAAATCTAAGTATGTGCGCCTATGTGCGCCAGCATTCTGACAACAGTATGACCTACGGGAAATACTGATCTGTCGCCGAGTGTTTTTCTCGTGTGTAGGAAATCGCCGGAAAATGCTTAAATTTCAAGATTAAAAATTGAAAACTTCACCAGTATTATTTGTTATTTATCCATTTTATATGCCGTAATTCGGATGTCTCTTGACCGATTTTGATGATTAAAAAACCGAAATACGCGGACTGACGTCCTGTGGTTCGCTAGATATATGCGCATATTTATTTTATTTTCACTGTCCACAAAATTAATAAAATTAACAGGTGGCTCTCTCGCTTAATTAGCGACGTTTAGATAAGATATATCTGTCTACCCTGGTATTGGCGGCGACGCACATCGTCCACAAGCTTATCAAATTGATTAACACCTTACTATGCAGTCCCCGTAGAGAAACTATATGAGCTAATTGGTGTGAATTGGTCCAATTATTCTGATGTTCCTCCTTGTCATTATAGCTTCATGCTTACATGGAGTTTGTTTGCCGACAGCATAAATCTTTACTTAGACCTTGTTTCTTTTTTGATTTTTACTTATTCTACCTCCTGATGTTTTACAATATTAAGCCAAAATGTATTCAGCCTATTTATCTGAGGACTTAGGCTGTGTAACTCAGATGTTTTATCTTCACTATTGCATAACTTTTTATTTAGTTTTAGCACCAGGGAGTCACTTGGCATTATTGCTGATTTGATTTTTTAAATCGAGTTTTGGATATGTGGATATGTTTGGATGCGGATTTCATTCAGCATCATATGAGCCCCGACATGAGAAAACTGGTCTTCAGGGTTTACAACTAGGTCTGACACAAACCGGTCTGTACAGTCACAGAAGCAGGCTAGAAGCTTGAAATTTCGTATTAAAGGGAAGAGGGTTCATATTATCCATGAAGCGAAAACAAAGATGCTGATCAGCTGTGCAGTTTCTGCACAGCTGACCTGCAGCTTTGTTTTCACATAGGCAAAAATTGGGTTTTCTCATATTGTGACTTATAACACACAAAGCAGTCAATCCATCATTCAGACATACATGTAAAAAGCCTCACACAATACACTTTGGATGTACAACTTTGCTCCGAGGTCATAAAACTTTTTTATGCTCAACTCATCTGAGATTGAAATTTAAAGAGCTCTTGAATACTAAGATATGCCAAAGTAATTGATGTGACATATCATGTATAGATCACCAAAGTGGTTAATTTACCCAGCTCAAAAATGTTTAAAGTGTAAACAGTTGTTGGCTTTTTATACCCCGCCACTTTAAAAAAGTGCGGGGTATTATGTTATACCCTCCGCAAAAAATTTGCGTTCGAGTGTCCGTCCGTCCGTCCGTCCGTCCGTCAGCGCTTCGTTTCCGGGCTCTGTCTTGAGCATTTATGGACCAATTTTCTTCAAACTTTGTATAGGAGTTCATATCAGGAAGGAGTGGTTTGGGATTGAAGATGTGTAAATTTCGTCAAATAAGCACAGAGTTATGGCCCTTGATTTACGGTAAAATTTCGTTTCCGGGCTCTATCTTGAGCAATTATTGACCAATTTTCTTCAAATTTTGTATAGGAGTTCATATCAGGAAGGAGTGGTTTGGGATTGAAGATGGGTAAATTTCGTCAAATAAGTACAGAGTTATGGCCCTTGATTTACGTTAAAATTTTGTTTCTGGGCTCGTTCTTGCGCATTTATTGACCAATTTTCTTCAAACTTTGTATAGGAGTTCATACAAAGAAGGAGTGGCGTGGGATTCAAGATGGGTGAATTTTGTCAAATAAATACGGAGTTATGGCCCTTGATTTACATTAAATTTGGTTTCCGGTCTCTGTCTACAGCATTTATTGACCAATTTTCTTCAAACTTTGTACAGGAGTTCATATGATGAACAAGTGGTATATGGTATTGAAGATGGGTAAATTTTATCAAATACATACAGAGTTATTGCATTTGATTTACGTTAAAATTTTGTTTCCGGGCTCTATCTTGAGCATATATTGACCAATTGTCTTCAAACTATATATAGGAGTTGATATCAGGAAGGAGTGGTTTTGGATTGAAGTTTGGTAAATTTTGTCAAATAAGTACAGACTTATAGCCCTTGATTTGCTAAAATTTAGTTTCTGCTCTCTATCTTGAGCATTTATTGACCAATTTTCTTCAAACTTTATATAGGTGTTTATATTAGGAAGGAGTGGTTTGAGATTGAAGATGGGTACATTTTGTGAAATAAGCCCTCGATTTACAAGTACACTAAAAATTTGTTTCTGGGCTCTATCTTAAGCATTTTTAGATCGAATTTCTTAAATCTTTGTAAAGGAGTTCATATCTGGAAGGGATGGTTTGGTATTGTAGGTGGGTAAATTTTGTCAAATAAGTACAAAGTTATGGTCCTTGGTTTTGCCATAATTTTGAAACACAGTTTCCAATCAATGTCATCAAGATATTCTACGGGTTTGTACTAAAATAAATTTGCGTGGCGGGGTATCAAGCTTGCCTGCAGCGCTTTTATTAACATTTATGAGCAGGATAAATTATAATCTGAGCTTAGTTGAGCATGAAAAAAGTTTTATAAAATCAGTGCCTGGTATATGTCAATAGGTCTACTGCCAAATGCACACGGTACACAAGTGTATTGTAAAATGTCACTTCTTTTGCATGATTTGTTTTAAATTGGATTTATTATGGATTTTGTTTACTGTTATCTTTATTGATCGGTGGATCACTTTCTCTATCTCCACATGACCAAGATAGTCACTTTTACTTGAGTAGTACAGAAAGTGATTAGTCAACTATGGCATTACATAATTATTCAGTTTTTTAATCTTATTATGTTTTATTCTTCTGTCATACTTTTACAATCAAAATGATTTATTTTATGTTTTCTTCGTGTTGTTGTCAAAGTTCAGAAAAGTTATTGTCTATTGAGCATTTATTAGGACATGGGAATGATTTGAAGATATTCCATATACAAATTTCCAAACAATGAGAAAAGGATGTTAGGATAACATGTCCGTGTAATGTATATCCCAGTATATGGTAAAACTGGGATTTACCAGCTAAATAATAATCTTATTTTCGCTGTGATGCATAGATTGTGGGTAAGACTTACAACTAACAGAATTAGTTTAATTTTTTAACTGAATTTTTTTATTTTTACAACAAAGATTTTAGGTAAATGTTTTACCAACAAACATCTTGTACCCACAATGTTTTACCAAAAATAACAGAATTTACAACAAAAAAACAACAACAACCACAATAAACAAGCTGTTCATTGCATGTGAGCCACATTATGAGAAAACCAACCATGTGGTTTCCGACACAAACCGAGCTGTACAAGCAAAGAAGATGGCTAGAGGCTAGAAATTTTAGACTTAGAAAGTAGAAGAATTGTACTATCCGCCGTGTAGCGAAAACAAAGGCACTGATCAGCTTTGCAGTTACTGCGAAGCTGATCTGCACCTATGTTTTCGCATAAGCATATGGTTTGATTTCTCATGATGCAGCTCAAATACAATCCAATGTACACTGGATTGTTTTGAAATAGAAATTTGTTTCACAAAAACGAAATGTTTCTGGAAATTATTCAATGTAGTTTACAGTCAAATCATTCCCATTTTAATGTTGCATTGGCTTTTGTATGAAGCTAGATTAGGACTATACAGCTTTATAACTTACAGTTCACATTAAATGGATCTTATATTAGTCTGTTTCTGCTCATGTTGTTATAAATATTTTATCAGCTTTACTTCTCACATAAAGATAAATAAAAACTTTACTTTATTTTGTGAACTTTTGAGTTCATTCCCCTACTCCAATAAAAACAATACCAGGCCCCAAGGTTATAAAACTTTTTTCATGCTCAGCTCAGCTGAGAATAAAAAACATTTCTGCTCATATAATGTTAAAATGCCAACAGTTGTTGGCATTTTAACATTTATTAGCAGGATAAGTTAGAGGCTATGATGGTCTAAACCCAAACTTTCAATTAATTTGGGCTATTTCAGTATTTATGAGCAGTTTTCTTGCTCAGCTGAGTTGATCATGAAAAACGTTTTATAACCTTGGGGCCAGGCCCCAAAGTGACTTATACTTTTTGTGTCTATCTCAACTAAGTACCTGAATGTAGCCGTCTGTGGCAAGCACATGTGGTTTGATCAATCTTGCTTTCAATTACCTGATTCTCTTCTACAGTACAGTCCAGGGGGATTTTCACCAGCCCGCCCACCCCCGCGGAGAGGGGGCTGCAAGAAAAAGGATTAAAATTTTAATATCCACCGCGGAAACGCCTTAGTCGGCGGGATTGCGGAGTTTCCGCGGCGGGGTAAAGAAGTAGAAATTTTATCGTCCGCGCTTACCTGTATTTTTTGTCTCTAACTTTCTACCGCGGACCCGCGGTGGAATGAGGGTGAATAAGGAAAGTGGGCGGGGCTTGTTTCCAATTTATTGTAATGCATACTCGTACTTAGACCCGAGTTTAAATCTAATTCGATTATTATTTTTGTTTCATGTATCTTAATTAAAAATACATGTTTTACGATCATAAAGTGTAAATGCATTTCTGTCACGAAAATCCCAGATTCTGCATGGTTGTAGAATCACTTCAGTGAAAGATATAAAATATGGTACGACGCACACACACCTAAAGGCAAACAGAGAGAGAGAGAGAGAGAGAGAGAGAGAGAGAGATTCTTATTTTCATGTGACAATAATAGACACAAGGTTAACGTAGGTAAAAGCTTACGTTGATTTTTTTTTTTTTTTTTTTTTTTTCTCATGGAAACATTATCTTACACAAAGTATACTACATACTGGTACGCAATAAAAAATACTATTTTTATAAACCGATGATTTTAATTGTTATCTGAAGCTACTGATATGAGCCATGTCATGAGAAAACCAAAACTGTGCATATACAAAAACAAAGGCGCAGATCAGCTTCGCAGTTACTGCAAAGCTGATCAATCCCTTTGTTTTCGCTTAACAGATAGAACAATTCCTCTACTTTCTAAATCCAAAATTTCCAGTCTCTAGCCTGCTTCTGTGACTGTACAGCTCGGTTTGTGTCGAATCTTTTCTGAAACCACATTGTTTGTTTTCTGATGATGTGGCTCGACGGCTTGAGTTTACTGTCAAATGAAAATAAAACAAAAAGATTTTACAACACTTCTTAAATCATCATTTACAATTAAAAGGAAACATACAAAGACACATTTTATTTCCATATATGTGAAAAATATGTATCATCGTTGAATCTGAAACATGACGGCTAGACAACAGAGTATATGGCTACACTGTCTCTCTCTCTTTCTCTCTGCTCCTCTACCCTACACTAATTTACTAACTATGTGTTAGGCGCACAGTCTGATCCAATTTGGCGGCCCAGCATATCTCAAATTTTTCAGCCATCTTATGCTGGTATAATCACAGCACATAATCCGTATTCAGATTTTAGAAAGAAGTATGAGCCGCCTCATGAGAAAACCAACAATCTGCATATGCGAAACCAAAGGCGCAGATCAGTTCGCAGTAACTGCGAAGCCGATCATCGTCCTTGTTTTCCTTACACGGATAGTACAATTTCTCTAATTTCTAAATCTAAAATTAACAGCCTCCAGTCATCGTCTGTGCCTGCACAGCTCGGTTTGCATTTGTGTAGAAACCCTAGTGGTGTAGATCTTTTGCCAAGTCATGTCCAGTAATATTGTCATAGAGGCACATGTTTGACACCTTAGGGGTATTACCTGTTATAATGACGCCATTCATTGATAAGTTTTATTGCTCAGGTACAGTAAGTTGCTAATCCCCTGTAAATCGCATTGTTGATGAAATATTTGAAGCATAAAACAAATAGAATATATAGAAAAGAAATGAGCCTGCACATGAGAAAACCAACAAACAATATAAGTATCCGAACCGGTCCGACAAAAACCAACCTGTACAGTCACAGAAACAGGCTAGAAGCAGGAATAGTCGAAGTTTTGTACTATCCATGTAGCGAAAACAAAAAGGCACTGAACACCTGCGCTGATCTGCGCCTTTGTTTTCGCTTATGCAGATTGTTAGTTTTCTGATGTGGCGGCTCAAATTTTAATTTTGAAATGTTTTGTCACAGTCAACAAATTTTCATAAAGTTTGGGACGAATTCCGACATTGCAAACAGTTTGTTTAACCAATTTACGCAATTTTCATATCTTTTAAGGCTTGTGTCTGTATTACCCTGTTTGTGTTGAAAATGTATACTTGCACCAGGAAAAAATAAACATTAAATGTTTGCCCCGTATACCCCACTTTTATAGCAAAACTTGGGTATACAGGGATTTACATATTTTTTTTTTTCTCCAAAACAGATTGTTGGTACTCTTTAGAACCGCCTCGGCGAGACGGTTCTCATGTGTACCCACAATTTGTGCGTTAAGTCTTTTGACAATATGCTCCATTAATATTTAAATGATGCTAAAATATTAAGTTCATTATATAGCTTATTGACAGAGAAGCCATAAATTGGCATGTCCTTATAAGTAGGCAAATGTGTGGTCAGCAATGAGTTATTATTGGACACGACAAGCAATAAAAAGTTTCTTTACTTTCAACCATGTATATAAGAATGGAAAACAAAATTTTTCACATCAAAGCCCAACTTCATATATTTTGCGGAAACAATAACTAAAGAAAAAGAGAGGGAAAGATGCTAAATATTTTGATTTGAACATTGAATGTACATAGAAAGAACAAACAAATGGATGAATAAGAAAGCAAGAATGGACGAATGAATGAATGAATGTTTCAGTTTTGCTATTGACTGTCAAATTTGTATCTTCATTTGAATGACAGCATGACTGAAAGCAAGAAAGAAGAGATAGAGGATATTTACTTTTTTGAGGTGAATACCAAATATATTTCATCGAGTGAGTTGAAAATTTAGATGTTTTCAAATCACGAGATGTGTGAGATAACTGTACCTGTCAATCATTATGCCGTCATTACTTTTCATTGGAAATCCTCCGCAAACCCGCGGTGGAATTATACAGGTAACGGGAGGATCCTCCGCGGATCCGCCGCAATCCGCGGCGGGATTAAAATATTCCGCGGTGGGATTATAAGCGGACAGGTGAGAGGGATTGCGGGGGGCTCAGAGAAATCGTCCGCGGGGGTGGGCGGGCTGGTGAAAATCCCCCTGGACTGTACTGTAATTCAGTTTTATATCCCTTTCAAGGTCATTTCACTCAGACAGACCTATCAAAAGGGATGAGAATAGCCAAAGAAAAATCACCTGGCACACCCACAAGCAGTGCTTGCCTTAACCTACATGCCCGGTGGCGGGGTATCAAGCTTGCCTGCAGCGCTTTTATTAACATTTATGAGCAGGATAAATTATAATCTGAGCTTAGTTGAGCATGAAAAAAGTTTTATAACCTCAGTGCCTGGTATATGTCAATAGGTCTACTGCCAAATGCACACGGTACACAAGTGTATTGTAAAATGTCACTTCTTTTGCATGATTTGTTTTAAATTGGATTTATTATGGATTTTGTTTACTGTTATCTTTATTGATCGGTGGATCACTTTCTCTATCTCCACATGACCAAGATAGTCACTTTTACTTGAGTAGTACAGAAAGTGATTAGTCAACTATGGCATTACATAATTATTCAGTTTTTTAATCTTATTATGTTTTATTCTTCTGTCATACTTTTACAATCAAAATGATTTATTTTATGTTTTCTTCGTGTTGTTGTCAAAGTTCAGAAAAGTTATTGTCTATTGAGCATTTATTAGGACATGGGAATGATTTGAAGATATTCCATATACAAATTTCCAAACAATGAGAAAAGGATGTTAGGATAACATGTCCGTGTAATGTATATCCCAGTATATGGTAAAACTGGGATTTACCAGCTAAATAATAATCTTATTTTCGCTGTGATGCATAGATTGTGGGTAAGACTTACAACTAACAGAATTAGTTTAATTTTTTAACTGATTTTTTTTATTTTTACAACAAAGATTTTAGGTAAATGTTTTACCAACAAACATCTTGTACCCACAATGTTTTACCAAAAATAACAGAATTTACAACAAAAAAACAACAACAACCACAATAAACAAGCTGTTCATTGCATGTGAGCCACATTATGAGAAAACCAACCATGTGGTTTCCGAACAGGTCTGACACAAACCGAGCTGTACAAGCATAGAAGATGGCTAGAGGCTAGAAATTTTAAACTTAGAAAGTAGAAGAATTGTACTATCCGCCGTGTAGCGAAAACAAAGGCACTGATCAGCTTTGCAGTTACTGCGAAGCTGATCTGCACCTATGTTTTCGCATAAGCATATGGTTTGATTTCTCATGATGCAGCTCAAATACAATCCAATGTACACTGGATTGTTTTGAAATAGAAATTTGTTTCACAAAAACGAAATGTTTCTGGAAATTATTCAATGTAGTTTACAGTCAAATCATTCCCATTTTAATGTTGCATTGGCTTTTGTATGAAGCTAGATTAGGACTATACAGCTTTATAACTTACAGTTCACATTAAATGGATCTTATATTAGTCTGTTTCTGCTCATGTTGTTATAAATATTTTATCAGCTTTACTTCTCACATAAAGATAAATAAAAACTTTACTTTATTTTGTGAACTTTTGAGTTCATTCCCCTACTCCAATAAAAACAATACCAGGCCCCAAGGTTATAAAACTTTTTTCATGCTCAGCTCAGCTGAGAATAAAAAACATTTCTGCTCATATAATGTTAAAATGCCAACAGTTGTTGGCATTTTAACATTTATTAGCAGGATAAGCTAGAGGCTATGATGGTCTAAACCCAAACTTTCAATTAATTTGGGCTATTTCAGTATTTATGAGCAGTTTTCTTGCTCAGCTGAGTTGATCATGAAAAACGTTTTATAACCTTGGGGCCAGGCCCCAAAGTGACTTATACTTTTTGTGTCTATCTCAACTAAGTACCTGAATGTAGCCGTCTGGCAAGCACATGTGGTTTGATCAATCTTGCTTTCAATTACCTGATTCTCTTCTAATTCAGTTTTATATCCCTTTCAAGGTCATTTCACTCAGACAGACCTATCAAAAGGGATGAGAATAGCCAAAGAATAATCACCTGACACACCCACAAGCAGTGCTTGCCTTAACCTACATGCCTGGTGCATACATGCCCAGTGCAGGGCTTGAACCCACAATCATTAAAGGGGGTATAGGTATTAGTAGTGAAATGTCTGAAATCAGCCATCTTAACTACTCAGCCAAATCACTTGACTTTGCAGCAAACAGCAAATGATGATTTAGTAGACAAATGAGTGCTTGTTGACATAATTTAGAGACCAAGTAGTCCATGATGGTCAGCTTACAAAGGGAGGAGTATAGGGGCCTATAGCTTGTCATCAGGAAAACATGTCCGTGAAATGTATACCCCATTAAACTCCACTTTTATATAGGAAACTGTGGTTTGCAGGGGTATACCTAATTTTCTCTTGATCCAAAAATACATTGCGTGTACTCGTTGGAACTGCCTGCCTCAGTGAGGCAGTTCTAATGTGTACCCGCTATGTATGTTTTGAGCAAAAGTATTAAAAAAATAAACATTTTTTCCATTTTTTTCTTCTGAAAAAATCTCTATATATTGCATGGGCAAGTTTTCGTAATGGGTTATTGTTTCAAGACTGTGGGTCAAAAGGTTTCAAATGTAGAGGGTCAAAAGGAAAAAGAGGTGAAAACAAAAATTAATGTTGGAATGTATTTATCTTTTATTTTCTATATACATAATTTACATGTCAATAAAGAATCACCACACTAAAAATAACAAAATAGGACAAAGAAAAAAAAATCACTGATTAGTAAATTTTGAAATAAGAAAATGATGTGTAGTGATCAGTATGCCCAAAAAATATGTTTGACCAAAAGTGCCGTCGACAACATGGTTACCTTTTTAAAATCAATCTGGTCCCTGTCTACTAGCTGTCAGACTTAGTTTAGAGATACGCAGAGTCAATAATAATTTTCACAGGGTTATTATTCTTATTATCACCCTTGGAGGAACATAGTATTTATATTATAATGTTATTAATCAAGTTATTTCGTATTGGACCAGTTACAGGTCCGAGGTTAGCTGTATTGGACCGAGGCCGGAGGCCGAGGTCCAATACAGCTGACCGAGGACCTGTAACTGGTCCAATACGAAATAACTTGATTAATGAGATTTTTATTAATTAACTGTCAAAAGTCCATATCGGTCCATATCATCCTCTATCACATCAAACATATCTTCACCATTCTTAGCGCCCATGTCTGACATTCTTTTCAAAGATGTTGACATTATTTTTGTTTGTTTGTTCACTATTTTACTGATCGGCTGAATCGCCGCCATTGTTTTTTCTCTCAACTCATTCAACGCGGCACGTGACCTTGCACGTGAAATTTGACCAATCAGATGTAGGGATTTCCATATAGATAGCAGGTCAATCCTTATAGATACGAGGTCAGCCGTATTAGTGCGAGGTCAGCTGTATTAGGTCGAGGTGAAATCCAGTATAGACTATACGAAAAAAGAAACGCCACCAGTATCACACAGACCAAATTCTCCGTATAAGTACTATATTCTAATAAGTTAATTAATAATTTATGGTACAACATGTACATGTATATAATAAGCTCCATCAACATCAAAGTCAGGTTTATGGTGTTCTTTTGAAGTTTATCTTCAACTTAATATATAGTGATGTACATGCATAGTTGCCCTCTTTTTGTAAAGTTGATGCAAATTTAGCATACTATCGCTTGGATGCAGTCATATTACAAATCTACCAATCTGCACACTTTTCTCTAAAATATATACATAAATGAAAACCCTTTGGGCCACACTGCTCACCTGAGTGCAATGCCTACCAAGATTGTTTATAAATTGTATCAGATATGAAACAGATACTAATATAATCAAAGATGCTTTAAGTCATAGACATAAATCCTAAAAGTAATGCTTCAAATAAGTGTTTACATGGCAATATGAAGGTACTGCCTGTATCACCATGTAGACATATCTCTGATGCATTGATTTATGACTTTATGGCTTTAACTTCAAGGGCCTTTGATATCAGCTCATTTTACACGCAAAGACCAAGGTGAGCTAGATTTGAATACATACTATGAGTTTTGAAAGTGATAAAATTTGCTAAAATCATTTATAGTACAACGCCTGTATAACCATTATATCCAAGACTGACCATCATACATATATTCATAAAAATATCATTTACATATCACATGTTAACACAAAAATCATAGCAAAAATATAAAACTGATATGTATCTTGCTTAATTTAAAATTTACATAAAAATCAGATCTTGATAAAATACATAGAATACAATGTGTATTTTAAAAGTTTGACATGGCAGCAGAGATAAAACATAATATGAGCAGAAAACCGGTCTTTCGGGTTTCCGACCTGGTCTGACACAAACCGGCCTGTACAGTCAGAGAAGATGGCTAGATGCTTGAAATTTCAGATTTAAGAAGAAGAGAAATTGTACTATCCGTGTAGCGAAAACAAAGGCGCTGATCAGCTTCGCAGTTACTGCGAAGCTGATTGCGCCTTTGTTTTCGCATAGGCAAAAATCTGGTTTTCTCACAATGCGGCTCATATCAGATAATATGCCTAATGATACCAGTGAAAACTGAGATTACCTTGGGCATTGGTCTTAAAAGTTGTGCTCTTTATGAGCCGTGTCATGAGAAAACCAGATTTTTGCTTATGTGAAAAGAAAGGCAACGATCAGCTCTGCAGTAAATGCAGAGCTGATCATGCCTTTGGTTTTGCACCCAGTTTTGCTAAATGGTAGGTACAATTCCTCTTAAATATGTCTAAATTTTCAAGCTTCTAGCTGTAACTGTACAGGCCGGCCTGTTCGTGTTGAGCCTGGTCGGAAATCCCGAAGACTTGGTTTCTCGCAATGTGGCTCAAATAGTGAATCACCATTTTGCATGGATGCCCAAGATGATCTGTGAGTTCACTGTACAAACCAATGATTTCACTGTACAAACCAATGATTTCACTAATCCAACGATTTCACTGTACAAACCAATGGTTTCACTGTACAAACCAATGATTTCACTGTACAAACCAATGATTTCACTGTACAAACCAATAGTTTCACTGTACAAACCAATGATTTCACTGTACAAACCAATGGTTTCACTGTACAAACCAATGGTTTCACTGTTCAAACCAATGATTTTACTGTACAAACCAATGATTTCATTGTACAAACCAATGGTTTCACTGTACAAACCAATGGTTTCACTGTTCAAACCAATGATTTCACTGTACAAACCAATGGTTTCACTGTACAAACCAATGACTTCACTGTATAAACCAATGATTTCACTGTACAAACCAATGATTTTACTGTACAAACCAATGATTTCACTGTACAAACCAATGATTTTACTGTACAAACCAATGGTTTCACTGTACAAAACAATGATTTCACTGTACAAACTAATGATTTTACTGTACAAGCCAATGACTTCATTGTACAAACCAATGGTTTCACTGTACAAACCAATGATTTCACTGTACAAACCAATGGTTTCACTGTACAAACCAATGATTTCACTGTACAAACCAATGATTTCACTGTACAAACCAATGATAAAGCTGATTTTCAATGTAATGATTCAAATGCTAACATTTTGGTTTCAGACAAAGGTAAATATCCAACCACTTACACCACCATTACAATATCTTGAAATTTGTAATTTTCAAAAGTTGATATATCAATAAGCATTGACTTAACTGAATTGTCTCCCATGGCAAATCATGATGCCTCCCCTTGGATCACTGACTGTAACTGGCAGAATTGGTTCAAAGAAAATAAAGTGGATTATTTGAGCCATGTCATGAGAAAATAGGAGTTTTGCCTGCCAAATAGCGTCCAACCTGTCTTAAGCAAGCAGCTAAGGAAAACACTAAAATCACTTGCATAAGACAGGTGCTTGCTTAATAGAGGTTCATTTACAGGTAAAACAGTTGGGGACATGAAAGTGCTTGCTTAAGACAGGTGCTTGCATAAGACAGGTTGGACTATAGTAGGATCTCTAGGTTCTATTCTCTGACTTTAAGCCTCAAGACAATGGGGCTGCTATAGAAGATTATAGAATTATGTACAAATCTTACTGGTTGGGGTAACATTTGAGCCGCGACGCGAGAAAACCGGTCTTCGGGGTTTCCGACCAGGTCCGACATAAACCGGTCTGTGCAGTCTCAGAAAATGGTTAGAAGCGTGAAATTTCGGAATTAGGAAGAAGAGAAATTGTACTATCCGAGTGGCGAAAACAAAGGCGCTGATCAGCTTCGCGGTTACCGCGAAGCTGATCTGCGCCTTTGTTTTCGCATAGGCGAAATTCCGGTTTTCTCACGATGCGGCTCATTTAGTAGTTTATATTTCATTCAAATCAAAACACAGGCAAAACTATACGAAAATAAAGATAAGAAAAATAAAATATCTAAAACCAATGTCTAACAAATAGAAAAATCACTAACAATATCATTTTTCACCATCAAGTGTATTAATATATAATTATTGCTGTTTTTGACAACAACAATGGATACATTTACAATCACCAAATTCATCACACTTTAGCCCAATAGGGAAGTAATATAATTTTCTTAAACTATATAAAAAATGTAATAACTGAAAACCTAAAAAATCAGATCGAGCCAAAATTATGCTATTGTACGTTAATTTTGAAAGTCATATTTCATTAGGCACCAATCAAGTTAAACCCTGTTAAGTATTGTAGCCCTTTAAACCTTTTTTTTCTATACAGTGTCTCATAAATCTAAGAGTCTGCACTAAAAACAACAGTGCTTTTAAATTCACAAATATTTTAATATGCTAACTAAGTCAATTTCGAACCCCTTATTTAAACTTCCATTTTACTATACATTTGCATGAATGCCCTGACTGCTTGTTCAGTATACATGTACAAGTAATTCACACTTATAAACATAATAAATAGAATAAAAAGAAATGTCATGAAAAAAAGCAAGATAAAATTATGACATTCAGTTGAATATGAACAATGAACATTTGTAGAATGACAGTAAATAAACAAAATCCAGCACCATTTCCCATACTAACTACTACGCTGTGCCTAGAAATTGTGACAAAGTCAAGAAAAAGAAAAAAAACACAAAACATCCACAAAACTAGGTCATGCTAAGCGAAAACCTTTGTTTGCTATGTGCTAACAGTAAAGAATTAGACCCATTTATCTGCAGTCTGACAATTATTTTATTCACTACACATACTGTTTTCATAGCTTAGCGGTGCAGTCATGAGTGGCATTCAGTTCATCAAACACAGCTTTACCGGTATGTAATGCCCATTTTTTACTGTTATCCACCATAGCAGGCCATTTTGAGTCTTTACTTGCTTTAAATGGAGAAAATATATGGAATGAATTTTTCTTCATCATGCAAACATCTCCATGCAATGAATACCCCCCTTATACCCCACTTTGCTTGTACTCCGCTGTGATATAGAGAAAATGGGGTTTTCAGGGGTAAACAATTTTTCTTATTTTTGCTCCAAAACAGAGATTGTGGTCGAGAACATGTACCCACAATCAATGTTTTGAGCAAAAATATTGAAAAAATCAAAATTTTTCTTTTTCTTTTTTTTTTTTTTTTTTTACAGCTGAAAAAGTATCTATATGTTGCATGGGCAAGTTTTCGTAATGTGCAGCCAAATACCAGCTCTGACAAACCATTTTTGTGTTAAAACTAGTTTCATATAGCAAACACTGGATTTCTCAAGATGCGTCTGTATTGTATATGATATTAGCAGTGGGGGAAATTCACTAAAATGAATGTAAGTTAAAAGCTGGGTGTATTGAAAAATTATATATATGAGCCAACGCACCAGAAAACCAACAATCTACATTATGCGAAACCGAAGCTGTGCAGTAGCTTTGTTTTCGCTACACGGATAGTACAATCCATTGTCTTCTTGAATCAAGCTTCTAACTATATTCTAAGGCCGTACAGCCCGATTATGTTGGACCTGGTTGGAAAACTTAATTCTAGGTTTTCTCAAACAAAGGCTCATATCAGTTTCTATGTGCAACCTCCCCATGTGTGTGCCCTAGTGCTTGCTGTGTTATCATTCAAGCCACCTATATAATTCACCTCAGCATTATCATAAAAATGTCAAAAATTTGACTCAAAAAAATCCAAAATCACTAAAACTCACCAAAACCCTAGGGTTATTAAATGTTTTCATGGTCAACTCAAAAGAGCATGAAGTGTTATTCGTGCCCCTTAAAGACCAGCCTGACCAGGCAACAAAAACAGGGACTTAAGGTTATAAAATTTTGTATGCTCCATTTAGCTGAAATAGCTAAAATATATTCTGCTTAATATAAATATTTAATTTCCAACACTATGAAAATCATTTTTAGGAAATCGTTTTTAGATCAACTAACTTTGTTGATCTAAACCCAAAATTTACCATTGGTTTTGACAAATTTACTATACTAATGTGTCAAAATATGCTGCCATATTCATTCAATTTTCACAATATAAACCATTCTCAAAACACAGAATGTTGAAAACATGAAGCCGAGTCTATTATATGAGCTGCTTTATGAGAAAACCAACAATTTGCATAGGCAAAAACAAAGGCGCAGATCAGCTTTGCGGTAAACCGTGAAGCTGATCAGCACCTTTGTTTTCGCAAAACGGATAGTATGATAGCTTTACTCAATCTAAATCTGAAATTCCCAGCCTCTAGCTGTCTTCTGTGCTTGTACAGCCCAGTTTGTGAGGGACCTAGTCGGAAACCACATTGCTGGCTTTCTCATGAAGCTTCAAGCGGGTCATTTGCTGGAATGTTTCTGATAGTTTCTAACATACTCATACAAGCCATGTCATCAGAAAATTATCAAAACCTAGAGAGAATACCAAGACATAGATTTTAATTTTTGAGCACTCTTAAAGGAAAGGGATTAAAAACTTCCAAAGTCAGGCTGTGAAGGAGTAATATCATACCCTCACAATTATAAAATGCTAATAATATATCAGATATTACCATGTAGATTAAATGACTAAAGTGGACAACAGGCTTTCATTTCACTCAATGAAATGAGTCTGTTCCATTTTCGAGTGGTAAAACTTCAATAAATACTTTAGATCAGTATTTTTCAGTTTTGGTCATATGACAAGTGAAACGAAATGACCGCCTCCATAAACCACCATTGTTGTAAAATGACCATATCTGAAAACCAGAGGACCATTGGTCCTGAGAACGCTCACCTGAAGCCTGATCTTGGAGTATTAAGTCATCATGAAATGACCTTGAATACTCACAAACCTTTATTGACTTCATAAGTTGTCTGCATCTGCAAAGTTTCAGGTCTCAGGCTGCAATAGTTTCCAAACCCAGTGATTTCTGAGAAAACCATAATTTTAATTTTGATATTTAAATGACCTTGGGTCAAGGTCAAGACATAGCCTTGGCCTTCATTAATTACTTACCTTCACTGACTCCATTAGTTGTCTGCATCTAGTAACTTTCAGGTCTCAGGCTGCAACAGTTTCCAAAATATCCATTGTTTTCGACTTTTCCCATGTAAAAGCCTATGTTTCCAAATTTGACCTTGCTGTAAAATAGGTCAAGGTCATCCTAGGGTCATCATTTCAACAAACTATGATGGGCTGGAGTCCCAAATGCTACATACCAAGTTTTGCAAAAATCCGCCAGCCTGTTCTGGAGAAGAAGATTTTTTGAGTGGTTTTTACCATAGTTGGGCATGGCGGCCATCTCGGTCATGTGACCCATATTTCGCGATCAAACTTTCGTTCCCCCTACCCATGGACGCTCCACATAAAATTTCACATTGATTGGCCAAGCAGTTTCAGAGAAGAAGATCTTTGAAAAGTGTGTATGGACAACAGACTGGCCAAGGTCAAGAGATGACCTTGACCTAAATTAATCACATACCTTCATCTACTCCATTAGTTGTTTGCATCTACCACTTTTCAGCTCTCAGGCTGCAACAGTTTTCAAAAAATCCATAATTTTCACTTTTTCCCATGTAGAAGCCTTTGTTTCCAAAATTGACCTTGCTGTAAAATAGGTCAAGGTCATCCTAGGGTCATCATTTTATCAAACTATGATGGGCTGGAGTCCCAAATAATACATACGAAGTTTCATGAAAATCGACCTGCCAGTTCTGGAGAAGAAGATTTTTGAGTGGTTTTTACCATATATGGGCTTGGCAGCCATCTTGCTCATGTGACCTGGATTTCGCTATCAAACTTTCATTATCTCTACCCAAGGAGGCTCCACATAAAATTTCAGTTTGATTGGCCATGCAGTTTCAGAGAAGAAGATCTTTGAAAAGTGTGTATGGACAACAGACTTGTCAAGGTCAAGAGATGACCTTAACCTAAATCAATCACATACTTTCATTAGTTGTTTTGCATCTATCACTTTTCAGGCCTCAGGCTGCAATCGTTTTCAAAAAATCCATAATTTTCACTTTTTCCCACGTAAAAGCCTATGTTTACAAAATTGACCTTGCCGTAAAATAGGTCAAGGTCATGCTAGGGTCATCATTTGATCAAAACTATGATGGGCTGTAGTCCCAAATGCTACATACCAAGTTTTGTGAAAATCGGCCTTCTGGTTCATGAGGAGAAGATTTTTGAGTGGTTTTTACCATATATGGGCGTGGCAGCCATCTTGGTCATGTGACCTGGATTTCGCGATCAAACTTTCGTCACCCCTACCCATGGATGCTTCACATAAAATCTCACTTTGATTGGCCAAGCGGTTTCAGAGGAGAAGATCTTTGAAAAGTGTGAATGGACGACAGACTGGCCAAGGTCAAGAGAGATGACCTTGACCTAAATTAATCACATACCTTCATCTACTCCATTAGTTGTTTTCATCTACCACTTTTCAGGCCTCAGGCTGCAATAGTTTTAATAAAATCCATAGTTTTCACATTTTCCCATGTAAAAGCCTATGTTTCTAAATTTGACCTTGCTGTAAAATAGGTCAAGGTCATCCAAGGGTCATCATTTTATCAAACTATGATTGGTTAAAGTCCCCGATGCTACATACCAAGTTTCATGGAAATCGGCCCACCAGTTCTGGAGAAGAAGATTTTTGAGTGGTTTTTACCATATATGGGCGTGGCGGCCATCTTGGTCATGTGACCTTGATCTTGCTATCAAACTTCAGTTCCCCCTATCCATGGATGCTCCACATAATATTTCATTTTGATTGGCCAATCGGTTTCAGAGAAGAAGATCTTTGAAATTGTGGACGACGGACGGATGGACACCGGATCATGGCCATCCTATAAGCTCACCAAGGCTCAGGTGAGCTAAAAAACACTTGACCAAATTCCATGAAAATGATGGCCTACTAATTATCTCATTGACCACTTTCTTCTGGAACAAACGAGCATCTTTATGAGCCTTTTCCTTTAAGTGCCCTTATCAAACCTATAGTGCATCATTATGATAGAATGATTTTAAAATTGCAAGCTCTCTACAGAAGATTGATCTGTTTTGCTACGTTTAACAACCTGAATAAAAATATTTACCAGTAACACATAGCTATTAATAAATCTCTTCTATACCAGTACAAAATGTCAGTTACTAGTTAGTTTTAAAACTATTTCAGAACAGCCTTTCTTAATTTGGCAGAAAAATGGCCTCAGATTTATTTTATAAATGACCAAACATCTCAGACACAATCAGGTAGAACCAGAGACTGATTGACTTACAAATTTTCCGCATGCATCATACAGCAACCAAACTTCTATTGCTGTCAGAGTAGTTTGAGTATTACATGGCAGCACACTATCTCAGAAAACAACATTCTATCACGACAAGGCTTAAGGTAAACAATTATTAGAAAACCCAATTTATCAAGAAGTCAGATCAGCTGTGTAGTTACTGCACAGCTGATCAGCGCCTTTGTTTTCACTTCATAGACAGCACAATCCCTCTTCTTCTTATGACCGAAATTTCAAGCTTTTAGCTTTCTTGTGGGACTGTACAGGCCTGTTTGTGTTGGACCTGGTCCAAAACCCGAAAGACAGATTCTCTCATAACACATCACATAATAAGGTAAGCACACTACCCACAACAGCCCCCTGAAGCTTCTGTCATGGGTTTGGGGTCCTGTTCTCCTAACCTCCGACCTTTACTGGCATCAAGGTTGGGCTGGTCTTCTACTTGTAGCTTAAAAATATCTGAAGAGAGAAAGTAAATATTCATTGAGCCTTTGAGTGAGAAATCTAACAGTTTAGTTTTTGACCAGGTCCAATACAAACCAGCCTATACAGTCACAGAATCAGGCTAGACGCTTGAAGTTTTGGATCAAAGAAGAAAAGGGATTGTACTATCAGTGTGGCAAAAGCAAAGGTGCTGATCATCTGTGCAGTTACTGCACAGCTGATCTGCACCTGTATATTGTTGGTTTTCTAGTGTGACAGCTCAATTCATATTTGTTTGCATTGTGATTTAACATCCCAGTCAACAATATCTCAGTCATGGTGGGATGGAACCATCACTTTGTGGTTATTGATCCAGTGCTACCAGTACTTGAAGTAAATTTTTTTGCTCAAAGACACAACCCAGCACCAGAGGGTTGTAACCCCTTATTTCATGTACTACAGACCTATTTCTCACCCATCAGATTAAAAGAATCTATGATGGGGTTGAGGCCGAGACAAGGAAATCTCAGGCAAGTTTTCAGATTATTCAAGTCTCATCCAAGGCTTTGCCGAGGATGAGACTAGAATAATCTGAAAACGAGCCTGAGATTTCCTTGTTGAGGCTTCAACACCATCATTGATTATTTTTCTCACCCACCTTTTAAAGCATTTTGACTCTGAATAGGCTTCAAGTTCTGTTCAGGCAGCCATTTTGTTTGGACATAAAACAATATGCAAATTAGCCTGTGAAAAAAATAAAAAGAATGTCGTATTTGCACTCATCATACAAAAATATTAAATCATCATTTTGTTTTATTTATAAAATTCCCGGCAAAATTAATTTTTTTAGATTTTTATGAGAGCAGCAGACTACAATTACTCTTGATATCTTCCTGAAATTAACACCAGTCTGCCAGGCTATTTTTGTCTCTGACAGTTGACACTTAGCTCATCACTTCCTTATATGGAAGTAAGCATGAGGTGTACATTTCTGGCACACATGGGGATGAGGTGGCACACAAAGGGATATGCTTGTCTGGTGGATGAGAAAAGCATATCCCATTGTGTGCCAGTCCTAGATTTTTCTGTCTCAGTACTAGTAGATTATAGCTGTCTCAAAATGCCAATCATTTCTGTATTTACCATATAAGGAAGTTAAAAGCTGGGTGTCAACTGTCAGTGACAAAAATAAACTATTAGGTGTTAATTTCAGGAAGTTTACAGGAGTAATTGTAGTCTGCTGCTTTGATAAAAATCTCAATTTAATTTTGCTGAGCATTTTATGCCAAAACAAAATGCTGATAAAATATTTTTGTAAGGTTAGTGCATATACAAAATTATATTTATTTTTTTTCACAGGTTAATATGCATATTGTTTCATGTAAAAGCAAAATGGCTGCCTAAACAGCACTTGAAGCCGTTCAGAGTCAAAATGGTTTAAGTTATGGGTGAGAAAAATAATCAATGATGGTGTTGAGGCCCCAACAAGGAAATCTCAGGCTTGTTTTCAGATTATTTGAGTTTCATCCTCGGCAGAGCCTCAGATGAGACTCAAATAATCTGAAAACTTGCATGAGTTTTCCTTGTCTCGGCCTCAACCCCATCATAGATTCTTTTAGTCACCGCAACTCCCATGAATGACATTTAGGAAAGTGCTTATGTATTTAGTGATAAATTAGTGGTCCTCTAATGAAAAGGTCTGTATTTCAAGTGAATCATTATCAGAGCTGCCTTATTTCCTCATTACAACTTAGGTCATGAAAAAAAACATGCAAACTAGGTTTCTTTTCTGTTTATGTTTGTAAAGTACTACTGAATAGGGCAATGGATCTCACTAAAGAGACAAGTCACAAACAACATCATGCATTATAACAAACATGCGAACCAGCTACACAAACACCACCAGTACATCGTTTTCTCTACTTTTAAAATAGCACAATCCTTTTACTTCAAAATTCCAAAGTTTCAGTGTGTTTGTAATCATTTGTCCCGATACTGAGTACATAATAATTCATGTAGGATCTGATAAGAAATCCTGAAGACCGGGTTGCTCATGACATATCTGATACAGATAAGCAGATAGCAGCTGATACTTAAGATCATAATGAGATAATTGAGCCAAATTTAAACTCTTACCAACAAGAAGGTTATTGAACGCTTCGACAACATTTGTGGAATCTAATGCTGATGTCTCGATGAACGAGTAGTTGTTCTTTTCTGAAAGAAATAATATTTATATGTTAAAACATATACTTATATTTTCAAATGCCCAATACTGGTGGTGAATTTGCTATAAACACTCTGAAAACAAGCCAACGGATTCAACCATGAAATATCCCAAAAGATTTTGACTGTACATTACGAAAACTTGCTCACGCAATAAACAGATATTTTTTTTGAGCTTGAAAAATTGAAATTTTCAGCTGAAAAATTTTGATATTTTTCCTATTTTTGCTCAAAACATAGATTGTGGATACACGTTAGAACCGCCTCGCTCGCTGAGGCGGTTCTAACGAGTATCCACAATCTATGTTTTGGAGCAAAAATAAGACCAGAGGACCAATGGTCCTGTAAACGCTCACCTGAATCTGCTGCATATACCAATAAACATGTTTGAATATTATGTTATTTAACCTCAGTGCAGGGGCAGATGAAGCCCTTGAGCCGTTTTCTTTTTTCAGACTAATCAATATTCTGTCCATGGATGCTTTACGCCAAGTGAAATCATTAAAATCAATCGATTGGTTTCAGAGAAGAAGATATTTGAAGGGTTTTTACCATATATGGGCATGGTGGCCATCTTGGTCATGTGACTTAGATTATTAATATACACATTGGTTCCCCCCGTTTTCCCCATTCCAATGCATTGGCGACCTATGTTGACCTTGTCGTAAAATAGGTCAAGGTCACCACAGGGTCATGATTTATATATACATTGTAGTACTTCAGCCATTGGTGCTTCATACCAAGTTTCTTTGAAATCGGTCCTCAAAATTCGGAGAAGAAGATTTTTGAAGGGTTTTTACCATATATGGGCATGGCAGCCATCTTGGTTAAATGTGAACTAGATAATTTATATATACATTAATTCCCCCATTCCATAGATGCTTCACATACAATTTGGCTTTGATTCGCCAAGTGGTTTCAGAGGAGAAGATGTTTGAATATTATGGTAATATACATGTATATTGCCCCGGGGTGGGGTCAGATGAGCCCTTGGGGTCCAATTTTTTTCAGAATCATTAATATTCAGTCCTACTGCCCATTTCCTGCAAGACTTTCACTTTAAATAACATTTTAAAAGTTTTCCCCATTCAAATGCATTGGCGACCTATGTTGACCTTGCCGTAAAAAAAGGTCAAGGTCATCACAGGGTCATGATTTATATGCACATTGTAGTACTTCAGCCATCGATGCTTCATGCCAAGTTTCTTTGAAATCGATCCACCTGTTCTGGAGAAGAAGATTTTTGAAGGGTTTTTACCATATATGGGCATCGCGGCCATCTTGGTCATGTGACCTGGATTATTTATATATACATTGATTACCCCTTACTATTGATGCTTCACATAAAATTTGGCTTTGATTGGCCATGTGGTTTCAGAGAAGATGATGTTTGAATATTATGGTAATATACATGTATATTGCCCCGGGGTGGGGGCATATGAGCCCCTGGAGTCCAATTTTTTTCAGAATCGTTAATATTCAGTCCTACTGCCCATTTCCTGCAAGACTTTCACTTTAAATGACTTTAAATGACATTTTAAAAGTTTTCCCCATTCAAATGCATTGGCGACCTATGTTGACCTTGCCGTAAAATAAGTCAAGGTCATCACAGGGTCATGATTTATATACACATTGTAGTGCTTGAGCCATCAATGCTTCATGCCAAGTTTCGTTGAAATCAGTCCACCGGTTCTGGAGAAGAAGATTTTTGAAGGGTTTTTACCATATATGGGCATGGCGGCCATCTTGGTCATGTGACCTGGATTTCTTATATACACATTGGTTCCCCCTTCCTATAGATGCTTCATATAAAATTTGGCTTTGGTTGGTCAAGCGGTTTCAGAGAAGAAGATCTTTGAAATTGTGGACGGACGGACGGACGACGGACGGACGACGGACGGACGCCGGATCATGGCCATCCTATAAGCTCACCTTGTGAGCCTAACGGCTCAGGTGAGCTAAAAATAGGTATACCCCTGCATACCCCAGTTTCTCTAATGTAAAAGTGGGGTTTAAGGGGATGTATATTACACAGAAATGTTTTCCTGATGAGCAGACAAACCGTACTTGAGTACAGCAGGACTCAAACTCAGACTTGAAACAAGATGATAGTATGAGTAATGAAATCAATTCATATTTTTGTTTGTTTCTATTGTGTTTCTATCATCTCTGGACAGAAAAACTGCTTCCTAGGCATTATCCAGTACTATGGGGAATTTATTGTAGTTTGCTCTAGGACACATACACTGTGCCAGTTGGGTTTGAAACTGGCATGAACCCAGATGCTCAAACCACTAGGCCAACATGCTTATCCCATATTTTTGTTGATCATAAATTAGGAGGAGGAAGGGGACATTTGGCTGTTTATACTATAACGCTTGGGTAACTAGACATGCAGCTTTCATATATACGGGGGATGATCCAAAATAACGTAGACTTTTGCTGTAGCTTCTATACAGCTCAATCAAATGCGTATAAGATAACATGAACATAAATCGGAATGTGTCTAGAGTATCGTGGCAAAATATCAGGCAAAAATAACGACCCGTTAAAAATCTACAGTCAAAACAAAAAGGTCGCTATGGTCTACCCGGCGCACGTCAGCTTTGATTTCGTAACGTCGTTGGCATTTTTTATTCATTTTAAAATTAAACACCCTCTCAGCGCTGTCGGCCATCTATTCAACATGTACCATAGATAACAGAATTTTTAGTTATTGTGCTTTGTACTTCACATGTTTTCCTTCAATATCCAAAACTCGATACAAATTCTAACTCTAAATTGCTTCAAAATCGCCTCATCATCCGCCAAATGCATGCGGTCAGCGCATTATGCATTTACGTCACCAGTGACACGCGTTATTTTTGTTTCTTTTTCCATCTTCGCTATGCAACTTTATCGTCAGAATCACAAGGGGGATATTTTTACACAACTGATTTATTCACTGAATGTTCCCGTTTTGTCTACATTTAGTTATTTTCGGTCTTTGTGTTTGCGCTTTCAAAAATCGCGGCAAGTTTAGTAATCGCAGAGATTTAAGCGGTGTCTGGCGATGACTTTTTAACGTTAAATGCAGGATGAAAAGCGCACAATTGATATTAGTATTTCAAAACGCATGACTCAAATTTGTTAAAACTTATGAACAGCATTATCTAAACACCAAGCTTTTACTGGACCAAGTTTGGCGCGATTCGCATACCTATTTCACATTTTATCGAGATTTGAATGACACAGTACACGACCGAAAATTCGTGTGCGCCGCCTATGCGTCACCATGGTTTTAAAATGGCGCGGCGTGTTTGCGATACTTATGAAATGTGTAATTGTTTCATCTTATTTTGATATACGAATGTTCTGATTTATCGCAATATGCAATTTTCTAAAATTTGTCCACGTATGTTGAAGCTACAGCAAAAGTTTACGTTATTTTGGATTTTCCCTCGTAGATCAAAAGTTCTGTTGTTCGATTCTTTTAAAATGCGTAGGCCATCAAGATGTTTTGCCATTTCTATAATTGCTATATGAGCCGGGATGCGAGAAAACTGGATTTTTGCCTATCGAAAAACAAAGGCGCAGATCAGCTTCGCAGTAACTGCGAAGCTGATCAGCGCCTTTGTTTTTGCTACTCGGATAGTACAATTCCTCTTCTTCCTAAATCTGAAATTTCAAGCTTCTAGCCTGCTTCTGTGACTGTACAGGTCGGTTTGTGTAAGACCTGGTCGGAGACCCCGTAAACCGGTTTTCTCACGACGGGGCTCATATCAAAGTGTCTCAAGACTTTAGAATGCTCATTTTGAAAAAGAAAACTTACAATGTCATCTGCAATTTTGTCATAAGCTGCCTGCAGCATTAAATGCAGACAAAGATTAGAAGCACCAGGTGCAAATCACCAACTTAATTGTCCAACTGAAGTTATTGAACACAGCAGCTAGTCAAATTATGTTTTCAATTGTAAATTATACAGAATATATAAGCTGTGTCATGAAAATAGGCTGCTCATTAAAGGAGTTAACAATGCAACTACTCATGAGTGTGTTTAAATTTGCAACATATGAGAATAGCCCAAAACCAAGACAGGGTTTCTTATGATGCTCCCACCAAAATTATCTTGATAAAAAATGCTTCAAGAAAGGATAGATAATTTCGTCCCTCAAATCATTGTTTGCCATCACTCAGCAAACCCTTGTGATGTTAAACTATCAACCTTGGGACAAAATTGTCTATCCACAAACTTAAATAGTGTCTTACATTCCCATGATGTGAACAATGTGGCTAAAATCCTGTTTCCATACCTGCTAGTTGTCTCCCCTCGTCTGTCTCGACAGCTCTGAGGTGTTTCAAATCTGTCTTATTTCCCACAATCATTATACAACAATACGGATCAGCATGCTCCTTCAGCTCTGTTAGCCACTTGTGTAGATTTTCAAATGAATTTGTCTTTGTAATATCATACAGAACTAATGCCCCCACTGCTCCTCTATAATATCTGTAAATGAAGAATACATTACGAAAAACATGCCCATGTAATATACTGAGTTTTACTAAGTTGTAAAAATTGGAAAATTTCAGTATTTTTAATATGTCTAATATTTTGCTCAAAACATTAATTGCACATGTTAGATACGCATCACCGAGGCTGTTCTAACGAGTACCCACAATCCAGGGTTAAAACCAGCCAAGTAATTTAGGGAGAAATTTTTTCTCTCCCCAAGAAAATTTGGGAGAAGTTTTCATTTGGATTTCAGGTTTGCCTATATATTCTGTACATTTTCACTTCTCCCTCAGCTGAAAATAGGGAGAAGTTTGTTCATTTAGGGAGACTATTTCTCCCTAGTCACCCTATAGGCTATTCCCTGCAATCTATGTTTTAGAACAAAAATAAGACAAATAGGTATACTCTTGTACACTCCAAGTTTACGAAATAAAAATGGGGTGTAAGGGGGTATTTATTTCACGGACATGATTTCCTGATGAAATGAGATACGTCATAAGACAACTGGTCTTTGGGGTTGCAGTCTAGGACAAACACAAATTGGTAGTCATACAAGAGGGCTAGAAGCTTGAAAGTTCACCTTGAGTATGTAGAGTGATTGCACTATCCATTAATGATGCACTGTCGGCAATTTCAACCCCTTTAAATATTCTTTATTAATACATAATCCTAAACAGACCATAGCATTAAGCTTCTTTGCCAAGTCAACAACTATTTTTATTTGAGCATCCTTAAGAAAAGATGACAATTTTTTTGCGATTTTTGTCCAAGATACTTGTAATTGACAGTCATTTCTTTATAATTGCATGCAACTTTTGTCAGAGAAGATTCAAACTAAATATAGTGGCTCTGAAAATGGAAAAAGAGATGAGTAAAATCATCCAGACTAAGAAAACCAAGAATTATGGTTATATGTTTATATGAGCTGTGACGTGAGAAAACCAGTCTTCCAGGGTTTCTGACCAGGTCTGACACAAATCGGCCTGTGCAGCTACAAATAAGAGCTGTCGCAGGACAGCATAGCTCGCCTGACTTGTGCTTTGCCACTACATCTGTTAAAATCTATGACCCATGACCTTGACCGCAAGGTCACTCAGGTGGGTCATGATGGTACAACATAAAACTTCAGACCAATGCAAAGTATCAACTTGATCAATCTACATGTTCAAGAAATATAGACCTATAAAAACATTAACCAAAACTTAAACACAAAACTTCCAAGTCCGTGACCCTGACCTCAAGGACATCAAGGTGAGTTGTGATGTACAGCATAAAACCTGAGACCAATATCTATCAACATGCAAGTATCAACTTTATCCATCAATATGTTCAAGAGATTAAGACTTTAACCAAAAAATTTAACACAAAATTTCTAAGTCTGTGACCTTGACCTCAAGGTCACCCAGGGTAGGTCATGATGGTACTGCATAATACTTCAGACCAATATCTACCAACATGCAAAGTATCAACTCGATCAATCAACATGGTCAAGAGATATAGACTTACAAAAACTTTAACCAAAAACTTAAACACAAAGTTTCTAAGTCTGTGACCTTGACCTCAAGGCCACCAAGAGTGGGTCATGATGGTACTGCATAAAACTTCAGACCAATATCTAGCAACAAGCAAAGTATCAACTTGATCCATCAACATGGTCAAGAGATATAGACTTGTAAAAAACTTTAACCAAAAACTTGAACACAAAATTTCTAAGTCCGTGACCTTGACCTCAAGGTCACCCAGGGTGGGTCATGATGGTACTGCATAAAACTTCAGACCAATATCTAGCAACATGCAAAGTATCAACTCAATCTATCAATATGGTCAAGAGATATAGACTTACAAAAACTTTAACCAAAAACTTAAACACAAAATTTCTAAGTCCGTGACAGGTCACCCAGGGTAGGTCATGATGGTACTGCATAAAACTTCAGACCAATATCTACCAACATGCAAAGTATCAACTCGATCAATCAACATGGTCAAGAGATATAGACTTACAAAAACTTTAACCAAAAACTTAAACACAAAGTTTCTAAGTCTGTGACCTTGACCTCAAGGTCACCAAGAGTGGGTCATGATGGTACTGCATAAAACTTCAGACCAATATCTAGCAACATGCAAAGTATCAACTCAATCTATCAATATGGTCAAGAGATATAGACTTACAAAAACTTTAACCAAAAACTTAAACACAAAATTTCTAAGTCCGTGACCTTGACCTCAAGGTCACCCAGGGTGGGTCATGATGGTACTGCGTAAAACTTCAGACCAATATCTAGCAACATGCAAAGTATCAACTTGATCCATCAACATGGTCAAGAGATATAGACTAATAAAAAACTTTAACCGAAAGTGTGACGCGGACGCGCACGTAAACGTAAACGGGCACGACCAATAGCTCTATGCACTTCGTGCAGGCGAGCTAAAAATGGCTAGAAACTTGAAATTTCCGATTTAGTAAGAAGACAAATTGTACTATCCAAGTAGTGAAAACAAAGGTGCTGATCAGCTGTGCAATTACTGCACAGCTGATCTGCACCCTTGTTTTCGCATAGGCAAAATCTGTTTTTCTCATGATACGGCTCATATGCATTTTGAACCTTATTGATGATGATTCATACCGGGGATAACACTTATTGGACGGATGCAAATAAGTATCAGATGCTGGATAAATCATAAATGCTATGAAATGTAGACTTTTGGTAGATGGAAGGTATTCAGGAAAGCCGTGGCAAAGCAACCGAATCTGCTATGAAATAATCTGATGCCAAAAAAATCCATCAAAATCCACCAAAATTGCAGACAGTAACCCAAGTATCTGTGCTTTCAGTGGGTTTAATGGTGGTTTTTCACTATAAGCAAAGCCCTGATCTTTCTAATTTTCATGAGGAGGAACATATCACGTTTGGACTGCACATGCTTGAAAAATTTCCTTTGTGTGAAATCTTAATTAAGCACATGTAAATGTCAACACCCTGTACTAATAATAACAAAACTAATCACGAGTACAATACAGTACATGTACTGTAAAACTTATCACTAATCAGGGGTAAATTAGTAAACAAAATAGTTTATGATTAACTTTGACAAATTTTCCATCACACTATTTGAGCCGCGACGTAAGAAAACCGGTCTTCGGGGTTTCCGACCAGGTCCGACACAAACCGACCTGTACAGTCACAGAAGCGGGCTAGAAGCTTGAAATTTCGGATTTAAGTAGAAGAGGAATTGTACTATCCGAGTAGCGAAAACAAAGGCGATGATCAGCTTCGCGGTTACCGCGAAGCTGATCTGCGCCTTTGTTTTCGCCTAGGCAAAAATCCGATTTTCTCACGATGCGGCTCATTTTTGTACACGCTCACAGAAGCACCTTGGAGGCAATGCTAATTAATGAGCACCCAAAATAGCACTCTATTTTACAAAGACATTCAGAAAACACACCTATGCAATTAAAAGTGATTTTCATTTGGCTGTAAAACTGAAAACTTTCAGATGATATTTTTTTTATATTTTTCTTATTTTTTTCTCAAAACATAGGTTGTGGGTACATGTTTGAACCAGCTAGGTATGACTGTTCTAATGAGTACTCACAATCTGTTTTGGACAAAAAATAAGAAAAAATTTTATAACCCATTGCACTCCAGTTTTACTTTTCAGGGTGTATACATTTCATGGACATGTTACCCTGATAAAAACCAACAATTTGCATATGCGAAAACAAAGGGGCAGA
This sequence comes from Rugalucina vietnamica, assembly GCA_964017185.1. Taxonomy (NCBI): domain Eukaryota; kingdom Metazoa; phylum Mollusca; class Bivalvia; order Lucinida; family Lucinidae; genus Rugalucina; species Rugalucina vietnamica. Next base: position 42,780,031 of record OZ024872.1, read on the forward strand.
TCAGCTTTGCTGTAACAGCGAAGCTGATCAGCACCTTTGTTTTCGCTAAACAGATAGTAGAATCCCTCTTCTACTTATATACAAAATTTCAACCATCTAGCATTTTTCTGTGCTTGTGCAGCTCGATTTGTGTTGGACCTGTTCAAAAACCACATTGTCGGTTTTCCCACGAGGCGGCTCATATATTAACAATAATGACAACTTGATAATATCAGCACACATCAGATTCTGTAACTTCTCCCTATTTAGTCTGAGAATGACGACACAACAACCTAATAATAAGAAATGTGTGGAAAGTAATTAAGGACTTTGTTGATAATACGTAATCAGGAAATACAGTGAGCCATGACATGAGAAAACAGTTTTTCGGGGTTTCCAACCAGGTCTGAAACAAACCAGCCTGTACAGTCACAGAAGCAGGCTAGAAGCTTGAAATTTCAGATTTAACAAGAAGAGGATTGTACTATCTTCAAAGCAAAAACAAAGACGTTGATACGCCGTGCAGTCACTGCACAGCTGGTCTGCGTCTTTGTTTTAAATTGTCAAAAATCTGGTTTTCTCATGATGCTGCTCAAGCTTGTTTTTCTTTTCAGATGCCAAATATAAAGCCACGGCAATAATCTATTAATTAATGAGTATATTTCACAGAAACACTGTCTGTCACGGGCATGGCTTCAGGTTGCTGTTGAAGTCACATTGTGTACTTAAGGCATGGATATAGGTGTTTTTGATAACGTGGAAGAATATGTATGTGACTCTGATCAGGCCTAGGCATGCCTGTAATTGCCTTCTCCATAAATGTTATCATGTAAATGCTTGTAATTATGTCTGTAAATATGTTGACTAAAATTTCGGAATAAATAAATAAAAAGGTGTTTTTACACTATAGCATATTTTACATACTGATGTTCCACCTATAAAATCTTACAGCAAAAGGTGTCATACAAGCCAATTAAGTGTCAATATAAAATTCCATCTTTGTGAAAAAGTATTAAATGTCACATAAAGCACGAAAATTGATGTGCAGATTACATATGATCCGCCTCGTTAGAAAACCAATAATGTGGTTTCCCAACAGGTCTGACACAAACCGGCCTGTACAGACATATGAGAAAGCAGAGGAATTGTACTATCCGTATAGCGAAATCAGCTTTGCAGTTTCTTTTGTGTATGCAAATTGGGGGTTTTCTCATGAGGTGGCTCATATCTAACATCTTGGTTTACTTAATGGATGACAAAGAGTGAAAACATACTGCATTATATAAAATGAGCCTTCGCATGAGAAAACCAACAATCTGGGTTTCTGAACAGGTCTGACACAAATACAGTCATAGAAGAATGCTACAAGCTTGAAAGTTTGGATTTCGGTGGAAGAGGGGGACTTGTACTATCTGAGTAGCAGAAACAAAGGCGCTGATCAGCTGTGCAGTAACTGCACAGCTGATCTGTGCCTTTGGTTTCGCTTATGCAGATTGTTGGTTTCCTGATGCAGTGGGTTAAATGGTCATTTTGTTCGGCAATAGGTTAGGAATCATTTCAGGAAACAGGTTAGGAATCATTGATGTTGCTAATTCAAAATCTGATTTAATGAAAAATGACCCCTAAAATCACCTACAAGCGTGCATTACCCCTTATTTACATATGAGCTGGGACGCAAAAAAAAACAAACAACAGACTTCCAGGTTTCCGAACATGTCCGACACATAGCGGCCTATACAGTCACAGAAGCAGGCTATAATCTTGAAATTTTAGATGAGAGTAGAAGAGATATTGTACTATCCCTGTAGCTAAAACAAAGGCGCTGATCAGCTGTGCAGTTACAGGTTTTCTCATGACACGGCTCAAATTTTCAGAGGACAGCAGAAGCTAAGTGTACCAAGTTGAACTCCATAGCAAGAGGTTCAATCGGTTGGATGTTCAAAACCTACTTTTACCATGTTCCATCTCTGATCAGCTCCTTTATTTTCGCTGCATAGATAATACAATGATCTCGCTGCTTTTAAATCCGAAATTTAAAAAATTTCAACTACTAGGCCTTTCTGTGGCCTCACAATTAGGTTTGAGTCAGAAATCAAAACTGTTGTTTGTTTTTTCACACAAAGACTCGTGTATACTTACACACTGGTGATTGCCCTGTAGCGTTCCTGCCCCGCAGTATCCCATATCTGGGCTCGAACTGTCTTCCCCTTTATCTGTACATTCCTATTATAAAATAAGCCGCCTCGTGGGAAAACCAACAATGTGGTTTCTGAACAGGTCCGACACAAATCGGGCTGTACAGTCACAGAAGAGGGCTAGAGACTTGAAATTTCGGATTTAAGAAGAAAAGGAAGTGTACTATCCGTGTAACGAAAAGAAAGACCCTGATCAGCTTCGCGGTTACTGGGAAACTGATCTGAGTCTTTGTTTTCGCATATGCAGATTGTTGGTTTTCCCATGCAGTGGCTCAAATACAAGTTTTCCTTTGAAAAGAAGCAAAGAAGTGATTTCAATTGATTTTATTTTTAATAAATTAATATCGTAATAATTATTCTTAATAAAATTTGTAACCTGTCTGTAGAACAGCATGACTCACTTTGTGTCATACTCAACCTATATGGTGACCTTGCTTTCTAATGTACATTAAACTCATTCCTGTTAAATCTACATAATAAATAATTGGCCATTCTTTCTGAATCACGCTGAATCAGTCTTAATTTTTCTGAAGCCTGTCACTCACCTTGTTGCAAACTCCACCCCTATAGTGCTCTTGCTTTCAGCATTGAACTCATTCCTGGTAAACCTTGATAACAGGTTGGTCTTCCCCACTCCGGAGTCCCCTACCAAAACAACTGAAACAGAAATAAAGGAAAATAACATATCATCACTTGGGAGTCAAAACCTCATAACTGGAATTTTTTGCCACACTCTTTGGCACCATGGGAATGCTAACAATACAACGCACAATCCGTCAAAACTGCATATCTGGGGCCAGTTGTTCAAGATTAACGATGTTGTTTGTTAACAAGTCGTTAAAATTTCAAATGGCAATATTACAAATACACTATTATTTTTTGTTGAAAAAATGTGAGAAGCCTTTCTCACAGAGAATCCTTTGCACTGCAAAGGATTCTCACATTTTTTCAACAAAAAATAACAGTGTATTTGCTTTTGAAGTCGATATATAGTTAACAAATTGAGGGCTTAACGACAGCATTAAGCTAACGAAGTTTTGAAGAACTGGCCCCAGTAAGCCAATTGGTGGTTGAGTAATCACCAGATGGCTAAACCTTGTATCTCAAATTTTGTGAAATTAGCCTCACTGTACCATTTCTCGAACGGGACCAATTCTCAAACAATAATTCAATTTTCTGCATTCGATTTACATAAAACATAAATGCTTCAAGCCTTAACCAACTTAAGGCAGGTTTTCTATCGTCAGGAGAGTGGCCTTCTAGAAGAAAAAGTTACAACATCTGTTCAGTTAATAATATTTTTTCAAATCAAAAAGAACAAAGCCAGCCTGTTCAGTTTGTTTGAATTTTTCCATTCTTCTTGTTTTTTCTATCAATGAATAATTATGCATCTATATACAGCCCCTTTCACTCCAGTTTGCCACTTGAGCATTTAGGTCAATCAAATTTGTGTGTAAATCCGGTAACTTTTTATTCTATTTTAGGACTGAAACAGTGTCCAGGGTGTCAGGTGTTCTTAAAATCTATTCTGCATTTATCTTTAGGTAATGCTGTCACTTCTTCTGACAAAAACATTGTAATTGTTTTAGTGAGGGTCGAGATGTATTCCCGTGCGATTTTCGTGCTAAAATTGATTTCTTTGCTTTAAATTATTGTTTGTGTGTTATTATTATGAAAAATGATGGGGTTCAATTTTTCCGACTCCTCGAGCCAATTCTGTGGGCTCTTTTTCTAGGCCATGCCCATTTTTGCGCATACACTACACTGTTGGCACTTGTTGTGTTGTTTCTGCTACTAAAACTAGCTTTTTACCTTGTATTTTGCATCTGAGACACCATTTAGTAGGCTATGTAACAGTAAAACACCTTTATGGTAGGTATTGACGATGTAAGCACAATATATCTCTAAAACATAGTGGGTGGGGTAATTTAATTGGGGAAATAAGTATGAAAACTAACCATACTCTATCACCGGCGTATAATGACACTGAAAGAAAACAAAAACTTATCAAGCAGATGAATATTATGTAATAAACAGTTGTAAACATCGTATTATCTTTGCGGTGCCCATAATTTTCTATATACGAGGGCCATTCAATAAGTAATGCGAATTGGAGTGCAATTTCTTCTACGTCAGAATTATATGCCTGTAACTCTATTTCTGAATATAATATGTTAAATTCGTTAGGGTAAAGCTATTGCATGTTTGATGGTGTCTACGCAGTGCGTATACATATTATACACGAGGGTCGTTAAAAAAGTAGTTTAGATACAGTAATTTCGCGCATTGCACTGTACATGGTATGCATAAAATGCACACATAACATTATCAAAATACAACTGTGCTAGAATCGATCTTAATGGCTATTATAATGTAAGATTACACACTTCTGGTGAATTAAATAGTGCCATGTAAACGCGATATTGTTGTGATTTTAATAATTGTATGATAGTTTCAAATAATGGATAAACCGAAAGCCCATGCATTTTATTTAATAAAGTATTGTTAATAACATCCGACAATGATTTAAACGTCATACAAGTTGACAAAAATAGGCAATTACTACGCATAAGAGTCATCTTGTTAGCTGAAAGCAGCAAAGACGTCCATAATTAATAACTCTAAGTGATAAATAGCAATGTATTGCAGGGTATAGCAACTTACATCGACATCGGTAATAACTCTGCAAAAACTTTTGTACTTTCCATAATATGCATCTGAAAGGACAAATATCTATGCAAAGGATGGTCGAGTGGGATATAGGCATCAGCTTATTTGGGTATAAAGAAATAGATGGGCTGCGTTTGCCTCCAGACAAAACTTCTACGGTAATGACTGACCATCTGCTTACTGGTCTAAGCTGCCTAGGAAAAGTGGTTCAAGTAGAATCATACACACATAAGCCTTAGTGGCTTAGTTGGGTGGTTATATTTAAAGCACTTTTGGATTGTCATGACATCCTCATTTTGTGTAAAGTCCCATAAAATGAAGGCAACGTCCCAACATGACTATAGCTGTTGGTTTGGACGTTAAGCTTCAACTCAAACAAACAACACAATATATATATTCCAAAAACACATAAATAGTGTCGTTTTGATGCAAAGAGGAGTGCCCGGTATGTGTTTCTTTGGTCACACAATTTGCACAACAGTTTGTTGTCTCATTCACGTCATTACAAACATTTGAATTGTACTGTTGCATTAAAGTTATATGTATAGATTACTGGCAGAAATATGTCGGGGCCTGGATAGCGTGTCTGATAACAAATGTACTTGTCACCGTCGCGGTCCAGTTTCAAATCCGGGTCAAGGCATGTGACAGGCGTCGGTGGTCTTTGTCGCAGTTTTCACGAAACTTCCTTTCGACATTTTGGTGAAATGGCACACCATTTCCTCTCAATACCGATTAGTATTACATTACCAATTTTATTGGACCGTGGCATACAGACCCTATAAGCGGTTAACAATTGTTCATGTGGTCTGGTATTTAGCAGCTCTGTGCGTGAGTCATCTTGTGACCCATCAATTTCCTAAAGCCCTGATGCTGGAAGGCAATCCACATATATCTATTCAGTCACAAACAACCTGTAGGCATGACCAGAGCTGTAAATGTGACGTTTACCATCGAATCAACAAAGTAAACTACATTACTGGCCTCTCTAGCACCCTCTCCCACTCATTCTAACTCATTCTCTCTGTATTGTATTGCCAATTGTATTTATCAACTTATCACTGTGAAATTAAGGAGATTAAGAAGCATAGTCTTCATCAAGTGTTCTTCTTTGTTCTCATGCAACACCCTTATTTGGACGCTGATACTGACCGGTCAGAATTCAACACCAGAATAGCTTACTGGTACTGGAGATTTGTTCTCCGGAGTTGACCGAAAGGTAGATTACGATAGTACAATATTGGGTGGGAGTTATTAATCAGTTATATTATATCATACGTTTCACGTTTAGAAACATACTTCTAAGCAATGTTTAAATTATTTGACTCCGTTAAGGAATATGTCTTTTATTTAGACTTCTCATGCAAATTTTCAAAATTGTAGTACAATAGTCTGGCTTTTGTTGCCGGTTTAAAATGGGCTACTGATGAGAGTTTAAATTATTATCCGAAATTGCTCAATATACTATCTCCCTTTGATGTTTTTACTGCTTCCAAAGAATCGAACCTTTATATTTTATTCATTGAATGGTTCGTGATAAATAGAGATCACCAAGGTTTCTGCTACAGCAAGGAATTTAGGTTTAACCATTTATTCTCGGGCTGAACACGTTCTGGTCATATTCGAGATCACCTTGTCTTTCAAAAGAAACGAAAAGTACTCCAGGACACATAAACATACAACTGTACGAAATGTCCATTCCGGAAGTCCATTGTGGTAATTTAGATCCATGCCTGTTAATATGTGCTTCACCATGACCTTAAATTGTGATTTATTCGTTTAACATTGACTGGGATGATGTCTCACAAGAACGAAACAAGTAACTTAATACTTAAAGCAACTGGACTTAGGATGGCGTTTTCAACGGTTGAGCGCTGTTTCTGTTTCGGTCGGTTTCACTTTCCTTCATATGCATTTGCATTTCTTATTTAACGACCCTCGTGCATTATCTGTATAGGCACAGCTTATATAGCACTGCACACACACGCCTGTATTACTCTTAAACATTTATATATAGCTTTGTAAATCAAGATATGAGAATATTCTCTGACATGTCAGTGAGTTCGCACTACTTATTGAATGTCCCTCGTATAAAAATGAAATAGTAGGTTTCTTCTTAAACAATAACACGTGCAACTTTTTATATTTGTTAATCTGAGTTAATGTCGGTTTTCACTCTGCCAGTATATGTAAGCGAACAGACCGAATTATTCCATTGAATTTTCCCATTAAATTACCCCACCCACTTTCAATTAGAAGCAATGAAGAAAATATGAACAACAACTGTAATAAATTGGTTCTTTGGCATTACATAAGCCATAGAAATGATGCATTCGATGCAACATACAACACAATAGTAAAGTTTTTATTCAGAAACAGCTTTATTATTGTCTGCAGTGTAGAACAATCATAAAATGGGCGTGGTCTTAAGAAAAAGCCCACAAAATTGGGTCAAGGGGTCGAAAAAATTGAACCCCATAATTTTTCAACAATATAACCAATAAACAATCATTTAAAGCAAAAATATCAATTTTAGCACAAAAATCGCACGGGAGCAATATTTCTTACATCTCGACCCTCACTATTTGGTTTTTAATTCAAAATTCTTTGCACAACATATACAATGCATATGTAGAACACACATTTGAAATTAAGGACAAAAGCAGATATTTTTTTTTTTTTTTTTTTTTTTTTTTTTCAATTTATTTATTTATTTTTTTTTCAATTTAAGCAGTTACCTATCAGTATCTACATGGCCAAATTTCCACATAGTTACATGGCCAAATTTCCACATAGCTAGATAAAAATTTCACTCGAGATTGTCATTTTAAAGGCCATATAGTTTGAAACGGTCACTCAAATCAGCAGATCAATCAATCCAGATGTCTTTGAGGACAACATGAAAAGAAACTCAGATCTTCAGAATACATGGTCATTTAGTGTAATGCAAATGCTCAAATGACAAACTGGAGTAAAAGGGGCTGTAAACATCCCACCAAACAATGAAAACTCGTTTTTAAAGGTCATTACAGTTGTCTTTTTGATTGATATTGCTTGGCCTTAACTAGTTTTAAAGGAAGATTTAAATCACAGTCATTACTGGGTGCTCATGTCGCGATAAACTTCTTCAGTATTGCAGAAGCATGTACAATAAGCCTACAGCTAATGCTGTTATTTTCCTATATTAAGGAAATCTTTGCTTTTGTTTTCTGGTTATGTAAAACCTAATATGCAACTAGATAATAATAATCATGCTGATCAGTTCCTATTTTTCACTGTATTATGACAACATATGCATTGTCATTCTTAATTCCAAAAAAGTCATGCATGCCTTTCGTTAGTTTCAGTAGGTGTACTGTACAAGCAGGTTTTTAACAAGTTTTCTCGAAATGGGAGCCATTAACAAGCATTTGTTGAAATCAAAGACAATATAAAGAGACAGCTTAGCATTTGTTATTCTATTATCATCTAAAATCATTGAGTGTGATATAATCATGGGAATTGTAAGCTTCTTGGTATCAGAAACTCTGCTTATCATCCCACAATGCTCACAATGTGTCAAAGACATATGTCACAAAGACCCATTTGAAGTTATATAACATTGTAGAATATACATGTATTGTAGGAGGAGGAATAAAATTTTAAACCAGAGGACCAATGGTCCAGTAAACGCTCACCTGAAATCTGCTGAATATACCAATAAACATGTTTGAATATTATGGTATTTAACCCCAGTGCAGGAGCAGATGAAGCCCTTGGGCCATTTTCTTTTTTCAGAATAATCAATATTCTGTCCATTTGCCAATTTCCTGCTGGCTTTTTCCGTCCAATGACATTTTAACAGTTTTCCCCATTCAAATGCATAGGCAGCCAATGTTGACCTTGCCATAAACTTGGACATGGTCATCACAGGGTCATGATTTATATACAAATTGAAGTACTTAAGCCATCAATGCTTCATGCCAAGTTTCCTTGAAATCAGTCTATTGATTTCAGAAAAGACGAATTTTGAAGGTTTTTTACCTTATATGGGCATGGCGGCCATCTTGGTCATGTGACCTAAATTATTAATGTACACACTGGTTCCCCCATTCTATGGATGCTTCACATAAAATTTGGCTTTAATTGGCCAAGCCATTTCAGAGGAGAATATGTTTGAATATTATGGTAATATACATGTATATTGACCCGGGGTGGGGCCGTATAAGCCCTTGATTCCCCCGTTCTATAGATGCTTCACATAAAATTTGGCTTTGACTGGCCAAGGGGTTTAAGAGGAGAAGATGTTTGAATATTATGGAATATAAATATATATTGCCCCGGGGTGGGGGCAGATGAACCCCTTGGGTCCAATTTTTTTCAAAATCATTAATATTCAGTCCTACTGCCCATTTCCTGCAAGACTTTCACTTTAAATGACTTTTTAAAAGTTTTCTCCATTCAAATGCATTGGCGATCAATGTTGACCTTGCCATAAAATAGGTCAAGGTCATCACAGGGTCATGATTTATATATACATTGTAGTACTTGAGCCATCAATACTTCATGCCAAGTTTCATTGAAATCTGTCCACCGGTTCTGGAGAAGAAGATTTTTGAAGGGTTTTTACCATATATGGGCATGGTGACCATTTTGGTCATGCGACCTGGATTATTTATACACACATTGGTTACCCCTTCCTATTGATGCTTCACATAAAATTTGGCTTTGATTGACCGAGGGCTTTCAGAGGAGAAGACATTTGAATATTATGGAGATATACATGTATATTGCCCCGGGGTGGGGCACATGAGCCCCTGGGGTCCAATTTTTTTCAGAATCAATAATATTCAGTCCTACTGCCAATTTCCTGCAGACTTTCACTTTAAATGACATTTTAAAAGTTTTCCCCATTCAAATGCATTGTAGACCTATGTTGACCTTGCCATAAAATAGGTCAGGGTCATCACAGGGTCATGATTTATATATACATTGTAGTGCTTGAGCCATCGATGCTTCATGCCAAGTTTCATTGAAATCGGTCTAAAGTTTCTGGAGAAGAAACTTTTTTAAGGGTTTTTACCATATATGGGCATGGCTGCCATCTTGGTCATGTGACCTGGATTTCTCATACATACATTGGTTCCCCCTTCATATAAAATTTGGCTTTGATTGGCCAAGTGGTTTCAGAGGAGAAGATCTTTGAAATTGTGAACGGACGACGACGGACGACGACGGACAGCGACGGACAGACGCCGAAGCATGGCCATCCTATAAGCTCACCTTGTCAGCCTTCGGCTCAGGTGAGCTAAAAATCACCCAACTCTCCAAGCATGTGTTTTCTGATTCCAAATCCGTCACAACCACAAGGCCAAGCCTTTGAAGATTGGTTGTGCATGAATAATCACTTGAATGTTTTCTTCGCATTTAACTGCGTAAAGCATAGTGGACAACACACTCGCATGTCACCTCTTGCTTCCGAATTCAAATCATGTCCATGCAATATATAAGGATTTTTCAGTTGTCAAAAATGATATTAAATTTGTTGAAAAAAAATGATATTTTTAATATGATTCTTCAAAACATTGATTGTGGGTACACGTTCGAACCGCCTCAGCGAGGCGGTTCTAACAAGTACCCACAATCTATGTTTTGGATCAAAAATAAGTAAACCCCTGTAAACCAAAGTTTTACTTTATAAAAGTGGGGTATAAGGGGGTATTCATTTCACGGACATGTTTTCCTGATGGGGTCAAGGTCAGTGGTTTTCCATGGGCTCTTCTGTCTCTGCCACCATGTTTAACCACATATGACAATACTTGTGTCTTCAAGCATGTGTATATATAAGTTACTTCAGCTTTCTGAGTAATTGAAGTACATGTAATGCACCAGTCAATTGTAACCACAGCACCCCTACCTACCGGGAAGGGTGGGGGATAGCCGGGCTAAAGTGTGGGGCAATTACTTTTTGACCACACTGGGGAAATGAGATGGTTTTGACATAATGTCCTAACCCAAGGGAGATTTTCTATTGTGAACGGCAGGCAAAGAGAAAAAAATTCCCCCAGTTTGCCTCCAGGGGATGGGGCTTATAGCAGGGCACTGAAATCTGAAAAGTCATAATCCCCACCCTTCCCAGTAGGTTGGGGGGATGGTTACAAATAACTGTTGCATAAAATAAATATTATTTTACTAGACTGCTTCACAACATAAGATGTTCGGGAGAAATGTAATGGCCTTCTATACAGTATATTTCACAGTCCAAATATTCAGAATACATGTAGTTACCATTATTCTGGATATAAAACTAACCATTAAAAACAGCATATCTACGTCAACACCTGCACACTAACATGTATTGAGTAAAAAAAGAGAAAAACATGATAATGGGGAAACTCAATTTATTGTCACAATAAAACCTGTCTTTTGAGGTTTGATTCAGAAGCAATCATGACTGTACAGTACAGCTAAAAGTAGACGGCTAGACATTTGCAGATTAATTAAGCTGAGCATGCCCATGCCGAGTTTCTAGTTTTTATTTTCTTATTTTCCTGAAACGCAAAATGTAGCTTTGCCCATGACATGGCACAATTCATCAAAATGTATCGAATAAAACCTTAATCATGCAAATGTTAAAGATTAGGATAGTCACAATGAGTGGGTATAGAGTTACATTGTGTTTTAATTTGTCTCCTGGAAATTGTCAGTTAGGAGAAGATTTCATACACTCTTAGGAGCTGTATGTAATTGGTGATCAGTAGTTGGGCTGTATGTAATGTGCCGCATAATGAAGAAAACAGAATTAAATACAAACAAGTGACCGCTCAGTATTTGAGTGTTAAGGTTACTGATTTCATTATCACTCATAATCATTTGAACATCTAACCATTGTGGATTCAAGCCCCATGTTGTGCACATGTGAGACAAGCCAAGTTCTGTTTGCTGGTGTGTCAGGTGTTTTTTTCTCGCAATACTATCATTTCTATCCGACCCACCAACAGGGCAATTAGGGAGATATAGTCTCCTTAGGATCAAACTTCTTCCTAATTTCAGGGAGAAGTGAGAATCTATTAAATATAAAGGCAACCCAGACATTCACATCCAAACTTATCCCAAGTTTTCTTGGAGAGAGAAACTTCTCCCTAAACTTTATGGCTAGCTTGACACTGTCTCATGAGTGAAATGAGCCTCGACATGAGAAAACTGGTCTCCCGTGTTTCTGACCAGGTGCGACACAAATGGATCTGTGCAGCCGAAGCTTGAAATTTCTAAATTACCGTAACAAGAAAAGGAATATACTATCCGAGTAGCAAAAACAAAGGCGCTGAAATGCGCCCTTCTTTTCGCACTGGCAAAATCTGGTTTTCTCATGATGTGGCTCAAATAATTCTAAAAAGGCCATAACACTGAATCAGAATGAAATAAAAGAACCAATAAGCATGCAAAAACAAAAACAATCAGATGATGCGCTCCTTTGTTTTTACTACATCTCCAACCCTGCACGCTTATTTTCTAAAACCATATAATCTAAGTCTCAAACTATCCTCAGCGGCACTGAGAGGATGTAGCTAGATTCATCAATATTTCTGGGCATACAATTCAATTAATGCCATAGCTTTGCATTTGAATCTTTAACTTGACTAGAAACCCTAAAAATGATTTTCACAGTTCGCTGTTCAAACCAGAAGACCATTGGTCCTGTAAACGCTCACCTGAGATCTACTATATACTCCAATCCATGTCCTTGTGCATTACCCTGAGTCAACCTTAGGAAGAGAACATACAAATAATCTTCTACCCATCTGCCCATTTCTGAAATGAATATCCATTAAATGGCATATTATCATTATTCCCCCTTCAAATGCATAGGTGATCTAAGCTGACCTTGCCATAAAGTAGGTCAAGGTCATCCCAAGGTCATGATTTACTTTGTACAGGTCATTTCATTGATGCTAATGCCAAGTTTCAAATTCATAGGTCTTCTGAATATTTTGAAAAGATTTTGCTATTTATAGCCCTGGTGGCCATCTTGGTTATGTGACCAGGATCATATATATTAACATTCACTCTCTTTTTGCAAGAACGCTACATATAAAACCTGCTTTTGATTGGCCTGAAACAGTTTCAGAGGAGATGTTTTAAGTACATGGCCACATGAACTTCATCCCTGGGCTGGGGCAGACAACCCCTTGGGGCCAAATTTAATATTATGTACCTCAAACAAATATTCTGTCCATTTTCCTATTTCCATCACGTTTTCACCCATTAAATGCTATTTCACCAAGCTTCCCCATTCAAATGCATAGGCCACCTAAGAAGACCTTGCTGAAAACAGATCAAAGTCATCCCAGGGTCACGATCTAATAAACTTTGTAGAGCTTGATCCCCTTATGATATATGCCAAGTTTCAAGGTCCTAGGCCTTTCAGATCTGGAGAAGAAGACTTTTACAGGTTTTGATAGCTCTGGTGGCCATCTTGGTCATGTGAGCTGGACCGTTTATACAAACATTTTTTCTCCCTTCCTAAGAATGCTTTAAATGAAGTTTGGCTTTGATTGGCCAAGTAAATTCACCTTGTGAGCCTAACCACTCAGGTGAGCTAATGAAAAGACAAGGTTTCACATGACAGAGTTCATCTGAGTTTCCCTTGGTGCCAGTGAGACTGAATGAGAAATTTTGAGCCGCCTCGTGGGAAAACCAACACTGTGGTTTCCGAACAGGTCTGACACAAACCAGGCTGTACAAGCATAGAAGATGACTAGAGACTGGAAATTTTGGATTTAGAAAGTAGAGGAAATGTACTATCCGTGTAGCGAAAACAAAGAAGCTGATCAGCTTCGCGGTTACAGCGAAGCTGATCTGCATTTTTGTTTTCGCATATGCAGATTGTTGGTTTTCCCATGCAGTGGCTCAAATGAGAACCGTGAATTATGTCTCAGTGGCATAATCAGGAAACACTTTACAAATTACATTTTATGATCTTCAAGTACAAACTTAGTCTGATAATCTACATTTAACACATTCGTGACAAAAAGGCATTGTGTCTCAAATTGTTATCTGATCTTCAGTGAAGTTTTAAAGGCTGAAGCCAAATGCTTACCCTATCATGCCGTTTGATAGAAACAAGGGGATTCCCATGGAGTTTTAATTTAGGGGACCAATGTTCCACTACTGGCAGCTTCTAAGGGACATTTTGACAATGCTGTTGAAAACAAGGGGTGGGGGCATTTATTTCAGGACAAATAAATATTTGAATATTTGAGGGTACATCATTGCCACTGCTCTGGACAGTTTTGGGGTTCATTAGAGGCCAAAAGGGGTCATGATCTTTTTAACCTACCGGTACTTTACTTTACTTAGTTCCATGTATCTAAACTTAAGCAGTGCAAGGAACAATGAGCCGCGCCAGGAGGAAAACTGTTTTCCTTAAAAATACAGTTCAACCTCATTATAACACGTCTCACTATAGTGCTGTTTTCAGTGTAACACGGCCATGTCATGGCTCCCAAAATGATTATTTTGCTGTATGACTGTTGTAAATAACCTCATTATAACATGGTTCACTTATAACACAGTCTGTTTCCATGGACCCCAAATATAGTGTTATAATGAGGTTGGCCTGTACATATATGAATTATTTATTATTAAATCTGCATGGAATGGAAATTTTGTCTACTACATAATTATTATTATGTACTTTTGCAATACGAATCTCATTTTAGGACTTCAGCCATGTCAACAGTATATTGGAAGCTCAACAACATGCATGCAGATAAAAAAACAATATCTAAGCTTGAGATAGATAATTGCAAACACTCAAGGATTCCCTTCAATAGCATTTTTTCCTTTCAAGTACACATTCTGCTTACAGCTTTTAACCTTATGGCTTCCCAGTAATTTAGACCTAACATTACAAAAACATGCTTAAGCAATATATATATACAAAGATTTTTTTAAGCTGTGAAAAATGAAAATTTCATCACAATAATTTTGATATTTCTTATATATATTTGCTCAAAACATTGATTGAGGGTACCTGTTAGAACCACCTTGACCTATTTCACTAGGTGAGAGCATGCCCAACAAAAGACTGTTTTCCTGATCATGCTTTGTAAGTTCATCTGACCAGGAAATGTCCCTACGCACAAAAATATTTTTAGCAAAAGTATGTTACTTTTTTACGTACTTTAACTTGATAATTAAATACCATATAAAAACCTGCTTTGTTATATAAATGTACTTTTAAGCCAAACAGGAAAAGGTAAAGGTTAGCAGCACCTTGAATGAGATTTCTAATAACTGGATAAAGTATAAATTTTATGGAGAGCATGCACGAAATGCAGCAAGAGTACAGGACTTTTTCTTCTGACATCTGTATGTCGACGTAGTGTACAGTACTAAAATAGACCTAATTCTGACTGTTTTTTCCTATGATTGGGGTAATGGTACATGTACATTCCTTTTGTTTCTTATCAGGAGAAAACCTTTGGCTGCCATAGTAGATAAAAATACACAAACATCAATTGGTTCCCCCTTCATTTAGATGCCTCCTATAAAATTTGACTTTGATTGGCCAGGGGTTTTCAGGCTTCAAATAAGCAGCATATCTGCATATTTACCCAATTAAAATGTCTTAAAACCCAATTAAGATTCAACACTCTGCATATAGAAATGCAAAAGAAATATGTCGCTCTAATTTTATTTAGTTTTCATTCATAAACAAAACAACAGCGTTTGGGTAAAAATTAACATGCATCAGAAGGACTGTATAAGTTGGCTAACCTGCACTTCAATACACTTTGTGACCTCACTTTACTTCCATGACAGCTTAGCTTTTGTTGCAATGTCTAACTGATTACAGATTTGTACCTTACTTGTAGCTGAATTATTTTGGCATTAATCAGATTATTTTTGTTATGTATTTGTACCAGCAGCAAAAAATCTTCCAGGAGAAAATATGAAATTACCTACAAAGTTTAAATTAACATAGAAAAAACGAATTTTGACTTTGATTCACTAATTCTACAATAGTCTCCCGTTATCTATTTATAGACAATTCATAGACATCTTTGAAATTTTCCACAGAAAAAAATGAAGTATTTTATGATCCTGCATACCTTAACAGAGTTCTAGAATATCTATAAATTATGTCATATATGCCAAAAAGATCTAACATAATCTATAAGGACTCAATATATCACAGTTCCATCTGTGTGGAGAGGTCTAAAGGAACACCTATGGAAATATTCTGTCTAATACAGTACATTTAATGATAAAATTTCTGGAAATGTTTGGATAATCTGATCAGGGTCTCCATTATATATATAACTTCTCCAAAAATAGGATCTATGGAATACTATAAGCACCATCATGAGAAAACCAGATAATTTTTGCCTATGCAAAAACAATGTTGCAGATCAGCTTTGCAAATACTGCTTAGCTGATCAGTGCCTTTGTTTTCCTTTCATTGAAAGTACAATTCTTCTTCTTCTTAAATCCCATATTTCGAGTTTCTAGTTTCCTTCTATGGCTGCTCAGGTCGGTTTCTATCAGAAACACTGATGACTGGTTTTCTCTCGTCGCAGCTCATACAATGAACATACCTTTCCATATGAAGTCATATTGTTCTTCACCACCCGCTGACGCCATGGTGATGTTTCTCCCAGACTAGATTATCTTCAACTTTTTTCTTCTTTCTCTCTAATAGTCTGAAATAAAAGGAGGAACAAACACCAATTGAAAGCTAGTGAAAAGATTTGAAAATTGTGAAACAACAAACATTTTAGATAGGAACACATCAAAAAACAACAGAAGCTTCACAGCAGCACACATCAAAAAACAACAGAAAGCTTCACAGTAGAGCATTGCAAAACTGAACAGTTAAAACATTCATTCTTCGTTAGAACAGTTGTGGAGTGGAACCACCTGGATACAGCAACAATGTGCTCAGAGACGGTTGAGAGCTTTATACAGGCCCTCCCACAGTACTACTAAATGTGCTCTCTCCCCGGTGTGTTATGCTGAACAAGCCCTACACCGTAAAGACACAGATACAGGTACAAAATTGTGATTTTTATTCAACTTGTTTTTGTTTTTTTTATATGGTCAATTAAAGACGAAAACCTCTATCACAAGCAACCTTCCAATCATGGCAGCACACACAAAAGGTTCCGAATTTAGCCACTTTACAGCTTTGTCATAGAATAAGGTCCACTCAAAAACTGATAACAGACCAATGTCCAATAACAAACTACACCCATATTAAGCCAATACTACAGTACTGGTAAACCCTGTGTGGTGAACAAACACCACTGTCGGGAAACAAACTCCGTGTAAGCTATCATTTGCACACACAACGGTGACGTCACAGAGAATTTTAACAGCTCAGACCACACCGAAGTTCAGAAAATTGGTGGTGCTGTTTGCGTAAGTTATTTGTGAAGCATTTTAAATATCCTATCATATGCAGCACACATTTGTGTTTGTTTAACTGTAACAACTTTCATAATTCGTCATCTGGTCTCTGTGAAGACACTGGCTATCCGCACGACAGTCGTGCCGATAACGCTGCTTAGGGAAATCGATATCAAAATGTTAAGAATGTTTAGAAATGGATACATTTTATTGATTTTAAGTTGATAAATATATTACACTGGCTTCAAAACTGAAACAGAATATTATACATGCAGGAATTTTTACTTTTTAATGAACAAAATTGTTATTTTGCTGAAATTGGCTTATCTGTGAATTTACCTGTAAAAATCAGTCATGTATATGCGTTAATGAGAGTAATTATCGTAACCTAAATAAAAAAAATTAATCTGGTAATCCAAAAGAATAAACAGCCTTTGATTTTAACAATGGATTATGCAAACATTTCACTTACACACTCTGAGCTTACACAATTAAAAAAAATTGCAATGGTTATATTTTTCTCCGCTGTTAGAAATCTACTGTGATTCAGTTTACATCAGCAGGATTAGTTTTCTTATTCATAATTTAAAAAAATGTTAATTTCGAATGCATTTCAATAGCTAAACACATAATTAATCTATTTAATGTCAGATTAATAGTTCAGTGCCTGTGTAAGCTTGTTAGAAAATCTTATACTCCCGTCGTGCCGATAGCCAATACCTGTAGCATTGGCTATCCACACGACGGTCAGGCCGATAACGCCGCTTATCGGCACGACCATCGTGCGGATAACGCCGCTTATCGGCACAACCGTCGTGCGGATAGCCTCAGCCCTCTGTGAACACTTCAGAAACTTTAAAGTTCCAAAGTGTTCTAAATGTTGACAGCTATTTCAAGAAAGAAAATATTGCTAATTAGTGATAATAATATGCCGCATATGATAGGATACGTGTGTAAAACATTTTTCTTTAATATGAAAATCGCAATGCGCGATTTCCGAAATTATGTGCAGTACGAACATGCGCTCTGTCGTATGACGTATACACAAATGATAGCATATACAGACTTTGTTTCCCCGTCACTGAACACACTTATTTGATGTCCAACATGCCATAGCCTAGGCATAGGGAATAGAGAATGAAACTAACCAAGCTATTGAAATTATATCACTACCGTAGCCTTACTTCTTCTTCTTCTTACAGCCACACTAGTGCAGGCACACTAATCAAGCTAACTAAACAGCTATATAGGAATGATCTAAGTAAAAACTCAATGATCAAGTATATAAACATGTCTGTATTTAGCTGACACATTTTCAAAACTGACCTGTAATGAGTCATAAGCTGGACATGATTCTAAAAATAGCAACATAAACATTCCATGACAAATTTTGGAAAACAAATCTGAGTAATTACGTCATAATCGCACGCACTGACTTTGATACTTACGCTAGAATCTCTTCTCTGCTCCTTCTCTAAATGCTGTTATTCATTTTGTCCAATGGTACGCAAATTTACCTGAGTTTACACCTTGTAAACACCTGTTTGAATAACCCGGAAGTGCAGATAAACATTCCAATGGATCTACTTGTTTAGACATCGTGTCTAAAACTAGTCGCATAGATACCGTGTCGTAACAAAAACGATCAAGTTTAGGCATATGGACAGAGACCAGTAAATGTAACGTTGCCTGTGATTGGCCCGAAGTGTGGGCAGATCTACCGCGGCAAATTTAAGATGTAACGCTACCTACCATTGGTCATAAATGCGTATCTATCAAATGTCTTTTGTCACATGATAGTATAGTCGTTCTTGAATATTTTGCAATATAATTCTATTTAATCGGCTGCTGTTTTGCCATGCTATGGCCAAATTGCGCATGTAGTTATTTTTGAATAATTATTTTTTCGTTGTTGAGCGATTTTGGGGTGTCCCTAAACAGCGAAAAGTACCGTCCTTGAATGCTGGCTAACCCCCTATTTTTTGTACACGGCCTGGGGCGATCTCTCGTCTGCTGAATGTGTCGGGGTCCACTATAAGCTGTGAAGCCTAAGAATGAGTCTTGTTTTGGGGCAAATTACAATGGGAGTCTATGGGAACGATAATTAGAGGTCTCTGCCCTAAAGAGAATATCACCTTCAGGCGTGCTCCCTGTTTCGACACTGAAATGAAACTGTGTTTTCAGGAACCAATACCCCCTTTGTATCTCTTCGTGATTTCACATCTGAAGCCCAAGGCGGAACAGACAGAAACTGGCCATCCTCGAATTTTAAAATAGAAAAATTCACATAAAAATGCACATACAAACAGATCAATAAACAGACAACATAAAGATTTTTCCCAACAGAACAGCACTGGAACTGTTATTTAAGAAATGACTTGGGTGCTTTAACGAAAATTACTGGACCAGACCTCGCCCATTGCATCAGTAGTGGTTCCAAACACCTCTGGGAAGTCAACAAGGTGCAGTTATGACCCCTATAATGTATAATGTAATCATTAATGATTTTCAAGTTTTTGACGTTCTCTGGTGTAATAAGGTTAAACTCACCATGATAGTGCATCATAATGTTAAAATGAAAAGAACAATATACAAAACAGACAAATTGAAGGTCAAGGTCACAGCTTTTACCCGTTATTTTGTGAAGAATAGGTAATTTTGGTGCAAAAATCCAATTTTAAGTGTAGAATTGTGACTATCATAAAGGTCAAGGGTCAAAGGTCAAGGTCACTGAATTGCCTTATCTAACCTTTCCTGTCATAGTCCTTAACAAAACGATACCACAATTGGTGAAGCGCCAATGCTTTGAATTAATTCAGTGGCTGTATCTTTACCATGTAGAGAGGCAAATTTGTCTTATTTTGGACTTATTGAAGTAGGGGGTCGGTTGACTTTTTGAATAGCTCCAAGACTATGATACGTTTAACCATTGGTCATTGATAATTAGAGGTCTCTGCCCATATATCTCGATGTCACACTTGACCATCGTACAATCGATAAAATCGGAAGCTGTGTGCATTGTACGAAAAAAAAATCAGTTAGCTGCGTGCCACTACTTGATGCAAACATGTTTGTAACTTTACTGTCACCTGAGCCCGGGCCTGAGCCTGAGCTTATAGGAATATAGGATGGCCATGCTCCGTCGTCCGTCCGTCGTCTGTCCGTCCGTCCACAATTTCAAAGATCTTCTCATCTGAAACCGCTTGGCCAATCAAAGCCAAATTTCACGTGGAGCATCCTTAGGAAGAGTGAAAGAAAGTTTATATAAATGGTCCAGGTCACATGACCAAGATGGCCGCCATGGCTATAAATAGCAAAAACCTATAAAAAAAACTTCTTCTCCAGAACCAGTGGGCCGATTTCCACGAAACTTGGTATGTAGCATCGGGGATGCGGGCCTATCATAGTTTATATAAATCATGACCCTAGGATGACCTTGACCTATTTTACGGCAAGGTCAACTTAGGTTGCCAATGCATTTGAATGGGAAAAAATGGTAAAATGCTATTTAATGGGTAAAACTTACTGGGAATAGGCAAATGGACAGATGGAAAATTTTAGCACCTGGGGGTTGTCTGCCACTGCCTCGGGGCTATATACATGTATATTGCCATAATGAAACATCTTCTCCCCTGAAACCGCTAAGCCAATCAAAGCCAAACTTCATATGGAGCATCCTTGGGAAGAGGGAAAGAAAGTTTATATAAATGGTCAAGGTCACATGACCAAGGTGGCTGCCATGGCTATAAATAGAAAAAAACCTTTAAAAATCTTCTTCTCCAGAACCAGAAGGCCAATGATTTTGAAACTTGGTGTGAAGCATCAGCGACTGGAGCTCTACAAAGTTTATAGAAATCATGACCCTGGTATGTCCTTGACCTATTTTACGGCAAGGTCAACATAGGTCGCTCATGCATTTGAATGGGGAAAGTGTTAAAATGTCATTTGTAGGGAAAAACTTGCAGGAAATGGGCAAATGGACTTAAGATTGATGATTCTGAAAAAACATTTGGACCCCAGGGTTCTGTCTGCCCCCACCCCGGGGCAATATACATGTATATTACAGTGATATTCAAAGATCTTCTTCTCTGAAACCGCTTGGCCAATCAAAGCCAAACGTCAAGTGAAGCATTCTTAGGAAGGGAGAATGAAAGTTTATATAAACGGTCAAGGTCACATGACCAAGATGGCTGCCATGGCTATAAATAGCAAAAACCTTTAAAATTTTCTTCTCCAGAACCAGATGGCCTATGAGTTTGAAACTTGGCATGAAGCATCAAGGAGAGGAGCTCTACAAAGTATATATAAATCATGACCTTGGGATGACCTTGACCTATTTTATGGCAAGGGCAACTTAAGTTGCCCATGAATTTGAATGGGGAAAATTAGTAAAATGTAATTAAATGGGGGGAAACTTGCTGGGAGTATGCAAATGGACAGAAGATTTATGTTTATGAAAAAACATGTCCTCAGGGTGTCGTCTGCCCCTGCCCCTGGGCTATATACATGTATATGACAATAATATTCAAACATCTTCTTCTCTGAAACTGATTGGCCAATCAAAGCCAAACTTTATGTGGAGCATCGTTAGGAAAGGGAAATGAAAGTTAATATAAATGGTCAAGGTCACATGACCAAGATGGCCACCATGGCTATAAATAGTAAAAACCTTAACAAATCTTATTCTTACATATGATTTTGAAACTTTGCCTGGAGCATCAGTGAATGGAGCTCTACAAAGTTTGTATAATCATGACCCCTGGATGACCTTGATATATTTTATGGCAAGGTCAGCTGAGGTCGCATATCCCAGATCTCAGGTGAACGTTCACAGCACCATTGGTCCTCTGATTTATTTTATGCTGGATACAACACAATTTGGAAGGTAAGAGACTCCATATTTGATTCGATTCAATGCCAGCAAACAACCTACTTAGCCTACAGTGGAGTTTTCATAATTGAATAATTTTAATTGTGTTTTGTATATTGTATTATTATTATTATTATTATTATTATTATTATTATTATTATTATTATTATTATTATTATTATTATTATTATTATTATTATTATCACGCACCCCCCCCCCCACACACACACACACACACACCACACACACACAGAGTCTCGTAAAATATTTCGTAATTTAATTATCATTGTTTTGAATTGTTCTTAGTATCTGTAGATATGCAACTGACCCGTTTGCGGACATCATTGATATAGATTTATAAATTTTGATTTTGGTTTCCAATCCTGAAGGGTTGCTTGCAATCAGTTTACATTTTCCTATCTCAAACTATCGTATGGGTAACTGAGAGACCGCCTATTGGGAAATAGCTGCTCACTCGGCTTCCGACATGTTCTCTCAGTAAAAATACCTGATTTAGTTTTAGTTTTTTCCCACCTCGCCGTTTTGGAATGGGAATTTCTTTCTGAATGAGCCATTTCTAGATCATTGCCTACTTTTATCCCTTTCCTGCTTTGTGGTTTAACGTCCCTGTCAACATTTTTAGTATTTTTCTTAAATCTCAAATATCTAGCCTTTTTGAGATTGTACAGGTCGGTTTGTGTCGGATCTGTCCGGAAACCACTTTGTTGGTTTCAGTCTTATCAAACTTCGAGTAGTAGGTTGTGGAATGTGCATTCTGAACGCCGCTACACAAAAGCAAACAATCTGCATATGCGAAAGCAAAGACGCAGATCATCTGTGCAGTGAATGCATATCTGACCAGCGCCTTTTTTTCGCTACACAGATAGTGCAATCCCTCTTCTTCCTAAATCCGAAATTTCATGCTTCTAGCCTGCTTCTGTGGCTGTGCTAGACCTGGTTGGAAACCCAAATTGTTGGTTTTCTCATGCGGTGGCTCAAGTAATAGTGATTTTAAGAATATATGTAGCTTTTGCCTGCTTGACACTGTTCCCCCAACGACACATATGTTTTGTGAAAGTTAAAACCACAATTACCCGCAATATGACATGCTTGGCCAAGGAGGAACATACCTAGAGATAAATTAAAAGACTGTGGCATTCACAATAAAGGCTGGCGACATCACAAGATTTTACGTAGCTGACAGAATTTTCAAAAACGAACTTAATTGTAACGTTAAAATGTTTAAAAAAGTTTCATAACCTGGTAACGGAATATTTGGGATAAAATTCAATGAAATTTATTTGACAACAATTACATTCAAGGAAATTCATTGAAAAATGAATCATAACCATTTTAATGCTAATTTAACTTTTTAACACATATGTTTCTCCACCCCGCGATTTATTTTAAATTCATCATTGTTTATTTTCAAAATTTATGAATTTACGATATCTAGTCTTATCAGATACAAACGAGTTTGTTTAAAAAAGCCAAAATCAATTTTCAGATGGTCTGCTCTGTATGGAATTTTTGAAAATTCCTTGCCATTTTCATTTCCATTAGCCTGGCATTCAGGCCATGTATTTAGATATTTGACTCTACCCTCAGACTCTACCAGATATTCTTCTTACTGAAAGGTATATAATGCTGCTCTCCCATATACCGAATATCCCTTGCGAATGCTAAAATTTGAAATTCGCGCTGAAATTACCGAATATGATGCGATTGGACGGGACGGGGCTTGTACAAAACGATGTCTTTGCGAAAGCGTTAAGAATGCTTGCGGATCCTTACAAATGTCTTAAGAATGTTGCGATTGATTGCCATCCACTCTACCGAATTCTTAAAAATGCCTTGCGAATGTTCCGAACGCTTACAAATGCCGTTACAAATAATACGAACGTCTTGCAAACACCTTACAAGCGAGTGTATTGCGAATGCTTGCTGAATTATTTTCATTTTTTACTCATTCGCAAACATTGTAGACAATAATATCAATGTAAAATGAAATCACCCACAATGCCAAGGGGCATGCAAAAATATGCCATTATTGATCCAAGTCTTCTATTGCACGGGGTCTATTCTCTAAGCCTCTATAATCTGGTGTCGTCCAGGTATAAGCAAGTTCCGGTAGTGGTTGTGAAAAATTCAATGTAAACAAAGGAATGGAGTAGACATGTGAACAGGTGAGTTGCATTATAACTGTTTTATCTTTTGATTTATTCTTAATATCCTGATGTGCAGTCTCAAGAGAATTTACAAACGTTATTAGAAATCAAAACTAGAGTGGCGAAGATGCAGTAGGAAACTTGTTTTTGATGTTCAAAGTTTCGATACGTGGCTGTTTTGATATAACAGTTTCGGCCAGATTCACAAGTTTGCCCTACATTTTGAAGATTTATGTACCGGACATTGTCCGATTCGACCCACAATTAAATATAACCAGTACGTACATTCCTGGGAATTGAAATCGCTTCATGAAAGCAAGTCCAAAATAAAATATCTTGGTATAAGCAAATTTTTCAGGTGGCCGTGAATGTTAAGACGCTTTAGTACGGTGAACGTGCAATGTGACTGACACTGTACCAGGTACTCATATTGTTTATGCAGTCGCAATCACTCTCAAATTTGGAATAATTGAGCTTGTTTATAGTGGCTAAAAGACATATTGTTCCTCCTAATTCTGGCTTGAGTTGCATTACGCGAATCCTTGAGATATTGATGACGCAATTTTGATCTTCCTAGTTCCCTAGCAAAGGCGGGTTGCTTTCAGAGATTCAGCTCCTCGGAACGTTACGTAGCGCAAGGAAAGTAAATCTGTGGATCAGAATGTCCAGAAATATACATGAGCATGATGAGTATAAAATCTACACACACGCACCAGGCGGGCAAATAACATTACAAGTATACTGAATGAGCCACATTTCGAATTTGCCAAAACAAAGGTGCAGACCAGCTTCACAGTAACTGCGAAGCAGATCAGCGCCTTCGTTTTCGCTACTCGGCTAGTACAATTCATCTAATTTCTAAATCCAAATTTTCGGCCTCTAACCGTCTTCTGTGTTTGTACAGCTCGAAGCCTCGTTTTGTGTCGAACCTGTTCGGAAACCATATTGTTAGTTTTCTCATGACGCGGCTCAAATGCTGTTTAGCAAAGTATTTGTATGCACCATATATCTGGTTCTATACAGGGAACTTTGAATCCCTCCCGACATCACTCAACCATTGTCGACTGGGACGTAAAAGTGACATACATGGAACGGTAAAAGGTCGGCTAAGACACGTCTTTCTATAACGACCCCATTATATTAGTCAAATTGTGTTTTAGTGCATTTTCATTGCATGTGCGTGATAGCATATAGCTCATAGAAGCCTCCTTTGAAAAGAGACCGAACAATGGTACGATGATGGGGGCAAATGTAACCTAGGACTATACTTTCACTGTTAATCGTACAAACTACATGTAGTTGTAATGCTTATAACGCGTATTACTATTCGATCTACAGTAACAATAAAAAATGAAAGTCTTTATGTGTGCAGCTGCGCATTATGCATATTAAGTTTTAGCTCGCCTGTACGAAAGTACAGGAAGAGCTATTGCAGTCACCCCGGCGTCGGCGTCGGCGTTGCTCAAAATGTTAAAGTTTTTGGTTAAAGTTTTTATGAGTCTATATCGCTTGAAGTTGTGGATGGATCAAGTTGATGCTTTGCATGTTGGTAGATATTGGTCTGAAGTTTTATGCTGTACCTTCATGACCCACCTGGGTGACCTTGAGGTCAAGGTCACGGACTTAGAAATTTTGTGTTAAAGTTTTTGGTTAAAGTTTTTATGAGTATATCTTTTGAAGTTGTGGATGGATCAAGTTGATACTTTGCGTGTTGGCAGATAGTGGTTTGAAGTTTTATGCTGTACCATCATGACCCACTTGGGTGACCTTGAGGTCAAGGTCACAGACTTAGAAATTTTGTGTTAAAGTTTTTGGTTAAAGTTTTTATAAGTCTATATCTCTTGAAGTTGTTGATGGATTTAGTTGATACTTTGCATGTTGGTAGGTATTGGTCTGAAGTTTTATGCTGTACCATCATGACCCACCAGGGCGACCTTTTGGTCAAGGTACGGACTTAGAAATTTTGTGTTAAAAATTTTGGTTAAAGTTTCTATAAGTCTATATCTCTTGGATATGTGGATGGATCAAGTTAATACTTTGCATATTGGTAGATATTGGTCTGAAGTGTTATGCTGTACCATCATGACCCACCTGGGTGACCTTGAGTTCAAGGTCACAGACTTTGAAATTTTATGTAAAAGCTTTGCTAAAAGTGTTTTGAACTGTATATTGATGGATCTAGTTGATATTTTGCTGTTAGGTAATATTCTTATGTTTTATGCTGTAGCATCTTGACTCACCTTTGCTCAATTTATGTTATGGAAATTTTATTATAGTATATATCAAATATATAGATTGATCAAGTTGAACTTAGCACGTTGGTAGATATTGGTCTGAAGTTTTATGCTGTACCATCACGACCCATCTGAGCGACATTGAGGTCAATGTCTTTGGTCATAGATTTTAATAGATTAAGTGGCAAAGCACAAGTCAGGCGAGCTACGCTGTCCTGCGACAGCTCTTATGGTATTGCCTGTTAAAAGAGTCCATATCATGAACGAATCTCAATAATTACGAAAACTTAACAATTTCATGTTTTTGAAAATATCTCACAACCCATGATTTTGTGCTTTGCATTCACACCACCCCTACATTTCATTCTTATTCGTTACATGTTTACATGCTGTTCTTCCTCCAAAGCAAAATGACATGTTATTTCTTGAATATAAAATCATTGAAGACTATTAAGTGTATTCGACTTTAGCAGTCTGCTCAAAATCACAAGTGTGTCGACAAATCAACCAAAATGTACCGCTAGTTTATCTTCTCGCGGATAAGGCACGTGCTTTTATGAGTTTTGAACATTGTCGCTGAGCGCTTCTCAAACGTTTGCAAAGATTTGTTAGTGCTAATTTGATGTTTTTATATGTATCTAGAGACTGCACTTCAGGAAATGTACATAACTGACCTAAGTTCCTATATTTTTTTTCATTTTATGAAGAAAACACTGAAACACCTGACTAAATGAACCGTAACCAGCACAACTCCCGAGCACATTGGCTTGACGAATAGACCCCGTGTATTGAAACACACACCACTTTGTTATTTCTCTCAAATTGCGATTTACACAATAAACAACACAATTTTACTGGGCAAACAAAAATTTCACGGGACTTTAGTTTGTCTATCATACATTGATGGATAGCTTAAGGCTAAACACTATAAATAATGGACTTTACTTGAAGGATAGGACCAGAATAAATAAATTATGCTAAAAACTGAGTCTTGAATGTGAAAATGTTGCGATTCACTAGCGATTCTTTACGGACATCAGAACTCAATAGAATTTAAAGCTACCGAATCCTTGCAAATGGCTTGCGAGTGTTACAATTGCCTTGCAATCAATCCGAATGGTTTACGAATTCTTTACGAATATGTTAAGAATATGATTTCCTTGCGAATTTTAGGAGCATGTTCCTAATTTTCGCAACGACTTGAAATTTTCACCGAATGCTTCCGAATGCTTACAAATGCTACCGAATGCTTCCGACTTTCTAGCGATTAATGCGAATTTGCTCAAAATTGCATTCGGAAGGGCATTCGCAAGGGAAATTCGGTATATGGGAGAGCAGTATAACCAATGCTATTACCATGGTACTTTATTGCTTCCCCATTAGCTGAAATACAAAGTTTGATCATGTTGATAGTAAATAAAAGCATTCTGAATCTGTTGGATATTTCGTTACTTTTAATTGTTTGTCAAGTGATATTGTTTCATTTCAGTCTACATTTCCATCGGCGAGCAGTTTATACTTGCAGCATATCAAATTCATTGAAATATCAAAACAAAATAATAAAAGTGCCTGCTATTGGTCATTTTCACTACAGCACGCGAAAGAAGTAGGTGTATACTTTCTTTTACCTCTCAATATATAAATATATTCATCTTCCTAGAAATGAGCCGCCTCGTGGGAAAACCAACAATGTGGTTTCCGAACAGGTCCGACACAAACCGGTCTGTACAAGCACAGAAAAGAGCTAGAATCTTAAAATTTCGGATTTAAGTAGAAGAGGAATTGTACTATCCGAGTAGCGAAAACAAAGGCGCTGATCAGCTTCGCAGTTACTGCGAAGCTGATCTGCGTCTTTGTGTTCGCCTATGCAGATTCTTGGTATCCATGGGGCGGCTCAAATGTTAAATTCAGTCAAAAGTTTCACCACACTTTTCTCCAAACCAACTAATCATACAAAATCTACAGTTTGCATTGATTTCTACGGAAAGCCAAATTCTTGGATATTTTGCAAATAAAGCTGTAAAAGAATAATTCCGCTAGGACACTATAACCAGAACGTACATGTTTAGATTCCTAAAGGGTCATGTCGAATATCTGGCCCAGCATTTACAACCTGCAAAATGTATACCCAAAGAACAAACTGTAGGCCTGAAACCTGCCCCCGGAAAAGTATGGGCCTACCGCCGACGGTCGGTCAGAAAATAAAGAACTTATGATCAAAGTTCCACAAGCAATGTCTCAGCTTTATGCTTACAAAAAATTACGACAACGTGAGTTCAAATAATGAAGTTATCGCAAAGACTAGCAGTGCGTTTCTTAAATTTAGCAAACATTTTTTGAATCAAAGATGGCCGCTCTCCGCCGCAGTTTATGTTTGATGCTAACCATTTTCATATAGATGCAACTTTGGAGTCTGCAGATTCTGACAAATTGTCAAAACATTCATCATAATTTTTACAAAGAAGGATATATACAGTCCAAAGTTGGTAGTCACATTATGACAGGTGTTCCCTAACTTATTTCCATGTGTATATTATGAGAGGACAGTCCTCATACTTCTAAGTCGTTGGAATGCTGTTTATCTGCTAAAATGTCCAACGATTGGGCCCAAACTACTTCCAGTAATGATCAGTTTGAACCCTACAATGTTTAGATAATTTAAAGGCTACCTGTTTTTTGTTTTTTGTTGTTTTTTTTCGTAGGAATATTGTCAATATCGGATTTCCCTGAATATGTTACTTTAAAACATGTCATTGTAAGAGAAAGAAAGAAAGAAAGTAAAAGAGCGAAAACTTCAAACATCTACTAGTTTCCAAATTATTCAACAGACGGACAGACATGCAGACACCGTACCCTTAAAAAAAAAAAAAAAAAAAAAAAAAAAAAAAAAAAAAAAACCGCGGGCATTCTTTTATCAATTGTGTGTACTCAGGTGATGAATTATTGATATTGGTCCTCTAGGTGAATATTTTTAAATTGTATGATATGGAAAAAAAAGTAACCAACGTTATGAACAAAATTATTTAAAAAATCTTATACATTTTCTATTGACGAGGTTTGAACGCACTGTCCATTTGTCAAACGATGACAATGACGAGCAATGGTGTGTTTGCTCCTATAACCACACGGCCATGTTACTGGGCCTGTTTCTATAAAAGCTAGATTATCCTTTAAACCCAAGGGAAACTACTCAATATATTAGCTTCTCGAATGTCTATATGAAATGGGCTACACACGATAGTTGTATAAAATAAATATATTTTAGCGTATAAATATAAATTCAAATTTTGCAAAGAGCATATACGCATCTTTAAAACTCACAATTGACTTGTTTCATTATACATAATAAAACTCTATTACACCTTGTTCAATTAATATTTAATTTATTCTTAAGCTTAGTTCTAACACAAATACTTTTAACCTGGTTCAACACCAGTTATTAAACCTGCTCCGGCGTAATGCTGTCAGCGGTTCCAAGCCAATGAGGTAAAACCGACGCCTGGTTATCGCATTGCACTACAACCACGTGGCGGAGAAGGTGCGAGTTCAACACAATGTTGAACGATAATCCGCTTAGACTTAGTCCGAGCGAAGAGCGTTGGTACTAAACCTTCGCTTCAACTAAGCGGTTTCCTCGGTGAGGTTCCGCATATGGGGGATAGGTCATGATGGTTGGGATCGGGCGCGGGGTTAAGGGGT
Source organism: Rugalucina vietnamica (assembly GCA_964017185.1). Classification (NCBI taxonomy): domain Eukaryota; kingdom Metazoa; phylum Mollusca; class Bivalvia; order Lucinida; family Lucinidae; genus Rugalucina; species Rugalucina vietnamica. Next base: position 42,810,239 of record OZ024872.1, read on the forward strand.
TACCTGGCAGGACTGGAGCTTAAAGGGGTTGGGATTGGGCTGGGGTTAAGGGGTTGGGATGGGGGCATGAGGGGTTGGGATTGGGCTGGTGTTAAGGGGTTAGGATGTGGGCCTGAGGGTTGGATTGGGATAGGGTTGTCAAGGGGCTAGAGGGTTGGTATGGGCGTTAGGGCCATGGGTGCGCAATGGGCCGGACGTTGGAGTGGATAAAGGGATTATGTGGATAGGATGGGGCCATGAAAATAGTTAAAAAAGGGCCCGTCATTGTCAATCAGTAAAATATTGTATTCTTTTATTTATTGATTGATTTCTTTTTTTTTCTAATGGTTTTCTTTCTCCCGAACTTTATATGGCATATGCAATATGTGAATGTTAGACTTATGTTTAATGTTAACTACATAATGTAACGAGCTCTCTGTTACACAAGATACATGTAACATTGCATACTTTGCATACAGGCGAAATTTCAAATAAGATCTCCAGCCCCAGCGGTAAGTCTATGATTCTCCCCACGGCTTAAACCCTTGTCTGGGCATAGGGAAGCTAACCGTAAGCATGATTCGTTTTATAATTCCATCTCCTTGTTTAACTTGTATAGATCCCCAGTTGTACACCAACCGATGTAGGTACACCTTTTTGCCCTGAATGTCTCTGATCAATTCACCTGGCTGAAATTAGAACAAAATACTGTTGTTACTGTACTTTTACTTGAGTCCCAATAGCAACAAACTGAATGAGTTCAATTAACTCCTTTACATTTCATAGCGCCCTCGCACTTATATGCACATTGTAGCTACTGTAATGATTTGATATTCAAATTACAGCCGCATCGTGAGAAAACCGGATTTTTGCCTATGCGAAAACAAAGGCGCAGATCAGCTTCGCGGTAACCGCGAAGCTGATCAGCGCCTTTGTTTTCGCTACTCGGATAGTACAATTCCTCTTCTACTTAAATCCGAAATTGCAAGCTTCTAGCTTTTTTCTGAGCTTGTACAGGCCGATTTGTGTCGGACCTTGTCGGAAACCCCGAAGACCGGTTTTCTCGCGTCGCGGCTCAGATAGCAAAAAGCATGATTTGTTGTAACTGTATGAAGCAGTCATGGAGATAGGAAAGGGAGGGCTCAACTCAACCTACCTAAGAACCCAGCCTGCGAAGTGACCTCAAGCCAAGAAAGCTCATAAGAGACTGAATGTCCTTAAAGATGAACCAAGACAGCAAGAGGCAAGCTTTCTTTACGAACATTTGCAACCAAATGGATGCAATCAATCTCAGATCAGAGGACTCCGAAAAAAAAACTGGACATTTTTCCATAAAACGGTTCATTATTCAGCTGCAACAACTTCAGGACATCCATCTCGCAAAAAAAATCAAGACTGGTTTGATGAGAATGATGACGAAATTCAGAGGCTTCTTGAAGAAAAGCACCGATTGCACAAACACAAGAAGATACTGGCTCAGTATCCAAAAAACAGCAACATTTGTAAGACAGTCCAGACTAAGCTTAGGGACATGTGAGATTCCTGGCTTAGGAAGATCCAGTCTTTTGCGGACAGAAAGGACATGGAGAAATTTCACGATGCACTGATAACCATTTATGGCCCAAAGAGTTCTGGAGCCACCACATTGCTCAGTGCAGACGGAAGCACTCTTCTCACAGATAAAAAAGTACAAGTAGGCAAAGATCAGGAAAAGGCGCAATCAGAAAAAGACTCCCACTCCAAAAACCAAGATGGGAAGCTATCTGGGAAAGGTAGGTAGAACACTTCAATAGTGTGCTGAATCGACCATCAATCATAAGATAGTACTCTTGTGTAGACGCAGTTGTTTGTTGGTCACGAATGGAAGTACATGTTGGGAAAAAAAGTCTCTTACCTCTCAAATACAGTTATTTCTAGTAATCAAGCCAAAGCGAATAGAAAATTACGTTTATATGGCTTGGTAACCAGCAGCTAACTGATTATTTTCCTACAGTGTGTAAAGTCACTCTTTGCCAAACACTTGGTGCGCACTTACAAAACTTACACTCAGTTACCGATCACATCACGGTATAACAGTCATTATTAAAACTTGGCCATGCTATAAACATAGATTTTTTTGGTGTAAAAAAAAAAAAAATTGTCGATATTTTTTTAAAGCTTGCTCATAACATCGATTGTGGGTGCACAGGCGGTTCTAACGAGTACCCAGAATCTATGTTTTAGAGCAAACCTAAGAAACATCGGCCCTACATTTGAACACCCCAGTTTTCCTACATACGAGTATGTATATAAAAGTGGGGTGTATGGGGCATCCATTACACGGAAATGAAGTTTGCGTGATGCATCCCCATCCAACCAAGGCCGGGACGCAGTGCAATGCAACTGTAGACCTTTAGGTTTTCTTGACCAGCTTAGTCTATATTACTTTTCTGCATCTTCATTATTGCTGACAGAATACGCCAGTATTCAAAACAAAAATACGCCAGTATTCAAAAAAAAAAAAAAAAAAAAAAAAAAAAAAAAAAAAATAACATCTCACAACTGCAAGCCTTTAACCCGTTTTTGACGAATAGATTTTCCCATTATTATCATTTGGGTGAGTCCACTTTCATTTTCAGGGGCTTCAGACTTGACTTTAAAATTCTGTTCCATTTTTCGATGAAATTCCTCGAGGCAAACGGAATAGCCCCAGATGGGACGCCGCGTTTTGCGGCGTCACATCTGGGGCTATACTGTTTGCTTATGTCCCACAAAAAGGACGCCAGGCTTATATGAGTTAAGAAAAGCACAATGCATTGACCGGCTTAGTTACCTGAACGAATGCGCTATTCGACATTTGTCGACCTTTCACGATGTTTGTGATTTTCATTAACATGAGAGACTGATGGCATGGAAAGAAGAGGAAATCAATGTCTCATGATGGTCCCCATCGTGACAAAATCAAAAGATTGTAATTCACGGATCAGCTTAAAACATCTACATGTATAAACTTTGGCCATAATATATGTAGGATGCTAAAATTATATTTTTGTGACTTTTCTCGAAAAGAGCCTCTTTAATTAATTATGTAAGAACAAAGAATACAACAATTCTTGAATTTTATGTTTATGGATTTATATGCAAATAATGAAATGACAAAACCTTCTTTTTTAATGAACCCCGTGTTTTTGTTGCGCTGATGTATTGCATCTTTTTTTATTTTAAAATATTTTTTCGTTCATTATTTTCTTTGTTCAGAGAGAGAGAGAGAGAGAGAGAGAGAGAGAGAGAGAGAGAGAATGTATTTTTTTTTCGACTTTTGATTGCTGCATGTTTCATTACAGAAACTTGCCCATGCAAAATGCAGAGATTTGTTTCTGCTGTAAAACAAATGAAAATTTCATTGGAAAATTGTTGATAGTTTTCATAATTTTGTTCAAAACATTGATTTGGGTACACGTTAGAATCGCCTCGCCGAGGCGGTTCTAACGACTACCTCCAATCTATGTTATTTCAAAAATAAGAAAAAGAGGTATAACCCTGTCAACCCCAATTTTACTATATAAAAGGGGGTATACATTTCACGGACAGGTTTTTATAATGTTATTTTCAACAATTTAATCATCATTCCAATACTTGATCAAGGACAAACTTGTTCATTTAATTCAACTAAAATAAAGAAGCTAAACATTCTGGTTTGTAGCCCTTAATCCGTTAAATTACCTGAGCGTGTCAGGTATAGGAAACTATAAAATGAGCCGCATCATGAGAAAACAAGATATTTGCCTACGCGAAAACAAGGACGCAGAACAGTTGTACAGTAACTGCGCAAACGATCAGCGCCTTTTATTTCGCTACACGGATAATAAGATTATTATTCTACTTAAATCCAAAAGTTCAAGCTTCTAGCCTTGTCTATGACTGTACAGCCTGGTTTATGTCAGACCTTGTCGAAAACACCGATGACAGGCTTTCTCGCATCTCGGCTCAAATCTGCGCAAACATTTACCTGAGGGCACGTGTCTGTTGTAAGGACTAAAGGACGCATAATTTATGTACCAACTTGACGCGCCGCGACACAAACTGTATATAGATTTTCCGACCAGGCTGGATTCAAACCTGTTGCTCACACACAGAAAATGACTCTGTGTGTGAAATAAGAAAAAAAATGATTTGCGAGTTTGTTTTTGTGCCGCTCATGAAAATCTAGTTTACTTTACTTGTTTCAAGAAAACCGCATATTTTGAAGAATTAAATTATATCATGATTTTTGTTTTAAATTGATTGAAATTGTGCTTTTTTCTGATTATTCTGATTATGGTATTTAGATTATTACATGCGCTTTAAGCCTTAACTGTGGCTGGATTTATAAAGTACACATATGTACATGCATGTAATTGATTGACTTTGCGATAATTTGCATCCAAACACACAAATACATACACGCTCATTATAAAATTATGAAATACATGTACGTGTCTAATTCATTTAAATTTAATTGTTTTCAAGGCATTAAGTATTTGGTGAAATGCGCAAATTAATTTAATGTAGCGAAAACAGAAATTAAAATTTTCCAAGAAGCGACCTGTGCTTATATTATCGCATTTGAAGAAAATCTGCAACCTTCACATTAGACATCTATCGTATGCGCACGTATCCTTGACAACAGTGACTATATTCTAAAGGTAAAATACAGGTATATTTGTAACGAAGGGAACTCTGACAGGTAGTATCGATTTTCCCAGAAAACTCAGTTAATTCCCCTGTTTAGCGATTTACCTGTAATTTAGCGAAACAATCGATTGTCCCTCGAAGTTGGACATGATGTGGTCCTTGGACAAGTTAGATTCTTGGTTATCATAAAAGAGCGCGAAGTGTTTCATTTTCGGGTCCCATCTAAGTTCCCTTTTATACATATCAGTTTTGTCATGATCGTGTGGTTTATGGCTAAATAAATAACTATAGTTGTTCCATGTAACAATAAGAACAACAGGTCGAAAACACAACCGATTTTGGCAAAGTTACCAAGCGAGTACGGTAACTTGGCCAATTCGCAACGAGGCGGACTCGTGAATACTTTCCAACTCAAGAATGCTCTCCATGTTCATTTCTTTAAATGAATATTTGGTCGAGAAAGTACTGTAGTTGTACGGTCATTCTGAGTGGTAATTCTTCTTTTTCCTCTGATTCTTAAAGAGCGATTCTTCGTCAATTAGTGATGAAAGAAATGTGCACTAGGCACTGGCAATCTTTGCCTGAGAGGCTTTCCAGAACAATTGTGGTGAGAAAAAACGTAGTATCGTTCCGGCATGACCTTATAAAGCTGTTAATCATGGAAGTATTAAATTAAACAAACTGTTAAATACGGTTCACGGAATAGTAGTACCAGATAATCTTTAGTCCATAAATTAGTTTAACAATATATTATTCTTGCAAACAGTTTAATTGGCACAGCATGCCTGGCAAATAGCTCGCACCGGACAATATAGGTTATAGTTTCGATCACTGCTCTTCAGGCTCTTACTAATATTTACATAATCTGATTTCGATTAAGTGATTTAAACTCAGATAAAGCATCATGTTTAAACAATAGCATCTCGCGCCAGCTCGCAAGTCAATGGTTCCTACAGCAGAAAATTGCACAGCAAAGACTCGCGAAACAGTAGGTAATAGCACAGTCTCACTAGGGTATGGCCTGCTCGCATACAAACGGTGCCGTTTTGGACCAGACTAAAAACCTTGCTTAATCAACATTCGAATGATAAATACTAGTAGTGGAAAGATACAAATACAAACGAAGTGCCGTTGTCTTTCGAAGTAGCCCTCCTGCAGTTGGGGTTCCATGAAACCACAGAACACCATCTTGTGTAAACCTTTGTTACTGTAATATCAGGAGAATCTTTGATTCAAGAAAAAATTCTTTTTTATGATTAGAATGGATGTAGTCTTCAAAAAGCTTTTCTAGGCATGAAAAATTGCGTCTACTCAAAAGATTTATGCATCGGCTTATGATAGTGATAAAAATGCCTGTTTCAGTAATTCGAGTTAGTTCTATTTCATACCCACAGCGGACGGAATTACCACACGAGTTGGCGAAATGCATAAAGCCATTTTTAAATTGTCTGAAAATCACAGGACTTCATAATTTTAAGTGGAGAAAGGATGACCATGAAACTGTTAGTTTTCGAACAAAGCAATTTCTAGGAAATCTGTACATGGGAGTTGTTCCATTTCTATTGCTCGTGAATTTTGTGATATCACTTGGACAATTTGCATCTTTCACAACTTTTGATGGGCCATTCTTGAACAATGTCATATCGTCAACATGGTTCCTCCAAGTCACGTGCTTTTCTATAAATAATCTGAAAAGGATATCGCGCTGGAAGACATTTTATGAAGCGTGGGACAAATACGCGGAGCGATATAACGTGGATACTTGGAGGCTTACAAGGTGCCTCTCTATCGGCTTTACTATTATGTATATTATATGGTTCATTGTCGCCACTGGGTTTCTAGTGTGGAGTACCAGCTCACCAGCGCCGCCTACGGGAATCATGGCGCTGGTTCCCGCCTCTGTGGCCACCATGTTCATAGCATTCGTATTTACTGCATATTTCTTTTTCATTTCCACGTGGTTTCTTCTGACAGCTCAATACGGCTTGATAAGCATTTTGATATGCCGTGCTATGAACTTGCACTTCCACGGAATCAAATCAGCAAAAGTTGAGGATGTATTAGACAACATAGAATATTACCGTCAACAGCACGATAAGCTCTGCTCACTGATCAACGTTGCGGACGGTATCGTGTCGACTTTTGTCCTCGTCACGATGTTTACGACCATACCGCTGATCGTGCTCACGTTGTATTTTGTCCTCTTTGTCACCGTTGAAACGGCGTCATTTTCCTACGTCGCCACGTGGTGGTCCATTTCCCTCAGCACTATTCAGCTGGCGATTATATTCATCGCAGGCGGAGCAGTCAACTTTTCGGTAAGGAGAAATTAATCATTTTTTAAAAGGAATCTCAATTTTTCCCCTTTTCGCGAATAACTAGACGTTTGCTTAGGACAAAGGACAATGATTTTTTTTTTTTTTTTTTTTTTTTTTTTTTTTTTTTTTTTTTTTTTTATCAAATGCAAATTAGTCTTTGTCAGAGATAGAAGGAATGTTTTCTTGTCGAGGGCTTTTGCTAAAACACGACACTACTTTTAGATATCAGATTTGGCCACTACATGTACTTTTGTTAATTGAATGCCATGTTTAAACCTTTTCATCTATCTTCCTTTCTGTTAATCATGCTATGTCATTTAAAATACATTTACGTTACAGAATATGGCTGAAATCTGAGATACAGACAAATGCAATATTAGCAAGGCCTTTGTTTCTGATGAAATCATTAATTATCTCTATAGAACGCATGTTTTGTTTTTGCAAAGACAGTAGCTAAGCAGCTTATGGGCCACAAAAGCCATCCTATTTTTGTTCACGAATGCATAATTTACATCAAAAGGACAATGGCACTATGAATAACGTCATGTCGAAGCATTATCTGCTTATTCCACGAATGCTTATACTGGTGTTGAATATCCAGTGAAAAATGTGCTGTCTTTTGTTGAACTTCAAATAAAAGCTAACAAGAATTGGCAATAAGCAAGGCTTATTAGATACCCCCCCGCAAAGGAAAAGTCAGTAAAAAACTGATTTCAGCTGTTTATGATGCAAACAAAGTATCAAAATGTGCCTATGCAAACTGTCAGAGGAGTTAAGGGCAATAGCTCTAAAAGAACTGGACCCTTTACAAGCATCCCCATGTTGAAAACATGCACAGAAATTGTCTAAGTTCACAAAGCTGCCATTTCGTCAAAAATTACTTTTTCACAATAAACCTTCTTCAATGTCTTTATTGTGAAGGTAAAGTATCATATAACTACATCAAAAGCTGTGGTAGGAGTTGATCAGCCCGTATAGGCACACCGTTGAATAAATGTTGAAAACTTGCACAAAAAATTGTCTAAGTTCAAACAGCTGAAATTTTGTAAAAAATATTTTTTTTTTCAAAATAATATTTCTTCATGCACATGCCCATTGTGTCTGTATTGTGAAGGCAAAGTATCAAATTGCTCCAGCAAAAACCGTGGTTGGAGTTGATCGGCCCGTATAACACTGCTGGGAATCACGTGATACGCAATATTTATGATATGTGCGAATTGTAAACAAGAAGCCGCCATTTTCCCTCGGGTCTAGGTAAGTCTATCGAGTTTTCTTTCAAAGGCTGAGTGATAATGATGGATGAATATGTCCAGTCGCTGCAGAGACATCAGATTTATTTAACCATGTGCTAGCTAATCTTTCAAAGTGTTTTGTTTTTGTTAACACTTCATTCACATCATCAAAAGTGTTTGTTGCCATGCACACCAAATATTTATTTTGGGTCTTATTCTTTCTTCCAGCAACAATGTACCCTTTTCTTAGAGATAAAATAACATTTTTTTCAAAGGACAATTACCTCCATTTTACAGAAATATGCTAAATGCCATATGAAAAAAGATAATCAACATCATTGACATTGTATCCCTATACACATGCAATGTGGATTGATACCCTCCACACTAAAACAATAGTCATCATTTTTCTTTTCTTTTGTCGATATATGTATTAATTGCTAAAGTCCTTTGTAACTATTGCACACCCTCACACATACATACGGTAAAGGGTGGGGGATAGCCGAGCTTAAGTGCGGGGCAATTACTTGTCGAGTGTACCCGCAGTGTAGGGGAAATGACGGGGTTTTGGCATTAGGATCCTTACCCCAGGGCGATTTTCTATTACTACGGGTAGGGCAAAGAGCAAAGTTTTGCCCCCCAGTTTGCCCCCTGTGTATGGGGCAGGGCACTGAAAGCAGAAAAGCCATAATCCCCACCCTTCCCCGTAGGTGGTGGAGCAGTGGTTACAAATGACTGGTGCACAATTGCAGCTTAAATATGATCAAAAATAGAAAAGTAGCCATTCTCGGTTTTGTTCAATATTGAGAACGAATCATTGAATGCTTTCCCGGCTTCATTATGTATCAGCAGTCACACATTAGCGTATAACCCAAACGCGCGCCTGGCGTATGAAAACTCTCAACATGCTTAAGATTTTGGACTATGAAATAATTTGTTCCTTTAACTCGCTTTAGCAGTCACACATTAGCGCCTGACTGAGGCGTGTGCCGGACGTACAAAATCTCAAAGTGTTGAAGTACGTTTGTGTTACTTCCCAGACGCACTAAGCATGTGCTACAGGCGCGCAGCAAACGCCCAACGCGCGTCTCACACACGCTTAGGGCACGCTACTGAAGCAATATCTCATAAAATCGGAAAACGTATGTGGCTTACACTAACGTGCCTAACACGTGCGCCAAAGTGCGTTCATAGCGTATTCAACGCGCCTGTAACACGCGTGGAACTTATTCGAAATGTAAAAGACATACGCACAAGACACGCTCGGCTTCTGGAAAATTTTTTAAGCATGTTTAAAATGTTTGAACCCAAACGTGCCGAGAGCGCGCACCGACCTTTGGCGACGTATGTCAACGTACACCCAGCGTACACCAAGCGTACACAAGCGTACACCAAAAACGCACATGTAGCGCGTTTCTAACGTGTCTCCGACGTGCTTATGACGTCTGTTGAATCATTCAAAGTTTACATTTTTGTCAACACGCCCGGCGTGCGTTGGCTTATTCTGCTATTTTACATAGCAGTCACACAGTCATTAGCGTATACATAAGCTGAACGCGCGCCGGGCTAGTTGACAAAAATTGTAAAATTCAAAATACGCCAGGAGCACATCGGAGACACGTTAGAAGCGCGTTACACGCGCGTTTTCTACGCTTGGTGTACGCTTGGTACACGTTGATATACGTCGCTGTAAGTCCAGTTTGGGCCAAAAAACAATTTAAAAAAGATGCTTAAAAACTTTCTAGAAGTTCGGCGTGTCCCGGGCGTGTGTCTTATATATAAATACGTTTCGAATAAGTTCCATGCGCGTTAGAGGTGCGTTGAATACGCTTCGAACGCGTTCGGCGCACGTTTGAGGCACGCCAGTGTACGCTACATGCGCATTCCGATTTTATGAGATATCGCTTCGGTAGTGTGTCCCAAGGGTGTGTGAGACGCGCGTTGAACGTTTGCTGCGCGCCTGTAGCGCGTGCATAGCGAGTTTTGGACGCAACACAAACATACTCCAAATTTATGAGATTTTTTATACGTCCGGCACACGCCTCAGACATGCGCTACTGTGTGACTGCTTAAGCGAATAAAAGGAACACATTAATTTCCATAGTTTCTCTAATAGTAACACATACTCGTCAATTTCATGGGGACAATTTTACTTTGATTACCAGGATAATTATCATTTCAAATGCACTCTTAAACCTCTAAGTTTTTAAAAGTCACTCCAAATTTTTCATCGTAACAGCACGGTGAGTATCAAGGTTTTACTGAGTAATGCACCAGTCATTTGTATACACGGCTCACCTAGGGCCGGGGTTAGCGGAGACAAAGCGGGACTAAAGTGTCAGGTTTTAACTTTGGCACGCCCCGGCAGTGCCGGGGATATGCCGGGTTTTTAGTACTTTTTACTTTCCCGCCAATACACTGTCACATTAAGTCAAATTAGATAATAGTTGTATTTTAACATTTACGTACTAGTGGTAATGGGTGCCACTATACTGCCCTTTTCTGAAAAAAGTGGCACCCATTACTACTCGTACTTTTATGGTCCTTATTCAATTTACAAATGTGCATGTTCATCTGCATTCCGAAATACAAACCCCCTCATTTTTATTCAATAGAACAACTACCAGCTGTTGTTCCACATTATTGTCAGCCTCCGGTGTGCCAGTGCTTTTAGCAGGGATTTTACCACAAATCTGACCCCGCAGTGCCGGGTTCTAAAAACTGAAAAGTTAAACGCCTTGCTATTCCCTTAAAGCAAATACCAAAGTGAGGGTAAAAACACCTGCAATTTTAACGTGACTTAACATATGACCCCACCTAATTGATGGCTATTTTCTGAAGCACAGTTTTTGCTCCTTGTTTAAAAGTGTGATCGAATAGCATATCTATGAAATGGGATCCATAACATTTTGTTAATTCTTATTAGCTTTATGGGAAATTGATAAATGGCATCATGGCGTTTCTTATTTTGTCGACGGGTATAAATAAATAAAGAAAGGAAGAAAGAAAAGGTATTCAACATGAAACGTTTAAAAGATCATGGATGGATATGAGTAGTAATGATCTCGTTAATTTAGAGAGCCAAAATTCGTCTACTTACATATAAAACTGACAGAAAATGAGAACTCAATTTGTTTGTGTGGAAGGAATCAATTTGGTTTGCTGTGTACATGGTATCGAGCAAAGTAATCTGCTCGTCAAATTGCAGAATTTGGTTTTATCCGTTATGAAACAACTTCCCACGTTTTTATAATACCACAGCAGTATGTAATGAATTTTATTGTCATGATAAGCATTTAATATTTAAACTATTGAAGGAAATAAAGCTTATGTGTGTAGGGTAGCAGCGTATTTTAAGTTAAATTTTGAAGTGTTTGAAACACTGGTCAGGTGAAATGCCACAAAATATGGCTCTAATTCTTCTAAATACGGTTGTCCATGGACTGCACTAGGTAGCATAAATATCAACATTCGTATCTTGAAGTTATTTGAAAAGAAAACAAAACTGATGACGTCATTTGTTTACATTTTGGTGTATATGGAAACATTTGCGGTCACATGATTCCCAGCAGTGTATAAGCACTACCATAACAAATGCTCATGAAAATTGTCTATGTTGTCTAAGTTCAAACAGCTGCAATTTTGTAAATATTTCATTCAAAATAATATTTCTTCATGCACATGTCCAACTGTGGTAGGAGTTGATCGGCCCATACCTACACTACCATGGAACCCATGTTGAAAACTTGCACAAAAAGTGTCTAAGTTCACAAAGCTGCAAAATTGTGAAAAATTATTTTTTCCAAAATAATATTTCTTCATGTACATTGCCAATGTTTCTGTACTGTGAAGTCAAAGTGTCAAATGGCTCCAGCAAAAACTGTGGTAGGAGTTGATCGGCCCGTATAGGCACTACCATGGAACCCATGTTGAAAATAATGCACAAAAATTGTCTAAGTTCACAAAGCTGCAAATTTGTTAAAAATTATTTTTTCAAAATAATATTTCATCATGCACATGTCCAGTGTGTCTGTATTGAGTTGGCAAAGTATCAAATGGCTCCAGCAAAAACTGTGGTAGGAGTTGATCGGCCCGTATAGGCACTACCATGGAACCCATGTTGAAAATAATGCACAAAAATTGTCTAAGTTTACAAAGCTGCAAATTTGTGAAAAATTAATTTTCCAAAATAATATTTCTTCATGCACATGTCCAGTGTGTCTGTATTGTGATGGCAAAGTATTAAATGGCTCCAGCAAAAACTGTGGTAGGAGTTGATCGGCCCGTTAATAGAAAATGCTCATGAAAAATTGTCTGTTCTCTCAGTTGTAATTTTGTCAAAAATTATTTTTTCACTATCAAACTACTTCATTGTCTCCATTGTATTTGTAAAGTTTCAGAGTTATTCATGGAAAAATGTGGTAGGAGTTGATCGGCCCATGAAGGCACTATGCATATAAACACAGCCATTAAGAATTACAAAGGGAAATAACTCTCACAGAACTGGCCCCTAGCCCCTTATGTTTTATCATAATATTTGCCCCATCAATATGTATGTGTGTGCAATGTTTCATGAAATTCCGTTCAAGGGGCTTCAAGATATTAAGGAAACAAAGTGTTACGAACGGACGGACGGAGACCCGGACGGACGGTCGGACGGACGGACGGACAACGTTATTGCGGGGGTATAATTATGTCATAGCGGTGTTTTTCTGACATCTTTCTGTATATTAGGTGTCAGACTCAGTTCGTTTTGAAAACCGAATGCTGATACTTGAAAAAATGGCAAGTCATATTTTATGTGCAATTGTAGTATGACTTTCTGTTTTTCCTTTGAAGTTTTTATAACAGTAAATCCAATACAAGTCAATATGAAAAGAGGCGGGCCCACATATTATTACAAAGCAAAGAGGCGGGATGAAAGCCGTACAATAACTTCCTGATATTGGAAGTTACAGTACGGATCTGCCAATTTGTGTTGTGTCATACTACAAGTTAGTTAAAGTCGTTGGAAAAATAAGTAAAAACAGCTCGTCTTCGACTCGCTTTATTTTACTTATTTTTTCTACTCGGTACTTTAACTCTAACAAATCACAGAGTGCCTCCGCATTAGAAAACCAACAATGTGGGTTTCCGACCTGGTCCGACACAAATCAGGCTGTACAGTTACAGAAACAGACTAGAAGCTTGAAATTTCAGAATAAGAAAGAAAAGCCTTGTTCTATGTATTGGGAGAACAAAAGGCGCTGATGATCGGCTGTGCTGTTACTTCACAGCTGATCTGCCCCTTTGTTTTCGCATATGCAGATTCGTTGGTTTTCTTGTGCGGAGGCTGAATTACCAAGCACGCAAATATACAAAGAAACAAAATATGAGCCGCCTCATCAGACAAGTAGCCCAAGGGCAACGATCGCTCACCTGAGAGTCAAGAAGTACAGTCACTGGACAAAGTTTGTTTTGAAAATCTGATCAAAATTGAAGATGCTGGAGTGGCCACAACACTAAAAATTGATTTTTCAAACATTCAAGGGCAGCTAACTCCGCAGTCCAGGGTCGAATCTGGTTCAAATTCGAATTCATCCTAGATGTTATGGTTATCCTTGTTTCTTCCAAGAATGAAAAAGATCCGATCAAAATTGAAGGCGCTAGAGTGGCCACAATACAAAATATTGACTTTTCAAACACTAAAGGGCAGCTAACTCGGCAGTCAGAGGTCGGATCTGGCCAAAATTCGAACTCATCCAAGATATTGTAATTATTCTTGTTACCTGCAAGAATGAAGAAGATCCACTGAAAAACAAAGATGCTAGAATGGCCACAACACAAAATATTGATTTTTCAAACACTCAAGGGCAGATAACTCCGCAGTCAGAGGGCGGATCTGGTCGAAATTATAACTCATACAAGATATTGTAGTTATCCTTGTTACCTGCAAGAATGAAGAAGATCCACTGAGAAACAAAGATGCTAGAGTGGCCACAACACAAAATATGGATTTTTCAAACACGCAAGGGCAGATAACTCTGCAGTCAGAGGTCGGATCTGGTCGAAATTCAAAATCATCCGAGATGTTGTAGATGTCCTTGTTACTTCCAAGAATAAAGAAGATCCGAATAAAAATGAAGGCGCTAGAGTGGCCACAACACTAAATATTGACTTTTCACACAGTCAAGGGCAGATAACTCTGCAGTCAAGGGTCGGATCTGGCTGAAATTCGAACTCGTCCGAGATGTTATAACTATCCTTGTTACTTCCAAGTATGAAGAAGATCCAATCAAAATTGAAGGCGCTAGAGTGGCCACAACACTAAATATAGATTTTTCAAACACTCAAGGGCAGATAACTCCGCTGTCAGAGGTCGGATCTGGTCGAAATTCGAAAATCATCCGAGATGTTACAAATGTCCTTGTTACTTTAAAGAATAAAGAAGATCCGAATAAAATGAAGGCGCTAGAGTGGCCACAACACTAAATATTGACTTTTCACACAGTCAAGGGCAGATAACTCTGCGGTCAAGGGTCGGATCTGGCTGAAATTCAAACTCATCCGAGATGTTACCGCTATCCTTGTTACTTACAAGTATGAAGAAGATCCAATTAAAATTGAAGGCGCTAGAGTGGCCACAACACAAAATAATGATTTTTCAAACACTCAAGGGCAGCTAACTCCACAGTCAGAGGTTGGATCTGGCTGAAATTCGAACCCATTCGAGATATTATAGTTGTCCTTATTACCTGTAAGAATGAAGAAGATCCAATGAAAAATAAAGGCGCTAGAGTGGCCACAACATTTTTCCCATTATAAGTCTATGGGGATTTTTCCAGACGCTCAAGGGCAGCTAACTCCGCAATCTGAGGTCAAACCTGGCCGAAATTCGAACTCATCCGAGATATTATGGATGTCCTTGTTATTCCCAAGAATGAAGAAGATCCAATCAAAAATGAAGCTGCTAGAGTGGCCACAACATTTTCCCCATTATAACTCAATGGGTGCTATCTGTTGCTATGGAAACCAGAGTTCCGATCCGATCTGCTTAAAAACCTATGGCAGGCAATCCCCCACCCCAATGCTGCTTCATGTAAAATCTGACTGCAATCGGCCAGCTAGTCTCAGAGATATTGAAGATTGAAAGTGTGAACGCACGCACGGACGCACGCACCCACGGACGCATCCACGGACGCCGGCTCGACTACCATACTATAAGCTCACCTTGTGAGCCTTCGGCTCAGGTGAGCTAAAAACCAACAATCTGCGTATGCGAAAACAAAGACGCAGATTAGAACCGCGAAGCTTATCAGCGCCTTTGTTTTCGCTACACGGATAGTACAATTCCTCTTCTTTTTAAATCCGAAATTTCAAGCTTCTAGCCTGCTTCTGTGACTGTGTAGCCTGATTTGTGTCAGACCTGTTCGGAAACCACATTGTTGGTTTTCTCACGAGATGGCTCAAAACATGTTGCTGCTGTAACTGAATATTTTACGAATCCCTTTTCAGGCCCACAGATGCGTGGATCTGTTGTACAGACTCAACTTGTCAGGCGTCCCGTCAGACAAAATTCAACAGGTACAAAGTAAAGGAGACGAGCCATGAGGGCGTCGATCCAGTCTTTGAGGTCTCAGGGCAGGTTTGACTCAAACCTAGCTGTACAGCCATACGTGTTTAGTGGCATGCTTCTCATGAATTCGATTCTACTCAGTAGTACATCAGGAAAACATGTCCTCGTAATAATATACCCCATTATACCATACTTTTATATAGCAAAACTGGGGTTTACAAGGGTATACTATTTTTCTTATTTTTGATCCAAAACATAGGTTGTGGGTACTCGTTAGAACCGCCTCGCCGAGGCGGTTCTAACGTGTACCCACAATCAATGTTTTGAGCAAATACTTTAAAAATATCAAAGTCATTCTGCTGAAAATTTTCATTTTATACAACTGTGAATTGCTTAGGCGTGTTTTCGAAATGAACATGCAGCGGGACAAAGCCGCTGATTAGCTGCATAATTACTATCCTGTTTATCTGCACATTTATTTTCGCATCAAGCAAGAATAGAGTTTCTCATGTCACGACTTAGTTCGCTATATATACGAAAATATTCAAGGTGATGTTTGTATATACAATGGACGAGTTAACGAGGGTGATTTGTTGTATCCTCATCGTGCTTTAAGTAAAAATTGCAACAACCATAATTATTAAATACTGTTTGTCAATGATAAACTCGCAAAACACAAAAAGGTAAGAAAATGTAAATTTTATTCAATAACAAACTGTATAAATACTTTCTTTTTGGTGCAGAAATAGTTGTTTCACTCTCTGAATCAGATATAATGCTGAATGCAGTATTGAAGGCGTGGGTAGTGTAAAGAATGCGCATTTTAAATGATTTTTCTTATATTTGCAGTACTGTTTTGTATTTTCAGCTCAGTGTTTTCCTGAACAGACTGACAAGTCAACCTATCGGCCTTACAGCAATGGGGCTGTTTGTTCTGGACAAGCCTACTATAATAACGGTAGGTATAATGCCATTTTGTAAACATGTCATGTCAAAGGTCATTTTGGTTCCGTGTTCCGTTTACGAAACAGTTAAAATGGGACAATGCTGGTCATGGGGAGGCGACAATGAACAAAGCGGCCAATGTAAAGATGTAGAGCTTCAACGTTTGTAAAACCTTTCCTACAATAGATGTTCGTAAAACTTTCATATATTTAGTAAAAATTTAAGTTGTATTCAGTAGTGGATTCAATATGTCAATTGTCCGTTTGTGTGGGGTGATAAGCCGCGGGCATTAGGGGTGAACATAACCTAAGCCTTAGCTTGTATACATCTCAGGATGTTCAGTATGGGGGATGCAATTCTTGTATAAAAAGGCACGGTGACCAATGCGACGACAATTTAATATTACAATTTTTAAAAAGCTTTTTAAAAAGCAGACTAGCCGTTAAAATATTCTTTTATTGCCTGAAATCAGTTGACTGTCACGTTCAAGACGCTTGAAATTAACTTAGTTTGTCAAAGGCATAGTCTGTTTTAAGAAGCTAGCGGTGTCTGTTTTAAATTCAAGGATTGTCATTTATATTAGATTATGAATCAAATGAACTCCAGTTGTTCTAAAATTGAAAGCAAAAGTCACAGATCTTCGAAATTTAGAGCGACAACAAATAACTATTAACAGTTCTTTGGACAGCAATACAAGAAATTATACATTTTATCAGTGTCTAGGTAGTGACTTTTGAAATTGATATCTCTGTGTATAGATCATGTGTCTTCGATCGTTATAAATTTGTTTGTAATGTGGAATATCGGAAATGACCAGGAAAAATCAACATTTTAAATAGTCTCTTGAAAGTGCAAATAAAGTCTGTGTATTATTGCGATTTCTATCATCCTTCATTCAGTGTATAGCGCCGCGCCTTTGCTCGAAGCGCATAAAAGTTGTATAATAGTTTATGGTTATGGAATGACCCTGTCCATCACGCAAACATTTCCTGGAATGCATACCCCCTTTTTTTCTTATTTTTGCTCTTATCGGCGAGGCAGTTCTAACGAGTACCCACAATAATACGGTTCCAACGTGTACCCACAATCAATGTTTTGAGCAAAATAAGAAAAAATATCAAAGCCTTTTCTTTCGAAATTTTTCAATTTTACAGCCGAAGAAATCTATGTACAGCTGTACATAATTGTATGTGCAAGTT
Source organism: Rugalucina vietnamica (assembly GCA_964017185.1). Lineage (NCBI taxonomy): Eukaryota > Metazoa > Mollusca > Bivalvia > Lucinida > Lucinidae > Rugalucina > Rugalucina vietnamica. The sequence continues at coordinate 42,828,120 of OZ024872.1, forward strand.
TTCATAATTTTTGTTTAGTTTTTCTTTATTTTTTATTATGTATTTTTTTCAGTTTGTGGGCAGTATTTTGACATATGCTATCGTTGTGATCCAGTTCAAACCCAGCAGCAGCGTACCCACGGTGTATTGTAACTGTACCGGATAGACAGACACAAATTCACGGTGGTCAATCTAAATGCAACCGAGATTGGAAACAGTTTCACTTCACGGTGGTCAACATAAATAAAGCGGAGTTTACGCACTTGAGCGCGTTGCAGCGTTTATCCTAGTGGGCAGTCTTTGAGTGTGTGTGACAAGGAAAGCTATCTCTATTCAGAGTCACTGATATAATTTTACATTGTATAGTTGATGTGTTTTACTTCATTAGTGTGTGCTGCTGTTCAGCTTGGTGTCAGGAGTCTTGAACAAGTTTAGTACAAATCAGACTAGACATCATAAGATGCATGAACACTTTCGTTATCTTTCAACTGCATCAACAGTATGGTATGAAGTCGAAAGTTTCATACATCTTTAGTAGGTCGTTTTCAGTCAATCATATCAAGAGAAAATAAGCCAAAACAAACCAGGCGCTGCTGTCGTAGAAAACTTCCTGAGGATTTCGAATATAGTAAAGATCAGTGTTTACTTTCATTGTTGTGGACAACAAGACGCCGATCCCATTAAGTTTTTCTCATGACGATGTTCCATTTTTACCATTACGAAAACATTCCCATAAAATGTAGAGATTTTTAAGGTTGTAAAAGAGTGAAAATTTTCAGTAGAATTTTTTTTTAAATATTTTTCTTATTTTTGCTAGAAACATGGATTGTGGGTACACGTTAGAACCTCCTCGCCGAGGCGGTTCTAACGAGTACCCACGATCTATGTTTTGGCGCAAAAATAAGAAAAATAGATATACCTCTGCAAATCCCAGTTTTTCTATATAACTGGGGTTCAAGGGGGTATACTTTTCATGGAAAAGTTTTCCCGATGAACCAAATCACATGAAACCTGTGCAATTAACACTGGTCGTGTCGATCGGGTGTCAGCATTTGACGGAATTAATTGATAATACCTAGGATACGGTTTCAAATGTCAATTTCAAGATGTAGATTTCTGTGTAAAAATAAAGCAAAAGTCTGAAAATAAATGCATTTTAATGACATGAAATTCTGAAATAATAAGATTTAAGTATCAGCAATAAGCAGGATTAACTTGACTGCATCACCAGAAAACCTGTTGTTTTTTGTTTTTTGCCCGATCGTGAATGAAAAGTACATATGAGTTAAACAAAAAAGCAGATCAGGTGCGTTTGCTTTCACTATGTATGATGAATTTTTAGCACCATGACTTATTCTGCGGCTGAACACCGTGGTTTATTATTTTTGACCGGCATGACGTGGCTCATGATAAGTTATTTCTGTAGAATCTACAGCTTTCCTCTTACTAATACAATTATTAAATAGCCCTTAAGTCTAGTTTCTAACCTAGACAAAGTAGCTAATATTTCTTGGGCATTTAGGCGATTAATGAAAACTGGAGATTTCTTGGATTGCCCATTTGTCATACAGAGTTATAAACTGACCCTAATGAATCAAAACAAGATATTTATATGATAAGTCTCTGTTGTGTCATATATCTAATCTGAAACTTGACGAAGGTACTTGTCTTTTTCTTTAGTGGACATAAGTGATCATATATTACTCAGTCATATTATACAAATGAGAAAATGCAATTACTGATAATAATTATTAATCTGCTTGACAATGCTTCGATTCCAGAAAAGTCTTTTAATTATTAGCCGAGTCATAATAGAACATGCTTTTGCCAAAATAAGGCGCAGATTAATTGTTTGGTCATCACAGGCACAACCGGTTTGCCTATGTTTACATTCCTTGGTCAAACCTTCTACTTAGAACCGAAATTTTACGTGGCTACTACTGAAACTATGATACACGTTCAGCTCGGTTTGTGTCGAAATCGGTTGGGTTTCTTGTTTGCGGCTCAGAGGCAGTGTTAATGCACCAGTCATTTGTAACCATGACTCCTCCACCTACGGGAAAGGGCGGGTATTTTGATTTTCTAGTCTTCAATGCCCTGCTATAGACACCACCCACATGGGGCAAACTGGAGGTCAAAACCATGCTCTTTGCTCTGCCCTTTATAATAGAAAATCTCCCTGGTGTAAGAATCTTAACATTTTCTCTGCATTGCCGGGACAGTGAAAATGTATTTGCCTCACATTTTAGCCTGGCTATCCCCGTAGGTTTGGGAGGGGGGCATGTTTACAAATGACTAGTGCATAATGAAAATAAAACAAAGGAACAGAGCTCACATACAGTTTATATGTAAACATATTCGCAGAACGATGAAATGATGAGTGGAATGTATTGAGCATAATCTTAAAACTTGATATATCCATGACATCCGTTTATCCAGCAGAAATATCATTGTTACGGCCATCATAGCGGCCCGCTGCAGCGACAAGTACGGCCATCATAGCGGCCCGCTGCAGCGACAAGTTCGGCAGCCATATTTGTCGTATGCTACCACAATCCGGCGCAAGAAACATTTACGACATCTTAGGGGTGGACAGCCTGAAAATAACAATAATATAACTTGAAAAATAATATTGAAAATAATTCTAGAGTTTAGTTTTGTAGAGGTTTTACACAATAATTTTTTTCACCTCTTATTTTATCACGATTTACCGTAAATCGTGATAAAAATAAGAGGTGAAAACAGTTTTCAGAAGTATGGAGGTTTTGATTAAGTTTTTTATTTTAAAATAACATTTCAAATTTGGTGTGCATGGACATTCTTCTAGTCAGCCTATCAGGATGTAATGTGGACATTTGCAACCCTCTGAAGAAATAGAGTGAACATTTGCAGGTATCCCTGCTATATCATTACACTTAACACACACGTTTGCAACAAAATCATATACACCTTTTCTCAATGTTAAAGGATCCACATAATATACCTGGTATAGGCATAAAGTATTTTAACTAGAAAATTCACCTAAGGAATTTCTTCCACTTTAAAAAATTATAAAATGGTCGAGGGGGATTTATCCGAGTCTTAAAACATGGAAGGGATTATGCACACACGTGAGCCTGATAGCTGTTCTTTTTTATGGGTTTAATGTAGTTTTTCCAAACAATGAAAAGAACAGGGCGACAAACATGATAAACATGACGACATTTTTAACAATGCCCATTTATTCTAGCTAATTACTCTTTTGTCTGCCAGAGATTCAACGGGATTATGTGGGCAGAAATTTCATTAAAAAAACCGAAAGCTTTCATTAGTCATGAATGGCATAAAATGAGCAGATATGACGTTTTGGCGAGTCTTTGTGACACCCACACCTGTTAATTAATATGGAAATTTCATTAACGAGAACATAAACAGTATCAGCATTCTGCAATCGACTCGACTCCCGATTCTCGGTCACGTTTCATACGCGCACATTTGTAACTGTAATCCGAGACTTCTCTGACGTAGATATAGCCTTCTATTTGTTTCGATGGGTTTGCAGCCAGAGAAGTTCGTTCCTTGTAAACAGCTCAATTATAGCTCTATTGCAAGGGTTTTCAGAACTGCATGGTGTCCAGGAGTTCGCGATGATCGATTCCAAGATCCGACTGTTCTTTCATCACGAATGCGTGTGAAAACCAACAATTTAGGTTCCGACCAGGTCCGATACAAACCAGTTGTACAGTCACAGAAGATGGTTAGAAGCTTGAAATTTCGGATTTAAGAAGGAGAAGGATTGTACTATCCGTGCAGCGAATCTGCGCCTTTGTTTTCGCCTATGCAGACTGTTAGTTTTCCCATGCAGTGGCTCATATTATACAGTTCATTAATGGCCTATATCTCCCTATTTTGCAAGGGAGTGCGGTCTTCGATTATTCTTGTGAAAGAATGTGAAATGGTTCTACCGTTGCTTGGGCCGGAGAAATTGAGTTATATGCGGGTGTTTTGACGTATACCCAGCAATCTCTGGTTAGGAAACAAAATGCGAAATGGCTTTGTTTGGACACAAAACGTCCACGGTCATCAGCTAAGTTTGTGTCGCGACTTGACTTATTACACACACACACACACACACACACACACACACACACACACACACAGAGAGAGAGAGAGAGAGAGAGAGAGAGAGAGAGAGAGAGAGAGAGAGAGGTCACTTTCTATTCAGTTGAGCAACCCTCAGAGTGGTGGACCGTAGAGATATTTACATCATGACCAAATAACTGTTAAGCATTTTGTAAAGACCGTGAATGCCTTAAGTATTTTGTCCAGACAATGGATGACCATACTTACATCTGCAGTTGCAGCCTATTGAATTAGTCTCGAAGCTGACATAGCCCGCTGGGCAATACTTCTCACATAGTGACGTATAGCACGCATCTGAAACTGTAATTTAAGAAATTAATGACATAAAATAAACTGCGGGGCAATACTTCTCATATATAGTAACGTATAACACACATCTGAAACTATAAGATGAAATAAACCGCGGGGCAATGCATCACATATAGTGGGTATTAGTGACATATAACATGCATGTGAAACTATAATAAGATAAATGACATAATATTAACCGCGGGGCAATACTTCCCATTTCCGTATAATGACTTAAAATACCTGAAATTACATTTAGATAAACAATATTATATAACCCGTGTATCTCGCATAGTGCTGTATAACACGCATCTGAAACTGCAATGGGATAAACAAACAAAATCACACGTGGCACAATACTTCTCACATAGTGCTGTATCTAAAGTTAACAATATGACATAATCCACGGGGCAAATCTTCTCTTCAAAACCGTCGTAAAAACTGTCAAATTATTCAGGTCAAAAGTTTGAATTACTTTTTTTTTTGTCGAATATTCGATTACTTATGTTTCTGAGGATAATTTTGGGGGTCATTTCTGAATTTGGCTTGTTATTATGGCACATTTTGGGTATGCTTTAATATATACTTTAAACACTTTGATTATATCTCCCCTGTCATAAGCGCGCAGATAGATTTATAACTGTTTTAACGTTTCTCTGAAATTATAAAATCTAAAGCCGTTTACTCAAAAGGAGTGATATTTTTGTTCAGATGTTCGTTGAATTTTAAGGACATTGTGCTTTAAGTTCATTTTACTCCCAATCAAATAATCCTCTCTATTGGGAAAAGACAGTGAAGCCTGATCACTTTAAAAAGGAAGCCTTTTAATACTCACAAGATCACGCAAAACATTGTTTTGTCAAACATTAAAAAGACGATTTGAAACTAAATCTTAAATTAAAGGTTAAGTGCCTGTGAATGCGACACAGAAGACATGGAATGAACGAGACGCGATGAGAACTTGATAATAGTACTTAACTTGCGTCCCGACATGACTGAAAAGCTCAAACCAAAAATGATGGTAAGTTTATCTTTTATATCTATGTTATTACTATTTCATTATGAACACTTAGGCTGCTTATGGCTAGTAGCTACATCTTGTATCTCTTTGAAAAAAGACTATACTGGAAATCTGATTTGCAATGCCTGAAAACTTATTTTATAGATACTTAATTTCTCTACGAGCAGTCAAACTGTCGAGTACTAAATCTGATGCAAAAATTGTCACAAAACTTTGAAAATAGGCTGAAGTTGTGGCTGAAAACAATTTTGAAATATATACACATGGAAATAAGTTAGGGAACACCTGTAATAATGTGACTACCAATTTTGGACTGAATATATCCTTCTTTGTAAAAATTATGAAGAACGTTTTGATAACTTGTCAGAATCTGCAGTATCCAAAGTTGCTTCTATGTGAAAATGGTTAGCATCAAACATTATCTGCGGCGGACAGCGGCCATCTTTGATTCAGAATTTTTTTGCTAAATTTAAAGAAACGCACAGCTAGTCGTTGCGATAATGACTTCATTATTTGAACTCGCATTGTCGTGATTTTTCGCAATCATAAAGCTGTGACATTGCTTGTTGAATTCTGATCACAAAACCGACTGTCGGCGGTAGGTCCATACTTTCCTGGGGGTAGGTTTCATGATCACGTTTTGTTCTTTGGGTATACATTTTTCAGGTTGTAAATGTTGGGTCAGATATTCGATATGACCCTTTAGGAATTTAAACATGCACGTTCTCGGTTATAGTATCCTAGCGGAATTATTCTTTTACGGCTTTATTTGCGAAATATCAAAGAATTTTGCTTTCCATAGAAATCAATGCAAACAGTAGATTTTGTATGATTAGCAGGTTTAGAGATGAAGCCTGAAGTTTTAGGTCCGAAGTCGTTTGTTCATTCAGAACGATCAGATTCAACATTGCATTCCTGTTTTGCTTTCAAAAATCGAGTTTTGCAGAGTGCAGAAGCAAAAAGGCAAACTTGTATTCAGTAAAAGTGGAGTTTTTCACATATGGCATATTGTATCCTCCGTAGTACAAAGACAAAATGTTGTGAATTTCCATAAATTGGTCTGTAGCTAGGCCAAGGTATGAAATATATGTGATAAAAATTTCAGTATCGCCAGAAAAAAGGAAAATATATTTTTTCAAACTTTCCCCAAGAGCTAAAAGTGTTCCCTAACTTATTTCCATGCGTATAGTAAAAATTCAAGGAAGGGAAGTATTATTTTTCCACGTATGTCAAGTTAACCAGGATCTCAAGAATTGATTTCAACTGAGAATATGACTTATTTAAGACCAAATCAGCATGTTCAAGTAATTTTCTTCTGCGACGAATGAAATCTTACGCGTAGCCATCCTATTTACTTCCTAAAATAGAATACATAATTGTTGCAAAATGTGTTGCAAAATTTTGAAAATTATGGCCGAAAACAATTTTGAACTGAATTCAAGAATATAGTAAAAATTCATGGAAAGGAAGTATTATTTTTCCACGAATTTTCAGTTAACAAGGATCTCTAGAATTGATTTCAAGTTTGAATATGACTTTAAATTTTAAGACCAAATCAGCATGTAGTTAATTTTCTTCTGCAAAATCTTACGATTACATATTTCTTTCACTGCTAATTTCAATTTTTCAATTTATTTTGGACATAAAATATCATCTGACCAATTTTGGAATTTTCACAGGCCCCATTTAAGATATTAACAACATCAGGATAACATGTCTGTGTATTGTATGCTTCTTGACCATTTTATATAGTAAAACTGGGGTGTTCAGGGCTATACATATTTTTCTTATTTTTGCTTCAAAACACAGAAACGCCTCGCCTCGCCTCGTCAATAATGTTTTGAGTAAAAATATGGAAAACATCACAAATTTCAAATGAAAATGGTAATTTTTCACAGCTGAAAAAATTACCATGTTTATTACAAAGGCATGTTATCGTATGGAGAGGAAAATGTTGTTTTATAACTTTAAAATAAATAAATAAATAAATAAATAAATAAATAAATAAATAAATAAATAAATAAATCATACCTTCAACAATAAGGAAAGACAGAAGTAAAGCCAATACTGTTTTGAACATGTTTGTTAGGTTGTATTGCCGCCTGAGTTCATAGGCTCCAATTAATTTCCATTCCCAAGAACTATCTGTTTTCTATGAATTATTTGATCCGCGACGCGAGAAAACCGGTCTTCGGGGTTTCCGACCAGGTCTGATAGAAAGCGGTCTGTGCAGGTACAGAAGCAGGCTAGAAGCTTGAAATTTCATATTTAGGAAGAAGAGGAATTTTACTATCCGTGTAGCGAAAACAAAGGCACTGATCAGCTTCGCAGTTACTGCGAAGCTGATCTGCGCCTTTGTTTACGCATAGGCAAAACTCCGGGTTTCTCGCGACTCGGCTCATTTGAGACGTGTCGCTTCAAAACTAGTTGGGCCTTCGCGTGAGAAAAACCAACAATTTAGTTTCCGACCACGTCTGACACAAACCAGCCTGTACAGTCACAGAAGCAGACTAGAGGCTTGTAATTTGGGATTTAAGTAGACAATGGATTGTACTATCTGCATAGCTGATCTGCGTCTTTGTTTTCGCACATGCAGATTGTTGGTTTTCTGGTGTTGCGGCTCAGTTTTCAGTGACATTTGCTATATTTGGCAAAGTCGGTCTGTTATATTCATATACAGAAGATGGTTTATCTCACCGCTGTGTCCTGTGTGGGTTCGAGCTCCGCTCTGGCCACATGTGAGACAAGCCAAGTTCTGCTTGCGTGTGTGTCAGGTGTTTTTTCTCGGGGTTCTCCCGTTTTCGACCCACCTACTGATTGGCCCGCCTCATATGAGCTGAAAAAATCTTGAAAGGGACGTTAAACTAAAAAAAAAAATGGATTTAAAAAGTAAACATGTAACGAAGCTGATGAACAGTGCTTTTGCACAAACATGCCTTTGTCTATTATATTATGCAAAGATTAGGGTTTTCTCATGACGCCACTCTTTTATGAATATATGTGCGCCCTTCGGAAAGTTCGTGTAATCGTGTTATATCTCTCATTTTAAATTTTCATCCAAATGTACAGCTCCACAAAAATGTAATGGTAGATCTACTTTATTTCGACAGTTGGGAAACTATGACGTCAAACTGTCGTTGTGTTGCGAATGGTTATGAAATTAAGTGTTTTCTTAATAAAACACCAATAGAAATACTAAAGCAATGTCTAATATAAAACGCGATAAACCTGAATAATGCAGTCTAGTACTTGTTATAAATGACACTCGTGTTTTAAGAGTGAAATAATATCAAATGATGGCAATTTTAGACTGAGTAACCAACCGGCGAGAACAGACAATAATACAACACAGATGAGAATTACATCTAAATCACCGCCTATGAACGGTAGGGGTGAGGAAGAAGCTAGATGTATAGTGAGGTGTTAAGGAAAGAAAGCCCATTTCTTTGCATAAACTTCGCACTAGGTTCAGGTGTACAACATGTACATAAAGCTACCTTTCTACAAACCATTTCAACAACTCAGGTCAACAACAAATCCATGTCTGATCACCAATGTTGCACAAATTGTTCTCTGGGTTCGATCCCCACTTGCGCCACCGTGTTGTGTCCTTTAGCAAGACATTAACTCCACAGAGTACTGGTTAAACCCATGAAGCAGTGGCTTCATGACTGAACTTCTACAAAAATTGATCGTGTTCTCATAGTACTGGTGTTTCGCTGGTCGTTTTCCCGGCTCCGCCACGGTGCAGGCCAGTATGCCCCGGTTTTACAAGGTAAAGCCCGATGTAATTTGTTACTCCGGTTGTCTAAGGATTTCGGTGGCGTTCCGGTGACTGCCGGTCACGCCACGGTTACTTCCCTGTGTTTCACGGTATGGGAAATAATAGAAACCGGCGAGAACCGTGGCAATACCGGGCTGAACCGGGACGCCACCGGGCCAAATTGGGGTTCACCGAAGCCAAATCCTGTAAAGCCATTAGGCCCCGGTTCATCACGGCGGAGTCCAGGTGAAGCCCCGATTCACTCCAGAATAGCCCGGTGTCGTCCGGGTTACCCACGGTTTACACAGGATCATCCCGGTCGAGCCTCGGTGCTATCTCGGTCTGTCCCCGTGTCTCCCCGGTTTTCGACAGCTGTTCTGGTGGGCCCCAATTTGCATTTTATAAAAACCGGGAAGGCTCGCCGATTTTCCCCGGTTCTTCCCGAATGCTAAAGGAGTTACTGGAGAAATATTTAAAATAATTTAACGATTGTTTGCATTTAGTCGTCAAGTATCTCGGCCTCACCACACAGACCTGATTTGCTTATTTTCGGTATAAAATTTCCAGAACAGATCCCGGAATTACTGAAATGCGCATCGCATTTCTGGTTGCGTGAACCGGTGACCGCCCGATGGTCCGAATGCCCTTTAGTCCGAAGGCCCGCTAGTCCGAAGGCCCGCTAGTCCGAAGGTTTGCCAGACCGAAGGCCCGCTAGCCCGAAGGCCCGCTAGTCCGAAAAACTATTTTTATTATAATTGCAGATATGAAACAGGTTTCGGCCTGCCAATAGTGTTGGCAGTATTTTCTTGAAACTTCTGCGTCGCGCGCGGACTTCACAAACACGTACAAAAAAAAAAAAAAAAGAAAGAAAGAAAAAAGAAAAAGATTGCATTGCGCATTTTCTGTGAAAATCGTGTGAATTTCGCGCTCCTTCTATTTACACGTCACGGTACTTTTCACCTGGACTTGTGAAATTGTCACAGTTTCGTGTAAGATCGATCATTTAAAATCCAGTGGTAGATTTACCGGAGGAAACTCAAGAGATGTTACGTTCTTCGTAGTTCGCGTTTTCAAAAATCACTGTTTGAAAGAAATGACATTCCAGATTGATCAATCAAGAGTAACTAGATAAAAGCAGACAATGATCAGGAAATGGAGCCATCCGAAAGAAATTCACACTCCAAAAACGAAGGTGGGAAAAAACTAAATTAACAATTAGGTACTTATACCAAGAAAACATATCATAAGCCAAGTGAGCAGCTATTTCCCAATAGGCGGTCACTCGGTTACCCAACTGATTAAAAATATGAAAACATATATAAGGTGCAAATAGCACAAATATTCTACATCATAACATAAACCAATTAGAACCATAACATGGAACGATCAGTAATATAAATTGCCGGGGGCTTAAACCGGTTTTAGAGGCGCCTAACCTCTTCCACATCTTCTGCAACTGTTCACAACAAATTAGTTGTTCGGTTATCGTGGAATCTCTACCTAGTCAACGAATCATCAAATTTATAAATAATGACAATTGAAAACGAGGACTCACATTTACAATAGGAGTTCACTTGGCGCCAATTAGCAACTGAAAAGTGCCATTGAGTTTGATCAAAGAGATGTCCCAGTATCTCGTACCCCTGTAACGTTTCCGAAAAATATTCCCTAGATTTTGGCAAGTATATATCGCCAAAATTAATATCCTAATATGCCTAAATATGCTTCCAGGACATCTTCAGTATCCCATATCCCTTTAAATTTTGGCAAAAATATACCTTATTCCTTTAATTATTTTGCCAATATCCCTATATCCCAAACTATCCTTCCAGACTTAAGCCATGTTCATGTGCAGCATTTGTACTTGCGTGTTTGTGGGTGAATTATATGCCATGTGAACTACAGTGTTTTAAGAAAATATAACACCCGGGTGCAAATTTCCCCCAATTTTCGAAAACTTACATGATTTAGCACGTGGAGTAAATGTCTGGATAAATTAGCTGACGTCAATTATACCAGGGACAACAAACTAATGAATATATATAGCATTGAACGTGCTTCATGTTGAATTTAATCACAGAGTGCCTTTGATCAATGTGATCCATGGTTTTGGAGATATGCTGTTGTGGCAACCTTTACATATATGTTGGTGTATTATAACGTTTTTGTTGGTCTTGGCTTTGACGAGAATTGACAAATACCATGGTGGCCGTTTAGAACTTTTGACTAGTATATATATAATCTACATGTGTATGATAAGATCAGAAGTAAATCTTTTTTTTTTTTTTAAACAAGAACACGGCACTGGCTTTCGACCCTTGACTGTCGGAAATCTGTTTTACCGTGGCTCGAAGCGGAGCCGTAAAACACCTCCGACCGTATATAAAACGTTGTATAATTATATTGCATTTTACCGTTTATTCTCTCTAGTATCGATCTTCGTTGACAAAATGCAAGCTCCACGCTACATGCGTGAGAAATCGTCGCGCGAATTATACGATACATGCGGGCTGTGGGATTTCGAGGATTCCGCACGATTTTCGCGTGATTTTTACATGAATTTTAATAACTTTTCCGCTGTTCCTCGCGACACGCGTGGACGAAATTTCTCAAACCATTGCGGCATTCATACAACAGCAGCAATAATGATATAATTGGGATCAAAATAAGTTTTTCGGACTAGCGGGCCTTCGGACTAGCGGACCTTCGGACTAGCGGGCCTTCGGACCAGCGGAGCTTCGTACTAGTGGGCCTTCGTACTAGTGGGCCTTCGGACTGGCGGACCTTCGGACCAGTGAACCTTCGGACTAAATGGCCTTCGGACTATAATCCAATTTTGTAAACATGTCATGTTTTTGTACTTTTAAATATCGACTAATCCTCGAAAACGGGCGTACAGGTGAGCTGACGAAATTAGACGCGTAGTACTGGAGATTTTCGGGAAGTCCGTTATAAGTAAGTAAAGACTTTATGTAAAGAGGGTTTCTACATTTAGCATATATCCATGTACATATACAAATGAGAGTATGTGCAATAGCTAATCTTCCATGAGGCCCTCGTGAGGTAAACATACGTATTACATCATGTGCGTTTTCTACATTGATTCCCAGTTAAACATTTAAGCCGTGTGGCTACGAGTCCGTCGTGCATTACAACATATTGTACAGGTATGAGGATGGGGGCTGAGGTTCGAAACCATTTATTTATTTTTTATCTTCTGAATTTTATTTGTATTTGAGCCACCTCATGGGAAAACCAACAATCTGCATAGGCGAAAACAAAGGCGCAGATCAGCTTCGCAGTAACTGCGAAGCTGATCAGCGCCTTTGTTTTCGCTACTCTGAAAGTACAATTCCTCTATTTTTCTAAATCCAAAATTTCCAGCCTCTAACCATCTTCTGTGACTGTACAGCCCAGTTTGTGTCGGACCCGTTCGGAAACCACAATGTTGGTTTTCCCACGAGACGGCTCATTTATTTTTTGAGCTGAAAAATAAATCTTTGTATATATGGCCAAGTTATCGTAATGCATGAGACAATCAGGAAGAAACAAGGAGCAGGACAGGTATCAAACGGTTAAAACAAAGGAAACATGAGGTCGCATAGTATAACACTTTTTTCATGCAGCTGAGACTAAAATTTATCTTCCTCATAAATGTTGAATGCCAACGATTGTTGGTATTTTAACATTTTATTAGCAGGATGAATTACAGACTTTGGTGATCTTAATCTGATATTTCTAGTGATTTGGGCTAATTCAGTATTTATAAGCAGTTTAAATTTCAGTCTAGGCAAATGAGCATGAAAAAAATCTTTATGGCCTCGAGATCAATGATGATTGCGATATACGTAGACACGGGTCTGCACTTTCTTTTTCGACATTTCTGAAACAGCCGGTTTTTCACGTCTTGTTAAATCAGTATAAATTTAAATGAAACAATAATTTGAATGCCACAATTAACTTAATTTTCGCCTCTGCTGCAATTAGATAATTGTCATTTTTGGTTTCTTGCTAATTTAACCAAATCACGATAGAAATAGCATAACACTACGTTGGCTTGTGTTCTCTGTGAAATAACATCACGAAAACTCACCCATGCAATATACAGAGATTTTTTAAGTTGTAAAAAAAGTACAATTTTTAGTAGATTCTTTTTTTATATTTTTCTTATTTTTGCTCAAAACATAGATTGTGGTTACACGTTAGAACCGCCTCGCCGAGGCGGTTCTAACGAGTACCCACAATCTATGTTTTGGAGCAAAAATAAGAAAATTAGGTATACCTCTGCAAACCCCATTTTTTCTATATAAAAGTTGGGCTTAATGGGGTATATACTGCACGGACATGTTTTCCTGATCATAGAACAGGAATAATGAGCCGCATCATGAGAAAATCAACAATTCTAATTCCGAACAGGTCCGACACAAACCGTGCTGTACAAACATAGAAGATGGCTAGAGGCTGGCAATTTTGGACTTGGAAAGTAGAGGAATTGTACTATCCGTGTATCGAAAAACAAAGGCGCTGATCAACTTCGTAGTCACTGCACAGCTGATCTGCGCATTCGTTTTCGCATATGCAAAATGTTGGTTTTCTCATGACGCGGCTAATTTATTAACATGCGAAAGTGCCTTCTACGCAGGGGTAAATGGTACTACACGTGCTCATTTATGAAGATACCATCACATACAAAAAGCTGCTGACGTCCAAGTACATCGGCAGCCGTAAAATACATAAGTTTATAGTAATCTTGGCGGTCGACCGAATCATGATACTACGGCAGCAGCTTTTTCATGCTTTAGCATGTGGTGGTATAATAGACTCCGGCGAGAGCACAGCGCATATTTGTGTTTTTAAGTATCTCGTCCGTAGCGATTGTAGAGATTACATCAGGATAACCTGTCCGTGAAATGAATACCCCATCATACCCCATTTTTATATATATAATAGTAAAACTGGGGTATGCAGCCCTGGTCTACCGTTTTTTTTTTCTTATTTTTGCTCCAAAACATAGATTGTGGGTACTCGTTAGAACCGCGTGTACCCACAATCTATGTTTTATGCAAAAATAGAAATATCAAATGTTTTCCACTGAAAAGTTTAATTTTTTACAATTTTAACAATGTTTGTATATAGAATGGGCGTGTTTTCGTAATGATTGAAGGCATGCCCATCGTGTAAATTCTTAGTATCACCTTCCTATACAAGATACAAGATCTTTATTACGAATTTTCGGCCCACATATGGGGCATATAAAGACAAGGCATATAATGGCAAGAACAAAACATAATCAAGGAAAGAATTCCAAATGACAGACTACTAACCAGAGGACCAATGGTCCTGTAAACGCTCACCTGAGATCTGCTGCATATACCAATAAACATGTTTGAATATTATGGTATTTAACTCCAGTGCAGGGGCAGATAAAGCCCTGGGGCCATTTTCTTTTTTTCCAGAATCTTCAATATTCCGTCCATTTGCCAATTTCCTGCTGGCTTTTCCCTGCAAATGTCATTTTAACAGTTTTCCCAATTCAAATGCAAAGGCAACCCATGTTGACCTTGCCATATTATATAAACTTGGTCCAGGTCATCACAGGGTCATGATTTATATACACATTGGAGCACTTTAGCCACCACTGCTTCATACCAAGTTTCCTTGAAATCAGTCTATCAGAGAAGAAGATTTTTGATGGGTTTTACCATATATGGGCATGGCGGCCATCTTGGTCATGTGACCTAAATTATTAATATACACATTGGTTACCCCATCCTATGGATGCTTCACATAAAATTTGGCTTTAATTTGCCAAGCGGTTTCAGAGAAGAAGATGTTTGAATATTTTGGTAATATACATGTATATTGCCCGGGGTGCGGCCATATAAGCCCTTGGGTCCAACTTTTTTAGAATCATTAATATTCAGTCCTACTACCCATTTCCTGCAAGATTTTAACCTCAAATGACTTTTTAAATTTTTTCCCCAATTCAAATGCATAGGTGACCTATGTTGACCTTGTCATAAAATAGGTCAAGGTCACCACAGGGTAATGATTTATATACACATTATAGTACTTTAGCCATTGATGCTTCATGCGACATTTCTTTGAAATCGGTCCACCAGTTCCAGAGTAGAAGATTTTTGAAGGGTTTTTACCGTATATGGACATGGCGGCCATCTTGGTCATGTGACCTAGATTATTTATATATACATTGATTTCCCCATTTTATAGATGCTTCACATAAAATTTGGCTTTGATTTACCAAGCGGTTTCAGAAAAGAAGACGTTTGAATATTATGGAGATATACATGTATATTGCCCCAGAGTGGGGGCTCATGAGCCCCTTGGGTCCAATTTTTTTCAGAATCATTAATATTCAGTCCTACTGCCCATTTCCTGCAAGATTTTCACCTCAAATGACTTTTTAAAAGTTTTCCCCATTCAAATGCATTGGCGACCTATGTTGACCTTGCCGTAAAATAGGTCAAGGTCATCACAGGGTCATGATTTATATATACATTGGAGTGCTTGAGCCATTGATGCTTATGCCAAGTTTCGTTGAAATCGATCCACCGGTTCTGGAGAAGAAGATTTTTGAAGGGTTTTTACCATATATAGGCATGGCGGCCATCTTGGTCATGTGACCTAGATTATTTATATATACATTAATTACCCCTTCCTATTGATGCTTCACATGAAATTTGGCTTTGATTGGCCTAGCGGTTTCAGAGGAGAAGACGTTTGAATA
The DNA here is from genome assembly GCA_964017185.1 of Rugalucina vietnamica. NCBI lineage: Eukaryota > Metazoa > Mollusca > Bivalvia > Lucinida > Lucinidae > Rugalucina > Rugalucina vietnamica. The sequence goes on from OZ024872.1 coordinate 42,844,041, forward strand.
TTTTGGAGATATACATGTATATTGCCCCTGGGGGTGGGGGCACATGAGTCCCTGGGGTCCAATTTTTTTCAGAATCATTAATATTCAGTCCTACTGCCCATTTCCTGCAAAACTTTTACTTTAAATGACATTTTAAAAGTTTTCCCCATTCAAATGCATTGGCGACCTATGTTGACCTTGCCGTAAAATAGGTCAAGGTCATCACAGGGTCATGATTTATATACACATTGTAGTGCTTGAGCCATTGATGCTTCATGCCAAGTTTCATTGAAATCGGCCCACCGGTTCTGGAGAAGAAAATTTTTGAAGGGTTTTTACCATATATGGGCATGGCGGCCATCTTGGTCATGTGACCTGGATTTCTTATATACACATTGGTTCCCCCTTCCTATAGATGCTTCATATAAAATTTGGCTTTGATTGGCCAAGCGGATTCAGAGGAGAAGATCTTTGAAATTGTGGACGGACGGACGGACGGACGACGGACGACGGCCGACGGACGGACGCCGGATCATGGCCATCCTATAAGCTCACCTTGTGAGCCTAATGGCTCAGGTGAGCTAATAACAAAAGATTGTTTGCATTCAAAGATAAAAAACATAGAACTTTATCAAGGCAAGGCAATGTACAAGCACACTTGCACTAACCACGGTTTCCCAACTCAAGTCTTGAACAATCCGGCAAAAACAAATATCGCGATGGTCTTTAGAGGTGTATGTCACCTGCCAATAAAATACATGAACGACATTAAGCCGGAAACAGTGGAAAATGCAAGCATGGCGAATACATGAATAAAATATTGCAATTGTTTGCAAAGAGGGTAGTAATACGGTGATGTTCATTTGTAATCATTTGTCTAAATTCACATTAACAAAATATGCCAGCTTGCGCATTATGGTTACATCTTCACAATTTAACAACCAGAAAAATTTGGTAAAGTCGTCCATTTCAGCAAAATTCCCGCAAGATTGATTAGAGGCTCTCTGTCGCAATTAAAGGTCGGACATGCTAACAAAAAGAGAATTTCATCACCTAAAACACCAAGGGAACATTTAGTGCAAAGACGATCTGCCCTATCAATTCTTGCGTATCTACCAATTTCAATGTTTAATCTATGAGATGAAATTCGAAATCTAGTAATGTCTCTTCTAAGCGCAAAGTTTTCTGAGTTTAAATATTTCTCAAATCCAAAATTACATTTAATTTTAGTATATGTATCTAGTTTTCCGACAGAGCATTGTTTTCTTAAAGATTACCATTCTTCTAAATATTTTTGTTTAAGTGCCTTGGACAATTTCTTGATAAATGTGGTCCGTTTCATAGTTGAAGAGCATGAAAGAGGTACATTAAGAAGCTCAGAAAATTTTTAATACAGTTATACCACGAATTATTACCCCCTTCGATAGTTTTTGAACATTCTAATGCATCATATAGTAAGGAATGTTGATCAAGATTTTCAAGACGTTACCAATAATTCAACATGGCTTTAACAATATCTATATAAAATTGATATCTTCCTAACTCAGACATAACTGCAAAATTTGCACTTTTGCGATGCACTCCAAGAATAAATTTACTAAACTTGATGTGTAATTTTTCTGCCTCTGTATTACTAAAAATCTTATGTAAAGAAATACCATTCCGAAACTTTGAGCTTACAGGATTAAAGACTCCACAAATTGCACTGCTATATAAAAGTATAGGTTTAATAGTATGATCAAATATATGCATGCTTGTTTTTTTATAGACGGACGTCAATTCAAAATGTTTTTGTATAATTTAAAGTAACCTTTCAGTCCCTTCTTATGTAGCTCAGATTTAGCATAGGAGAATGAACCAGATGCTGAAAAATATAGTCCTAAATAAAGATATGATGAAACACAGTCAATAATGACATCATGGAATATAAATTTAGATTTTATGTTACTCCCTGCTTTATTAAAAACTATTATCTTTGTTTTGTCAGTATTAACATTGAGACACCAGTCAGCACAAAATTCTTCTAATTTATTTAATTTTTCTTGCAACCCAGTAGCGGACTCAGACAAAATCACGACATCATCTGCATACATTAAACACTGTAAATCAGCAGTGTTCAATTTCACTGGGTCAGCACAAGACTGAAAATACTTTGGTAAATCATTAATGAAAATTTTAAATAGATTCGGACTCAGTACATCTCCTTGTCGTACGCCCATTCCTATTTTAAACTGGTTTGTAAGACCATCAGATAAACGGATACATGCTTGGCTACTCTCATACATACTTTTGATAATATTATAGAATTGTTCCAATGCCAAGTTGAAGAAGTTTAAATCTTAACCCTTCATGAATCACAGAGTCAAATGCTTTACGAAAGTCCACAAAACAAGCATATAACCCCCCCACCCCTGTTTTACTGCTATACTTATCAATAAGTGTTTTCAATATAAACATATGGTCTGCTGTTCGTGCATTCTTGGAAAATCCTATCTGACAGTTACTGATAATATTAATTATCCATCAAAAAATTATCAAGTCTATTGTTAAGAACAGTGTTAAATAGTTTACGTATTACACTCATAATTGATATTCCTCTATAATTTGAGGGATCTGATGTATCATTAGATTTGTGTAAAGGAATAATGTAACTATCTGACCACTGTGAAGGGTATTGGCCACTTGATAGACAAGCATTATAGAGTTTCAATAAACACGGACCCAAGCAGCTTTGAGCAGCCTTTAGCATCTCATTTAATACAGAATCAAGTCCAGCCGCTTTATTATTTTTCAACTTATTAATAGCTTTGTAAATTTCATCTATTGAAATTACCCTATCTAGGTAGTTAAACACTGGCTGGCATTCAAGCTGTTGGACCAACTGTTGTAGCTGTAATGCTCTATCTTCAAATTTCTTATCAATTTCACCCAAAGACTGAAAGTGTGAAACCCAAGATTCTGGTTTAATATTTTCAGCAGGAGATGTGCTGTATTTTTCTTCTTTTAATATGTCTATCAAGTTCCAATACTCTTTAGGATTTTCTGAATGCAAATTTTCAATCTGCTCTAACAACTGTTGTTTATACAATCTCTCTTTATACTTTTTCATCTTATTATATACTCTGTATGATTTAAATACCTACCCCTTACAATAGGGTCATTACGATACATAGAGTATAATTTACCATTTGAAATAACTTTCTTGCGCATTTTTGACAAATCTGAATCATGCCATTTCTTGCGCTTTCTTATCTTTTTATTAGCAATATATTTGCTTGTATACTTCTTTGTATTGTTATATTTATCCTTTTTACAGTAAAATATCTTTGATCTGGCAAGCTGCAGATTGTGTATCTGTAATTGGTATGTTCATATAATTCTTTATTTTATTAGAGAATACTTCAGATTGTAATGTCTGCTGAAATTTTGCTGAGGAACTATTGTCCCAACAATATTTGACTGGCAAGGGATTTAGAGAACAAACATTGTCAGAGTAGGTGAAATTTGCTAACATACCCCAAGACAGTTTACAATGGCAATCACTTAATGTTGCAAGATAATCTGAAACATGAAAATACAAGATTTGATTGAGAATAGATTCAGACACTATGGAATAGTCAACCACACTGCACCCATTTAGTGTAAAACAAGTAAATTGGCCAAACATGTCACCAAAACATCTGCCATTAAGAATCCTTAACTGATTACCTGTACAAAGATCAATTATACTTCTACCTCTTGCATCTATAATGCTGTCTTTGCTTTGTCTCGGCAAAGAAGAGATGTCAATGTTGTAATCATCATAAAGAGGGACATGATCTATCTCATCATTTGAAATAAAATCTTGCTGTGATCCACTTCTAGCATTCATATCACCACAGATCATTATATCACCTTTAGTTTTGTACAGCAGTATATCATTTTTCAATTAAATCTAGCAAGTTATGCTGCATATTGGCAGTATAGCTTGACTGGTTAGGAGGTATATAAGCTAAACAGAGAAAACGGTCATTTTGAAAATTAAAGAATTTCTTGTCAAGCTTTAACCATTGGTATTCAGTGGATGTGTTTTTTAGAAATGAGACAAATGGACGTATATTAGTCCTTGTTAGCACTGCTAATTCTCCATAATATCTGCCATTAGCTGATTTTGCTCTGTACACTGGAAAATAATGAAAGCCCTCAATTGATACAACCTTATCATATCCTATATGTGTTTCTAGCGATAACACTATATCATAGTGCCTTATTTCAGATAGAAATAGATCATCTTCCAATTTATCATGACTGCCACCTATATTCAAACAACAAAATTTCAACTCAGTACTATTTTGAAAGTCAATTAATTTTGTCTTCATCATGTGATGGTATATGCATATACAAAGCAATATTCCAGTCAAATATTTTGTTTCAAAATACTTGTATCCTTATGAATTCTTAAGAACAACAACTATTCAACAAAAACAACAAAAAAGTGAGAATGAGAAAGGAATCAAATGTGAAAAATCTAACCACAGTGAACAAGACCTGTCTACAATTATTGCTCAAAGACTTTATACAGTTTACTGTCAATTATTTCCTAGTAAAATATGTGATGAAACAACAAAGATAAATTTCTTTATAAAATGAACCAGTACCAGTGTGCACTGGATCAAGTCTCAAGCTCAAAATGCTGTGAATGTAAAATGTAGTCAGCACAAAAATAGTAAAATTGCCCGGGATAATTGCAGAGTACCTATAAACCTGGGGTTCCTTAAATGTAATAATTAGTTTATATGTAATAATGTTATTACAAAATCCACTGATGAACACCTTTTAAGGCTTAATTTTCCAGACAATAATTTTTGAGTTTATTGAAGTGTAGCAATATTTATTTTCCATTGAATCTGACACTTTATTTTGTTGCTAAAAAAGCTCAATATTTCAAATTCAAGCTTGATATCACTGCACGATCTGTTCTACAATTGTACCACAAATAATGTTTCTGTGGACATTTATGCTAATCATACAGCAGATTTGATCATTCATTAAGTTTAATAACTCTTGCTTCGACGTTGCCTGGACGCCATTTTTCTTTCTCAAGAAGCGTAAATGGCTATTCATTTTCTCCAAATACAAAATAAATCGTCGACATTGAGTCAGTATATATTTTTTCGTAATCCTTGTCCGGGTAAGTTTTTTTTTCAGAATACAGTTTATGGAAAAAAAATGGTATGTTCTTCAGCGCCATATAATTTCAGAATTATTAAAAATACGACGTGCCCCGGGTAGCGAAAACATAGGTTGCTATGGAAACCATTTTTATGTGCACTGCGCAAGATTTTTTGAAACATATTGTAAACACGAATCAAGCTTTATAATAATGCATCAAATAGTGGATAAATATTGTAATAGAAAATCAGTGGCCAAAGTCTACGAACTTAAATCCCAACTGCCGCGGCAACCCTCGTGCAAGTACCCATGTATTAGGATTTATACAGGACACTTTGTGTAACATGTGTCAAATGTGCATGACTCAAATGACATTGTAGATTTTTGTTAAGAAAGGGTGAAAAATTTCATTAGAATAGTGTTAAAATCATTCTTCAATGTGCGAATTTACCAGTGATTTAACTGGGTGCAAAAGAACACATTTATCAGGTGTATGCTTTCGTTAAAATCCTGACACAAATATCCTATATCATAAAATACCAGCACGAAGCAGACTCTCGGGTTTCTCGCAAAATGCGACTCTTTATAAAAATATAAAAATCTCAACTTGAATTTAATGTATTATTCATGTGTCTGACAGTCTCCATTTTTAACTCGTTCAGACCTATAGTCAAACCAGAGGACCATTGGTCCTGAGAACGCTCACCTGAAGCCTGATCTTTGAGTATTAAGTCATAATGAAATGACCTTGACCTTGAATACTCACACACCTTTATTGACTTCATAAGTTGTCTGCATCTGCAAAGTTTCAGGTCTCAGGCTGCAATAGTTTCCAAACCCAGTGATTTCTGAGAAAACCATAATTTTAATTTTGATATTTAAATGACCTTAGGCCAAGGTCAAGACATGACCTTGGCCTTCATTAATTACTTACCTTCATTGACTCCATTAGTTGTCTGCATCTAGCAACTTTCAGGTCTCAGGCTGCAACAGTTTGTTTTCGCCTTTTCCCATAATTAGCCTATGTTTCCAAAATTGACCTTGCCGTAAAATAGGTCAAGGTCATCATAGGGTCATCATTTCAACAAACTATAATGGGCTGGAGTCCCAAATGCTACATACCAAGTTTCATGAAAATTGGCCTGCCGGTTCTGGAGAAGAAGATTTTTGAAACGTTTTAACCATATATGGGCGTGGCGGCCATCTTGGTCATGTGACCTGGATTTCGCGATCAAACTTTCGTCTCCCCTACCCATGGATGCTCCACATAAAATTTCACTTTGATTTGCCAAGCAGTTTCAGAGAAGAAGATCTTTGAAAAGTGTGTATGGACAACAGACTGGCCAAGGTCAAGAGATGACCTTGACCTATATTAATCACATACCTTCATCTACTCCATTAGTTGTTTGCATCTACCACTTTTCAGGCCTCAGGCTGCAATAGTTTTCAAAAAATCCATAGTTTTCACTTTTTCCCATGTAAAAGCCTATGTTTCCAAATTTGACCTTGCCGTAAAATAGGTCAAGGTCATCCAAGGGTCATCATTTTATCAAACTATGATGGGCTGAGGTCCTTGATGCTACATACCAAGTTTCGTGGAAATCGGCCCATCGGTTCTGGAGAAGAAGATTTTTGAGTGGTTTTTACCATATATGGGCGTGGCGGCCATCTTGGTCATGTGACCTGGATTTCGCGATCAAACTTTCGTCTCCCCTACCCATGGATGCTCCACATAAAATTTCACTTTGATTGGTCAAGCAGTTTCAGAGAAGAAGATCTTTGAAAAGTGTGTATGGACAACAGACTGGCCAAGGTCAAGAGATGACCTTGACCTATATTAATCACATACCTTCATCTACTTCATTAGTTGTTTGCATCTACCACTTTTCAGGCCTCAGGCTGCAATAGTTTTCAAAAAATCCATAGTTTTCACTTTTTCCCATATAAAAGCCTATGTTTCCAAATTTGATCTTGCCGTAAAATAGGTCAAGGTCATCCAAGGGTCATCATTTTATCAAACTATGATGGGCTGAGGTCCTTGATGCTACATACCAAGTTTCGTGGAAATCGGCCCACCGGTTCTGGAAAAGAAGATTTTGAGTGATTTTTACCATATATGGGCGTGGCGGCCATCTTGGTCATGTGACCTAGATTTCGGGATCAAACTTTCGTCTCCCCTACCCATGGATGCTCCACATAAAATTTCACTTTGATTGGCCGCGCAGTTTCAGAGAAGAAGATCTTTGTAAAGTGTGTATGGACAACAGACTGAACAAGGTCAAGAGATGACCTTGACCTATACTAATCATATACCTTCATCTACTCCATTAGTTGTTTGCATCTACCACTTTTCAGGCCTCAGGCTGCAATAGTTTTCAAAAAATCCATAGTTTTCACTTTTTCCCATGTAAAAGCCTATGTTTCCAAATTTGACCTTGCCGTAAAATAGGTCAAGGTCATCCAAGGGTCATCATTTTATCAAACTATGATGGGCTGAGGTCCTTGATGCTACATACCAAGTTTCGTGGAAATCGGCCCATCGGTTCTGGAGAAGAAGATTTTTGAGTGGTTTTTACCATATATGGGCGTGGCGGCCATCTTGGTCATGTGACCTGGATTTCGCGATCAAACTTTCGTCTCCCCTACCCATGGATGCTCCACATAAAATTTCACTTTGATTGGTCAAGCAGTTTCAGAGAAGAAGATCTTTGAAAAGTGTGTATGGACAACAGACTGGCCAAGGTCAAGAGATGACCTTGACCTATATTAATCACATACCTTCATCTACTTCATTAGTTGTTTGCATCTACCACTTTTCAGGCCTCAGGCTGCAATAGTTTTCAAAAAATCCATAGTTTTCACTTTTTCCCATATAAAAGCCTATGTTTCCAAATTTGATCTTGCCGTAAAATAGGTCAAGGTCATCCAAGGGTCATCATTTTATCAAACTATGATGGGCTGAAGTCCCCGATGCTACATACCAAGTTTCGTGAAAATCGGCCCACCGGTTCTGGAGATTCTGAAGAAGATTTTTGAAGGGTTTTTACCATATATGGGCGTGGCGGCTATCTTGGTCATGTGACCTAGATTTCGCGATCAAACTTGAAATGCCACTACCCAAGGAGGCTCCACATAAAATTTCAACTAGATCGGCCAAGCGGTTTTAGAGAAGATCTTTGAAATTGTGGACGACGGACGGACGGACGGACGCCGGTTCATGGCCATCCTATAAGCTCACCTTGTGAGCCTTTGGCTCAGGTCAGGTGAGCTAATAATGGTTTGTTTGGGGTGAACAAAGGACTCGAAAGCAAAAACGTTTCGTCTGATAACCCCACTGGTCAATCGGAGAACCTGGCCTGTGCATGTAAGATAGTTTACGGTTTTTTATTGACACTCCCTGGACATTCGATTTCTATGTTCGCCTGTACCCCGTTCGAACCCGCGTTGATAATATGACCTGAAAGAGCTTCATGATTACTTAATTGATCAAAGCACACACACACACACACACACACACACACACACACACACACACACACACAACTTAGCCAAAGCAAGTTAGTTTCACCAGAATATAATGCTAGCTTTTGTGTCTGCAGAAAATAAACATGTAACAGCATTTTTATGGGTAAAATCGATGGACTATGGAGTTCATAAGGAAGAAATGCAAGTAACATAATTTGTCCCCAATGTTTTGTTTGTTTGATTTGTGGCTAAAGCGTCCCAATCAACAACAACGGCCATATCGGGACATTGCCTCAAATTTTATGGGACTCTCGGGGGGGGGGGGGGGCACTCCCTGGTAAGCAGTGTACCGATGCGTGATCAAAGGATTGTTGAACATACCCTAAACAGTGTGATCGACATTTAAAATTTGACCCCCCTTTTCACTGTGTTTGCTTTAAAATGTGACCCTTTCCACTGTGTCCCGTCAAAAAGTACCCCTTTCCACTGTAGTCAACTAAAACACTGGAATGCAATAATTCTTTTATAACCACGTGAAGATGCTATATGTGTAATATGCAAACAATCTGCCTGATGGCTTCAGAGAAGTAATTTTAAAATATAGACAGACTACAGTAACGGAAGATGGATGCCAGGTACCTGCCTATCCTATAAGATCACCTTTGAGACTTTGGCTCTGTTGGGTTAAAATGCTTAAAAATGTGGAACTGATATGATCATAAACAAACATTTGGTCATGCACATGAAATAGCTAAAGTTACAAATAGGCAATATATAGGTACAATAAGAAAAGATGGTAAACCTTAAAATGCACATACAAAAGAAATTGTCATCACTGAAACGAGAAACAGACTAACCACAGAGGAAGTATCGCCTTGGAACTGTCAGTAATAAAGTATTTGGGGTTTAAATTGTTTCAGGGCTTTCAAGCTTTGCCCTCAGCATCTGAATTTGTTCAAATGTACACAGAAAATTGACACAAATATATATGAAATAATGGTTGGTTGGTTGGTTGGTTGGTTAATTTTTTTTTTTGTCCCACTAAACAGCTAAGGTAATATGGCGATAGGAAATTAGTTTAAGTCTTGTACGAAAAACTGGAGAAGCCTGGAATTGACCCCTGGTTTACAAGGCAAGCAGCTTTCCCACTACACCACTAGGCTTCTATACATACTTGAAATAAATCTTGATATAGTAGATAAATACCAAGCACTTACATATAGCAAGCATTATGGAGAGCAGGGTACAAAAGACAAGATTTAATACAAGCCATTTTCATTTGTATGAACTACTCAATTAGCAGAAACAATAATTTCTATTGAAGCAACACACATTGTTGAACAGAAAGGGAAAATCATATCTTATCCCTTAGGTTTTAGACATTTTAGTCATTTCGGCCCAAAACATATCGGCCAAGGACGCCTCGGTCCACCCCTTTTCACAGCGTTTTAGCAGAATTGTAAAAAACATACCCTTTTTCCACAAAAACGACATTTTGCCTACCCTAAATGATGTCAGCGCTGCGCACTGCCCTTCTTGAAAAAAAAAAGTACCCTTTCTCATCGTTTTTTTTGATCACGCATCGGTACACTGCTTACCAGGGAGTGCCCCCCTCCCCCCCCCCCCCGGGATGGGACTTCTACCCAACATTGGGATGGCATGACACCCAAAATGCGTTTGAAAATATAATAATCCAAGTAAGGCTTGTTTGTATGGATTGAACCACTTTTCCAGGGCAGGCTCAGACCTTCTGGGCGGTTAACCAGCTATCAGACGGTCAGTCAGAAGTTTATAAAGCTTTGTCTGGAGACACAAGCAGCCCATCTATTTCTCACAGCCCAATGGGCGGGGGCTGGCTCGAACATAAAAACAATGGAAATTTGTCAGATTATCAATTTCTGAATTTCTTACAAACATGAAAGCAAACTGTAGCACCAAAACAATATGAAACAAGGTAAGACACATAAAACATCTAGATTGGTTGACAATATGGCCAATATGATGCTGATGGGACTGGAAGTGATCAGGCGATGCCATAAAACTGGCTTATCATTATATATGAAATAAATTTGCTCCATGAGGGAAACGTATCAGAAGGATTCCCATGTATAAGAGCTTAGTGGTTTTAGTATGCGCCGTTTTATTTTCGGAAATATCAACTGTTCCGTGCTGTTGAAATATCCGAGAACTTTCGGCAGTTTGTTGTCCAGTCTGTGTAACATTTCTGTCGCCATATAAACGGCTTCCTGGCCTGTTTTTGCTATCATTACATTTTCTAAATTTTGAGCAAATGTGATGTAATGATTACTGATCTTTTTCGTTTTGGAATCAATGATCACGTGAGGGATATTCAGCAATATACACATGATGTGTCCATGGAGACGGTCGGTGATAACAACGCGCCCGCGCTGCAGGAACGTAAATCCGTTGTGCGTCATCAAGAACTGATTCTCCATGACGTCACCAGTATGTGTGAACCAATGAACCCAGTCTAGAACGGACATCCGGATTCCTTTTGGCGCATGCGGAACTTTGATATCCGGTGTCTCGTGATCTTTCCGCCTGATCCAAACTATATCGTGAGTGGGCGCCATTGTTCGAGCGACGGAACCGATTTGATAAGCCATGTCCGGAACCAAAAGAGAGCGCGTGTTGGGAAATAGTTCCCTCGCTCTGTAGAGGGACAGTGTGTCCCGGAATAACAGCGTCAAACGCGGATGTGAACTGTAAGCTCGTTTACAGTATTCAAGATTATACCAACTTTCAGGTGCTGGTCTTTGATAAATACTTTGTGGAAACAAAATAATTTTGAATTTTCTGAAATATTTTATCACCATTGCGCGTGCACTATCTTTGTTATGCCATTGGGACATGTCCCCACCATGGATGTGAAGTTAGCAGTACTTGCAGTACTGCAGTAATACTGCGGCATTAGAGCAGCAGCACCAGCAGTATTACACATTCGGACAAAAATTACGCTTCAAAGTCAGTCTAAGCGTGAAGTTAGCAGTACTGCAGCATTAGCCTTACAACACAAAGCCGATTGAACTAATACGTTTTACTAATTTTGATATATTCAATTCAAAATGATAAACAAAACTAAGGGAGGGGGTGCAATGACGTCCAAACCGTGTTTGACCCCCGATGTTACCACACCAGAGGCTTAACCTTCTTACCAAACCATGATGTGATTGTTGGTATGGTAACACTCTTTTACTTGCGTAGGGTCGGTATACCGGGATAACCCTTGTTCTCGAGAAAAAAGTGGTATACCTATGTTATACACGCTAAATAAGTGCATATACCGACTTTTGAGCAACAACAAATACTGAAAGTCATGGGCTTAACCTTCTGGTTTCATCCTTTTTATAATATCGAGTGATCCCCCGGGGATGGAACCAGGTATGTGTGTATACCGGGATAACTCTCGTTCTCGAGAAATAGGGGGTCAAAATAGGGGGGGTGCAATGAGGTCGGAACCGGTTTTTGACCCCCGATGTTACCACCCAGAGGCTTAACCTTTTGACCAGACCCTGATGTGAATGTTGGTATGGTAACACTCTTTCACTTGCGTGGGGTCGGTATACCGGGATAACTCTTGTTCTCGAGAAAAAGTGGTATACCTATGCTATACACGCTAAATAAGTGCATATACCGACTTTTGAGCAGCAACAAATAATGAAAGTCATGGGCTTAACCTTCTGGTTCTATCTTTTTTATGATATCGAGTGATCCCCCGGGGATGGAACCAGGTAGGTGTGTATACCGAGATAACTCTCGTTCTCGAGAAATAGGGGGGTGAAAATAGGGGGGGGGTGCAATGAGGTCGAAACCGGTTTTTGGCCCCCGATGTTACCACCCAGAGGCTTAACCTTTTGACCAGACCCTGATGTGATTGTTGGTATGGTAACACTCTTTCACTTGCGTGGGGTCGGTATACCGGGATAACTCTTGTTCTCGAGAAAAAGTGGTATACCAATGCTATACACGCTAAATAAGTGCATATACCGACTTTTTAGCTGCAACAAATAATGAAAGTCATGGGCTTAACCTTCTGGTTATATCCTTTTTATGATATCGAGTGATCCCCCGGGGATGGAACCAGGTAGGTGTGTATACCGGGATAACTCTCGTTCTCGAGAAATAGGGGTGTCAAAATAGGGGGGGGGGTGCAATGAGGTCGAAACCAGTTTTTGACCCCCGATGTTACCACCCAGAGGCTTAACCTTTTGACCAGACCCTGATGTGATTGTTGGTATGGTAACACTCTTTTACTTGCGTGGGGTCGGTATACCGGGATAACTCTTGTTCTCGAGAAAAAGTGGTATACCTATGTTATACACGCTAAATAAGTGCATATACCGACTTTTGAGCAACAACAAATACTGAAAGTCATGAGCTTAACCTTCTGGTTTCATCCTTTTTATAATATCGAGTGATCCCCGGGGATGGAACCAGGTAGGTGTGTATACCAGGATAACTCTCGTTCTCGAGAAATAGGGGGGTCAAAATAGGGGGGTGGGTGCGATGAGGTCGGAACCGGTTTTTGACCCCCGATGTTACCACCCAGAGGTTTAAACCTTTTGACCAGACCCTGATGTGATTGTTGGTATGGTAACACTCTTTCCCTTGCGTGGGGTCGATATACCGGGATAACTCTTGTTCTCGAGAAAAAGTGGTATACCTATCCTATACACGCTAAATAAGTGCATATACCGACTTTTGAGCAGCAACAAATAATGAAAGTCATGGGCTTAACCTTCTGGTTATATCCTTTTTATAATATCGAGTGATCCCCCGGGGATGGAACTAGGTACGTGTGTATACCGAGATAACTCTCGTTCTCGAGAAATAGGGGGGTCAAAATAGGCGGGGGGGTGCAATGAGGTCGAAACCGGTTTTTGACCCCCGATGTTACCACCCAGAGGCTTAACCTTTTGACCAGACCCTGATGTGATTGTTGGTATGGTAACACTCTTTCACTTGCGTGGGGTCGGTATACCGGGATAACTCTTGTTCTCGAGAAAAAGTGGTATACCTATGTTATACACGCTAAATAAGTGCATATACCGACTTTTGAGCAACAACAAATACTGAAAGTCATGGGCTTAACCTTCTGGTTTCATCCTTTTTATAATATCGAGTGATCCCCCGGGGATGGAACCAGGTAGGTGTGTATACCGGGATAACTCTCGTTCTCGAGAAATAGGGGTGTCAAAATAGGGGGGGGGTGCAATGAGGTCGAAACCAGTTTTTGACCCCCGATGTTACCACCCAGAGGCTTAACCTTTTGACCAGACCCTGATGTGATTGTTGGTATGGTAACACTCTTTCACTTGCGTGGGGTCGGTATACCGGGATAACTCTTGTTCTCGAGAAAAAGTGGTATACCTATGTTATACACGCTAAATAAGTGCATATACCGACTTTTGAGCAACAACAAATACTGAAAGTCATGAGCTTAACCTTCTGGTTTCATCCTTTTTATAATATCGAGTGATCCCCGGGGATGGAACCAGGTAGGTGTGTATACCAGGATAACTCTCGTTCTCGAGAAATAGGGGGGTCAAAATAGGGGGGTGGGTGCGATGAGGTCGGAACCGGTTTTTGACCCCCGATGTTACCACCCAGAGGTTTAACCTTTTGACCAGACCCTGATGTGATTGTTGGTATGGTAACACTCTTTCACTTGCGTGGGGTCGATATACCGGGATAACTCTTGTTCTCGAGAAAAAGTGGTATACCTATGCTATACACGCTAAATAAGTGCATATACCGACTTTTGAGCAGCAACAAATAATGAAAGTCATGGGCTTAACCTTCTGGTTATATCCTTTTTATAATATCGAGTGATCCCCCGGGGATGGAACCAGGTACGTGTGTATACCGAGATAACTCTCGTTCTCGAGAAATAGGGGGGTCAAAATAGGCGGGGGGGTGCAATGAGGTCGAAACCGGTTTTTGACCCCCGATGTTACCACCCAGAGGCTTAACCTTTTGACCAGACCCTGATGTGATTGTTGGTATGGTAACACTCTTTCACTTGCGTGGGGTCGGTATACCGGGATAACTCTTGTTCTCGAGAAAAAGTGGTATACCTATGTTATACACGCTAAATAAGTGCATATACCGACTTTTGAGCAACAACAAATACTGAAAGTCATGGGCTTAACCTTCTGGTTTCATCCTTTTTATAATATCGAGTGATCCCCCGGGGATGGAACCAGGTAGGTGTGTATACCGGGATAACTCTCGTTCTCGAGAAATAGGGGGTCAAAATAGGGGGGGGGTGCAATGAGGTCGAAACCGGTTTTTAACCCCCGATGTTACCACCCAGAGGCTTAACCTTTTGACCAGACCCTGATGTGAATGTTGGTATGGTAACACTCTTTCACTTGCGTGGGGTCGGTATACCGGGATAACTCTTGTTCTCGAGAAAAAGTGGTATACCTATAATATACACGCTAAATAAGTGCATATACAGACTTTTTAGCAGCAACAAATGATGAAAGTCATGGGCTTAATCCTCTGGTTATATCCTTTTTATAATATCGAGTGATCCCCCGGGGATGGAACCAGGTACGTGTGTATACCGGGATAACTCTTGTTCTCGAGAAATAGGGGGGTCAAAATAGGGGGGGGGGGGTGCAATGAGGTCGAAACCGGTTTTTGACCCCCGATGTTACCACCCAGAGGCTTAACCTTTTGACCAGACCCTGATGTGATTGTTGGTATGGTAACACTCTTTCACTTGCGTGGGGTCGGTATACCGGGATAACTCTTGTTCTCGAGAAAAAGTGGTATACAGATGTTATACACGCTAAATAAGTGCATATACCGACTTTTGAGCAACAACAAATACTGAAAGTCATGGGCTTAACCTTCTGGTTTCATCCTTTTTATAATATCGAGTGATCCCCCGGGGATGGAACCAGGTAGGTGTTTATACCGGGATAACTCTTGTTCTCGAGAAATAGGGGGGTCAAAATAGGGGGGTGGGTGCAATGAGGTCGAAACCGGTTTTTGACCCCCGATGTTACCACCCAGAGGCTTAACCTTTTGACCAGACCCTGATGTGATTGTTGGTATGGTAACACTCTTTCACTTGCGTGGGGTCGATATACCGGGATAACTCTTGTTCTCGAGAAAAAGTGGTATACCTATGCTATACACGCTAAATAAGTGCATATACCGACTTTTGAGCAGCAACCAATAATGAAAGTCATGGGCTTAACCTTCTGGTTATATCCTTTTTATAATATCGAGTGATCCCCCGGGGATGGAACCAGGTACGTGTGTATACCGGGATAACTCTCGTTCTCGAGAAATAGGGGGGTCAACATAGGGGGGTGGGTGCAATGAGGTCGAAACCGGTTTTTGACCCCCGATGTTACCACCCAGAGGCTTAACCTTTTGACCAGACCCTGATGTGATTGTTGGTATGGTAACACTCTTTCACTTGCGTGGGGTCGGTATACCGGGATAACTCTTGTTCTCGAGAAAAAGTGGTATACCTATGTTATACACGCTAAATAAGTGCATATACCGACTTTTGAGCAACAACAAATACTGAAAGTCATGGGCTTTACCTTCTGGTCTCATCCTTTTTTATAATATCGAGTGATCCCCCGGGGATGGAACCAGGTAGGTGTGTATACCGGGATAACTCTCGTTCTCGAGAAATAGGGGGGTCAAAATAGGGGGTGGGTGCGATGAGGTCGAAACCGGTTTTTGACCCCCGATGTTACCACCCAGAGGCTTAACCTTTTGACCAGACCCTGATGTGATTGTTGGTATGGTAACACTCTTTCACTTGCGTGGGGTCGATATACCGGGATAACTCTTGTTCTCGAGAAAAAGTGGTATACCTATGCTATACACGCTAAATAAGTGCATATACCGACTTTTGAGCAACAACAAATAATGAAAGTCATGGGCTTAACCTTCTGGTTTCATCCTTTTTATAATATCGAGTGATCCCCCGGGGATGGAACAGGTAGGTGTGTATACCGGGATAACTCTCGTTCTCGAGAAATAGGGGGGTCAAAATAGGGGGGGTGGGTGCGATGATGTCGAAACCGGTTTTTGACTCCCGATGTTACCACCCAGAGGCTTAACCTTTTGACCAGACCCTGATGTGAATGTTGGTATGGTAACACTCTTTCACTTGCGTGAGGTCGGTATACCGGGATAACTCTTGTTCTCGAGAAAAAGTGGTATACCTATGCTATACACGCTAAATAAGTGCATATACCGACTTTTGAGCAACAACAAATACTGAAAGTCATGGGCTTAACCTTCTAGTTTCATCCTTTTTATAATATCGAGTGATCCCCCGGGGATGGAACCAGGTAGGTGTGTATACCGGGATAACTCTCGTTCTCGAGAAATAGGGGGTCAAAATAGGGGGGGGGGGTGCAATGAGGTCGAAACCGGTTTTTGACCCCCGATGTTACCACCCAGAGGCTAAACCTTTTGACCAGACCCTGATGTGAATGTTGGTATGGTAACACTCTTTCACTTGCGTGGGGTCGGTATACCGGGATAACTCTTGTTCTCGAGAAAAAGTGGTATACCTATGCTATACACGCTAAATAAGTGCATATACCGACTTTTGAGCAGCAACAAATAATGAAAGTCATGGGCTTAACCTTCTGGTTCTATCTTTTTTATGATATCGAGTGATCCCCCGGGGATGGAACCAGGTAGGTGTGTATACCGGGATAACTCTCGTTCTCGAGAAATAGGGGTGTCAAAATAGGGGGGGGGGGTGCAATGAGGTCGAAACCGGTTTTTGACCCCCGATGTTACCGCCCAGAGGCTTAACCTTTTGACCAGACCCTGATGTGATTGTTGGTATGGTAACACTCTTTCACTTGCGTGGGGTCGGTATACCGGGATAACTCTTTTTCTCGAGAAAAAGTGGTATACCTATGCTATACACGCTAAATAAGTGCATATACCGACTTTTGAGCAGCAACAAATAATGAAAGTCATGGGCTTAACCTTCTGGTTATATCCTTTTTATAATATCGAGTGATCCCCCGGGGATGGAACCAGGTAGGTGTGTATACCGGGATAACTCTCGTTCTCGAGAAATAGGGGGGTCAAAATAGGGGGGGGGGTGCAATGAGGTCGGAACCGGTTTTTGACCCCCGATGTTACCACCCAGAGGCTTAACCTTTTGACCAGACCCTGATGTGATTGTTGGTATGGTAACACTCTTTCACTTGCGTGGGGTCGATATACCGGGATAACTCTTGTTCTCGAGAAAAAGTGGTATACCTATGTTATACACGCTAAATAAGTGCATATACCGACTTTTGAGCAACAACAAATACTGAAAGTCATGGGCTTAACCTTCTGGCTTCATTCTTTTTATAATATCGAGTGATCCCCCGGGGATGGAACCAGATAGGTGTGTATACCGGGATAACTCTCGTTCTCGAGAAATAGGGGGGTCAAAATAGGGGGGTGGGTGCGATGAGGTCGAAACCGGTTTTTGACCCCCGATGTTACCACCCAGAGGCTTAACCTTTTGACCAGACCCTGATGTGATTGTTGGTATGGTAACACTCTTTCACTTGCGTGGGGTCGATATACCGGGATAACTCTTGTTCTCGAGAAAAAGTGGTATACCTATAACATACACGCTAAATAAGTGCATATACCGACTTTTGAGCAGCAACAAATAATGAAAGTCATGGGCTTAACCTTCTGGTTATATCCTTTTTATAATATCGAGTGATCCCCCGGGGATGGAACCAGGTACGTGTGTATACCGGGATAACTCTCGTTCTCGAGAAATAGGTGGGTGAAAATAGGGGGGGGGGTGCAATGAGGTCGAAACCGGTTTTTGACCCCCGATGTTACCACCCAGAGGCTTAACCTTTTGACCAGACCCTGATGTGATTGTTGGTATGGTAACACTCTTTCACTTGCGTGGGGTCGGTATACCGGGATAACTCTTGTTCTCGAGAAAAAGTGGTATACCGATGTTATACACGCTAAATAAGTGCATATACCGACTTTTGAGCAACAGCAAATACTGAAAGTCATGGGCTTAACCTTCTGGTTTCATCTTTTTTATAATATCGAGTGATCCCCCGGGGATGGAACCAGGTAGGTGTGTATACCGGGATAACTCTCGTTCTCGAGAAATAGGGGGGTCAAAATAGGGGGGTGGGTGCGATGACGTCGAAACCGGTTTTGGACCCCCGATGTTACCACCCAGAGGCTTAACCTTTTGACCAGACCCTGATGTGATTGTTGGTATGGTAACACTCTTTCACTTGCGTGGGGTCGGTATACCGGGATAACTCTTGTTCTCGAGAAAAAGTGGCATACCTATGCTATACACCCTAAATAAGTGCATATACCGACTTTTGAGCAGCAACAAATAATGAAAGTCATGGGCTTAACCTTCTGGTTCTATCTTTTTTATGATATCGACTGATCCCCCGGGGATGGAACCAGGTAGGTGTGTATACCGGGATAACTCTCGTTCTCGAGAAATAGGGGGGTCAAAATAGGGGGGGGGTGCAATGAGGTCGAAACCGGTTTTTGACCCCCGATGTTACCACCCAGAGGCTTAACCTTTTGACCAGACCCTGATGTGATTGTTGGTATGGTAACACTCTTTCACTTGCGTGGGGTCGATATACCGGGATAACTCTTGTTCTCGAGAAAAAGTGGTATACCTATGTTATACACGCTAAATAAGTGCATATACCGACTTTTGAGCAACAACAAATACTGAAAGTCATGGGCTTAACCTTCTGGCTTCATTCTTTTTATAATATCGAGTGATCCCCCGGGGATGGAACCAGATAGGTGTGTATACCGGGATAACTCTCGTTCTCGAGAAATAGGGGGGTCAAAATAGGGGGGTGGGTGCGATGAGGTCGAAACCGGTTTTTGACCCCCGATGTTACCACCCAGAGGCTTAACCTTTTGACCAGACCCTGATGTGATTGTTGGTATGGTAACACTCTTTCACTTGCGTGGGGTCGATATACCGGGATAACTCTTGTTCTCGAGAAAAAGTGGTATACCTATAACATACACGCTAAATAAGTGCATATACCGACTTTTGAGCAGCAACAAATAATGAAAGTCATGGGCTTAACCTTCTGGTTATATCCTTTTTATAATATCGAGTGATCCCCCGGGGATGGAACCAGGTACGTGTGTATACCGGGATAACTCTCGTTCTCGAGAAATAGGTGGGTGAAAATAGGGGGGGGGGTGCAATGAGGTCGAAACCGGTTTTTGACCCCCGATGTTACCACCCAGAGGCTTAACCTTTTGACCAGACCCTGATGTGATTGTTGGTATGGTAACACTCTTTCACTTGCGTGGGGTCGGTATACCGGGATAACTCTTGTTCTCGAGAAAAAGTGGTATACCGATGTTATACACGCTAAATAAGTGCATATACCGACTTTTGAGCAACAGCAAATACTGAAAGTCATGGGCTTAACCTTCTGGTTTCATCTTTTTTATAATATCGAGTGATCCCCCGGGGATGGAACCAGGTAGGTGTGTATACCGGGATAACTCTCGTTCTCGAGAAATAGGGGGGTCAAAATAGGGGGGTGGGTGCGATGACGTCGAAACCGGTTTTGGACCCCCGATGTTACCACCCAGAGGCTTAACCTTTTGACCAGACCCTGATGTGATTGTTGGTATGGTAACACTCTTTCACTTGCGTGGGGTCGGTATACCGGGATAACTCTTGTTCTCGAGAAAAAGTGGCATACCTATGCTATACACCCTAAATAAGTGCATATACCGACTTTTGAGCAGCAACAAATAATGAAAGTCATGGGCTTAACCTTCTGGTTCTATCTTTTTTATGATATCGACTGATCCCCCGGGGATGGAACCAGGTAGGTGTGTATACCGGGATAACTCTCGTTCTCGAGAAATAGGGGGGTCAAAATAGGGGGGGGTGCAATGAGGTCGAAACAGGTTTTTGACCCCCGATGTTACCACCCAGAGGCTTAACCTTTTGACCAGACCCTGATGTGATTGTTGGTATGGTAACACTCTTTCACTTGCGTGGGGTCGGTATACCGGGATAACTCTTGTTCTCGAGAAAAAGTGGTATACCTATGTTATACACGCTAAATAAGTGCATATACCGACTTTTGAGCAACAACAAATAATGAAAGTCATGGGCTTTACCTTCTGGTCTCATCCTTTTTTATAATATCGAGTGATCCCCCGGGGATGGAACCAGGTAGGTGTGTATACCGGGATAACTCTCGTTCTCGAGAAATAGGGGGGTCAAAATAGGGGGTGGGTGCGATGAGGTCGAAACCGGTTTTTGACCCCCGATGTTACCACCCAGAGGCTTAACCTTTTGACCAGACCCTGATGTGATTGTTGGTATGGTAACACTCTTTTACTTGCGTGGGGTCGGTATACCGGGATAACTCTTGTTCTCGAGAAAAAGTGGTATACCTATGTTATACACGCTAAATAAGTGCATATACCGACTTTTGAGCAACAACAAATACTGAAAGTCATGAGCTTAACCTTCTGGTTTCATCCTTTTTATAATATCGAGTGATCCCCGGGGATGGAACCAGGTAGGTGTGTATACCAGGATAACTCTCGTTCTCGAGAAATAGGGGGGTCAAAATAGGGGGGTGGGTGCGATGAGGTCGGAACCGGTTTTTGACCCCCGATGTTACCACCCAGAGGTTTAACCTTTTGACCAGACCCTGATGTGATTGTTGGTATGGTAACACTCTTTCACTTGCGTGGGGTCGATATACCGGGATAACTCTTGTTCTCGAGAAAAAGTGGTATACCTATGCTATACACGCTAAATAAGTGCATATACCGACTTTTGAGCAGCAACAAATAATGAAAGTCATGGGCTTAACCTTCTGGTTATATCCTTTTTATAATATCGAGTGATCCCCCGGGGATGGAACCAGGTACGTGTGTATACCGAGATAACTCTCGTTCTCGAGAAATAGGGGGGTCAAAATAGGCGGGGGGGTGCAATGAGGTCGAAACCGGTTTTTGACCCCCGATGTTACCACCCAGAGGCTTAACCTTTTGACCAGACCCTGATGTGATTGTTGGTATGGTAACACTCTTTCACTTGCGTGGGGTCGGTATACCGGGATAACTCTTGTTCTCGAGAAAAAGTGGTATACCTATGTTATACACGCTAAATAAGTGCATATACCGACTTTTGAGCAACAACAAATACTGAAAGTCATGGGCTTAACCTTCGGGTTTCATCCTTTTTATAATATCGAGTGATCCCCCGGGGATGGAACCAGGTAGGTGTGTATACCGGGATAACTCTCGTTCTCGAGAAAAAGGGGGTCAAAATAGGGGGGGGGGTGCAATGAGGTCGAAACCGGTTTTTAACCCCCGATGTTACCACCCAGAGGCTTAACCTTTTGACCAGACCCTGATGTGAATGTTGGTATGGTAACACTCTTTCACTTGCGTGGGGTCGGTATACCGGGATAACTCTTGTTCTCGAGAAAAAGTGGTATACCTATAATATACACGCTAAATAAGTGCATATACAGACTTTTTAGCAGCAACAAATGATGAAAGTCATGGGCTTAACCTTCTGGTTATATCCTTTTTATAATATCGAGTGATCCCCCGGGGATG
This sequence comes from Rugalucina vietnamica, assembly GCA_964017185.1. Lineage (NCBI taxonomy): Eukaryota > Metazoa > Mollusca > Bivalvia > Lucinida > Lucinidae > Rugalucina > Rugalucina vietnamica. The sequence goes on from OZ024872.1 coordinate 42,866,286, forward strand.
GAACCAGGTACGTGTGTATACCGGGATAACTCTCGTTCTCGAGAAATAGGTGGGTGAAAATAGGGGGGGGGGGTGCAATGAGGTCGAAACCGGTTTTTGACCCCCGATGTTACCACCCAGAGGCTTAACCTTTTGACCAGACCCTGATGTGATTGTTGGTATGGTAACACTCTTTCACTTGCGTGGGGTCGATATACCGGGATAACTCTTGTTCTCGAGAAAAAGTGGTATACCTATAATATACACGCTAAATAAGTGCATATACAGACTTTTTAGCAGCAACAAATGATGAAAGTCATGGGCTTAACCTTCTGGTTATATCCTTTTTATAATATCGAGTGATCCCCCGGGGATGGAACCAGGTACGTGTGTATACCGGGATAACTCTTGTTCTCGAGAAATTGGGGGGGGGGGTCAAAATAGGGGGGGGGTGCAATGAGGTCGAAACCGGTTTTTGACCCCCGATGTTACCACCCAGAGGCTTAACCTTTTGACCAGACCCTGATGTGATTGTTGGTATGGTAACACTCTTTCACTTGCGTGGGGTCGGTATACCGGGATAACTCTTGTTCTCGAGAAAAAGTGGTATACATATGTTATACACGCTAAATAAGTGCATATACCGACTTTTGAGCAACAACAAATACTGAAAGTCATGGGCTTAACCTTCTGGTTTCATCCTTTTTATAATATCGAGTGATCCCCCGGGGATGGAACCAGGTAGGTGTTTATACCGGGATAACTCTTGTTCTCGAGAAATAGGGGGGTCAAAATAGGGGGGTGGGTGCAATGAGGTCGAAACCGGTTTTTGACCCCCGATGTTACCACCCAGAGGCTTAACCTTTTGACCAGACCCTGATGTGATTGTTGGTATGGTAACACTCTTTCACTTGCGTGGGGTCGATATACCGGGATAACTCTTGTTCTCGAGAAAAAGTGGTATACCTATGCTATACACGCTAAATAAGTGCATATACCGACTTTTGAGCAGCAACCAATAATGAAAGTCATGGGCTTAACCTTCTGGTTATATCCTTTTTATAATATCGAGTGATCCCCCGGGGATGGAACCAGGTACGTGTGTATACCGGGATAACTCTCGTTCTCGAGAAATAGGGGGGTCAACATAGGGGGGTGGGTGCAATGAGGTCGAAACCGGTTTTTGACCCCCGATGTTACCACCCAGAGGCTTAACCTTTTGACCAGACCCTGATGTGATTGTTGGTATGGTAACACTCTTTCACTTGCGTGGGGTCGGTATACCGGGATAACTCTTGTTCTCGAGAAAAAGTGGTATACCTATGTTATACACGCTAAATAAGTGCATATACCGACTTTTGAGCAACAACAAATACTGAAAGTCATGGGCTTTACCTTCTGGTCTCATCCTTTTTTATAATATCGAGTGATCCCCCGGGGATGGAACCAGGTAGGTGTGTATACCGGGATAACTCTCGTTCTCGAGAAATAGGGGGGTCAAAATAGGGGGTGGGTGCGATGAGGTCGAAACCGGTTTTTGACCCCCGATGTTACCACCCAGAGGCTTAACCTTTTGACCAGACCCTGATGTGATTGTTGGTATGGTAACACTCTTTCACTTGCGTGGGGTCGATATACCGGGATAACTCTTGTTCTCGAGAAAAAGTGGTATACCTATGCTATACACGCTAAATAAGTGCATATACCGACTTTTGAGCAACAACAAATACTGAAAGTCATGGGCTTAACCTTCTGGTTTCATCCTTTTTATAATATCGAGTGATCCCCCGGGGATGGAACCAGGTAGGTGTGTATACCGGGATAACTCTCGTTCTCGAGAAATAGGGGGGTCAAAATAGGGGGGGGGTGGGTGCGATGAGGTCGAAACCGGTTTTTGACCCCCGATGTTACCACCCAGAGGCTTAACCTTTTGACCAGACCCTGATGTGAATGTTGGTATGGTAACACTCTTTCACTTGCGTGAGGTCGGTATACCGGGATAACTCTTGTTCTCGAGAAAAAGTGGTATACCTATGCTATACACGCTAAATAAGTGCATATACCGACTTTTGAGCAACAACAAATACTGAAAGTCATGGGCTTAACCTTCTGGTTTCATCCTTTTTATAATATCGAGTGATCCCCCGGGGATGGAACCAGGTAGGTGTGTATACCGGGATAACTCTCGTTCTCGAGAAATAGGGGGTCAAAATAGGGGGGGGGTGCAATGAGGTCGAAACCGGTTTTTGACCCCCGATGTTACCACCCAGAGGCTTAACCTTTTGACCAGACCCTGATGTGAATGTTGGTATGGTAACACTCTTTCACTTGCGTGGGTTCGGTATACCGGGATAACTCTTGTTCTCGAGAAAAAGTGGTATACCTATGCTATACACGCTAAATAAGTGCATATACCGACTTTTGAGCAGCAACAAATAATGAAAGTCATGGGCTTAACCTTCTGGTTCTATCTTTTTTATGATATCGAGTGATCCCCCGGGGATGGAACCAGGTAGGTGTGTATACCGGGATAACTCTCGTTCTCGATAAATAGGGGTGTCAAAATAGGGGGGGGGGTGCAATGAGGTCGAAACCGGTTTTTGACCCCCGATGTTACCGCCCAGAGGCTTAACCTTTTGACCAGACCCTGATGTGATTGTTGGTATGGTAACACTCTTTCACTTGCGTGGGGTCGGTATACCGGGATAACTCTTGTTCTCGAGAAAAAGTGGTATACCTATGCTATACACGCTAAATAAGTGCATATACCGACTTTTGAGCAGCAACAAATAATGAAAGTCATGGGCTTAACCTTCTGGTTATATCCTTTTTATAATATCGAGTGATCCCCCGGGGATGGAACCAGGTAGGTGTGTATACCGGGATAACTCTCGTTCTCGAGAAATAGGGGGGTCAAAATAGGGGGGGGGTGCAATGAGGTCGAAACCGGTTTTTGACCCCCGATGTTACCACCCAGAGGCTTAACCTTTTGACCAGACCCTGATGTGATTGTTGGTATGGTAACACTCTTTCACTTGCGTGGGGTCGATATACCGGGATAACTCTTGTTCTCGAGAAAAAGTGGTATACCTATGTTATACACGCTAAATAAGTGCATATACCGACTTTTGAGCAACAACAAATACTGAAAGTCATGGGCTTAACCTTCTGGCTTCATCCTTTTTATAATATCGAGTGATCCCCCGGGGATGGAACCAGGTAGGTGTGTATACCGGGATAACTCTCGTTCTCGAGAAATAGGGGGGTCAAAATAGGGGGGTGGGTGCGATGAGGTCGAAACCGGTTTTTGACCCCCGATGTTACCACCCAGAGGCTTAACCTTTTGACCAGACCCTGATGTGATTGTTGGTATGGTAACACTCTTTCACTTGCGTGGGGTCGATATACCGGGATAACTCTTGTTCTCGAGAAAAAGTGGTATACCTATAACATACACGCTAAATAAGTGCATATACCGACTTTTGAGCAGCAACAAATGATGAAAGTCATGGGCTTAACCTTCTGGTTATATCCTTTTTATAATATCGAGTGATCCCCCGGGGATGGAACCAGGTACGTGTGTATACCGGGATAACTCTCGTTCTCGAGAAATAGGTGGGTGAAAATAGGGGGGGGGGGGTGCAATGAGGTCGAAACCGGTTTTTGACCCCCGATGTTACCACCCAGAGGCTTAACCTTTTGACCAGACCCTGATGTGATTGTTGGTATGGTAACACTCTTTCACTTGCGTGGGGTCGGTATACCGGGATAACTCTTGTTCTCGAGAAAAAGTGGTATACCTATGTTATACACGCTAAATAAGTGCATATACCGACTTTTGAGCAACAGCAAATACTGAAAGTCATGGGCTTAACCTTCTGGTTTCATCTTTTTTATAATATCAAGTGATCCCCCGGGGATGGAACCAGGTAGGTGTGTATACCGGGATAACTCTCGTTCTCGAGAAAAAGTGGTATACCTATAACATACACGCTAAATAAGTGCATATACCGACTTTTGAGCAGCAACAAATAATGAAAGTCATGGGCTTAACCTTCTGGTTCTATCTTTTTTATGATATCGACTGATCCCCCGGGGATGGAACCAGGTAGGTGTGTATACCGGGATAACTCTCGTTCTCGAGAAATAGGGGGGTCAAAATAGGGGGGGGGGTGCAATGAGGTCGAAACCGGTTTTTGACCCCCGATGTTACCACCCAGAGGCTTAACCTTTTGACCAGACCCTGATGTGATTGTTGGTATGGTAACACTCTTTCACTTGCGTGGGGTCGGTATACCGGGATAACTCTTGTTCTCGAGAAAAAGTGGCATACCTATGCTATACACGCTAAATAAGTGCATATACCGACTTTTGAGCAGCAACAAATAATGAAAGTCATGGGCTTAACCTTCTGGTTCTATCTTTTTTATGATATCGAGTGATCCCCCGGGGATGGAACCAGGTAGGTGTGTATACCGAGATAACTCTCGTTCTCGAGAAATAGGGGGGGTCAAAATAGGGTGGGGGTGCAATGAGGTCGAAACCGGTTTTTGACCCCCGATGTTACCACCCAGAGGCTTAACCTTTTGACCAGACCCTGATGTGAATGTTGGTATGGTAACACTCTTTCACTTGCGTGGGGTCGGTATACCGGGATAACTCTTGTTCTCGAGAAAAAGTGGTATACCTATGCTATACACGCTAAATAAGTGCATATACCGACTTTTGAGCAGCAACAAATAATGAAAGTCATGGGCTTAACCTTCTGGTTATATCTTTTTTATGATATCGAGTGATCCCCCTGGGATGGAACCAGGTAGGTGTGTATACCGGGATAACTCTCGTTCTTGAGAAATAGGGGGGTCAAAATAGGGGGGGGGGGTGCAATGAGGTCGAAACCGGTTTTTGACCCCCGATGTTACCACCCAGAGGCTTAACCTTTTGACCAGACCCTGATGTGATTGTTGGTATGGTAACACTCTTTCACTTGCGTGGGGTCGGTATACCGGGATAACTCTTGTTCTCGAGAAAAAGTGGTATACCTGTGTTATACACGCTAAATAAGTGCATATAGCGACTTTTGAGCAACAACAAATACTGAAAGTCATGGGCTTAACCTTCTGGTTTCATCCTTTTTATAATATCGAGTGATCCCCCGGGGATGGAACCAGGTAAGTGTGTATACCGGGATAACTCTCGTTCTCGAGAAATAGGGGGGGTCAAAATAGGGGGGTGGGTGCGATGAGGTCGAAACCGGTTTTTGACCCCCGATGTTACCACCCAGAGGCTTAACCTTTTGACCAGACCCTGATGTGATTGTTGGTATGGTAACACTCTTTCACTTGCGTGGGGTCGATATACCGGGATAACTCTTGTTCTCGAGAAAAAGTGGTATACCTATGCTATACACGCTAAATAAGTGCATATACCGACTTTTGAGCAGCAACAAATAATGAAAGTCATGGGCTTAACCTTCTGGTTATATCCTTTTTATAATATCGAGTGATCCCCCGGGGATGGAACCAGGTACGTGTGTATACCGGGATAACTCTCGTTCTCGAGAAATAGGCGGGGGGGTCAAAATAGGGGGTGGGTGCGATGAGGTCGAAACCGGTTTTTGACCCCCGATGTTACCACCCAGAGGATTAACCTTTTGACCAGACCCTGATGTGATTGTTGGTATGGTAACACTCTTTCACTTGCGTGGGGTCGGTATACCGGGATAACTCTTGTTCTCGAGAAAAAGTGGTATACCTATGTTATACACGCTAAATAAGTGCATATACCGACTTTTGAGCAACAACAAATACTGAAAGTCATGGGCTTAACCTTCTGGTTTCATCTTTTTTATAATATCGAGTGATCCCCCGGGGATGGAACCAGGTAGGTGTGTATACCGGGATAACTCTCGTTCTCGAGAAATAGGCGGGTCAAAATAGGGGAGTGGGTGCGATGAGGTCGAAACCGGTTTTTGACCCCCGATGTTACCACCCAGAGGCTTAACCTTTTGACCAGACCCTAATGTGATTGTTGGTATGGTAACACTCTTTCACTTGCGTGGGGTCGATATACCGGGATAACTCTTGTTCTCGAGACAAAAGTGGTATACCTATGCAATACACGCTAAATAAGTGCATTTACCGACTTTTGAGCAGCAACAAATAATGAAAGTCATGGGCTTAACCTTCTGGTTATATCCTTTTTTATAATATCGAGTGATCCCCCGGAGATGGAACCAGGTACGTGTGTATACCGGGATAACTCTCGTTCTCGAGAAATAGGGGGGTCAAAATAGGGGGGGGGGGTGCAATGAGGTCGAAACCGGTTTTTGACCCCCGATGTTACCACCCAGAGGCTTAACCTTTTGACCAGACCCTGATGTGATTGTTGGTATGGTAACACTCTTTCACTTGCGTGGGGTCGGTATACCGGGATAACTCTTGTTCTCGAGAAAAAGTGGTATACCTATGTTATACACGCTAAATAAGTGCATATACCGACTTTTGAGCAACAACAAATACTGAAAGTCATGGGCTTAACCTTCTGGTTTCATCCTTTTTATAATATCGAGTGATCCCCCGGGGATGGAACCAGGTAGGTGTGTATACCGGGATAACTCTCGTTCTCGAGAAATAGGGGGGTCAAAATAGGGGGGTGGGTGCGATGAGGTCGAAACCGGTTTTTGACCCCCGATGTTACCACCCAGAGGCTTAACCTTTTGACCAGACCCTGATGTGATTGTTGGTATGGTAACACTCTTTCACTTGCGTGGGGTCGATATACCGGGATAACTCTTGTTCTCGAGAAAAAGTGGTATACCTATGCTATACACGCTAAATAAGTGCATATACCGACTTTTGAGCAGCAACAAATAATGAAAGTTATGTGCTTAACCTTCTGGTTATATCCTTTTTAAAATATCGAGTGATAACATCGGGGGTCAAAAACCGGTTTCGACCTCATTGCACCCCCCCCTATTTTGACCCCCTATTTCTCGAGAACGAGCGTTATCCCGGTATACCCACCTACCTGGTTCCATCCCCGGGGAATCAGTCGATATTATAAAAAGGATGAAACCAGAAAGTTAAGCCCATGACTTTCAGTATTTGTTAAAGTCGGTATATGCACTTATTTAGCGTGTATAACATAGGTATACCACTTTTTCTCGAGAACAAGGGTCTGGTCAAAAGGTTAAGCCTCTGGGTGGTAACATCGGGCTCAAAAACCAATTTCGACCTCATTGCACCACCCCTATTTTGACCCCCCCCCCCCACCAATTTCTCGAGAACGAGAGTTATCCCGGTATACACACCTACCTGGTTCCATCCCCGGGGGATCACTCGATATTATAAAAAGGATGACACCAGAAGGTTAAGCCCATGACTTTCAGTATTTGTTGTTGCTCAAAAGTCGGTATATGCACTTATTTAGCGTGTATAACATAGGTATACCACTTTTTCTCGAGAACAAGAGTTATCCCGGTATACCGACCCCACGCAAGTGAAAGAGTGTTACCATACCAACAATCACATCAGGGTCTGGTCAAAAGGTTAAGCCTCTGGGTGGTAACATCGGGGGTCAAAAACCGGTTTCGACCTCATTGCACCCACCCCCCTATGTTGACCCCCCTATTTCTCGAGAACGAGAGTTATCCCGGTATACACACGTACCTGGTTCCATCCCCGGGGGATCACTCGATATTATAAAAAGGATATAACCAGAAGATTAAGCCCATGACTTTCATTATTTGTTGCTGCTCAAAAGTCGGTATATGCACTTATTTAGCGTGTATAGCATAGGTATACCACTTTTTCTCGAGAACAAGAGTTATCCCGGTATATCGACCCCACGCAAGTGAAAGAGTGTTACCATACCAACAATCACATCAGGGTCTGGTCAAAAGGTTAAGCCTCTGGGTGGTAACATCGGGGGTCAAAAACCGGTTTCGACCTCATTGCACCCACCCCCCTATTTTGACCCCCCTATTTCTCGAGAACGAGAGTTATCCCGGTATAAACACCTACCTGGTTCCATCCCCGGGGGATCACTCGATATTATAAAAAGGATGAAACCAGAAGGTTAAGCCCATGACTTTCAGTATTTGTTGTTGCTCAAAAGTCGGTATATGCACTTATTTAGCGTGTATAACATAGGTATACCACTTTTTCTCGAGAACAAGAGTTATCCCGGTATACCGACCCCACGCAAGTGAAAGAGTGTTACCATACCAACAATCACATCAGGGTCTGGTCAAAAGGTTAAGCCTCTGGGTGGTAACATCGGGGATCAAAAACCGGTTTCGACCTCATTGCACACCCCTATGTTGACCCCCCTATTTCTCGAGAACGAGAGTTATCCCGGTATACACACGTACCTGGTTCCATCCCCGGGGGATCACTCGATATTATAAAAAGGATATAACCAGAAGGTTAAGCCCATGACATTCATTATTTGTTGCTGCTCAAAAGTCGGTATATGCACTTATTTAGCGTGTATAGCATAGGTATACCACTTTTTCTCGAGAACAAGAGTTATCCCGGTATATCGACCCCACGCAAGTGAAAGAGTGTTACCATACCAACAATCACATCAGGGTCTGGTCAAAAGGTTAAGCCTCTGGGTGATAACATCGGGGGTCAAAAACCGGTTTCGACCTCATCGCACCAACCCCCCTATTTTGACCCCCCTATTTCTCGAGAACGAGAGTTATCCCGGTATACACACCTACCTGGTTCCATCCCCGGGGGATCACTCGATATTATAAAAAGGATGACACCAGAAGGTTAAGCCCATGACTTTCAGTATTTGTTGTTGCTCAAAAGTCGGTATATGCACGTATTTAGCGTGTATAACATAGGTATACCACTTTTTCTCGAGAACAAGAGTTATCCCGGTATATCGACCCCACGCAAGTGAAAGAGTGTTACCATACCAACAATCACATCAGGGTCTGGTCAAAAGGTTAAGCCTCTGGGTGGTAACATCGGGGGTCAAAAACCGGTTTCGACCTCATTGCACCCCCCCTATTTTGACCCCCCTATTTCTCGAGAACGAGAGTTATCCCGGTATACACACGTACCTGGTTCAATCCCCGGGGGATCACTCGATATTATAAAAAGGATATAACCAGAAGGTTAAGCCCATGACTTTCATTATTTGTTGCTGCTGAAAAGTCGGTATATGCACTTATTTAGCGTGTATAGCATAGGTATACCACTTTTTCTCGAGAACAAGAGTTATCCCGGTATATCGACCCCACGCAAGTGAAAGAGTGTTACCATACCAACAATCACATCAGGGTCTGATCAAAAGGTTAAGCCTCTGGGTGGTAACATCGGGGGTCAAAAACCGGTTTCGACCTCATCGCACCCACCCCCCTATTTTGACCCCCTATTTCTCGAGAACGAGAGTTATCCCGGTATACACACCTACCTGGTTCCATGCCCGGGGGATCACTCGATATTATAAAAAGGATATAACCAGAAGGTTATGTCCATGACTTTCAGTATTTGTTGTTGCTCAAAAGTCGGTATATGCACTTATTTAGCGTGTATAACATAGGTATACCACTTTTTCTCGAGAACAAGAGTTATCCCGGTATACCGACCCCACGCAAGTGAAAGAGTGTTACCATACCAACAATCACATCTGAGTCTGGTCAAAAGGTTAAGCCTCTGGGTGGTAACATCGGGGGTCAAAAACCGGTTTCGACCTCATTGCATCCCCCCCCCCTATGTTGACCCCCCTATTTCTCGAGAACGAGAGTTATCCCGGTATACACACGTACCTGGTTCCATCCCCGGGGGATCACTCGATATTATAAAAAGGATATAACCAGAAGGTTAAGCCCATGACTTTCATTATTTGTTGCTGCTCAAAAGTCGGTATATGCACTTATTTAGCGTGTATAGCATAGGTATACCACTTTTTCTCGAGAACAAGAGTTATCCCGGTATATCGACCCCACGCAAGTGAAAGAGTGTTACCATACCAACAATCACATCAGGGTCTGGTCAAAAGGTTAAGCCTCTGGGTGGTAACATCGGGGGTCAAAAACCGGTTTCGACCTCATCGCACCCACCCCCTATTTTGAACCCCTATTTCTCGAGAACGAGTTATCCCGGTATACACACCTACCTGGTTCCATCCCCGGGGGATCACTTGATATTATAAAAAAGGATGAAACCAGAAGGTTAAGCCCATGACTTTCAGTATTTGTTGTTGCTCAAAAGTCGGTATATGCACTTATTTAGCGTGTATAACATAGGTATACCACTTTTTCTCGAGAACAAGAGTTATCCCGGTATACCGACCCCACGCAAGTGAAAGAGTGTTACCATACCAACAATCACATCAGGGTCTGGTCAAAAGGTTAAGCCTCTGGGTGGTAACATCGGGGGTCAAAAACCGGTTTCGACCTCATTGCACCCCCCTATTTTCACCCCCCTATTTCTCGAGAACGAGAGTTATCCCGGTATACACACGTACCTGGTTCCATCCCCGGGGGATCACTCGATATTATAAAAAGGATATAACCAGAAGGTTAAGCCCATGACATTCATTATTTGTTGCTGCTCAAAAGTCGGTATATGCACTTATTTAGCGTGTATAGCATAGGTATACCACTTTTTCTCGAGAACAAGAGTTATCCCGGTATATCGACCCCACGCAAGTGAATGAGTGTTACCATACCAACAATCACATCAGGGTCTGGTCAAAAGGTTAAGCCTCTGGGTGGTAACATCGGGGGTCAAAAACCGGTTTCGACCTCATCGCACCCACCCCCCTATTTTGACCCCCCCCCCCCTATTTCTCGAGAACGAGAGTTATCCCGGTATACACACCTACCTGGTTCCATCCCCGGGGGATCACTCGATATTATAAAAAGGATGACACCAGAAGGTTAAGCCCATGACTTTCAGTATTTGTTGTTGCTCAAAAGTCGGTATATGCACTTATTTAGCGTGTATAACATAGGTATACCACTTTTTCTCGAGAACAAGAGTTATCCCGGTATACCGACCCCACGCAAGTGAAAGAGTGTTACCATACCAACAATCACATCAGGGTCTGGTCAAAAGGTTAAGCCTCTGGGTGGTAACATCGGGGGTCAAAAACCGGTTTCGACCTCATTGCACCCCCCCCCCCCCCCTATTTTGACCCCCCCTATTTCTCGAGAACGAGAGTTATCCCGGTATACACACGTACCTGGTTCCATCCCCGGGGGATCACTCGATATTATAAAAAGGATATAACCAGAAGGTTAAGCCCATGACTTTCATTATTTGTTGCTGCTCAAAAGTCGGTATATGCACTTATTTAGCGTGTATAGCATAGGTATACCACTTTTTCTCGAGAACAAGAGTTATCCCGGTATATCGACCCCACGCAAGTGAAAGAGTGTTACCATACCAACAATCACATCAGGGTCTGGTCAAAAGGTTAAGCCTCTGGGTGGTAACATCGGGGGTCAAAAACCGGTTTCGACCTCATCGCACCCACCCCCCTATTTTGACCCCTCTATTTCTCGAGAACGAGAGTTATCCCGGTATACACACCTACCTTGTTCCATCCCCGGGGGATCACTCGATATTATAAAAAAGGATGAAACCAGAAGGTTAAGCCCATGACTTTCAGTATTTGTTGTTGCTCAAAAGTCGGTATATGCACTTATTTAGCGTGTATAACATAGGTATACCACTTTTTCTCGAGAACAAGAGTTATCCCGGTATACCGACCCCACGCAAGTGAAAGAGTGTTACCATACCAACAATCACATCAGGGTCTGGTCAAAAGGTTAAGCCTCTGGGTGGTAACATCGGGGGTCAAAAACCGGTTTCGACCTCATTGCACCCCCCCCCTATTTTGACCCCCCTATTTCTCGAGAACGAGAGTTATCCCGGTATACACACGTACCTGGTTCCATCCCCGGGGGATCACTCGATATTATAAAAAGGATATAACCAGAAGGTTAAGCCCATGACTTTCATTATTTGTTGCTGCTCAAAAGTCGGTATATGCACTTATTAAGCGTGTATAGCATAGGTATACCACTTTTTCTCGAGAACAAGAGTTATCCCGGTATATCGACCCCACGCAAGTGAAAGAGTGTTACCATACCAACAATCACATCAGGGTCTGGTCAAAAGGTTAAGCCTCTGGGTGGTAACATCGGGGGTCAAAAACCGGTTTCGACCTCATCGCACCCACCCCCCTATTTTGACCCCTCTATTTCTCGAGAACGAGAGTTATCCCGGTATACACACCTACCTGGTTCCATCCCCGGGGGATCACTCGATATTATAAAAAAGGATGAAACCAGAAGGTTAAGCCCATGACTTTCAGTATTTGTTGTTGCTCAAAAGTCGGTATATGCACTTATTTAGCGTGTATAACATAGGTATACCACTTTTTCTCGAGAACAGAGTTATCCCGGTATACCGACCCCACGCAAGTGAAAGAGTGTTACCATACCAACAATCACATCAGGGTCTGTTCAAAAGGTTAAGCCTCTGGGTGGTAACATCGGGGGTCAAAAACCGGTTTCGACCTCATTGCACCCACCCCACTATGTTGACCCCCCTATTTCTCGAGAACGAGAGTTATCCCGGTATACACACGTACCTGGTTCCATCCCCGGGGGATCACTCGATATTATAAAAAAGATATAACCAGAAGGTTAAGCCCATGACTTTCATTATTTGTTGCTGCTCAAAAGTCGGTATATGCACTTATTTAGCGTGTATAGCATAGGTATACCACTTTTTCTCGAGAACAAGAGTTATCCCGGTATATCGACCCCACGCAAGTGAAAGAGTGTTACCATACCAACAATCACATCAGGGTCTGGTCAAAAGGTTAAGCCTCTGGGTGGTAACATCGGGGGTCAAAAACCGGTTTCGACCTCATTGCACCCCCCCCCCCCATTTTGACCCCCCTATTTCTCGAGAACGAGAGTTATCCCGGTATAAACACCTACCTGGTTCCATCCCCGGGGGATCACTCGATATTATAAAAAGGATGAAACCAGAAGGTTAAGCCCATGACTTTCAGTATTTGTTGTTGCTCAAAAGTCGGTATATGCACTTATTTAGCGTGTATAACATAGGTATACCATTTTTTCTCGAGAACAAGAGTTATCCCGGTATACCGACCCCACGCAAGTGAAAGAGTGTTACCATACCAACAATCACATCAGGGTCTGGTCAAAAGGTTAAGCCTCTGGGTGGTAACATCGGGGGTCAAAAACCGGTTTCGACCTCATTGCACCCCCCCTCTATGTTGACCCCCCTATTTCTCGAGAACGAGAGTTATCCCGGTATACACACCTACCTGGTTCCATCCCCGGGGGATCACTCGATATTATAAAAAGGATATAACCAGAAGATTAAGCCCATGACTTTCATTATTTGTTGCTGCTCAAAAGTCGGTATATGCACTTATTTAGCGTGTATAGCATAGGTATACCACTTTTTCTCGAGAACAAGAGTTATCCCGGTATATCGACCCCACGCAAGTGAAAGAGTGTTACCATACCAACAATCACATCAGGGTCTGGTCAAAAGGTTAAGCCTCTGGGTGGTAACATCGGGGGTCAAAAACCGGTTTCGACCTCATCGCACCCACCCCCCTATTTTGACCCCCCTATTTCTCGAGAACGAGAGTTATCCCGGTATACACACCTACCTGGTTCCATCCCCGGGGGACCACTCGATATTATAAAAAAGGATGAAACCAGAAGGTTAAGCCCATGACTTTCAGTATTTGTTGTTGCTCAAAAGTCGGTATATGCACTTATTTAGCGTGTATAACATAGGTATACCACTTTTTCTCGAGAACAAGAGTTATCCCGGTATACCGACCCCACGCAAGTGAAAGAGTGTTACCATACCAACAATCACATCAGGGTCTGGTTAAAAGGTTAAGCCTCTGGGTGGTAACATCGGGGGTCAAAAACCGGTTTCGACCTCATTGCACCCACCCCCCTACGTTGACCCCCCTATTTCTCGAGAACGAGAGTTATCCCGGTATACACACGTACCTGGTTCCATCCCCGGGGGATCACTCGATATTATAAAAAAGATATAACCAGAAGGTTAAGCCCATGACTTTCATTATTTGTTGCTGCTCAAAAGTCGGTATATGCACTTATTTAGCGTGTATAGCATAGGTATACCACTTTTTCTCGAGAACAAGAGTTATCCCGGTATATCGACCCCACGCAAGTGAAAGAGTGTTACCATACCAACAATCACATCAGGGTCTGGTCAAAAGGTTAAGCCTCTGGGTGGTAACATCGGGGGTCAAAAACCGGTTTCGACCTCATTGCACCCACCCCCCTATGTTGACCCCCCTATTTCTCGAGAACGAGAGTTATCCCGGTATACACACGTACCTGGTTCCATCCCCGGGGGATCACTCGATATTATAAAAAAGATATAACCAGAAGGTTAAGCCCATGACTTTCATTATTTGTTGCTGCTCAAAAGTCGGTATATGCACTTATTTAGCGTGTATAGCATAGGTATACCACTTTTTCTCGAGAACAAGAGTTATCCCGGTATATCGACCCCACGCAAGTGAAAGAGTGTTACCATACCAACAATCACATCAGGGTCTGGTCAAAAGGTTAAGCCTCTGGGTGGTAACATCGGGGGTCAAAAACCGGTTTCGACCTCATTGCACCCCCCCCATTTTGACCCCCCTATTTCTCGAGAACGAGAGTTATCCCGGTATAAACACCTACCTGGTTCCATCCCCGGGGGATCACTCGATATTATAAAAAGGATGAAACCAGAAGGTTAAGCCCATGACTTTCAGTATTTGTTGTTGCTCAAAAGTCGGTATATGCACTTATTTAGCGTGTATAACATAGGTATACCACTTTTTCTCGAGAACAAGAGTTATCCCGGTATACCGACCCCACGCAAGTGAAAGAGTGTTACCATACCAACAATCACATCAGGGTCTGGTCAAAAGGTTAAGCCTCTGGGTGGTAACATCGGGGGTCAAAAACCGGTTTCGACCTCATTGCACCCCCCCCCCCTATGTTGACCCCCCTATTTCTCGAGAACGAGAGTTATCCCGGTATACACACCTACCTGGTTCCATCCCCGGGGGATCACTCGATATTATAAAAAGGATATAACCAGAAGGTTAAGCCCATGACTTTCATTATTTGTTGCTGCTCAAAAGTCGGTATATGCACTTATTTAGCGTGTATAGCATAGGTATACCACTTTTTCTCGAGAACAAGAGTTATCCCGGTATATCAACCCCACGCAAGTGAAAGAGTGTTACCATACCAACAATCACATCAGGGTCTGGTCAAAAGGTTAAGCCTCTGGGTGGTAACATCGGGGGTCAAAAACCGGTTTCGACCTCATCGCACCCACCCCCCTATTTTGACCCCCCTATTTCTCGAGAACGAGAGTTATCCCGGTATACAAACCTACCTGGTTCCATCCCCGGGGGATCACTCGATATTATAAAAAAGGATGAAACCAGAAGGTTAAGCCCATGACTTTCAGTATTTGTTGTTGCTCAAAAGTCGGTATATGCACTTATTTAGCGTGTATAACATAGGTATACCACTTTTTCTGGAGAACAAGAGTTATCCCGGTATACCGACCCCACGCAAGTGAAAGAGTGTTACCATACCAACAATCACATCAGGGTCTAGTTAAAAGGTTAAGCCTCTGGGTGGTAACATCGGGGGTCAAAAACCGGTTTCGACCTCATTGCACCCACCCCCCTACGTTGACCCCCCTATTTCTCGAGAACGAGAGTTATCCCGGTATACACACGTACCTGGTTCCATCCCCGGGGGATCACTCGATATTATAAAAAAGATATAACCAGAAGGTTAAGCCCATGACTTTCATTATTTGTTGCTGCTCAAAAGTCGGTATATGCACTTATTTAGCGTGTATGTTATAGGTATACCACTTTTTCTCGAGAACAAGAGTTATCCCGGTATATCGACCCCACGCAAGTGAAAGAGTGTTACCATACCAACAATCACATCAGGGTCTGGTCAAAAGGTTAAGCCTCTGGGTGGTAACATCGGGGGTCAAAAACCGGTTTCGACCTCATTGCACCCACCCCCCTATGTTGACCCCCCTATTTCTCGAGAACGAGAGTTATCCCGGTATACACACGTACCTGGTTCCATCCCCGGGGGATCACTCGATATTATAAAAAAGATATAACCAGAAGGTTAAGCCCATGACTTTCATTATTTGTTGCTGCTCAAAAGTCGGTATATGCACTTATTTAGCGTGTATAGCATAGGTATACCACTTTTTCTCGAGAACAAGAGTTATCCCGGTATATCGACCCCACGCAAGTGAAAGAGTGTTACCATACCAACAATCATATCAGGGTCTGGTCAAAAGGTTAAGCCTCTGGGTGGTAACATCGGGGGTCAAAAACCGGTTTCGACCTCATTGCACCCCCCCCCCATTTTGACCCCCCTATTTCTCGAGAACGAGAGTTATCCCGGTATAAACACCTACCTGGTTCCATCCCCGGGGGATCACTCGATATTATAAAAAGGATGAAACCAGAAGGTTAAGCCCATGACTTTCAGTATTTGTTGTTGCTCAAAAGTCGGTATATGCACTTATTTAGCGTGTATAACATAGGTATACCACTTTTTCTCGAGAACAAGAGTTATCCCGGTATACCGACCCCACGCAAGTGAAAGAGTGTTACCATACCAACAATCACATCAGGGTCTGGTCAAAAGGTTAAGCCTCTGGGTGGTAACATCGGGGGTCAAAAACCGGTTTCGACCTCATTGCACCCCCCCCCCTATGTTGACCCCCCTATTTCTCGAGAACGAGAGTTATCCCGGTATACACACCTACCTGGTTCCATCCCCGGGGGATCACTCGATATTATAAAAAGGATATAACCAGAAGGTTAAGCCCATGACTTTCATTATTTGTTGCTGCTCAAAAGTCGGTATATGCACTTATTTAGCGTGTATAGCATAGGTATACCACTTTTTCTCGAGAACAAGAGTTATCCCGGTATATCAACCCCACGCAAGTGAAAGAGTGTTACCATACCAACAATCACATCAGGGTCTGGTCAAAAGGTTAAGCCTCTGGGTGGTAACATCGGGGGTCAAAAACCGGTTTCGACCTCATCGCACCCACCCCCCTATTTTGACCCCCCCCCCCCTATTTCTCGAGAACGAGAGTTATCCCGGTATACACACCTACCTGGTTCCATCCCCGGGGGATCACTCGATATTATAAAAAAGATATAACCAGAAGGTTAAGCCCATGACTTTCATTATTTGTTGCTGCTCAAAAGTCGGTATATGCACTTATTTAGCGTGTATAGCATAGGTATACCACTTTTTCTCGAGAACAAGAGTTATCCCGGTATATCGACCCCACGCAAGTGAAAGAGTGTTACCATACCAACAATCATATCAGGGTCTGGTCAAAAGGTTAAGCCTCTGGGTGGTAACATCGGGGGTCAAAAACCGGTTTCGACCTCATTGCACCCCCCCCCCCATTTTGACCCCCCTATTTCTCGAGAACGAGAGTTATCCCGGTATAAACACCTACCTGGTTCCATCCCCGGGGGATCACTCGATATTATAAAAAGGATGAAACCAGAAGGTTAAGCCCATGACTTTCAGTATTTGTTGTTGCTCAAAAGTCGGTATATGCACTTATTTAGCGTGTATAACATAGGTATACCACTTTTTCTCGAGAACAAGAGTTATCCCGGTATACCGACCCCACGCAAGTGAAAGAGTGTTACCATACAAACAATCACATCAGGGTCTGGTCAAAAGGTTAAGCCTCTGGGTGGTAACATCGGGGGTCAAAAACCGGTTTCGACCTCATTGCACCCCCCCCCCTATTTTGACCCCCCTATTTCTCGAGAACGAGAGTTATCCCGGTATACACACGTACCTGGTTCCATCCCCGGGGGATCACTCGATATTATAAAAAGGATATAACCAGAAGGTTAAGCCCATGACTTTCATTATTTGTTGCTGCTCAAAAGTCGGTATATGCACTTATTAAGCGTGTATAGCATAGGTATACCACTTTTTCTCGAGAACAAGAGTTATCCCGGTATATCGACCCCACGCAAGTGAAAGAGTGTTACCATACCAACAATCACATCAGGGTCTGGTCAAAAGGTTAAGCCTCTGGGTGGTAACATCGGGGGTCAAAAACCGGTTTCGACCTCATCGCACCCACCCCCCTATTTTGACCCCTCTATTTCTCGAGAACGAGAGTTATCCCGGTATACACTCCTACCTGGTTCCATCCCCGGGGGATCACTCGATATTATAAAAAAGGATGAAACCAGAAGGTTAAGCCCATGACTTTCAGTATTTGTTGTTGCTCAAAAGTCGGTATATGCACTTATTTAGCGTGTATAACATAGGTATACCACTTTTTGTCGAGAACAGAGTTATCCCGGTATACCGACCCCACGCAAGTGAAAGAGTGTTACCATACCAACAATCACATCAGGGTCTGGTCAAAAGGTTAAGCCTCTGGGTGGTAACATCGGGGGTCAAAAACCGGTTTCGACCTCATTGCACCCCCCCCCCTATGTTGACCCCCCTATTTCTCGAGAACGAGAGTTATCCCGGTATACACACGTACCTGGTTCCATCCCCGGGGGATCACTCGATATTATAAAAAAGATATAACCAGAAGGTTAAGCCCATGACTTTCATTATTTGTTGCTGCTCAAAAGTCGGTATATGCACTTATTTAGCGTGTATAGCATAGGTATACCACTTTTTCTCGAGAACAAGAGTTATCCCGGTATATCGACCCCACGCAAGTGAAAGAGTGTTACCATACCAACAATCACATCAGGGTCTGGTCAAAAGGTTAAGCCTCTGGGTGGTAACATCGGGGGTCAAAAACCGGTTTCGACCTCATTGCACCCCCCCCCCCCATTTTGACCCCCCTATTTCTCGAGAACGAGAGTTATCCCGGTATAAACACCTACCTGGTTCCATCCCCGGGGGATCACTCGATATTATAAAAAGGATGAAACCAGAAGGTTAAGCCCATGACTTTCAGTATTTGTTGTTGCTCAAAAGTCGGTATATGCACTTATTTAGCGTGTATAACATAGGTATACCACTTTTTCTCGAGAACAAGAGTTATCCCGGTATACCGACCCCACGCAAGTGAAAGAGTGTTACCATACCAACAATCACATCAGGGTCTGGTCAAAAGGTTAAGCCTCTGGGTGGTAACATCGGGGGTCAAAAACCGGTTTCGACCTCATTGCACCCCCCCCCCTATGTTGACACCCTATTTCTCGAGAACGAGAGTTATCCCGGTATACACACCTACCTGGTTCCATCCCCGGGGGATCACTCGATATTATAAAAAGGATATAACCAGAAGGTTAAGCCCATGACTTTCATTATTTGTTGCTGCTCAAAAGTCGGTATATGCACTTATTTAGCGTGTATAGCATAGGTATACCACTTTTTCTCGAGAACAAGAGTTATCCCGGTATATCGACCCCACGCAAGTGAAAGAGTGTTACCATACCAACAATCACATCAGGGTCTGGTCAAAAGGTTAAGCCTCTGGGTGGTAACATCGGGGGTCAAAAACCGGTTTCGACCTCATCGCACCCACCCCCCTATTTTGACCCCCCTATTTCTCGAGAACGAGAGTTATCCCGGTATACACACCTACCTGGTTCCATCCCCGGGGGATCACTCGATATTATAAAAAAGGATGAAACCAGAAGGTTAAGCCCATGACTTTCAGTATTTGTTGTTGCTCAAAAGTCGGTATATGCACTTATTTAGCGTGTATAACATAGGTATACCACTTTTTCTCGAGAACAAGAGTTATCCCGGTATACCGACCCCACGCAAGTGAAAGAGTGTTACCATACCAACAATCACATCAGGGTCTGGTTAAAAGGTTAAGCCTCTGGGTGGTAACATCGGGGGTCAAAAACCGGTTTCGACCTCATTGCACCCACCCCCCTACGTTGACCCCCCTATTTCTCGAGAACGAGAGTTATCCCGGTATACACACGTACCTGGTTCCATCCCCGGGGGATCACTCGATATTATAAAAAAGATATAACCAGAAGGTTAAGCCCATGACTTTCATTATTTGTTGCTGCTCAAAAGTCGGTATATGCACTTATTTAGCGTGTATAGCATAGGTATACCACTTTTTCTCGAGAACAAGAGTTATCCCGGTATATCGACCCCACGCAAGTGAAAGAGTGTTACCATACCAACAATCACATCAGGGTCTGGTCAAAAGGTTAAGCCTCTGGGTGGTAACATCGGGGGTCAAAAACCGGTTTCGACCTCATTGCACCCACCCCCCTATGTTGACCCCCCTATTTCTCGAGAACGAGAGTTATCCCGGTATACACACGTACCTGGTTCCATCCCCGGGGGATCACTCGATATTATAAAAAAGATATAACCAGAAGGTTAAGCCCATGACTTTCATTATTTGTTGCTGCTCAAAAGTCGGTATATGCACTTATTTAGCGTGTATAGCATAGGTATACCACTTTTTCTCGAGAACAAGAGTTATCCCGGTATATCGACCCCACGCAAGTGAAAGAGTGTTACCATACCAACAATCACATCAGGGTCTGGTCAAAAGGTTAAGCCTCTGGGTGGTAACATCGGGGGTCAAAAACCGGTTTCGACCTCATTGCACCCCCCCCATTTTGACCCCCCTATTTCTCGAGAACGAGAGTTATCCCGGTATAAACACCTACCTGGTTCCATCCCCGGGGGATCACTCGATATTATAAAAAGGATGAAACCAGAAGGTTAAGCCCATGACTTTCAGTATTTGTTGTTGCTCAAAAGTCGGTATATGCACTTATTTAGCGTGTATAACATAGGTATACCACTTTTTCTCGAGAACAAGAGTTATCCCGGTATACCGACCCCACGCAAGTGAAAGAGTGTTACCATACCAACAATCACATCAGGGTCTGGTCAAAAGGTTAAGCCTCTGGGTGGTAACATCGGGGGTCAAAAACCGGTTTCGACCTCATTGCACCCCCCCCCCCTATGTTGACCCCCCTATTTCTCGAGAACGAGAGTTATCCCGGTATACACACCTACCTGGTTCCATCCCCGGGGGATCACTCGATATTATAAAAAGGATATAACCAGAAGGTTAAGCCCATGACTTTCATTATTTGTTGCTGCTCAAAAGTCGGTATATGCACTTATTTAGCGTGTATAGCATAGGTATACCACTTTTTCTCGAGAACAAGAGTTATCCCGGTATATCAACCCCACGCAAGTGAAAGAGTGTTACCATACCAACAATCACATCAGGGTCTGGTCAAAAGGTTAAGCCTCTGGGTGGTAACATCGGGGGTCAAAAACCGGTTTCGACCTCATCGCACCCACCCCCCTATTTTGACCCCCCTATTTCTCGAGAACGAGAGTTATCCCGGTATACAAACCTACCTGGTTCCATCCCCGGGGGATCACTCGATATTATAAAAAAGGATGAAACCAGAAGGTTAAGCCCATGACTTTCAGTATTTGTTGTTGCTCAAAAGTCGGTATATGCACTTATTTAGCGTGTATAACATAGGTATACCACTTTTTCTGGAGAACAAGAGTTATCCCGGTATACCGACCCCACGCAAGTGAAAGAGTGTTACCATACCAACAATCACATCAGGGTCTAGTTAAAAGGTTAAGCCTCTGGGTGGTAACATCGGGGGTCAAAAACCGGTTTCGACCTCATTGCACCCACCCCCCTACGTTGACCCCCCTATTTCTCGAGAACGAGAGTTATCCCGGTATACACACGTACCTGGTTCCATCCCCGGGGGATCACTCGATATTATAAAAAAGATATAACCAGAAGGTTAAGCCCATGACTTTCATTATTTGTTGCTGCTCAAAAGTCGGTATATGCACTTATTTAGCGTGTATAGCATAGGTATACCACTTTTTCTCGAGAACAAGAGTTATCCCGGTATATCGACCCCACGCAAGTGAAAGAGTGTTACCATACCAACAATCACATCAGGGTCTGGTCAAAAGGTTAAGCCTCTGGGTGGTAACATCGGGGGTCAAAAACCGGTTTCGACCTCATTGCACCCACCCCCCTATGTTGACCCCCCTATTTCTCGAGAACGAGAGTTATCCCGGTATACACACGTACCTGGTTCCATCCCCGGGGGATCACTCGATATTATAAAAAAGATATAACCAGAAGGTTAAGCCCATGACTTTCATTATTTGTTGCTGCTCAAAAGTCGGTATATGCACTTATTTAGCGTGTATAGCATAGGTATACCACTTTTTCTCGAGAACAAGAGTTATCCCGGTATATCGACCCCACGCAAGTGAAAGAGTGTTACCATACCAACAATCATATCAGGGTCTGGTCAAAAGGTTAAGCCTCTGGGTGGTAACATCGGGGGTCAAAAACCGGTTTCGACCTCATTGCACCCCCCCCCATTTTGACCCCCCTATTTCTCGAGAACGAGAGTTATCCCGGTATAAACACCTACCTGGTTCCATCCCCGGGGGATCACTCGATATTATAAAAAGGATGAAACCAGAAGGTTAAGCCCATGACTTTCAGTATTTGTTGTTGCTCAAAAGTCGGTATATGCACTTATTTAGCGTGTATAACATAGGTATACCACTTTTTCTCGAGAACAAGAGTTATCCCGGTATACCGACCCCACGCAAGTGAAAGAGTGTTACCATACCAACAATCACATCAGGGTCTGGTCAAAAGGTTAAGCCTCTGGGTGGTAACATCGGGGGTCAAAAACCGGTTTCGACCTCATTGCACCCCCCCCCCTATGTTGACCCCCCTATTTCTCGAGAACGAGAGTTATCCCGGTATACACACCTACCTGGTTCCATCCCCGGGGGATCACTCGATATTATAAAAAGGATATAACCAGAAGGTTAAGCCCATGACTTTCATTATTTGTTGCTGCTCAAAAGTCGGTATATGCACTTATTTAGCGTGTATAGCATAGGTATACCACTTTTTCTCGAGAACAAGAGTTATCCCGGTATATCAACCCCACGCAAGTGAAAGAGTGTTACCATACCAACAATCACATCAGGGTCTGGTCAAAAGGTTAAGCCTCTGGGTGGTAACATCGGGGGTCAAAAACCGGTTTCGACCTCATCGCACCCACCCCCCTATTTTGACCCCCCCCCCCTATTTCTCGAGAACGAGAGTTATCCCGGTATACACACCTACCTGGTTCCATCCCCGGGGGATCACTCGATATTATAAAAAAGATATAACCAGAAGGTTAAGCCCATGACTTTCATTATTTTTTGCTGCTCAAAAGTCGGTATATGCACTTATTTAGCGTGTATAGCATAGGTATACCACTTTTTCTCGAGAACAAGAGTTATCCCGGTATATCGACCCCACGCAAGTGAAAGAGTGTTACCATACCAACAATCATATCAGGGTCTGGTCAAAAGGTTAAGCCTCTGGGTGGTAACATCGGGGGTCAAAAACCGGTTTCGACCTCATTGCACCCCCCCCCCATTTTGACCCCCCTATTTCTCGAGAACGAGAGTTATCCCGGTATAAACACCTACCTGGTTCCATCCCCGGGGGATCACTCGATATTATAAAAAGGATGAAACCAGAAGGTTAAGCCCATGACTTTCAGTATTTGTTGTTGCTCAAAAGTCGGTATATGCACTTATTTAGCGTGTATAACATAGGTATACCACTTTTTCTCGAGAACAAGAGTTATCCCGGTATACCGACCCCACGCAAGTGAAAGAGTGTTACCATACAAACAATCACATCAGGGTCTGGTCAAAAGGTTAAGCCTCTGGGTGGTAACATCGGGGGTCAAAAACCGGTTTCGACCTCATTGCACCCCCCCCCCTATTTTGACCCCCCTATTTCTCGAGAACGAGAGTTATCCCGGTATACACACGTACCTGGTTCCATCCCCGGGGGATCACTCGATATTATAAAAAGGATATAACCAGAAGGTTAAGCCCATGACTTTCATTATTTGTTGCTGCTCAAAAGTCGGTATATGCACTTATTAAGCGTGTATAGCATAGGTATACCACTTTTTCTCGAGAACAAGAGTTATCCCGGTATATCGACCCCACGCAAGTGAAAGAGTGTTACCATACCAACAATCACATCAGGGTCTGGTCAAAAGGTTAAGCCTCTGGGTGGTAACATCGGGGGTCAAAAACCGGTTTCGACCTCATCGCACCCACCCCCCTATTTTGACCCCTCTATTTCTCGAGAACGAGAGTTATCCCGGTATACACTCCTACCTGGTTCCATCCCCGGGGGATCACTCGATATTATAAAAAAGGATGAAACCAGAAGGTTAAGCCCATGACTTTCAGTATTTGTTGTTGCTCAAAAGTCGGTATATGCACTTATTTAGCGTGTATAACATAGGTATACCACTTTTTCTCGAGAACAGAGTTATCCCGGTATACCGACCCCACGCAAGTGAAAGAGTGTTACCATACCAACAATCACATCAGGGTCTGGTCAAAAGGTTAAGCCTCTGGGTGGTAACATCGGGGGTCAAAAACCGGTTTCGACCTCATTGCACCCCCCCCCCTATGTTGACCCCCCTATTTCTCGAGAACGAGAGTTATCCCGGTATACACACGTACCTGGTTCCATCCCCGGGGGATCACTCGATATTATAAAAAAGATATAACCAGAAGGTTAAGCCCATGACTTTCATTATTTGTTGCTGCTCAAAAGTCGGTATATGCACTTATTTAGCGTGTATAGCATAGGTATACCACTTTTTCTCGAGAACAAGAGTTATCCCGGTATATCGACCCCACGCAAGTGAAAGAGTGTTACCATACCAACAATCACATCAGGGTCTGGTCAAAAGGTTAAGCCTCTGGGTGGTAACATCGGGGGTCAAAAACCGGTTTCGACCTCATTGCACCCCCCCCCCCCATTTTGACCCCCCTATTTCTCGAGAACGAGAGTTATCCCGGTATAAACACCTACCTGGTTCCATCCCCGGGGGATCACTCGATATTATAAAAAGGATGAAACCAGAAGGTTAAGCCCATGACTTTCAGTATTTGTTGTTGCTCAAAAGTCGGTATATGCACTTATTTAGCGTGTATAACATAGGTATACCACTTTTTCTCGAGAACAAGAGTTATCCCGGTATACCGACCCCACGCAAGTGAAAGAGTGTTACCATACCAACAATCACATCAGGGTCTGGTCAAAAGGTTAAGCCTCTGGGTGGTAACATCGGGGGTCAAAAACCGGTTTCGACCTCATTGCACCCCCCCCCCCTATGTTGACACCCTATTTCTCGAGAACGAGAGTTATCCCGGTATACACACCTACCTGGTTCCATCCCCGGGGGATCACTCGATATTATAAAAAGGATATAACCAGAAGGTTAAGCCCATGACTTTCATTATTTGTTGCTGCTCAAAAGTCGGTATATGCACTTATTTAGCGTGTATAGCATAGGTATACCACTTTTTCTCGAGAACAAGAGTTATCCCGGTATATCGACCCCACGCAAGTGAAAGAGTGTTACCATACCAACAATCACATCAGGGTCTGGTCAAAAGGTTAAGCCTCTGGGTGGTAACATCGGGGGTCAAAAACCGGTTTCGACCTCATCGCACCCACCCCCCTATTTTGACCCCCCTATTTCTCGAGAACGAGAGTTATCCCGGTATACACACCTACCTGGTTCCATCCCCGGGGGATCACTCGATATTATAAAAAAGGATGAAACCAGAAGGTTAAGCCCATGACTTTCAGTATTTGTTGTTGCTCAAAAGTCGGTATATGCACTTATTTAGCGTGTATAACATAGGTATACCACTTTTTCTCGAGAACAAGAGTTATCCCGGTATACCGACCCCACGCAAGTGAAAGAGTGTTACCATACCAACAATCACATCAGGGTCTGGTTAAAAGGTTAAGCCTCTGGGTGGTAACATCGGGGGTCAAAAACCGGTTTCGACCTCATTGCACCCACCCCCCTACGTTGACCCCCCTATTTCTCGAGAACGAGAGTTATCCCGGTATACACACGTACCTGGTTCCATCCCCGGGGGATCACTCGATATTATAAAAAAGATATAACCAGAAGGTTAAGCCCATGACTTTCATTATTTGTTGCTGCTCAAAAGTCGGTATATGCACTTATTTAGCGTGTATAGCATAGGTATACCACTTTTTCTCGAGAACAAGAGTTATCCCGGTATATCGACCCCACGCAAGTGAAAGAGTGTTACCATACCAACAATCACATCAGGGTCTGGTCAAAAGGTTAAGCCTCTGGGTGGTAACATCGGGGGTCAAAAACCGGTTTCGACCTCATTGCACCCACCCCCCCCCATTTTGACCCCCCTATTTCTCGAGAACGAGAGTTATCCCGGTATAAACACCTACCTGGTTCCATCCCCTGGGGATCACTCGATATTATAAAAAGGATGAAACCAGAAGGTTAAGCCCATGACTTTCAGTATTTGTTGTTGCTCAAAAGTCGGTATATGCACTTATTTAGCGTGTATAACATAGGTATACCACTTTTTCTCGAGAACAAGAGTTATCCCGGTATACCGACCCCACGCAAGTGAAAGAGTGTTACCATACCAACAATCACATCAGGGTCTGGTCAAAAGGTTAAGCCTCTGGGTGGTAACATCGGGGGTCAAAAACCGGTTTCGACCTCATTGCACCCCCCCCCCCTATGTTGACACCCTATTTCTCGAGAACGAGAGTTATCCCGGTATACACACCTACCTGGTTCCATCCCCGGGGGATCACTCGATATTATAAAAAGGATATAACCAGAAGGTTAAGCCCATGACTTTCATTATTTGTTGCTGCTCAAAAGTCGGTATATGCACTTATTTAGCGTGTATAGCATAGGTATACCACTTTTTCTCGAGAACAAGAGTTATCCCGGTATATCGACCCCACGCAAGTGAAAGAGTGTTACCATACCAACAATCACATCAGGGTCTGGTCAAAAGGTTAAGCCTCTGGGTGGTAACATCGGGGGTCAAAAACCGGTTTCGACCTCATCGCACCCACCCCCCTATTTTGACCCCCCTATTTCTCGAGAACGAGAGTTATCCCGGTATACACACCTACCTGGTTCCATCCCCGGGGGATCACTCGATATTATAAAAAAGGATGAAACCAGAAGGTTAAGCCCATGACTTTCAGTATTTGTTGTTGCTCAAAAGTCGGTATATGCACTTATTTAGCGTGTATAACATAGGTATACCACTTTTTCTCGAGAACAAGAGTTATCCCGGTATACCGACCCCACGCAAGTGAAAGAGTGTTACCATACCAACAATCACATCAGGGTCTGGTTAAAAGGTTAAGCCTCTGGGTGGTAACATCGGGGGTCAAAAACCGGTTTCGACCTCATTGCACCCACCCCCCTACGTTGACCCCCCTATTTCTCGAGAACGAGAGTTATCCCGGTATACACACGTACCTGGTTCCATCCCCGGGGGATCACTCGATATTATAAAAAAGATATAACCAGAAGGTTAAGCCCATGACTTTCATTATTTGTTGCTGCTCAAAAGTCGGTATATGCACTTATTTAGCGTGTATAGCATAGGTATACCACTTTTTCTCGAGAACAAGAGTTATCCCGGTATATCGACCCCACGCAAGTGAAAGAGTGTTACCATACCAACAATCACATCAGGGTCTGGTCAAAAGGTTAAGCCTCTGGGTGGTAACATCGGGGGTCAAAAACCGGTTTCGACCTCATTGCACCCACCCCCCCCCCCATTTTGACCCCCCTATTTCTCGAGAACGAGAGTTATCCCGGTATAAACACCTACCTGGTTCCATCCCCTGGGGATCACTCGATATTATAAAAAGGATGAAACCAGAAGGTTAAGCCCATGACTTTCAGTATTTGTTGTTGCTCAAAAGTCGGTATATGCACTTATTTAGCGTGTATAACATAGGTATACCACTTTTTCTCGAGAACAAGAGTTATCCCGGTATACCGACCCCACGCAAGTGAAAGAGTGTTACCATACCAACAATCACATCAGGGTCTGGTCAAAAGGTTAAGCCTCTGGGTGGTAACATCGGGGGTCAAAAACCGGTTTCGACCTCATTGCACCCCCCCCACTACTTTTGTCCATTATTTTGAATTTAATTATATCAAAAAATTGTAAAAGAAATATTCGCTAGTTGCGATCAATATGTATCTTGATTTGAATTTCTTTTTTTACAAAATCGAGGACGGACACTTCAAGACAACGCTACCTATGCTTTGCACTACGATGCATGTAACTTATATATGCGTTGCATTTGAATACATTTAAACAGAAGCAATGTGAATTCTTTACACAGTAGGACTGATAAATGTGGCTCACCGAATACATGCATGTTTTGGAAAACGGAGACCTGTCATTGCAACGTTGCAAGCGATTGGCCCATAGTTTGGGCAGATTTAAGATGTAATGCTACCTACGTTTGGTCAAAAATGCGTATCTATCAACCGTCTTTTGTCACATGATTGTATTCATGTAGCCTTTCTTCAATGCATGTATTTTGCTATATTGTGTGATTCAATCAGCTGCTGTTTTGCCATATAGTGGCCAAACTGATGAATGTAGAAATTTTTAAATAATCATTTTATAATTGTTTAGCGACTTTGGTGTGACCCTATACAGCAAAAATACCGTCCTTGGATGCTGGCTAACACCCTATTTTTTGCAGCACACGGTCTGGGGCGATCTTTCGTTTGCTGAATGTGTTGGGGACCACTATGAGTTATGAAGCCTATGAATGAGTCTTGCTTTGTGGTAAATTACAATGGGGGTCTATGGGGACAATAATTATAGGTCTCTGTCCTTGTGGCGCTTAATATGATGCACATAATTCCCGACATTACTAAAAAGTGTTGAATTAGGCCTTTTGCTAGAAAACAAAACATGCAAACATATAAGTATTTTATTAAATGGTTCAAAAAAGATAACTATAATAGCAGTCCAAATGAACAATACGGGCGTAATTTTTGTCCGAATGTGTAATGCTGCTGGTGCTGTTGGGCTAATGCTGCAGTATTACTGCAGTACTGCAAGTACTGCTAACTTCACCGCCGTGTCCCCACCTCCTTGTAAGAAAATCACTAAAGCATTTCGTGAATATCGTTTGCTAACCTCCATAGCCGCATCAAAATTTTCTTTGCATTTTGATTGTTCACAATGAAAAACTAAGTCCAGATTCATCCTCCGAAGAAACATAATTTCTCCAAGTCCAATTGCAGGGTCGCCCTTGTTTTCGTCAGTGTAAAGTCCAAACAACATGACGTATTTATAACCTTTGACCAAAGGTCCTAGCACTTTCATCTGCGCTTCCTGAAGCTGACTAACGAGTTCATGACTAGTTGAAGGAAAAGTGAAAACCTCATGTACCGTTTTTAAATTATTTAACAAACAAGCTCTCCGTTGCCCCTCGCTTATTTTTGATTTATGACGCTTAAATCCATATCTTTGGTAACAGATTGCGCGAACCTTTGTAACGTTTTTGGAGCAAGGGAAGGTGAAAACTCTAGTTTTGTTCGGTTGAACACACAGTGAGAACCATGTTATAAACAACAAAGTCAAAAGCGTAGCACTAATGAGCAAACATCGAATGCAGAGGGTTCTTTCTCTTCTCGTCATACCTGCAAAATAAAACAAAAATGCATCGAAGTTTCGAAGACTTCAAGTAAGATTGGTTCATATACCATCGGAAAAGCAAAAATTGAAACGTCGATGGTAATGCACCAGTCATTTGCATCCCCGGCTCCCCCGGGGCCGGGGAATAGCGGGGCTTTTAACTTTTCAATTTTTAAAGCCCGGCTAAAAGCCCGGCACTGCCGGGCAAGAGTTTTGGTAAAACCCCTGCTAAAAGCCCCGGCTCCCCAGGGGCTGACAATAACGTGGAACAACAGCTGGGAGTTGTTCTTATTAAACTGAAACATGGGAGAAGGGCCTCATTTTATGCATCATGTTTAGGTGCATTTGGAAATTAAATAAGTACCACAAAGATAATTAAATGTTAAAAATATCATTAAAATCTAATTTGAATTAATGTGACAGTGTATTGGCGGGAAATCATAATCCCGGCAAATCCCCGGCACTGCCGGGACACATCAGAGGTTAAAGCCAGGCACTTTAGCCCCGCTATGTCCTCGCTATCCCTGGCCCCGGGGGAGCCGGGGATACAAATGACTGGTGCATAATACTGCACAACTACGAAGATCGCAGTCGTATTGCAAGTGATGCAAATAAGGCACAGCGTATACAGGCAGCCAAGGTTGATAAACTAATCAGAAATCTTGAAATTGGAAGTCTTAGAAACAGTTGAAAAAAGGGAAACATTATTGAAAAATCAAACATCTAGAACTGTGACTTATACTAGTACTCACTATTTATATAGACATCCCAGGACCGCAACAGCTTCTTGAATTGCATGTAATTTTTAGACATCCTGATTTCATTTGTTAGGTTGTTCAACAAACGAATGGACCTCATACCATACCGTTTGGTGTTCTGCGCCGCTGGGGTCTTGTTTCTTGCGTCTGAAAAGGTAAAAGTAGGTAATAATAATCAGGAAATGGTGCAATCAGTTTAGAAATTCGTAATCCAAAATCCGAGATGATAAAACTTAATCGACAATCAGGTACTTTTACTAATAAGAAAACAGATCGTATGCCGAGTGAACAGCTATTTCCCAATAGGCGGCCACTCAGCTATCCGAACTTAACTAAAAATATGAAAACGTGCGTATGATGCAAACAACACAAAAAATCAACACCAAAACATAAAACAATTAGAACCGCAACAGAAGTATCGCGGCTTAGAACGATCAGTAATATAAAATAAACTTTGAATACAAAAAGTAGGAGAACCGCAGACGCTGTGGCTTACCGTCTCTGCACAAACGGGCGAACATTTCAATACACGTACATGATTTAAAATGGTACAATAAAACCTTACCTATTCAGAAAGTGAATCTGGTCAGTGAATCCAATGATTACATGTACATAAAAATTGAACGAACAAATTATTGTGTCGAATGCACAATAATTTGTAATGCCAAAAATCGAATTTCACTGCTCATCTAATTAATAATTCACGATTCCAATTATTGACCACATTTTATGATTCCAATAATTGACCAACTCCAATTCAACTGGAAGTCCCAAAAGACTTCAATCATGTCTATTGGTCATCTCATATAAACATGCGTTGCTTGGCGCCATCTTGGTCGTATTTTAGAATTTATGAAACGTTATCCCAATGATGCCCATCAATACTGACATAGGCACTGCAATGTTTTCACAGACATATGAGCCGCCTCGTGGGAAAACCAACAATGTGGTTTCCGAACAGGTCCGACACAAACCGGCCTGTACAAGCTCAGGAAAGAGCTAGAAGCTTGAAATTTCGGATTTAAGTAGAAGAGGAATTGTACTATCGCGGTTACCGCGAAGCTGATCTGCGTCTTTGTTTTCACCTATGCAGATTGTTGGTTTTCCCATGAGGCGGCTCGTGTATTTCGGGAGCGCGGTGGCCTAGTGGTACAGCGTCGGACTCCGAATCGAGAGGTCCTGGGTTCGATCCCGACAAGGGTCACCGTGTTGTGTCCTTGAGCAAGACACATTAACTCCTTAAGAGTACTGGTTAAAACCCAGGAAGCGATGGCTCCGTCCAGACATGACTGAAAAATTGTTGACTGGGACGTTAAACCTCAATACAAACAAACAAACAAACAAACAAGACATATTATCTTGCCCACGGTGTCCAGAATACATGTAGATCTATACAAAACCTGGAAGGAGTGCGTTGCGTCCATAGAAATAATTATATTGATGTCAACAAAAACAGTCACCTACAAGTCAATTACGTATAAATGGTTTAACAATAGAAGCACAACAATAGTGCACCATTAAATCTACCAAGCCATAGTTTGATATTTGATTGCCAAAGTTTGTAATTTCCCATGTTAAAATTGTCCATAATGTGGTTGTTTTGTCAGTAAACAGTTCATTTTGTTACAGTATATGAACCCCACAGTAGCTTAGAACACAGATCCAAAGTTATAAACGTTTTGTTCAAAGACTAGCTTTTAAAATCAAACAATGCTGAATTCTCGACCTAGAGGCGAAGATTTGGGTCCGGTTAAGTCGATAGAAGCCCTCTAAAATTTCTTTTTACATGTAGGCACTGACCATTCCAAGTAATGCCTCTTCACTGTGGAGTCTTAGTTGGTTGGGGTGTTGTCTGTCTCGGATATCCACGGCTTACGCCGGGTTATCATTGTGGAGGTACACGGTCGAGCCCGGAAGGTGAAACGCTTTTTGACACCAGTCCTGTCCCAGGTGTATTAATATATTTTAAAGAATCGGGGCGGCTAGCCAGTTCGTCAGTCAAGCATGTCCGTTTCTATTCCGGTTTACCAAATCGGAGAATTAAAATGAAATCATGATATTGTAGAGCCCCCGTCATCATGTTGTTGTTGGTTTCTTTTACCTAGAGAATACCGGAAGCATATTCGTATATACATGTACTCTTGAAGGTCTAAAAAAATAAAATAAAATAAAAAGTCACTTCAAAAGATTGAATCATGAAATAAATGAAAACGGTTACATACCCCTATGCTCTATAACCAATGAGTTTTCCTTTTTGAATTTTATATAAGGTATGTATCAACAGATTTGGGACCGACCAATATTTTTCCAATGGATAATGGTGGTCATTGTATGAACTGACCAGACGAAAGTACGTATCGATTACAAGTTACTACATGGTTACAATGTTTCAATAGAAAACACCGATTTTATGGATTAAGGCTTAAAGCTGCTTTCTTTGTACTTTTATTGTCCAAGTTAAGGTTATTAAAATAAAGATTTAAGGGCAAATGTTAAATCTATATGAGGTCTACTTAATAGCTAAATATAACTTTAATGTTTCAATTTAAATTCTAAATGAGCCGCCGCATGAGAAAACAAACAATCTGCATATGCGAAACTAAAGGCGCAGATCAGCTTCGCAGTCACTGCGAAGCTGATCAGCGCCTTTGTTTTCGCTACACGGATAGTACAATCCCTCTTCTTCTTAAATCCGAAATTTCAAGCTTCTAGCCTGCTTCTGTCACTGTACAGGCCGGTTTGAGTAGGACCTTTTCGGAAACCCAAATTGTTGGTTTTGTCATGCAAAGACTCAAATGAAATTATAAACGATTCTTCGATGGACCACGATGACTATTCTTCAGTCACTATGGCACAAAGCTTGTGCTATGACTCTTTTTCATAATTAATAATATTTTCATAACGTTAAATTAAATACGAGTACAAGTGAATATCAAAAGAGGCCTACATATTAATAACAAGTAGCCCAAGGGCAACGATCGCTCACCTGAGAGTCAACAAGTACAGTCACTGGACAAAGTGTTTTTTTTTTTTTTTTTTTTTTTTTGTTTTTTTTGAAGATCTGATCAAAATTGAAGATGCTTGAGTGGCCACAATTAACACTAAAAAATGATTTTTCAAACATTCATGGGCAGCTAACTCCGCTGTCCAGGGTCGAATCTGGCTCAAATTCAAACTCATCCAAGATATTATGGTTATCCTTGTTACTTCCAAGAATGAAGAAGATCCGATCAAAATTGAAGGCGCTAAAGTGGCCACAATACAAAATATTGATTTTTCAAACACTAAAGGCAGCTAACTCTGCAGTCAGAGGTCGGATCTGGCCTAAATTCGAACTCATGCGGGCTATTGTAGTTATCCTTGTTACCTGCAAGAATGAAGAAGTTCCACTGAAAAACAAAGATGCTAGAGTGGCCACAACACAAAATATTGATTTTTCAAACACTAAAGGGCAGCTAACTCCGCAGTCAGAGGTCGGATCTGGTCGAAATTCGAACTCATCCGAGATATTGTAGTTATCCTTATTACCTGAAAGAATGAAGAAGATCCACTGAAAAGTGGCCACAACACAAAATAATGATTTTTCAAACACTCAAGGGCAGATAACTCCGCAGTCAGATGTCGGATCTAGTCGAAATTCGAACTCATCCGAGATGTTATGGATGTTCTTGTTACTTTCAAGAATTAAGAAGATCCGAATAAAAATGAAGGCGCTAGAGTGGCCACAACACTAAATTTTGATTTTTCACACAGTCAAGGGCAGATAACTCTGCAGTCAAGGATCAGATCTGGATGAAATTCGAACTCATCTGAGAAGTTATGGCTATCCTTGTTACTTCCAAGTATGAAGAAGATCCGATTAAAATTGAAGGCGCTAGAGTGGCCACAACACAAAATAATGATTTTTCAAACACTCAAGGGCAGCTAACTCCACAGTCAGAGGTTGGATCTGGCTGAAATTCGAACCCATCCGATATATTATAGTTGTCCTTGTTACCTGCAAGAATAAAGAAGATCCAATGAAAAATAAAGGCGCTAGAGTGGCCACAACATTTTTACCATTATAAGTCTATGGGGATTTTTCCAGACGCTCAAGGGCAGCTAACTCCGCAATCTGAGGTTGAACCTGGCCAAAATTCGAACTCATCCGAGATATTATGGTTGTCCTTGTTATTCCCAAGAATGAGGAAGATCCAATCAAAAATGAAGTTGCTAGAGTGGCCACAACATTTTCCCCATTATAACTCAATGGGAGCTATCTGTTGCCATGGAAACCAGAGTTCTGATCCGACCTGGCCCAAAACCTAATGCAACCTTTCCCCCTCCTCAATGATGCTTCACATAAAATTTGATTGCGATTGGCCTTGTTGTCAAGTTTGAAAATGTGAACGGACGCACGGACGGACGCACGGACGCACCCACGGACGCCGGATCGACTACCATACTATAAGCTCACCTTGTGAGCCTTCGGCTCAGGTGAGCTAAAAAGCCAGGAGGCGGAATGAAAACCATACAATAGCTTCCTGATATTGGAAGTTACAGTACGGTTCTGTCAATTTGTGTTCTATCATACTTTAAGTACCGAGTAGAAACACTGAGTAGCCCAAGGGCAACGATCGCTCACCTGAGAGTCAACAAGTAGTTACTGGACAAAGTGAATTTTTTTCTTTTTTTTTTTTTACCCTAAATTGGTATGACGGCCATCTTGGTAATGTTTCAGGTCTTTGGCTGCAATAGTTACCATAGGATCATTGGTCACTTTTTCCCATGTAAAAGCCTATGTTTCCAAAATTGACCTTGCCGTAAAATAGGTCAAGGTCATCCTATGGTCATCATTTTATCAAACTATGATGGGCTGGAGTCCCAAATGCTACATACCAAGTTTCGTGAAAATCGGCCTGCCGGTTCTGGAGAAGAAGATTTTTGAGTGTTTTTACCATATATGGGCGCGGCGGCCATCTTGGTCATGTTACCTAGATTTCGGGATCAAACTTTCGTAAACCCTACCCAGGGATGCTCCACATAAAATTTCAGTTTGATCGGCCATGCGGTTTCAGAGAAGAAGATCTTTGAAAAGTGTGTATAGATGACAGATCGGCCAAGGTCAAGAGATGACCTTGACCTAAATTAATCACATACTTTCATTAGTTGTTTTGCATCTACCACTTTTCAGGTCTCAGGCTACAATAGATTTCAAAAAATCCATATTTTTCACTTTTTCCCATATAAAAGCCTACGTTTCCAAAATTGACCTTGACGTAAAATAGGTCAAGGTCATCCTATGGTCATTATTTGATCAAACTACGATGGGCTGGAGTCCCAAATGCGACATACCAAGTTTCGTGAAAATCGACTTACCGGTTCTAGAGGAGAAGATTTTTGAGTGACAGACCCTTCAAGGTCAAGAGATGACCTTGGCCTAAATTAATCACATACCTTCATCTACTCCATTAGTTGTTTGCATCTACCACTTTTCAGGTCTCAGGCTGCGATACTTTTCAAGAAATTGCAATTTTCCGCTTTTCGTCTTATAAGTCAATGGAAACTTTAAGTTGCCATAGCAACCAAAGTAGTGGGACAAGGACAATAAAAAACACAAACTTTGTAGAGGCTTATATCATAAGCATGTATGCAAAGTTTCAGCTTCATCCGCCTTACAGCTTCTGAGAAGAAAATTTTTGAATATTTTTTTCGAAAATTTACCCTTTACGTTGCTATAACAACCAAACGAATAAAGATATTTTGACAAAAGTTGCCTTAAACGGGGAGGACTACTCAAAAATGTAAAAACAAAATTTCAATATCCTCAATGAAACGACAGAAATTGCAAATTTCCACTTTTTGCCTTATAAGCGAATGGAGTTCAAGTTACCATAGCAACCAAAGTAGTTGGACAAAGACAATAAAAAACACAAACTTTGTACAGGCTAATGTACATACAGGCTTGTACAGGCTAATGTACATACAGGCTTGTATGCTAAATTTCAGCTTCATCCCCCATACGGCTTCTGAGAAGAAGATTTTTGAATATTTTTTTTTTTTTCGAAAATTTACCCTTTATGTTGCTATAGCAAACAAACGAATAAAGTGGTTTTTACAAAAGTTGCCTTAAACGTGAAGGACTTCTCAATAAACATTTTTGTAAAAACAAAATTCAAATATCCCAAGCCTGACAACGGAAAATGCTAATGTCCACTTTTTCAAGTTGCCATAGTAACCAGAGTTCTTATCCGATCGAAATAAAAAAAAACACAAATATTCGTTCCCCCAACCTGTAGATGCTATATGTGAAATATGAAAAGATTCGGCCTGGCAGCTTCAGAGGAGAAGTCGTTTGAAAATGTTGACGACGACGGACGACGCACGGACGCCGGCTCGACCACTATACTATAAGCTCACCTTGTGAGCCTTCGGCTCAGGTGAGCTAATAAACAAGTAGCCCAAGGGCAACGATCGCTCACCTGAGAGTCAACAAGTATAGTCGATGGACAAAGTGTTTTTTTTTTCCATATATGGGTATGACGGTCATCTTGGTCAAGTTTCAGGCCTATGGCTGCAATGGTTTCCATAGGATCATTGGTCCTGTAAATGCTTACCCGAGACCTAGTTGTCACTTTTTCCCATGTTTCCATGTTTGCCTATGTTTCCAAAATCGACCTTTACCTACATTAATCACATACCTTCATCTACTCTATCAGTTGTTTGCATCTATCACTTTTCAGTTCTCAGGCTGCAATAGTTTTCAAAAAATAACATTTTAAAAGCAGATGTGCTCCTGGGGTCCATTTATTTCAGAATCATTAAATTTCAGTCCTACTGCCTATTTCCTGCAAGACTTTCACTTAAAATGACATTTTAAAAGTTTTTTCCCATTCACATGCATTGACGACCTATGTTGACCTTGCCATAAAATAGGTCAAGGTCACCACAGGGTCATGTTTTATATAAACATTGTAGTACTTGAGTCATCCATACTTCGTGCAAAGTTTCGTTGAAATCGGTTCACCGGTTCTGGAGAAGATATTTTAATGGTTTTTACCATATATGGGCATGGTGGCCATCTTGGTCATGTGACCTGAATTATTTATATACACATTGGTTCCCACTTCCTATAGATGCTTCATATAAAATTTGGCTTTGATTGGCCAAGTGGTTTCAGAGAAAAAAATCTTTGAAAAGTGTGTATGGACGACAGATCGGCCAAGGTCAAGAGATGACCTTGACCTAAATTAATCATATACCTTCATCTAATCCATTAGTTGTTTGCATCTACCACTTTTCATATCTCAGGCTGCAATAGTTTTCAACAAATAGCTAATTTCCACTTTTCCCATTATATGTCTATGGAAACTTAAAGTTACCATAGCAACCAGAGTTCTTATCCGACTGGAATATAAAACACAAATTATGTAGAGGCTACTGTCAGGAACATGTTTACAAAGTACAGGATTCATCCACTTGACAGTTTCTGAGGAGAAGATTTTTGAATGTTTTTTTTTTTTTTTTTTTTTTTTTTTTTTTTTTTTTTTTTCTTCTTCAAAATTTTGCCCTTTATGGGGCCCCAGCAACCAATCAAAATAAAGGATTAGGACAAAACTCACAAGAAACATCAAACACTACTCAATAAACATTTCTGCAAAAACAAAATTCAAGTGTCTGCAATTTTAGCGGAAAAATAGCCGATTTCCACTTTTCCCATTATAAGTCTATGGAAACTTTAAGTTGCCATAGCAACCAGAGTTCTTATCCGCCTGGAATAAAAAACACAAATTATGTAGAAGCTACTGTCAGGAACATGTATATAAAGTATAGGCTTCATCCCCTTGACAGTTTCTGAGACTGAAGAAGATTTTTGAATGTTTTTCGAAATTTTGCCCTATATGGGGCCCTTGCAAACAATCAAAATGAAGGATTAGATCAAAAGTCACACTAAACGTAGAGGACTACTCAATAAACATTTCTACAAAAACAAAATTTAAATATCTCAAACAAGACAGCAAAAATTGGCAATTTTCACTTTTCTCCATTATAAGTCTATGGGAAGCATAAGTTGCCATAGCAACCAGAGTTCTTATCCGATCGAGATAAAAAACATAAACTTTCGTTCCCCTACCCATGGATGCTCCACATAAAATTTGGCTTTGATCGGCCAAGCGGTTTCAGAGAAGAAGATCTTTGAAAATGTTAACGGACGGCAGAGATGGGGTCAATTACATTTGAAAGTAATGAATTACATTACCATTACATTGCATTTTCTTCATTACCATTACCATTACCATTACACACTTTTTGGAAAAGTAATCATTACCATTACCATTACTTTATAAATGTAATCATTACCATTACACATTACATTTGTCCCAATAAGAACAAAGTTCACTTTGGACGAAAAAATTACGAATTGCCTGACAGCATTAAATTGTGGTGTTAAATTATTATACCACTATGTTACCAAAAGTGAGTGTTCTTCCTCAGACATTTGTCCCCCTTTGAAAAATTATGTTTGCCCACACTAATTGAAAGGGTTGGACATATTAAAACGGACTGTCTACAAAAGATTAATTGTGCAACAAATAAAAAAAAGTGAATCTGTTTATAGAGAAATATCATAATTAACTTTATTCCTGTAAGTTGGCTATCAAATTGGAAAGGACTGTTTTACAGAATCAAATTTTCACTGGATAAAATTTTTAATATGATTTTTTTTTTCAATTTTCATTTTTAAAATTAACTTTCATGTTTTTGTTTGTGTGCAGCCAACTAGTCTTATGTTTTTGAAAGTTTGAATTTGAAGCCACTTTTGTCATTATAGTCATTCATGTGTACATGATCATCTGCCAAACAAAGTATCTGGGTAGTCTTTAATTTGAGTAAATCTGTCCAAATTGAGCAACTGTTTTCACACTTTGCAAACTCTTTTTTCTACTTTGTCACCTTTTGTAACAACAGAGCAGATTACCAAGGTTAATTTTGGATATTGCTTTAGTATTGCAATACTAAAAATATTATCTCCTGCGAATATAGGATTTTTTTTAAAATCCTAAAACAACAACAATATTGTTATTCATCATCATCATCATCATCATCATCATCATCATCATCACAGATGTTGTTCTCTTTATTTGTTTCTAACATTATACAGTTAAACCTTGGTAAAACTGCATTTGGTTATTCATTTGCTGTTTAACCACATCATCCTGACCTGATGCACAGAATGTGAAGTTTAAAGCTGTAATATTCTTTAATATATATACAAAGTAATGATAATGTAATGAGAAGTAATGGTGGCATTACAGGCATTTTTTCAATTGTAATTAATTAAATTACCATTACTTGTAATGATAAAATCCTTCATTACACATTACTTTCCATTACTTTGAAATTTGTAATGCATTACAGTGCATTACCATTACACATTACCATTACCCCATCTCTGACGGACGGACGCACGCACGGACGCCGGCTCGACTAGACGACTACCATACTATAGGCTCCCCATGAGCCTTCGGCTCAGGTGAGCTAAAAACACAAACTTTGTAGAGGCTAATATCATAAGCATGTATGCAAAGTTTCAGCTTCATCCGCCTTACAGCTATGAGAAGAAAATTTTTGAATATTTTTTTCGAAAATTTACCCTTTATGTTGCTATAGCAACCAAACGAATAGAGATTTTGACAAAAGTTGCCTAAAACGGGGAGGACTACTCAATAAACATTTATGTACAAACAAAATTTCAATATCCTCAATGAAACGGCAGAAATTGCAAATTTCCACTTTTTGCCTTATAAGTCAATGGAAACTTCAAGTTACAATAGCAACCAAAGTAGTTGGACAAAGACAATAAAAACACAAACTTTGTACAGACTAATGTAACAAGCATGTATGCTAAATTTCAGCTTCTGAGAAGAAGATTTTTGAATACTTTTTTTTTCTTCGAAAATTTACCCTTTATGTTGCTATAGCAACAAAACGAATAAAGTGATTTTTACAAAAGTTGCCTTAAACGTGAAGGACTACTCAATAAACATTTACTTAAAAACAAATTTCAAATATCCCCAGCCTGACAACGGAAAATGTCAATTTCCACTTTTTCTCCATACAAGTCAATGGAAACTTCAAGTTGCCATAGCAACCAGAGTTCTAATCCGATCGAAATAAAAAAAAAAACAAATATTCGTTCCCCCACCTGTAGATGCTATATGTGAAATATGAAAAGATTCGGCCTGGCAGCTTCAGAGGAGAAGTCGTTTGAAAATGTTGACGACGACGGACGACGCACGGACGCCGGCTCGACTACTATACTATAAGCTAATCTTGTGAGCCTTCGGCTCAGGTGAGCTAAAAATAAAAGTTAGTTAAAGACCTCGTAGAAAAAAATAATAAGTAAAAACAGCTCGTCTACGACTGGCTTTATTTTCTACTCGGTACTTTAACAAAATTAACAACTCAAACAGTTGTTTACAACTATCCTTTGCCATTGAGATACTGATAAAAAGGATGAAAATATTTTCATGATTTGGCGTTTTTCTGATACTTTATGGAGCTAATTCAAAATTGGCACTGGCTTGCAATATGCCGGTCCTCGGGCCGAACAGATGTATGACGAACCAAATCGGATTGTCGAAAGGCCCTATTCTTAACAAGAGGACCAATGGTCCTGTAAACGCTCACCTGAGATCTGCTGCATATACCAATAAACATGTTTGAATATTATGGTATTTAACCCCAGTGCAGGGGCAGATGAAGCCCTTAGGCCATTTTCTTTTTTTTTTCAGAATAATCAATATTCTGTCCATTTGCCAATTTCCTGCTGGCTTTTCCCTTCAAATGACATTTTAACAATTTTCCCCATTTAAATGCATGTTGACCTTGCCATAAACTGGGTCAAGGTCATCACAGGGTCATGATTTATGTATACATTGTAGTACTTAAGCCATAGATGCTTCACACCAAGTTTCTTTGAAATAGGTCCACCAATTCCGGAGAAGATTTTTGAAGGGTTTTTACCATATATGGGCATGGCGGCCATCTTCGTCATGTGACCTTGATTATTTATATATACATTGATTCCCCCATTCTATAGATGCTTCACATGAAATTTGGCTTTGATTGGCCAAGCAGTTTCAGAGATGTTTGAATAGTATGGTAATATACATGTATAATGCCCCAGGGTTGGGGCAAATATGCCCCTGGGGTCCAGTTTTTTCAGAATCATTAATAGTCAGTCCAACTGCCAATTTTCTGCAAGACTTTCACTTTAAATGACATTTTAAAGGTTTTCCCCATTGAAAAATAGGTCAAGGTCATCCAAAGGTCATAATTTATAAACACATTGTAGTATTTCAGTCCCCGATGCTTCATGCCAAGTTTCGTTGAAATCGGTCCATTGGTTCTGGAGAAGAAGATTTTTGAAGGGTTTTTACCATATATGGGCATGGCGGCCATCTTGATCATGTGACCTAGATTATTTATAAACACATTGATTCCCCCTTCCCATAGATGCTTCCTATAAAATTTGGCTTTGATTGGCCAAGTGGTTTCAGAGAAGAAGATCTTTGAATATTTTTGTAATATACATGTATATTGCCCCGAGGTGGGGGCAGACCAACCCCTGTGGTCAATTTTTTTTTCCAGAATTACCTACCTTCAGTCCATTTGCCCATTTCCTGCAAGTTTTGCCTTTAAAATAACATTTTAAGAATTTTCCCCATTCAAATGCATGGGCGACCTATGTTGACCTTGCCGTAAAATAGGTCAAGGTCATCCAAAGGTCATAATTTATAAACACATTGTAGTACTCCAGTCCCCGATGCTTCATGCCAAGTTTCGTTGAAATCGGTCCAGTGGTTCCGGAGAAGAATAATTTTGAAGGGTTTTTACCATAAATGGGCATGGCGGCCATCTTGGTCATGTGACCTGGATTATTTATAAACACATTGGTTCCCCCTTCCCATAGATGCTTCATAAATTTGGCTTTAATTGGCCAAGCGGTTTCAGAGAAGACGATCTTTGAAAATGGTGGACGACGACGACGACGGACGGACGGACGACTACGGACGCCGGATCATGGCCATCCTATAAGCTCACCTTGTGAGCCTAACGGCTCAGGTGAGCTAAAAAGGTACAAGTAGGAAGTGATCAGGAAAAGGCGCAATCAGAGAGAAATTCCCACTCCGAACATCGAGGTGGGGAAATAACTAAATTGACAATTAGGTACTTGTACTTAGAAAACATATCCCTCAGGCGTAAGCTGAGTGAGCAGCTATTTCCCGATAGGCGGCCACTCAGTTACCCGAACTTAACTAAAGCTATGAAAACGTACACAAGTTTCAAACAGCACAAAAATTCGACTCCAAAACATAAAACCCTGAAAAAGAACCACAACAGAAGTATCGCCTTGGAACGATCAGTAATATACCGGAGAACTGGGATATGCAATCTAAGCTGACCTTGCCGTAAAATGGGTCAAGGCCATCCTAGGGTCATGATTTATATAAACTTTGTAGAGCTGTATTCATTGATGCTTCAGGCCAAGTTTAAGAAATTGATCAGCTCTAGCAGTGAATTGTTGAGTAATAATTCACTGTTTGGAGGTCAGTTGTAAAGAAGATCAAATCACGAGCGCGTAGCGCGAGTGATTTATCTTCTTACAACTGACCGACAAACAGTGAATTATTACTCAACAATTCACGCACTTGAGCTGATCTATTTCGATTCTAACACACAATAAACGGAGTAAATGTTGCTGAAACCGTCGATATCGTTAAGCTTTCCGCCATTGCATTGCAGATATCCCGCCAAATATTTGACTGTAATGCTGGTATTTACACACAGTTATTATGTTTGTTGTGGGCTGAAACGACGTTTCACCGTCTAACGCTGCTTTGTGGGATAGCTGACGTCACAAATGCCGCAAAGTAACGTCACGCTTATTCGCCCAGTGAAATTTTTGCACAATATAACACGTTTTTTTACCATTGGCTATATAGGCGAGGTGTGTTAGAATTCAAAATCATAGGTCTTCGGTTGTGAAGAAGAAGATATTTATAATGGTTTTACTATTTATAGCCATGGCGGCCATCTTGGTTATGTGACCTTGACCATTTACATTAACTTTCACTCCCCTTTCTTAACGATGCTCCACTTAATGTTTGGCTTTTTGTTGACTGGCCAAGCGGTTTCAGAGAC
The DNA here is from genome assembly GCA_964017185.1 of Rugalucina vietnamica. Lineage (NCBI taxonomy): Eukaryota > Metazoa > Mollusca > Bivalvia > Lucinida > Lucinidae > Rugalucina > Rugalucina vietnamica. The sequence goes on from OZ024872.1 coordinate 42,909,909, forward strand.
GATGTTTGAATATTATGGGCATATACATGTATATAGCCCCGGGACAGGGGCAGACAACCCCCTGAGGACAATTTTTTTCATAACCATAAATCTTTTGTCCATATGCATACTCCCAGCAAGTTTTCCTCTATTTAATGACACTTTACTAAATTTTCCCATTCAAGTACATAGGTAACTTATGTTAACCTTGCAATAAAAAGATCAAGGTCATCCCAAGGTCATGATTTATATAAACTTTTTAGCGCCTCCCCCTGACGCTTCATGCCAAGTTTCAAAATCATAGGCCTCGTGGTTATGGAGAAGATTTTTAAAGGTTTTTGCTATTTATAGCCATGGCGACCATCTTGGCCATGTGGCCTTGGTCATTTATATAAACTTTCATTCTTACTTCCTAAGGATGCTCCGCATGAAGTTTGGCTTTGATTGGCCAAGCGGTTTCAGAGAAGAAGATCTTTGAATTTTATGGTAATATACATGTATAATGCCCCGGGGTGGGGACAGACTTGCCCCTGGGGTCCTTTTTTCAGAATCATAAATCTTCAGTCCATTTCCCCATTTCCATAAAAAATTTCACTTCCAATGACATTTTGACAATTTTCCCCATTCAAATGCATGGGCGACCTATGTTGACCTTGCCTTAAAATAGATCAAGGTCAATCCAAGGTCATGATTTATAAAAACTTTGCATAGCTTCTCCCCCTGATGCTTCATGCCAAGTTTCAAAATCATAGGCCTTTTGGTTCTGGAGAAGAGTTTTAAAGGTTTTTGCTATTTATAGCCATGGTGGCCATCTTGGTCATGTAACATTGACCATTTATATAAACTTTTGTTCCTTCATGCCAAGGATGCTACATATAATAAAATATGGCTTTGATTGGTCAAGCGGTTACTGAGAAAATTAAGTTTAACATTTAATTTGTAACTGACCTTTGGCCAAGGTCAAGAAATGACCTTGACCTTTAATACTCACAACACTTCATTGGCTCAACATGTTGTCTGAATCTACCAACTTTCAGGTCATAGGCTTCAAAACTTCCTGAAAAATTCAACGTTTTCACTTTTTCCCATTGAAAAGCCTATGTAACCGAAATTGACCTTGCCGTAAAATAGGTCAAGGTCGACCCAATGTCATGATTTACATAAACTATGATGGGCCGGAGTCCCCGATCATGCCGATGCTACATAACAAGTTTCGTTGAAATTGGTCCACCGGTTCCAGAGATTTTTAGTTTTAACCATATATGGGCATGGCGGCCATCTTGGTCATATGACCTGGACCATTTATATGAACCTTCGTTCCCCCTTCCTAAGGATGCTCCACATGAAGTTTAGCTTTGATTGGCCCAGCGGTTTCAGGGGAGATCTTTGAAATTGTGGACGGACGACGACGGACGGACGACGGAGCATGGCCATCCTATAAGCTCATCGTGTGGTGAGCTAAAAATTACTACTGGGGTGGGGGGGGGGGGGGTGCGGGCTTAAGCCGGTTTTAAAGCTCTCTAACCTACCTCACCCTCATCTTCCGCAGTGGTTCACAACATTTAGTTAGTTGTTAGGTCCTCGTAGTGAATTTCTAACGAGTCAATGAAAAAAAAAAAAAAAAAAAAAAAAAAAAAAAAAAAAAAAAAAAAAAAAAAAAGAGAGAGAGAGAGAGAAAACAGTTGAACCCCGGTGGGCTAAGCAACAGACAACAGACAAGAAGCTCCGGCCTCAACCGACTCAAATGAGCTTTTGTCGCGGCCATCATAAAAGTCCGATGCCCGACCCACAGGCGAGCAATTAAAGAAGCAGCCTATCATACAGCGACTGTCTAGCCGTACGATGAAACGTATTGGGAGGGTTGAACATTACTGGTCGCTTAAGATAGGTGGTCACTCGATTCGAATGGTCAATAGCAGTATTTCAAAATTGCCTGCATTATAAAAGCGCATCCTGTTGTCATGTTTGGTTAGGAGTTGATGTCCTTGTATAATAATGACTAAATTAAGGCATCCATTCATGTAAATGTACAATATCTAACTTGGGCTACAAAATATGGGTCAACTATTTTTCCTGTTGCCCCGGTCTAGATAAGTTCAAACGTGCAAGCGCCGCCAAAAATGTTTTTCAATTTTTATTATTGCCCCTCTTATTGTCATAAATGTTGTGACCTGAGGAAATAAACTATTTCATTCAATTTTTCAGGAAGAATACATATACCAAATTTCAAACCCCTAGCATATCAGAAAATTAAAGCCTTGAAATCATCTTCCCTAAAAGCCAAGTCATATATCTTGAATTTTGGCCAGGAGCATCACAAACTCCAGATCTGCAGGGTTCTTATAAATTATAACATTGGGGTGACTAAGACCTACATGAATTTTTATCATCATGCCAAGGTCAATTTTAGCAGCATATGTAATCAAATGGGGGAAATTTCTGCAAAGTCGTTTAATAAGTGTAAAAACTTGCACATATGTGCAAATGGACAGAATTTTCATGCTTCTGAAAAGCATGATCACATGGGGTTTCTGTTGAGTTTTGAAAAAGCTTTTGATACACCCCGCATGAACTTCTTACATCAGGATAACATGTCCGTGCAATAAATACCCCCTTAAACCCCACTTTTGTATAGAAAAAAATGGGGGTTGCAGGAGTATACCTATTTTTTTTTTATTTTTGCTCCAAAACATAGATTGTGGGTACTCGTTAGAACCGCCTCGGCGAGGCGGTTCTAACGTGTACCAACAATCTATACTTAGAAAAACAATTGAGGGATATGGTTTTTGTTTCAATTTCATTGTTAAAGGTATAAATTTTTCTACCCAAATAATTAATAGATATGTAGCAGAACCATCACTGTGAAAAGATTCCATAAAATTTTCGCGTTGCCTGGAGGCGCTTCTCGCAGACTTGCAGAAACGTTGGAACACCCCTGAAATTGAAGTTCCAACTGTTGCCTACCCTACCCAATTCTGCCATTCCTCCCCTCTTACTGGTTCATTCAACTGCGAAACTGTTTTGATAATCGAAATGCCGGTACTTTTATGTCTAAAATGCATATTGGAAAAATTTCAGAAATCTGTGATTTTTGGTTAAAAACACGATTTTTTTACCAAAAAAATTTTTCGCTTAAAACGTTGCCCTTTAAGCTGCGAGTTTGGTACAGAAAACCGATTTGAGCTACGGGCATTAGTTTAGATTTTACAGCGTTTCAAAACATTTGCTAAAGAACTGAACATTACCTTAATGGGAATTAGCATTACGAGATTAAAAATTTGTCAACACATTTTAAAAAACGCTGCTTTGAGAAAACCAGAGCGCACATTCAAAAACGGATTTCAGTTTCATACTCACAGTGCAAAGGGAAACATTTTAAACGAAAAAAAAAAATTTTGGGTTAAAAAATGTGTTTTTTACCCAAAATCACAGATTTCTGAAATTTCCCTTAAGTGCGTTTTAGACATAAAAGTGTCGCCATTTTGATTATCAAAACAGTTTTGCATTTGGATGAACCAGTAAGAGGGGGTGAATGAAAGATTTGGATAGGGTAGGGAGCAGTGATAACTTTAATTTTAGGGGTGTTCCATCATTTCTGCAAGTCTTCGAGAAGCGCTTCCAGGCAACGCGAAAATTTTATGGAATCCTTGCACAGTGATGATTCTGCTACATATCTATTAATTATTTGGGTAGAACAAATTATACCTTTAGGAATGAAATCGAAACAAAAACCATATCCCTCAATTGTTTTTCTAAGTATATGTTTTGAGCAAAAATAAGAAAAATATCAAAGTTTTTCTACTGAAAGTTTTCATTTTTTACAACTTAAGAAATCACTGTATATTGCGTGGGCAAGTTTTCGTAATGAAAGCAAATTGTTTAGTTATGGAATAGGTGGAAAGACATTGGAATGGACAAATGCTTTTCTGTGCTTCAGGCAGCAAAATAAAAGGTAGTAGTTAATGCATGTAATCCTGTCTATTGAGGGTCATTAGCTGATCAATGATAAGTGACTAGAAAACCTAGTAGCCTGACAATGCTTCAGAATACAGGAAAGGGCCAAAACAGGAAAAATCATTAATGATTGCATAGGGAGGAAATATTATTGCACATGTTATGCAAGGGACCATAAAACCAATAAACAGTGGTACTACAGGTAACATCCTAAAGGGACCTCTTTATTACCTCCTGCAGAGATGAACCTCTGGACCATAGTGCTGCAGCAGGGGTCATAAATCGAATAAACAGTGGTACCAATTTATCTCTTTCAGAAGCTAAGACTTTAATGGTGTTAAATCTGATTGGGCCTCCATTGTGTCTGGTGTTCTTGGGGCCCTTGTTGTTCTCTTTGTACATAAATGAGATCTGTTGGCATTGACTCTCAAATCAGGATTTTTGCATTCAGGCTTTGGTTTCAGAGATTTTTCATGTATTTCCCATTATCAGTCTATGGCAGATTATCACATCTCCTGGGCATGCCCCTGGGGTCTATATAGGCCATGCCCCAGGGCAAGGGCCGTCCCCTACAGGTAAAGCTGTGGAGCTAAGGTGAGTGGTGAGTACACTATGACGTTGAGCTTTTGTCTGAATGATGCATTTTACCATGTGTGATGCTAATGACCCACAACAAAGATTAGGCGAGCATTTACAGGATCAATGGTCCAAAGTTGGGGGCAAAAACATGGCAAAAATAGTAGCATAATATTATTAATAGACTTTTTAAAAGTCCACAGTGTCGTACCATGCCATTTTTCAACCAGAGGACCAATGGCCCTGTAAACTCTCACCTGAGATTTGGGATACTGTTTGACTATTATGGTCATTCACATGTATACAGCCCCGGGGCAGGGACAGATGAACCCCTGGGGACAATTTCATTTTCAGAATAATAAATATTCTGTCCTTTTGCTCATTTCCTGAAAATTTTTTTCCCTTCAATGACATCTTAACAGTTTACTGCATATGCGACCCAAGCTGACCTTGCTGTAAAATAATTACGATGAAACGTATTGAGAGGGTTGAACATTACCGGCCGTTTAAGATAGGTGGTCGCTCGAGTCGAGTGGTCAATAGCAGAATTTAAACTGTATTTCAAAAAGGAGATTATGGAAAATGATTTGCGTGCATTGTAAAAGCTCATCCTGTTGTCATGTTTGGTTATGAGTTGATGTCCTTGTATAATAAAGACTAAAATAAGGCATTCATTCATGTAAATGTACAAAATCTAACTTTGGCAACAAAATATGAGTCAACTATTTTTCCTGTTGCCCTCTAGATATGTTCAAAGGTGCATGTGCCGCCATAAATGTTTTTCAATTTTTATTATTGCCCCTCTTGCTGTCATAAATGTTGTGGCCAAATTTCAAACCCCTAGCATATTAAAAAGTACACGCCTTGAAATCATCTTCACTTGTTATGCAGGTACCATAAACCCAATAAACAGTGGTACTACAGGTATTATCCTTTAGGGACCTCTTTATTACCTCCTGCAGAGATGAATCTCTGGACCATAGTGCTCCAGCAGGGGTCATAAATCGAATAAACAGTGGTACCAATTTATCCCCTTCAGAAGCTAAGACTTTAATGGTGTTAAATCTGACTAGGTCTCTATTGTGTCTGTTGTTCCACAGGGCGCCATTCTCGGGGCCCTTGTTGTTCTCTTTATATACTAGAAAATGTGTTTATGAAACACTATGCCCCCAACAGGTAAGCCACTTTCAAGATGTAAAAATGCCCCAAAAATGACTAAGTTCAAATTGTAAAAAAAAGTGACCAAAATTAATCTATCTGAGGAGTACATCCCAACCACATGCATATCTTCAAAGCATGGTCACAATGTCTGCAAAGTTTCAAAAGTATCGGTATTAAATTGTAGGAGTTGTGCACACAAGGTACCCTCTCTCCATCCACTAGAATGCCCGAAAAAATGACTAAGTTCAAATGTGAAAAAAATAATCCAAGGATTATATCCAAACCACATGCATATCTTCAGACCATGCCCATAATACATGTAAAGTTTTAAATGAATTGGCATGAAACTGTAGGAGAAGTTGTGCACACAAGGTACCCACTGCCCATTCACTTTCATGTCAAAATGCCCAAAAAATGGCTAAGTTCAAACAGGGACAGTAGATTGTATTATAGATCACTGGTTCAAATTGCGAAAAAAGTGACAAAAATTAATCTGAGGATTATATCCAAACCACATGCATATCTTCAAAGCATGGTCACAACATCTGTAAAGTTTCAAGAGAATAGGAATAAAACTGTAGGAGTTGCGCACACAAGGTATCCACTATCTATTCACTTTATCAAGAATTAAAAAGGGCAATAACTCTCACAGAATTGGCCCCTAGCCCCTTGAATTTACCTGAAAGAAAAAATAGGGGTCCTCTTAATTTTCATATACAAACTACATAACAAATTTCAAGATCCTAGCTCTTAACGGTTCCTGACCGAGTGCTCACGCATCACAGACAGACAGACTGACTGACTGCACGGACAGACCCAAACCAATTATATGCCCTCTCAACTTCTTCGAAGATGGGGGCATAATAAATGAGAGATCCGTTGGCATTGACTCTCAAATCAGGCTTTTTGAAAAAAAAAAAAAAAGAAAAAAAGAAAAAAAAAAAATGTGCGGCTAGATTTGTAACTAGGAAGATTTGTAACTCCATTTGAGGAAGAAAGTGTGGCTAGCATTCTCGAAAAACCCTCATGAAAAGGAGGCAGACCAATCAACTAATAATGCTATACAAAGGTGTGAAAGACAATGTTCTGGGCCTTGTCGTTTCAGAGATGATTTTTATGTGTTTTTTCCCATTGTCAGTCTATGGGAACTGTTGGTCCCCCCTACCTATAAATGCTTCACATAAAATTTTGCTTTTATTGGTCAAGCAGTTTCAGAGATCTTTGAATATCATGGTAATATACATGTATATTGCCCAGGGATGGGGGCAGAACCAACCCCTTGGGACCAAATGTTTTCAGAATCATAAGTCTTCAGTCCATTTCCTATATGTTTTCCCTTCAAATGACATTTTAATAATTTTCCCCATTCAAATTGCATGGGTGACCTAAGCTGACCTAATAAAATAGGTCAAGGTCATCCCCGTGTCATGATTTATACAAACTTTGTAGAGCTCCATTGCCTGATGTGTCATGCCAAGTTTCAAAATCATAGGCCTTCTGGTTCTGGAGAAGATGTTTTTATTAACTGTTTTTGCTATTTATAGCCATGGTGGCCATCTTGGTCATTTGACCATGACCATTTATACAAACTTTCATTCCCCCTTTCTAACGATGCTCCATATAAAGTTTTCTCTAAATTGGCCAAGTGGTTTCAGAGAAGATGGTCATATACATATCATATACATGTATATAGCCCCGGGACAGGTGCAGACAAGCCCCTGCAGACAAAATTTTTTCATAAACATAAATATTCTGTCCATTTGCATGCTCCCAGCAAGTTCCCCCCTATTTAAATACATTTTACGAATTTTCTCCATTCAAATGCATTGGCAATATAAGATGACCTTGCCTTAACATAGTTCAAGGTCATCTCAGTGTCATGATTTATACAAACTTTGTAGAGCTCTACTGCCTGATGCTTCATGCCAAGTTTCAAAATACCCTACCTAAGGATGCTCCACATGAAGTTTGGCTTTGATTTGCCCAGTGGTTTCAGAGGAGAAGATCTTTGAACATTGTGGGTAACGGGATGCCGTAGCATGGGTATAATATAAGCTTACCTGTGAGTCTTTGGCTCAGGTGAGCTAATCTTACATATATGCCATCTTCATGTGACCCAAGAACCATTCCTCTAAGACTGTCTGGTTCCGAAGCTTTTATAGGTTTATGGGCATGGTGACAATCTTGGTATTGTGACCTGGGTCATTTATATAAACTTTCCCTTCCCAACGAAGTCTCCACATGAAGTTTGGCTTTGACTGAGGAAAAGGGTTCAGTATAAAAGTTTGAAAATGGTTGACGGATGGACAAAAACCACACAAAGGGCATGGGTGTACATCAGGCCCATTTAGTAAGCCTTACTGCTTAGGTGAGCTAAAACACTTGGTAAGGTCAAGGTCTTCACAATTGTCAGTATATGCGGTATAAAATTTACTGCTTTAATCTCATCAATGGCAAGTCAGTAGCAAAGACATCATGTACAGGCGGGTTGTGACATGGTTACAAGGTCGAACTGTGCAAGGTTTACAAATATTATTGAGCCACAACATGAGAAAACCAACAATTTGCATAGGCGAAAACAAAGCCGCAGATCAGCTGTGCAGTAACTGCACAGCTGATCAGCGTCTTTGTTTTTCCCTGCACGGATAGAACAATCCTCCTGCTTCTTAAATCCAAATTGCAAGCTTCTAGCCTGCTTCTGTGACTGTACAGGCTGGTTTGTGTCAGACCTGGTTAGAATCAAAATTGTTGGTTTTCTCACACACAGGCTCTATTATTACAATTCATGATCAGCTTGAAGTTCTTTGTTTATTTTGAGGTTAAACATCACAGTCAACATTGTTTCAGTCATATCACTTCCTGGGAATAATTGATGTCAGTTCTGATGTGTTGGTCACTGGTCTGGTGGCCAATTCTTGGAGAACACAAAAAACAGTGAGATATAAGCCATCACATAAGAAAACCAACAACAGGCATAGGCAAAACACAGGCACTGCTTTAACTGCATAGCTGATCAGCATCTTTGTTTTTGCTACACAGAAAGTTCAATCCCTTTTTCTTAAATTCGAAAATTCAAGCTTCTAGCTTGCTTCTGACTACAAGCCGGTTTGCTTCGGGCCTGGTCGGAAAACCAGATTGTTGGTTTTCTCATGCAAAGACTCGTATACATCTACACCAGACTGCTATTGAGAAACTGAGTGTGCATCATAATAAATGAGCCGCCTCGTGGGAAAACCAACAATATGGTTTCCGAACAGGTCTGACACAAACCGGCCTGTACAGCTACAGGAGCAGGCTAGAAGCTTGAAATTTTGGAGTTAAGTAGAGGAGGAATTGTACTATCCGAGTAGCGAAAACAAAGGCGCTGATCAGCTTCGCAGTTACCGCGAAGCTGATCTGCGCCTTTGTTTTCGCATATGCAGATTGTTGGTTTTCTCACGAGGTGGCTCAAATCTTCTTTTATACTTCTTCATTTATTTTTTTCCACAGAAACATTTGAGCCGCATCATGAGAAAACCAATGTGGTTTCCGAACAGGTCCAACACAAACTGCGTAGTCACAGAAGATGGTTAGAAGCTTCAAATTTTGGATTAAGAAAGATTAATTTTAGCGAAAACAAAGGCGCAGATCAGCTTCGCAGTGACTGTGAAGCTGATCTGCGCCTTTGTTTTCGCATATGCAAATTTGTTTTCTCATAACGTGGCTCATATATCTATTTTAAGGAACATAAATCTGGTCCAAAATAATTGGCTCAAATATATGACTTTTATAAAGTACATTTAATCTTGTAACAATAAAACACATTTAATTTTGTCAAATTTAGTCTAACATATTATTTATTATCTTCCATAATTGAAATCTCTGTACTTTAAACAGCATTTTGACTACAGCATGACATATAGATAAATATTTCTTGCATTTAACTGGTTTTGCATCATATCTAAGAGGCCCAAAAAGGCAAGGAGACAAATTTATTTTCCAACAAAGACCAATAAAGCCGCGTCATGAAAAATGGATTTTTGGCTATGCGAAAACAAAGGCGCAGATGAGCTGTGCAGTATCTGCACAGCTCATCAGCGCCTTTGCTTCCACTACATGGATAGTACTATTCCTTTTCTACTTAAATCCAAAATTTCAAAACTCTAGCTTTCCTCTCTGATTGCACAGAATGGTTTGTGTCAGACCTAGTGGAAAACCCCGAAGACTGTTTTCTAGTGTTGAGGCTCTGTGCCCATCATTGACAAAACCAACAAACGGTGAGTAGAGCAGTGTCAGCTATTTCTTAATAAAGGAGACATAGGTGTGTGGTGTTTAAATCCAAAATTTCAATTGTGGCTGGTCAGAAAAGCTGGATAGATATTGTGAACCACTGCAGAAGATGAGGGTGAGATTAGGTGCCTGTAAAACCAGTATAAGCCGCCCCCCAGTAATTTTATATAACTGATCATTCCAAGGCGATACTTCTATTGTGGTTGTAATTGTTTTGTGTTTTGGAGTCGATTTATGTGCTGTTTACGCCTGTATTAGTTAAGCTCCGGTAACTGAGTGGCCGCTTATTGGGAAATAGCTGCTCACTCTGCTTGCGATATGTTTTCTTGGTATAAGTACCTAAATGTCATTTTAGTTTTTTCCCACCCTTCCGTTTGTGGAGTAGGAATTTCTGATTGCACCATTTCCTGATCACTGCCTACTTGTACCTTTTTCTAAGCCACTTAAAAGTATGAATCTCATGCACTGACTTAGACTATCAACCCAGAGTATTTTCCAAATTTCCATGCACAAAATAATACTCTTACATAAAAAAACACCATTTAACATCACATATAATTTATTAGCACATAGTGCCTCTAAAAATCATGTAGGTACAAAAGAACTGCATTGAACAAAACAATCAAAAGCTCCAACAAGAGAGTGACTTTTTGGCATTCACCAAAATATCAGTTGACCCATGAATAACTTATTTTGTTTGTTTGTTTGTATTGAGGTTTAACATCCCAGTCAACAATTTTCAGTCATGTCGGCGGGATGGAGCCAACGCTTTCTGGATTTAACCACAAGGACACAGAACAGTGACACCCATAGGAATCGAACCCAGGACCTCTCGATTTGGAGTCTAATGCTCTACCACTACGCCACCCCGCTTCCTATAACTTATTTTGATTCATTATTTATGTCCCACTGATATCTGAGAGAATAACTTAGCAGCTGGAATTAAAACAAAATCTTTGTGTGGGGCTTGTTTATGAGACCTGGGCTGGTCTCAAACCCACAGGAATGAGACAATCCATCAATTAAAGCTGATAATGAGACTGGTGACTTCATCCACTCGGTCACGGTGCTGCCTCCATATCACTTTAGTAATGCAGCTTCATAAAAAAATCAATTTTCACAAGAACTCTCTATTTCAGTGCTGTCTTCGTGCAGTACAGTTGGTAGACCTGCTTACTTTGAGCAATACCAAGATTTCTGAAAAACAAAAATGACAATAAAGTATGATCATATATTATTAAGGATGTTGTATGGGACATCTTTGTCTTCGCTTTGGGAAATACACCCGGATTTCATCTAATTAGAGCCAAAGTGTGTAGTGTTTTTAAATTGAAATTTGCACTCAACATACGGTATTATGTTTATCTATTCCTTGAGACTCGACACACAATATCCAGATGTCACATTGCAACTCATTTTGACCTTAAAGCATGTCCAAGCACATGTTTGAATTTATTTGTGGTCACAAAATGTTTGAAACACACCCTAGGATACCATGACACAGACATTACCATATATATGCATCAACAAACACAGAAGTCAAACATGTCAAAGGAAGTTTTTGTTTGACTTCATGCTTAACATCCCAATCAAAAGCAAAGGTCATGTCGGGACATTGCCTCCATTTTATGGGACTTTTACCCAAAGTGAGGCTGTCATGACATCCAACAAGTGCTTCAAATATAACCATCCAACTAAGCCACAAAGGCTTATATGTATGGATGGTTTGATTTGAACCACTTTTTCCTGGGCTGGCTCAAACCAGAGCGGTATACCAGTAATCAGCTGGTCAGTCAGAAGCGTGTAAGCTTTGCCTGGAAGCACAAACAGCCCATCTATTTCTTTAGGCCCCATGCACTATTTGGTTGTCATTTTGATTGAATAATACATCAGCCATGTGAGGAGACTGTAGCAGCATATGATGGCTTTGCGCCAATGCAACGTGCTACAAATGTGATATTTGGTGAATGATAAAAACCTGAAGTACAAAAATGCATGTTCATTGAGTGTGTTTAATGTTTAATATTGAAGAGTATACAATATTACCGAGTTGATTTTGGGTGAAATGATCTTCAAATATTGTTAAAATACAATGTACAGTCGAGTTTCCGGTTACGCAAAGTTCCCGACTCCGGAAATCCTTATTAAAAACATGGTTAAACATGTATTACCAGTACCTTCAAAACAAATAATCAGTTTTTGTTCTCTTGGCAATTTTCTAAAATAAATATCTGTGAATGAGTTCACTCACACCAATCTTTTATCTTTAGTAGCTTTTTGCATGTCAAATTTTATGACATCTGATGTCACACTGTTACATACCAAGAGCAAAGAAACATCGATTATGCATGGAAACAACCATGTTCATTACGTACATGAAGGATCTCATAAAATTATATAGAAAATTGTAAACACTGTTACATTATATTTAATGGCAAACACAGGCTGGACCAGAACCCAATACTTCAAACTTACGTAGGATGACACATTGCCGGGGCTAAAAAATCAGCAAGAATGTGCAATTTCTTTTGAAATAGTCGCTTCTATAAGGTAATGGCTTCAAGAAAATTTGGTCATAAAAATCTTTCCTGCAAAGTAAAGGATATGACTTTGTCTACATCTTGTCGGGTATAGTTTAGCAGTAATTAAAATTCTATTCTTCTGATGGCAATGGCCGCCCGGAGCTTGAAGTGTCTTGCTCAGGGACACTACATGGCGGAGGCGGGTATCGGACCGAATCATGACTCCGGTTTTCGCCACACCTACCGATTGATTTGTCTCGATATGAGTAAAAAAGCTTGAAAGGGATGCAAAATTGAATTTAAAAAAAAAAAAAAAAAAAAAAAAAAAACAAAAAAAAACTTCAAGCTCCACAAAGTACCTGTTACGTACCCAGAAAGGGATGGCTTTGTCCCCCAATGACTAAATAATAGTTGTGAAATACATTACGGCCAAAACACAAAAGAAAGTGAGAAAAAAAATGACTTGACACAACCATCCTATGAGTCAGTATTTACATTGTGTATATGCATTAGACCCAAGGTTGCAAATAACATGTCTAGGCAAAACAGTTAAATTTTGCTTCAATGGCTTGTTTGGTAATGTTTTTACGTCCCACTTAATACTGTAGCTAAGGTCATGCGGATAAACTAGCTCATTTTAAATTTTAACCGGAAAGGCTGAAGAAACCTTGGATCAATACCACTCTGGAAACAGTTCAATAGGCCCAGAGCTATGTATACATGTACATGTATGTCGATATTGTACCAGGTTGACCAATGTTTTGCTTGACCGACTTTGTCCAAGGACTATCCTATAAGGGGGTACAAGATAGACAAGTTTCAGTGGTCATTTTTTTTTTTCATATATATATATATTTTTTTTTTTTGCTTTGCTGTTGGTATGGGTAACTTTAAGTGTTGTAATAAAAATAATAATAATAAATAAATAAATAAATAAATTTTATATTTTAGGAGGACAACAAATTTAGCACAATTGACAATCTTCCATATGGTCCTCCAGTGAATACAGACAGTGATCAGTATCAGACCTTTTTTTTATTTTTTTTCAGTCATTTTCATATATTTTCAAGATGTAAGTAATGCTATATTTTGAAAGAAGAGAATCCAGTGCTTGCCTTATAATGCTGAGCGCCAAGCAAATTAGCCACTGATACCATTTAAACAGTCTTATTTATGATGCGGCTCTGGATCTAACCTACAACACTCTAACCATTACACAATGAGCAATTAATTAAGCACGATTTGGGAAAAATATCCGTAGGCTGTCAGCAGTTAATTTGGTTGTTTGTATGGAGGCTTAACATTCCAGTCAACAATTTTTTAGTCATGTCGGGGCGGAGCCAACGCTTGTGGGGCTGTCAGCAGTTTAGCAGTGTAGCATTGAAGTGAAGTCCCAAATCACGTACTTTGTAATATATACCAGCAGTAAGACGAATAGCAACTATTTAAGAAAAATCTGAAACTTAGACCACTGAATCATATTCTTGTTGTAATGTCAGCGTTTTATGCCCTACTTACATCGCAAGTCATACTGAAACAGGGGCCCCTACCCATTGGGGCCCCAGAAGGAAATAGATGGGCTGATTATGCCTCCAGTGAAAGCCTGTACGATGCTGACTGGCTATCTGATTACTGGTTAACCGCTCGGGTCTGAGCTTGCCCAGGAAAAGAGGTTCCGAGTCTAACCATCCGCACATTATAATATGAGCCGCATCGTGAGAAAACCGGAATTTTGCATATGCGAAAACAAAGGCGCAGATCAGATTCGCAGTAACTGCGAAGCTGATCAGCGCCTTTGGTTTCACCACATGGATAGTAAAATTTCTCTTCTTCCTAAATCCGAAATTTCAAGCTTTTGACCATTTTCTGAGACTGCACAGACCCGTTTATGTCGGACCTGGTAGGAAACCGCGAAGACCGGTTTTCTCGAATCAAGGCTCATATATTATAACCCCTTTTGGCTTTGTCTGGTTATATTTGAAGCACATGTTGGATGTCAAAGACTCATGACATCTTCATTTTGGGCAAGAGTCCCATAAAATGGAGGCAATGTCCCAACATGACCTTAGGTGTTGACTGGGACGTCTTCATTTTGGGCAAGAGTCCCATAAAGTGGAGGCAACGTCCCGACATGACCTTAGCTGTTGACTGGGATGTAAAGCATCAATTCGAACGAATTCAAACTGAGACAGGGCATATTTGAAATTTCATCTGGAATGAATATGCCGGAGAAGCCCTAGAGCGATTTCCCAACCACTTATTACATAGCAGATAGCTTTACCACACCACGGATGCTCTAGACTTCAGTTGTATCCGAAGGATGCAACTAACATGGACTGACCTCCACCCCCGATCCCCACCCATTCGCACCCTTGTAACTATAAAAAAAATGTGTTTAAACTGCACATACGCAACAAACGTGAACTGCATGAAAGGGACATTTGGCATACTGGACTTTGTCATGTATATTTCAATAGACAAAAATGGAACACAATGCATTTTCATTTATTCTATGAATGAAAACTAATAGGGTGACAGGGCTTTTGAGGAAGAGTATATTGCACCCCGTGTTCAGGACTTTCTCAAAACTGTTGTGTAATATTAAAACATGTACACAAGGAAAATTATATACTACATTTTCCACGTACATTGCTCTACATGAACCATAACTAATTTTCTCAAAACAAATGTGTTTTTGGATATAGTTATGTATCTTGTTTAATGCAGTCGGAATGTGATGTGCAGAAAAAGTCTGCCATTCGCGTGCAAAAGGATTACCTAAGCTATTCATGGTGGTAAGTTTAGGGCTATTCCAGTTGAACATAGGTACCCCGGGAAGACGGCACTTTAATAAACTTCTATCGTAGGGTCCTTCGTTGGTTAAAATACTTCTGTACGTGGTGGGAGTTAGAGAAAAATTGCTTCTATAGGAGGTGGGGTATTTTTTCGTGTTGAAAATCGGTTCTAAGGTGTAAAATTCAATGCAATGCATAGAAGCAAATTAAATAGACTAAAAACCTTTCGTTCGCCCGATCCGACTTCGATTTTTTCCTGTGAGAGTGCATTGTCGCTGACAGGTAGCGCTTCACGCACTGACCTGTCGCAGTTGGCCAATGGGATCTGGGAAATTCATGCGGGATGCCCCAGCTTTCTTCGTGTGTCGCCTGTAGCCAAAATCAGCTATATCCCACAATTCAAAGCGTTAAATGCGAGAGATCAAGATGAGGTATCGTCTGATCTTGCGAGAATGGTGAGAGTGCTCTCTATAACGTTCGCAAAAAAAAAAACGTGTGCAAAAAAACATGAATCAGGAAATTGTCAGCGATCGAGGTTGTTTTTTGGCATTTTAAGCCTAGAAAAGGCATTTGAACCGGGATTTTGGTCAGAAATCACAATTACAGACCTGTTGAAAGCTAAAATGGCGTCCCATTGATGAATTTAATGATGTTTAGACACAAAACGTAGCGATATACGAACTTGTATCGCTCTCCCAAAGCAAGTATTAGCTTTTTGGAAAATGCAACATAGTGTTTTTTGAAGCCTGAAAAGTGGCGAAAAAGCGATTTTTTTTGCAAAAAAAAAAAAAAAAAAAAAAAAAAACTCAGTGGCACACGTTATTGGAAAAAAAAAAAAAATTTCAGCATGATAACGGTTAAGAGTGACGTTACACATATAATTAATTGGATATAGCCCATTGTTGAAAATAGGCACAATAATCATGAAAGCTGATGTCAGAGATTCAAACACGCTTCCTTGTCCACATGGCTTGCTGATCAGGATGATAAAATGAAGATATATTTTCAAAAAATAGGTACAAAAATTTACTTCTGTTCCTAAAAATTCCCTCTTAATTTACTTCTATCCGTATTAAATTTTGCTTCTGTAGGAGGGTGTTTTATTGAAATGAACGGTTCTGTAGGTGGCTCAGTCGAGATGAAATTCACTTCTATAGGTGGAGGGTCAAAATTCAAAGTGCCTTCTTCCCCCCGTACTTATGTTTTACTGGAATAGCCCTTATCGAAAATGCTTGTTTTTGGTCACTTTTCGTATCCTTTGTAACGCCATACTGGTGCTTTGCATGATTAAAATTGTGATGTTTGGCAATAAAGAATAACTATTCATAATAGAGTCGGACAAACTTTTGGCAAAATACATTCTTGTTTTCTCTCCAATCAGATGGTCAAAACTGGCCGAACGTATTCGAAACAGCCAAACTATGCCAGTGTTTAGAACAATGACCTTAAAGTGTATACAAGAAACATCTTTAAAAAGATAATTGTCGAAGATTAATATCTGTTCTGCAATAGGGTACAGGATGCAGGAGAGACAGACAGACAGACAGACAGACAGTATGACTCTTCCAGAACCAGCTCCAGACATGACTGAGAGGAAATGCTTTTCAAATGTCCTTACGGTGAGAGTCCTTAAGAGTCGCTGGACCGAAACGACTCGTTCTGTTGAGCAGACCCTTGAATCCGAACACGCCTATATTTAATGGAGAAAATCCGAACGCATCTTATCTACGATGGCCTGCATGGATCATAAAATTTCAAAATCCACAGATTTTAGATTTTAATTTTTCTTTGCAAAAGCTTTCGTCACACAAAAAGCGATTAAAATGAATAACAATAAGGACCAATGATGGCTTGTATAGTAAAAAAAATCATTTTAAAGTACTTTTTAAAGAGATGCAGTTTGTTGCCTTTTTCATCTTCCATATGGGAAAAACCCGGATGCAGGTCAAAAATGATCTGAGATGTCTTCGACAAAAAAGAAGATAATGGATATTTACAGAATTATAAATAAAATTAAAATCACATAAAAAAATCTATTGGAAATATGAGGCTTGACCTCTAAAATTATTTTCAAGTCCCCAGACTATCAAGAGCACTGATTAACGTGCTTAAACATTTGATCATCTCACCACTGTGTCTAGTGTGGATTTGAGCCCCACATGGGGCACATGTGAAATAAGGAAAGCTCTGCTTGCAGGTGTGCCAGGTGTTTTTTCTAAAAGTTCTCCCACTTTTGCCCAGTCTACTGATTGGCCCTTCTCCTATGAGCTGAAATAATCTTAAATGGGATGTAAAACTGAATAAAAAAACAACAACTAAAAAAACATGCTCTTCTGAAAGACATAAAACTGATTTTCAACGCACGAGCTCTTCCACTAGGACATATTGCCCCTCAAACTAAAGTGTAGAATACATTATATATACACCTGACATCACTCAAATGAAGTTACCTGGATGCTTTTCCAACTTTTATATTGCTCAGTAAAGATTCCTTGGATATTTCTGTGGAGCATCTATCGTAGGCAGCAAACAAACTGTAATGATTCATAAACATAAAATATATATACATATACGATCTAAAAGGTACAAAAACAACTTTTCAAACACAGGAGAAAACTGCCTTTTGATATTATAAAATCACTAAGGTTAAAAGAAACAAGCACCTATGCACAGTTTAATCCTTATTTTGCTGTTTTTTGTGTTTAAAAAAAATAAATATTGATTAAACTTCATGCGAACAATTCACGACACTCACATCAATGTTCCATGAATATCGCGCAACACTTGTAAATTGTAAACAACTATCTTGCGAGATCATAAAACAAAGCGACTTTCATGCAAACTTCCTGAGACTGTTGTGCAGGTGTCACATTCAAGTGAGACACCCGCTTAACTCATTTAAGCCTGGCATCCTTTATATGGGACATTGGCAAACAGAATAGCCCAAGATGTGATGCCGCAGTATCCAACCCATCTGCGGCTATTCTGTTTGCAGGAATAAAATTGTAAAATCACGCCCGAAGCTCCTAAAAATAACCAGAGGACCAATGGTCCTGTAAACGCTCACCTGAGATCAGCTGCATATACCAATAAACATGTTTGAATATTATGGTATTTAACTCCAGTGCAGGGGCAGATAAGCCCTTGGGCCATTTTCTTTTTTCAGAATCTTCAATATTCTGTCCATTTGCCAATTTCCTGTTGGCTTTTTCCTTCAAATGACATTTTAACAGTTTTCCCAATTCAGATGCACAGGCAACCCATGTTGACCTTGCCATAAACTTGGTCAAGGTCATCACAGGGTCATGATTTATATATACATTGGAGTACTTTAGCCATCGATGCCTCACGCCAAGTTTCCTTGAAATCAGTCTATTGGTTTCAGAGAAGATGATTTTTGATGGGTTTTTACCATATATGGGCATGGCGGCCATCTTGGTCATGTGACCTAGATTATTTATATACACATTGATTCCCCCATTCTATAGATGCTTCACTTAAAATTTGGCTTTGTTTGGCCAAGCGGTTTCAGAGGAGAAGACGTTTGAATATTATGGAAATATACATGTATATTGCCCCGGGGTGGGGGCACATGAGCCCCTGGGGTCCAATTTTTTTTCAGAATCATTAATATCCAGTCCTACTGCCCATTTCCTGCAAGACTTTCACTTTAAATGACATTTTAAAAGTTTTCCCCATTCAAATGCATTGGTGACCTATGTTGACCTTCCCGTAAAATAGGTCAAGGTCAGCACAGGGTCATGATTTATATACACATTGTAGTGCTTGAGCCATCGATGCTTCGTGCCAAGTTTCGTTGAAATCAGTCAACCGGTTCTGGAGAAGAAGATTTTTGAACGGTTTTTACCATATATGGGCATGGCGGCCATCTTGGTCATGTGACCTGGATTTTTTATACACATATTTGTTATCCCTTCCTATTGATGCTTCACATAAAATTTCGCTTTGATTGGCCAAGCGGTTTCAGAGGAGAAGATGTTTGAATATTATGGAGATATACATGTATATTGCCCCAGGGTGGGGGCGGATGAGCCCCTGGTGCCCAATTTTTTTCAGAATCATTAATATTCAGTCCTACTGCTCATTTTCTGCAAGATTTTTCCTTTAAATGACAATTTAACAATTTTTCCCATTCAAATGCATTCGCGACCTATGTTGACCTTGCCGTAAAATAGGTCAAGGTCATCATAGGGTCATGATTTATATACACATTGTAGTGCTTGAGCCATTAATGCTTCATGCCAAGTTTGGTTGAAATCGGTCCAGTGGTTCCGGAGAAGAAGATTTTTGAAGGGTTTTTACCATATATGGGCATGGCGGCCATCTTGGTCATGTGACCTGGATTATTTATATACACATTGGTTCCCCCTTCCCATAGATGCTTCATGTAAAATTTGGCTTTGATTGGCCAAGCGGTTTCAGAGGAGAAGATCTTTGAAAATGGTGGACGACGGACGACGGACGACGGAGCATGGGTATACTATAAGCTCACCTTGTGAGCCTGACGGCTCAGGTGAGCTAATAATGGAGTCATCCAAATGATAATGATGGGTGAATCCATTTCTCATTAATGGGTTAAGAGCTCAGATGTTCAAAACAAAACAAACACTTACTGCATAGGGGTGGGGTACAGGTCAATCACTGCTCTTGCCTTCTCAGCAGACATACCGTGTAACTGTATCAACTGTTTACCAAACATCTCCTGAACTGTCAGAGCCTAAGAAATAGGTGACTGCATGAGAAAACCAACAATCTGAGTTTCCAAACAGGTCCAACACAGACCAGCCGATACAGTTACAGAGGCAGGCTAGAAGCTTGAAATTATGAATTTAAGAAGAAGAAGAATTGTACTATCTGTTTAGTGAAAACAAAGGCGCTATTCAGCTGTGCAGACACTACACAGCTGATCTGCATCTTTGTTTTCACATAGGCAGATTGTTGGCTTTCTAATGCATCAGCTCAAATAATTATGATCTTGATACAAATCAATTTCATAGATATTTCAATTTTCAAATGAGAAAGACGTCAACTTGTAATAGATGTCTTAATAATTGTTATTTTTTTAAAATCTTCTTCTATTGCCTTTACCACCCAACGAAAAAGCATGTCCATGTAAAGTATACCCATGAAACCCCAACTTTATACAGTAAAACTGTTTGTTTACATTGATGCTTGTTTGTTTACATTGATGCTTTATGTCCCAGTCAACAGCAATGGTCATGTCGGGACATTGCCTCCATTTTATGGGACTTTTACCCAACATTAGGATGTCATGAAACAAAACCGGGGTATGCAGGGGTTTACCTATTTTTCTTATTTTAGCTCCAAAACATAGATTGTGAGTACTTGTTAGAACTGCCTCGGTGAGGCTGTTCTAACAAGTACCCACAATATGTGTTTTGACCAAAAAATAAGGAAAATATAAACAATTTTCAGCTGAAAATTTTCAATTTTATGGCTATAAAAATCTCTGTATATTACATGGGCAAGTTTTTGTAATGCAACAGAAACTGGGTGGAGTTAAAATGAAAAATCATTGAGTGAAAAAGCAAAAACCTGACCACTTTCAACAACTTAACTCATTTAAGGGTAGTTCAAATTCAGTGGTTTGCACTGTTTATCTTGAACCGAGTCAGAAAATTACTGTATTCGTTCTAATTAGCGCACATATTCCAATAAGCCCACACCCTGATCGTTTCCGAAAAATATGTGCATAATGGCACACTGCCCGACTAGCATTTTGATATTTTATACTAATTTCACACATTAATACCACATTAAAACTAATTTGGATAAAACAATTTTTTGCAATGATTGGAACACTGATATGACATCTCCATTGATATTTCTGACATGTTTAATTCAGCAGTCTATAGGTTGTTTTCATTCATAGTGTGCGCTAATTGGAATGATACTTTGTTACCTTAATTTTAAGATATTTTGAAATGTTAAGCGCACTGTGCGCAAATTAGAATGAATACGGTACCTTAGTTTTCACAGATCCCTGATTAAACTCATCAAACAATACCAATCTCTGCTCACTGTCATTAATGTTGTAGGTCTGGCTGTATTCCTTGAAATCTTCTAGGCTTGAAGCATACAGGGTCTTCTCCTAAAATTACAGGCTTGATATTTGAGCCTTCACATGGGAAAACCAACAGTGTGGTTTCCGAACAAGTCTGACACACAAGAACTCCGCGGAGGTCGATATCGCACCTGCATCGGGCAAAGTCAATAGACCGTGAAATATAGTTCAAGGGCACCGGCTCAAGGTGCGTGCTTGAAGGGCATGTCAAGGACAATTACTATGCAAGGTTTCAGACTCGCAGCTATCTCTGATGTCGAGAAAACCAAACTTTGACGTAAAAATTTTCAAAGTCAGTGGACCGTGAAATATAGATCAAGGGCACCGGGTTAAGGTGCATGCTTGAAGGGTATGTCAAGGACAATTACTATGCAAGGTTTCAGACTCGCAGCTATCTCTGATGTCGAGAAAACTAAACTTCGACGTAAAAATGTTCAAAGTCAGTGGACCGTGAAATATAGGTCAAGGGCACCGGGTTAAGATGCGTGCTTGAAGGGTATGTCAAGGACAATTACTATGCAAGGTTTCAGACTCGCAGCTATCTCTTATGTCGAGAAAACCAAACTTTGACGTAAATGTTGACAAAACTTCGACGTAAAAATTTTCAAAGTCAGTGGACCGTGAAATATAGGTCAAGGGCACCGGGTTAAGGTGCGTGCTTGAAGGGTATGTCAGGGACAATTACTATGCAAGGTTTCAGACTCGCAGCTATCTCTGATGTCGTGAAAACTAAACTTCGACGTAAATGTTGACGGACGAACGAACGAACGAACGCACGAACGGACGAACGAACGGACGGACAGAAATTTGGACTCCTATATCGCACCCTGCTATAAGCAGGTGCGATAAAAATGGGCTGTACAAGCACAGAAGATGACTAGAGGCTGGAAATTTCAGATTTGAGAAGAAACGGAAGTGTACTATCCATGTAGTGAAAACTAAAGGCGCTGATCAGCTTCGCGGCTACTGCGAAGCTGATCTGCACCTTTGTTTTCGCATATGGAAAATGTTGGTTTTCTCATGACACTGCTCGTTTAACAACTCTGCCAAACATGAAATGTTCCAATGTTGACAATTGGCAGATTTATATTTATGAGCGATTCAATGGCTTGTTTCTTGGTTTGTTTTATTGGTTAGCAGCTGAACATGCAAATCATCAGCCATATCAGGATGTCAACTACCTTTTTGCAGTATTGGCATGTAGACACTTTATTTTAGGGCATATCTTATGCCTATAACTTGCAATATGCCATCATAAAAGTTCATAAGAATAACTAGTCTTGCAAACACAAAACCGATCAGGGGAATCCCCAATCGGTCTTGCCCGGTCTTGGAAAAATAATCATGGTATTTTCGTCCGTTGCACAATCGCCGATCGCCGCACGATTTTTGTATCATAATTTGGTGACAAAATCGTACGGCGATCGTAGGGAGACCGCAAAGGCCCTGTTAGAAGTTCTAGGGACGCCGTACGGACATCGCACTGACTCCGTACGATCTCCACTTGAAGTCTGCGGAGACCCTACGATCTCCTAGTGCGTTTTTGACTCAAAACGTCGACGAAAGCCGTAGCCTATGGTCATGAGCCCATGATCACCAGGTACGCTGATCGTGCGGTCACCGCACGATTTTTGTATGATAATTTGGTGAAACAAAATCGTACGGCGATCGTAGGGAGACTGATAGGGTTTAGTTAGAAGTTCTAGTACGCCGTACGGACACCGCAATGACTCCGAACAAAATCGTTCGGCGGTCGTAGGGAGACCGCAAAGGCTCAGTTAGAAGTTCTAGGGACGCCGTACGGACATCGCACTGACTCCGAACGATCTCCACTTAAAGCCTGCGGAGACCCTGCGACTTCCGTACGATCTCCAAGCGCGTTTTTGACTCAGAAGGTCGACGAAAGTCGGATTAAGAAATCGTACGACGCCTGTATGTACTGTAACCACAGAGGTCATAGCCCATGGTCACCTACGGTGTCTAACAGACTACAGATCGTTGGGAAAATCGCAGACCAAGCAGTCATACGGCGATTTGGGCAAATGTAACATAGGCATTCATTTTGTTCATATTAGTCTTCACGTTTCTTTAATCAGTCTCAGACAATTTTTCTTGAAGATAGACAAATGAGAAGTTATTTTAATAAGATAGACAAACAGAATAAATAAATAAATGGTAGAGAAGGGTGGTGTCGGTAGGTGGAATAGGATATGTAGGTATAAGGTACGGTGGGGTGGAATTTAATGGGTAAGATGGCACCGGGTGGCGTGGGGTGTTGTAGTGTTGTGTAGGAATAGGTATGGTATGAGTAAAATGCAATGGTATATAAGTGACTTTGTATAATAATGAGGCCCTACCAGAACCAGGAGCGGGGGTCCTCCGCCTCGAAGAAAAATGATCATTCTCCCAACCTCCCTAAAATGTTTTTTTTTTTTTTTTTTTTTTTTCAAATACATCCACCCTAAAACCCCAAAATGTTTACTCCCGAGCTCCATGTAAATAATGCCCTTTCTCCTCAGACCCTTAAAACTCCTGGTGGGATCCAAATAATATGCAGCCTTAATCGTTCTTGCCAACTTTACAAACTTTATTTGTTCTTTCTTAGTTTACAAACTGCATATTCCCGAGAGAAAAAAATAAAGGAAATAAATTACTGTTGTGTTCTGATAGTATCAATCAAACAAACACGTGGGCGGCCCCCGTGGTCAAACGGATAAGAGCGATGTTTCTTAATCACCCGATCATCTCACCGCTGTGTCTGGTGTGGGTTCGAGCCCCGCTCTGGCCACATGTGAGACAAGCTAAGCTCTGCTTGCGGGTGTGCCAGATGGTTTTTCTCGGGGTTCTCCCATTTTCTCCCCACTCACTGATTGGCCCGTCTCATATGAGCTGAAATAACCTTGAAAGGGACGCGAAACTGATTTAAAAAAAAAAGTAGCCCAAGGGCAACGATCGCTCACCTGAGAGTCAACAAGTACAGTCACTGGACTTTTTTTTTTTTTTTTTTTTTTTTTTTTTTTTAAAGATCTGATCAAAATTGAAGACGCTTGAGTGGCCACAACACTAAAAATTGTTTTTTTCAAACATTCAAGGGCAGCTAACTCCGCAGTCCAGGGTCGAATCTGGCTCAAATTCGAACTCATTCCAGATGTTATGGTTAGCCTTGTTACTTCCAAGAATGAAGAAGATCCGATCAAAATTGAAGGCGCTAGAATGGCCACAATACAAAATATTGATTTTTCAAACACTAAAGGGCAGCTAACTCCGCAGTCAGAAGTCGGATCTGGCCTAAATTCGAACTCATCCGAGATATGTTAGTTATCCTTGTTACCTGCAAGAATGAAGAAGATCCACTGAAAAACAAAGATGCTAGAGTGGCCACAACACTAAATATTGATTTTTCACACAGTCAAGGGCAGATAACTCTGCAGTCAAGGGTCGGATCTGGCTTAAATTCCAACTCATCCGAGATGTTATGGTTATCCTTGTTACTTCCAAGTATGAAGAAGATCCGATCAAAATTGAAGGCGATAGAGTGGCCACAACACAAAATAATGATTTTTCAAACACTCAAGGGCAGCTAACTCCACAGTCAGAGGTCGGATCTAGCTGAAATTCGAACCCATTCGAGATATTATAATTGTCCTTGTTGCAAGAATGAAGAAGATCCACTGAAAAATAATGGCGCTAGAGTGGCCACAACATTTCCCCATTATAAGTCTATGGGGATTTTTCCAGACGCTCAAGGGCAGCTAACTCTGCAATTTGTGATCGAACCTAGCCGAAATTCGAACTTATCCGAGATGTTATGGTTGTCCTTGTTATTCCCAAGAATGAAGAAGATCCAGTCAAAAATGAAGTTGCTAGAGTGGCCACAACATTCTCCCCATTATAACTCAATGGGAGCTATCTGTTGCCATGGAAACCAGAGTTCTGATCCGACCTGGTCTAAAACCTGATGCAACCTTCCCCCCTCCTCAATGATGCTTTAGATAAAATTTGATCGCGATTGGACTTGTTATCTTAAAAATATTCAAGTTTGAAAATGTAGACGCACGGACGGACGGGCGCACGGACGAACGCCGGCTCGACTACTATACTATAAGCTCACCTGTGAGCCTTCGGCTCAGGTGAGCTAAAGAAAAAACGTGAAATTAATACATTTCACTCAGTACAAGGTAACAAATTGTAGCATTTTCATGATTACACCCCTTTCATAAAAAGAAATCTTGGATATATTTCAAACTTCTTTAGGGTGATTGACCTTTGTGAAAAAGTAAGATTTCTTTTCAACTGCATTGATTTTATGGAGGCTTTGACATTGAAAAAATTAAATGAAATAAGAAATTCTTAATTTAATTAAAAATGATAAGATAGATGAATAAATAGGCCCTACTATACACGATAATTATGAAAGAATCACGAGGAAAATGTTGCAGAAAAGTGACGTCTCTGCATGATCCTCTTTTTCATGACTCGTGCTCTTTGTTTTAATTTGTGTTTGTATTAAAGTTTATTAAAGCGTCCCAGTCAACAATTTTTCAGGTATGTAGGGACGAAACCACGGCTTCCTATGTGTTACCCAGTACTGTGACAGTGGGGTAAGTTTGTCCTGCCCATGGGCACAATACCTTGCGCCCCGCGTAGGGGATCGAACTCAACACCTCTCGATTCAGATATCTCGAAGGGGGTGGGGCGGAGATTTGGATCAAAGGAAGCGTTATTCAGCAATGCCAAAGACGATAATGAAACTGGTTAATCTTGTCGAGAGTTCATCAAAATAATGGAAAGATTACGAAGTCGTAATAAAAAAAATGCCTCGATTTGTCTTTATTTAATATTAACGGGTCGGAGATCCTGCAATTCCGGCACATTTTCGTGATAATTTTCGAGCTTTTGCATTAGTATATGTTTTAGTAGAATGACTTTTCTATGTGACATTGATTCAACCAAGGTTTAGGAAAAGTTTAAAGCCATCAGATTCGCTGGTTTACTTCTACGTATAAGCCTACCCAGGAAAAATTTGGACCCCCCCCCCCCCCCCGGAGAAAATTTTCTGGATCCGCGCGTGAGACGTAAGACATTTTTCCGCCTTCCAGACAATTGCAGTCCGTGATTTTGGCGGACAAAATACTGAAATGTTTATGTTTGTTTCAACGAAAAAAAATGCTAAGATGTCGTTTCAAATGTGATTTTGGTTCTGCATTTTAATAACGGGACGATGCATGTAATCTGTAGAACATGTGAACATTGCCGCTTACGGGTATCGAAATTACTTTTATGGACGATGCCGAACTTGTCACAGAGGTGGCATATTAGATATGTTTTTATATATTCAGTTTTGCATTCTTTCTGTTTCTAGATTATATATTTCAGCTCAATCGGTAGGCAGTGGGACGAAATCGAGAGAACCCCGAAAAAAAAAAAAAAAAAAAAAAAAAGCATGGCTTTTGGCGGCGTGCGTCACATCAAGGACACTCTATCGAGATAGAGTGTCTTGGTCACATGTGCTCCGTGTGGTGCTCGGACCCACACTAGACACACCGAATGGTTAGGCACGGTAATTAATTATCAGCCATGTTTTCGGATAGAACATTCAATCCACGTATTGAAAGAGTGAGGCGATTATTAGCCAAAGTCAAAGTCAAGTCAAAATATCTTTAGTCTCAAAGTCATATGACATGCGAGGACATACAGCAGTAATTCTCTCTCTCTCTCTCTCTCTCTCTCTCTCTCTCTCTCTCTCTCTCTCTCTCTCTCAGCTGGGGACTGGGGGGAGAAGGGAGGGGAGGTCTCATGAGCCTTAACCGCTACCATGCAGATGGAACGCACTGCCGACAAAACTACGCCGTGCAGCGAATTTTCTGCAAGTTTCTGTTAGTGTGGCTTTTCCGTGCTGATTTAGATAAAATGTTAGCGTTAGCTTCGAGGCGGGAGGTCGTGGATTCGAACCCGGGCCGCGTCACTTGCTTGCCGTTCATATTATAGGACCAGCACTGGGTCATACCCATCATATGTCGACAAACGACCGCCATTATGTAATATAGATTTAGAGTGTTTTGAATCACAATCTGTGAGACCCACTTGATTCTCACAGTCTACCAATCATTGGAATGCATCACTTAAAAATTCAGAAAAAGTATCTTTCAACCTAGATCTATTTTTTTTCGAATTCTGTATCTTCTATTTACATGTATTTATAGCAGAATGTGTTGTCAAGAGTTTTTGTAGCGGATACACTTCGTGCCCTCACTTCACATTCGTGTGAAGAGATTAGTTAAATAAATAAATAAATAAATAAATAAATAAATAAATAAATAAATAAATAATCGTCTGAGGAGATCTCACACCCATGCAGTGTCTTGTGTACAGATACGTAGAGCTATATGGACCTAGGTGTCCCTAACTTCACTATTAGTTTGTCCTATAGAAATACGCTAGGGTCGAAGTTACAAATCAGGAGGAGGAACTCCGATAATCTGATAGATCTAATATTCCAGTATTGTTCTATTCAAATTCTGACCGTGACTCTGTAAACAGTTTTGCTACCGGAGAGTCCTTGATTCTATTCAATTCTATTCTATTACTTCCCCATGTTTCGAATGGTATCGCCCAAAACCGATGATGCGGCGATGACGTCAGCCGCCATGTTTTGCTCGGTTGTCAACACGTGTTTCGATGAAGTCGATAATAATCATTTTTATTACGATAACAGAAGCGAATTTTGGAGCCCGATGTGTCAAAGTGAGTTCTTTATTGTCGACGAAACTTTGATTACCTCAATTTCAAGTTGTCTGAACTTCATTTCTTGTAAAAGAGACCTTTTTTCCGATCTTATAATCTGCATGTATTTTTCCCTTCTATTTTTGGAAAAGCCGAAACTTGAGAAGCGCGCGCAGCGGAAAATCCCACGACAACAACAACAATCGATGACCTCGGATATTTACCTTCACTCAATGGCGTGGTCGAAACAGAGGGTGGCAGAATTTTGACAGTCTAAGATTTATTGGAGACATACTTGCTACCATAATTAGATTTCAATTTATTGATTTAGACATAGTTGTAGATAAATGATCAATGCTTACAAACAGCATGTTGGCTGGACAGATAGACTCGGGAATCAAGGTAAATCAACATTTGAAAGTGACGCTCTGAAACAAGGAGAATTTCATGAATTTTGTCGCCATTTACAGCCGGGGCTCCACTGTATGAAATATATGGAATACAAAAAGGAGCCCTGGTATCCTGGTCTAAAGAATAACATCTCCATGAAAAGTATATCCCGTAAACCCCACTTTTGTATAATTAAACCGAGGATTACAGGGGCATCATTTTTTTCCTTTTCTTACTTTTGTTCTAAAACATAGATTGCGGGTACTCCTTATAACAGTCTCCCTTAGAACTGCCTCAATGAGGCGGTTCTGCCTCAATGAGGTGAATCTAACATCGAGGTGGTTTTAAAATGTACCCACAATCTATGTTCGTAGAAAAATATCACTGACATACGATTAGGCTATTTGAGCAAGGCCAGTTACAGTCAATTGATTCTCATTTTTCAGACAATTTATTCATACATTTTTACAAATATACATCTATGAAGAAAATATGCCTTATATGCCAAAACAATGGCACAAAGGGTCCCTCTTTATTAAAACATCAAGAAGAGATAAAAACCTTCTTCCAAATTTAAAATATCAAGACACTAGCAATCTTTTGTGGCTGTACAGGCCGGTTTGAGTTACACCTCGTCAAAAACCCTCAAGACAGCTAGGTTTAACACTTTTACACACAAGGTGGCTCAAACGAGCCACATCTTGAGAAAAGTGGTATTTTGAATTGGCAAAAACAAAGTCGCAGATCAGCTGTGCAGTAGCTGCACAGCTGATCAGCGCCTTTATTTCACTTCATAGATAGTACAATGCCTCCTCTTTCTAAATCCGAAATTTCCAGCATCTAGCCTTCTCCAGTGACAGTACATGCCGGCTGGTGTCGAAACTGGTCGGCAACCCCGAAGACCGGTTTTCTTGCATCAAGGCTCATATGAGCCGCATCATGAGAAATCCCAATTTTTGCATATGCAAAAACAAAGACACTGATCAGCTGTGCAGTAACAAGACGCAGATCAGCTGTGCAGTGATCAGCGCCTTTGTTTTCACTACTCAGATAGTGCAGTTCCTCTTTTACTTATAGCCAAAATTTCTTCCCTCTTGCCTTCTCCAGTGACCTTACAGGCAGGCTGGAGTTGGACCTGGTTGACAACCCCAAAGACCGGTGACTCATATCGTGTAATAGTTACCCTGAAGCTACTCTGAAGATATCTTGTCATTACTGTGAGGAAAGCTACCGTCTCCTTAGAGTCCTTCGTTCTCTTAACTTGGAAACCATCTATAACCTGAGGAAAATATTGAAATACTAGACGATGAAATACAAGCTTATCATGATCAACAATATGTATTTCTGTAATAATATAAAAGGAGAAAAAGGCTTTTTTGAATATGTGAAAACAAAGATGTAGATCATCTCTTCTGTTAATAACTAGCTGATTAGTGTCTTTGAATTCATTTAATATATAGTACAGTCACTCATCTTCTTTAATTCAAGATTTCAAGCTTCTAGACATTGTCTGTGTCTTCACAGGCCGTTTTTTGTCTGTCCCTATCTGATTCTTGGAAACTCTGAAGGCTGGTTCCCCTGCATTGCTCGTTTCAGCCAGCATATGGTGCCCATTTTTCTTCAACTAACAGCTTATAGTACTGTGCAGACCTAAAACTGACCAGACTTCAAATGCTCAGTCTGATCCTTGTAGATAATGAACCATGTCACAGAAAAATTGGTCTTCGGGGTTTCCAACCAGGTCTGACACAAACATGCTGGTACAGTCTAAGAAAAGAGCTAGAAGCTTGAAATTACGGATATAAGAAGAGGAGGGATTGAACTATCCATGAAGTGAAAATAAAGATGCTGATCAGCTGTGATGCTATTCAGTTACTGCACAGCCGATCTGCATCCTTGTTTTAGCATATGCAAAAATCCAGTTTTCACATGACTTGGCTCAAAAGTGAGCAAATGCCACATAGTGTATCTGATCACAGTATCAGTCCAAGTATCAACTAGTCTGGTCACATAAACGGAGTAAACAATCTTCTTTCAATACATTGTATTTTCTCAAAATGCCTTCAAGAGCTGTCTCCTGATTATACAACTGACATTAAAGTAACATCATAGATTAGAAGACAGTTATCTGATCATTAGAAGAGATACATGTGATATGATATTAGCCGTGTCATGAGAAAACTGGATTTTTGCCTTTGTGAAAACAAAGCCGCAGATCAGCTGTGGAGTAACTGAACAGCTGATCAGTGCCTTTGTTTTCGCTACTCAGACAGTACAATTCCTCTTCTATTCATAACCAAAATTTCATGCCTCTAGCCTGCTTCTGTGACTGTACAGGTTGATTTATTTCGCACTTGGTCGGAAACCCCGAAGACCGGTTTTCTCGTGTCGTGGCTCAAATTATAAATTGCTAGTTATTAGAAACTATTTCTAATGAAATTGATCATGTGTTGATAATATGAACAATATTATTGCTTTGTTTTTAGTCGGTACATAAGCCTTGAAATTTAGCATAGACTTGGTGTATTATACTGGGACAGTCAGTAAACACACCCTATTAGCGGAAATACTGAGAGTTTAATTTAAAACAGAACTGCGTTCCCCGACAGCCCAAAAAATCATTTAAAGATTGCCAAAAAGCATGTGTTGGCAATCGAGAATGTTCCATTAATGTTTGACAATGGTCCTTTTGGCAATCTAGAACGCATTTTTTGGCAGTCGCGAACCGTTTTTGTATATCAAATGGAATGTTCGAAATTGCCATTAATACAATGTGGTAAATGAACCATTACGTTCAAAATTTTAACTAAGCACTGGCTTCCAATGATGTAGCATCATGATCATGAAATGTGTATGATAAAATTGAGACCACATGAAGCAAAGTTAGGAGGATAATTTAACTCATTTAAGCCTGGCGTCCCTTTTGTGGGACATAGGCAAACAGCATATTCAGCTATTCTGTTTGCACAGAGAAATTTCATAAACAAAAAAATACAGGAAAAAAATAAAAATCACTCCTAGCTCCCCTAAAAATGAAAGTGGACTGACCCAAATGATTATGATGGAAAAATCCATTCGTCAAATATGGGTTGACAAGCTGATACCTGAGTATTGGTTATAGCCTGTTTTATGGTCTTTTCTGGGATGCTAAAATGTTGCATGGAGCCGTAATCCTCTATCAAATACATGGGAAATCGTAGACCACATTTCTTAAGACGGAACTGAAATCAAAAGATATAGTTACCATAAAATATTTGAAAATTTCATAGAACTTAAAATATATTCTGAAGTCACTCAAACATTCAAGCAAGAAGATACTATCTATTATATTGTTTCACTATTATAATGTATTATTTCAAATTCAGACCAACAAAAAACAGGGCAGCCTCTTCATGTTTGTTTATACTGAGCCATGCTAATATACTCAATTTATTGGGGTGGGAGTGGGTGGTATGAAACTAAGTTTGACATGAGCATTACTATCTTGTTGTTTGCATAACATGGTATATGATGATTTGTTTCTTTGTGTTACTGCTCTTTTTGTATGTCCTTATTACTAAGAAAAAGTGGAATCTACCACATAATATGCTTTTCAAAATGATACATGTATACATGCCACTCCTTCTTTTATGATTTTAATATTAAAACCAAAACAAACATTAACAAAAGAGTTTTCATTTTCTTCTACATATTGCTTCATGCTATGTCACATTAATAATAATATATCTTTGTGTTATTGACAATAAATGAGCCGCCTCATGGGAAAACCAACAATCTGCCTAGGCGAAAACAAAGGCGCAGATCAGCTTCACAGTAACTGCGAAGCTGATCAGCGCCTTTGTTTTCGCTACTCGGATAGTACAATTCTTCTTCTTAAAACCGAAACTTCAAGCTTCTAGCCTGCTTCTGTGACTGTACAGCCCGGTTTGTGACGGACCTGTTCGGAAACCACATTGTTGGTTTTCCCACGAGGCGGCTGAATTCTTTGTGTTATTGACAATAAAAAAGTTCTGAAAATTTCTATGTCATGTTTCATGAGTCAAAAATTAATGTGGTAGACAATATTAACTCGAGAAGGTCATTGCCGCAAGTAATTGTAAACCTTTATTGGTTCTTACAGGTTCTTATACATACTCCTCATGTTCGAAGAAGATCAGCGCCATGAGTGATTTGTCAAGAAATAAATAAGCCATGTTACGAGAAAACCAACAATGTGGTTTCCAAATAGGTCTGACACAAACCGTGCTGCACAAGCACATAAGGTGGCTAGAGGTTTGAAATTTGGATATAGGTAGAAGAGGAATTGTACTATATATATATGTAAAAAAAAAAAAAAACAAGGGCCCTGATCAACTTCGCAGTTACTGCAAAGCTGATCCGCATATGCAGATTGTGTGTTTTCTACTGACGCGGCTCAAATCATTGTTTCGAGGTCAGTTGTACATGTTGTATAGAAGATCAAATCACTGGTGCTTAGCGAGTTTCAGAGTGATTTATATTCTTAGAACTGAACGAAAAACAGTGAAGTGATTTATAACTCAACAAATCATGCTCTCGAGCTGATTTACTATGATTCTAACTTGCAACAATAGCAAATTTTCCATTTTCACCAAAGTTTGTCTATCTTTTTAAATAACAAACTATCTTTATTTTCTGATAATTATAGTCATTTCCCCCACTTTATATCCCTATTTAGGGGGAATAAAGATTTAAGAAAGCTTGAATATTGCATTTTGTTTACTATTCTCCATTTCCAGGAATGCAAGTTGCAACAGGAATTGACGTCACAAATTTGTTATTACATCACTCCCTGTTACAGCACTACCAAGCAATACAGGTGTCAGATTCAGATCAATAATAATAGCGTTACTATTGTGCTAAATATCTTGCTTATATCTGAATTTTTTCAAAAGCTATGCACTGTTTTTTAGCGGCTACGTTTTTGGGACATTCTGTACTTGGTATGTTTTAAACATTCTTACTTTCTGCTCTTTAAATCTCCCATCTATACAGCTGCCGACAAGATCATCCATCCGTTTTCTCTCTATGATGTAGTCTAGGACTAGTTCTCTCCCTTTAGGCTTCTCAAGTTGACCTTAAAAACATGAGTCACTTCTTGACAAAACCGGATTTATGACTTTGTGATGCAGATAAGCTGTGCAGTAACTGCACAGCTGATCAGTGGGTTTGTATTCGCTACATGGATAGCCTGATCCTCCTTCTTTTTAAATCTGAAATTTCAAGCTTCTAGCCTTCGTCTGTGAGTGTACAAGCCAGTTTGTGTCCAACTTTGTAGGAAACCCGAAAGACTGCAGGCAGAATTTGTCCTGAAATGAGCCTTCGCATGAGAAAACCAACAATTTGGGTTTCCGACCAGGTCTGGTCTGTAACCAGCCTTTACACCCACAGAAGCAGGCTAGAAGCTTGTAAGTTCTGATTTATAAATGAGAGGGATTGGACTATCCATGTAGCATAAACAAAGACCCTGATCAACTGTGCAGTTAGTGCACAGCTGATCTGCGTCTTTGTTTTCGCTTATGCATTTTGCTGATTTTCATATACAATGGCTCAAATGAAGTCCTTCTAATGAAATCTGCAACTTCATTATGGAAATAGTCTTGGCTTGCATTCCAGAGTTTACAGATTTGATTTTCAAGCCCAGCAAGTTCTTTTGTTAGAAATGAAGGCAAACCGTTCAAACAGAGAATTCATTCATTTCTCTTAGTGCGAGTACATCCTGGTTGGGGTCTTTCTGCCCAGCCACACAGAGTAGATCACCAAAATGATGTTTTCGCAGATCAAACATATATTCCGTTCTTTATTAGATCAAAGTGGCAATGTCTTAAAACTTCCCTCTCCCTCCCCCCAAATTTAATTTCTCCCCCACTCCCCACTCCCCCAACCCACAAAGAAATTATTACCTGGGAGTGGCCTGACTTTCTCTCTAGCCACCCAGAGAAGATCCCCAACATGAAGTTTTCTCAGATCACAGTCTATTCCGTTCTTTATCAGATCTGGCAGCAAAGTCTTACAACTTCCCTTCCCCCTGTAAAATTCATATTTCAATTGTAAGAGAAACCAATACAGAGTTTTATGAGACATGAATTACATGATGACCAACTAGAAAAAGTGCCTTGAGAGGCACGTATACCCCCGGCTGGTAGCCACAAAGCCCCCTCCCTACCCCCTACCTATATAACCCTGCACATGCTCACCCCTGACATTGAACCTCAAATCCCCAATGAAAGACAGTACCCTTATCAAGTACACTTTAGAAGTAAGCACTGTGAAGCACATTGCATACAAACATGGGGGAGTGGTGTTTTAGAATGACAGATCTATTTTAGAGCAGTATACAGAGCTGACGTGTATACTCAATCTAGGACATAATCCACGGACATTGTGGGTCAGGTCCTCAGTCCTAGATTGGAATGTAAATAGAGTGTCATTTTTAAAAAAAAAAAAAAAAAAAAAAAAAAAAAATGCCCCAGACCTTAACCTCAAGTCCCACCACCACCCCATGCATGGACCCTTGGGTCCATCCCACCCCCATGCATGGACCCTTGGGTCTAACCCTAATGTGGTACCTATGTTGTAAGCATGAATGCTTTCTGACAAATAGTTGTCAAGAAATAGACCTACAGAATATTAATTTTGGTAACTATTGTATTTTATAAATGTGTCCTAGATTTTGACCTCCAGCCCAACCCCTAGATTTTGGTGCCATGGAATTTAATTCAACCCTAAAGGGTATCTATGATCCAAACAGGAATACATTCCATAAGTCTTTGTTAATATATGAACTTAGAGAAGAAAAAAACACTATGTAAATAGCACATTTTCAGGGTGACCTAGATTTTGAACTCTAGCCCCACCCCCCCGAGCATCGACCCTCAGGTCTGAACTCACGGAAACAAAGCAAACCTTATAGGGTACTTATAGTCCAAATATGAATGATTTCTGAAAATTGGCTGATGAGATATACACCATTAGAGAAACTTTAACCAAAACTTTGACGCAAAGTAAAGGTGACCTAGATTTTGAACTCTAGCCCCACCCCCAGGCATGGACCCTGGGGTCCGAACTCTTTGAATCAAAGCTAACCCTATAGGGTACCTAAAGTCCAAATATGAATGATTTCTGATAAATGGTTCTTGAGATATACACCACTACACGGGTGGTAATCAGGGGAACTAGCTCCAAAAAGAGTCAGCGGAATTTTGTTCCCTCGACACATCCGGGAACTCATGAGCTAGCCCTCTCAGCGAGAAAACTGTCAACAAAGGTATGTCTCTCAATATTTTATCAATTTTCATTTCTTTATTAGCGATCTGATGAAAAATCCGACAATGCAGTGTAGTTTAGAAATAATTTATCTCCTTTCCGTGTCAGGATTGGTCGTAGAAATATCCACGGTTCGAACACAACTTTGACACGCCTTTAGCGCACTGAACCGAACATCTGTCAACACGAAGATCTGGGACCACTATTTTTTCCATTTTTCGTCCACTCTTTATCCTTCCAACCCCACGAAGCAACAACCCTGAAAAAATCAAGCATGTTACACTATAACCAAGCAAACAATTTGCCGTGGAAACATCGTTTCGAGTAAATATTGACAAAATTACTGTCCGAGCTAGGGCCCTCGACATGGAGATAGTTTTCTCGACAAGAGATAGCACCCTCGTTGATGTCTTGGCTAGGCAATGTGGCTTTCTTAGTATATATGATACTATGCCTTTGCTTAAGAGCCACAGGAATCATTTTCATTAACTACATGTACTAAGGTCCGCTGAAACACTTCTGCCTGATTGGTCAACTGAGAAAACCGGTCTTTGTGTGACGTCCGACCAGATTCGGTAGACACATGGCTGTACAACCTTAAGAGATATGTAGAGAATTGAACTCGGGTATATATAAAGAACGTTTCATAGTTAGTTTCATTGGAATCGCCATCAGAGCCATTTATTTCATCACATGTACCGACACTTACAGTTTCAGAACAATCGTCAGAGTATAATATGGTATCAATATGTATGTTCTCTTTCATTGTCCTCATATACAACTAACAAATCAGTATGCCCGTACGTTAAACTTCGTTTGCTTTTGTATGGTGTAGTCCCTTTATTTCCTACACTCAAGCGAGGGTGATTTGTAGGGAAATTTTACAGGCGATGATTTCTTCAAAGTACTGACAATTCTCCGTTTAAATCGTAAAGGTCGTGTGTGTGTGTGTGTGTGTGGGGGGGGGGGGGGGGTCCTTCTGACTGGCGACAGGCGTGACACGGAAGCTTTTAGCTGTCCCAAAACAATACTTATGCCTGTCTGGATGCTTTGGTGTACTTCTTCTCAATGGACACTTGTACACTACGGCATGCTTTTTAGCAGTGGGGCTATAAAACAGATGTTTGGAAGAATGCATTGCTTATTATATAAAGTTTCACCAATTCGAAAGTGAACACTTAGCTCGGGATTGTAATTGCGACACAGCGGATGAAATGGTTATCCTCTGCAAAATTGCAGTAAATTATCTTGATTTTTATTTTATAAATTACAATACCAATGTAACAGAAGAATATACCATAAAAAGTTAAAGGAAAGAAATGATCAGGAACCGACGCAATCAGAACCAAACTCTTACCCTTACATCCTTTTGGGAAACAACCACAATTACAAATAGGTACTGATACAAAGATAAAGGGTAAGTCGAGTGAGCAGCTACTTCCTGAGTGAAACTAACTTTCTATCCACGATGTTAAAATCGGGGCCTAACGCTATCACGAATAACATTTTGACCACTGATCGTAAACACCAACGAGGGTGCTATCTCTTGTCGAGACAACTATCTCCCTGTCGAGGGCCCTAGCTCGGACAGTAATTTTGTCACTATTCACCCGAAATGATGGTTCCACGGCAATTTTTTGCTTGTTTATGGTGTAACATGCTTGCTTTTATCAGGAATGTCGCTTCATGGGGTTGAATGGATAAAGAGTGGACGAAAAATGAAAAAAATATTGGTCCCAGATCTTCGTGTTGACAGATTTTCTGTTCAGTGCGCTGAAGGCTTGTCAAAGTTGTGTTTGAACCGTGCATATTTCTACGACCAATCCTGGCACGGAAAGGCGGTAAATTATTTCTAAACTACACTGCATTGTCGGATTTTTCATCAGATCGCTAATAAAGAAATGAATATTGAAAGAACGTTGAGAGACATACCTTTGTTGACAGTTTTCTCGCCGAGAGGGCTAGCTCGTGAGTTCCCGGATGTATCGAGGGAACAAAATTCCGCTGACTCTTTTTGGAGCTAGTTCCCCTGATTACCACCCGTGCACTAGAGAAACTTTAACCAAAACTTTGTCGCAAATTAAAGGCGACCTAGATTTTGATCTCTAGCCCCACCCCCGGGCATGGACCCTGGGGTCCGAACT
Source organism: Rugalucina vietnamica (assembly GCA_964017185.1). Taxonomy (NCBI): domain Eukaryota; kingdom Metazoa; phylum Mollusca; class Bivalvia; order Lucinida; family Lucinidae; genus Rugalucina; species Rugalucina vietnamica. The sequence continues at coordinate 42,947,812 of OZ024872.1, forward strand.
CATGGAAACAAGGCAAACCCTATAGGGTACCTATGGTCCAAATATGAATGGTTTCTGACTATAACTGCATGAGATATACACCACTAGAGAAACTTTAACCAAAACTTTGACGCAAATTCTACTGAACTAACGAACGAACGAACGAACGAACTAACGAACATACGAATGGACGAACGGACAAACGGAAAAGCGAAAACTATATACCCATCGGCATAAATGCGGGGGGTATAAAAAATACAGTGTAGAATTCATGTCATGAATTCTACGCTGTGAATTTTTTGTCATCACGATTATCTTAAATCATGGAAATTTTCCTAAATATTAGACATTTTGATGTTTTAGCAAACCTTCAGATGTGAAAAATTGGATATGATTTTCGGAACGCGATCCTAAGTCCGAATGTTCGGACTCCGGTTGACATTGCTAATTTTTATGTCTACAATAAACAGCTAAGGCAGTATTGGGACAATCAGACTTCCAGAGGATCAGGAAGAATACCAGTGCTTAGTGCACATGCATTTCTTTTGACATCATCTGATTACAACCTTTCAAAAATCAGTTGAAGAGGAAGAATGGCTGTAGAAATTTAGGGACTAAACCTTCACAAATATGCTGGAGCACTTTCGAATTTGCTTCAATAAAACATAAGAACAACATATCCGAGAAAAGTATACCGCCAACCCCAATTTTATATAGTTAAACTGGCTTTAACAGGAGTATGCCTTTTTTTCTTATTTCTGATCCAAAACATATATTGTGGGTGCTCCTTTGAACCACCTTACCATACGGCTCTAATATGTACCAACAATCTATGATTTAAGCAAAAATACAAATGTACTAATATTTCATTTTTTACATTTCTAAAATCCTCTGTTTATAGCATGAGTGTTTTCGTGATATGCTGGACTTGATAGAACATGTCACTTCTACTAACACATTGCAAATTTTATGAAAGATAAGATAAAAAGTATGTGTAGAAAGCTTTGCAACTGTGAAACTCTAAGCATATTCCATAGTAAGCTTTCGTTTGGCTCTAATGTGTACCAACAATCTATGATTTTAGCAAAATAGAAAGCTTTGCAACTGTGAAACTCTAAGCATATTCAATAGTAAGCTTTCGTAATTTGCCTACTTACGCTCCATAATATTCAGCATTATCAACGCACAGCACAATATCAAACTCCCCGGGATGCAACACAAAGTCTGGTTTTGGAAAACTTTTAACAGAATCTATAGAATTTACAGAACTCAAGCTCTGTATCGAATTCTGGGAACTTTCTTGAGAATTGCTGTCTTGAGAATCAGTCCTTTTTATGTTTTTCGGCACAGAGAAATTTGAGTCGATGCCGCCAGTCAAACTTATTGCTGAACTAGCACTTTTTATTGGACTTGCACTAGATGTGTTAGTCTTTTTTGGCACTTTATAATTTCTGCCGGACCCAACACTACTTTGACTAGAAATAAGCTCTTGCGAGCTCTGTCTTGGGTCTAACGCTTTCTCTCTATCTATAACCGACGACAGCATCACCATCTTGTTGAGAACTCGTGACTTCAGTCCTATGCCGGGCAGTGAGTCTAGAGAACTCTCCTTGGAATCTATCACAAATGGTTCATTTTGACCATAATCCCTCTGTGCTTCCGTATTTGAAGGAGGTTTTGTCACTGTCCGAGAGTCTGTATTGTTCTCCAGTTCTTGGATCAAGGGAAGTAACTGTGGTTCTGGAGTTTTGTTGGATTTGGAAGATTTCTTTGGTTTTGTAGTTTCAGAACTGCTTGTCTTCTTTTTCTTGGTATTTTGACCAGAATCTGAAAATTCAATGATATTCAGATATAACCTGACCAAACCCGCTTCATGTAAGGTATGTGAGTTCAGCAAAGTTAATTAGTCCAACATTGTTTGTTTACACCTGGATAATTGAGTCCTCCGTAAAACCACCCATCATCAGTATTCATTTTTATATTGACCATTCAAATCAGCACATTAGCTAACGGTCAATGACGGTTAGACAACAAGGGGGTTAGACAAACAAACCAACACGTGCTATTTACAAGTAAATATAGGTTCAAAAACACAATGTTTGTCTAAGGAAATAGGGGTGGGCGTGGTTATACCTTGCTGGCGGATGATTCAATTATTGTTAAGGAAGGTGCGAAAATGTTTGGATAGCTATTTTAAGCTAAACTTTTGACAGGTAAAGATAACTCAATCCTGTTTACGATATTTTAAGACTAATTTTTTGCCTCAATGGTTAAATCCTTCTTTCTCTTTCATGATCGTGAAAATTGACATTGGGAGGTTGAGGAAAATTTGGGGTCCAAGACACAACCGTATTATATGCATTTTCGTGTTTTAACGATGTGTGTATTAACGAGGTCCAGGTGTATTTCTATTGTTTATCAGGCTTTTAGTTGTTTACTTGGGTGGTTATAGTTTTAGTACATTTTGCATGTCTTTACATCCAAATGTTGGGTTGATTGTCATGTCATTCTAATGTTGGGTAGAAGTCCCATAAATGAGACAACATCCCAATATGACCATAGCTGTTGACTGGGACATAAAGCAACAAAGCAAGCAAACAAAATCTATTGTTTATCATTCTCACCTTTACTTGTATCCTTATTATTTCTCCGCAGTGGAACTACGGTGGGTGGTGGTGTTGCAGTGTCTAGGGCATCATCATTGTGTAGGTACGCATACACATAGTCATCACCTAGCGGCCTGAAATGAATTTTGTAAGCCATTGTCTTTTCTTTTTGTCTCTTTTTCAATATTGCAATATCACTATTGCTATATCTCTTCAGGATTACATTTTCGTAACATATATACCCCTTAAATAGTAAAACACAGGGGTATACCGTTTCTCTTATTTTTGATCCAAAACTTTTATTGTGGGTACACATTAGAACTGCCTGGCCAAGGTAGTTCTAACGTGTACCCACAATCAAAGTTTTGAGCTAATATATTAACTAGAGGACCATTGGTCCTGTAGCTCACCTGAGAGATTATCACATTGTAAGCTCATGAGATTTTAATTAATTGAGAATCGACCAATGAAAGTCTATGCATGGACACTATTGACCCCCCGACCCATGGCCAAATTTGACCCAGGGGCATGACTGGCACAATTTATAATGGGGACTACCAAACATTGCTACATACAAAATATAGAAGCTCTGGGCCTTTTGGTTTCAGAGAAGAAGATTTTTTTAGTTTTTCCCATTGTAAGTCTATGGAGACTATCTACCCCCGGGGCGTGGCCAAATTTGACCCCAGGGGCATGGCTGGCACAATTTATGTAGAGGACCATTAGCCATTGCCACATACAAAATATCAAAGCTGTGGGCCCTGTAGTTTCAGAGAAGAAGATTTTTGAATTTTTTTCCCATAGCAAGTCTATTGAGACTATCAACCTCCGGGGCCTGGCCAAATTTGACCCCAGGGGCATGAATGGCACAATTTATGTAGAGGACCATTAGCCATTGCTACATACCAAACAACAAAGCTGTGGGCCTAGTGGTTTCAGAGAAGAAGATTTTTTTAGTTTTTCCTATTGTAGGTCTATGGAGACTATCGACCCCCGGGGCGTGGCCAATTTTGACCCCGGGGACATGATTGGCACAATTTATGTAGAGGACCATTAGCCATTGCCACATACAAAATATCAAAGCTGTGGGCCCTGTGGTTTCAGAGAAGAAGATTTTTTAATTTTTTTCCCATAGTAAGTCTATGGAGACTATCAACCCCCGGGGCGTGGCCAAATTTGACCCCAGGGGCATGAATGGCACAATTAATGTAGAGGACCATTAACAATTGCTACATACCAAATATCAAAGCTGTTGGCCTAGTGGTTTCAGAGAAGAAGATTTTTTTAGTTTTTTCCTATTGTAGGTCTATGGAGACTATCGACCCCCGGGGCATGGCCAATTTTGACCCCGAGGACATGATTGGCACAATTTATGTAGAGGACCATTAGCCATTGCCACATACAAAATATATCAAAGCTGTGGGCCCTGTGGTTTCAGAGAAGAAGATTTTTTAATTTCTTTCCCATAGTAAGTCTATGGAGACTATCAACCCCCTGGGCGTGGCCAAATTTGACCCCAGGGGCATGAATGGCACAATTTATGTAGAGGACCATTAGCCATTGCTACATACCAAATATCAAAGCTGTTGGCCTAGTGGTTTCAGAGAAGAAGATTTTTTTAGTTTTTTCCTATTGTAGGTCTATGGAGACTATCGACCCCCGGGGCGTGGTCAAATTTGACCCCAGGGGCATGATTGGCACAATTTATGTAGAGGACCATTAGCCATTGCCACATACAAAATATCAAAGCTGTGGGCCCTGTGGTTTCAGAGAAGATTTTTTAATTTTTTTCCCATAGTAAGTCTATGGAGACTATCAACCCCTGGGGCGTGGCCAAATTTGACCCCAGGGGCATGAATGGCACAATTTATGTAGAGGACCATTAGCCATTGCTACATACCAAATATCAAAGCTGTGGGCCTAGTGGTTTCAGAGAAGAAGATTTTTTTAGTTTTTCCAATTGTAAGTCTATGGAAACTATCCACCCCCGGGGCGTGGCCAAATTTGACCCCAGGGGCATGGCTGGCACAATTTATGTAGAGGACCATTAGCCATTGCCACATACCAAATATCAAAGCTGTGGGCCCTGTGGTTTCAGAGAAGAAGAATTTTTTTCCCATATAGTAAGTCTATGGAGACTATCGACCCCCCGGGGCGTGGCCAAATTTAACCCCAGGGGCATGAATGGCACAATTTATGTAGAGGACCATTAGCCATTGCTACATACCAAATATCAAAGCTGTGGGCCTAGTGGTTTCAGAGAAGAAGATTTTTTTAGTTTTTCCCATTGTAAGTCTATGGGACCTATCTGTTGCCATGGAAACCACAATTTTGATACAATCTGCTCCAAACCTAATGCCATCAATCCCCCAACCCAATTATGGTTCACATTAAATTTGATCAAGATCGGCCTACTAGCTTCAGAAATATTCTTCTTTGAAATTGTGGACGGACGACGACGATGACGGACGACGACGACGACGGACGACGGATGCCTGCCTATCCTATAAGCTCACCTGTGAGCCTTCGGCTCAGGTGAGCTAAAAATATCAAAAAGACATTTGAAGACATTTTCAATTTATACAGCTGAAAAAAACTCTTTACATCGCATGGGCAAGTATTCGTAATGGTATATGGCTAAAATTGACCTATAATCTCGTCACTAAAATGGTAGTGTTGATACAGTCAACGTTATCATAACACGCCTCACTACAGTGCCGTTTTCAATATAACACTGCCATATCATGGCTCACAAAATGATTATTTTACTTTATGTCTATTGTAAAGAACCTCATTATAACACAGTTTCACTTATACCACAGTCTGTTTCCATAGACCACAAAGATAGCATTAAAATGAGGTTGGTCTGTAAATAAGGTTACATTTACAACATTTACAAATTTAACAAGATATCCAATGTATGCTGAAAAGAAAGATTGTTAGAGAATGAAGTGCTCATTATTATAAACATGTTATTATTCAGTATCAGTACCTTAATAAATTTTTTTGCCTATAGGGTATTTACGCACCCCTTTTTCATTCAATTGCGTATCTGGAATTTTAATTGGGTAAGTTCAATTCTGTTATGCACTCTATTTTCAATCAATTGGGTAAAATGGAAAACAATTTGGTAAAAATGATGTTCGAGGTGTACTTTCCTTATTTTCTTCTACTTTCGCTTTTGCAGAGCATAAAATAAAAGGGAAACATTGATTGGTTGAGAGAATTAACTAAAAATCGCAGTCAACCAACGAAAAAACAGAAAAGAAATGGCTTCCAATCGATCGATTTGCGCATGCCCAATGACATTTTTGTTTAATGTAGACGGCGTAAGCCGTTGTGCGGCGCACACCGATAAAAACCGGTACGCAATTGATTTTTCCGGTATTGCGTATCGGCCATTTCTTTTGCGTTTTCTTACGCTACCAGATCGTTATTAATTGCGTTTTTTCATATTTTAATTGAGTAATTACGCAAATAAGCAGCCTAATTAAGGTACTGCAGTATTCATGTAAGTACCACGAGTTTCCAAACTTTCCAGTATGTATAGACAAATAAGTCCCTAGACAGATCCTCAATATGTCAAAGAATGACCTTCGAGATACAATTGCCTATCCTGAACAATTTGATAAAAAAAGATAATTTTCCTCTACAAGCCCATGACCAATTCTACTAACCTTGAAGTATCCAGTTTATACCTCATCCCAGACCCCAGCAGATCTGTGTACTTGCACTTCACCAAGAATCCTATTGATATTTCATCTGCAAATGAAAAGTAAAATGTGTCTTTTGGAGGGATTTTCTACAGAATCCATATTACAAGTTGTTTCTTCAAGAAAAATACAGTCCAGTTGTTCAAAACGTGTTTATAGGCTAACAATGTTGTTTTCACAGCTTAAATATATGCAAAGTGAAATTATTCTGCTTTTTAGAAGGAAAATGTGAGAATACTTACAATGTGCAATATTTATATCATATAGTTTTTAACAATATCTAAAACATTATCTGAAAGACAAGCCCCAGGTTTTCATATTATACTTCACACCCACAGGTATTAGGTCTTTCCTAGATGAGATCTTGATTAACATGCAGGGCCCAGTTGTTCAAAATTAACAACATCATTAGTTAACGATTCGTTCAAATTTCAAACATGAATATTACAAATACACTGTTTTTTTTTTTGTTGATAAAATGTGAGAATCCTTTGCAATGCAAAGGATTCTCACATTTTATCAACAAAAAATAACAGTGTATTTGCTTTTGAAGTTGATATATAGTTAACAAATTGAGGGCTTAACAACAGTGTTAAGCTAACAAAGTTTTGAACAGGCTTCTCCCAGATCTTCAGAAAGTCTGAAGGAAGGGTAAGCATTTCATCAAATGTTATGCTATACATATTTTGTAAGGACATTATGACCAATATGAGCTGTGCCATGAGACAACAGTATTATGCCTATGCAAAAACAAAGGTACAGCTGATCAGCACCTTGGTTTTAACTACACATTGTACAATCCCTCTTCTTCTTTAATCCAAAATTTCAAGCTTCTTGTCTTTTTCTACATCTGTACAAGCAGTTTGTGTCAAACCTGGCGCTAAGGTTATAAAACTTTTTTCATGCTCAACTCTGCTGAACATGAAATTTCAATACTTTATAAATACGAAATAGCCCAAATTAATTGAAATTTTGGTTTAAACCATCAAAGCCAGTAATCTATCCTGCTAATAAATGTTAAAATGCCAACAATTGTTGGCATTTTAACATTTATAAGCAGGATAAATTTTATTCTCAGCTGAGTTGAGCATGAAAAAGGCTTTATAACCTCGGCATCTGGTCTAACACCCCAAAGACCGGTTTTCTCCCATCAGCTCAGTATAACTACCATCTATAGTGACCATGGCTTTATCTTTCTCCGTGACTTCTTGACCATCGTCTGTAACATACCAGTGACGCAATCTGGAAGGAATAAAAGTCACATCATGAGAAAACCAACAATGTGGTTTTTGACCAGGTCTGACACAGATCAGGCTGTGCAGCCACAGAAGATGGCTAGAGGAAGCAAATTTTGGACATAGAAAGTTGAGGAATTGTACTATTCCTGCAGCAAAAAAAAAGAGGCACTGATCAGCTTCGCCGTTACCGCAAAGCTGATCTGCACCTATGTTTTCGCATATGAAAACGTGAGTTTTCTCATGATGTGGTATACAATACATAACTCTTTTATTTTATCAACAATTTAATTTGTTTTAGGCCAAGATAAAATATATGGTTCCTATTACATGGTTTTGAAAAATAGGGTAGGTAGGTAGGAAAATTATTTTATTTTTAAAAATTATTTTTTTTTTTTTTTTAGAATCAAGTATCTTGTAATAACGTTGTTTGTTATAAATTTTATTTTAATAAACTGTTGCATTTTCATTGTTTTCTTATAACAGTGTTGTTTGTAACAATATAAATGAGAAGAAAACGTGTATCTTCCTTGGATTTCGCATTTATTTTTACACCATGTTTACATGACCAAATGTTGATCCTTCCACACTTGAACTTTTAATACATGAAAACATAGACCCGCCCTCCCCCCCCACAAAAAAAAAAAAAAAAAAAAAAAAAAAAAAAAAAAATCCTTGGAAAAAAAAAAAAAAAAAAAAAAAAAAATCAACATCTAAAAAAAATTGAGCAGGGGTTCCCCTTAGGCGCTGGCCAGATGTATTCATCCCCCACCCTTGCATAAACCCAATGTATAACAACTAGCCTGAAGGGGTGGGGTAACTAAGGATTGGTGTAGCTATTGTAAACAATCAATATGGGCAACTTCCAATGCACATATAACAAAGCGGTCATAGAACTATCTACAGAACAACTCGCGCCAGCATATTTAAATGTTGACAGATTAAAAACATACCTGAAATTTCTCGTCGGAATTGGCCAATCCCAAACAGCATTCTGCAGTAAAACACAGTACCTTAATTAGGCTGCGTATTTGCGTAATTACCCAATTAAAATATGAAAAAATGCAATTAATAACGATCTGGTAGCGTAAGAAAACGCAAAAGAAATCGCCGATACGCAATACCGGAAAAATCAATTGCGTACCGGTTTTTATCGGTGTGCGCCGCACAACGGCTTACGCCGTCTACATTAAACAAAAATGTCATTGGACATGCGCAAATCGATCGATTGGAAGCCATTTCTTTTCTGTTTTTTCTTTGGTTGACTGCGATTTTAGTTAATTCTCTCAACCAATCAATGTTTCCCTTTTTTTAATGCTATGCAAAAGCGAAAGTAGAAGAAAATAAGGAAAGTACACCTCGAACATCATTTTTACCAAATTGTTTTCCATTTTACCCAATTGATTGAAAATAGAGTGCGTAACAGAATTGAACTTACCCAATTAAAATTCCAGATACGCAATTGAATGAAAAAGGGGTGCGTAAATACCCTATAGGCTAAAAAATTAATTAAGGTACTGGTACTGGTACTGGTTCTAGTAGAGTTGATGAGTTCCGAAAACTCGTCTTCTACATCTCTTCTTTTCGTGACTTATACTAGTAGTATATTCCAACTTCCGGGTTTAATAGACAGTTCTTGAGTAGTATTCTGACAGTCGTTTATCAGTATTAAATATAAATTTAGTAGATTTCATTGGTTGTGAATTTGTTGTTTCCCATGTATCTGTCATATTTGGTTTTAAAACAGAGTACTGTTTTGGAGTTCACAATTTCATCTGTTAAACTGTTCCATTTGTTGATTGTTCGTACACAGAATGAGTTAAGTCTAAAAGTTTTCAAGGCTCTAGGCTTCTTGAGTTTCTTTGAATTACCACGAGTTTGGGAGTCTGAGAATTCAAACAAGCCATCCATTGAAATGTCATCTATATTTTGTATAATCTTAAAGACTTGTATCATATCCATTCTATTTCGTCGATACAATAAGGTTGTTAGAGAGAGTCTTTGTAATCGTTCCTCATAACTCAGATTTGCCAACTCAGGTAAAATTTTAGTAACCCTTCTCTGAACATTTTCTATAGCTCTAATGTCTTTTTTCAATGTAGGAAACCAAATTAGGTTTCCGTAGTCAAGGATCGGGCGAATCAATGTCTTGTATAAAACTAGAAGTGTTTCTTCATCCAGATAGGAGAATGCTCGTTTAATAAGGCCAACTAATCTGTTTGCTCTATTGACCGTAATACTGATGTGTTGATCGAATTTTAGATTGTCTTGAACATAAACACCAAGGTCTTTTTCACAGTTTACTACAGTGAGGTTTTTGACGTTCCCATCTTTATCTTCCATTTGATATTCAAATTGCGGATTGTCTTTACCAATGTGTAAAATTTTACATTTGTTTACATTGAAAAACATAAGCCACTTGATTGTCCACTGACAGAGTTTATCAATATCATTTTGAATAACTTCAAAGTCTTCCAGATTCTGTAAGTCTTTATATAGTTTTGCATCGTCTGCAAACAATTTGCAGAACGAACTCACTTGTGACGGTAGATCATTCACATACAAGATGAATAACAAGGGCCCCAGGACGGATCCCTGAGGTACCCCACTAGAAACTTCAGTCCACTCTGATGATATACCATTGATGAGCACTCGTTGTTGTCGATTTGATAAAAAGTCTGTGATCCACTTCAAGAGATTACCAGTTATTCCAAGTCTCTCAATTTTCATAAGTAGCCGCTTGTGCGGCACACAGTCAAAGGCCTTCCTAAAATCTAGGAAGGCCGCATCTACCGGTGTGTCAGTGTCAACAAATTTGGACCAATCATCAAATACTTTCAACAATTGAAGTATACACCCTCTTCGTTGTCTGAATCCATATTGTGAATCTGAGAAAATCTGATTGTCATTACAATGATCCATTAGAACTGTCTTGATAATACTTTCTAACATTCTGCATAAAATGCTTGTGATACTAATTGGCCTATAATTTGAGGCAGCCGTCTTGTCACCACTTTTGTGTATACATGTCACATTTGCAAGTTTCCATTCTTGAGGTATAGTCCCTTCAGTTAAAGATTTGTTAAACAATATAGTCACTGGCAATGCTATAGATACAGCTGTTTCTTTGAGGAAACGCGGATGAAATTCATCAGGTCCTGTCGACTTGGATACATTCAATAGCTTAAGCATTGATTCTACTTTCTGTTTAGTTATAGTAATGTCACATACTGAACTGGTTATGTTTGGTTGAAATTCTGGCATATTGTCATTTTCATTTTTTGTAAATACTGAACTGAAGAAAGAGTTTAGTTCATTTGCTTTCTCGTGGTCATCACTTATCCATTCTCCATTTTCATTCTTTAAGTCCCCTATCCCTGACCGTGTTTTCATTTTACTGTTGACAAATTTCCAAAAGGATTTTGGATTCTCTTTGGCTTCTAGGGATATCCCTCGTTCAAATTTTCTTTTTGCGTAACGGACACTCCTTGAGACTTTATTTCTGATTTGACAGTAATGTAAATAGTCAACTCGATTTCTTGAAAATGTATATCGCTTCCACGTACTGAAAACAGTAGTGTTTTTTCATCGTAATTCTGGCCTGCATGGTCGTGGCATTTACGAAATATGTCAGTGACTGTTTCATTCATAGCGACAGACAGAAACGTCTTCTTCTCTTCAGGGATGTGGTCGCATTTCTTCATTCGACAGGCGAGAAGAAAATGTGGTCTGGTGCAAGCCATCTTCTAAACAGGAAATGGTACAACTACTCACCGGATTCTGGTGCGGTATGAAAGCCCCATCCGACCCGAGATTGATAAAAACCGGGACTACCGGAAAAACGAGTGAAAAAAAAAATAATCGGAATTTGACACCTGACAAAAATGTTTAGGGTCGGGCATCAAATCTAGGGACGGTCGGGCGACCGGAACCACGAATATATTTTATCTTGGCCTTATTAATACTTCATAGCATTTCATTTAGCCACCTTAAGAACATGTATTAAAGCAATAATGAAAGTCATTTTGGGTTGACATAAAATATGAAGATGTGTAATGTGGAAAAATGTGTTTTTACCTGACTGAATCACTAGGCACATCATTTATTCCAGGAAACACATTCCCCTCATCACTTTCATCATCATCATCAAAATTTGGCAACTCTGGAAGTCTTGGTGCCTCATTTCCCGCCATACCTGGGGACTTGGGCAGTATGGGGATCCCAGGCCTCTGGGCAGGTGGGTGTTGTGGCAACCTAGGCGGACTGTCCCCTCTTGCTCCAGGGGGTGGGGGCTGGTGGATTCTGAATGGAATGTCGTCGTCATCGCCGAGGTTGCCTCCCTTTACAGCCTCAAGTCTGTGGGCTAACGCACAGCCTGCATCGGTCAGGCTGTATCTGAAAATTATTTGTGTTCATTTTATTGCTCAAATGTTTTGCTACAGTAAATGTTCAAAGCAACACATCCTGTAAAGGCCCTATACAATATAATTGACAGTTTCTTTTACCTGTAATAGAAGATCATATAGAGCAAAGAGTGAAAGCTCTAATGAATACTTCTCTATGAGCAGCTGAACTCAGTCTGCATTGCTTTTCCTAAGAAATCTACACATTAATCTTCAAACATTATAATAACCTGCTCTTGCTAATAGTAAGAGGTCCTGATTCATTCTCTGAGGGTGTAAAACTCATAAATGCAAGAAGTGTAATTGTTTTCATTAAGAGGGGTGGCTTATTTAGTAATTACAAATCTTCTACCAGGCCCCTATCACAGAAAATTATTGGATCAAATAATTCAGGTGTAACGTCATCAGCTAAACCTAACTACAGCAAACCCTGTCAGCGGAAAAGCATGCTCAACCACTATTGGTGGTTTACTGCCCTATATATGCAACACTATTTTCAAGAACTATCAAGTTTGAAATTTGCATAAATTTATTGTTGCATAAAACATCTACTCACTTTGCAGGGCTGCTCTCCTTGATGACCAGTCCTTTCTTGATCAGGGTACCCATTGAAGACCAGGAGGTGTAGCGGCAACCAGGATCAGGCTGTAGTTTACAAGAAATCTCTGGTAAAAGCTAATACTAATAGCAGCAAAGTTTTCAAACTATTTTTTTCATATATAAACTACATGTACCTCATAAGATAGCCAAATAAAAGATGCATTTCTATGTTAAACGTGAAATTAAACAAACTATGTTTTTGTTGTTTTTGTCACATTTCTTAGCCAGTATATTTCTAAAAACTACATAATAATCTTTTCAAATCCTTAGATATGATTTAGAAACTTACGATTGAGAATGACTTGTCAGCCAGTGGCTGTGCAGCTCTTATCAGTTCTGCTTTTGTCATGAAACCTCGGGAATTGTCGGACTGAAAACAGACCAAACGCTTAGAATTTGTACTGGAAAGAATGGTTATACATATGAAATGAGCCTTCATGTGAGAAAATCAACATTTTGCATATGCGAAAACAAAGCTGCAGATTACTGCACAGTTGACCAGCACCTTTATTTTCGCTACATAGATCCCTCTTTTTCTTAAATCTAAATTTCAAGCTTTTTGATTACTTCTGTGACTGTATACAGGCCAGTTTGTGTCGGAACTGGTCGGAAACTCAGATTGTTGGTTTTCTCATGCAAAGGCTCAAATGACAGTTCAACCTCATTATAATGCCCTTTACTATAGTACAGTTTTCAATATTACATGGCCATTTCATGGCTCCCAAAATGATTATTTTATACATGTCTGTTGTAAATAACCTCATTACAATAAGATTATCTGTTTCCATGTGATATTGGCAGTTTGGAGTTTCACCAATAAACTATTCAGATTAACTGATCATTATCATTTGGGTGAATCCGCTTTCAATTTTTGGGATGTCTGTTGTAATTCCAATTTTTCAAATCATTTTTGAAGAAAATTGTGTAAACATAAAGAATAGACCCAGATGGATGCCACAATCTGCTTGCTTTGATCCCATAATCAGGACACTAAGCTTATATGAGTTAAGATTGGCACAGATTAGCGATATCAGGAGCAAGCATTACACTAACATGTCAGTGAAATGAATACCCCAATAAACCCCACATTTATGTAGTAAAACTGGGGTTTACAGGGGTATTTCTATTTTCCTTCTTTTTGACTGAAAACATAGATTGTCGGTACTCGATAGAACCGCCTCATGGAGTACCCACAATCAATGCTTAAGTTTTGAACAAAAGTATTAAAAATATCACAACTTTTCTACTGAAATTTTCAGTTTTTTCCAACCAAACAAAATCTGTGTATGCTGCATGGACAATTTTTTTACTGAAATTTTCAGTTTTTTCCAACCAGACAAAATCTCTGTATGCTGCATGGACATTTCTAAGTAATACTATCACTGCATAACATAGGCTGTGTTCATTTTTTCTCTCTGTTCTATTATAGTTACCTGCATGTCTCGGTAGAGCGTGAGCAGTATAGCATAAGGACCTGATCTGTAGGTGGGCACATATTCTCTTTCACCACTTTTCCTGACAGACCTCTGACGTTTCTGTTAATACAAGAATATATATCTAAGGTAAAGAAGTACACAAGCTTACACATGGGACGTCAACGTTGGATACAAGTGATGTTTTGGATAAAGTTGCTGATGACATTACTGTACATTTTGATTAAAAAGTTTCAAAATTAACATGTATACCTTGCATTTATTATTGACCCATATTGGAAGAATTGTGAACAGAAGTACAAGAGAAACTTTACTCTAGCTGGCTGTTCTGCTTCATCCCCACTGCTGTCTGACAGTTCATGTGCTCTCTGACCTCTGGGGACATTCTGATTGCCTCCTACCAAATCACCTCTTACTGCAATGTTCTCTTGGCTGTTCTGTCTTTGAAGCTTCACCTTTGGTTTGCTGGTAAGGCTGTTCTCCCTTTGACTGGCACTAGTGTTCATTTTGTTAGACTTACCAAGTCCCTGTCAAAAGAAAGTACTTTCCAATTCTACAAATGTGGCTGTGAGCAAGTTGAATGAAATACAATAACATGTATTCTAAAACTTGTTTACATACTGAATACATGTATATTCGCGTCACCATTTGCGTCAATAGGAAAGAAGTGTTTTAAAAAAATGTATGCATTGTTTTCAATTCCAATCTTACAATAAAACAAAATATGGTCTTATTTTATCACAGAATTACAAATACATGCGTGCCATGAATTACAAACAAAAATAAGCACATTACAATCAAATCATAATGGTTTCAGAAGTTGTAACTTGGGCCAAATTCCAACAATGACAGTAAAACGAAAACACATAGAACTTACATTTGTATGTTTGGCATCAGTCACAGTGTTGGTGAGCGCGACTGGTGCTGTGGTTCCATATGTGGCAACATGTTGAGCCAACTTGTCATCTAGCATCTTACAAATCTTGTCTCCTGGAAGGCAAGTTACAATCATTACAAAAAGACGCCCATGTGATTTACAGATTTTTCCTCAGCTGTAAAAATTAAAAATTTTCAGTTGATTTGTTTTTCTTATTTTTGCTCAAAACATAGATTCTGGGTACAAATTAGAACTGCCTCGTTGAGGTGGTTCTAACAAGTACCCGTAATCTATGTTTTTGAGCAAAAACAAGAAAAATATACACACCCATGTAACCCCATTTTCACTATATAAATATGGGGTTAAGAGGATATATATTTGACATCAGTCACAGTATTGGTGTGCGACAGGTGCTGTGGTTCATAGGCAGCAACATGCTGAGCCAACGTATCATCTAGCATCTTACAAATCTTGTCTCCTGAAACAAGTTACAATCATTACGAAAACATGCCTATATAATTTACAAATTTTTCCTAAGCTTTAAAAAATTGAAAATTTTCAGTTGAAAAATTTTGCTTTTATTCTTATTTTTGCTCAAAACATAGATTGTGGGTACAAGTTAAAACCGCCTCGTCGAGACGGTTCTAACAAGTACCCACAATCTATGTTTTTTGAGCAAAAATAAGAAAAATAGACACACCCCTGTCAACCCCATTTTCACTGTATAAATGTGGAGTTATATATTTCACATCAGTCACAGTATTAGTGAGTGTGACTGGTGCACAGTGGTGCCATATGCAGCAACATGTTGGGCCAACTTGCCATCTAGCATCTTACAAATCTTGTCTCCTGGAAGACAAGTTACAATCACTGACATCAGTCACAGTGTTAGTGAGCGCGACTGGCGCTGTGGTTCCATACGTGGCAACATGTTGGGCCAACTTATCATCAAGCATCTTACAAATCTTGTCTCCTGAAAGGCAAGTTACAATCATCAACATCAGTCACAGTGTTGGTGAGTGTGACAGGTGCTGTGGTTCCATACGTGGCAACATGTTGGGCCAACTTGTCATCTAGCATCTTACAAATCTTGTCTCCTGGAAGACAAGTTACAATCAGTTTCATTTCCTACATTACCATGAAAAAATATCTTCCCCTTCACTTAATTCAAGTCACATTTTTGCTACATATTCCAAACATTAATTTGTTAGTT
Organism: Rugalucina vietnamica; assembly: GCA_964017185.1. Taxonomy (NCBI): domain Eukaryota; kingdom Metazoa; phylum Mollusca; class Bivalvia; order Lucinida; family Lucinidae; genus Rugalucina; species Rugalucina vietnamica. The sequence continues at coordinate 42,963,871 of OZ024872.1, forward strand.
TTTGTTGTTGAATGTCCCAGTGAAGAGTTATGGCCTCTGGAAAACCTCAATGGCTATGAGCCGCATCATGAGGAAACCAGCTTTCTGCATATGCGAAGCGGTATCTGCACAGCTGATCAGCACTGCTGTTTTCGCTACACAGATGGTAGAATTTCTCTTCTACTTATATCCAAATTTCAAGCATCTACCATTCTTCTGTAACTGTACATGCCAGTTTGTGTCAGACCTGATCGGAAACCCGAAGCCCGGTGTTATCCAGTCGCAGCTCAAACTGTGTATAAGATCTGGTTGGGACCCCCACAAAAATATGTATGTCCTTCAAACATGGTCAATGATTTATGTGTACAACACTCACCAAAATTCTCCAGTATCTTGCAGTCTTTCCCTGAGCTGAGAGACAGTGGAAATTTCTTCAAAGTTGCCAAAGCCTTGAAAAACATATCAGCACATACTGAATTAGAAAACTATTGTTCACCACTTAATTTGGACAACCTAACTGTAAACTTTTCAATCTGCACAGTGCACATACAGTCTGCATATGCTGTACAATCAATGGAAGTTTGTTGACATTTAGTATTAAATTGGGACATCTTTCTTTCATGTCAGATTTCTCTAGAAATACACTTACAAGAATGTCTAGAACTACCCTACAATGTTTGATGACAGCAGAGTTTGCCTTGTTCAGAAATCCAAAACCAATGAAGGAACTGAAAATATTGCTATAAATGCAGTGACCAATTTTCAGACAGAAAATTTGTGAATAATATATCAAATTCAAAAGCACAATACATGTATCTCCAATTTAAAGAGCAATGACCTTCACATAATAGTGAAATCCCTTGGTGCAGACTTGCATAAAAACGTTAGTCATGTTTTGCGATTTCTGGACAAAATCTTTATCCTTCATGTTCCGTAGAGTAGTTTTATAATACATCTACAAAACATTTCAACCAGAAATGGCAAAAAATGACAGATAATATACCCTTTACGCGAGTCTGTGTTGAGAGACTTTCGCTAATGTGGGGCGAGGCCTTTAAAAAAAGGATTACTGAATTATACCACTACCTTTCCGTACGTGTACTGGCTTTTCCATCCTTTTTCAGCTGCTTCCTCTTTCCATTCTGTCAGCCACTCCACAAACAATGGGTTAGCTATCACTTCTTTCTTCTTCTTTCTTTTCCCATACAATGGATGGTCTTCCATGACCCTATATCAAATCCCTAAGAAAGTAAGGTCAGTACATCATGACTATACAGTCAAAGTTTGATAATTCGAAATTCAAGTGATCACATAAAACTTTTCGAAAGATCGATAGTTTGAACTTTAAAGAATCACAAAAAAAAAACAAACAAGAGGACCAATGGTCCTGTAAACGCTCACCTGAGATCTGCTGCATATACCAATAAACATGTTTGAATATTATGGTATTTAACCCCAGTGCAGAGGCAGATGACGCCCTTGGGCCATTTTTCTTCTTTTTTTTTTTTTTTTTTTTTTTTCAGAATAATCAACATGATCAATATTCTGTCCATTTGCCAATTTCCTGCTGGCTTTTCCCTTCAAATGACATTTTAACAGTTTTCCACATTTAAATGCATGGTCGACCCATGTTGACCTTGCCATAAACTGAGTCAAGGTCATCACAGGGTCATGATTTATATATACATGTACATTGTAGTACTTAAGCCATAGATGCTTCACACTTTGCAATCGGTCCACCGGTTCCAGAGAAGAAGATTTTTGAAGGGTTTATACTATATACGGGCATGGCGGCCATCTTGGTCATGTGACCTTGATTATTTATATATACATTGATTCCCCCATTCTATAGATGCTTCACATGAAATTTGGCTTTGATTGGCCATGCGGTTTCAGAGGAGATGATGTTTGAATATTATGGTAATATACATGTATAATGCTCCGGGGTTGGGGCAAATGAGCCCCTGGGGTCCAATTTTTTTCAGATTCATTAATATTCAGTCCTACTGCCCATTTCCTGCAAGACTTTCACTTTAAATGACATTTTAAAAGTTTTCCCCATTCAAATGCATTGGAGACCTATGTTGACCTTATTAACCACTACCCTTTGTTGTCTGAAACAAAGGAAAGCATTTATCCAATTCAGTGTTGTTCCACCTATTCCATAGCTAAACAATTTGCTATTAAGGAGTTCATGGGGAGGAGTATCGAAAGCCTTTTCAAAATCGAGTATAAAAGTGTCGACCTGGCCTTTAAGGCCTTTTTTGTCTAAGATTTTGACCCAGTCATTTATCACTGTAGTCAACTGAGTTTCACAGCTATGCCGTTTCCTAAATGTGTGTTGCCTGTCCGACAAGAGTTCATGTTCATCAAGATGGGCCATAATATTTGAGCATACAATATATGTTCAAGAAGCCTACAAAGAATGCATGTCAAAGAAACGGCGGTAATTGCGGGCAAGTGACCTATCACCCTTCTTACACAGGGGGCAAGTATTAGCAAGAGACCATTCTTTAGGAATTTCACCTGTATCAATTGACTGCTGGAAGAGATGGGCGAATACCGGCCCTAATTCCATAGCCAGTTCCTTTAGGACTCTGGGATGAAGCTCAACAGGCCCTAAGGCTTTAGACGAGTTTAGATCTTTGAGAAGTTTGGTCACTCCTTCCTTTGTGACCACAATATCATGCATGTATGGGGCAGATCTATCCATAAGAGGGACCTGTTTGTATTCACTTTTAGTGAAAACATCCGAGAACTGACCATTTATAAATTCTTCCGCCTTCTCTGACACTGTACCCCTACGTCAGTCAGCTCCACATCTATGGCTTCTGAAGTATTTAAGGGTATCTGTTCTGCTCCTTGCAAGTAGTTTTGATGTCCTGGTTCTGCACTATTTCTAATTCTGCTAAAATTCAATATTTAGCCACCCACCCCACATCCGAGATGATCAGAAAAAGATCGACTCAATATCTTAAGATATATAGTAGGCCGACCCAAGCAGTCAGTCAGTCTGCTTATGAAATTTAAATTACTGACATTGTTCATGAGACATCAAATTAAATTTAGTGTCTCTAGCTGACAAACTCTACCTGTCAAAAATGGCGCCAAATTTCAACAATCTATTGGCATGGTCAGCGTTAAGTTAAACGAGTTACCGTTTCGAATAAGTGAGTCGTTTCTACCTATCTTCATATACTGCCATACGCCCTCACGGACATTCTAGGGAGGTGCGCTGTCGAAAAGTAAAAAGTCAATGATTTTCTAGTCAATTAGCTTCACTGATAGACGATTTGGCAAAGTCTAAGACATGCAAGGTCAGGTTGATACATTTATTCTGGATTTTGCAAAAAAAAAAAAAAAAAAAAAAAAAAAAAAAGTTTGACACTCTGTGAATCAGAATCTGAATAGCTTATTTCTCAGCTCCTATTTGAGCCAGCTTCTTAAAATTTTGTATACATCTAGACAGTGCCAAAGTGTATTATGTAAGAGCAAATCAGATGGCCAGTATTTATTTTTCCATTCTGTTTTTTTTTTTCCATCTGTCACACCCGTATATAATGAATATGGAAAAAATTTCCATGGAGATCCTTGGTTTAGGAAGGTGAAATTTAGTACAAACATTGGGAATGATAAGTTATATTGTGTAAGAAATAATCAGCCATCTCCTGCATATCAGTCCCTTTATTTGTCCATTTTTCTTTCTCTCTGATTGACACTTCTGTCAGAGATTTCTCAGCTCCTATTTGTCGTATTTGAGACAGCTTCTTCACTAGACAGTGCCCAAGTGTATTATGTAAGAGCAAATCAGATGGCCAGTATTTGTTTTTGGATTTTTTTCCATTTTTGTAGTTGTTGTTTTTCATCTGTCACTCCTGTACAACGAATGGAAATTTCTGTAAAAAATTCTAAGGAACTGCTTGAATTAGGAAGGTGCAATTAAGTACAAACATAAGGAATGATAAGTTGTACTGTGTAAGAAATAATCAGCAATCTCCTGCTTATCAGTCCCTTTGTCCATTTTTCTTTCTCTCTGATTGAAATTTCTGTCACATATTTCTCAGCTCCTATTTATGCCAGTATCGTCAAATTTTGTATACATCTAGACAGTGTCCAAGTGTATTGTGTAAGAGAAAATCAGATGACAGATAGCCAGTATTTGTTTTTCCATTCTTTTTCTACTTTGTAGTTTTTCCATATGTCACTCCCGTATAATGAATATGGAAATTTCTGTCAAAAATTTCTCAGGAGATCATTGACTTAGCAGGTAAAATCTAGTACAAACATTGGGAAAGATAAGTTGTATTGTGTAAGAAATAATCAGCCATCTCCTGTTTATAAGTCCCTTTATTTGTCCATTTTTCATTCTCTCTGATGGACACTTCTCAAATTTTGTATACACTAGACTGTGTGTTATTATTATGTGTAAGAAAAAATCAGATGGCCAATATTTGTTTTTCCATTTTTTCCACTTTGTAGTTTTTCCTGTATAATGAATATGGAAATTTCTGTCAAAACATTCTCAGAAACTTCCCGACTTAGGAAGGTGAAATTTAGTACAAACATTAGTAATGATAAGTTGTATTGTGTAAGAAATAATCAGCCATCTCCGGCTTATCAGTCCCTTTATTTGTCCATTTTTTTTCTCTCTGATTGACATTTCTGTCACAGATTTTTCAGCTCCTATTTGAGCCAGCTTCTTCAAATTTTGTATACACCTAGGCTGTGTCTAAGTGTATTGCGTAAGTATTTGTTTTCCATTTTTTTTCTAAAGTATAGTTTTTCCATCTGTCACTCAATCCAAATCCTTTCACGGTAAATATAATTATTCATTAATATAATTCACCTCCAAAAGTTTTTTTTTGTTGGATGTAACATCAAGTGAGCTATGCCATGAGAAAACGTTTCTTTGGGATCTCCAATGAGGTTCGAGATAGATGTGGCTATATAGCACAAAATGGTTAGACACTTGCAGTTTCTAAAGAATGTTGAGGGATTGTTCTATCTGCATAGGGCAAACTAAACCTTTGATCAGCAGTTCATTTACTGTGCAGGTGGTAAATTTGCATCTGATCTAAGTCTTTGTTTTCACATATGCAACGATCAGGTTTTCCTATAATACAGCTCAGGTCCTATAATTTTCTTAAATTTGAAACAAATCTACACCAGAAGATACCTTGATGTTCTTATAATCTTTGTAGAAGCGTGCAGTACACTCGGGTATTCATTAGATGACTAGGTGTATACCTTTTTCTGTAATCTGCTGTCTGTCTCCAAGTGCTGATGGCTACCGCCGGGCGTATGTGTGCTTTGCTCGCTTTTGCTATATTTCTGGTTGCATGCACACCTATGCCCTCTCGCTTATTTATGCTTTCCCCACTGCTTTGTTTTGTCACTTCGTCTTTCATTTGCATATTTTGTTTCTGTCTGTAGGCTCACATGTTACTTATGTAAGGCTTGAGTTAAATGAAGTTGAGTTGAGTTGAGTCGAGTTGTAGACTTATTTAAACAAAGTCAAAATATACATATATAGAGGATATTCAAGTTTTTGGAGTGAATATGAGTTTTATTTCATTGAGTGAAGTGAAATTTTTTTATATTTCATGAGTGCCGAAGGCACGAATGAAATATATAATTTTTCACTTCACGAGATGAAATAAAACTCATATTCACGACAAAAACTTGAATTTTCTTTTTATTATATTGCATGTAGTCATTGTAACGTTGCGCGCTAAAGCATATGACGTCAAAATCTTAAATGACGTCATTACGTCACGTCATTACGTCGCTATTGTGTGTGAACGTTCATTGCGTCAACAATAGCATAGATTATAAAATTTAGTTATGTATAAATTAGAAATGAAACGGTGGAATCGTAATTTGCGTATTCCCAAATCTTATATTTTCATATGTGAAAATATAACTTTTTTATATTTTCACATGTGAAAATATAACTTTTTCAAATATTGGTTATATTTAATACATAGTTCTCTATATTTCATCACTTTCCATATAATAAAAAGTAATAACTGTATCACTGAAAAGCTCGTACTCGATACAATAAACAGTAATTTCATATTACTGGTGGTTCCAAGGCGATACTTCTGTTGTGGTTCTTATTGTTTTATGTCTTGGTGTTGATTTTTGTGCTGTTTGCACATTATGGGCGTTTTCGTGTTCTTGGTTAGGTTTTGGTAATTGAGTGGCCACCTATTGGGAAATAGCTGCTCACTCGGCTTACGATATGTTTTCTTAGTATAAGTACCTAATTGTCAGTTTAGTTTTCCCCGCCTCGGTTTTGTAGTGGGATTCTCTAATTGCGCCATTTCCTGATCATTGCCTTCTAGTACCTTTTTACTGTGTCTGAGATGTAAGGTAAGACAAAAATCTACGACCGTGCTTTTTCTTTTGTTTTATGAATACGTCTTCTCGAATAACAAAAGATTTACATGGTAACGATTCATCGGGTGATGAATAAAATACGAAGGCAGCCGATATAAACTCTTCTATACATAAATGAAAAGTATTTTCTTCATTTCAAGCTAAGTTCACTCAGCAAGAAAAAAAAACAATGTTAAAACTTTCCACAATATTCTCTGGCGAGTCACAAATGTTTGATCGAGGACGTAAAGTTTACTCCCTTCGAAAAGCTCGACAAACATAATCTTTTACCCTGATGTCACAAACTGGAAGGTAATTTCGGGGATTGATGTCAGGAAATACGCCGTCAGAACCAACACAGACGTCGTACGACTGAAAAATCGTAGCGACATAGAGGAACATCAGAGAAAGAGCCATCTCTTCTCCCATACACTTTCTACGACCAGCAGAAAACGGCATGAGGTTGTAGTAAATATCATCATCTGGTTGAAGAAGTCTACCCTCTTCATCCAAAAACCTCTCGGGGTTGAAGACCCAGGGATCACTCCAAACAGATGGATCATGGTGAATGAACCACTGATTTGCAAAGAACACAGCTCCTTTAGCGATGTAAAAGCCTTCGAAGGTTACGTCGCTCTTTGCTACATGGGGACCGCCCAAAGGCCCTCCTCCTGATGTGTATCGCAAACCCTCTAATATCGTCGCCATGGTGTACGGCATCCTATCCTTGTCGGACAGACTAGGTAGGTTTTCCGTGCCTATAATGGTGTCGATTTCTTCTTGGACTCGCTTCGCAATATGCTTGTGAACCAGCAACAACGCCACTATATTGGTTAAGTTTGCAGTTGTGCTCACCACTCCTCCAGTTATAATGTCCAAAACTATTCCTTTAATTTGTTCGTCATCTAATGGATTTTCAAATTTGTCCCTGTTATGTTCAGTTTGTAATTGTATGAGCGCATTTATAAATCCTGGTTCGAGTTTTCCCTCGCTGCTTGTAGTCGGAAGTCGCTTGAAGCGAAAATAACAACGCTCTAAAATGTAGTCCCTCGCGCTGACAGCACTCTGAAACAACCGACCAAAATACCCAGGCAAATGTCGCACGAACGGCACTACGTCGTAAATAATCATTGTAGTACCAGGATTTAACACGATGTCCACAACGTTGGTGAATTGCCATATCTGATCAACGTCGTTTGCTTCAGGTGGTGTCCCAGTCATGAATCTTATCATACTATTAGCTACAGACTTGTTCAAAAGGCTATAAACATCGACGTCGTTGCCTTTGGTTTTCTCAATATCTTCAACCAACCGTGCCATTTCACCTTTTGTGACGTCTTTATAATGTTCTGTGCTGTTTCCATACAACCTGAAAGCACTGTGCCATAGTTTTCGCTTAATTGTCATTTTTATGTCCCAGTTGGCGAGGGCAATGCCACAGTTGCCCAGCACATACTTCCCGAAAAATGTCGCCGGTCGATCATTTATAACATCACCATATTCCATACTTCCAAAAGCTTTTCGAACAAGAGATGCATCGTTGAGTATCACCAAAGTCTGTCCCATTAAATTGATTTGAAAGATTTTCCCATAGTCCTTGACAAAGTCATACAAACTTAAGTGTAAACGGTGAATGTCAACCTGGAAACTGTTCCCAAACACTGGCACTGGTTTTGGACCAGGCAAAGTTTTCTCTTTGTTTTGGGATGATCTGCTCTGCAACTGCTTTCGAAAATACATGTAGATTAAGATGAATAATAATCCCCCAAACAGAAAAGTAAAACATAAATCCGCCATCGTCACACGTTTAATTTGCTATATAACTTTGCAGTCATTGTGACCCAACGGATAATATTTCTCTCCTATTGTATAACCTGGGTAGGTATGGAGCGTATGAAACGCATGCGTGCGTATTATGAAGACAAAGCCAAAACAAAAAGCCTTTGGCATAAAAGTGACAATTGTACTCGGTGCTAGGCTGAAATAGACGATTCCCCCACGCTTACTACAGGCGTTATCAGTTTTTCCGCTTGCAGAGATACGTTTCTATTGAATTCTACTCTGACGATTGAAAAGGCATGTTATATCTTGCATTGCCTTTCTTCTATGTTTAAGGGCACATCGGGTATGCATATTCAGTTTCTTCGTTTGATATGATGTCACAGTGCGTATACGTGCAAAACGGAATGTTCAGGAAATGGGGATATCAGAAAGAAATACTGTATATGCAAAAAGGTAAAAGTAAGCAATCATCAGGAAATGACGCTATCAGAAAGAAATTCCCACCTTTTTCCAAGAACCGAGGTGGGGGAAAGTTTAATTAACAATCAGGCACATTAAAAAAGAGAATACACTCCCGCCCGCGTAATTGTACTCCATTTACGCGTATTACGCGCGTATTACGCGAGTATTACGTGCGTAAGGCCAATTACGCGCAATTAGGCGTATCATGCGCGCATTAATGCGTGACATATCTCATTAATATTCATAAGCAGAGATAAATGCGTCGATGCGCGTAAGGTTGAGTCATTACGCGTATGAAGTATCGGCCAATCAGACTGGCAATACGTTTACGCGTATTTACGCGTATCATACGCGTAATGACAAGGAGTATAAAATCTAAAGTACCTAGGTTGATTTTATCAATTCCATCGAAAATAAAGAATGTGCAAGTTTTATGGGTTTTATTGATAAATCGGAAATTCGTTGTACCCAAGATGGCGAAAAAATCAACATGAATATCGAAGTGAGGAACATTATTTTAGACTTGAAGAGTCTCGGGAAGACAACTGGACATATAAGTAAGACACTTAGTAAGAGCGGGGCGATCTAGGACATGTTATTTCGTAATCATGAAGTGATTGAGACCGTTAATACTGCAGGTCTTTGTTTGAAAAAGATTAGATATTGTTTCGGTCTGAAGCAAAATCCGAAAAATTCGTTTAACCATACAGGCTCAATCATTACGCGTATATTACGCTTATTTTTACGTGAAACGTTTTAACTCTCGATTGGTTAGAACAATACCTATACATACGCGTATATACTCCAAATACGCGTAATGACTTGCTTGACTATTTCACCGCTCATTGGTTAAAGTCACAACGCGTAATGTACGCGCATTACGCGTATCATACGCGTAAGAATAATTGAATTTTGACTGGCTATTGACACATACGCGTATGAAATAGGTGCGTATTACGTGAGTATTACTCGCGTATGTTACGCGCATTCAACGAGTACAATTACGCGGGCGGGAGTGTATATCGTCAGCCAAATGAGTGGCTATCTCCAAACAGTCCACTCAATTACCGGAACTTAACTTAATTTATGAAAACGTACATAATTCATGTTCAGTAAAACATGAAATAATTAGAACCATAACAGAAGCAGCGCATTTGAACGATCAGAAATGTAAAATTATAAAGTTTGTTTTGTGATAATGCACGGTGCATAACCATATCGGACTCTATCTTACAGTAAAATCTCAATCTGTGTATTTCGGACCATACCTGTGTCAGTTTTATATTCTATCTGTCCAAAATGGAAACACAGGTAAGACAGTGTGTTTGAAAAACGTGCCTGCAACTGTAAACAACATATTTTCGTGAATGGTATACAGTGCATGGAACAATATATGTAGGTATTGTGCCCGGTTGTTATTTACTTTCTTGTCTACAGACTCCAATGTATGTCCGTGATGTAACTTCAGTGAGAATAATGGCAACTTTGAACGACGCCGACCAGTTGCAAACAAAAGGGAAAGAAAACAGAATGACTTTAAATAGCATGATCATTTTATATGATATTAAAATTCTGAATGGCCATTCTATGTAAATCTGTTTCCTTTTGGAAGAGAGATACATTTATTTTCCTCATACATGGGCACAGCATGCTATCTGCGCATGACATCAGACTCTACTTGCGCTTTATTGAGCCTTAGACAGTGGACGCTATCTGCGTCAAGCATCAGTCTGGCTATATCGTAATGGTCAAACTCACAGGTATAGTCCGTCACTCACAAATATATTCCGGTGCCGTGAGGACAGTTTCTGTCCATTGTCAGAAAATGGCGGATTTTCGAAGACACATATACTGTCCGGGGCATTTAAAAATAAGGGGTAGGGCAGTTTGGGCATGTGATATCACGTAAATAATTAAATAATGCACCGAGACGCATGTGTAAATGATAAAAAATATAATTTTCCTTCTACAAGAGAAATCCACAGTCTACGAACCAAAACCTTGAGTTCGTCGAAGTCGTAGCTTTCCTTCTCTGTCGGACTGTATTTAGCACTGAACATAGCTGACTGACTACTATCAACATAAATGGCGAGATAAACATGATACGTGTCCCGTGGCGAAGCAGGAACTCCAGTACTTACACTTTTTCCCATGAGTTTTGGCCTGATTTACCGGCACGTCCATTGTGCACCACTGGTAGAGTCCGTTACACGCACGGGTAGAGTCAAGTAACGCAGATTTTCACCGATAGAGTCCGATATGGTTATGCACCGTGTAATATCACCTTTATATTAAAATACACTTAATTGGTACATTTTATTTGCGCAGTTCTAATGCATGTTGCATATTTGGCTGAAGATGTTCATTTAGTTATAACGAACTAATGTATCTTATTTTACCAGTACCTATTTGTTGCTTTTTCATTTACCGTTGGTCTTTGGGGCTTTTTGTCGAGTTACGGCTCTTCCAAGTAAATACATATTTATAACACACACGTCATATATACAATCATCAAGGAAATAAGATTTTGTAAAACCGTCGTTTTACACACTTTGTATGGAAAACGAAACTGAACGCTAAGTCGATATATAAGTATATGTAAGTGAAATTATACTTTTATCGCGAAAAAAAAAACAGCATGAACGTACAACATATAGCACAAATATTTAATGGCAATGTCCCGTATTTCAAAAAAGGCAGTATAAATTGTAAATATAAGTTTTGATCTTATCAAACCCCTGCATTTTCAAAATAGTTAGTTATATGAGCCGCCTCGTTTAAAAACCAACAATCTGCATATGCGAAACCAAAGGCGCAGATCAGCTTCGCAGTAACTCTACTTTCTAAATCCAAAATTTGCAGCCTCTAGCCAATTTCTATGGCTGAACAACTTGGTTTGTGTCGGACCTGGTCCGAACCACATTGTTGGTGATCCCAAGAGGCGGCTCATATGTTAGATGTACTGGTAATGTTAATCCTGATTTATTTTGCAGCCTAAGAATGGATGACTCGACAGAGCGAGAATCCTGTGTTTCAATGCATCTTTTAGCAGAGAGGATGAAAGAACGATATAGCAGAGTTAGAGATCGTGCGCATATAATAGAATTCTGCGTAAACATTCTATGTGGAATAAATGGCATTATCACAGGCAGTCGGGCAGAAGGACCCCATAACCATGATTCGGATACTGACTTAGTGAAATTTTCAAAAGATCTTGTCGCTGTACACGAAACAGACGAAAGTTGTCCAGAACATCGTGTAAATTTACAAATGGTGACAGAAGGTGCAAGCCCCGGACATGTTAAGCTGAAGGTTACTCCAGAAACTCAAATTCATGAAAATTTAGAATTACTTCAACCAATGGAATGCCTGGCTTCCCTTTGTAATTGCGACAGTATGTTTATATCAACGGAAAAGGTGAGGACAAACTGGAGCAAATTTGCTCCAGACTGTGGAGCCATGCTTGGAAATGCTACACAAAATTTAATACAGGGTCCAAGTGTTCAACTTACGTGGACAGAAAGCAATCAACAGTTTTTTATGGATACAATATATGCGATTCCATGTTCTGGTTGGCCAGAAGCAGCACTCGCGTGGTACAACCGGGAGCGAAAATATATGTGGCCGGATAGTCAATTACTCGAGAGGATAAAAGCCAGAGGAACTTTTCTTGTTCCATTTGGACGGTTGCCCTCCGGCGAAATAAGTCTTGAAGACTGGCGAATATCTTTTTCTCATGCCGAAAGAGAACTATTGTAGTCCTTGGATTCATCGCGTATGTTATGTTTTGACTTCTTGAAACGGTTAAGTATGATCCTAAAGCAACGTTTTCCAACTTGTTTTCAATCGTACTATCTGAAAACAAGCTTTTTATGGGCTTTGGAAAACACACCACCAGACAAATGGCACCCGGACAACACAGTTGAACGTGCAATAGATTGTGTTACTTGGCTTTCGGAAAATCTAAGAAAAGAAAACATTCCAAATTATTTCATACCAAGTAATAATATCTTCAGGAAAGTTGCAAAATGTGACAATGAAAATCTTGCAACCTTTTTAACAGACATCACTGATGTTGAACATGAGGTGTGGCAAACATTCATAAAGAAAGCCGAAAAAGGCTACCGTGACGATTTACTTTTCCGGTACCATGTTTATATGAATGCTTTCACCGTGGCTCGGCAGCTAACCTTAGTCTCATTATCCATATTGGAGAGTCTCGAACTATGCATGTCACGTCTTCAAACGAATATAGACGCTCTTAAGCAGATGGAAAATAGTAGTCTTGTCTACTTGAAACCTCTTATCAGTGTACTGAAACAGCATTTTGGATCACTTTACATAGGCTCAGGAATTCAGAAATATCCAACCGTTGATGTGACATCAGACAGTGATATGTGGAAATATTTAGAAGATGGTTGTCATGTTGACAAATATTCAGGCAAGCTAAAGCTGGCGACGATTCTCGAGCGACAATCCAGGTATGAAGAAGCTTTGGCAATCATAGAAGAACTTTTAAGCCATCATGGACCCCATGTGGTTTACATGTCCTCTTTTACGGTAGAGCGAGATGAGACTTTTACTGATTATCCTAAAGCTGAGATGTCTTACGAAGAGTTTATGGCAGAATATTTAGCCCTTGATGTAGTGTTTCTGCCATCGGAACTGGGTATCACTCCGACATGCCTGCAACAGTTCCTGTCTACAAGAAAGGCTGTCTTGGTCCATCCAATCACTTATGCACTTTTTCTGCAATTTACGATTTTATATCGTCTTGAGAGATATGACAACCTGCAACGTGTATTTGCAGCTCTATCACAACAAGTTCATAGACGTACTTCATGGCTTTCCAAAATTGAAGATAAGTTGTTAGAACATTGTGAGACATTATTTGAACAGTTAGGAAAATGAAGGATGATCCATGTATTTAGGGACCTGTAAAATGACAATGCTATGGACGAATATTTTAGCGTATTGAGACTATTGGGGTAACGAACTGACGCGTTTTAACGACTGCACAACTTTCTTTGGAACATACATGAACACAGTTAAGGAATATTGTTCATTTCTACATGCTAGTATCAAAACGACGATGTTTTGCGTTGTTTATGTGATTTACGTAAAGTAAAAAGGTAAGCACTCCCGCCCGCGTAATTGTACTCATTGAATGCACGTAACATACGCGAGTAATACTCGCGTAATACGCACCTATTTTATACGCGTATGTGTCAATAGCCAGTCAAAATTCAATTTTTCTTACGCGTATGATACGCTTAATGCCAAACATTACGCGTAATGACTTTAACCAATGAGCGGTGAATTAGAACAGCAAGTCATTACGCGTATATGAAGTATATATGCTTATGTATACGTATTGTTCTAACCAATCGAGATTAAAACAGTCTTGCGTAAAAAAATACGCGTAATATTCGCGTAATGAATGAGCCAACAATCGTGAAATTTTATGGTTAAACCAAATTCCGGACTTTGCTTTAGACCAAAACAATATCTTATCTTTTACAAACTAAGACCTCGAACACTTCTTGAGTACGAAATAACATCCGTGAGAAATATTTTTAAAGCTTCATCCCCAGATCGGTAGCTGAACGAACACCAAGTTTCTGTTATATTTGCTTGTGGTTTTTATTTTGAAGAAGAAAACATTCGAGTTCTGTTAAATAATAATTGAATACCAATAAATAAGAAAGAGACGTGGGAGGAAAACAAGCGAAAATCTAACATGCCGTATACCGTACGGTGGTGCCTCTAAAAATGGAGGGGAAACTAAACGACAATGAAAAAAATTGAACAGAACTGAACATGGTTACCTACAGGTGAAAGTCACTTAGTCACGCATGAATTTTCACTCCAGTTGAAGGCTGAATGTTGACATGATGACGATTATTGGGTAAGTTTAAAGGATTTTTGAACTCTGTAAACTTTAAACCCCATGTAAACATAAAACAATTTGACAATAACTAGAATAAAGTCACGCCATTTTCACGATCACGATATATCAATAAAATCCATAAAACTTGCACATTCTTTATTTTCGATTGAATAATAAAATCAACCATTAGGTACTTAAGCTTTTATACTCCTTGTCATTACGCGTATGATACGTGTAAATACGCGTAAACGTATTGCCAGTCTGATTGGGCGATACTTCATACGCGTAATGACTGAACCTTACGCGCATCGATGCATTTATCTCTGCTTATGAATATTAATGAGATATGTTACGCGTAAATATGCGCATGTTACGCGTAAATGCGCGTAATTGGCCTTACGCACGTAATACTCACGTAATACTCGCGTAATACGCGTAAATGGAGTACAATTACGCGGGCGGGAGTGTAAGCCACTATTATCGTCAATCGGGATAATGATAAGTTCAATACAACCAAGACGACACTGAAGTGTAATGAATTGCATACCAATAGCATGTATGTTTATGCACATTACGGTAAGAAAGTATAGACTCTGCACATGACATATGACACGCCACGGAATGAGTAATACGATTCAAATAATAAAAGAGAACAAATATGTTGATTATTTTAATTCTGATTAAATTAGAAAACTGAAGAAAAAGAATCAAGAGTAGAAAATCTTTTGATTATCTGCATTTTTGGATCATTGTCTTATTTTTCATTATTATGATAATGCACAATGGGGTATACGGATGAATGGATTCAACAATATCGCCTTCACTTCTAGCAACCACACAGCTGTGTGTGACAGTTTAAAGGGAAACAACATTGATATCTAACAGGGCCAAGAATTACAATCCACACTTAAAGTTAAGGAAGACCTTTGTTGAGGTGGCAAATTTTGATCCCATATTTTACCATTAAAATAAATTACTGCTTTTACGAAAATATACAGATGCGTAAACTAAAAAAAAGTAAAAGAATGCATTGATTAGGAAATGGCACAATCAGAAGAAATTCCCACTCCAAAAACCGAGGTGGGAAAAGAAAAAAAAATAACACAAAGGTCATTATACTGAGAAAACATATCGTAAGCCGAGTGAGCAGCTATTTCCCAATAGGCGGCCACTCGGTTACACAAACTTAACTAAAATATGAAAACGTACATAAGGTGCAAACAGCACAAAAATTCAACGCGAAAACATAAAACAGTTAGAACCACTACAGAAGTATCGCCTTGGAACGAAGAATAATAAGAATTACTGGCGGCCTTTAACTAGTTTTAGTTACATGCGCCTAGCCTCATCCTCGGTTTCTGCAGTGGTTCACAACATAAAGTTAGTTGTTCGGTCCTCATGGTGAATCTCTAACTCAGCTCTAGTAGTCAATGAATCATCGTGGAAAAACAAATAAGTCCCGATAACAAACAAGATGAATCAAAAACGGGGACACACAGATACAATAAGCTGTAAATGCTATTTACATGATAAAACTGATAAGTTTAAAGTTAGTATGTTTAAGAAGCATATTTCTGGATGATGAAATTCGTCACATTAACTAAGGTGTTCCTTAACTTTAAGTGGGGATTATAATTCCAGACAAGTGAATTGTACAATAGAACTAATATCAGAAGCATATCATACGAACAAATGAGTGATACCGACTGTGATGAAAATACAAAGTTGAAGCAAAATGATAATTGGATATCAAGAATATTTACTATGGCGGATTATTATATAGAGGATATTTACTTTTTTGAGGTGAATACCAAATATATTTCATCGAGTGAGTTGAAAACAACACAATTTTCACGAGTGCATAGCACGAGTGAAAATTTAGATGTTTTCAAGTCACGAGATGAAATATATCTGGTATTTACCGATAAAAAGTAAATTTTCTTTTTATTTTATACAATACACGGGCATTTTCCTATTCACAAAGCAGGCGGTGAAAATGCAAAAACCAAACATTTTTGAAAACACAAATATTTTTGGTACCACATTGTTCCTAACGTTCTAACTAAGAAAATGAATACCCACACTTTATGTTTTCGTTCGTAAATAACGGAGTTATAGGCATTTGAATTTCTGAAGTGAGGCACATTTAATGACGTCAAGTGAATAGTAACGTCAGAAGTAATCCAAACTCTACAGTGAAAATATCGGCTGATATCAATCACTGGTGAAAATATCAATATCAATTCTGCAGTGAAAATATCACTTTTATCCATTTTTGATATACATTAATTTCACTGCTACGTATAAAATAAACAGCTATATTTCTATTTAAAGCGGTACTACAAGATGATGTATTCTCACCCATCAGTATACAGTTATTTCATGCTTCAGCAGGCAATAGTGCAAAATATTTCCCCCTCGGTGCAGGTACCGACTTGATAGGCAATAGCAGTCAAGTCGGTACCTGCACCGAGGGGAAAATGTTTTGCACTATTGCCTGTTTAAGCTTGTAATATCTGTTTTATTACCTAATTACATTTCAATCATGTGAGTTATCATGTGACCAGGCAATAGACAGTTGGCCAGGCAATAGAATGTTCTATTGCCTGCCGGTACTATTGCATGTTCTTACCTTGTAACATTGCAGTCATGTGACGTATAATGTGATCGGGCAATAGACTGATCACTGGCCAGGCAATATAATTTTCTATTGCATGGTACTATTTCATGGAATTAACAATAATTACAGGAATAGAAGAAAATAACAGATAGGCATTTCTATACAATTTTTAATGTAATTAGGTAATAAACAAGCATATCCCTTTGTGTGCCTGTCTGAGATATTTCTGTCTCAGTACTAGTAGATTTCAGCTGTCTCAAAATGCCAATCATTTCTGTATTTAGCCAATAGAAATGTACAGCTTCATGTGTACTTCCATATAAGGAAATGATAAGCCAGGTGTCAACTGTAAGTGACAAAAATAAACTTGGAGATGTTAATTTCAGGAAGTTTACAGGAGTAATTGTAGTCTGCTTTGATAAAAATATCAAAATTTAATTTTGCTGAGAATTTTATGCACAAAACAATATGCTGAATAAATCTTTTTGTAAGGTTTTAGTGCAGTATACATAAAATATTTTTTATTTTTTCATTGGTTAATTTGCATCATTTGTTTCATGTAAAAACAAAACGGCTGCCTGAATAGCACTTGTAGCCTAATCAGAGACAAAATGCTTGAAGTGATGGGTGAGAAAAATAATCAATGATGGTGTTGGGGCCTCAACACGATAATCTCAGGCTCTTTTTCAGATTATTCGAGTCTCATCCTCGACAGAGCCTCGAATGAGACTTGAATAATCTGAAAACTTGCTTGAGATTTCCTTATCTCGGCCTCAACCCCATCATAGATTCTTTTCCTCCTGAGGCAATGAGAATGGATAGTCCAGCCTTGACTATTAATTATTGTCATTAGCTTACAGACTTCTTTCATTACTAAGCACTTCTGAATAAGAAAATCTGACGTTAGTCCAAGAATGAATATGTAAAGCAGTGAACACATTTAATCAAACCACTTGTAAAATCAAAGTAAATCGTAGCGAGATTCCTGGTTTTCACATATACGAATATACACTTTCCGTAGTGTTTGTTTATTAAAAAATCGAAAATCGAGACACGACGTTTACAAATGTTAGCAAACACACCCCGTTGATTGCGTTGTAGTATATATATACCTCAAGATGCCTTACAAAACCTGTCTCTAGGTAACGTGAGCCTTACAAAGTGGTCCCTTCGTCCTATAGGACCATTGCCTCTGATATGATATGTATGATATATTTAAGAAAGTCCGACCAGGCACTTTCGACATCGAATGTCCATTGATCTCCTAAGATTGGGCTGATGGCTAGTTGAAGTTGAGGCACTATTAACTGAAACAGAACGAAATACCATACAGCGAAAAAGGAAGTTAAAAGGGTCATGATATTTCCGTGCGGTCGTCTCATAAAGAGTACAGTGTATAAAAGTTATGATCCCTTAATCACGGTGGGTAGCCATAACGGCACCTGCGTGATCAAATCGACTGTTCCGGCTCCTGCGTGATTCGTAACGGCACCTACGTGATTTTTGTTTACATTTACAAATACCCACATGCCTTAAAAGGGAATCAAAACCATCAAAAAATCTGAAAAGGCGTAGAATATATCGCCTAGGCTACGGAACTCTTATATGATAATTTTGGTTTTTGTTATGCATCGTGTTGCAGTGCTACGTACTGGTTTTGCGGCTGTGACAATTTTACAGCAGTGATCTCGGTGTGTAGTAGCATAAATTCATTTAGGCTTATAGTTTTGTGTTCATTCTATCAAGTAATCTTTGGGTTTATTAGAATAAACTGCTTTTTCTGGTTTTATTTAAATATTTGTAATCATTCTAGGGCCGCAATAACATGACTTTGTTTAAAAAAGATAAACGAAAATGACAGACGGCTATGGACGATCACGCAGGAACCGTTTCAACACGTGTTCTGTAGAAAGCGATTTATTTGCACCGTGTGCGACAAATAAAGAATGAGGAAGGAATATGCACAGCAATGTCTGTAGCGTATAGAACTTTCCTACGTGTTCTTACCAATCCGTTCGTCTTCCATTGATATAAAAACTAAAAATTGGTGTTTGTGAAGTCATTTTCCCGGAACAGAATACACACACAATTGAAAAGAATCGAATTTATACAGACGGAATTAGTTTTAAAATCAGGATTAGTGCAAAAGTAATTTATCTGATAACTTCCCAGTTCCGTGAACTTTATTTTTTTTTTATAAACTTGAGCATTTCTTCCAGAAAACTGCACTAAGACAACGTCACTGACCCATTTAAAAGACAAAAATCACTTAGGTGCCGTCACCGAATCACGCAGGAGCCGTTACGAATCACGCAGGAGCCGGAAAAAGCGATTTGATCACGCAGGTGCCGTTATGGCTACCTACCGTGTTAATTGAACGTTGACATGCTGTCTGAGAAGTACAGCATTTCGAACAATTTTCACAGAGAACAGAAAACGGTACACGTTTATTCAATGACAATGTATGAAAAGCTAAAGCTGAAAAACCTCAGACTTTTGCATATTTTACGTGATTATTATATTACGTGCTATTAAGGGTTTTATAACACTGAGTGGACACCAATTCTAAATTATAAAGCAACATGTTTGTTTATGTTTTTTTTTTTTTTTTGTTCATTTATAACTTATTCCTCGCTCAAGCTTAGTTTCAATGCCATCCATTGAAACAAAGCTATACTTTAAGACGCTTTTAAGTCTGCATTTTTAAATAACGAGGCCTGGATGTAACAATGAAGCACACGATTTTGACTTTTACCTCTCGCTTATCTGTGTTGCTCTGTGTGTATACTTACATCTAAATAGTCTATTCTGATATTGAAAGTCACGTGCTTATGTCCCAGCTCGTGCAATAATGCTTCAAGTTTCGGCGGTTCATCGATCCGTGAAATACACTTGTCTACAGTGCCCATCACCCGTAGACCATGTTGTCGTAGTTTATCACAATTACGTAGTTCATCCGTAGTTAGACCACGAAAAGGGACGAATATCTGCTGCATGTTCGGGTACTTTTCAAATAATCTGAAAATAGAACAACGAAAACTATTAGGTAATATTTGTTCATAGCTGAATGCTTATCATGAGCTTTTATGGGTGAAGATGTTTAACTGTTTATTGGTTATCCATTTTCATACCGTATTTTTCACCGACTCCAGGTTCACTGTCTGTAAAAATTGATAAAACGTCATTTACGGTATACTGTGTGCTTCACCTAAAGCAATTTAAATGTGTCTATTTTCTATTAGTTTGAGGGATAACACCCAATATCGTTGCCAATTGCCACCAATTGCCAATGAATTCTTTATGCTTCCAGAAATTATGAAATTACACGCTTTATAGCTGATTAATCATTATAATGAACAACTCCAGAACTATATACCTCTCGGGTACGGAGAATGGACTAGATAACTGCTCTAGTTATTGGACTAGATAACTGCTCGAAATGCTGAATTTGTCATTACGGAAATTTCGGCTTTGAAAATATTTTTAGTCTTTTCCATAATCTTGCTCTTGAAAAACATTGATTGCGTGTACACGTTAGAACCGCCTCCATACTATGTTTTGGATCAAATATATATACCCTTATATTTCCCAATTTTACTTTATAAAAGTGGGATTTAAAGGGGATTACATGGCAAAGACAAGTTTTCCTGATGTTAAGTTAACACGATTTGCCTTATCTCAGCGCCTCTTTACCGCAGGCCGAAGAGACGACCAACTGGGAATTCTTAAATTGTCAGGAAATCATTTTCAATAAGGCATTAATTAATTACTCAATTACTCAGACGGTCATAAATTATTTCTCAAAGTCCCCAGTCACCTTATTTGCATCCCTGTGTGACAAACAACTTACATGCACTGGCGGACCAGCCTGGTATCTATCAAGTCGCATGACAACTTGAGCAGGATATCATTTTCATATTGCCGTCTAAGTCTAGTGCGATTAGATTTCCAGAATGAATTTTGTGACTTTAAAAAACATCTCATTTCATTACAAATCCTTTTTTGCTTCCAGAAATTATGAAAATACACGCTTTGTATTTGGTCAATTATTATCATGAACAGCGTAATAGAAATCTACTTATACCTTTCGGGTTTTGGAAAGTTCCAAATTAAGCCGGCTTACACAACCAAACAATATGGCTAAATCATGCTAGAAATACCAGATTCATGAACAGATGAAGTATGCCAAAAAAAACTATCTTTGTACCTCTGTATTCACGTATGCAAAATAACGACCAGCAGGGCATTCTTAAATTATCAGGAAATGATTTTAAATAGGGCATTTCTACATTAATTTTATGTAATTCATTACTCCGATTTGGCGAGACGGCGATTACTAATCATTCAGTTTCCCCGGCCACCGAATTTGCACCCATGTGTGACAAACACCTTAAGTGCCGGTTCCACAGAATCATAAGCAATCGTATGCCGGATTGTCTAATCATTAGTTTTGTGATAAGACTGCGCATGTAAATTACGTAAAATGTTTTCCAACGTGTTTTGCATATCGGGACCAAAGAAACGAACCCAAAACTAATATTTAGACAAGCGTATACTGAGCGATCTTAAGTGCAGTGGAACCGGCACTATATCCACCCAGTCACTCATTACGCCTCGAGCAGGATTCAATCATTTCCCATTTGCCGTCTAAGTCTAGTGCAATTAGATTTCTAGAATTCGGTGACACTGAAAAAGACCAACACCAATACTTCCTTCTTCTGCAAGTTACAATTCTCATTACACTTGAAGAAATGCGCGAGACAGAGATTATTTATTTATTTATTTAAATGGAACATTGCTCAAATAGCTGTTTTTTCCAGATCCAGTAAGGTGTTTTGTGTCTTATTCAATCGACGACAGGGAAATAAGTTCCTGTTTCTGTAAGATAAATTATATGGAACGGGAAATGATATAAATTGTAGGGCGATGATATAAATCGTATGGAACGGGCAATGATATAAATTGAATGGAACGGGCAATGGTATAACTTGTATGGAACGAGCAATGATATAAATTGTATGGAATGCGCAGTGATATAAATTGTATGGAACGCGCAATGATATAAATTGTATGGAACGCGCAATGATATAAATTGTATGGAACGGGCAATGATAAAGGGTGTTAAGAAAGTTCGTTCTGCAGTTTACCACATGGTTCATAAGCGTTTCATAGGCAAAATCCGTTTACGCGATTCATTTTCCATGAATATTTTGTTTTCTCAGATACAATTTGACAGTTGAAACTCTACCTAACATGTAACGTCGAGTTGCTTCACAGATGTATATTTTTTTAAGAAAACTATATTTCACAAATTCGGGAATAATACGATTTTCTGAAAAAGATTGTAGAAATTTTGACATTTGATTTCTCTTAACAGGTTTATTATTCAAAACATCACAAAATTATTATACATGGCGTATTAGTAGCCCATTTAGGCTTTATTCACTATATTACAGAGGTTTTCTACGCATTGGTCTTGGCATGCTAAAGATATTTTCTAGTATACCCCCATTTTTGAGTAAAAGTTCAAGGGTTAGAAATTAGGTGCCAGTGTTTGATGGCCATTTTTTCATGATCAGTTATCTGATTTAAAACTACTTTGCTTTTATCATTTCGTATACATCTAAATTAAAGTCTGGATATGTATTATTTTAGTTTTGGAACATTTAAATCAAGCTATCAGGAAAGCAATTTTTTTGCGCGGAACAAACTTTCTTATCACCCTTTATAAATTGAATGGAACGAGCAATGATATAAATTGTATGGAACAGGCAATGACATAAATTGTATGGAATGGGCAATGATATAAAATGTATGGAACGCGCAATGATATAAATTGTATGGAATGCGCAGTGATATAAGTTGTATGGAATGCGCAATGATATAAACTGTATGGAACGTACAATGATATAAATTTTGCAGAACGAGCGAACGCGCAATGATATAAACTGTATGGAACGGGCAATGATATAAGTTGTATGGAACGGGCAATGGTATAAATTGTATGGAACGCGCAATAATATAAATTGTATGATATGCGCAGTGATATAAATTGCATGGAACGCGCAATGATATAAATTGTATGGAACGTACAATGATATAAAATTTGCGGAATGGGCGAACGCGCAATGATATAAATTGTATGGAACGGGCAATGATTTAAGTTCTATGGAACAGGCAATGATATAAATTGTATGGAACGGGCAATGATATGATAGTTCGTCTCTCACTAATGAGAAAGACCATCATTATTTCTTGAATAGTGCTGATGTGTGTTGGTGAGTTCTTTGATGGCTGACTAGGCCAATTCTGGCTCTAAACTGTCGGTTGCAAGTAGAGCAAGTCAATGTCATAGAGTCTGATGGTGGCACATTTGTTTTGGCTTTGCGCTCTCTTCGCTTTCTTTCAGCTTCACAGATTCTCTTCTTTTCATAAAGAGCTGCTCCTTTGTTGATGAGACCTCCCACTTTGATCGCTCCTGTGCAGTCTGTTCCCAGGACCCCATTGGATATAAATTGTATGGAACACGCAATGCTATAAATTGTATGGAATGCGCAGTGATATAAATTTATAATGGTATGGAACGAGCAATGATATAAATTGTATGGAACGAACAATGATATACATTTTGCGGAACGGGCGAACGCGTAATGATATAAATTGTATGGAACGGGCAATGATATAAGTTGTATGGAACGGGCAATGATATTAATTGTATGGAACGGGTAATGATATAAGTTGTATGGAACGGGCAATGATATAAACTGTATGGAACGTGCAATCATATAAATTGTATGGAACAGGCAATGATATAAATTGTATGGAACGCGCAACGATATACATATAAAAAAAGAGCTTTGTAGCAAGTGAACCCTTTTAAAAAGGTTTCAGCCGGAAATCCTTTCACATGTTCTGATCAGAACCTTTTATTTTGAGCCTTAGATCTACAGTAAGTTTAAATCTGTTTAGATTAAACGCTGATGTTGCGTCTACACAGGAATGAATACAGACAAAGCACTGATTAAAACACTAAAATCCACTTCAGACAAGTACAGGGATTATTAAGCTATCAGGCTGTTAAAGGCCTGTATTCTCTTGGGAGTCATTAGCTGATCACTGATAAGGGATAGGCCACTAAGTCAATATTGGTTGCAGAGGAAGGCAGTTTTTCTGCACATGACATCAGGGACCATAAAACCAACATACAGTTGTAACACATGTATCATCCTTTAAAGGCATCTATTTTTTGAAATACCAAAACGCTTCCAATGCGTATTTAGTTACATGTAGTGCCAATAGTAAGATAGTTCTCCGGGTTTCAGTAAGTTATTTGGCGCCCAAGGATCTCCATCGTCGGGCAGCTTACTGAGTCTGTGAGTCCTCGGTTTTGATTCATCATTGTAGTTATCATGATTTATTTGCTCATTGACTAGTTAGAAATTCACCACGAGGACCGAACATCTAACTAAATGTTGTGAACCACTGCAGAAGATGAGGGTGCGGTTAGGCGCCTGTAAAATCGATTTGAGCCTCCTAGTAATTTTACATTACTGATCGTTCCAAAGCGATTCTTCTGTTGTGGTTCCATTTGTTTTATGTTTTGGAGTCAATTTTGTGCTGTTTGAACCTTATGTATGTTTTCATATTTTTAGTTAAGTTCGGGTAACTGAGTGGCTGTCTATTGGGAAATAGCTGTTCACTCGGCTTACGATATGTTTTTATCGCACCTGCTTATAGCAGGGTGCGATATCGGAGTCCAAATTTCCGTTCGTCTGTTCGTCATGTCCGTCAACATTTACGCCGAAGTTTCGTTTTCTCTACATAAGTGATAGCTGCGAGTCTCAAATCCTTTACATACCCTTCAAGCACGCACCTTGGTCCAGTGCCCTTGACCAATATTTCACGATTCATTGACTTTGTTATTTTTTATTTTCTCTGCACCTGTGATAGCTGTGAGTGTGAAATCTTGCATACTAATTGTCCTCAATGTACCTTTTAAGCACACACCTTGACCTGTTGCCCTTGAACTATATTTCACGGTCCATCGACTTTATTACTTTTTATGTCAAAGTTTGATTTTCTCTACGCCTAAGGTAACTGCGAATGTGAAACGTTGCTTAGTAATTGTCCTTGACATGCCCTTTAAGCGCACAAACTGACCTGGTGCCCTTGACCTACATTTCATGTTTTTAATTATTTTAACTAAATCTGTGAGTCATCATGGTGGTTATCATGATTTATTCGTTTGTCCTTGATGAATCAATGACTAGTTAGAGATTCACCACGGGGACCGAACAACTAGCTAAATGTTGTGAACCACTGCAGAAGATGAGGGTGAGGTTAGGTGCCTGTAAAATCGGTTAAAGCCCCCCCTCCCCTTTCAGTAATTTTAAATTACTGATCGTTCCAAGGCGATACTTCTGTTGTGTGGTTCTATTCGTTTGAATATTTGTGCTGTTTGAACCTTATGTACAGTTAAGTTCATGTAACTGAGTGGCCTCCTTGGCAAATAGCTGCTCATCGGTTTACGATATGTTTTCTGAGTATAAGTACCTAATTGTCAATTAAGTTTTTTCCCCACATCGGTTTTTGGAGTGGGAATTTCTTTCTGGTTGCGCCTTTTCATGATAATTGCCTTCTTGTAACTTCTAGTGTGTAACCAAAATTCCATGTTTGAAGTGAAAATGAAGTAAAAATGTTAAAAACTTCACGATTTGTCAACGGAAAATTTCAAATTTTACGGCTGAAAAATCTCTGTATATTGCATGGTTAAGTTTTTGTAATGATCGGGATAGATGAGCTCGAAATGTCGAATTTGTGCAGTAAACACGATAGCACTCAGTGCCTTTATATTCGCGTATGCAAAAATATGTTTATTTTTGACTGGGCCGACGACCAACTGGGAATTCTTAAATTGTCTGGAAATCATTTTCAATATGGCATTAATTCATTACTCAAATAAATAATTACTCTGCTCCTCCGGTCACCTTATTTGCATCCCTGTGTGACAAACAACTTATGAGCACTGGCAGCCTCGTGGGTATCTATCGGTCACATTCACCTATTTACAACTTGAGTAATTCCTACGAAAACACGCCAATGCAATATACAGAAAATGTTTTGGTTGTAAAAATGAAAAATTCACTGGAAAAAAATTGATATTTTCTTATTTTTGCTCAAAACATAGATTGTGGGTACACGTTAGAACCGTATTGTGATATCTCAGCGCCTGTATTTTCACGTATGCAAAAACACGTTTACCGAAGGCCGCAGAGATGATCGACCAACTGGGAATTCTTAAATGGCCTGGAAATCATTTTCAATATGGCATTAATTCATTACTCAGATTTGGCGAGACGGTACATTAATGATTTATGTTTCCCCGGTCAACATATTTGCATCTTTGTCACGTGACAAACAGCTAATGGTCATTGGCAGACCAGTAGTCACTCACATTCATTTTCCTATTGTTGTCTAAGTCTAGTGCGATTGCATTTCTAGAATTCTGTGACATTGAAAATAACCGTCTCATTTCACTACAAATATTGTGCAAGACAGAGGTATATTAAAATGGAAATTAGCTCAAAGATCCGATTAGATGTTTTTCCTTATATATTCAGTCGATGACAGACCAAATAAGTTGCTTTCCCAAAAACGACATGAAAATAGATTAACCCAACTGTTTATTGTCGACAATAGCTGATATTGTTTATCTTATGTCCGCTCGGTTGTTTATTCTTAACTTTCGAGAGACCCGTTCCGGGCATATACCACACATTCAAAATGAAACCGGCTTGGCGGTTCTAACGAGTACCCACAATCTATGTATTAGAGCAAAAATAAGAAAAATAGGTATACCCCTGTATATCCCAGTTTTGCTATACATGTATAACAATGGGGTATAAGGGGTATACATGTATATTATATTGCCTTCCGAGCAGACCAAGCTTGGATATATCTAATTACATAAGAAGCTACTATTGACAACTTAAAAGGATGCAATCATTTTCCTATTACCGCCTAAGCCTATTGCGATTTCGAACATTTCAAGCATTGAAAAAAAAAATACTTTACTTCCTTCTTCTGCAAATCTCAATTCTTATTACAAGTAGAAAAAATGTGCGAGACAGATTTTTTTAATTAAATGGAGAATTGTTCGAATTGCTAATTTTCAGATCCGAAAGGATGTTGTTTTTTTTTTTCTTTTCAATCGACGAAGGAATAAATACGTTCAGGACTGTTTGTTTCTTTTAGGGAATTAAGATAAATTGTATGGAACGGGCAATGATATAAATTTTAAATTTAAGTGTGATATAAATTTTAAATTATAAGTGATATTAATTGTATAATATAAGTGATATAAATTATAAAACAAACTTGTTTGCTTCCTTTATAATCACGAACTTGAGCTTTGTAGTGAGTGTAAAAAGGTTCAGCCAGAAATCCTATCACATTCTGATCAGAACCTTTTATTGTGAGCCTTAGATCTAGTGTTTAAGTATGTTTCATCCCGTTAATGTAAATTAAACGCTGATATTGCGTCTACACAGGAATGAATACAGACAAAACACTGATTAAAACACTAAATCCACTTCAATATAGTCCATGCTATCTCCCTTTGAATGTTTTGCTGCTTCCAAAGGATCAAACCTTTATATTTATATATTTTTTTTTCAGACAAGTACAGCGATTATGAAGCCATCAGGCTGTGTTAAAAGCCTGTATTTTAATGGGAGCACAGGCGCTTGAAGTTATGGCCATAAATCATAAAAATAATGCATCAAATAAGTGTCTACGGTATTGCTATGTAGACACTATTGTTTTAGGGCATATTTTAATGATTTATGGTAATAACTTCAAGCGCCTGTGATGGGAGTCATTAGCTGATCTCTGATAAGAGATACGCCACTAGACAACCTTGTGGCCTAATTTTGACTCTGAATCCAGCCAGGGGCCCACACAGGAATAAATCAATATTGATTGCAGAGGAAAGCATTTTTTGTTTTTGCACAGGATATCAGGGACCATAAAACCAAAGTAGACAGTTGTAAAATATGTATTATCCTTTAAGGGCCTCTATTTTTTGAAATACCAAAACGCTTCCAACGCCTATGTAGTTACATGTACTACCAATAGTAAAATAGTCTTCCGGGTTTCAGTAAGTTATTCGGCGCCCAGGGATCTCCATCGTCGGACAGCTTACTGAGTCTGTGAGTCCTCGTTTTTGATTCATCATGGTGGTTATCATGATTTATTTGTTGCCCCTGATGATTCATTGATTAGTTAGAGATTCGCCAATAGGACTGAACAACTATCTAAATGTTGTAAACCATTGCAGAAGATGAGGGTGAGGTTAGGCGCCTGTAAAATCGATTTAAGCTCCAGTAATTTAATATTACTGATCGTTCCAAGGCGATACTTATGTTGTGGTTCCATTTATTTTATGTTTTGGAGTCGAATTTTTGTGCTGTTTGAACCTTGTGTATGCTTTCATATTTTTATTTAAATTCGGGTAACTGAGTGGCCGTCTATTGGGAAATAGATTCTCACCCGGTTTACGATCTGTTTCTAAGTATAAGTACCTAATTGTCAATTTAGTTTTTTTCCCACTTCGGTTTTTGGAATGGGAATTTCTTTCTGATTGCGCCTTTTCCTGATCATTACCTGTTTGTATCTTTTTATATACTTTAGTATTTCCATGGAACGATTTTAAACACACAGCATCAAATTTTTAGATTTTTGTATAATAATTATTATTGGCGATATGATTTTATCCTTGTAAGATTCTTTTATTCTCATATTAATAGCAATTTAAAAGTACGAGGTTGATTACAATCAACTAGCTCTAGAAAACAGTAATAACGATGACAATTTGTAATAATTATGGCACAGAAACGCGTTTTATTACTTGTTTCCAGACAAATAACTGTCTCCAAGTTTACAACTTTGAAGATAGTTCAGCCGCTGCATCAGAAAACCAACAATCTGCATATGCGAAACCAAAGACGCAGATCAGCTGTGCAGTAACTTTACAGCTGATCAGCGCCTTTGTTTTCGCTACAAGGATAGTACAATTCATCTACTTACTTAATCCGAAATTTCAAGCTTGTAGTCCTCTGCTATGACTGTACAGGCTGGTTTGTGTCGGTCCTGGAAACCCAGATTATTGGTTTTCTCATGCGAATGCTCAGCTTGCATTGGCAACGTCATGAGAATTCATTATTTGCAAATGCAGAATCAAACATGCCATTGTACGCGTAGATTACATGTAGCTCTACTGCCCTATATTATGGCAAATTTGGTGGTGCAGTGTTAATTTTTTACGCTACTTTATTTAGTACGATTCCATTCAATTAAAATGACTGCACTAATTTCACATTTAACGCATACCTAGAATTAGTAAAATTCTAAGCTTTTTTGAGATAGTTTTTATGTTTCTTTTATGTACGTTTTCTCTAAAATCGAAGCATTTGTCTTACTACGTTTACTAATTACTTACTACGCTTACTAATTACTTCGTTAGAAGCCAAATGTCGTACCAAATGACTTATTGCCTTGTATGCTAGAGTTTAAATCATAGATAATCAACTGATGTTTGCATGAAGTGAAGTGTTTTGTAAATTATACCACACTTTCAGTGACCTTAACGCATGGGAGAGTTGTGGGAAATCACTTCACTTGGGCGCTCGAGTCTATTTTTATCCAAAACCCTAGACAGGGTTCGGCCTAGACACGCATCGGTCGTTAGGCCGTGTTGAATGACGAATAGTTTGCAGAAGAAAACAGTTCCTTTGGTAATATTAAATTCCTCTCAGTTTACATTGTTATATCCACCATTAAGGTTGAGGAAACTTGAGACTTTTTGAAAGCAATTAGATGCATATCATACATACATTGAATAAAAGCCATCCTTTAAAAAAAGTTAATCATGTATGATTAAAGATTTCTTAGACATGAAACGTATTTTGATATAATGCTCAAGGCTAAATGAATAATACAAAGAAAGATAGCATCTTAACGAAACTTATTATGAGGTTATTATTGAGACCTGATCTTCTGAAAGCGCTTACAGCTCCTGTGACATCAGGAAAACATGTCCGTGAAATGTATACCCCCTTATACCCCGCTTTTATATAGCAAAACTGGGATGTACAGGGGTATATCTATTTTTCTTACTTTTGTTCTAAAACATAGATTATGGGTACCCGTTAGAACCGCCTCGGAGAAACTGGAATGTAAATCTAAACAAAAAATAAATATTGTGATCGTTAAACGCTGAAAGTCCAATTTCGTATACGTAGACACTTTGGCATAAAGGGGCACCTGGGGTATAAATTGTAGAGGAAATATGGCTCAAAAAGTAGCATAGAAAAGAGAGTTTCTATATACAGAACATTTTGGTATATAGAAACAAATGTGGTACTCCATAGACCACCCCCTTGAAAGTTAGCGCACTAAAAAGGCAGAATTATGTGTCTTATCTCAACTTTTACTTAGACACCAACCTCTCAACATCTCTCTGAGCTCTCCAATATACAACACTAGCAACAGTCAATTCTTAACATGAATATTGCTTCAGGGACATCAGCAGATTAAATATTACAGGTATTTCAATTGTCTTTTTAAGCACTGGGGCAGTATTAAGGCCACGCCCACTAAAATATCAACAGGCGAATCCCAGGTTATAAAACTCTCACCAGGTGGCGACAAACTTGCCCCTTTAATAAGGTTCACGCGGGATGTTTGACTAAAATTTGCGTTAGATTCAATGATGATTACAGGAATACCTTGACAATTAAGTTGGTTTATACTGGATTAGTTTTTGATCGAAAATCATAATTTCTTTTAACTTTACTCGAGACTGTTTCTTTCTTACTGTCGTAATTGTCTGTTTCACAACGACTGTGGTGAAGTGTACAATCTCTAAGGTCTATTAAGCCCAGGCCCTCTTACTTTTATTCTTCATTTATGGAGTTCCCTGGCGATCCATTTTAAAGTTGTTCGTGCTACAACATTATTTCCTCTTCATGGTAACCAGAGCATTCATTTGTCTAATTATCTTATCGTTACATTGCTTTAAATGACAAAAATTAATTCTCAAGAGAAGACCTGAGCACAAAACACAATTTGCGTTGTCAGAGAGAAAACATGTGTTTCTAAGGCATTGATTAAAAGAAATTACAAATCAAAGACTTTAAAAACCTTAACTTGTTTTGTTTTCAATCAGTGTTCATCCAAAACTCTTTTACAATATTTCTTCAACTTAACTTTGGTCTTCAATCAGTGTTCATCCAAAACTCTTTTACAATATTTCTTCAACTTAACTTTTGTTTTCAATCAGTGTTCATCCAAATCTCTTTTACAATATTTCTTCAACTTAACTTTTGTTTTCAATCAGTGTTCATCCAAAACTCTTTTACAATATTTCTTCAACTTAACTTTGGTCTTCAATCAGTGTTCATCAAAATCTTTTTTACAATATTTCTTCAACTTAACTTTTGTTTTCAATCAGTGTTCATCCAAAACTCTTTTATAAATATTTCTTCAACTTAACTTTTGTCTTCAATCAGTGTACATCAAAACTCTTTTACAAATATTTCTTCAACTTAACTTTTGTCTTCAATCAGTGTTCATCCAAATCTCTTTTACAATATTTCTTCAACTTAACTTTTGTTTTCAATCAGTGTCCATCCAAATCTCTTTTACAATATTTCTTAAACTTAACTTTTGTCTTCAATCAGTGTTCATCCAAAACTCTTTTACAAATATTTCTTCAACTTAACTTTTGTCTTCAATCAGTGTTCATCCACATCTCATTTACAAATATTTCTTCAACTTAACTTTTGTCTTCAATCAGTGTTCATCCAAATCTCATTTACAAATATTTCTTCAACTTAACTTTTGTCTTCAATCAGTGTTCATCCAAATCTCTTTTACAATATTTTTTTTCAACTTAACTTTTGTTTTCAATCAGTGTTCATCCAAATCTCTTTTACAAATATTTCTTCAACTTAACTTTTGTCTTCAATCAGTGTTCATCCAAATCTCTTTTACAATATTTCTTCAACTTAACTTTAGTCCTCAATCAGTGTTCATCCAAATCTCTTTTACAATATTTCTTCAACTTAACTTTTGTCTTCAATAAGTGTTCATCCAAATCTCTTTTACAATATTTCTTCAACTTAACTTTTGTCTTCAATCAGTGTTCATCCAAATCTCTTTTACAATATTTCTTCAACTTAACTTTTGTCTTCAATCAGTGCTCATCCAAATCTCTTTTACAATATTTCTTAAACTTAACTTTTGTTTTCAATCAGTGTTCATCCAAATCTCTTTTACAATATTTCTTCAACTTAACTTTTGTCTTCAGTCAGTGTTCACCCAAATTTCTTTTACAATATTTCTTCAACTTAACTTTTGTTTTCAATCAGTGTTCATCCAAATCTCTTTTACAATATTTCTTCAACTTAACTTTTGTCTTCAATCAGTGTTCATCCAAATCTTTTTTACAAAATTTCTACAACTTAACTTTTGTCTTCAATCAGTGTTCATCCAAATCTCTTTTACAATATATTTTAAACTAAACTTTTGTCTTCAATCAGTGTTCATCCAAAACTCTTTTACAAATATTTCTTCAACTTAACTTTTGTCTTCAATCAGTGTTCATCCAAATCTCATTTACAAATATTTCTTCAACTTAACTTTTGTCTTCAATCAGTGTTCATCCAAATCTCTTTTACAATTTTTTTTTTTCAACTTAACTTTTGTTTTCAATCAGTGTTCATCCAAATCTCTTTTACAAATATTTCTTCAACTTAACTTTTGTCTTCAATCAGTGTTCATCCAAATCTCTTTTACAATATTTCTTCAACTTAACTTTAGTCCTCAATCAGTGTTCATCCAAATCTCTTTTACAATATTTCTTCAACTTAACTTTTGTCTTCAATAAGTGTTCATCCAAATCTCATTTACAAATATTTCTTCAACTTAACTTTTGTCTTCAATCAGTGTTCATCCAAATCTCTTTTACAATATTTTTTTTCAACTTAACTTTTGTTTTCAATCAGTGTTCATCCAAATCTCTTTTACAAATATTTCTTCAACTTAACTTTAGTCTTCAATCAGTGTTCATCCAAATCTCTTTTACAATATTTCTTCAACTTAACTTTTGTCTTCAATCAGTGTTCATCCAAATCTCTTTTACAATATTTCTTCAACTTAACTTTTGTCTTCAATCAGTGTTCATCCAAATCTCTTTTACAATATTTCTTAAACTTAACTTATGTCTTCAATCAGTGTTCATCCAAAACTCTTTTACAAATATTTCTTCAACTTAATTTTTGTCTTCAATCAGTGTTCATCCAAATCTCATTTACAAATATTTCTTCAACTTAACTTTTGTCTTCAATCAGTGTTCATCCAAATCTTTTTTACAATATTTCTTCAACTTAACTTTTGTTTTCAATCAGTGTTCATCCAAATCTCTTTCAATTTAACTTTTGTCTTCAATCCAAAACTCTTTTACAAATATTTCTTCAACTTAACTTTTGTCTTCAATCAATTTTCATCCAAATCTCTTTTACAATATTTCTTCAACTTAACTTTTGTTTTCAATCAGTGTTCATCCAAATCTCTTTTACAAATATTTCTTAAACTTTCTGTGGTGGTTCTTTTTGTTTTATGTCTTGGTGTTTAAAAAAATTTTTTGTGC
The DNA here is from genome assembly GCA_964017185.1 of Rugalucina vietnamica. Lineage (NCBI taxonomy): Eukaryota > Metazoa > Mollusca > Bivalvia > Lucinida > Lucinidae > Rugalucina > Rugalucina vietnamica. Next base: position 42,997,696 of record OZ024872.1, read on the forward strand.
TGTTGGCGCCTTATGTATGTTTTCTTATTTTTAGTTAAGTTAAGGTAACTGAGTGGCCACCTATTGGGAAAATAGCTGCTCATTCGTCTTACGATATGTTTCATGGTATAAGTACCTGACTGTTAATTTGGTTTTTTCCCACCTCGGTTTTTGGAGTGGGAATCTTTTTCTGATTGCGCCTTTTCCTGATCTTTGCCTACTTGTACCTTTTTAACCTGTTTTGTCTCCAATCAGTGTTCATCAAAAACTCTTTTACAAATATTTCTTAAACTTAATTTGTTTTGTCATCAATCAGTGTTCATCCAAATCTTTTTTACAAATATTTCTTAAACTTAACTTTTGTCTTCAATCAGTGTTCATCCAAATCTCTTTTACAATAAATCTTCAACTTAACTTTTGTCTTCAATCAGTGTTCATCCGAATCTCTTTTACAATATTTCTTCAGCTTAACTTTTGTTTTCAATCAGTGTTCATCCAAATCTCTTTTACAAATATTTCTTAAACTTAACTTTTGTCAACAATCAGTGTTCATCAAAATCTCTTTTACAATAGTTCTTCAACTTAACTTTAGTCTTCAATCAGTGTTCATCCAAATCTCTTTTACAATATTTCTTCAACTTAACTTTTGTCTTCAATCAGTGTTCATCCAAATCTCTTTCACAATATTTCTTCAACTTAACTTTTGTCTTCAATCAGTGTTCATCCAAATCTCTTTTACAATATTTCTTCAACATAACTTTTGTCTTTAATAAGTGTTCATCCAAATTTCTTTCAACTTAACTTTTGTCTTCAATCAGTGTTCATCCAAAACTCTTTTACAAATATTTCTTCAACTTAACATTTGTTTTCAATCAGTGTTCATCCAAATCTCTTTTACAAATATTTCTTAAACTTAACCTGTTTTGTCGCCAATCAGTGTTCATCAAAAACTCTTATACAAATATTTCTTAAACTTAATTTGGTTTGTCATCAATCAGTGTTCATCCAAATCTCTTTTACAAATATTTCTTAAACTAAAAAACATGGCACTGTTTATAGGCATAATCTTCTTTACGCACACTTTTGCGTATTCGATACATTGAATAGAATAGAATAGAATAGAATAGAATAGAATAGAATAGAATAGAATAGAATAGAATAGAATAAAATAGAAAAGAATTTATTTCCAATTATGGGCCACCACATAGTAGCATATGAATCACATATAAATAATGATGAAATGAAATAGTATAATATTTACAATAAAGTAACAAAAGCTTGATTCTAATTAGGTAAAAACAATTAACTAAAGCACATAAATAAAACATTTGAGAAGCAATTACTGAACTACTCAACATTTCGAAAAACTTGCCCATGCAATATACATCAATCTTTTTTAATAGAAGAAAAAGTTGAAAATTTTCAAAGAAAATTCTATATTTTTAATATTGATGCCCCAAAACAACGACCGTGGACACACGCTAGAATCGCCTCGTCGAGGCGGTTCCAACGAGCACCCACCATCCCTGTTCCAGGCCAAAGTAAGGAAAATAGGTATACCCCTGCACACCTCAGTTTTACTATCTAAAATTGGGGTCTGAAGGGGTATTCATTGCATGGACATATTTTCCTGATGAGATCAGGGACACTCACTTAACATCTCAAAACGTTGCATATAGCAGTCATAAACAAACATCGATAACTCTCTTATAACATGCGGATTTTCATTACTAAAAAGCCATATAAATTTTGGACATCAGACATGCCACTAAAATTTACAAATAGTTTACCTATGTCATTAAAAACTGTTTTCTTTTGGTACTAAAGAAAGAACAATTTGTTACAAAATGGATTTCGTCTTCAACTTGAAGTTGAGATAAAGGACATAATCTTGCATCTGCTTGTACTTTTTATAACGACCAAGTTCAATTTCAAGTTTATGGCAGCTTACTCTTAATTTTGTAAAAATTCCTCTTACAGAAATATCTTTAATATATTTAAAATATGACTCTCTACATAGCCGATATTTGAACAATGAATATCTACGTAATTTTCCAGTTTGGTTGTCCCTATTTTCTGATAAGGCATCCATCCATTCAGCTTTATATCTTCTTAAATAAGTTTTGACTTTGCAACACTAGTCAACTTATCATTTGAGATAGATGTTTTAGATATATTCAAATATTCAAAAAGAAAGTACAAGCTAGATAACCAATTCTTTTTCTTGTGTTCATGTAAATAACCATTTTCTTTCAAAGCTCCCTTCAGCAAATTACTTACATCGTCTGAAATTAACCTTTTACATTGTGACCAAAGGGAATAGCAATAGCCTAAAGTTAACTGTTTTCTTTTGGTACTAAAGAAAGAACAATTTGTTACAAAATGGATTTCGTCTTCAACTTGAAGTTGAGATAAAGGACATAATCTTGCATCTGCTTGTACTTTTTATAACGACCAAGTTCAATTTCAAGTTTATGGCAGCTTACTCTTAATTTTGTAAAAAATTCCTCTTACAGAAATATCTTTAATATATTTAAAATATGACTCTCTACATAGCCGATATTTGAACAATGAATATCTACGTAATTTTCCAGTTTGGTTGTCCCTATTTTCTGATAAGGCATCCATCCATTCAGCTTTATATCTTCTTAAATAAGTTTTGACTTTGCAACACTAGTCAACTTATCATTTGAGATAGATGTTTTAGATATATTCAAATATTCAAAAAGAAAGTACAAGCTAGATAACCAATTCTTTTTCTTGTGTTCATGTAAATAACCATTTTCTTTCAAAGCTCCCTTCAGCAAATTACTTACATCGTCTGAAATTAACCTTTTACATTGTGACCAAAGGGAATAGCAATAGCCTAAAGTTATTTGCATGGACACGAATCCGCTAATAGATGAGCAAATCAAAGACATGGGGGATGAAGTATTAATAAGTATATTAAAACTGCCTTCATATCTAGTATTTGTGTAAAAGTTCAACCATCTATCAGGATACAGATGACAGAGTAAAACAGCAAAGCAATAGGTGGGAATCCAAAACTGAGAAAAACCAGATTTTATTTCATGTCTATTTGAAGACAACATTTACGGAGGGTACTTGTCACTTAAAATTAATGACTGAAATATTTTTTCCTGGAAATGGAAGCAGTATATCTCCTTGAGACAGTAGTTTCAAGCAACGACATAGAAGATTAACTTATTTGAAGGCAAATCAAGTCGAAATCAATTTGTTGATGACTTTAGAAAGAAAATGATGACATACATAACATGAAGACTTAGACAGAAACTTTCACAAAACCATACATACAAGAAACGACGTCGTTCCGCAAGGCGCTTACGTTGCGCTGCTTTGCAATATGCAATACCATCTTGTTCGTGTTCAGCTTTTTTTAATCATGTTTCACACATAACGTTCCGACGACTAGACCAAGAGAAAAAGAATTATGAAACATAAAACAAGTTTCTTTAAGAGCAGTCTAACAGATCTACCAATCGCTCCGCCTCAAACACCAACTGCGATGACTATCAGTTCTGTGTTGTTTCGGGCTAAATCTCAATGCCATTATTAATCTGTTTTTAAATCCCTCGTGATGTCTGAATGACCATTTACCAATTCTTATTTGCTTTCCGGAATGATGAAATAACATGTATTATACTTAAGTTAATCATTACCTTGAAATGCGTCATTTAAAGCCTTTTACGGGCTACCGCTAATGTCCATATTTAATCGGGTAAGACAGCCAAAGAATATGGCAAAAGTTCGAAATGCCAGACAGATGAAGTAACACTATCTGAGTAGCGCGGTAGATCTGCAACATTGCATTCACATACGTGTACGCGAAGATACGTTGTTCATTTATTTCTCTGCCCAATATCCATGAATTTAATAAAGAGACGACCATAGGGGAATTCTTTAATTGCAAGGAAATCATTTTCTATTTCGCATTGATTCATTTCTCGGATTTGGCGAGACGGTCATATATACATAGATAAATATTCAATGGTCATCTCACTGGCATCCCGGTTTGACAAGTCTTAATGTGCAGTTAAAACGCAAATCAACGGACTATACGTATTTATCTATTTGATTGCAGAGACTGAGCGTCAGTCAGCGTAAATTATTTAAAAAGTTATTGTGCTTACCTGCTCTTACTTGGCCTACTTCGATTACAGTTACCATAATTTGGTGACAAAAATTCCAATACAATACTTCCTTCTGCAATTTTTAATTCTCATTACACAAGAAAAATTGCTCAAGACAGAAGTTATATTAAAATGGAAACTAGCTCGAAGGGTTATTTGTCAAATCTGATAAGATTTTTATTCAAGCGTCGACAGAGCTCCTATTTCTGCGAGGACAACATTGCGAATAGACTTATAAGAGCCCACTAAAATCGAACGATATCATTTGACAAACACTAAAAGTAAAGAAACTATGGAAGAGATTCAGACTGCATCTATTTAGTGGACTGTGGGCCTTGAGGCCTGAAAGTTGCCTAACGGTCTGCACAGTATGAATTGTATCAAACGGGGTCCACAAAAGATCAAAGGACACGCATGACTTCTTAAAGTCAAGGCACCCAGCTTTGTAATGAGCGGACCTACAAATCTTAAAAACAAGAATCTTATAATCATAGGAACTTTTAAAAGAATATCTCATGCTTGAATGCAGACACAGCATAGAATGTTTGCACTGAAATACTTAAGCTTTTCAAATACATGTACTAGCAGTGTCAATAATATAGTATTTTTCTTAAGCATTTCGATTGGTCGATTCTCAAAACACAGCGTCAAATCAAATGACGCTTTGTAATTATTTATTGTTATTGGAAATAGTGTGATTTCATCCGTCTTAGATCTATGTCTCATGTGAAGAATGAGAAATATTTTGTCATTTCAGTGTGTGAAATTTTGATTGCAATCAGCTAGTCCTAGAATTATGTTATAATGATAACAATTTATAATCATTATATCACAGAAGCGCGTTTTATTTCTTTCTTCCAGACAGATCATTGTCTCTGAATTTACAACTTTTTCGAGGATAACTCTGAGTACAATAACAAGCTCATACGAAATCATTTTATTTTTATTTATTTATATGTTTATTTATTCATTTATTTATTTATTTATTTATTTATTATTTTTTGCATCCGCAAAACATTTTTTTGCATCCGCAGAAACATGCGTGGATTTAAGCATGTTATGGACAAGGTGCTAAATACATTTTCATGGGTTAAGTGTCAAACTGCAGGTTACGTTGAATATTCAGTACAATAAAATGCAAGTTAATGCTGCTCCTTTGTTTTCGATGAACAGACAATACGATTCTTCCTCTATTTTTACATAAAATTTCAGATTATAGCTTTCTTCTGTCGATGTACAGGCCTGTTTGTGTTAGACCTGGTCGGAAACACCAAAGACCGGTTTTCTCAGAACCGGGCTTATTTTATTTTTTACTTTCAACGACCTGCAAGACGCGCAAATATCAACGCTTGGTGGCCTTCAATCACCATCCTCTCCGATGGTTAAATCATGCTGAAGGACCGGTTAACACACTGTTTTAGGTCCGTCACAGTGTGAGTGATTCTTTATGATATCAGCTACTGATTCTTGATGATATCAGGTAACGGATTCTTGACAAATGCTACGGATTCTTGACAAGGATTGATACTCCCAATTGCAAACAGCAAAAAATGGTAATTTTAGATACTTGTAGATCTAAATTTTGTCAGGAGACATATTAGAAGCATGGTTCATGATAATCTATGTATATATTCTACATGTTAGGGTTTCAAAATAAAACCAATTAGATAAATTGGGCAAATATGAAAAACATGGCAATTCGGTATAATTATGTGAATTCCTAAGCAAACATGTTTAGAAACATTGAAACAGTTAATAAAAGTGATATGTGGACCTTCAAATTCTACATTACCCAGCGTTATAACCCTTTTTCATTTTTTTTGCATGCTACGGATTCTTGATGATATGTTACAGATTCTGTATGATATCAAAATGTGGGTAACAGATTCTTTATGATATATGTTACTGATTCTTTATGATAAATGTTACAGATTCTTTATGATTTAAAGCAAGTTTATGATGTTCTACAACTTGAAATGCAGATTTGGACCTATGGTCCACCAATAAACTGTGTTTTTATCAACTCCACACTGCAAGAAATATGATGTGCAGTGTAAAATTCGATCAGATTTATCACAAACCAATTAATAATTGTTATTAATGTAGAACCTTGTTGTATATTTGTGTATATCACAAAACACTATTATTTATTTATTTATTTTTTAACTTTTTGTTAAATCAATTCAATTTTTTTTTCAATCAGTGAGACCGACAATCTTATATGTAGTATTCATGTGTGTACAATTTTACATTTTTTTTCTGTTTTTGGTCTCACAAGGATGGGCATTGATCCCATTTCTAACAACCTTACCGCTTCGCTATGTCACCTTATATATGTTTTTATGTTTGGGTAACTGAGTGACTGCCTAGTGGGAAAAAGCTACTCACTCAGATTACAAAATGTTCCCTAAGTATACCAAGTACCTTATTGTCAATGTAGTTTTTTCACATTGGTTTTCGGAGTGGGAATTTCTGATTGCACCATTTCCTCTAATCATCATCATTGCATACTTTTTTCCTTTTCGGTGCCACTTGAGAGAGGTAACATTTACTGCCAGACTGGAATTCAGGAAATACAAATATTCAAGGCCACTAACGAGTATTGATTATTTGAAACAGATCCACATTCCTTTCACTCCTGTTTCAGGATCTCATTTCTATGGCAAGCCAATTTACTGTTTATTCAAGAAAGCAGATATCTGTTATGGAATAATAGATATCTTGTTTAATAAATATGATATTTACTTTAATTTATTAGATATCTATTATAAAGAAGATATCTTATATAGCAAATATGATATCCATTTAATTATATTAGATATACAAAATGTTAATATTAGATATCCGCAATGTTAATTTAGATGTCTTATATAGTATATTTATGTCCCCCCTCCGAAGGGAGGGGGACATTGTTTTTGGTGTGGATCCCGTCGGCGTCGGCGTCGTCGGCGTAGCTTTTTGTCTGCACTATATCTCCTGAACCACTGGATGGATTTAGACCAAACTGGCATAGAAACTTCAATGGGACAGCCGAATAGAGTGATTAGATTTCGATGACCTTGACATAATTTTCAAGGTCACAAAGGTCAATTAACTGTTTGAAAATCCAGGTGTCTCCATTCGTTTCCGCTCTCTAACTTGAGCATTTTTTGACCGAGTTTCTTCAAACTTTGCATATTAGTTGATACCGGTAAGGAGTGGTTTGGGATTATAGATGGGTATATTTCGTCAAACGGCCTTAGAGTTATGGCCCTTGATTGAGATTAATAATTGCATTTTGTTCGTTTCCGCTCTCTAACTTGAGTAGTTTTTGACCAATTTTCTTCAAACTTTGCATATGAGTTGATACTGGCAAGGAGTGGTTTGGGATTGTAGATGGGTAAATTTCGGCAAATGACCTTAGAGTTATGGCCCTTGATTGAGGTTAAAAATTGCATTTTGTTTGTTTCCGCTCTCTAACTTGAGTAGTTTGTGACCGATTTTCTTCAAACTTTGCATATGAGTTGATACCAACAATGAGTGGTTTGGGATTGTAGATGGGTAAATTTCGTCAAATGACCTTAGAGTTATGGCCCTTGATTGAGGTTAAAAATTGCATTTTTTTCGTTTCCGCTCTCTAACTTGAGTAGTTTTTTTTTTACCGATTTTCTTCAAACTTTGCATATTAGTTGATACCGGCAAGAATTGGTTGGGGATTGTAGATGGGTAAATTTCGTGAAACTTCAAACTTTATAAATATGGAAACTGAAACATGTGATATTTTAAAATGTCTGTTGGTATATATTGGTTTTAATTTAAATTGTCTGTTGGTATATATTTTTCAGGGTTATATGTAAAACTTTTCAAAATTAAAAGTGGGTTGGGGCAGAGAGGGGAGACATACGTTCTCCTCTGAAAACTCTTTCTAGTTAGATATCATTCAGGCTTAATAAGATATCTTATTTGTAAAAAATGATATCTAAATTGACAAATAAGATATCTTAAAAATTATATTAGATATCTTATTTGTAAAAAGTATATAACATATCTTAATTCATAATTTGTCATAAAGATATCTGATATAGCAATTATGATATAAGATATTAGATTTTTTTTCTTAATATGACATCTTAATCAGCATTTGAGAATATGACATCTTAATCAGCATTTGAGATATCTAAAATAGTTGTATAGATATCTATGTTAACATATAAGCTTTTTATATTTGTCAAATAAGATATCTTCTTGAGTATATAAGATATCTTTATTACATAAGATATCTAATATGCTTAAGTAGATATGGTTTTAGACAAATAAGATACCTTATTTACAAAAAAAGTTATCTTATATCCTTTATTAGCTATCTTAATGAGCTAAACAAATAAGACACCTTTAGTTTATAATATATCTTATTTATTTCGCCCAATCACAACCTGTTTGTTTTACTTAAATGAGATATCTACTATGTCAATACAGATATCTAATTTATAGCCTTAATTATGATATATTGTATTAATTCATATATCTGAATTATAAATTAAGATATCGTTTTTCTAATTAAGATATCTAATTTACTGTAAAAGGTATCTTATTGACCACTGTATATAAGATATTTGTTTTACCAATTTAGATATCTTATTTGCTAATTAAGATACCTAGTTTAGCAATAAAGATGTCTTATAAACCAAAGTTGATATCTTGATTAATTTTGTTAGGAAGATATCTTGATTTATCTTGTGAAGAAGATATATTATTTACGTATAGCAGATCTCTCATTTAGTATATAAGATATCTAAATTATATTAGTTTCATAATCACTCAATCATCTCAGCGCTGTGTTTGGTGTGGGTTCAAGTCCCGCACTGGGTAATTGTGAAACAAGCCAAGTTCTGCTTGCAGGTGTGACAGGTGTGTTTAGGGAGTCAGGGGTTTGAATAAATCACAGGTTGAATGAACCAGGGCCAGGGATGTTAACCTTTGCTGGAGCATGATACATCAACTGCCTCCAGCAATGTTAAAAGGACATCTTGTAGATCTATCGTAGAATGTAATACTAACAGCTGTGTTTTTTTTTGTATTCCTTTTTTTAAATGTTCTCCTACACGTGTTAAGTAGAAGCAAGTTCTTATTTGTATTGGAATGAAAACAATTATATGCCGTGTTTACAGAATTCTTATTGACTTAATATTGTGATGTGCCGGGGTTGAATAAATCACGCCAATAAGCCACTACATTACATAGCAGGTAGGCCTATGTATAACTAAATTTCTGTACCACTAAAAAGACGATAGTTACAAACGAATAAAACATGTGCTCTATCATCACTAGAAAGAGTGGCTGCTTTTCACTGAAAATACCATTTTCAAATGAATATTATCTAAGTGATTAATTCAACTCCACATGACACAGTCCAGTCTGTTTCAGTATTCAGACTTCACTTCAGAGCCCGGTGGCATAGTGGTAGAGTGTCGGACTCCAAATAGAGAGGTCCTGGGTTCGATCCCCACAGGCGTCCCCGTGTTGTGTCCTTGAGCAAAACACATTAACTCCTTACAGTACTGGTTAAACACAAGAAGAATTGGCTGTGTACCGACATGACTGAAACAGTGTTGACTGGGACATTAAGCCTGAATACAATTTGACTTCATTCCATTTAAAAAGGGAAGTGCAGTGCCGTAGGGGCAGACTACAGGACTCCGATGCGGGAGACCCTGGGTTCTAGACATAACTCTACCATGCAAGCTGTGTTCATGAATCTATAGTATTGTTTAAAACACAAGAAGTGGTGGCCCTTTGCCACAACATGACTCAAAACTTGTTTACTGGGACGTCTAGTCATAACTTAACCAAACCATATCATAATATTTGAAAATAAATGCTCAAATCTCAGTTTGCCTGATAAAATAATGACTTGTTTACCAAACCGCATAGTACAAACCTGCTTTGTAGATCAGAGACATTAATAATTGCCCCCCCCCCCCTTTGCTCCATGCTCCCTTAAAGAAAAATGACCTTTCTCCCCAGCTCATAAAATATTCTCCTCAGCCCCCTGCTCCCTAAAACTCCAAAAAGTTATGCTTTCTCCCCAAATCCCTTAAAATAAATGACCATTCTCCCCAAATCTCTGAAAATAGATAGCCTTTCTCCCTGAGTCCCCCAAAACCCTGGGAGGGCCTCATAATTGGTAGTTTATCTCGATAAAAGAGTGTCATAAAGAATCTGTAACATATCATAAAGAATCCGTTACCCATCATTTTGTATCATACGGAATCCGTGACAAAATTTTGTCACAGATTCTTTATGATACTTTTGATGCTTTAAAACACAAAAGTCTGCAAAACAATTCCTTTGAAGATTTACATGCACTGAAAAGTGTTAGTTCATAGATAATTAAATAAATTTCTAAACTGTTGATAAATGTTTTGATGTTTTATGTATTTTAATATTCATTTTCGATTTTCCTTGCTTAATTAACCATTTTAAGGATTTAATCACCCATTAACTTTCAACCTGTATACCAACATTGCTAAAATTGATGGAGAACAATTTCCAGCCCATATATACTATGTATGTGTGCCAAAAAGGTCATTTCAGGCATCAAAAACCTTAGAAACGCCGGTTTCTCATCACCTACCAATAGTTGAGCTAAGAGAATCATAAAGAATCTGTAACGCTATCATAAAGAATCAGTAGCTGATATCATAAAGAATCATTTCGCACTGTGACGGACCTAAACCCCTGTGGGTTAAGAGCGCTGTTTCTTTATCATTCAATCATCTCACCGCTGTCTCTGGTGTGGGTTCGAGCCCCGCTCTGGCCACATGTGAGACAAGCCAAGTTCTGCTTGCGGGTGTGTCAGGTGGTTTTTCTCGGGCTTTTCTCGTTTTCGCCCACCTACTGATTGGCCCCTCTCATATGAGCTGAAATAATTTTGAAAGGGACGTAAAACTGAATTAAAATCATGCTGTGAATAAATCAATGATTTGCAAACACAGTTCTTAAAATAAAAGTGACAACTGATATCCTTTAATATCAGTGGACATAGTTATAAGAAATTCATATTTTATATCCATCATTTAGGTTGAGTTACTTGAGACTTTTCGAAAGCAATTAGATGCATATCATACATACATTTGAATAAGTACCGATTTTAATCAAGTTAATTATATATGATTAAAGAAAATTTCTTAGACATCAAACGCATTTCGATATTACGCCCAAGGCTAAATGAAAAATACAAAGAAAAAAAAAGAATCATAACGAAACTTATTATGGTATCAAAGGATCATTATCCAAACTTGAATCCAATACTTCTGAAACATTTTTCATTTCATGTGCTTTAATAAGATAGTGACAATATAGCTTAAGGTATATCAGATTCAGGTAAAGACACTGAAATTCAAGAACCAATGAAAACATAAATTTAGTGAACAATATTCGTGACTGTGTTTCTAAATGATGTTAGGGGTGAAGCCATCTAGGGGTGCGCAATAGCAGTGACTAGTGTGTCAGTCCGGATCGAATCTGAGGTTCGAAATCTCACTGTCGCCGAGTCATACCCTTAGGCAAGTCATATTCTCCTCATTGTAAGAAGGCATGGAGCTGGTGGGTCCGTCCCTAAATATCTAAACAAGCTTTTTGCGCACAATCTGGTCTATCCTATACACTGATGAAAAGTAAAATGTCATTGTGACCAAAGAAAATAGCGCCTTGTTATGTTCATCGACTTGGCCACGCAAAGCATAGAGTTGGTGGGTCCGTCCCTAAATGTCTAAACAAGCTTTTGCGCACAATCTGACCTATCCTATACATTGATGAAAAGTAAAATGTTCATTGTCACCAAAGAAAGTAGCGTCTTGTTATGTTCAGCGACTTGGCAACGCATTTACCTGCCACACATCTGCTGATAGATAGCAGATCAAATAAATGGGGGTGTGGGTCTTCAATCTCTATAAATTAAGGGTCTTGAAACTGCCTTCCTATCTAACTGTGTTAAATATCATACCATGATACAAATGTCAAAACTGACGAGCGTTGACATCAATCACACCCGCGCCTCAGTTTATTTACACATGGATAGAAGTGGTATTACAGACCATACGTCAGGGTTAACTGCGAATGTCTATTGGAAGACGAGGTGTACGAATCGGGCTTATCACTTATTATCAATGGCATGAATATGTTTTCTTCCTGGCAAGGGAAGCAATAAATCTCTCGGAGATAGCAGCTTCTAGCAACGATCAGGAAATAAATTAATTGACCAAAGGCAAATTAAGGAGAAATCAATTTACTGATGACTTTAAATAGAACATGAAGACATAACACGAAGACTTACGATTTAGATTAAAATCCGGAATTGCATCTGCGCAAAGTAGTCATACTTTGTCCGCCGATTCTAGAATTAACTGATATAATTTATGCGCAAAGTAGGAATCGATTTACCTTGTAACAGAGAAAACATTTGGTCTATCTAAGACATTGAAGAAAAACTACAAATCAAAGACTTCAAAATCATAACTTGCTTAGACTTTATGTTACTGTAAACTATTTTACGCACATATACACTGAAAAAAAGTTATAAGAGGCCACCTCATATTTTTTCTTCTAGTTCAGAAAGTAAAATACGATCCATTAAAATTCATGATCATATGAATAAACCAATGTCTAACAGTGGCTCTGTGAGTTTCTGCATTCCAAAATGCGTGATACTTCTCACACAGACGAAGCATGTGTAAAGGTACCCTCATTTCAAAAAGTCACACTTTATTAACATCAAATTAAATGTCATATTATGACGTTGTGTTTTTACATTTTAATTTATTTGAAAGTGCTACTGACTGCCATGATGCAAGATAAAATTAAGTCAAAAGTGTTGCTGCAATAAGAATCTTCGTTTCTGTTTTGTACATGCAAGAAGACAACAACCTGAATAAGAGGAATTCAGCTTTTGTATGCAATTTGCATACCAACTTTGTTCTTCTCCAGTTGCGTTATTATCAGCAGCACGGCATTGAAATTTTCAGCGATTATTTAGGTCAAATACTAGACTCTGATTAAATTTGAAAATTCAAAAAATCGTCCACAAAATTTGTTATTTTGTTCGTTAAAAATTGGCATTGAAACCGGAAGTGTGCGGCAGCCTTGACCTGTTGGTCCTCGAAAATGGTCTAAAACAGTTCAGTCGCATTATATCTCTCATTTCCAGGCCTCATCAAGTGACTTTAACAGGGGTCAACATGTTTAAGAGGCACATTGATGAATTTTCCAAAAAAATCTCAAAATTGGCGATTCTTAAAAATGCATAAAAATTCTACCAGTAGAGAAAATTCGAATGTTTGATGTTTTTCCGGGCCGTAACGACCCCTTTGATGACACCCGTTCCTAATTTCAATAAATGGTGTGCTGTATCCAATTTTTTATTTAAAAACATTGATTTTTGCATTTTTACTCCAAAAACGCTTTTAGTGAAAGAAAATTATTTCTTAACACTTTGGAACTTTACTTACTTGAGAGACACGTCTTTCGGCAAAAAATCGTGCAATTTTGAACATGGCTTAGAAACAAAAAATGAGTTTGAAAAGTGGCCTCTTATAACTTATTTTCAGTGTATTTCTAAAAGTGGCCAGCATGGGCATACTCTCGTTTGCGCACACTTTGGCGTATTCTATACTGTTGAAAAGTAAAATGGCATTGGCACTCTTCATCGACTTGACCACAAATTTACATCTACCTGTCACGGATTCGCAGATCAAAGAAATTGGATATAAATCTTACAATCTTTATTAATAAGGGTATTGAAACTGTCTTCTTTTACTTTTAATTTGCTATTACCGCAGTTGCTGTTGTGCCATGTGGCGGTCATAAAAAGTCCCTGTACATCATTCATAGTGCAGGTTATATTTTCTTTCTGTACCTTTGAGATCAGGGTTCATATTCTGAGAAATCAGAAATTTATGCTCAGTTTATTCATCTGAACAATTTTCAATCGTTTGGCTCTATCTAGGTTTGCCTATCCCAGCAGGCACATGACGTCAAAATGACGTCAGATCGACGTCGATGCGTTTGATATGACGTCATTTTGACGTCATGTGCCCGCTGGGATGTAATTGACATCCCACTTGAAATTTATAAAATTGATTGCAGTATTTTCCCCTGTTCTTAAATAAACCCTTTGCTATTAGTACAGCTGGTGTTGTGCCGTGTGGCGGCCCTACAAAGTCACCCCGTACATCATCAATATATACAATCATCTGAACAATTTTCAATCGTTTGACTCTACCTAGATTTGCCTGTCTATGTATTCACATCCAAATTAAATGTAAAATTTGTAAAACTGCAGTAATTTTCTCTGGCTCCGTATTGCCAAATTTATAGGGTCATTGATGAGACTTGAGTAGCCGCGGTATGGTCCATCTCCTATCTCATTAATGTTCCCTGCTTTTAAAGGAACTCAATTTTACTTTTTATTCATATCTAGTAATTGTGTTTAAATGCAATCTATCAGGTTACAGATGACAGAGTGAAACAGCAAAGCAATCAATCAAGTCTCCGCCCTTGCTAAACACGCAGGTGGAATTACTAGTAGGTATCCAAAACTGAGAAACACCTGACTTTATGTGCATGTCTATTTGAAGACAACATCTACGGAGGGCACTTATCACTTCCTTATAATTAATGACTGGAATATGGTTTTCCTGGAAAGGGAAGCAGTATATTTCCTCGAGACAGTAGCTTCAAGCAACGAGATCAGAAGATTAACTTATTTGAAGGCAAATCAAGACGAAATCAATTTGCTAATGACTTTAAATAGAAAATGATGACATTACACGAAGACTTACAATTTAGATGAAATCTTCAATAGACAGAAACATTCACAAAACCATACATCCATGTCACGAGAGAAATGGCGTCGTTCCGCATGGCATTTACGTTACGATGCTTCGCTATATGCAATACCATCTTGTTCGTGTTCAGCTTTATTAAAAATAAAATAATGTTTCACACATTACGTCCTGACGAATAGACCAAGTGAAAAAGAACTATGAAACGCAAAACAAGTTTCTTTAAGAGCAGACTTAGTTTCTAAAGAAAGTTTGTGGAGCCGGCAGGTCTTGTTTTAAATGTAAGCAATGTGCGAAGAGTCACCGACTCAGTTGACTGACGACTTGAGGCTAAATCCCAAATTCAAATGCAAATGATTCTCACATTTTATCACCAAAAATGTATTTGCTTATGTAGTCGGCATTTGAGGTCTTAACGATGACGTTAAGCTAACAAATTTTTGAACAAATGGGCACTGTTTTCAAATTCCTCGTGAACTCTAAGTGACCATTTACCAACTGATTTTTATTTGCTTTCCAGAATGGTGAAATAAAAAGTATTATGCTTAATCATTTCCATAAACAGCGTCATTTATAGCCGGTAATGTCCATATTTAATCGGGTTACACAGCCAAAGAATATAGCAAAAAGCTCGAAATGCCAGACAGATGAAGTAACACTATCTGAGTAGCGCAGTAGATCTGCAGCATTGCATTCACCTACGTGTATTCGAAGATACGGTGTTCACTTATTTCTCTGCCCAACATCCATGAATGTAACCAAGAGACGGCCATAGGGGAATTCTTTAATTGCAAGGAATTCATTTTCAATTTGACAATGGTTCATTTCTCAAATTTGGCGAGACGGTCATAAATATTCAATGATGGTCATCTCATTGGCATCCCGGTTTGACAAGTCTTTTCGTGCACTGGAGTTAAAACGCAAATCAACGTGCCACATCTATCCACCCATCAGCGTGATCTGATTGCAGAGATTGAGCGCAACTTATTTGACAGTTATTGTGCTTATTTGGCCTTATTACGCCTACTGCGATTACAGTTTCCAGAATCCGGTGACAAATATTCCAATACAATATTTCCTTCTGCGATTTTCAAATTCTCATTACACTTGAAAATTACCAGTATAAAGTTAGTTGACAGTTGACAATTCGGACTTAGAATTTTTCCGCTTGATTTCTATTGGAAATCGGTTCTAACATAGTTTTATGACGATTTTATCGTTCGGACTTTTTCCCAAATGTTGAATTGTCAACTGACAGTTAACAATTCAGACTTAGAATTTTTTCGCTTGATTTCTATTGCAAATCGGTTCTAACAAAGTTTTATGTCGATTTTATCGTTCGGACTTAGTTTTTTCCCCCAAAAAAAGTTGAATTGTCAACTGTCAACTGGTTGACAGTTGACAATTCGGACTTAGAATTTTTTTCGCTTGATTTCTAACGGAAATCGGTTCTAACATAGTTTTATGTTGATTTTCTTGTTCGGACTTTTTCGTTTTTTGTTGTTTTTTTTCCCAAAAGTTGAATTGTCAACTGTCAACTGGACAATTCGGACTTAGAATTTTTTCGCTTGATTTCTATTGGAAATCGGTTCTAACATAGTTTTATGACGATTTTATCGTTCGGACTTAGTTTTTTTCCCAAAAGTTGAATTGTCAACTGTCAACTGGTTGACAGTTGACAATTCGGACTTAGAATTTTTTCGCTTGATTTCTATTGGAAATCGGTTCTAACATAGTTTTATGACGATTTTATCGTTCGGGCTTAGTTTTTTCCCCAAAAGTTGAATTGTCAACTGTCAACTGGTTCACAGTTGACAATTCGGACTTACTGTCTAAAAACTTGTCTGTGATAATGGTTTTTCGCAGAATATTTTTGTATGGGGGACAACAGAAAAATTATTTTCGCGTCAAAATCTTGATATTAGTTTGTCCTAATAGGACCTGCAAAATGTTTGAAAATCGGTGAACAAATAAAGTTTTTATGGCCAAAATGAATTTCGCATAGGGATTTTGCATTGGCAAGGGAGATAATCGATGATCGTGAAAATGCATATTTTTTCGCGAATTTTTACCTGATCATGAAGATTATGTCTCAGGTATGTCATTTGTGTCAATTTATAATAATTTTGAGCAATCATGATTATATAGTTAGAATTTAAAATTTTTGCGGGAAAATATTTACCTCCCTTCCATGAGATTTTTGTACAGGAAATCCCTATTCAAAAATGTTTTTGATCAGAACTTTTTTATTTGTCAACCGATTTTCAAAATTTTTGCTGCACATTTTGCGACAAACTAGATGCTTAGTTGTGCCAAGAAAATATTTCTTCTACATTTGAACAGTTGTAAAATATCTGCGAAAAAACATTATCACACACTACGAAACAGACTTTAGAATTTTTTCGCTTGATTTCTATTGGAAATCGGTTCTAACAAAGTTTTTTGTCGATTTTATCATTCGGACTTAGGTGTTTTTTATCCCAAAAGTTGAATTGTCAGCTGTCAACTGTCAGCTTTCTTTTACCATTTTTCCTTGCCTGGAAAATAATATTCAAACGATATCAATAAAAAATAATGAGAAGTATGAATAATAATAATAATAATAATAATAATAATAATAATAATAATAATAATAATAGTTGTATATATTTCTAGTCTTCCATTTTGGATTTGCAGCCTGAGACCTGAAACTTTGCAGATGCAGACAACTAATGAAGTCAATGAAGGTATGTGAGTATTCAAGGTCAATGTCATTTCACGATGACTAAATGCTCCAAGATCAGGCTTCAGGTGAGCGTTCTCAGGACCAATGGTCCTCTGGTTCATATACGTTTTGTCTGATATAAAAGCATTTCATAATAACTTCACTGGAAGACAATAATTTGTAGTACCGCATGATTCATTGTCTGTTACGCAAGAATATATAAAATAAAGGTCAAAAGCTATTCTTACTTTGCATAATTATCGTACAGTGGATCTCATTCACTTGAAAAGAAAATCAGAAGATTATGTTGCAATTTGGACACGTTCTTTAGTGACCAAACTATATGTGTTAAAGAGTAGACTTCACTCATTTCACAACAAAGGCGCAACATTTCAAATATGTGCCCGGTATATATCGAAGTATATATCGAAGGTAAAGCTAAAAGGTCATCACCAGAAACAAACATAAACATAAACCTTGGCCAAACGCCCGTCTTGAGGCTAAAACAGGAAGTAAGTAACTGAGACAACGAATTGCTGAACAAAATACATTTATTACATCAATTCACGCATACAATACCGTCTGGGAGAGGATAATTACATGCCTAATATACATCCAATCCCTTGACCCATGTATATTTATATATGATATGCTCATATGTAAATGCTTTTGAAAATTGACATAAGTATATATGTCATCAAATAAATAAATAAATAAATAAATAAATAAATAAATAAATAAAGTGCAAGAGCACTACAGACATACCGGGTAAGATACTATCATTAAGCAAAACATTCTTGCCAACCATGAATTAAATATAATCATGATACTCATTGATGGAAACTATTCTGAGAAAACGAATATGATACTAGTACAAAGAGACAGGAAGTTGAAACCATGGTAAAACAGTAAAACTAATTAGAGATAAATGCATTTTCCTAACTAGAATCTTAGTACTATAGATTGCTATTGATCTTAGGTTTCATATAACATGATGAGATTTAATTAGTGACAATTCTTGTCAAAGCTACATTCACTGAAATACATGTAGGGGCATTGAAACACAAAAACAGTTCACATTAACACCTAAACCTTAACGGCTTCACTGCATTAACACCTTAAAACAGAAGTTTGATGGTACCAGGGCTTATAAGGAGACAACAGATAATGAGGAAATATATGTAGTTAATGCTCACTTAAACAAATTAACTGTTAAGTTTTCTGTATGTGTCAATGAAGGCAAAGACAAACTTCCTACGATGAATTTGTTACCTAAGCTTCACGAAAGACCGTATTGCAAATTCTAAAATTCTTTTAGTTCTTGTATTACCACTGAACTTTCTAAATTATCAACTTCCTGTCTTACTGCTATCCAATCTCATGTCATAAGATACTGTGAGACGGTGTATGAAACTTCAAATAAAAATTGATTTTGGCAATAAAAACATCTGGCGAGGTGCAAAGTAAATTGAAGTGTAGAGGGTTCCGTGCGACGAGCTTGTCCACATACGATTTTTCTACCCTGTGCACCACATTGCCACATAATCTGAGTAAATAAAAACTAAGCGATTTGATAGAGTGGACCTTCAAAAGAGCATTAAAACTATGGTTCCCTGGTTTGGCCTGTAATGACAGAAAGGCCTTTTTTCACTTCCTCTGACGATACACATTTTGGTCATGTCAGAAAGTATGCGACGCCTTATCCTATCTTGTGGATAATATTTATATTAGATTTGGAACCAAGTTATACAGACAAATTGTTGGAATTCTGATGGGTACAAATTGCGCTGATTTATTTTTTATACTACCACGAAAGAGATTCCCTTAACTGTGACTATCAAGCTGATGTTATCGAGGCTTTTTGAGCTGATTTATTTTTTATATTGCCACGAAAGAGATTCTCTTAACTATGACTATCTTAGCTAATTTATTTTATACTGATTTATTTTTATAACTATGCTGCCTTCTTTAATTGCACGCCGGTGGGTCGGGCGTCAAACTCTATGATGGCCCCCACTTAAAGCTATTCACTTTAGTTGGTTGGGCCCGGAGCTTCTTGTCTGTTGCTTAGCCCACCAGGTTTCTTAGATTTCAACCCAATCATGATTGATAACTATGCTGCCTTCTTTAATTGCGCGCGCTTATGTCGGGCGTCAGACTCTATGATGGCCCCGACTTAAAGCTATTCATTTTAGTTGATTGCGGCCGGAGCTTCTTGTCTGCTGCTTGGCCCATCGGGGTTCAACTGGTGTTTTTCTTTTGCTCCAAATTTTCAGTAAGTTTTTGGGCGCCCAGGGGTCTCTATCGTCGGACAGCTTATTTAATCTGTGAGTCCTCAATTTTTATTCATCATGGTGGTTATCATTTGTTTGTCCTTGATGATTCATTGACTAGAGATTCACCACGAGGACCGAACAACTAACTAAATGTTGTGAACCACTGCAGAAGCTGAGGTTCTGGCCATGTAAAACTAGTTTTATATTACTGATCGTTCCTATGCGATACTTCTGTTGTGGTTCTTATTGTTTTATGTCTTGGTGTTGATTTTTTGTGTTGTTTGCACCTTATGTGCGTTTTCATATTTTTAGTTAGGTTTGGGTAACTAAGTGGCCACCTATTGGGAAATAGCTGCTCACTCGGATTACGATATGTTTTCTTGGTATAAGTACCTAACTGTCAATTTAGTATTTCCCACCTCGGTTTTTGGAGTGGTATTCTCTTTCTGATTGCGCACTTTCCTGATCATTGCCTATTTGTACCTTTTCATAACAGGATTATAAACAAATTACCTTTTACACGAGGGCCTTTCGGAACCTGAATTTTATGGTGACTTGGTTTACAAATTTAAGAAGCTTATAGGAAGGAAGGATTTTTTTTTTCAGTTCAGAAAAATCGTTACACGTTACAGACGTATAGGATATAAGTTAAATGTTATGCGACAGTCTGCATGCTTAGATTTTAACCCAATAATTGTTGATAACTATGCTGCCTTCTTTAATTGCACGCCGGTGGGTCGGGCGTCAAACTCTATGATGGTCCCTACTTAAAGCTATTCATTTTAGTTGGTTGGGCCCGGAGCTTCTTGTCTGTTGCTTAGCCCACCGGGGTTCCACTGGTGTTTTTCTTCTGCTCCGGAGTTAGTAAGTTATTTGGCGCCCAGAGATCTCCATCGTCGGGCAGATTACTCAAACTGGGAGTCCTCGTTTTTGATTCATCATTTGTCCTTGGTGATTTATCGACTAGTTAGAGATTCATCACGAGGACCGAACAACTAAGTAAACGTGAAACACTGCAGAAGCTGAGCAGTGAAGGAGAGATGCCCAATTGAGTATCACTGACCTAGATTGCTTTTACAGGTAAATGTTACTATTAATAGCAATTTGATACTCAGTTGGGCATCTTTTTGTCATTTTTATAGTACTCTCAGAAAATCGAAAAAATGTATCACAGTTTTTAACCGATTTCCGCCAACTTTAGGGAGCTTAAAGATGAATGAATTTCCGAACTTTTGACCGTTCAGATTTTATTTAAATTGTCTAGAAAAAAAAGTTAAGGTTTAAAATCAGGATTTTTTTTTCTGATTTTATGTGATTCCTTTTTGGGGACAACAAAATAGTACTGATGTCCGATTAGGAAACGGTGATTCCAGTTTGGGAACATATTAAAAAACGGGACACTTACTGTTTGTTATGGTTGTCTTATACGAGTCATTCAAACATCATATTCAGATTATTTTATGCCAAAACCCTCAGCTTAAGAGTGCTCAGCAAAACGCTTATCAGCCACCATCAAGTTACTTCCTGTTTTGATTCCAGTTGATGCCATGTGGCTTTGACAAAAGTATTATCATGAACATGATCTACGGCGTTCGGACAACATGATATGAAAGTATTTCCACTTAGCTATTCATGTTTCTGGTGGAAAACATGTTTTCCTAGAGGGTCATATCGAATATCTGGCCCAACGTTTACAACCTGCAAAATGTATAGCCAAAGAACAAAACGTGATCATGAAACCTATCCCCGGAAAAGTATAGATCTACCACCGAGAGTCGGTCAGAAAATAATGAATAATGATCGAAATTCCACAAACAATGTCTCAGCTTGATGCTTACGAAAAATTACGACAGTGCGAGTTCACAGAATGAAGTTATCGCAAAGAATATCAGGGCGAACGTAAAACTAGCAACAAATTTCTGAATCAAAGATGGCTGCTGATCAACGCAGTTTATGTTTGATGCGTACCATTTTCACATAGAAGCAACTTTGGATACTACAGACTCTGTCAAGTTGTCAAAACATTCTTCATAATTTTTACAAAGAAGGATATATACAGTCCAAAGTCGGTAGTCACATTATTACAGGTGTTCCCTAACTTATTTCCATGTGTATATAATTAAAGAATATTTCTTAGACATCAAATGAAGTTTGATATAATGCACAATGCTAAATGAATAATACAAAGAAAGATTGGATCATAACGAAACCAATTAAAATATCAGAGGTTCATTATCCTTCCTTTAATCCCTTCCTTCTAAAACTGTAAACATTTTCTGTGACTTAATGACAATCAGCTGGAAACAATGGTCCTAAAGATTTATTATTTTCAGATAGAGGCACAGAAATGCGAGAACCACGGAACATAAATTATTTTCAAAATTAATGTGCAAATTACAAATGACAGAGTTGAGCAGCGCCTCTGCTGTCCTGGTATCCGAACATCCTGATCAAACATCAGACTTCTTTGTATGTCTATCTGATGACAACTTAAAAATATGACACTTATCACTGAAAATGATTAATACATTGCCGGAATATGTTCTCTTCCTGGCAAGGGAAGCAGTATCTCATCGACACAGTAGCTTCAAGCAACGAGATTAGGAGATAAATTTATTTGATCAAAGGCAAATCGAGACGAAATCAATTTGTTAATGACTTTTTATAGAAAATGATGATATTACACGAAGACTTACGATGTTTACTTAATCTTCAGTAGACAAAACAGTTAACAAACCAAACATCAATGCCGTCGTTTTATTATGGGCAATACTGTCCCCTTGCTATATTCTGTTAGATCAGCTATTTAAAGAGGTACAAGTAGGCAAAGAGTAGGAAAAGGCGCAATCAGAAAGAGAAACCGAGGTGGGAAAAAACCAAACTAACAATCAGGCACTTATACCATGAAACATATCGTAAGCCGAATGAGCAGCTATTTTCCCAATATACTCTAATAGGTGGCCACTCAGTTACCTTAACTTAATTAAAATTATGAAAACATACATAAGGCGCCAACAGCACAAAAAATTAAACACCAAGACAGAAAACAAAAAGAACCACCACAGAAGTATCACCTTGGAACGATCAGTAACACAAAGTTACTGGCGGGCTTAAACCGGTTTTACAGGATCCTAACCTCACCCTCAGCTTCTGCAGTGGTTCATAACATTTAGTAAGTTCTTCGGTCCTCGTGGTGAATCTCTAACTAGTCAATGAATCATCAAGAACAAACAAATAAATCATGATAAACATCCTGATGAATCAAAAACAAGGACTCACAGATTGAGTAAGCTGCCCGACGATGGAGATCCCTGGGCGCCGAATAACCTACTAACTCCGGAGCAAAAGAAAAACACCAGTTGGACCCCGGTGGGCCAAGCAACAGACAAGAAAACTGTTACAAACAATACATTCTGGTGAATATACCAAAGAACGAATAATTGCAAATGAAACATATAAACTGCTGTCTGTACACCATCTTTCAGAAACTGCATTTTTCAAAATCTCCTTTTTCTGAAACACCAAAAGAAAAATATGACCATGTCATCTTTTTGTAACC
The DNA here is from genome assembly GCA_964017185.1 of Rugalucina vietnamica. Classification (NCBI taxonomy): domain Eukaryota; kingdom Metazoa; phylum Mollusca; class Bivalvia; order Lucinida; family Lucinidae; genus Rugalucina; species Rugalucina vietnamica. Next base: position 43,021,185 of record OZ024872.1, read on the forward strand.
CAAGCGTCGTAAAAAGTGCCGCAAAAATTTGAAAATCGGTCCACTAATAAAACATTTATGCCCAAAAATTATTTTGAATAGGCCTTTTTCCATGTGCAAGGGAGGTAATCCAAACACCTTAAAAAGTTAACAATCAAGCAAATCTGTGGAATAATTTTAAAAGTTTGGCACTGGTCTGCGCTTTTGTTTCCGAATATGCAGAATGTTGGTTTTCTGACGCAGCGGCTCATTTTGTAATGGCATTGTGTGAAATTTTGATTACAACCGACTAGGCCTAGCATTCTGTTATAATGATAGCAATTTATAATAATAATGTCACAGAAGCGCTTTTATTTCTTTTCCAGACAGATCATTGTCTCCAAGTTAACAAATTTGATGATAGTTGTTTAACTGAGATATAATAATTTAAGTAAACACTGTTTGTATTTTACTATAACATGTTTCGGCATTACTTCCTCCTTCTAAATGCATCTATAATTTCAAATCTCTAATGGGACTTTTGTGTTTTGTGACTTGTGAATTCTGTCTTTTGAATTCTGACTTAAATTTGTCTTCTGTATAATGATCTCATATGGGCTTCCGTACAAATGCACCTAATCAAGAGTACGGTTAGAATGTGTATCAAAGAAAATATTTTTTTAAATGTAAAAAAGAAGCATACAAACAAAGTTAAAAACAGAAAATATAAAGAAGTCAAAACACAAAAATCAAAAGACAAAAGAAATCAACAACCAGAGGCCCGCGGGCCACAAACCCGGGGGGGGGGGGAGGGGGCACTCCCTGGTAAGCAGTGTACCGATGCGTGATCAAAGGATTGTTGAACATACCCTAAACAGTGTGATCGACATTTAAAATTTGACCCCCCTTTTCACTGTGTTTGCTTTAAAATGCACGACCCTTTCCACTGTGTCCCGTCAAAAAGTACCCCTTTCCACTGTAGTCAACTAAAACACTGGAATGCAATAATTCTTTTATAACCACGTGAAGATGCTATATGTGTAATATGCAAACAATCTGCCTGATGGCTTCAGAGAAGTAATTTTAAAATATAGACAGACTACAGTAACGGAAGATGGATGCCAGGTACCTGCCTATCCTATAAGATCACCTTTGAGACTTTGGCTCTGTTGGGTTAAAATGCTTAAAAATGTGGAACTGATATGATCATAAACAAACATTTGGTCATGCAATCAACACATGAAATAGCTAAAGTTACAAATAGGCAACATACAATAGGTACAATAAGAAAAGATGGTAAACCTTAAAATGCACATACAAATGAAATTGTCATCACTGAAACGAGAAACAGACTAACCACAGAGGAAGTATCGCCTTGGAACTGTCAGTAATAAAGTATTGGGGGCTTAAATTGTTTCAGGGCTTTCAAGCTTTGCCCTCAGCATCTGAATTTGTTCAAATGTACACAGAAAATTGACACAAACACAGAAAATTGACACAAATATATATGAAATAATGGTTGGTTGGTTAATTTTGTGTTTTGTCCCACTAAACAACTAAGGTAATATGGCGATAGGAAATTAGTTTAAGTCTTGTACGAAAAACTGGAGAAGCCTGGAATTGACCCCTGGTTTACAAGGCAAACAGCTTTCCCACTACACCACTAGGCCTCTCTACATACTTGAAATAAATCTTGATATAGTAGATAAATACCAAGCACTTACATATAGCAAGCATTATGGAGAGCAGGGTACAAAAGACAAGATTTAATACAAACCATTTGTATTTGTATGAACTACTCAATTAGCAGAAACAATAATTTCTATTGAAGCAACACACATTGTTGAACAGAAAGGGAAAATCATATCTTATCCCTTAGGTTTTAGACATTTTAGTCATTTCGGCCCAAAACATATCGGCCAAGGACGCCTCGGTCCACCCCTTTTCACAGCGTTTTAGCAGAATTGTAAAAAACATACCCTTTTTCCACAAAAACGACATTTTGCCTACCCTAAATGATGTCAGCGCTGCGCACTGCCCTTCTTGAAAAAAAGTACCCTTTCTCATCGTTTTTTTGATCACGCATCGGTACACTGCTTACCAGGGAGTGCCCTCCCCGGGGCCACAAAGCTCACCTGAGTTTACACCTTTGGCTTTATGGGAAATTTACTACACAATAAACATTTCTTTTTTTTTTTCATTTAGCCATAGCTGTAAATTCAGGTGAGCTTTGTGGCCCATGAGTCTCTGGTTGTTTATTTCTTTTGTCTTTTTTTTATTTTTTGTGTTTTGACCTTTGTGTTTTGAGTGTTTGGGTTTTGGCTTTTTTGTTTACCTTTGTTTGTACACTTCTCTTGTTTTCACATTTTCTTTTATTTTTTTTTCTTTGATTCACATTCTGACCGTGTTATTCCCAGCACTCTTGAATAGGTGCATGTGAGCTAATATTGGCTTTGGTAAATATTTGAGATTATTATCACAAGAATTCACAAGTCACAAAAAACAAAAACAAATATAATTAACCGAAATAATAGAAAATCTATAGATATCAATTTAGGTTGAGGAAACTTGAAAGTTTCGAAAGTAATTAGATGCATATCATACATACATTGAATAAGAACCGTCCTTTTAATCTATTTAAACATATATGATTAAAGACGATTTCTTAGACATGAAATGTAGTTTAATATAAATCACAATGCTAAATGAATAATACAAAGAAAGATTGGATCATAACGAAACTAATTAAAATATCAGAGGTTCATTATCCTTACCTAAATCCGTCCATCTGACACCGTTTACATTACATGTGACTAAATGACATTCAGCTGGAACCAATGTTCCTAGAGATGTATCATTTTCACATTGAGGCACAAAAATGCGATAACCACGGAACAATCTAAATAGGGGGGGGGAGGGGGGGTGAATTCTACTGGCACCGTTTATGTCATAGGGCAAGGCACGTTATTCCTCATAGTAATAGTTTTACCAAGAAAGTGGTGGCTCCGTCTCGATATGTCTGAATTACTGTTATGCCACACAACAAACATCTCAACTCAGAGGCACGTCTCTAAGTTTTCGTGCAGGTGGGTGCTGTTAAGCTAGTACATTTGACTAGTATATCATATCAGTAGCATGCTTATTATGGCTTTGAGACCCTCCTATGTTGAAGAAATATTTTACGAAAATCCTGACGCAAAGTGTTATACAACTTCGCCTAGACTACCCGATTGACCAGTTCATGGATACAGCTGAGTACAAAACATTCTACATGTAACAATATAAGGGTTGCCTGGTGTGACTTTGGACCTAGCCTATTTGGGTCTTGAGACATATATGGACTACTTGTGCACTCCAGGCAAAGTTGATAATAGAATGGCCGACCACTTGATTGCTGGTTAACCTTTTAGAAAGCCTGAATTAGGTGATCATATTCAAAGCACATATCGGATGTCATGACAACCCCAATATTGAGTAGAAGTCCCATAAACTGACATGACCACAGCTGTTAACAGGGACGTAAAGCTTTGTGAAAACGTTGCGGTAGTCAAGAGACAGAACATCAACATAAGCCTATACGTGTTTCAAAATTGATATCATGGATTTTATTGGCCAGTGTTGGATCTTCGATTTTAAATGAACCGATTCACGGCCGGATTCTCACGAAACCCTTTCTATGATAAGAAAAGTAAATCCATGTTAGTGACTGTCGTAATTTTGTAACTCGGTACTTCCAAACTGGAAAGTACACATGGACAAAACTGAAAGAATGCTGGAAGTTCACGTCTGTTTAGACTCAGAATTGAGCCGCGACGCGAGAAAACCGGTCTTCGGGGTTTCCGACAAGGTGCGACACAAACCGGCCTGTACAAGCTCAGAAAAGAGCTAGAAGCTTGAAATTTCAGATTTAAGTAGAAGAGGAATTGTACTATCCGAGTAGCGAAAACAAAGGCGCTGATCAGCTTCGCGGTTACCGCGAAGCTGATCTGCGCCTTTGTTTTCGCCTAGGCAAAAATCCGGTTTTCTCACGATGCGGCTCTAGTTATTTTGGCATACGCAGAAAGAACTGGGAATAACATTGTGGTTAGAATCAACGTTGGCGGCGACGAGAATGCTTTACAATCTAGTTTGTCTATATTGGATTATTTTCTGTCCTAAAATCATATTTTCACTTTACTCAAGACTCTTTACAACCACATTAATGATGTGCACACAATCCCTTAAATGCTAAATCCAAGCCCTTATTGCCATTCCCATTTTAGGTGTTGCCTGGCGATCAATTTAAAGTGAATGTTTTTCGTGCTATGGCACCATATCTTCTTTTTAGTCATCAAAGCACTGTTTTGTCTTATTAACTTATCGTTACATTGCTTAAAGCAAAAATGAATTTTCAAGAGAAGACCTGAGGACAAGGCACAATTTGCGTTGTCATAGAGAAAACATTTGTCTTTCTAAGACATTGACGAAAAGAAATGTCAAATCAAAGAAATAAAAAAAAACTCTTAACATTTTGTTGTCATCGATGTTCATCCAATGTTGTTTTTTTTTTTTTTTTTTCAAACTTGTTCTTAAACTGAAAAAAACGTGTCCTTATTGGCACCATCTGGCTTATTCTATACACTTTGGCTTATTCTATACACTGGCGAAAAGTGAAGTCCTTGCACATGGAAATACTAGAGGGTGGAAATCTAAATTATGTGTCTGTCTATTTGAAGACAACATCTACGGAGGGCACTTATCACTTCCTTATTATTAATGACTGGAATATGTTTCTTCCTGAAAAGGGAAGCAGTATATCTCCTTGAGACAGAAGCTTCATGCAACGAGATCAAAGGCAAATCAAGACGAAATCAATTTGTTGATGTCTTTAAAGAGAAAATGATGACATTACACGAAGACCTAATATGATAGATCTAATCTTCAGTAGACAGATTTAAAGCAAACACAAAGCAGTCAACAAACTAAACACTAATGTCACAAGAGAATATGAGTTTCCGTATCATTGCGAAAACACGCCCATGTAATATTATATACAGATTTTTCTTCAGTTCTAAAACCTGAAAATTTTCAGTAGAGTTTTTGTATAGTTTTCTTATTTTTGCTCAAAACATTTATTGTGGGTACACTTTAGAACCGCCTTTGCGAGTCGGTTCTAACGAGTGCTCACAATCTATGTTTTAAAGGAAAAATACGAAAAATGGGTATACCCCTGCATACCCCAATTTTACTACATAAAAGTGGGGTTCAAATGGATATGCATTTCATGGAAATGTTATCCCTGTGGGTAGCCAGGTTTAGGTTCCCTCCCTATGTTGTGGGAGACTAGCTGTCTAACGTTGTTGTATGTATATAATTCTGAATTATTAGGGAAACACCAAAAAGCACAAAAAATACGACTGAATAAAACTAAAACTGAGATCCTTTAAGAGCAATGAACATACATGTATTAATGAGAAAAAGGGATGGACTACACCGCAGTTTCGGCTATTTAAGACTCTTCAATGACCCTATGGATTTGGCCACATGGAGCCAAGGAGAATTGCTGTAAGTTTGTAACTTTCAACGGGATAGTAGATACATGACTAGTAAAATCCAAATGGGGCCGAATATAATAAACAGGTTAAAATATATTGAACTATGCTCAATCAATATGTTAAGTGTCACTATTTTATATTCAATATATAAAAGTGTTTAAACATTCAATCTCGAAAAATCTGGTGATGTCAAATTGACTCTGGTTTTTCCTTCTCCGCGCTTCATTCAGCATCACAGCTTTTCTTTTCTTAATAATGAGCCGCTCTTTTGTTGAGAAGACAGTGCCACTTTGATCCTGTGCAGCATGTTCCCAAGGTTCTATTGGTATGTTAAAATGCTTCTGTGAGACTCTGGGTATGTCTTTCTACCGTTTCTCCTGGCCACTTTGAGAGCTTATCTCTCCTGTAATTCTCCGTAGAAAAGTTCCTTTGAGTGTCGCTCATCAGGCATCATTATAACATGACCAGTCCATCTAAATCGTGCTAGCTGTAAGACCGCATACATGTCTCCACGTACATCATCCATAGTGCAGATTATATTTTCCTTTTGGTGCGGATATTCTGAGGAATCAGAAATCATTATCGGTTTAGATTCCTTTTCTAACCAACGTTTAATATATGTGGTCCCATTTGGATTATACTAGTTTTTGTATCGACTTGCTAAATTACAGTAATTCTTTCTATATCTAAATCTATATAGAGTCACTGAAGAGGCTTGAGTAGCCGAATCCGAAATAGCCAATCCCCTTTCTCATCAATATGTTCACTGCTCATAAAAAATCTCAGTTTTCAGTACTTTAATCTGTACCCCTGTTTTCCTCAGAATCTCTTTGTCTGGAATCTTGTCTTGTTACAGGCTATGTAAAACTGATTAAGCCGCTGTGCATGCTTTGCATGTAGTTGATATATAAAACAAGTAGCCCAAGGGCAACGATCGCTCACCTGAGAGTAAAAACAAGCGATTACAGAGAATATCTTTGAAAAGTGTGTATGGACGACAGATGGGCCAAGGTCAAGAGATGACCTTGACCTTAATTAATCACATACCTTCATTCACTCCATCACTCTTCATCTACCACGTTTCAAGTCTCAGACTGCAACAGTTTTCAAATAAATTTTCCTTGTTAAAAGGAACGCTTGGCTAGTCTGTATATACCATTATTTGTCCGTGTGTTGTGGTTTTTCGTAGGTTTGTGGAGTTTTTCGGTAACTCGATGGATCGCATCGGTCATGAACACTTCCTCGCTACGGTGGATTTCAAGCGTTCGTACCTGGTCGGACCTAGGACAAAGTTCCGGGGTTTAGCATTAACCGTCCAGACGCCAGCTAAATGTTTAACGTTAGATCCAAGTACGTCATTCTTCCCACAAGTCCTAATAAAAACGGCGGAGAGCAAGTCTGGTTTCCGTCCTCAATTGCTTTATTATACAAGAAGTGTAGCAAAAAATTGCGACCGGAACCAGGCCCTTGGATGTCAAAGGGAAACCCCAAAGATTGAAGGAAAAACCTCACAGATTGAGGAGAAATCCTCGTTCCGTTTCAATTGCTTGACGCTGTCGCGCCAAGCAAAAATACATTGTTTTCACTTTTTCCCATGTAAAAGCATGTTTCCAAAACTGACCTTGCTGTAAAATAAGTCAAGGTCACCCAAGGGTCACCATTTGATCAAACTATAATGGGCTAGAGTCCTAAATGCTACATAACAAGTTTCGTGAAAATCGACTTGCCGGTTCTGGAGAAGAAGATTTTTGAGTGGTCTTTACCATATATGGGCGTGGTGGCCATTTTTATCATTTTGAACTTTTTGTTACCACTACCCATGGGGGGGGGGGGGGCACTTAAAATTTGGCTTTCATTGGTCTAACAGTTTCAGAGAAGAAGATATTTGAAAGGTGTGTAAGGACAACAGACCAACCAATGTCAAGAGATGACCTTGACCTAAATTAATCAAATACCTTTATCTACTCCATTAGTTGTTTGCATCTACCACTTTTCAGGTCTCAGGCTGCAATAGTTTTTTTTTTTTTTTTTAAATCCATAGTTTTCACTTTTTCCCATGTAAAAGCCAATGTTTCCAAAATTGACCTTGTCGTAAAATAGGTCAAGGTCATTGCATGGTCATGATTTATATATACATTGTAGTACTTGGGTCATAGATGCTTCATGCCAAGTTTCGTTGAAATCGGTTCACCGGGTCCAGAGAAGAAGATTTTTGAAAGGTTTTTTATCATATATGGGCATGGAGGCTAACTTGGTCATGTGACTTGGATTATTTATATACACATTGGTTCCCACTTCCTATAGATGCTTCATATAAAATTTGGCTTTGATTGGCCAAGCGGTTTCAGAGAAGAAGATCTTTGAAAAGTGTGTATGGACGACAGACCGACCAAGGTCAAGAGATGACTTTGACCTTAATTAATCATATACCTTCATCTAATCCATTAGTTGTTTGCATCTACCACTTTTCAGGACTCAGGCTGCAATAGTTTTCAAAACAATCCATAGTTTTCACATTTTACAATGTCAATGTTTCCAAACTTGACCTTGTCGTAAAATAGGTCAAGGTCATCGCAGAGTCATGATTTATATGTGCATTGTAGTATTTGAGTCATAGATGCTTCATGTTTCGTTGAAATCGGTCCACCGGTTCCAGAGAAGAAGATTTTTGAAGTGTTTTACCATATATGGGCATGGCGGCCATCTTGGTCATGTGATCTGGATTATTTATATATACCTTGGTCCCCACTTCCTATAGATGATTCATGTAAAATTTGACTTTGATTGGCCGAGCGGTTTAAGAAAAGAAGATCTTTGAAAAGTGTGTATGGACAACAGACCGGCCAAGGTCAAGAGCTTGATCTAAATTAATCATATACCTTCATCTAATCACTTTTTCCCATGTAAAAGCCAATGCTTCCAAAATTGACCTTGCCGTAAAATAGGTCAAGGTCATAGCAGGGTCATGATTTATATACACAATGTAGTACTTGAGTCATAGATGCTTCATGCCAAGTTTCGTTGAAATCGGTTCACCGGTTCCAGAGAAGAAGATTTTGGAAGGGTGTTTCCCATATATGGGCATGGCGGCCATCTTGGTCATGTGACTTGGATTATTTATATACACATTGGTTCCCACTTCCTATAGATGCTTCATATAAAATTTGGCCCAGGTGAGCTAAAAATCCTGTTCGACAAGAGGGTCTTGGCGCAAGAAAAATATTTTAATACCGACATGACATCCAGAAACAGTTCGCAAAGTCTGTGGTAACATTGAAAGGAAGTTTATAATGCCGAAAATCTGTGTACGAGACATTTCGAAGGAAACTGCCACAAATTTTTATAGGTCAAACTGAAACTGAGGTGATTTCGTGCTGTTCGATTTGCTAGATAATTTCAAGAGCATTAAAATAGTTGATTAGTCTTGCAGAATGACAAATAAAGGTTGTTATCATTTCAATTGGTCTTTTCCATGACAGGAGCAAATAAAGATATTCGCCTGTTCGTGGTTAAAGGCCTCTAAAGGTTTTAATCCCAATAAAGTACATACTAATGGTAAATAGATCTTCCCAACTCTTCATGTATATGAACATCGACGGAAAGTGTAATAGAAGCAACTTTAACATTATGAAAACATGTCCATGCAATCTACAGAGATTTTTTATGTTGTTAAAAATGAAAATTTCATCAGAAAAAAAAATCTGATATTTTTCTTATTTTGGCTCATAACATAGATTGTGGGAACACGTTGACAGGCGGTTCTAACGAGTATCCACAATCTATGTTTTGGAGCGAAAATAAGAAAACTATACATACCCCTGCATATTCCAGTTTTACTATATAAAAGTGGGGTTTAAGGGGATATTCATTGCACGGACATGTTTTCCTGATGAAAAATTGATACAAAAATGACTGCCTCGCAGACGATAATGTCACTGAGTTCGCATTACATAGAAAAAAGGGAAAGTGTTAATCGTAAGTCAAATATTTATTTCTCTCGGTGACTTGTTAATTGAATGCACTGTTCTTGGAAATATGACAACATCTAGGAAATGGTAGGCGATGTATGCCAGATAATTAGGTGGGAAATTTCCATGACGATCACAGTGGGTTGCGGTTAAGAAATAAAAATATATTGTCAATAAACATAGTATCATAAGCTTATTTCAATTAATTTAGTTTCTTATTATTATCATCCAATTGCGACTATGAAATGTACTGTTAGTTCGGAAAAAAATGAAGATATTAGGGGAAAAAATCTGGTGTGGTACAATTAAACTAGCTTTTCCACAATAGATATTTTCATGTCTGCCGGACTGTCTTGTTACTTTATATATACAAAATTTACAGATAGATCTAATAATAAGTGTTTTGATGCAATTGAAATCACCGAATTCAGTGCATCCTAAACAGCTTAGGCCAAACATAAAAAATTTGTTTGTTTGCCCTACCTTCTCACCAAAAATGGGGCCTACTCAAAATTTATTGCCCTTTCACCAGATTTTTTTTAATGTTTCTGTCAGAAGATAAATTGTTTTCCCTAGAAAATAATGTGCTTTTACTTAAACTATGACCCTCCCTCCTCACCAATTGGATATTTTGTTCGTATGTTCAAGCACTACAAAACATAAAATGCAACTGTAATTGTGAGTAGCTTTGACAAAATTGTAGCTAATTCCTTTGACCAAAAAATAACGCATAATACAGTAGTTCATAAAAAAGCCTATCTACTTCCCAACTTTTCAAGACAGGGTCGGGAGAGGGCAAACAGAAATAATTTTAAATGTGGCCTTACTTAATAAATACGTGGCTTGTCCTAAAAGTCCCGTTACAAATGCATTTTATTCTGAACACATAGCAGGAACCAATCAAAGCTTTTCATGCAGAATTATTGGCCATATTTTACTGTACAACATGTCACTCATTTCAATAACCTCATGCTACAGTTACCTTGGTAACCATGAGTAGGCATGACCGAAGCAGGTCAAATTATGCAAAATGTTTTTGAGCTTCTGCTAAATGAACATATATATAATTTGATCATTTCGAAAAATATACCAGCCTTACTATCATTCTTTGAGCATCATTTAGTGGTTGAGGACAATTTGATAGTTTGGGAGAAAAATAAAGAAGCCTACCTATAAAGTTTCAACGACAAAATTATGACGTAAGGCAAAAATATGCGTAGCAAAATTACAGGGTCATGTTTAAACATCTAAAATATGTTCTTTATGGAAACCTAGCAATTGTTTAGATTCATATTAGTTGGGGAATTCAATACTATTAAACAACACAGCTGTAATATTACTAGACCTACTGAAACTTGGGAAGTGATTAACAGTGGATAACATTAGTTAATGATTCTTATTTTGCATGACTGATATTTATAGCATTATTTTGATGATATGCTTATAATTATTTTACTTAAATTTCCAAATGTATGCTACAGCATCATTATGATAAATATAAATATAATTTTGAAACATATTTCTCGTATGTAGCATATCTATCCAAACGGCAAAATATGAAGAAAAAAATCACAATTAACGGCAGTATCATTAGACCGGCTCCTCTGCAGTAGAGGTACAAGTGGTCAAAACTCCACTGCATTAACAGAAGCAAGCAGTAGTACAAAAATTTACCCCCAAAGCCATAAAAAACTACTTTCTGTATCTATAAATTAAACCAAGAAAAGGTCGCCTTTTTCCTACTTAATTATTTTCCCAATTGGAGCAATATTAAAACTCTAAACCACAACCAAAAATTGGGGGAAGAGGTTGAGTGACAAAATATTATTTGTCTCTTCTCATCGTGAAGAATTGATGTTCATCTCTCGACTCAAGATGTCGATATGGACAAAGGTGACCGATCAAAACTACCTATTCCAGAAAACCCCCTGACGTCACTCAAGGAATACCAGAGTTAAAATTAGAAGATACAATACAACACAACATCCCTGGACTGGTCCTCAGTTTAATTATTAATTATGAAACATAATTTCCCGATTGTGTCAAATAAAAGGAAATCAATAAAAACAATTTTGCCTTGAACCGAGTGATCCTTCAGAGCTTAGGGAGGGAAAACTGCTATAAAATTAATGACATTAAAATGACAACCATAAAAGAAATGTGCATTCTAGATCTTGAAGGTCTTATACTAAATACTTCAAGTTTCAACATTGTCCCAGAAGTGTCAAAAGTAGGCTACAAATCTGGTGAAATGGCTCAATGTCAGTTATTCACACTGGCTTGGACATATTTTTCATAAGATTTATGAAGAAGTTAAATTTATTGTTGTTATTCAAGAACACAATATTGGTCCATTAGTCTTACATGATGATAAATAGGACAATCATCTTTTCAATTGCTGTTTTCCATGTCAAGAACGCATCAAAGATTCTCAGGTTTATCATCAATTCACAAGATTTTATAGGTCAATACAAAGATGAATTGAATCAATGAACAAAGCAGTGTTCAGACTTAATCCTTACCAACAGAAGATTTGAGAGAAAAAAAAATAAATGGCTACAAATACAATGGACAAAGTCAAATCATTCTACGACGTACTTGTTTGGACTACACGTGAACTATCAAAAAAACGTTATAATGTCAGGCTTGTCAAGTACTTGTACAACTGAATATCATTCAAACCATTCAGTCACTTATATGGCGTCGTCCTTTTTGCACGGTGCGCGGAAACTCTAAACACCATGTAAAACTGGAGTGTGTAGAGTCTTCAGAGCAGTGAAATGTTAGACGGCTAAATTTTATACTCATACATTGAATTAAAGTTTCAATCGATTTGTCTGTTAGTTAATACTTTTGTCTGCAATACATCGATCTTGAACATCTGAAATTTGAGTGAAATTCTATTTCTCAAACAAATGAAGGAATACAGCTGAACTAAACTAATAGGAAAATTAAAATCACCACTCTTATTAAAGGCCGTCTACTGTCAATGTTGAGGTATAGGATTGCAGCAGATATACTGAACCCTGTAATATCTTAGCTGTATAAGTTTGCAGCACTACGGATTTTGTAATTTATCTTCAATTAGCGACATCTAAGAGCTAATGCAAAACACGCGACAAACATCGCGACTAAAATTTTTTACTTAACGCCCATGCTAAACGGTAATAATGGTGATAATGACAAAGACACAGAATGTTGACTAAATATTGATTACATATCTCTGTGAAAGGTGTGTTGCCCACGCTGGAAACGGGTATTCACATTGTCGATTGTGGTAGAACCAAGATAGAAGTCGGTAAAAGAGAAAAACAACAACTCCTATTCAATAATTAATCTTGCATCGGGTACCCTTTGAGCTTTGATCCGAATTATGGCCTTAAATGCAGTACCTTATAGAAAATCCATATAAAAAAAACGCTGTACTATTCTGTTTTCGGCAACACAATTGGGATAAACAAAAAATAACGGTTTGATTCTCTGGAAGCAGACAAAACATTCAAAGGGAGATAGTATGGACTATATTGTGCAATTTCGGGTAATGAAACCTCATCAGTAGCGGCAACATGGGCGGATCCAGAGGGGGGGCAGGGGGTCCGGACCAGCCCCCCCCCCCCCCTAGAATTGCCAGATTAATTTTTGCCATGTTGAAATTTGCCGTCAGACCCCTTCTGGGAATTTGGACCCCCCCCCCCCCCCCCGGTCCCCCATGAGAAAATGTTCTGGATCCGCGCATGGTAGCCCAACGAAAGCTAGACTAGTCGATCCATCTCTCCAGCAGGTTCACTATTGTATTTACAAATTTGGACCACTTGTTAAATTATTCAAACATACGTAATACACTGTGTCAAGCGCATGTGGGCCAATCAAACATACAATGCTGAATCGCTTGATAAGACATTGTACTGTTTTTGTGGCGGTTGAGAAGGTTAGCACCCACTCTGATCAGACACAAACCGACCTGAGGTACTAAGAATTTGACTGTAGAAAATAAACTCTTAAATGTTATCGGAGATTATACACAATAAACACCCTGATACAAAGTTGTTGTTGCTGCTGATATTATTATTATTATTATTATTATTATTATTATTATTATTATTGAACTGAACTGAACTACAATAAATATATCGCTTACCTGAGAAATGTTATCACCCCTACTCTGGAAATATCTTTTTTCACAATATCCCATGTGCACGTGACGATTTGTTTCTGTTCATCCGTGAGCACGGGTCTTGTATCCTTGGTGGGTCTGGTCTGCACTATGTAAGATTGTTTTCTTTTTTCGTCCATATATTGTTTCCGCTTCCTAGCCGCATCTTTACCTTCGAGACACTCCATGACTGTTAAGAGCTGAATAGGTGAATGTCCAAAGTTTATTGGAAAACAAAACAATGCCAGAAAATAGTGTCTCGTTAGAAAATAGTGTCTCGTTCTTCAAATAAAGCACAGATTAATCCACGACAAAGGCCGTAACATTACTGAATGTTTCTATGCAATAGTGCGAAAACAAAATTGATACTAGAACCATATCCGCAATTTGCTTCCACGGTGGTATTTGTTGTATTTGTTGAGGCCATTGGTATTCGTAAAGAGGAGCAGAAACATCTATAATAAAATATAAAGGTTTGGTCCTTTGGAAGCAGTAAAAAATTCAAAGAGAGATAGTATAAACCCTCATTGCAGACAATTGTTCTGCAATTTCGAGAATTTATACGAGAAGTCTAAATCAAAGACATTCATAAACGGGGTCAAACAATTAAAACATTGCTTAGAAACGATTATAAACGTAGGTGTTTTGAACACTCTGAATATATTTATTGATCTCAAAGGACCGAAAGAAAAATATAATCTGCACTATGGATGATGTACGGGGAGACTTTTTAGGGTCGCGCAAATAAAACATAATATAAAGGTTTGATCCTTTGGAAGCAGTAAAACATTCAATATGTTCAACGGGCGATAGTATATTATGATCTATGAGAGCAGTGTTTAATTTATCGTGTCGGTGACCGGTGCTTCCGAGGGTGAAGTTTAACACCTGAGGTCATGTTATTTACTATGCTCTCAATCACCTGCAATAAAAATAATATTTTGTACTGTATAATTGCCATGTTAGAATGATGTGCATCTGTAATCTTTAAGTTCAGCATCATATCTCAATATGAATTATTATATATTGTTAACTGTCAAAGATCCAGTTCACAATGTTATACAATGTTCACTTGTCTTTCATATAGGCATTGCTTTTCGAACTAGATCAGTATTAATGAGCCTTCGCGTGAGAAAGCCAACAATTGAGGTTTCCGACCAGGTCCGACACAAACCAGGCTGCCAAGTCCAGCCACAGTAAATAGCTAAAAGCTTGAAATTACAGATTTAGAAGGAGGAGGTATTGTACTATAGAGCGAAAATAAAGGCACTGGTCAGCTGTGTAGTTACTGCACAGCTGATCTGCGGCTTTGTTTTCGAATATGCAGATTGTTGGTTTTCTGATGCAGCGGCTCATTTGTGAATTCACTATCTATCTTCATATACTGAGTCGATCAATTTCTGATCATCATCTCAGGTGTTGGGTGGGTGCTAAATTTTGAATTTAGCAAAATGGGGAGAACATTCGGGATGGGCCATTAAAACTATTTACAAGAAGCTAAACAGAGGCATACTAAAACGTATACCTCTGAACCCATGATCTAAATGAGAGCCTTAAATTCTTCAGCAGTCTTTGATGAGACCACTGAAGAGGGAAGACTATTCCATAAAGGGATAGTCCTCGGGAAAAAAGAATTCTTCAGAGCATCACTATAGGCCATGTATCTTGTGTATTGATGTATACTGATTTATGCGGCAAAATTAAATGTGTGGTAAGTGCCTTTGCATTTTGCCATAGCTCATAGTGTATCTGAAATTTGGCTGGTAGGTCAGTGTACCCTCTATCCTGTGTGTTGATCAACTTAAATAATGTGTTCTGCTTAAACCGCAACTAGTAAGGTAAGGTGAAGTGAAGTGAGATGAGGTGAGGTGAGGTGAGGTGAGGTGAGGTGAGGCGAGGCGAGGCGAGGCAAGGCAAGGCAAGGCAAGGCAAGGCAAGGCAAGGCAATGCAAGGCAATGTAAGGTAAGGCACGGTAAGGCAATGCAAGGCAAGGCAAATGACTGGGCGGGTGCGGACACCATGGGCAGTGGAAACACATCAAACCACCCCAAAACACTGCAAAACCACCCCAAAACTCATCTTAAACACATCCAAACTGGCTGAAAACACACTTACTAGATTCCAAACCAGGTCATTCTGAGATTCAGAACCCTGGACATGGGGATTAGACATCTGTTTCTTATATATTGTGTGTGATAATGGTTTTTCGCAGATATTTTACAACTGTTCAAATGTAGAAGAAATATTTTCTTGGCACAATATAGCCTCTAGTTTGTCGCAAAATGTGCAGCAAAAATTTTGAAAATCGGTTGACAAATAAAAAAGTTCTGGTCAAAAACATTTTTGAATAGGGATTTCCTGTACAAAAAAATTCATGGAAGGGAGGTAAATATTTTCCCGCAAAAATTTTAAATTCTAACTATTTAATCATGATTGCTCAAAATTATTTAAAATTGAAACAAATGACATACCTGAGACAAAATCTTCATGATCAGGTAAAAATTCTCGAAAAATATGCATTTTCACGATTATCGATTATCTCCCTTGCCAATGCAAAATCCCTATGCAAAATTCATTTTGGCCATAAAAACTTTATTTGTTCACCGATTTTCAAAATTTTTGCAGGTCCTATTAGGACAAACTAAGATCAAGATTTTGACATTAAAATAATTTTTCTGTCGTCCCCCATACAAAAATTTTCTGCGAAAAACCATTATCAGAGGCAAGTTTTTAGACAGTAGGGTAGCAATCCACAGTTTTTAGAGCATTTTTCAGTTAATTTAGCTAGATCCGCCAAAATTGATAATAGCTCTGTCCAATCTGGTGAACAATCCGATTTCTCCCATAAAATCATTAAATCAAATGTCTAACAACAAAATAACATCATTTAAATCGCCCAGCACTGACTATCACCCTACCTGTATTGGGGACATTTTCCCCTACCCCCTCTTTCAGACCAGTGAATTTTCGTAAAATATGCCTAAAGTCTGGGTCCCCATGCATGTTCTGTGCAAAAGGACGCCCCATAAATCGCATGCACATACTTAGAGAATCTACCCAGGATCATAATGAGCAGTGCACAAATATGTGCCATCCAGCTACTTTTTTCGCTATTTGTGAACAAAGATAACCCCTGCAAAGTCGACAGTGAAGAGCGTCACCGGCTATGACTGGAGAGCGATCCGGGATCCTTATATAATTCCGGTTTTTAGGTGAGGTTAGGTACCTGTAAAACCGGTTTAAGCCCGCCAGTAACTTTGTGTTACTGATCGTTCCAAGTCGATACTTCTGTAGTGGTTCTTTTTGTTTTATGTCTTGGTGTTTAAAATTTTTGTGCTGTTGGCGCCTTATGTATGTTTTCATATTTTTAGTTAAGTTAAGGTAACTGAGTGGCCACCTATTGGGAAAATAGCTGCTCATTCGGCTTACGATATGTTTCATGGTATAAGTACCTGATTGTTAGTTTGGTTTTTCCCACCTCGGTTTTTGGAGTGGGAATCTTTTTCTGATTGCGCCTTTTCCTGATCTTTGCCTACTTGTACCTTTTTACCAGTCTAAAAATAGAAAATAAGTATTTTTCACATGTTTGAGGCATAATTGATCCGATTTGGGGAAAGATGTCGGCAAATTATTGAAAGAGGATAATTTACAGCCCAATTTCATGCCCTACCCCTTAATATTGAAATTTTTGGCCACCTCAAAAGTACGAAACTGTGAATGGAACCTTAAAGAAATACTTTTTACTCTAGTTTCTGGCAATTTTCGTCTAAAACTATTCTTTAACATAATTCTAATTAAATTCAGGCAAAGAAAGTGGATTTGCATTAAAACTGGCCTTTCAGGAGGAGTCAGAACGAGTCATATGGTTTCGAGGCATTTTTTGGTCATTTTTTGAGGAATAGAGCCCCAACTAACCGCATCCAGCTTTACTCACTCTGTGGTCGTGCGAGTGACCAACAGATCACGAAACAGTTATGTCCATACATTGGGCCACCTGATCAAAGGCAACAGAGACCTTGAAATGGAAATTTAAAAAAGTCGGTTATTGCTTTAAGGTAGCAATCCACAGTTTTTAGAGCATTTTTCAGTTAATTTAGCTAGATCCGCCAAAATTGATAATAGCTCTGTCCAATCTGGTGAACAATCCGATTTCTCCCATAAAATCATTAAATCAAATGTCTAACAACAAAATAACATCATTTAAATCGCCCAGCACTGACTATCACCCTACCTGTATTGGGGACATTTTCCCCTACCCCCTCTTTCAGACCAGTGAATTTTCGTAAAATATGCCTAAAGTCTGGGTCCCCATGCATGTTCTGTGCAAAAGGACGCCCCATAAATCGCATGCACATACTTAGAGAATCTACCCAGGATCATAATGAGCAGTGCACAAATATGTGCCATCCAGCTACTTTTTTCGCTGTTTGTGAACAAAGATAACCCCTGCAAAGTCGACAGTGAAGAGCGTCACCGGCTATGACTGGCGAGCGATCCGGGATCCTTATATAATCCCGGTTTTTACCAGTCTAAAAATAGAAAATAAGTATTTTTCACATGTTTGAGGCATAATTGATCCGATTTGGGGAAAGATGTCGGCAAATTATTGAAAGAGGATAATTTACAGCCCAATTTCATGCCCTACCCCTTAATATTGAAATTTTTGGCCACCTCAAAAGTACGAAACTGTGAATGGAACCTTAAAGAAATACTTTTTACTCTAGTTTCTGGCAATTTTCGTCTAAAACTATTCTTTAACATAATTCTAATTAAATTCAGGCAAAGAAAGTGGATTTGCATTAAAACTGGCCTTTCAGGAGGAGTCAGAACGAGTCATATGGTTTCGAAGCATTTTTTGGTCATTTTTTGAGGAATAGAGCCCCAACTAACCGCATCCAGCTTTACTCACTCTGTGGTCGTGCGAGTGACCAACAGATCACGAAACAGTTATGTCCATACATTGGGCCACCTGATCAAAGGCAACAGAGACCTTGAAATGGAAATTTAAAAAAGTCGGTTATTGCTTTAAGGTAGCAATCCACAGTTTTTAGAGCATTTTTCAGTTAATTTAACTAGATCCGCCAAAATTGATAATAGCTCTGTCCAATCTGGTGAACAATCCGATTTCTCCCATAAAATCATTAAATCAAATGTCTAACAACAAAATAACATCATTTAAATCGCCCAGCACTGACTATCACCCTACCTGTATTGGGGACATTTTCCCCTACCCCCTCTTTCAGACCAGTGAATTTTCGTAAAATATGCCTAAAGTCTGGGTCCCCATGCATGTTCTGTGCAAAAGGACGCCCCATAAATCGCATGCACATACTTAGAGAATCTACCCAGGATCATAATGAGCAGTGCACAAATATGTGCCATCCAGCTACTTTTTTCGCTGTTTGTGAACAAAGATAACCCCTGCAAAGTCGACAGTGAAGAGCGTCACCGGCTATGACTGGCGAGCGATCCGGGATCCTTATATAATCCCGGTTTTTACCAGTCTAAAAATAGAAAATAAGTATTTTTCACATGTTTGAGGCATAATTGATCCGATTTGGGGAAAGATGTCGGCAAATTATTGAAAGAGGATAATTTACAGCCCAATTTCATGCCCTACCCCTTAATATTGAAATTTTTGGCCACCTCAAAAGTACGAAACTGTGAATGGAACCTTAAAGAAATACTTTTTACTCTAGTTTCTGGCAATTTTCGTCTAAAACTATTCTTTAACATAATTCTAATTAAATTCAGGCAAAGAAAGTGGATTTGCATTAAAACTGGCCTTTCAGGAGGAGTCAGAACGAGTCATATGGTTTCGAGGCATTTTTTGGTCATTTTTTGAGGAATAGAGCCCCAACTAACCGCATCCAGCTTTACTCACTCTGTGGTCGTGCGAGTGACCAACAGATCACGAAACAGTTATGTCCATACATTGGGCCACCTGATCAAAGGCAACAGAGACCTTGAAATGGAAATTTAAAAAAGTCGGTTATTGCTTTAAGGTAGCAATCCACAGTTTTTAGAGCATTTTTCAGTTAATTTAGCTAGATCCGCCAAAATTGATAATAGCTCTGTCCAATCTGGTGAACAATCCGATTTCTCCCATAAAATCATTAAATCAAATGTCTAACAACAAAATAACATCATTTAAATCGCCCAGCACTGACTATCACCCTACCTGTATTGGGGACATTTTCCCCTACCCCCTCTTTCAGACCAGTGAATTTTCGTAAAATATGCCTAAAGTCTGGGTCCCCATGCATGTTCTGTGCAAAAGGACGCCCCATAAATCGCATGCACATACTTAGAGAATCTACCCAGGATCATAATGAGCAGTGCACAAATATGTGCCATCCAGCTACTTTTTTCGCTATTTGTGAACAAAGATAACCCCTGCAAAGTCGACAGTGAAGAGCGTCACCGGCTATGACTGGCGAGCGATCCGGGATCCTTATATAATCCCGGTTTTTACCAGTCTAAAAATAGAAAATAAGTATTTTTCACATGTTTGAGGCATAATTGATCCGATTTGGGGAAAGATGTCGGCAAATTATTGAAAGAGGATAATTTACAGCCCAATTTCATGCCCTACCCCTTAATATTGAAATTTTTTGCCACCTCAAAAGTACGAAACTGTGAATGGAACCTAGGTAACGAAAAGACCAGACAACACGAACAATATGACAATAGACTGTTTCGGTTGTACCGGAAAAGGGAACTTTGGGAAATGTCAGTCGTGTTAGAAAACAAATCTTACCTCACATATTTCCTTAATTTAAACAAATAAAAGGCAGTTGAGGCCTGATTTTCAACCTCCAGTTTCAGATGGTTTTATTGTTGCATTTTATACACGCGTGTCCTGTATGTTCCGATAGGTAAACACCCTATTTATACGGTGGGTGGGGTTTGACTCTAAAATTTAAACTGGCTTGCCCTCTGAAAATCAATACATGATGCGTATTGGGTATGTACGCATGGTGTTTCAGATCTACACATATGCTGGAGCGGACTGGTGCAGGGGTAGAGTGGTTGACTCTGGTCCCAGATTCAACCCTCAGCTGGGGCGCCTTTCGTTGTGGCCTTGAGCAAGTCACATTTCCACAGCTCCTGAGGTAATTGTCAGAAATTGATTGACTCAGTAAACAGTAAAAAAAACATACAGTATACATAGTGTAAATGAAAATCACCAATCACCTAGTAGTAAAATTTTCACCGATCTCCTATAAACGATTCTTCGCAATGCATCGAAAACAGAGTTCTCTGTCATCGGTTTGATTCACGATTTATACTCAAGGTGGTTCAGTTAGGTTCGCTCGTATGCTTTCCAGGTGGTTTAGTGTTACCCCCAGACCCAAAAAAGGGCATGGTAAGGTTGCTAAAAAAGGGCACTTTTCAATGGGTAGCAACGTATCAAAATTCAAAAGGGCACTTTTAGCGCGCGACGACAAGCAAAGGGGCACTATTTTAAGTGGCCCATATCATGCTATGAGGGCACATTTAAGCACAGGTCATTAAATCAAGGACACTCTATCGAGTGTCCTTGATTAAATTTAACACTTAATAATTTCTCTGTTTTAATAAATTTGCTTTTCATCTTAAATTGTTCTTTCCTCAATTTCAGGATTCACTTTTACCATCTAGACAACTTAGAAAATTTCTTTTCCCTCTGTCTCACATTACTTTAATAAGAGATAACCTCACTCAAGATTTGTAAACTTGATAGTTGAAACTAATTAACTGGCACACTTATATTACCAGGTAGGACATTCATTTTTCACACCTTTTCTGATTAACAGCTCATTTGGTGTCAAATTGGGTAATTGTCATTGAGTTATTATCAACATTTGCCACTCCAATAAAGTGACAATAAACAAGGGATTAAAGCAATCAACAACTGTGGAAGTCATGATCATAAATTTTGTCAAATTTGGTTCTGCAGACTTCAAGCAAAAAATCTTGTAACTTCCTTATTTTTTGTCCGATTTTGACAAACTTTTTACCAAAATGTAAGGCACAGAATGTAGATTCAGAAAAAGGGCATGGCGCTGGGAAAAAGGGCATGGCGCTGGAGAAAAAGGGCATGGCGCTGCGCCATAGTAAAAGTGGCTAGGGGAAACACTATGGTTGTATTATACTTTTAAGCTTTTCAATCGATACCAATACTTGCTTATTTTAGCAAGTGCCTACTTTTCCTGCTTGTTGCTAACTCTGAAAGTCAACTTGCTTTTTTGCAAGAGGGAAAGCTCCGGACCTGTTTTACCGGTTCCGGGTCATTTCGGCCCATAACCATTTCGGCCCATGACCATTTCGGCCCATAACCATTTCGGCCCATACCATTTCGGCCCATAACCATTTCGGGCCATTCGGCCCATATTTTTTTATAGATAGGGACTTTTGGTTTTCAATTTGCTGCATTTGGGTTTCGTTACAAGTTTTATTTAAAGATAGGATCACTTTTGGAACCATTTCGACCCATATTTTATTTCGTAGATAGGAACTTTTGATTTGATGCATTTGGTTTTTGTTACAAGTTTTTTTTAATTATACACATAGGGCCGATTTTTGAGCCTGCAAATGACTTCCTCTTCGATTTGGGGTCTCATGGAGGTATGGCAACAATGTCAGTTCTAGATAATGATTCCAACTTGGGTTGGGGTGTGTTTTTGTTATGTTTATAAGTATTTAAACATATTGAAAGCGATTGTTAAAAGTAAAATTTCAGTAGCATGTGACAGCCTGCCTATTCTGGTCAACTCCAACAGTAGATCGGGACCAAGGCTAAAAAATGAGATAGATAGATAGATAGATAGATAGATAGTAGATAGATAGATAGATAGATAGATAGATAGATAGATAGATAGATAGATAGATAGACAGACAGACAGACAGACAGACAGACAGACAGACAGACAGATTTGCGTGCTTAATGATTCGTAACTGCTCCGATTATGAACCGTAACTGCTCAATGGTTTTCTCTAAATTAGCTTCTTTATCTGACACGTGCCGGAACATGTAACAAAAAGAAAGAAAATAAAACAAAATAAGACCGTATCTCTAGGAAATACCTTTTATATTTTATTTGCTATTACTGCAGCTGGCGTTGTGTCGTGTAGCGGCCGTAAAAAGTCTCCCCGTACATCATCCATTATGCAGATTATATCATTTCTTTCGGTCCTTTGAGTTCAGTTAGAATATTCAGAGTATTAAAATTTTACGTTTAGAGCCATCTTCTAAACAATGTTCTAATTATTTGACCCCGTTGAGGAATGTGTCTTTGTTGATCACCTTGTGTAAATTTTGGAAGTTGCAGTATAATTTTTTGGCCATTGTCGCCTGTTTATAAAAGGTCACTGATGAGGGTTCAGTACCCGAAATTGCACAATATGGCCCACAATACCTCCCTTTGAACGTTTTCACTGCTCCAAAGCCTGGTTCAAACTTATATTTTATCCATATCATCTTCTCTTCTTTCGAAGAATATGTCACTCTTACGTGAGTTATTTTGACAGTTGCTGGTACTGTTCACATCAGCTTTGATTTGAAACGCTTGTGTTCACCAGGCTGTGGCACTTGATTAGTGCCAAGCTGGGTGCCAAGCTTGTGAAACCATTAATTAAATGAAATTATATTGGCGTATATTTGTTAAAATTAAATTTAAGAAAACTTACTTTGAAAAAAAAAAGGAAAAAATAAAAATATTATAAAATTTGAAATTTTGTTTCTTTTTGCTTATTTCAACATGAATTATCTGTAACATGTACATCGTAAAGCAACGAAATGGTATGGCGATTTTAAACTTTAGAATTATGAATACTGATTTTTTAATTTTCTAATTCAAGGAACAGACTTTTTAAGCCATGCTTGTAACCAGGTTTATATTAAAACTCATCTAGAATAAGTTACTTGGGTAAAACATTCCATTTAGGCAATGATAATAATTTATGGGCCGATATTGTCATGGGCCGAAATGGTTATGGGCCGAAATGACCAGTTACCGTTTTACCATGTAAAACATCAAAAGCATATTTTATGGACTAGAACTTTGTCATTTACTAGTTAAGTAGAATAGTGTTTCATCCATTTGTCAATATTCTAAAAAAACCTACATACATGTATGATATGTTACTGTACATTGTCTTGATTACAATAAACTGTCATATTATGGTAGTTGAAAATACAAGATAGAAACCTTAAAAGTTTGTTGTGCTTTATTTCGCAGCATAATGAGTAATCAAGCAAGGTGATGACTAGAAACAAAAAAAAATATTTTGGACAAAAGCAGTCAGGGTTGAAACTAGCCTGAGAAGATTTATCTGTCCCCAGGAATTCTTGGGAGAAGTTTGTACTTGAATTTCAGGTTTTCCTATATATTCTATACATTTTCACTTCTCCCTCAGCTGAAAATAGGGAGAAGTTTGTTCATTTGGGGAGACTATTTCTCTCTAGGGGTTATGGTCAACTCGTACTTTTTCCAACTCGTCCCTAGTCAAGTCGTACTTTTCAATTGGTCAGCTCGTACTGACGTAAACTCGTACCTTAAGTCAACTCGTACTTTTTTTTGTCAACTCGTACTTTTGAAATAATCTTATATATTTTATGAATATTTATTTGACAAATATGATTTCGTATGATGTTTTGCATTTTTAATTTTTATTGTGCCTTTTCTTGAAAAAAGATGTAATCACAAGCACTACATGCATGACGTATTTATGCTTTAGTTAATTAAATCATTGACCGTGTGAGCAGAATTTATCTGAATCTCATATTCAGGCTTAGACATGCATGACGTAAATCATCATCTGAGTGAGCGGATTTTACTACATAATAGTAACAGTTAATTGAATATTTTACCTATATGACCACGCAGAATGGGAACGACTGCGTCATTTAAATTATTTTAAATAAAATTTTATCAGTTTTATGATTTTATCAATTGTAACATAAATGGGGAATAAAAAAACAACAACAGAAAATTGCATTTCATGCAGTAAGAAGGTGACGGGGAGACAGCATGCCAATGATTCAGTGCGATTCCTGTGGCATATGGCAACATAGAAAATGCGACACCGGTAAGCAAATTTACTTAGCATCTTCCAACATAAAATGACTAAACCTGGGTTTGAACCCCAATGACACGATGGCGGACTGACGCATGTATTTGTTGAAGATTTGCACAAGAAATGCGAGACAACACCTTTAATATCACCGGCATACCTATTCAGCCTCCACAACAGATAGTAGAACGGTAAGCTAAAGTTTCTCGCTTGTAATATTTCAAAACATGTAAAAAAAAAAAACCGCGTGCTGTTGCTATTATTACCATTAACCAGAGGGATGCCGTATTCATTCTATTTTTTATCTTTAACCAATTTTGCAAGAATTAAATATATGAATAAATTCTTACTTGCTTTTATGTCTGAAAAACGTAGTCTAACCCCCAACAAAGACACACTGCATGATTGCTCCATAATTGGATACAATATACAATTATCTACTCTATTAACCTCAAGATAACAAAAGGGGTGCGATTTGGCAAAAATGCGACTTGACCAATTATAAAGTATGAGTTGACCAAAGTAAAAAGTACGAGTTGACTAAGGTAAAATGCGGTACGATTTTTTTTAGTACGAGTCAACCACAGTACGAGAAAATAAAAGTACGAGTTGACCAGCACCCCTCTCTAGTCGCCCTGTAGGCTATTCCCTGAAACAATTGAAAAACACAGATTGAATTCAGACAAGTTCAATGACTAAATTTGGACTTCCACTTTTTGTGTTTTTGCAGACTGAGAGGTCTGATCATCTCCAGAATCGCCTTTCCTCTTTACCACAAACTTGTCCATTTTCGATCATTCGGAAATCTGAGACTAAACTGTTTATTTTCAATTTTATTTTTCTACTTTCGGTTTCATCTCGCTCGCACCGGAAAGGTCATGTGCAGGAGATCCAAATTAAAAAGATGCTTTAAGTAGCAAGTCGTTTCGCTCCATTCCTCTCCTAATACAAATAAGTCTAGTAGCGGTGTGACAGTTATTGGAAAAAAAAAGAGAATGACAAGCGCCTGCGTGACTGCACATCTCAATTGCCCAGAACATCGCCAAAATCTTCATTTCCGGCTTTCTACTTCGGTTTTGCATATGAAAAACGGCCCAAAAATCGACTCACAGAAAATTCAAGTGGCGGTTTTCTCTACTCGCATTCTTAAAAGATAACTAGCATTTTGCGAGTGTGCGAGTGCTGAATTCGAACCCTGTCAGCACTTTTCGACTAGCACTTTATTGGCGAATTAAATTGAACGGTGAAAATAATAGCTATAACACTGCTAGCCTTGCAGGAGGTAAAAACCAATATTAAAATTAGTTGAAGGCCAAAGTTCTCTTCTATAACTGGACACCTCATATTGATTATTAGACATACAGGTAGACTCTGTAACCCGTAGAGGTAGGTCGTCTTATAAGTGCTGTTTTTTATCGATATCAGTTTTTCAACTAAATTACCACATAAAAAAAACTAAAGTAGACAATTTCTTCAACAAAACTTTGAGACAGTGTCTATTGAAAATTCTATGCTTTCATGAACTCGCTGAGGCTGGGATTTTGCATCCTCTGTGACAAATTTATGCATACAGGATGCAGGACTCGCACATAAAAAATCACTAATTATGAGCCGCCCCATGGAAAAAACAACAATCTGCTTAGGCGAAAACAAAGGCGCAGATCAGTTTCGCGGTAATCGCGAAGCTGATCAGCGCCTTTGTTTTCGCTACTCGGATAGTACAATTCCTCTTCTACTTAAATCCGAAATTTCAAGCTTCTAGCTCTTTTCTGCGCTTGTACAGGCCGGTTTGTGTCGGACCTGTTCGGAAACCACATTGTTAGTTTTTCCCACGAGGCGGCTCTTATGTTTATTCTTGGTGATGAAGCTTATATTCCATTTCTTGTAGATGATGTCAGGCTGGGGATAGTAGAAGAATCACCATAATGTCTAATTTAATCCCTATTGTATCGTCATCCCCACCCCCTATGGATGATAGCGGGGGATTTGATGGGGGATGGGATGATGATGATGATTTTGGTACATTTACTGGAGCTAATGACAGTGTGCTATCTACACCAGGTAGGATTGATGAATTAAAAAAAAAATAATGCTCAGTAAATGAAAACTAATTAATGATTTTGCTACTGTTATCATAGTTCAATATTGAAAGCTAATGGGTTTAAACTATAAAAAATTTCCAATATTTCATTCTCAATAATCTCTCTTATATAAGAAGTTTTGAAATTCTGAAACACTGCAATAAAATGAAAGCAACATGGAAAGTGACAGTTTAGAACAGTTTCTATAGGCACATTTTAGCAGAAAATGTATAAAATTGCTTACTAAATAAATTTTATGCCAATAGTCTTATCCTTTGTACAGCCATTAAATCAGCATATAGTGGTTGTAGTACCACTGTTGTACCTTGTATAGACCTGGCTCTTCTATATTTTAAGGACATTTTTCCACACATGAAAGTAAATCATATATCCCTACAGGTAAGCCCAGTGACTGGAGTACACCAGCAGGTGACCAAGAAAATGACAAATTCACATTTACCAACTGGGCTGAGCCGGGATCTGACAATTTTCAGAGAAACTCTTGTTCTGCTGCAGACAGTGGTATTGGCGGCTTTGCTAATTTTAGTGCAATGGGTGAAAGCACAAACTTGGCAGAAACTAATCACTCACATTCAGACAATGAGGAGAAGTCAAGTATTAACAAGCTTGATGCTGATACAAATGGCCATATACCTATTGCTCGTGAAGTAGAGGATACTAGCTCTAAACAGTCATTGACTGATTCAGGCCTATATAGTTCTGATGTTTCACCACTAAGGCAAACTGAAGTGACAGAAGGTGACAGTAAAAGTCTCTCAGATTCTGATAGTGTTGGTGACCATCATTTAGATAAAATTTCTAGTGAAATGAAAGATGAAAAAGATTCAGTGGATATAGATCATATATCTGATGACGATCCAGATGATTCAATACAAAATGAACAAATTTCTGAAAAGACTAAAGACTCGGAATCAGAATCAAAGTCTAATTCAAATGAAGCTCACGACGGTATAGAAGAGAAATCTGTCAGCCACAATTCAAAAGACATACTTCCATCAGAAAGCATTCCACAAGCCAAAAGTTCTAGTCATTCCAATGATGATGATGAGATCAATTCTTTATCTGTCAGTCAGTCAAATCTTCAGGCTGATGCTCACTTAAGTGCTACAAACACAGAATGTGCAATCAGTGATACTGAATATCAGACAGACAATTTAGTTATAGAGTCACAAAGTTTAGAAAATGAATGTGCAAAGTCTGGTACTAATGTTAAGGAACAAGAACATGATTTATCTACCGATTGTGATTCAGAACCAGTTCCAAACAGTGATTCGAGAACTGATTCTGAAAATCATGAAGACAGTGTCAGTCAGTCCGAAGATTCCTTGCCAGGAAATACTGAAGATGAAGAACAAAAGGATAGTGAAACAAAGAATATAGAATTAGGCTCAGTGGCTGAAAAATCAGACAATTTGGGAAGTTGCAATATAACTGAAGACAATTCTGAAGGATCTCAGAAAGATTCAGATCTTAATGTACCTCCAGAGCAGATGAATGTGTCACCTGACTCTGGGGCAGGCTCAGATGTAGATTTGAAAGACAGTGAAATAGAAAACAGTGATTCAGCTCATACAGTGAAAGACACTGATGCTACTCATGAAAGTTCAGAATGTGATGCACAAAATATCACCAAAGACGAAAATGATGAAGAAAATGTTGTTGATGATTTTACTGGTTTTAATCAGGCAAATTCAGGCAATGAAAGTGATTTTGATGATTTTAGTGCCTTTGATTCAGGGACTTCAGATAACAAATCGAAAGAAGAATTTGGTAAGTTTGCAACGGTTGAATCAGAAAAGACAAATGATGGAGTCAACCAAGAGATAGATACAAATGATGCATTTAAAGATGAAAAATCAAACTCTGATTATGGTGATTTTGATGACTTTACTGCATTTACCTCAGAGAATGACAATAAAGATACTGACTTTGGCAAATTTAGTGAAAATCAGTCACAGTCACAAACAGCTACTAAGGTTTCTTCATCAGACTTTGGGAATTTCACTGAAAGCGGAAGCAGTTTTGCAGCTTTCGGCTCTGAAAGTGTGGCAGACAATGTTGAAAATTCCGAAACCACAGATGACTGGGCAGCATTTTCCGAGCCTCAGATAACTGAGCCCGTGGCAGCTTCAGAAATAGATGATGAGGAATGGGCAGCATTTGGTGGTGAGCAAGAACCTGTATCAAAGAATGATGATGAAACACCAGCATCAGTCCACCCAGCTCAACCTTCTATACAGAATCTGGTGAGTAGTATGAGCCTTTGCATGAGAAAACCAACAATTTGGGTTTTTGACCAGATCTGACACAAACCAGGCTGTACATCCACTCAAAATAGAAGCCTTGAGAAGAGGATTCATACACTTCAACCTCCCTACAATGTGCCTCATTATAATCTGTTTTTTAGTATAACACGGCCATGTCATGGTTCCCAAATTAATTGTACTGCTATATATCTATAGTAAACCCCATTATAACTGCAGCTTTGTTTTTCGCAAATGCAAGTTTGCATACTGTGAGTATGCTTATGTTTCAGTTCCTATTTTTGACATATATTCTAGATCTATCAGTCTACCATCAACATAGCATTAGAAAGGCATGGGTTTTGTTTTCAGAGTAAAGAAGAGAAGGTGATGTTTGCAGTTACTGGGTGTTTTTCATCTGTGATAGGAGTTGCTGATGCTGAAGTAACGCAAGAACATGAAGATGTTCTAGAGATTGACACAAAATCAAGGTAGGATTAAACACTGTATTTCACATCAGCATTTCCATCAGGGTAGAAATTTTTCCCAACTATTTATAAGAAATCTTGTACTATAAACCTTGTGATGGCAGTTGCTGATGCTGAAGTAATGCAAGAACATGAAGATGTTCTAGAGACACAAAATCAAGGTAGGACTTTGCACCAGCATTTCATCTACATCTGACCAATTATTACAATGAAATGGTTTGCTATAAATCTTGTGATTTTAGTTGCTGACCCTGAAGTATCGCAAGAACATGAAGATGTTCTAAATATTGGCGCAAAAGCAAGGAATGATCATAGAATATTATTTCACATCAGCATTTCATGTCCGTCAGGGTTGAAATGTTTCCTAACTATTTATATGAAATTAAGTGCTATAAACTTTGTGATAGTGGTTGCTGACACTGAAGTATCGCAAGAACATGAAGATGCTCTAGAAATTGACACAAAATCAAGGTAGGATCATACAACAGTATTTCGCATCAGCATTTTATGCTTCAGGGTAGAAATTTTTCCAACCTATTAATATGAAATTGTGTGCTATAAACCTTGTGATAGCAGTTGCTTATGCTGAAGTAACACAAGAACATAAAGATGTTCTCGAGATTGACGCAAAATCAAGGTAGGATCATACAATATAATTTCGCCTCAGCATTTCATGTCCATCAGGGTAGAATTTTTTTCCTATTTATATGAAATTGTGTGCTATAAAGCTTGTGATAGCAGTTGCTGATGCTGACACTGTGTCACAAGAACATGAAGATGTTCTAGAGATTGGCGCAAAAGCAAGGTAGGATCATACAATATATATAGTATTTCTATATTCCTTAGAAACCTTCGTCCCATAGTGGTTAATCCACTTATCATTCATTATTAAAATGTTTAACAATCACAAAATTTAAAAAAAAATATAAACTTGTTGTGAATTTGGAATAAACTAAAACATTTGAATGATCGTTCGTCTCTCACTAATGAGAAAGACCATCATTATTTCTTGAACAACTTCACGTATGTTGGCGAGTTCTTTGATGGCTGACGACCAATCCTTTGAATAACCATTGCCATACAGTAGTAGCAAAATACATAGTGTAACCATTTTAACCAACTAAATTCTTTGCATAATATTGCATTGTATGTGTTTTGTTTTCCAGGGAGGTTGACCTATGGGGCAACATGCGGGGCCTGAAGACCACCAACGCTCTGGGTTATCACTGGTCCCAGTCCCAGTGGAACAATCATCTCTATTCTACACTTCATGTTGACACAAGAAATATTGTGAGTTCTTCCATACCTACCTTCAATTTTGTCTCTCTCAGTTATAAAATGATATGAGCCACGCCATGAGAAAACTGGATTTTTGCCTATGCGAAAACAGGCGAAGATCAGCTTCGCAGTATCTGAGAAGCTGATCAGCGCCGTTGTGTTCACTACTGGGATAGTACAATTTCTCTTCTTCCTAAATCCAAAATTTCAAGCTTTTAACTATCTTCTATAGCTGCATAGGCCGTTTTTTGTCAGACCTGGTCGGAACCCCAGAAGACCGGTTTTCTCGCGTCGCGGCTCATATGATAATTCATTCAGCATTTCAGTCTACTTAAAATCTAATGTTTACTCCACAGTAACATCTGACGGGCACCTTTTCTAATGACCTTTGTTCAGCCAATAGAATTACAGAATTAGGGGCAGTAAATCTTTAACTAGTGCCATTTTGAATGTAAAACAGTTTGGCTTAAGCCCCCCAGTAATTTTATATTACTGATCGTTCCAAGACGATACTTCTGCTGTGGTTCTTAATGTTTTGTGTTTTGGTTTTGTGCTGTTTGAGCTTATGTACGTTTTCATATTTTAGTTCCGTTCAGGTAACTGAGTGGCTGCCTATTGGAGAATAGCTGCTCACTCGGCTTACTATATGTTTTCCTTGTATAATTACCTAAGTGTCTTTTTATACCCCGCCACTTAGAAAAGTGCGGGGTATTATGTTATACCCTCCAAAAAAAAATTGCGTTCGAGTGTCCGTCCGTCCGTCTGTCTGTCCGTCTGTCCGTCCGTCCGTCCGTCAGCGTTTCGTTTCCGGGCTCTATCTTGAGCAATTATTGACCGATTTTCTTCAAACTTTGTATAGGAGTTCATATCAGGAAGGAGTGGTTTGGGATTGAAGATGGGTAAATTTCGTCAAATAAGTACAGAGTTATGACCCTTGATTTACGTTAAAATTTCGTTTACGGGCTCTATCTTGAGTATTTATTGACTGATTTTCTTCAAACTTTGTATAGGAGTTCATATCAGGAAGGAGTGGTTTGGGATTGAAGATGGGTAAATTTCGTCAAATAAGTACAGAGTTATGGCCCTTGATTTACGTTAAAATTTCGTTTACGGGCTCTATCTTGAGTATTTATTGACCGATTTTCTTCAAACTTTGTACAGGAGTTCATATCATGAAGGAGTGGTCTGGGATTGAAGATGGGTAAATTTCGTCAAATAAGTACAGAGTTATGGCCCTTGATTTACGTTAAAATTTTGTTTCCAGGCTCTATCTTGAGCATTTATTGACCGATTTTCTTCAAACTTTGTATAGGAGTTCATACAAGGAAGGAGTGGTCTGGGATTGAAGATGGGTAAATTTCGTCAAATATGTACAGAGTTATGGCCCATGATTTACGTTAAAATTTTGTTTCCGGGCTCTATCTTGAGCATTTATTGACCGATTTTCATCAAACTTTGTATAGGAGTTCATATCAGGAAGGAGTGGTTTGGGATTGAAGATGTATAAATTTCGTCAAATAAGTACAGAGTTTTGGCCCTTGATTTATGTTAAAATTTTGTTTCTGGGCTCTTTCTTGGGCATTTATTGACCGATTTTCTTCAAACTTTGTATAGGAGTTCAAACCAGGAAGGAGTGATTTGGGATTCAAGATGGGTTAATTTTGTCAAATAAGTACAGAGTTATGGCCCTTGATTTACATTAAAATTTTGTTTCCGGACTCCATCTTGAGCATTTATTGACCAATTTTCTTCAAACTTTGTATAGGAGTGCATATTAGGAAGGAGTGGTTTGGGATTGAAAATGAATAAATTTCGTTAAATAAGTACAGAGTTATGGCCCATGATTTACATTAAAATTTTGTTTCCTGCCTCTGTTTTGTGCATTTATCAACCAATTTTCTTCAAACTTTGTATAAAAGTTCAAATCAGGAAGTAGTGGTTTGGGATTGAAGATGGGTAAATTTTATCAAAGTATACAGAGTTATGGTCCTTCATTTATGACAAAATTTTGTTCTGCTCTTCATCTTGAGAATTTATTGACAAACATTTTTGCTAAATTAAATTTGCGTGGCGGGGTATCATGCATGCCTGCAGCGCTTTTATTAGTTTTTTCCCACCCCTCGGTTAATGGAGTGGGAATTTCTTTCTGATTGCACCATTTCCTGATCATTGCCTACTTGTACCTTCTTATAAAGAATCAAATCAAATGTCAAAACATTAAAGGCTTCATAGCTACAGTCTTAAAATACTTACTTATTCATGCTAAGAGAATTGAATAAGAGATGCACATCATTGATAGTGCTCATTATCAGAAAATGTTTAGAACCGAAACTATACAAACCAACCGCTGCATCAGAAAACCATCAATCTGCATAAGGGAAAACAAAGACGCAGATCAGCTGTGCAGTAACTGCAAAGCTGATCAGCGCCTATGTTTTTGCCCCAAGATAGTATGATTCTTCTACATGTACTTTCTAAATCTAAAATTTCAGGCTTCTACATGTATCTATTATTCGTAGCTGTACAGCCTGGTTTGTGTCGAACCTGGTTAGAAACAAAGTTGTTGGTTTTCTTACGTAAAACCTCATGTTTGTTTCACGTAAATTTTTCTTATCCATTTCAGTTATTTGGTCATAAGAAATCATCATCCATGCCCATCTTTGCCTCTAACCTGACAATGCTAGAACCCACCAAAGGCCCCCTGGGGTCAAACTCAAGGTCACAGGAGACTTTGATTGACACTTCCAAATCTGAAGACAGCCAGGTGTATACTCAGGTAAATGTAGAGCTTAAATAGATTTGACTTTACTCAGCTGAGCGTGAAATTTATTCTTTTTATAAATTTGTATAATTAGCATAGAATTTATCTAGCTAATACATTTTCAGATGTCCGCAGTCAGCATTTTAACATTCATGAGCTGTTCAGTTGATGTTATGACCTTTTTGTTTGCAGGATAAATTTCATTTCATAAATTGTGTGGGAAAATGTGGTTTTTAACCTAGGGATCTGTTACCTGTGCACCTTTTCTTAAATTTCTTCTGTTGCATGATATTTATTGGTACTCCAAAATATACAGATTTTGGGGATGACGTAAATGTTATTTTTAAAACAGTAAGAATGTCCATTTTGAACATATACAATTTACCAATAATATTGACCAATCATAAATGCCCTGTAAATTAATAATTGATTGAAACAAACTGTTTGATTGATTTTGCCCTGAAAGACATTTTGAGCCATGTCATGAGAAAACAGGATATTTGTCTATGTGAAAACAAAGGCGTAGATATGCTGTGCAGTATCTGCATAGCTGATCAGAGCTTTTGATTTTGCTACACCGATAGTATAATTCCTCATCTACCTATACCCAAAATTTCAAGATTCTAGCTTTCTACTGTTACTGCACAGACCGGTTTATGTCGGACTTTGTCGGAAACCCCGAAGACCGGTTTTCTCGCATCGCAGCTCTTTCTTGAGACATTCTAGCTTTAAAAATACTGTATTCGTTCTAATTAGCGCACAGTGCCCTTCACTTTTGAAAATAATTTAAAGTTAAGAAAACAAAATATTGTTCTTATAAGCGTACTCAAGAAACGAAATCAACACATAGTCTGCTGAAATTACAATGTCAAAAATGCCAATGATTTAAGTCAGTTATTTTAGTGTTTCAATCTTTGCAAAACAGTGTCTGGTCATCTCTGATTAAGTTTGAATGTGGTTAATACAGTATTAATGTGAAGAATTGCTGTAAAGTACCAATATGCTAGTTGAGGAGTGTGCGTTATTCCACATGTCTTTCGGAAACGACCAAGGTATGCACTTATTGGAGCATGTGTGCTTATTAGAACAAATATGGTAGTTTACATTTAATTCATTGTTTTCAATCTTAGGTGAACACCCCGCCAAGAATTCACAAAAATGCAAGTAAATGAGCTTTATACTAAACTCAATACACTAACTGTTCAATAGTTTAACATGCCATATGAAAACTACAAACAATTTGTAGAAAACATTTGTATATGACTGTCAATGATTCCCTTTCTAGAGAGTTGTCTTTTTGTATCAGTTGTTTGCTCCAGGCCAGGTCTTGGGCCATGATAGACTAACAATCATGATTCTTGAGTCAAATCTAACTGGACACCTGGATCGGAAAATTCCTTTACTTCAAAATCCAAAAACGTGAGCCTCTGATATTTATGGCGTTATGCCCTATGCTGTTTATGGCTTTATGTCCTGTCTAGAAACCCTAAGACGGCGTTTCTCAATATGGAAACCTTAATTGTTTCTTGTGGTTTGTCTTGTAAGTTTTCATGTGGCAGTTCTCTGTTTTAACTAACATAGCTATATAATCAGAGATGTTATGGCTTTGGTTAAGGTGAACAGGTGCTTGGTTAATGCTATGTCAATATGAAATCAACTGACAACTGACCTTAATGGTAACAATTTTCAGATTTGCTAGAAATCTGGTTTATCAGTATGTTACTGTGATTTATAATGCAACAGCATAAAATAATGGCATGATAAAGGGGTTTCATAAAAAGTTCCTTTACTTAGGTACTGAACTAATAAAGGTCACCTCTACTGACTAAATAAAAACAGTTTTGCGGTTTTGTTTAAAGCACCAAAAAGAAACATGCTAGTGACGTCAATTTTTAGTGGCATTTTGTGATGTCATTCTCCACCGTTGTTATGCAGCATTGTGTAGACAAAACAATGGACAAGAAAAATATAAATTATCTACAATTTGTAGAATCCTCCTTCGGAATGATTACTGAGCTGTTGACTAAATAAACAAAATGGCAGAAACTTTTATCCTCACATTGAGTGAGTTTTTTTCACGAAATTTGTCACGTTTTGTTGCATTATAAAGTAAATGACAATCCAGTAACCAAAAAATAAACAGGTTTATCACGCTTGGATTGTAAACTGATGAAATGGCAGTAGAACCTCACCATTTCACCAGTTTACTAATCCTTATGGGATAAACTCATTTATTTTGGTCATTGGGTAGTCATTTACAATGTACTATGCTTTAATTGTCTTTAAGCAAGCAAACAAGTTTTAGGTGCACCTGTTTATCTCTTTGCCCATTACTTAGCTACTTCCCGACAACAGCTGTGCTATCTAGTGTTCATGTACTCATGATAATAAGTCTTAGCCACAATGTATAATAAACATGTATACTAATATTATCAAGTGCTGACATTAAATAGTACTGTAGTACTATACAGGGTTCCCATTGACCCTCTATTGAGGTTTTTTACCCCCAAAAATTGAAAACCTTCTTATTCAGGCCTATACATATGGGGTATAAAACTGAGAAAATTAAGCCAGTGTACCCTCAATTTCCAAATTCAGTGGGAACCCTGACTATAGTGTATGCCAATACTGTAGCAACAAAGCTTGCTATTTCATCTATTGTACTAACAGCTGAGCCATGCCATGAGAATACCAACAATGTGGTTTCTGAACAGGTTCAACACAAACTGAGCTGTACAACCACAGAAGATGGCTAGAAGCTTGAAATTTTGGATTTAAGAAGAAGTGGGATTGTACTATCTGTAGCGAAAACAAGATCAAACAAGGGTCCTGATCAGCTTTGCAGTTACTGCAAAGCTGATCTGCACCATTGTTTTTGCATGTGCTGAATGTTGGTTTTCTCATGATGTGGCACAGCACATTTTCTTAGTATGTTGATAATACTAATGCTGATGTCTAATATGCATATTGAAAAAAAAAATCAGTCAGATAAAAGTAATCATGATGAATGATTAAGATTAACCCAGGTCTGATATATTTGAGCCACATCATATTGAAATCTGCTGATGAATTGGCAAAAACAAAGATAAGCTGCAGTGTAATTTATATCTGGCATCTCGGGGGATAGAAGAGATACAAAATAACCAGGCAAAAGAAAAAGAGGATTTCTGTTCTGTCAAATTGTTGGGTGGCCAAAATACACAGTAATCATACAGTTGTCAATGCCCAGAAAGCGGTGACTGTGTCCCAACATGAGTGAAAAATTGTTGAAAGGGATGTTTAACCTCAATAAAACACAAACAATCTATCTTCATGTCCAGCCAGCCATTTCTGGCTCCATTTGTTTGAACGTGTCAGAAGTCCTGGTTTTCTCATGATACGGCTCAAATATGTACTGACTGTACTACTGAATATACTAACATTGCTAGATGAATAAATATAGGGATCAACCATGGTTTCCAGTGTTTAGACATTCGATGGATCAAGAGGAAGGTGTTTGAACACAAGGGTGAAGGGCCGGTGTTCAAACCCCTTCAGAGTGATCCAGCAAATATTTGAACACTGAAACAGTACATGGTTGAATGCTAATTTTGTATTTTCACACAAATGCACTTAAAACCTCTTGAAAATAACTAGCAACGTAAAAACTCACTGAAAACCGCGGAGCTTCTTCAACGTTGGCCATTTTGTTTTTACAGAACACAATGACTTCATGTCACATTGACCAATGACGTCAACGGATTTAAGCCAAAACCCATGTTCAAATGGTGCATGAATTTCATGATTAAAACATGGGTTTGGCTGTTTGAACACGTTTTTCAGCACAAATGAAAATTAGTAGCTAGTCTTTTTAGATAATTAGGCCAACCAGCTACAAAACACGTCTACATCTTCAAAGAGCTGAGCACAAAACTTCCATCTTCTCAAAAGTGCAAAAGTGAATTAAAGTTTAGGAAACTTTTTCAGAATTGGTGACATGCTGCCTGAGATTTATTATTAAAATGTACAAAGAAATGGATGATGCAAAGCATGACTGATTTAGCAGAAATAAAATGTGTCTAAATGTTTGCTGTTTATTCTGCATCGACTTTTATGTTACGAAAACTTGCCCATGCAATAATACACAAAGATTTTTTCATCTGTAAAAATTCATCAGAAAAAATTTTGATATTGTTCTTATTTTTGCTCAAAACGTTGATCGAGGCGGTTCTAACGAGTACCCACAATCTATGTTTTGTAGCAAAAATAAGAAAAATAGGTAGGTATACCCTTGTATACCCCAGTTTTACTATATGAAAGTGGGGTATAAGGGGGTATACATTATACAGACATATTGTCTTGATGACTATTTTCATGACCTATTTTTATCTCTTGATAGGATACCATACCACCCGCCCAGTTTGATTGGAGTAGCAGTGGACTTACTAACCCTTTAGAAGGTAGGTTACACAACAAATGAGCAGTGAAGCAAGAAATCCAGTCTTCAGGGTTTCCAGGTGCGACACAAATCGTCTTCACAGTCCCAGAAGCAGGCTAGACGCTTGAAATTTTGGCTATAAGTAGACAGTAGAAGAAACTCCCCCATTCGGGAATCATTGACCTTTTGTGACCTTTGTCAGAATGACAGGTAAATGTTACTATAATTAGTAAATTGATACTCGATCGGGAGCTTTTCTGTCATTTTTATGGTACCCTTACAAAACTCAAAAAATGTGTCACAGTTTTTGTTTAATCAAGATGAAATTTTGCAGGCTTAAAGATGAATGATGTATCTAACTTTCTACTGTGTAGAATTTTTTTATTTTGTTTTGTTAAAAAGTTATTGAATTATGAAAATATGATTTTTTTCTAATAACTCTGATTCCAGATCGGCAACAGAAATTGTTTACTGACACCCAATCTGGAGCCATTGAAAACCAGATGTATGCCTAATTTGGAATCAGTAGTTCCTGATCAGAAACATTTCAGAGTCTGTGTTTTCTGTAAAATTAAAACAAATGACATGTCATTTGTTATATTACCCAACATACTATTTAAAGGGCAATAATTAAACATTTTGGACTGTTTTTCAACAGTTCCAATGAACTGTTTCATGTCATGTGATAAACTGTTTCATAGGGGTAACAGTTCATCTATTCATTGGGAGCGAGCTGGCCTTGCGGTAGAGTGTCGGACACCGAATCAAGAGGACCCAAGTTTGATCTCCCATTGGGGACGTCGTGTTGTGTCTTTGAATAAGACACAATAGCTCTCCAGAGTACTGCTTGATACACAGGAAAATGTCAGTTTTGTTATAAAATGTCTGAAAAATTTTTGAATAGGACTACTTTAAACCTTTAAAAAATGGCCCTGCGACTGAGTGTTGGAGGTCGCTGATTTTAATACTTCTTTTAATCATTCGATCATCTCACCACTGTTATCAGTGTGGATTCAATCTCCTCACAAGGCACATGTGAGACAAGTCAAGTTCTGCTCGCCCATCACTGCCATCAGGATAACATGTCCGTGTTATATACACCCACTTATACCCAACTTTTATAAAGTGAAACTGGGGTTTATACCCCTGTAAAAAGGAACAAGAAGGCAAAGATCAGGAATAGGCACAATCAGAAAAAGATTCCCACTCCAAAAACCGAGGTGGGAAAAAACATTTCAGACATTTTAGAACAAAACTGACATTTTCCTGTGTATCAAGCAGTACTCTGGAGAGCTATTGTGTCTTATTCAAAGACACAACACGACATCCCCAATGGGAGATCAAACTTGGGTCCTCTTGATTAAGAAAATAGCTGCTCATTCGGCTTACGATATGTTTTCATGGTATAAGTACCTGATTGTTAGTTTGTTTTTTTCCCACCTTGGATGTTGGAGTGGGAATCTTTTTCTGATTGCGCCTTTTCCTGATCTTTGCCTACTTGTACCTTTTTTACAGGGGTATACCTATTTTTTTTTCTTTGGCTACAAAACATGCATTGTGGGTACTCATGATCTGTCATGATTTACCCACCACCAACCATATACGCTAGCTGGCAGTCAGACACAGGGAATGGTATTGGCTGAGTGCTTTGCGAGGCCAACCAATTTGACACTGTTGGGTAACTTCCAGAGGGCCCTACTTATCCATTCATATCAATGTAAACACGTAGAGATGCCTGCTATTGTAATACATTTTTAATGAAAGACATTGGTGCTACCAAAGCAGGATTGTTCAAACTGTATATTTGTTCCATGGCCACACACTTTGCAATTAAATTTTCTGACGCTGTATTGTCTTTTATTCCATCTAAGAAAGACATAAGAACTTTGTTGCTTCTTAAGAAAGATGTCTACTTTCAAAGATTTAAGCAAGTCAATGTTTTTGTAGACAGATCCTACTATGGTCCATACTATCTCTCTTTGAATGTTTTTAAAGCTTCCAAAGGATCAACCCTTTATATTTTATTATATAGTATCTTTCATAATAATTCCCCTTTCTCCTCTACCGAGGGTATAGGCAAGCCTTTTTTCCACATGTGAGCAAGCTACAAATAGAGAAATTATGATAAAATGATCTAAAGTGTATTTTCTTGAGTCTGATAATAGTTTTTCCAGATATTTTACAACTGTTTCAATAAAGAATACCGGGTAAATATTTTCTTTTACACCTCAGACGCAATCTTCATGGTCAAGTAGAAATTTTCAAAAAAGTAAGCATTTTCATGATCATCGATTATCTCCCTTGACAATGCAAAATCCCTATTCAAATTTCATTTTGGCTATTAACACTACACAGGGACAGTAGATTTACAGGGATATGAAACTTCAGTACTGCTATTATCATGTTCCAATTTATGTGTGACTTGGAGTCAGGCCAGGTTTTAGAATATGCCCAATAGGTATTTACATGGAGAATAAGTAAGAAAATATGTGTTTATAGTGGTCAGTTTCTACGAACTACTCCTTCTTCCATATTGCATTTTCATTCAAGCAAAACATGTCATCTGTTTGAACACATATTGGGCTGTTGTTTTATGTCAAGTTTGAATATATACACCAAAAAATACCCCTAAGCCATCTGTATAAAAATGAAGAAAAAATTGTTTTCTTCCAGAAGAAGTTTTTTACCTCTTTTGTATCAGCCTTTTTATATAAAAGTATTCACTCAATATATTTGAATTTTAAATAAAACAACACTGGGGCAGTTCATCTTTAGAATGGTATATTTCTTTTTAAGTTATGTTCAGTATGCTTGTAGGAGTATTTTGTAAAACACAGGCAGTGTTTGGAATATTTTGCCTTATTTAATTGCACAGTCAATTATTGGAATACCTGTCCAGCCCAGTCCAGGTGGCAAGACAGTCATATTCTATTAAATAGGGCTAGACTCCAATCACTTGTATTATAGATCACTGCACTACATCATTCTGTTCACAAATTTTCAAATTTTTTGCAGGTTTCTGATTAGGACAAATTAAGATCAAGATTTCGACAAGAAAATAATTTTCCTACTGCTCTCTACACAAAAATTATCTGCGAAAAATCATTATCAGAGGCAAGTTTTTAGAATTGAGCTTTGATATGACTGAATAATTAGGATCATTATGTAACCAAGCCAATGACCCATGGTGGTGAAAGAAAACTACTGGAACTTCAGTCAATGAAATTGCTGTTCTGCAAAGTGAAAAAGAAAATACTTTGGTCTACTGTTATCTTATTATACATGTTCTAGAAAACAGTTGTATGCACCAAGAAACAGGTCTTCTGTTAAACCACATGCTCAGATTTGAAAAAAAAAAAAAAAAGAAAATTGAAATCCTTTTATTTTAAGCGCACATGTAGTGAACATATTAATATGGGAGGGTAAGGGCCATACCACAGTTTCAGTGTCTAAAGCCTAATCAGTGACGCTATAAGCCTGGCAAAATGACACCAGAGAGAATTACTGTTATTAACTATTACTAAGAATACCTTCTATATATGTATTTTATGTAATTATTTTTTGTCCATGATAATTCATTGACTAGCTAGAGATTCACCATGAGAACCGAACAACTATCTAAATGTCTTGAACCACTGCAGAAGCTGAGGGTGAGGTTAGGTACCTGTAAAATCGATTTAAGCCTGCCATTAATTTTATATTACTGATCGTTCCAAGGCGATACTTCTGTGGTGGTTCTTTTTGTTTTATTTCTTGGTGTTTATTTTTTTGTGCTGTTTGCGCCTTATGTATTTATTCATATTTTTAGTTAAGTTTAGGTAACTGCTGCTCATTCGGCTTATGATATGTTTTCATGGTATAAGTACCTGATTTTTAATTTAGTTTTTTTCCCACCTCAGTTTTTGGAGTGGGAATCTTTTTCTGATTGCGCCTTTTCCTCCTGATCGTTGCCTACTTGTACCTTTCTATGGAACCATCAGTCTGTGATTCTGTAGTTTCGGTAGTCACACATATATCTGCCCTCATTTATACCACAAATGTTTGTTTTACCGTTGTCGTTACATAATCAATGCACCCTTTACAGTACAACATATTCGTAGAATGCTTGTCATTCATATTAATCTTATCTAGTGGTTCAAGAATAGCTTTTCCGAGGAAACATCGATCAATAATCGTGTTTGTCAATATTCCATTCTTGATGCAAACAAGCAGTTCCACATCTTTTTCCAAAACGACCAGCCATTTTGACTATGGGTAGTGTTTAAAATCATGCACAGGTAAAAAGAAAACTATGGTCTCATTAAGACACAACCACTGATTCCAAAACAAGATTCAGCAATTAAATATTGTATTCCAATATTCCGAATTTCTGTTATCATTGTTTAGGATTTTAATATTTGAAAAAGCGTTGTACACTAATTTATGCATGTGCTTTTACATTTATAGCACTAAATCAGCACAGTTTTTCCCAATCCATTTATATCATGTTTTGAGATGATACACATGCTTAACAAATGAAGCCAATTCAAGGTAATCCACACTATATTATGTTGTGTTTTCCCAAACAGGAATACAAGTGTTATCATTAAAGTTTGATTCCAGATTGGGCGTCAATAATCAATTTCCGTTGCCGATCTGGAATCAGTGTTATTAGAAAAAAAAAATCATATTTTCATAATTTAATAACTTTTTAACAAAACAAAATAAAAAAATTCTACTCGGTAGAAAGTTAGATTTATCATTCATCTTTAAGCCTGCAAAGTTTCATCTTGATTAAACAAAAACTGTGACACATTTTTTTGCGTTTTGTAAGGGTACTATAAAAATGACAGAAAAGCTCCCGTTCGAGCATCAATTTACTAATTATAGTAACATTTACCTGTCATGTTGACAAAGGTCACAAAAGGTCACTGATTCCCGAACGGGGGAGTTTCTTCTACTGGTAGAAGAGGGATAGTGCCATCTGTGTAGCAAAAACAAGGCGCTGATTAGCTTCATGGTTACTGCGAAGCTGATCTGCGCCTTTGTTTTCGCATATGCAGATTGTTTGTTTTCTGATGCAGCGGCTCAAATATTAAACTTATGATTAGATTTTAGACTTTAATGTTGAGTCTACTGTGACCTCTCATATACCCCTTTCATTCAAGGAACATTAAAAGTCAGTCATAATGCATGTGTAAATATGATGTACTGTCTGATCGGACTGTAAAACAATTGTGACAGTCTGTTCCCCATTAAAAGTCAAGGAACACAAAGTGCCAGTAATGGTCACTGTTATCCTGATGACATACATCCCTACATGAGACTTTTGAATACAATTGCCCCCTAAATGCAGGGGCGGATCCAGGATTTCTGGAAGCGGGGTTCAAAGTTACCAAGGGGGGTTCGTTTTATCCATTTTACCTGATTTTTCCTCAATTTACCCATGAAAATGGAATAATTTTGTCTCAATAGGGGGTTCGAGCGAACCCCCTGAACCCCCTCTAAATCCGCCACTGAAATGACACAGTTGAAATATAAGAAGACTACAAGTGCCACAGCGTCTTTCATTTGGGATAGTTTCTGAAAGAAATTACCCATAGAAAAAAAGTTAAACATTCATAGCATATATGTGCCATGTCATGAGAAAACCAGCAAAGTTGTTTCCGAACAGGTCTGACACAAAGCAAGCTGTACAAGCACAAAAGATGGCAAGAAGGTAGAAAATTTGGTTTTAGAAAGAAAAATTGGACTATCCATGTAGCGAAAAGAAAGGGGCTGATCAGCTTCCCAGTTACTGCAAAGCTGATTTGTGCCTTTATTTTCGCCTATGCAAAATGTTGATTTTCTCATGATGCGGCTCATATTCTTCTAGCCCAACCTAGGATAATTGTTACAAGATTTCGGTAGATAAAATTGTAATGAGCGAAACCTGTTTGTGATGTGTACATGTAGCTTTGTGATGTCTTCATTGTTTTGTTTGTGAATGCCTGTCTCTTGATGTTTTCTTGTGCCTTGTTGTATATTACGAAAACATGCCCATGCAATATACAGAGATATACAGAAATCATGTTTTACGATTGGAAATCATGTAAAACAAAATTTCCATCCATATATCTGACGATATACCGCCCTATATGAAAAATTTGAATACAGTTATCCCATAAATATAAATTATACAGAGTTTAAAATACAAAAAAATCATTTCTGCTGTAGATTAGGCCAAAATTAAAATTATATTTGTTTCCCCTTTCCCGACCGACCCTAAAAAATTGCCATTTATTGCAATTTTTCATACAAGAATATTTTTTTTATTATCGTTAATTACAGAGAGGCAAAAATTTCAATAGGTAAAAACAAATTTCAATCTATATAAAACCTGAGAAAACAAAAATAAAGTAATATTCCGACCGACCGACCCACACCTGAGAAACAGGGTCGGGTAAGGTGAAACAAAAATATTTTTAAGGTTGGCC
This sequence comes from Rugalucina vietnamica, assembly GCA_964017185.1. Taxonomy (NCBI): domain Eukaryota; kingdom Metazoa; phylum Mollusca; class Bivalvia; order Lucinida; family Lucinidae; genus Rugalucina; species Rugalucina vietnamica. The sequence continues at coordinate 43,065,601 of OZ024872.1, forward strand.
CTACCGGTTCCTCCCATGACTGACTGTTGTATGTTTGCCTTTCTTCTGTTTCAGCAGCCAACAAAACATTGAATTTAGATTTTCTTATTCAGGAGGCAGAAAACTCTTCTGGTAAAAGCCATGGTAAGTCATGTCACTGTCTCTGTCCGGAGGTTATAAAAATATTTTCATGCTCAACTCAACTGAGCATGATATGGAAAGTGCTCATAAATAATGAAATAGTCCAGATAAATTTGGGATTCAGGTTTATATCACCATAGCCTGTAATTTATCCTGCTCATAAATGTTTAAATGCCAACAGCTGTTGGCATTTTAATATTTATGAGTAGGATAAATTATTGTCTCTGGTGAGTTGAGCATGAAATTTTTTTTATAACCTTGGACCAGTTGTTTGTGTTTGTTGTGTGTCACTCCAATAGAACAGCACTTGTTGAAAAAGCATGAATTATCTTCAGATGAAACATAGGGGACATAATGCTTATTACAACCACTGTTAATTTCAAAATCCTTTAAGTATTTGCAAGGTGATTATGGTCATTGCATGTTCTCCAAATTATAGTATCTCACAAACACAGCTTATGCATGGCTCTGAATGTTTGTGTTAAATAATATGAGGGCCCTGCAACTGGTTTCATAACTGTGAAAATACTCTTAAGCTTGTGGTTAAAGCTGGGTAGGGTTGAGATAGGGTTACTTACATAAAAGTCAGTGTATTTAATTAAGCTTAATTTCATGGAATTAATAGTAACAATAATGATAAAAAGGTTGATTAACTCCAAATTAACTTTCCATCAATAGTTAACTTTCATGATTTCAACTTTAAAAAATTGTGTATTCAGTCACCATTCATTTCGTCATTGACTTTGCATGTCACTGTATAAGTCCATGTAGTTGTGTTTTTATTTGAATGAAGTGAAATCCTCAGTTTGTCTCGTAAAATCTGATTAGTGTATTTTGTATTTGTTTCAATATCTAGTGTTCTTGGTCTACCTGTTTTCTGATGAATGTTTTTTTTTTCTTCAATGATACTAAGAATTAAAAAGCTGCCTCTTGACATATTTCTTAGGAATTTTCAATAGGTCAGAAAAGTGCCCAGAATATTTCATTGTACAATGTATTAACAATAAACTTTGTAAACCTGACCCGATTTCAATAATTTGAGATACTAAAGTATGCTCTGCCAGTAAAGACACAGATCAGCCTCAGATTGGCAACTGTTCTGTCTAGATTGAACAGAACACAACTGTTGCATACTGAATCCAACGCTATGTATTGCATCCATTATAGTATGGGCTCTTAATAATTTGGGTGATTGCACAGGCAGGATTTCACTTGTAGATGAGCATGTCATCTTACTGTTCTTTCCATTTTGTATGCAGTCCAGCTTAAGACACAACTCACAGGACATTGACGTTTACTGTCTACAAGCAAAATAAAAGGTCCAAAGTGCCCCAAGAGCCCTTTCATGGAGTTTCTAGGGGATTTGTGCTATTTATATTGCTTCTACACACAAAACATCAATGGCAGGTGCACAATTCAATCTCATTATAAGGTGCCTCACTATAGTGCAGTTTCAGTATAAAACTGCCATGTCATGGCTCCCAAAATGATTATTTTGCTGAACGTCTATTGTAAATTACCTCATTTTTTTAAACACAGTTTCACATACAAAACAGTCTGTTTCCAAGGACCCCATAGATAGTGCCTGTGCCGTCATTTTCCAAAACCAACAACCTGATTTAAGGTTTTGTCAAAAATTTTAACTGTATATATTACAAACTGAACCCAATTCATAAATGAGCCACAGCATCAGAAAACCAACAATCGACACATGGAAAAACAAAGGCGCAGACAAGCTTCGCGGTTAACACTCCTTTGTTTTCGCTACTCAGATAGTACAATTACTCTTCTTCTTAAATCCACATTTTCAAGCTTCTAGCCTTTTTCTGTAACTGCACAGGCTGTTTTTGTCGAACCTGGTCAGAAACCCAGATTGTTGGTTTTTTCATGCGGCGGCTCAAATTGCTTTAACAGATTTCCTCAGAATGCATATCACCAACAATCTTACATCTTTTTCAGCTCTGGAATCAGAGTTTCTCACCCCAGATGATGTTTCACACAAACCAGCTGCCATTCAACCATTGGAGAATATCCTGGCCAATCTCAAGTCTAGTTCCACATTCAAACCAACCAATCAGAATGAAGATCTGAGTCAGGAGGCATCCAGAATCATCCAATCACTGCCTAACTTATCCTTCATGAAAACTAAAGTCTTGATGTTCCCTTTGAAATTGAATGACTAAGAAACATTAATCATTACGAAAACTTGCCCATGCAATATATAGAGATTTTTTTCAGAACCAAAAACTGAAAATTTCACCAGGAAAATGTTGATATTTTTCTTATTTTTGCTCAAAACATAGATTGTGGGTACACGTTAGAACCGCCTCGCTGAGGCGGTTCTAACGAGTACCCACAATCTATGTTTTGGATCAAAAATGAGAAAAATAGGTATACCCCTGCAAACCCCAGTTTTGCCATATAAAAGTGGGGTTTAAGGGGGTATATATTGCACGGACATTTTTTCCTGATGTGAGGAATGTAGAATCAAGTAGTGTCATTCAAAAATCTATGCTTGCATTTCCGACAAAGTTAGACGCAAACTACATTTTCGTAGCCGAGGTGGACAATCATGTGACAAAATTTGATTTACTATTATTCAGACATAACCAGTAAGCAAATGGACCATAGTTTTCTTAAAACTGGGAAGAATACACATATCCCGGAATGCTATGCTCTAAATGCTCATTCAACAGACAGTTTAGTGGGCACTATAGTTTAATAGATTTCCCAGAGCAACCTCAGTGTTAAAATATGAATCCAGTTGCTCGGATTAATCTATTAAACTACAGAATGCTTTAAACTATAAACATTTGTATAATAGTTTAATGCATACTATTCCAGGGAATGTGCATTTATCCTGTGAAATTTCATTCGCTTTAAGAAAACTATAGCTGATTTGCTTATTAATTGTGTGATTATTAGTACACAAACTGATTTAAGTCACACGATTGTCCGTGATAGCTTAAAACTTACTCAGACACTGATTAGATGCATGATAATGCCACAGTGGATAATGCCTATGATTTTGCAGATCGTGACGAAAACACGCCCATGAATATACAGATTTTTCTTAACTTGTAAAAATTAAAAAATTTCAGTAGGAAATTTTCGATATTTTTCTTATTTTTGCTCAAAACATAGATTGTGGGTACATGTTAGACCGAGACAGTTCTAACGCATACCCACAATCTGTTTTGCAGCAAAAATATGAAAAATAGGTAAACCCCTGCATACCCCAGTTTTTCTATATAAAAGTGGGGTTCAAGAGGGTACACGGACATGTTTTCCTGATGACAGTGGATTTTGCAATGATTTTGCAGATTTTCTCATGTTTCTCATGTCATACATGTGCATTGTTCCCAAAGATCTTTCTCATATGATAAGAATTGTTTCAGCATAGACCTTGGTCACAGATTAACTGCAGATTAAATGTCAGTCTGCATCGGATAAATATTCTACAGGGTTCGCACAGACCTGGAAGATTTCTTGAATTTGACCTTTATTGTGGAAAACTCCTGCCAGGGCCAGTTGTTCAAAACTAACGACGTCATTAGTTAACGTTTCGTTAAAATTTCAAACATTAATATTACAAATACACTGTTATTTTTTGTTGAAAAAATGTGAGAATCCTTTGCACTGCACTGTTATTTTTTGTTGAAAAAATGTGAGAATCCTTTGCACTGCAAAGGATTCTCACATTTTTTCAACAAAAAATAACAGTGTATTTGTTACTTTAGCTGATATTTGCTTAACAAATTTATGTCTTAACGATATCGTTAAGCTAACGATGCTTTGAACAGCTGGCTCCAGGCTGGAATTTCATAAAACTACATTTTTCCTGGAATTGTCCTGGAATTTTAAAAAAAATATCTTAACCCATATTTGACGAATGGATTTTCCCATCATTATCATTAGGGTGAGTCCACTTTCATGTATTAGGGGCGTCAGGAGTGATTTTTAAATTTTATTCAATTTTTCGATGAAAATTCTCTAAGCAAACAGAATAGCCCCAGATGGGACGCCGCGTTCTGCGGCGTCACATCTGGGGCTATTCTGTTTGCCTATGTCCCATAAAAGGGACGCCAGGCTTAAATGAGTTAAAAGTGAAGATTTATCCTTGAATTTCTTGAAACTTCAAGATTTTCTACAGAAAATATCGAGAAAATATGATATATCTCGCTTAAAAATTAAAAAAAATGCCTTTTTCATAGCGGAGGTAGTACCGGCATTTATAACTACAATCATCTGTTTTGCCATTTCCGCTGAACTTGAGCTAAACTGAAAAATTGGTGAAAAATGTAAAAATATCCTGGAAAAGTCCTGCGATTTTGCTTTTCCATTTCTGTATGAACCCTAATCTATTTATATTCGTAACAATAAACATGTGATGTGAGTCGTCTCTGAAAAAGTTTTATCTTTAATAAGACTCATATATTGTTAAAGTGAATTATATTGATGTACATGTTATATTGTTGTAATAGAAGGATGTATAATGTTTACTAGTCATATCAGGCCGTTTGTATAATGTGTGTATAATAAATATTCATTGTTTATAAACAAGTTTGTAAAGACAGCTACATCTACATACAATGCTCACCACTTATTTATACTGTTACCAAGTTGAACAGTTTCTTTCTTTTTTTTCTTCTTCTTTTTTTTTTGTCTTCTTTTTTTCAGTAAACACCTCCAAGTAACTACTTGAGCATGATAACTGGATCTATATCCCTGGCACGGCACATTCTTTGCAGTCAAAAAGTCATTTGAGCCGCCTCGTGGGAAAACCAACAATGTGGTTTCCGAGCAGGTCCGACACAAACCAGCCTGTACAGTCACAGAAAAGAGCTAGAAGCTTCAAATTTTGGATATAAGTAGAACGGGAATTGTACTATCCGAGTAGCGAAAACAAAGGCGCTGATCAGCTTCGCGGTTACCGCGAAGCTGATCTGCGTCTTTGTTTTCGCATATGCAGATTGTTGGTTTTCCCATGAGGCGGCTCATTTATGCTATCATTGTTTCTCTTTGCTGGTTCAAGGAGAGCAAAATTTTAGTTATTTTCAAAAAAAACTTGTGTCCACCACCTGCTCATAAAATGGCTCTACATAACAAACTAGCTATACAAGAATTTACTGTTTTCCTCATGAAATCCAACATGTATTGAAATAGTATTTTAGATGTCAACACATGATGGTACCTGTAGATAAGCCTTGTACAGTTGAAGCCAAATGTAATTCTTGTAAAAGGCTGCTTTTCGGCATAATTATAAACTCATTTAACTTTTTTTTATCTGAACACTGTTTTACATTTTGTTATTAATATGAACTGTCAGACATGTTTTAGAAACTAATGAAAACAATTCCAAGTGCTACAAACATTGATTATGCTGGGTATCTACTTTGTCTGATCAAACTTCATACTGCACTGACATAGCTACTGTCAGTATACCACAGATAGCTCAGAACTCGGATCAGGCTTGGGTCGATTAATAGACAGATTAGGGTCATTGTATAATTTGAGCCGCATCGTGAGAAAACCGGATTTTTGCCTAGGCGAAAACAAAGGCGCAGATCAGCTTCGCAGTAACTGCGAAGCTGATCAGCGCCTTTGTTTTCGTTACTCGGAAAGTACAATTCCTCTTCTACTTAAATCCGAAATTTCAAGCTTCTAGCTCTTTTCTGAGCTTGTACATGCCGGTTTGTGTCGGACCTGGTAGGAAATCCCGAAGACCGGTTTTCTCGCGTCGCGGCTCATTTAAGTGTATTCTTGTTTCTATCAGGATAAGTTTTTTGGTTGCTTTTTTAGCAGTTTCACATGATAAGCTTTATTCTGAGCCGCATCATGAGAAAACCAGATTTTTGCATGTGCGAAAACAAAGCTGTTTTCGCTACACAGATAGTACATTATATAAAAAAATCAAGCTTCTAACCTGCTTCTGTGACTGTACAGGCCAGTTTGTGTCGGACCTTGTCAGAAACTGCGAAGACCGGTTTTCTCGCGTCGTGGCTCATATTTCTTATGTTGTTATTTTAGCAGATTCTATGGTTGTGATCAAGATCATATCGCAGCTTTCTTATCTATTTGTTTTATAGTAGAATTTTACCATTCCATGCAGTTGTCGACCTCACAACATTTTTCATCCACAGTTATCCCCCATATTTAATTTGTACCTCCTTAAACTTCATGTCTATTCTTTTTGCTATACTCTTATGCATTTATTGTTACTTTATAGAACTGCCTCGCTTGGAACCTTATGAGCCGCATCGTGAGAAAACTGGATTTTTGCCTATGCGAAAACAAAGGCGCAGATCAGCTTCGCGGTAACCGCGAAGCTGATCAGCGCCTTTGTTTTCGCTACACGGATAGTATATTTCCTCTTCTTCTTATATCCGAAATTTCAAGCTTCTAGCCTGCTTCTGAGACTGTACAGCCCGGTTTGTGTCGGACCTGGTCGGAAATCCCGAAGACCGGTTTTCTCGCGTCGCGGCTCTTATGGCAATGTGGATCACAGATCTACCCACTCTGCTTGGTTTTAGATGAAACCCAAGAAAAATGTTCTAAGACGAAACACCAGCAAAATGTTCAAAATAACTTTGTTTACACATTACATGCTCACTTCTGTGTTTACAACAACTTATTTGCTGTAAACCAGCTTATTTCTGCAGCTATTTTACAATTTCTTGAGTACTTTCTGAGTGGCATAAAAGCATGTTTATGTACCATGAAAATAAATTGCATGGTAAAAATATTGGCTTACAGTAGATGAATGATGGGCTTTCAGAGTCCTTCAAAACATGATTTATTTTACCTCAGTTATACAGAAAGCTAATAGAACTTGAAGGCGCAGCTGTTGGCATTATGTAGTCAATGAGTTCTTTTACAGTCATTGTAAAGGAGTAAGCGCTAAGGAATAATCAAGCCCATGAGATTTTAGCATTGCAAAACCTGCATTACACATATTTGAAAATAAAGCTGCTGATAAGAGACTAGAAGTTTGGCTGGTTATTGCCTTTTTATTTCTATTCATAAATGATATAAACCTTCCTTTTTGGTCAGAAATTTCAAATCTATAGTGATCTCCTATGGCTGTACAGCCCTTTTGGTCACACCTGGTCAGAACTTGTGAAAGGTTTTCTGTTGATGTATCTTAGGTGTGAAAAGGCGGAGTAGATTGGTGCATGATATCATTTTTAGACATTTTAGTATGAAATCAATGATCATTCTTCTAAAAATATCAAGTGCTAATCATTTTATGTCAGGACAGGATGCAAACATTCCATATTTATGTATGAGCCGCCTGATGGGAAAACCAACAATCTGCATATGCGAAAACAAAAGCGCAGATCAGCTTCGCGGTAACCGCGAAGCTGATCAGCGCCTTTGTTTTCGCTACATGGATAGTACACTTCCTCTTCTTCTTAAGTCCGAAATTTCAAGCTTCTAGACTGCTTCTGAGACTGTACAGGCCGGTTTGTGTCGGACCTGTTCGGAAACCACATTGTTGGTTTTCCCACAAGGTGGCTCGTATGGTGTTAACTTGTATATATAGTATATAAGCAGAAAGTCCAGTAGAAGTTATACAAATGTGTAGAGTATGTTATATATACAGTGATCTGGACTTTAATTTATTTCAAAGTTTTAAGAATATGTTACATGTATTTTAACAAATCATGAATAAATCAGAACAAAGAAATAAAAAAAATGTTAAAAATCTTGAAAGTGGCTATTGCTTTCCAGCCCTATCATTCTTTTTTGACAATGTTGGAAACCCAGACGTGTAAGATCCATTTCTTGTTAAAACAATTCTCCCAATTCTAAAAAGAAAAAAAAAAAAAATACATTGGGGAAGGTCACTTCCCCCATCCCCCATGACTCTTTTGCAAAAAATGTAATAGATGAAAAAATAATGTTTGATTTGAAATGTTGCAAGATGAAAAGGACTAAAGACAAGGTCCCCATTAATTACCTATGCTCCATTTTACTTAGAAACCCCATCCCTGTTGTCAGCACACCATCACTTTAATTTTAGACAATTTAGATATTATCCAGTGCCTGCCAACATGACACGATCTCGACAAGCCAGGAAGCATAACAGTGAGTACCATATTTCCTCTATTTACTGAAACACAGATTTACGGACCTCCAAAAATGTTGGATAAACTGATCCATACTGACGACAAAATTACCTTAGATTAAGACTTAGTGGACACATGCCTATAAAATACGCAACTTCATTGCAAAAATGCGCCTGAAACATCCTAAATTTATAGATACAGTATAGGCCTATTATTCATGTATTGATGTACATACTAAGCCCCGTCATGCCAGAGCAGAGCTCTCACGACGTTCATGAAATGCATCCGTAGTAACGTACTAAGCAGCAGAGATAGCAAGCAGTCAGAGACAATTATCGCAAGCAAATACTGCGGGACAGTACGCTTTTCGGGACATGCTCAAAACAAATGGTCTGGCAACAACTTGGTTTGGTAATATGCTCACTGTGAGATAGCAGTGCTGTTATGCCCCCTACAATGCAACAGGGGCTGTTATAGGCTCGCACTATGCGCCACGTGCACACAAAGGCCGCTACGCTTTTTCGTTTTGTGGACATTGAAACGTTCTTTGGGATGTCACTGCTCAAGTTCATAAACGCGAAGTTTGAACGCATTACGAAAACATGCCCATGCAATATACAGAATTTTTTTTGGTTGTAAAAAATCTAAAATCTTGGCGAGGCGGTTCTATCGAGTACCCACAATCTATGTTTTGGAGCAAAAATAAGAAAAATAGGTATGCCCCTGCATACCCCAGTTTTTCTATATAAAAGTGGGGTTTAAGGGGATATATATCGCACGGACATGTCTTCCTGATGGGTGTGAAAGATCAGTGCTCGTCTCGAAAGCGGCATTAGAGTACAGATAATCGCGAACGAGGATTCCAACATTGATTGACTCCGTTGCAACGCTTTGGTCGCTTTAAGCCATTTCAAGTTCTTTATCATGCTCCAAGATAGCCGATTTGCATCGCGATCCCACAACACTTTAAATGAATTTCCGCGGCAACGCGGTAGAAACGTGGCTTTGGTATGAGGCTTAACTTCGCTGTCACAACACCAGCTTTCTCGTTGCGGTCCTCAGATGCGCACAGCAGTACGGTCGCAGCGATGTAGTGGTGTCAAAAGTAGACACGGCGGCACGCATTTTGAGCATACTCGTGTGTATTTTGGGATTGCGTTTAGGTCGCCATATCACTCACTGCGTCTCAAGCGCAACGCCAGCGCATTGTAACTCGTGAATGAGTAATGAGCTAGCGTCATCAGGCGCGAACAAGAACTCCAAAAGGACGCAGTAGAACGCCACGCGAGCACCGCACGTGGCATCGCACCGGTCCCTATCAGGACGCCGTTGTTTTCTCCAATCCAATGCACATTAGCAATGGCGCCACTGCAAATGATGACAGCGCTGCGCACTGTCCTGCTTGAAAAAGTAACCCTTTTCATGAGCATCTGGCCGGGACCCCCCTCACACACACACACACACACACACACACACACACACACACACACACCACGGGGACCCAACTGTTAATCGTGATTATTGATGCGACGTGGAATGTTAATGCATGCTATTATGAAGTTTTGTATGCGTCGGCGATATTGTTACGAATGCGACGTCCCACATCCTCTGCCCTTGAACGGTAAGTATCACGTTTTGCTCTCGCGAAAATAAACAAAGCCCAGTTTACAAAATCGGCGTCCACTATGATCTGCAAAATTCTTTTATATTCCCACTTGGTCTCAATTGGAATACTTACGGCACTTGTGTTTTTCAGCTAATGGTTTATAAAGTTGACATGTAGATACAATTTTGCCACGGAAACTCATTACATTCTTAAATTCCTTTTGTTTTTCTTTGTGTTGGTCGTAAACTAAAAACTATAACACAGTCCTGTGGGTGTCTTTATTGAAATATGTATCCAAACGGCTTTGTAAATGCACATTTATCTACTGAGCGTGAAAAACAGTGAGATAAGCATCTGTTGTATGCATCGAAGATTTTGTTAAAATTTAATTTGCGACACAGAAATGCATCGTGGAAGAATGAGACCGATGATTCAGTAAAATAAAATGGCAAATGTTGCGATATTTGAGACAGTGATGCATTTTCTTCAATAAACATTTTTAGATACATGTTAAGGGGTCAACCATGATTGTATTATTACTTGCAGAGGCTGGAGAAAGTTAAACGTTTGAGCCCGAGGCCGAGGGTTCAAAGTGCTCCCGAAGACTCTTCTAATGTTAATGCAATGAAATAACCATAGTTGATCGCTGTTCTTGTATAACACACCATTCCAATGGAAAACTGCCTCGCAACCGCACCTAAAAACCGCATAAACCCCTTTAATTCTGTTGTTTTCCCCACTGCTTATCAGAAATGCGTGGAGCCACCCATATTCAATAATCAAAAATTATTTGGTTTAGCCTTAGATTCATTTAATGTTAGGAAACATATGCTCTGTCACTGAAATGTTCGAAAATGATTTGCTGTTTCGAGGCAAGAATACATCAGATGTGTCACTCAAATATTGACAAAGCTGAATCAGAAACCCCATTCTGTGACCTCATTCAAAATAAAAGTGGTATATGCTTTGAAGCTCGCTCAACGAAGTGCATGTAGTCCAAGGAAAAAACGCCATACACTATTTCGCTTGATAAAGGCACTCGTTATGCTTCTGCATGTACGTAAATAACTTTTGAAAGAGCACAACAAAAATGCTAATTCTTCCATGACTCATTCTAGTAGTACGTACCTTCGTCTTCGATGCATACAAAAGATGCTTATCTTACTGTTTTTCACGCTCAGTAAATAAATGTGCATTCACAAAGCCGTTTGGATACAAATTTCAATAAAGACACCCACAGGACTTAGTTGTACTTCTTAATTTACGACCAAGACAAAGAAAAACAAAAGGACTTTAAGAATGTAATGAGTTTCCGTGGCAAAATTGTATCTACATGTCAACTTTATAAACCATTAGCTGAAAAACACAAGTGCCGTAAGTATTCCAATTGACTTCAAGTGGGAACATAGAAGAATTTTGCAGATCATAGTGGACGCCGATTTTGCAAACTCGGCTTTGTTTATTTTCGCGAGAGCAAAACGTGTGCTACTTACGGTCCAAGGGCAGAGGATGTGGAACGTCGCATTCGTAACTATCTCGCCGACGCTTACGAAACTTCATAATAGCATGCATAAACATTCTACGTCGCATCAATAATCACGATTAACAGTTGGGTCCCCGTGCACACACATTAATATTTTAATGGAACTTTGGAGCAAGCCAAAAAAAAGCTTGGGGGTTTTAGGAAGCAATGAATGAGAAAAGCATTTTAGGGAGCCAGGGAGCTTAAGAACCTCCCACCGATCAAAATACAGTCTTTACTTTCTCACCGGGTTCCATTATTTATTAGCTCACCTGAGCCGAAGGCTCACAAGGTGAGCTTATAGTATAGTAGTCGAGCCGGCGTCCGTGCGTCGTCCGTCGTCGTCGTCCGTCGTCAACATTTTCAAACGACTTCTCCTCTGAAGCTGCCAGGCCGAAACTTTTCATATTTCACATATAGCATCTACACATGGAGGGAACGAATATTTGTGTTTTTTATTTCGATCGGATAAGAAGTTTACATGACTTGTATGGAGAAAAAGTGGAAATTGGCATTTTCCGTTGTCAGGCTGGGGATATTTGAATTTTGATTTTACATAAATGTTTATTGAGTAGTCCTTCACGTTTAAGGCAACTTTTGTAAAAATCACTTTATTCGTTTTGTTGCTATAGCAACATAAAGGGTAAATTTTCGAAAAAAAAAAAAAATCAAAAATCTTCTTCTCAGAAGCCGTATGGGGGATGAAGCTGAAATTTAGCATACATGCTTATGACATTAGCCTGTACAAAGTTTGTGTTTTTATTGTCTTTGTCCGCTATGGTAACTTGAAGTTTCCATTGACTTATAAGGCAAAAAGTGGAAATTTGCAATTTCTGCCGTTTCAGTGAGGATATTGAAATTTTGTTTTTACATAAATGTTTATTGAGTAGTCCTCCCCGTTTTAGGCAACTTTTGTCAAAATCGCTTCATTCGTTTGGTTGCTATAGCTACGTAAAGGGTAAATTTTCGAAAAAAATATTCAAAAATTTTCTTCTCAGAAGCTGTAAGGCGGATGAAGCTGAAACTTTGCATAGTCTACAAAGTTTGTGTTTTTTTGTCCTTGTTCCACTACTTTGGTTGCTATGGCAACCTAAAGTTTCCATTGACTTATAAGACGAAAAGCGGAAAATTGCAATTATTTGAAAACTATTGCAGCCTGAGACATGAAAAGAGGTAGATGCAAACAACTAATGCAGTAGATGAAGGTATATGATTAATTCAGGCCAAGGTCATCTCTTGACCTTAAAGGGTCTATCATCCATACACACTTTTCAAAGATGATTAGATCTTCTTCTCTGAAACCGCTTGGCCAATCAAAGTGAAATTTTATGTGGAGCATCCCTGGGTAGTGGGGACGAAAATTTGATCGCGAAATCTGGGTCACATGACCTAGATGGCCGCCACGCCTATATATGGTAAAAAGCACTCAAAAATCTTCTTATCCAGAACGGGCAGGCCGATTTTCACGAAACTTGGTATGTAGCATTTGGGACTCCAGCCCATCGTAGTTTGATCAAATAATGATCCTAGGATGACCTTGACCTATTTAACCTCAAGGTCAAATTTGGAAACAAGAGTGAACCAGAGGACCATTGGTCCTGAGAACGCTCACCTGAAGCGTGATCCTGGAGTATTAAGTCATCATGAAATGACCTTGACTTTGAATACACCTTTATTGAATTCATAAGTTGTCTGCATCTGCAAAGTTTCAGGTCTCAGGCTGCAATAGTTTCCAAACCCAGTGATTTATGAGAAAACCATAATTTTAATTTTGATATTTAAATGACTTTGGGTCAAGGTCAAGAAATGACCTTGGCCTTCATTAATTACTTACCTTCATTGACTCCATTGGTTGTCTGCATCTAGCAACTTCCAGGTCTCAGACTGCAACAGTTTCCAAAATATCCATTGTTTTCGCCTTTTCCCATGTAAAAGCCTATGTTTCCAAAATTGACCTTGCCGTAAAATAGGTCAAGGTCATCCTATGGTCATCATTTGATCAAACTATGATGGGCTGGAGTCCCAAATGCTACATACCAAGTTTCGCGAAAATTGGCCTGCCGGTTCTGGAGAAGAAGATTTTTGAGTGGTTTTTACCATATATGGGCGTGGCGGCCATCTTGGTAATGTGACCTGGATTTCGCGATCAAACTTTTGTCTCCCCTACCAATGGATGCTCCACATAAAATTTCACTTTGATTGGCCCAGCAGTTTCAGAGAAGAAGATCTTTGAAAAGTGTGTATGGACGACAGACTGGCCAAGGTCAAGAGATGACCTTGACCTAAATTAATCACATACCTTCATCTACTCCACTGGTTGTTTGCATCTACCACTTTTCAGGCATCAGGCTGCAATAGTTTTCAAACAATCCATAGTTTTCACTTTTCCCATGTTAAAGCCTATGTTTCCAAAATTGACCTTGCCGTAAATTAGGTCAAGATCATCCTAGGGTCATTATTTTATCAAAATATGATGGGCTGGAGTCCCAAATGCAACATACCAAATTTCATGAAAATCGGCCTGCTGGTTCTGGAGAAGAAGATTTTTGAGTGTTTTTTACCATATATGGGCGTGGCGGCCATCTTGGTCATGTGACCTGGATTTCGCGATCAATCTTTCGTCTCCCCTACCCATGGATGCTCCACATAAAATTTCACTTTGATTGGCCCAGCAGTTTCAGAGAAGAAGATCTTTGAAAAGTGTGAATGGACGACAGACTAGCCAAGGTCAAGAGATGACCTTGACCTAAATTAATCACAAACCTTCATCTACTCCATTAGCTGTTTGCATCTACCACTTTTCAGGCCTCAAGCTGCAATAGTTTTCAAAAAATCCATAGTTTTCACTTTTTCCCATGTAAAAGCCTATGTTTCCAAATTTGACCTTGCCGTAAAATAGATCAAGGTCATTCAAGGGTCATCATTTTATCAAACTATGATGGGCTGAAGTCCCCAATGCTACATACCAAGTTTCGTGGAAATCGGCCAACCGGTTCTGGAGAAGAAGATTTTTTAAGGGTTTTTACCATATATTGGCGTGGCGGCCATCTTGGTCATGTGACCTGGATTTTGCGATCAAACTTGAAATACCACTACCCAAGGAGGCTCCACATAAAATTTCAACTAGATCGACCAAGCGGTTTCGTGGAAATCGGCCCACCGGTTCTGGAGAAGAAGATTTTTTAAGGGTTTTTACCATATATGGGCGTGGCGGCCATCTTGGTCATGTGACCTGGATTTTGCGATCAAACTTGAAATGCCACTACCCAAGGAGGCTCCACATAAAATTTTGAACAACTAGATCGACCAAGCGGTTTCAGAGAAGAAGATCTTTGAAATTGTGGACGACGACGACGGACGGACGCCGTATAAGCTCACCTTGTGAGCCTTCGGCTCAGGTGAGCTAAAAATATGGATTTTTTTAAAACTAAATGCAGCCTGAGACCTGAAAAGTGGTAGATGCAAAACAACTAATGAAAGTATGTAATTAATTTGGGTCAAGGTCATCTCTTGACCTTGGCCGATCTGTCGTCTATACACACTTTTCAAAGATCTTCTTCTCTGAAACCGCATGGCCAATCAAACTGAAATTTTATGTGGAGCATCCCTGGATAGGGGTAACAAAAGTTTGATCCCGAAATCTAGGTCACATGACCAAGATGGCCGCCGCGCCCATACTGATATGGTAAAAACCACTCAAAAATCTTCTTCTCCAGAACCGGCAGGCCGATTTTCACGAAACTTGGTATGTAGCATTTGGGACTCCAGTCCATCATAGTTTGTTAAAATGATGACCCTATGATGACCTTGACCTATTTTACGGCAAGGTCAATTTTGGAAACATAGGCTTTTAAATGGGAAAAAGTGAAAACAATGGATATTTTGTAAACTAAATGCAGTCTGAGACCTGAAAAGTGGTAGATGCAAACAACAAATAGAGTACGTACGTATACATATGACGGTATTTGATTAATTTAGGTCAAAGTCAATTTTGGAAACATAGGCAAACATGGAAACATGGGGAAAAGTGACAACTAGGTGTCAGGTAAGCATTTACAGGACCAATGAATTTTGATCCTATGGTAACTATATTGCAGCCAGCCATGCATAGACCTAAACATTACCAAGATGGCCGTCATACCCATTAAAAAAAAAAAGGGGGGGAAAAATCACTTTGTCCAGTGACTGTACTTGTTGACTCTCAGGTGAGCGATCGTTGCCCTTGGGCTACTTGTTTATTTATTCATTAATCAATTTTTTATTTCATTTTATTTTATCTTATTTTATTTATTTCTTTATTTATTTATTTCCTGAAATTAAGGATACAGTAATTTATATTTATTCTTATATAGTATCTGATCTTTCTTTCTTCTCCTCTAATTATTTGTTCCGGATAGCTTAAATGCCGTTTATTGTCCGTAAAGTGAAAAACTGCACTTGGGCACGTTTCGTCACAGCTCGTATATTTCCGTGACAGTGGCGGAAATAAACGGACACTGTTGACGCTAGAAGTATGGTGGCACACTTTTGGTCACAATGCTATCGACAGTTGAATTAATAGCGGTTCCGATCTCTGTTCCGTCGTCGGGTCTCGACGTCGACACTGTAGTGTTATCAAGAAAAGACTTCATACATCTGATGAAACACCCCTTCTATCCGCAGATTTTAAAATAGAAAGAACATTGGGCTGCGTAATTCAAATGCAGGCGAATTCCTCCATCTTTCTTTAGGGTCTACCTGCACTGGACTGCAAAGTCTGTTGACATTTTCTTTCGTTTACATGTTCTGTAAATGATTGTACAGAAACTGTCTTTGAAATATTTTTCTTAGATCGTATTCGATGTCAAAATGGAAATAATAACGTGGGATCACCTGAAAATTCGCTAAAATTCGAGCAGAATTTGGCAGGTTGTACTACATCCCGGTATTCTGAATTTCCGTGATGGCGCGTTACATTAAAATCGCGAATAAACGTGCATGTTTCAAACGAAATGCAAAATATGACATCAGAAAAACGATTTGGATGTTGTTTCCTTTTGTCTCGGTCGATTTTGAAGTGGTCGAATCATATTCTTCAGTTTTAAGAATCAAAATAACCCAGAAAATGTTTCTACGGCGGTTATCGAAAATAGATTCGTATGTGCTGTTGACAGAAAAACAGACCGACCTGTTAATGCGTATGAATATCTCGATTTCCGACATTTTGGCATCAAAATATCACAAATGTTGAAATAATGATTGATTTGATAACTGTATTATCATTTTATCAAATACAATATGAGTACATCATAAAAATAGTAAATTAAAGCCTGATTTCAAATTTGCATTGATCATAGCTTGGCACTACATTCGCGCACTGATATTTACGGAGCTACACTTCGGTATTTTCCGCCGTTGACAGCTCAGGTCGGGACGGGGTAGAACCCGATTTACACTTTACTGCGCTGAAATTTAACTTAGCATGGTCATGGCCGATAGATACGTAGGAGATATAAGGGACGGCAGAAGAAATCGCAATGCGAGTCCAAATGGATTTTCAGAAGAGAGTAGCGACGATGAGGAAAGAGGTAAAAATCTTTGTTGTTACCGTAACCGGACATTGGCATTGACAGGTCTCCATACTTTTACGACTTTCTACGGTGACCCGTCTTTACCGTAATCAGTTTGGACCAGTTTTAATTGAAGATGCCAGCAATGCGAGACAACGGTAAAAAATCTCTTGGTTTGAAAAAAAAAAAAAAATATTTTGTGTCTTTTTTAATTTATTCAATTCGATTTATTTATTTTTTATGTTATTTTTATTCTTTCAGGGGGTGGTGGGATGCGAGTGGGAAATGATTATCAAGTGAAAGTTCCATCCTTTGATCCAGGTGAGTTTGAATCATGTGAGAAAGGCAGGTGCTTGTAATACAGTTAAATTATTCCTTTAGAAAGACTTTAATATTGCAGTTAAATTTAAAAATAAAATCACTTAGAACTTGATATATAAGAACTTGTTCAATCGAAATTAAGCCAATTAGGATCAATTAGCATAGACCAAAGCAGTGAATTATAAGCTTGTGAAACTGAAAAAAAAATTAGACTTTAGTAAAATTTAAATGCTTTCTTTAGAATGGGGCAGTGACATAAAAGTGTGCTGGAATGATGAAAAAGCAATTAAAAGAATGAGATTGAAACAGTCAAGCTAAAAGATAAATATACACCGTATTGATCACTTGGCGATGTTTGTTTATCAATTTTGTTGATTTTTTTTTCAGATCTCAAACCAGACAACAAAGCGGATGCTATTCTCGTTTGGGCACCAAATAAAGATCTGCATGAAGCTAAAAGTGAGATTTACATCCCTACATTTTTTTTTCTTTGTCTTTTAGATGAACTAGCTTACTAAAGCCAATGGCTGAATTTGGTTTCTTAGTCATTAAACAACATTAAAAATTTGCTAAAAGGGCTCACAAATAAGGAAGCTTTATATAAAGTATTGCTTTGTTTTAAAAGTCAAACCAAGGGACATAATCCAAATGCTACATTTCGTTGTGTTAAGTTGTGGTTATTTCCCTTGGATTAAAAAAAAATCAATAAATGAGCCGCCTCATGGGAAAACCAACAATGTGGTTTCCGAATAGGTCCGACACAAACTGGCCTGTACAAGCACAGAAAAGAGCCAGACGCTTGAAATTTTGGAGTTAAGTATAGGAGGAATTGTACTATCCGAGTCTGAATCTGAATCTGAATAGTTTACTGGTGACACGCCAAATGACATTATTTCACCAGGGGGTTCGGATGGGGGGGGGGGGGAAATTAGTCCCTTATTAGTAGCGAAAACAAAGGCGCTGATCAGCTTCGCGGTTACCGCGAAGCTGATCTGCGTCTTTGTTTTCGCCTTTGCAGATTGTTTGTTTTCCCACGAGGCGGCTCAAATCATAACTGTTTTTTTTTAGTTGATGAGTACCTTAGTATTGCCAAAGAAAAGCATGGCTACAATATGGAACAGGTATGGACCATTGGATGTTAGTATTCAGTGATACTTTAGGGACAATAATCAATCGCTATTGCAAAAAAAAAAAAAGTGCTGATTACTTTTAAAATATGATGAACAAATGTACGGAGAATAGAATAAAGAATAATACGTGTTATATAGAATTTTTTGTATAGAACGAAAAAGTGAAGTGGCAGAGAAATTTTTTTGTTACAGAATTAAAAAACCTAGTTGAAACTAGAGTAAAGTAGTAAAATAAAGTACATGTCATGTTAAAATTAGTTATTACTTTTGGTATTCTGTTAAGCCATACTGAGTATATTACTTAAATGTTACATGTATTAATCTTCTTAAGTGTAAACTTAACACTGTTACTCTCTAGCAGTATTTTGTTGAGCATATTAAGATGAGGCTTGTATAGGGTATTTTGGGATATGGGATATTCACCCATTTTTATTTTGGGATATGGGATATTGACCCTATTTATTTTGGGATATGGGATATATGGGATATTGGAATTTATTTTGGGATACGAGTAAAATTAGTTTTGGGATATGGGATATTTTGGACAGTTTATTTTGGGATATGGGATATTGCCTACCCCCCTAACCAAGCCTCTAAGATGCTTTTTTGATGTTTTGGAATCATGGAATACAATCATACACCAAGAATGATGCATGAGTGATTAATGTGCTAAAATCAATAATATGTCATCATAAATGAGAACAAATGAGCCGCCTCATGGGAAAACCAACAATCTGCATAGGCGAAAACAAAGACGCAGATCAGCTTCGCGGTAACCGCGAAGCTGATCAGCACCTTTGTTTTCGCTACTCGGAAAGTACAATTCCTCTTCTACTTAAATCGGAAATTTCAAGCTTCTAGCTCTTTTCTGTGCTTGTACAGGTTGGTTTGTGTCGGACCTGTTCGGAAACCACGTTGTTGGTTTTCCCACAAGGCGGCTCAAATCTTAGGCATTCATTTTTGTTTATTCCTGCATAGGCTCTAGGGATGCTGTTTTGGCACAAACACAATGTCGAGAAGGCACTGTCCGACCTCCCGAACTTTACACCATTTCCTGATGAATGGACAGTGGAAGATAAAGTCTTGTTTGAACAGGCATTCAGCTTCCATGGCAAAAGTTTTCACAGAATAAGACAGATGGTAGGTAGAAATGAAAAAGATGAAAAGTGTCAACCTCGTTAAACAAATTACAATCATTTATATGTACTGAACTTGTTGGTTCTGTTTCCTAAGTTCCCTATATTCATTCATTTATTGACGATAATTTGTCGTTTCTCTTCCATTGTAAATAAAGATTATGGATGCTAAATATAAAGAATTAGTTTGTGTTACACACCGGTTATCCTGAAGTTTGTGTTACACACCGGTTATCGGGAGACAACAAACACAACAGAGAACAACAAACGTAAATGAAATCAATAAGTGACTGTAGTATTTACTACACTGATAAAAGTTCTGTTTTTTCTCCAGCTTGGGTGTGAGATTAGGCAAGAAACAAAGACGCACAAATTTCATGTCATGGCTCACTTTTTCAGTTGCCTGACAAGTCTATAGCCGCCCTGGTGAAGTATTACTACTCGTGGAAGAAGACCCGGTCACGAACCAGTCTCATGGACAGACAGGCCAAGAAATTTTCTGCCAAGGGAGATGATGGTAAACTGTAAGTGTTTATTAATTATCACATACTTACACCCTATTACCGGTATATATTCTGGCGATAATCTCTAGTTTGCATATAATGTGTTTTGCGCCCTCCGGTTATCATCAGTGGCGGTCCACTGAGAGTGGAGATAGGTAAATTATGATGCCTGCATACGATCTTAATGCGCCAAGGATGTGACTTCAAATGAAATGAACACACTGAGTCCTCAGGACCCACACTCTGAAAATTGTGAGTAAATCACTGCTGAAATTCGAGTTTGAACTTCCAAACTTTCTTGAAAGAAATGTCCTGAGTACTGTTTTAACCCTGTCAATGTGAAATAAAAAGTTGAAGTAAATAAAATGAATAGTTACTCATCATGTCTAACATTTTATGTATACTATAGGGATGAAGATTCTGACACAGGAAGCAAGAGTAACTCTGACAATGACGATAGTAAAGACAAGGTACGTTCTTAACCCATCTTTGTCAGTCTGAGGAATTGATTTTCCCAGTATTATCATTTGGATGAGTCCACTTATTTTTAGGGGCATCAGGAGTTATTTTTAAATTTTATTAAATTTTTTATGAAAATTCTCTACACGAACAGTAGAGCCCCAGATGGGATGATGCGTATTGTGGTGTCACAACTGGGGCTATGCTGTTTGCCTATGTCCCACAAAAAGGATGCCAGGCTCAAACGAGTTAATATGCATCACTGTTATAAAGACCCTGGAAAAGTATTTATGAAATTGTGACTGTAGAGCACTAAACTAAGAACTTTAAACATAACTTCACAGTTTAAAGTTGCAATGGTATTCAGGTTACTTATTGTTGACATATAGCAAAAGAATCTGTTTAGGATGTCAGACATGGCTATGTTATATTGAAAACAGTAATATATTGAGGCACGTTATAATGAGATTGAGCTGTAAATGTTATTTGAGCCTCCTCATGAGAAAACCAACAATCTGCATTTGCAAAAACAAAGACGCAGATCAGCTTCGCGGTAACCGCGAAGCTGATCAGCGCCTTTGTTTTCGCCTCTGGGAAAGTACAATCCCGCTTCTTCTTAAATCCGAAATTTCAAGCTTCTAGCCTGCTTCTGTGACTGTACAGCCTGATTTGTGTCAGACCAGTTCGGAAACCACATTGCTGGTTTTCCCACGGGGCAGCTCATTTGTTTTTGTTTGACTAGGTTGATCAGAAGACGTGTTCCAACTGTGGAGCAATCTCATCTCAGTTGAACTCTACACCAAAAGGTTCTCTCTGTGCATCCTGCTACCAATACTGGAGGTATGATGTTATATAAATAAATAAATTCAGCATCACTAACATTGAATGTCTATTATTGCATAAATACCCGCATCACAGGATATTAACAGCCATTTAACTTTATTAATGAAGAGAAAGCCATGCATTAATATTGCAATTCAGTTGAATTCACGCGCACATGATGTTAATACATGGCTTTTACTGAGAAACTGAAGTCCGCCCCGAACGAGCATAACAACGGACATATGAGAATGTGATGAGGCTGTAGAATATAGTGCGCCATTATTAGCTCACCTGAGCCGAAGGCTCACAAGGTGAGCTTATAGTATACAAATGGTCCGGCGTCCGTCCGTCGTCCGGCGTCCGTCGTCCGTCCGTCGTCCACAATTTCAAACATCTTCTTCTCTGAAACCGCTTGGCCAATGAAAGCCAAATTTTATGTGGAGCATCCTTGGGTAGGGGGAACGAAAGTTTGTTCGCGGGATCTTGGTCACATGACCAAGATGGCCGCCACGCCCATATATGGTAAAAACCGCTCAAAAATCTTCTTCTCCAGAACCGGCGGGCCGATTTCCACCAAACTTGGTATGTAGCATCCGGGACTCCAGACCATTGTAGTTTGCGAAAATGATGACCTTGGGGTGACCTTGACCTATTTTACGTCAAGGTCAATTTTGGAAACATAGGCTTTTACACTGGAAAAAGTGAAAACCATGGAGTTTTTGATAACTATTGCAGCCTGAGACCTAAAAAGTGGTAGATGCAGAGAACTAATGGATTAGATGAAGGTATGTAATCAATTTAGGTCAAGGTCATCTCTTGACCTTGGCCGGTCTGTGGTCTATACACACTTTTTAAAGATCTTCTCCTCTGAAACTGCTTGGCCGATGAAAGCCAAATTTTATATGGAGCCTCCATGGATATGTGGAACGAAAGTTTGTTAGTGAAAACCGGGTCACATGACCAAGATGGCCGCCACGCTCATATATGGTAAAAACAACTAAAAAATCTTCTTCTCCAGAACCAGCTGGTCGATTTCCACAAAACTTGGTATGTATCATCAGGGACCCCAGCCCGTCATGGTTTGCGAAAATGATGACCCTGGGATGACCTTGACCTATTTTACGTCAAGGTAAATTTTGGAAACATAGGTTACATTGGAAAATTTCAAACATCTTCTTCTCTGAAACTGCATGGCCGATGAAAGCCAAATTTTATATGGATCATCCTTGGGTAGGGGGAACGAAAGTTTGATCGCGGGATCTTGGTCACATGACCAAGATGGCCGCCACGCCCATATTTGGTAAAAACCACTCAAAAATCTTCTTCTCCAGAACTTGTGGGCTGATTTCCACCAAACTTGGTATGTAGCATCAGGGACACCAGCCCATTGTAGTTTGCGAAAATGATGACCTTGGGGTGACCTTGACCTATTTTACGGCAAGGTCAATTTTGGAAACATAGGCTTTTACACTGGAAAAAGTGAAAACCATGGATTTTTAGCTCACCTGAGCCGAAGGCTCACAGGTGAGCTTATAGGATAGGCAGGCATCCGTCGTCCGTCGTCGTCCGTCCACAATTTCAAAGAAGAATATTTCTGAAGCTAGTAGGCCGATCTTGATCAAATTTAATGTGAACCATAATTGGGATGGGGGATTGATGGCATTAGGTTTTGGAGCAGATTGTATCAAAATTGTGGTTTCCATGGCAACAGATAGGTCCCATAGACTTACAATTGGAAAAACTAAAAAAATCTTCTTCTCTGAAACCACTAGGCCCACAGCTTTGATATTTGGTATGTAGCAATGGCTAATGGTCCTCTACATAAATTGTGCCATTCATGCCCCTGGGGTCAAATTTGGCCACGCCCCGGGGGTCGATAGTCTCCATAGACTTGCTATGGGAAAAAAATTCAAAAATCTTCTTCTCTGAAACCACTAGGCCCACAGCTTTTATATTTGGTATGTGGCAATGGCTAATGGTCCTCTACATAAATTGTGCCATTCATGCCCCTGGGGTCAAATTTGGCCACGCCCCGGGGGTCGATAGTCTCCATAGACTTACAATGGGAAAAACTAAAAAAATCTTCTTCTCTGAAACCACTAGGCCCACAGCTTTGATATTTGGTATGTAGCAATGGCTAATGGTCCTCTACATAAATTATGCCATTCATGCCCCTGGGGTCAAATTTGGCCACGCCCCGGGGGTTGATAGTCTCCATAGACTTACTATGGGAAAAAAATTAAAAAATCTTCTTCTCTGAAACCACAGGGCCCACAGGGCCCACAGCTTTGATATTTTGTACGTGGCAATAGCTAATGGTCCTCTACATAAATTGTGCCAATCATGCCCCTGGGGTCAAATTTGGCCACGCCCAGGGGGTCGATAGTCTCCATAGACCTACAATAGGAAAAAAACTAAAAAAATCTTCTTCTCTGAAACCACTAGGCCAACAGCTTTGATATTTGGTATGTAGCAATGGCTAATGGTCCTCTACTTAAATTGTGCCATTCATGCCCCTGGGGTCAAATTTGGCCACGCC
The DNA here is from genome assembly GCA_964017185.1 of Rugalucina vietnamica. NCBI lineage: Eukaryota > Metazoa > Mollusca > Bivalvia > Lucinida > Lucinidae > Rugalucina > Rugalucina vietnamica. The sequence continues at coordinate 43,089,380 of OZ024872.1, forward strand.
CCGGGGGTTGATAGTCTCCATAGACTTACTATGGGAAAAAAATAAAAAAATCTTCTTCTCTGAAACCACAGGGCCCACAGCTTTGATATTTTGTATGTGGCAATGGCTAATGGTCCTCTACATAAATTGTGCCAATCATGTCCCCGGGGTCAAATTTGGCCACGCCCCGGGGGTCGATAGTCTCCATAGACCTACAATAGGAAAAAGTAAAAAAATCTTCTTCTCTGAAACCACTAGGCCCACAGCTTTGATATTTGGTATGTAGCAATGGCTAATGGTCCTCTACATAAATTGTGCCATTCATGCCCCTGGGGTCAATTTTGGCCAGGTCCCGGAGGTTGATAGTCTCAATAGACTTGCTATGGAAAAAAAATTCAAAAATCCTCTTCTCTGAAACCACAGGGCACACAGCTTTGATATTTTGTATGTGGCAATGGCTAATGGTCCTCTACATAAATTGTGCCAGCCATGCCCCTGGGGTCAAATTTGGCCACACCCTGGGGGTAGATAGTCTCCATAGACTTACTTACAATGGGAAAAACTAAAAAAAACTTCTTCTCTGAAACCAAAAGGCCCAGAGCTTCTATATTTTGTATGTAGCAATGTTTGGTAGTCACCATTATAAATTGTGCCAGTCATGCCCCTGGGTCAAATTTGGCCATGCCCCGGGGGTCAATAGTGTCCATGTCCACTTTCATTGGTCGATTCTCAATTAATTTAAATCTCATGAGCTTACAATGTGATAATCTCTCAGGTGAGCTACAGGACCAATGGTCCTCTAGTTTCTTTCGTTTCTGCAGAATTTTTGCAATAATAGTGATCAAAAATGATTTTGTAATTCATTTACGTTTGCTAGGTCCCTCAGGAGTGTTGAAAACCTCGGGCTACGCTCTCGGTTTTCAACACTCCCCTCGGGACCTAGCGAATGTTAATGAATGGAAAATCATATTTGATCCCTATATAAAAATATGAAAAAGTCTGAATTACGTATAACAAAAATGAAGTCAGATATTAATCAGTCTGTATTCATTGGAGGACTGTATGGAAGATTGGCAATTGTGCTAAATATGTTATCTTCCCAATATAATATATAGAAACTGTAATAATTATTATTATCATTATTATTATTATCTAAAAAGTTGAGGTTAGAATACAGGTTTCTTGATGGCCTTGACATATGTTTTGTCAAAATTCTAGATTTAAATTAAACAGTAATTTATACAGTTGTAGCAAGTTAATAACAAATTATCATAGGAGAAAATAATTAAAAGATACAAGTTGTTATTTTGATAAATTTCATATGATTGGAATATATCACATCTTTATATTACAACAGGCGCACAGGTGTGATGAGACCTGCCGGTCCAAAGCACCACGAACATGGCATCCACAAACACAACCCAATGAAAGCGAAGCGTAAGCCACCCCGGGGCATGTACCTGAACAAGGAAGACATACAGGCCATGGTGACAGGGCCCCCAGGTCAGCCCGAGGCTCTCGTGAAGGCTCTGGATACTGAGCTTGTCACATTGAAAAGACAGGTAGCATACTTAAAATTTTTCCATGATTCATCATTGCTTTGATATTGTTCCATTTGCCTGAGGTCATCTAATGTTATGGGATTTGGATAACCAAGCATGCCACTATTAAAGAGCATAGGCAGTGCTTTGTAAAATGTATGTGAGTAGCCACTTGTGAAAACCAACTATCTGGGTTTCCGAATAGGACCAACACAAAAATTGAAACCAGGCTGTACTGCCAAAGACAGTAGCTACAAGCTTGAAATTTCAGTTTACTGCACAGCTGATCTGTGCCTTTGTTTTTGCCTAAGCAGATTGTTGGCTTTTCTATGCGGCAGCTCATATTGTGGTTTTGGAACTTAACTTTTCATCAGTTTCTTACAAAATGGACATCAATCTGTCCAGTAACTGCCTCTGATCAGACAGTGCAGCTAGGCTACTCACTGAAACCTGACAAATAAATTCATGCATGTTGTAACATTTTTGTGATGTTTTGTGCTGTACTTTCTTTCCCGCCTGGTGTCTTGTTGGGATTTTGAATTTGATCGTACAATCTCTATGTATATCTATTCTTACTTTATTTGATAACAAGATAATTAAGGAGTCTCCCACCACTCCTGTTAATGATCATACTGATTATTACGGTTTATTGGTGTTTTTCTAGGTTCAGAACAATAAACAGATGTTAGGTATGCAGAGACATAAACTGGCGATGGGTACAGATTCCTTCCAGCCAACAGAGGTAGGTGGAAAACATTACGAAAACTTGCCCATGCAATATACAGAGATGTTTTTTCAGCTTTAGAAATTGATTTCATTGGACAAAAATGATATTTTTGCTCAAGACATTGATTGTGGGTACATGTAAGAACTGCCTCAGTTCTAACGAGTGCCCACAACCTATGTTTTGGATCAAAAATAAGAAAAAAATGTTTACCCCTGCACACAGCAGTCTGACCTTATAACTGTGGGGTTTCAGAGAGGTATTCATTACACAAACATGTTATCCTGATGATTACAAATCTCAAGATCCTACGTAGAGTTTTGTGGTTTTCAGAAACAAAGGTTTTTTTATACTTTGATCACCTGGAAAAGATGTTGAAATATGAGAGAGTATAATTTGAGCCGTGACACGAGAAAACCAATAATGTGGTCTCCGACCAGGTCTGACACAAATCGGGCTTTACTGTCACAGAAGATAGATAGAGGCTGGAAACTTAGGATTTAGAAAGTAGAGGGATTGTACTATCCGTCTAGCGAAAACAAAGGCGCTAATCAGCTTTGCAGTAACTGCAAAGCTGACCTGCACCTTTGTTTTCGCATATGCAAAATATTGGTTTTGTCATACTGCGGCTCATTTCTTATGAAATGAAATATGTTTTTAGTTGCATATTGGAAAAACATGCAAATTGTGGAACAGTTACCAATTGTTTTTCTGTCAGCATGTTTTTCATTAAGCCTGTCTTTGTATAAAGACAAAAGGCCTTGTATTTATATAAGATGATTCACGGGAAGCAAGTTTACATTAACTCCAACAATTATGATGTTTCTTTCCAGGCGTCGGCCAAAGTTAACTCTAAATGGACAAATGACGAACTGCTGCTTGCTGTTCAAGGTAATTCTGATTGAAGTTCACAAACTTTCTTTTACAGTATATTTAAAAGGGAAAAAAATCTTCCATTGTAACCACTGTCAAACTTTGACATTATCCTTTTTGACAGATAATTCTAACCATTCTAGATATAAATATGTGTATACATGTATATGTGTTGTGTATTGCGAAAATATAACCCTGTATTACTAGTACGGAAAGCATTTTTGAACAGGGTTGAACTATATGCCATTTTGTTCGATCTTAGGGGCATTTCCTTACAGGAAGGCCAGTTTGATAAAGGTTTTTGTATCTCAATAAGGCAATCAAATCTGCTTTACACAGGTATAAGAAAGCATGGTAATGGGGTAATAGGAAATTAGACAATGTTTTTGAGAATTAAACAATATTTTGGATGACTCACAACATGCCCATGTAATACATGTATATAGATTTTCCCCAACCTGTAAAAATTGAAAATTTTGGATATTTTTGTTCAAAACATAGATTGTGGGTACAAGTTAGAACAGCCTCGACGAGGCGGTTCTAATGAGTACCCACAATCTATGTTTTGGATCAAAAATAGGTATACTACTAAAAGTGGGGTATAAGGGGGTATTCATTACACGTTTTCGGCGGCCCCAATGGCAGAGCGGTTAAAAGCGCTGTTTCTTAATCACTTAATCATTTCACCACTGTGTCTGGTGTGGGTTCGAGCCCCGCTCTGGCCACATGTGAGACAAGCCAAGTTCTGCTTGCGGGTGAACCAGGTGGTTTTTCTCTGGGGTTTCCCCCGTTTTTGTCCCACCTCCTGATTGGCCCGTCTCATATGAGCTGAAATTATGGGACTTAAAACTGAATTAAAAAAAAACAACACAAAAAAACAACACTTTTTCCTGATGTTTAAACATTTTTTCTCTGCTTCAGGTATAAGAAAGTATGGTAAAGACTTCGCTGCTATAGCGGAGGTGATAGGTAATAAGGCTGAGGTTCATCTCCGAAGTTTCTTTGTCAACTATCGTCGGCGGTACAACCTGGACGAGGTACTCGCAGAATACGAGGCTGAACATGGTATAGAGTCTACGAAAGATGAAGATGATGACGTGGTATGTGCATGAATAAAATGTAAAATTTGGCATTCATGTACATGAAAATCCCATGTGGTGGATGTTCACTTTAGAATTTCATGGAGAATCAATAAATTACCCTTTAATATATTAACAAATATAGATGCATCTTGCATATTCTATTGCATTGAAGTTGGATATACAAACTAAGTGAAAGGAATGTTCAGAATTTCCTAATGCGCATAGTACATTTTCTTGCACATCTGACGAGGAGATTTGTGTTTCTTTTTAAGATTGGTTGTAAAGGATGTCACAATTTTGTCTGTAGTCACAACATTCTATTTCAAAATGGCGGAAGACATGATGGTTGCGTTTTTCTAGGTAAATGTTATTAAAATCAGCCTCACCGCATTAAGGCGTGCAAGGAAAAGAATCTATCATGCGTGTAAGGAATAGATTGACAAATCTGTCCCTCGGGTCACAGTTTGGCATCACAAGACAAACGTTGTAACCGGATATTAAGACTGTTTTGTTGTTGTTGTTTGTTACAGATGGAGATAGACCCTCCTAAAGAGTCTGAAACTCCCAAGTCAGCCTCACCGGTACCGGTGACTACCACTGCCCCACCCCCTCTTCTGAAACAGCCCCAGACCGATGCCCAGAAGTCCCAGCCCCGGTTACTACCTCAGCCCCAGAGAACCATCTTACAGCAACCCCCTCCTCTGATCAAACCCACGACCAACGGAACTAATAAACCAACGCCATCGGCATAGCACAATATCTCTGAGTAGTGTATAGAGACAGATTTTCATTAAGGAAGCACGGTGACCCAGTGGTTATTGTTTCGGACTACAGATGGAGAGTTCAAACACCACATGCACATGGTTATGTCCGTTACCAAGACACGTTAGTTCATCTTGATTGAAAAACTGTTGACAGAGTTGTTTAACCACAAGAAAACAAGATATGAGCCTTCGCATGAGAAAACCAACAATTTGGGTTTCCGACCAGGTCATACAAAACTGGGCTGTACAGTCACAGAAGATGGTTAGAGGCTTGAAATTTTAGATTTAGAAAGTAGATGAATTGTACTATCCGTGTAGGGAAGACAAAGAGCTGATCTGCGCCTTTGTTTTCGCCTATGCAGATTGTTGGTTTTCTGATGCGGCGGCTCATTTAAATTCTGCCCATGAGGGCCAGTGATGTGAATATGAGTGGTCATTTGAATTGTGTTGCTGTGGCTGCCGCAATTTATCATACATCTAACAACAGTGCCATTAATACCATATCAACAAGTATTCATTTTCCATGTTTTCATGACAGTGTATTATTTTTCATGACAGTGTATTATAATACTAAGCGTCTTTGTACATGTATAATATCTGTCCATTTAACCATCATTAAGACATAATTTGGCTTTGATCTCTATTTAATCATTATATGTGAAGGCATTCTATAATAATCGGTCATGATATGAGCCACAACTGGAGAAAATCAGGCTTTGGGATATCCAACCAGGTCAAACACAAACCGGCCGGCTAGAAGACTGAAATTTCAGATTTAAGAAGTAGAGCAATTGTACTATCCATGGCGCTGATCAGCTGTGCAGTTATTGCACAGCTGATCTGCTGCTTTGTTTTCGCATAGGCAAAAATCTGATTTTCTCATGACGCGGCTCATATTGCCTTTTATTGAGATAAAAGCAGATTTATGTTTCCTCTGTCGTTAAATATGCATCTTATTGTTCAATTCATTTGTCGGAACTTTGTTGTGATGGCTAAGTGATTGCAGACATAATTTTGTTGTTGAAAGATTTATATATGAGCCGCCTCATGGGAAAACCAACAATCTGCATAGGCGAAAACAAAGACGCAGATCAGCTTCGCGGTAACCGCGAAGCTGATCATCGCCTTTGTTTTCGCTACTCGGATAGTACAATTCCTCTTCTACTTAAATCCGAAATTTCAAGCTTCTAGCTCTTTTCTGTACTTGTACAGGCTGGTTTATGTCGGGCCTGGTCGGAAACCACATTGTTGGTTTTCCCACAAGGTGGCTCATATGATCATTATAACATTGAAGTTACGTTAGAAAGTTTAAGAAAGTTTTGTTATGACTGTCAGAGTGTATCTGTATAAATATGAATAGTGTACTTTATAAGCATAGTGTACAGATTTATATTTATGTTTTCATATGTTCATAAATGATAATTCTGAATAAAACTGTTTAAATTTGATTTGAGCCACAGCCTTAGAAAACTGACTACATGCTTAGGCGAAAACAAAGGCGCAGATCAGCTGTGCAGTAACTTCACAGCTGATCAGCGCCCTTGTTTTCGCTACATGTATAGTACAATCGCTCTTCTTCTTAAATCAGAATTTTCAAGCTTTTACCCTGCTTCTGTGACTGTACAGGCCGGTTTGTGTCGGACCTGGTCGGAAACCCAGATTGTTGGTTTTCTCATGCAAAGGCTCATTTCTATTGCTGTAGAAAATGTTGTGTTTGTTCAGTTTGTCATTCCATAGATGTTTTGAAGTTAACAATTCATTCTTACATTTTGTTACTATTTATTTAAAACATTGCTCATTTTTAAATTGTCATTTGTATAAAGTTAAGAAATCTCACATTTTATGTCTATAGAATTAACAAATTCTGGATAGAAGTCTGTACATGTAGTTCTAAATGAGCTATGACGCAAGAAAAACGGTCTTTAATACGGGTTTCCAACCAGTTCTGACACAAACCGGCCTGTACAGTCATAGAAGAAGTCTAGAAGCTTGGAATTTCGAATTTAAAAAGAAGAGGGATTGTTCTATCTGTATAGCGAAAACAAAGGTGCTGATCAGCTGTGCAGTTACTGTACAGCTGATCTGGGCCTTTATTTTCGCATAAGCAAAAACCTGGTTTTCTCATGATGTGGCTCATATCAAACTTGGAGAGCATGCTGGTCAGGAAGTAGAGCATCATCTGACATCAGACTTTCATAAAGAGGTCCTAGGTTTGGTCCCCTCAAGCACCATGATGTATCCTTGAGCAAGACAAATTAACTCCCCATAATACTGGTTATTCTTGCACACCAGACAGAAATTGCCACACTTTTTGCCTGGGTGATAAAATTGCATCTCACCCAGGTGTTCTCACCCAGGCTAAGTGCGCCAAAAAAAATTATGCAAAACCTTGAAATAAACCAGATTTGGGGGTTGTTGTGCAAGAAAAAGAATCTAATATGGTGTTCTTTTCTAGATGGAAGTTTCCAACCCTCGGGATGACCGTGCTGAGCGGAACCTCGGCGGAGCCTCGGTTCCGCTCAGCACGGTCATCCCTTGGGTTGGAAACTTCCATCTAGAACAGAACCCCATATAAGATTCTTATAATATCTGGGAAGTGGTGGCTCCATCCCCGTTTGGCTGAAAAAACGGGTGAACTGCATTGATATGTCCCACAATTTAGCACTGTCCAAGTAAACAAACGGCTTCATAGAAACAGTATCCCATTGAAAAATTTAAAGGATTAAATCGTATAAAAATTGATTTTGCCAAGTAGCAATATCATCATTATTTGTTTCCTTTTCATGCATGTTGTTCTGATATTGTTATATTCTTTAGGACAAAAACATTGGTCTATTTGAAAATAAAAACATTTTGCTTTGTATTTAAAATGATACTCTGTAGGCCAAAAATTTACAGTTTTTGTACACATACATGGAGTTACGTTGTAACCAACACAGAATTTCAAAGCACATTATATACAGCTGTGGTATGAAGAACGAAATTTATATGCAAAAGATCTTTCTGGGTGCACACCTTGAAGCGTTTTATATATGGCCTTTGCTCATTTATGTAGCATGCAAATTAAGTATTAAAAATACAATCTATTTGCCAACACAAACATTTGAAGTACAGTAGTGCCAAGACGAAAAATAACAGTAAGTGCACTTGGTGTGCACGACAAAGTGCACTTTACTTCCAAAGATTAGGGCACTTACTAGTGCACTCTATGTGCACAAGGGTGTTACCTTTCATCTTGGCATAACTGTACTTATCAGTAGTGCATATACTGCTTCGGTACCATTGTGTACGCTAAAAGTAGTTTTTTTTTTTAAGACACAGCTCATATAATTTGAACATGTTGTACAGGTAAAATAATGGCCAGCCTTTGATAGTTCAGTGTTAACTTTTGAAAATGTATATAAAAGTTTTGTTGTTTTTGAGAGCCTGTGCTATAATTCTGTAGTATATCAGTCGGATGTGGCCATTGAAAAGAAGTAAAAACTATCAAATGAAACAAGATTTTGTTTTTTCTTACAACACCTGATTGCAAACAGAGGGACAAATCCAGTCCGTAAAATTCCAAAAAGGAAATAGCTATAAACAAGCATTTTCCGATGCTATCGTATCCTGTTCCCTCTCCGTCTTGTAGTAGAGCTTTCCTGTTCAACCGCGTTAGAATTTAGCATTAATGGTTAGGGTTATATGTGTTGTGTTTTTTTCTAATGTAGTTTTCTGCATAACAGATCGTTAGAAATTTATCAACTCGTACATGTAGTTAGCTAGCCTATTTTCAGTAAACAGGGAGAAAAGAAGAATATGGTACTTTGCAACATCCCTTTAAAGGGAATGCACAAGTGCCTATGCCTACAATTAGTTAAAATTGCCGTTCTGAAACAAAACTTTTTTATTCTTGGCTATAGTCTGTTAGTACACTGTTTTGCCATAATACGTACAGACATGAAAATTACCAACTATAGACAGTACACCAGGTTATTGTGTTTTACCTAAATATCAGCAAAACCACAGGCATTTAAGAAATAAAATATCTTTTGTAAGTATTTAGGGCCTTAAACCATGTGTAGCAACGGGTCTGTGTAAATTGTTAAAAATGGATTTTGAGGACAAGTAGGGGTCAAGCAAATCATTGCTGATTAGGTAGCTAATTCAGACAGGTTTTTGATAAAGGCTACATTCTCCAATACGATACATAAAGACCAATAGCAGTGTCATGTGAAGTGAGCCACGTAATGAGAAAACCGGATTTTTGCCTACACGGCTGGTACAATTCCTCTTCTTCCTAAAGCCGAAATTTCAAGCTTCTAACCATCTTCTGTAGTTGCACAGGTCGATTTGTGTCGGACTTCGTCGGAAACCCCAACGACCGGTTTTCTGGCATCGCGGCTCAAGTCTTTGCCAAGTGAGAATGCTTAGTCCAGCTTTGTTGTACTTTATTTTTTGTCAAAACGTGGCAAAATGGCAGTCTTTGTGGCGAATGGTTTCTTTGCATGTCAGAGTTGAAAGTTAACTTTCCAGTAAACAATTTTTCAGTTGCTCGGACAATGCTTCCCCTTCCAAGGTAGATGTAATGTGGGGGACACGCACACAAACGCTCTTACACTCTACCACTGAGCCTTGCAACCCCTTTGTGGTTATCTAGTTCAACATACGTGTATATGTAAAAGTTCAAAGATGAGTAGTCGGTGATGAAAGCAAGTTTTCAAAAGGCAAATGTTATGAACCAGTACCTTAATTAGGCTGCGTATTTGCGTAATTACCCAATTAAAATATGAAAAAACGCAATTAATAACGATCTGGTAGCGTAAGAAAACGCAAAAGAAATCGCCGATAAGCAATACCGGAAAAATCAATTGCGTACCGGTTTTTATCGGTGTGCGCCGCACAACGGCTTACGCCGTCTACATTAAACAAAAATGTCATTGGACATGCGCAAATCGATCGATTGGAAGCCATTTCTTTTCTGTTTTTTCGTTGGTTGACTGCGATTTTAGTTTATTCTCTCAACCAATCAATGTTTCCCTTTTATTTTATGCTATGCAAAAGCGAAAGTAGAAGAAAATAAGGAAAGTACACCTCGAACATCATTTTTACCAAATTGTTTTCCATTTTACCCAATTGATTGAAAATAGAGTGCGTAACAGAATTGAACTTACCCAATCAAAATTCCAGATACGCAATTGAATGAAAAAGGGGTGCGTAAATACCCTATAGGCTAAAAAATTAATTAAGGTACTGATGAACATCTTTTTATTGATTTTCAAAATCTTTTAAGGTTGAAAAGAACATAACTTAATTCTCACCTAGGCCGGGTCTCCACGGACAATGTTTCCTCGACGAAGATTCTTTGTCATGGAAACTTTGACAATGAGATTGTGTTCATAAACAGCAAATATTACTGATACTACTTAGCTCTCTCACCTTTGTCACAGATATGACAAAGAAACTTCGCCACAGAATTGAGTTTACACGAGCATATTTTTCTGCGATAAACCTACTTTGTCAAAGAAAAATTGGCCATGGGAAGCGGCCTTAGCTAAGTCAGCCTGACTGACCAATGTTTCATCACATATGAGCCATGTCATGAGAAAACCAGACTTTCGTATATACAAAAACAAAGGAGCAGAGGCAAAAATCTGGTTTTCTCATGACACGGCTCATATAGGACATGCATGTACAGTATACCAACTGTATGAATTGATATGCAACATCTTTAGCCAGTTTAACCTATTGCATTAGTTAAGCCACTGCATAAGAAAACCAACAAAATGCCTGGGCAAAAACAAAGGTGCAAATCAGCATCACAGTAACCGCGAAGCTGATCGGTGCCTTTTTTTGCTACAGGGAAAGTACAATCCCTCTTCTACTTAAATACCAAATTTCAAGCTTCTAGCCATCTTCTGTGACTGTACAGCTTGGTTTACCAAATTGTTGTTTTTCTCATGCACAGACTCAGTTGCATGAACTCAGTCTTCTATGTGAATTTGCTATTTTGTTAATGTTTCATCTAAACTGTTCACATTTGTCAGCTCTGTCTATATTCATTTTAGCTTTGTTGCAACACTTGTTTACACAGGCTTATAGTCCAGCTTGGTTTCAAGTTTCTTATTATCTCCAACTTTTCTCACAGCTTTCATAAAATCTTCATCAATAACATAGTCTCTCTCTGCTCGTATAGCAAACATACCTAGAGAATAGAAGAAAAGAAGAAATGAGCCGCATCATGAGAAAACCAACAATGTGGTTTCCAAACAGGTTTGACATGATAAAACCAACTGTACAAGCACAAAAGATGGCTATAGACTAGAAATTTTGGATTTAGGAAGTACTCAAAGTTGAGGGATTGCTGATATTTTTCCCGGTTTCATGACAGGCAACATTTTATAACATTAAATCTCAAGAATTTAAGGATGTTCGCTGCCAACATTTGACATTTCGGAACTTCCGGTTTTTATTTTGTTGAATATCTCGTAAACGGTTGCAGATATTTTCCTAATATTTTATATTTGAATACATATTGATGATATGCATTGAACGAGTCATGAAAATTGTCAATCTAAGGAACTTCATTTTTTCACCCCATTTTTTGCAACTTTTTAGAAAATTTTAAGTATTAGCAAATTTTAGGGGGTAGGGTAAATAAAGCTTCAATATTACACAACTTCAAATTAGTTGCACTGATTTTATGTTTATTTTAGCATAAGTATGTGTATACAAGGTTTTCTTTATCAATGTTTCTTTCTTTGGTGTGCTAGTTTTAAAATTTTGGGTGGTTTTATGAAATGGGGTGTAAGAAATAAAACAGCCGAAAAAAGGCTTAAAATGGCGATTTTCAAGTTGTTGGTTCTCTCTTATATGCACACTACCCTATATTTTTTATTCTTTTAATCGAAAAGTATGAACAAGTTCTATGCTGTGTGAAAATACAAGAAAAAGTTTGAATCTACAAAGATGGATTTGACACATTTATAAATATGGACTTTTCCCGACTTTTCAAGTTGGGGGGTAGGGTTGTTAAATGAGCCGAAAAAATTTGTCATCCGCTTCAAGATGAAAATTTATGTTTGTTTTAGGTCCAAAATAGTCAGGGTTACTTAAACAAAATGAGGTTTGAAAGCATTCGTGATGTATTGTTTGTCCAGGAAGGTATATGTGAAAGAATTGAAAATTAAATTATTTTTTCTAATTTTCAAACATTTTGTTTAGAGGTCTCATTCAGAGGCCTGTAGCTTGAAAAAATGCACACTACCCTATATTTATTTTGTTTTCATATGTCTTATTTTATCTTTTGGAATCAAAAAAGAGAGGTTAGAAAAAAAGTTTGAATACTTTTTCATTGGCAGCGAACATCCTTAAACCGCAAAAAGTGCTCCTGATATGGGTCATTTTGTTTCATTTTTATGGCCTATAACAATGGTCATTGAATCTTGTTTATTCGAAATTGTTTCCGAGAATTTTGGCCTATTTCAGAGATCAAGATGAAATTTCAATTTAACTGTTTTTGCATCTATGAGCAGCTTCATTATGCAGCTTTAATGCTTCAATGTCTGTTTCTATAGCCTCAGTACAGAAACTGGATGCTACAGTTCAATAACCCAGTCCCGATAGCATAATGGTTACAGCGTCCGCTTCAGGAGCAGGAGGTCATGGGTTCAATTCCGGGTCGCGTCATACCAAAGATGTTACAAATAGTACTAGCGGCTACCTTGCTTGGCGTTCAGCATTATAAGGCAAGCACTGGCTTCTTGTCTGCCAAAAATAAAGCATCACTAACATTGCATGTCTAACGAAAAAAAATATGAAAAAGTCTGAATTATAACAATAAACGTCTGATAACAATCAATGTCTGTCTTCACTATCGGACCATACGGAAGAGTGACAATTGTGCTAAATATGTTATGCTTATAAACTGTAGAGACTATCATTATTACTATTATTATTGTAGACCCTTACCTGCTTCAGTACAGACATTTCTGAGATCAGCACCATTAAAATCATCGGATAATTTTACTACTGCTTCCCAATCTGAAACATACATCAGCACATAGAGAACATTGATACAGACTAAATCTGATCGTTCCAAGGCTACAACTCCCATTGTGGTTCTATCATAATTATAAATTTTACTATGGGCTATCTCTGAGATAAAATATTAAAAGCATCATTTGTTCCAATGATGTTCCAATGAAATTTTCATTTTTTACAGCTGAAAAAAATCTCTACATATAGCAACGGCAAGTTTGGCAATATTCACCTACCTATTTCTCCATGTTTAGCTATTGGAGCTGCATGTATCTTTAGAATATCTGCTCTAGACTGTTCATTTGGTAAAGAAATTTCTGGAATAAAGAAAGTACATTATCATTTACATAATACATAGTATTAAAAGATATTTTCTTTGTTCCATTTGAACTTTATGAATACAGGTTGAAGACCGAGAAATAATTTTGTGCCTAACGTCTCAACATTTAGAAATACAAATGTTTATTTTGCATTTTATAATAAGGTAATATCTCCTAGACAACACATGAAGTTTGTGACTTATAATATTCTTTATACTTTCTTTTGCCATTTCATTATTTGAGCTGCCGCACCAGAAAAACAACAATCTGCATGTGCAAAAACAAACATGTACATCAGCTGTGCAGTAACTGCACAGCTGATCAGCGTCTTTGGTTTTGCTACACAGATAGTACAAACCCTGTTCTTCTTAAATCTGAAATTTCAAGCTTCTTGCCTGATTCTGTGACTGTACAAACTGGTTTGTGTCACACCTGGTCAGACACCAAAACTGTTGGTTTTCTCATGCAAAGGCTAATGTTTCAGCTATTCCTTCACTTGCCAGGTATCTTTTTGTGCAGCTACACCCACAATATGAAAGCTACCCACCTATTTTTCTGTCTAATCTACCAGGTCTGAGCAAGGCAGGATCTAAAGTATCCGGTCTGTTGGTAGCCATAATCATCTTAACTTTCCCTAATGCATCAAACCCATCCATCTGGTTTAATAACTGTGAAAAGTAAAGCACTAGGATAATTTCTCAATCTTGTTCGATTTTTCCTCCAAGAGTGATAATTTATCCCAGTGTTTATCATCTATTCCCTTAGGAATTTTCATTTGAGATTGTTTATGTTAAACAATAAAAGGTCAGAGGAAAATTATACTCTATCACTGAAATGAGTCGAGGAAATTCAAAGACTGAACAATTTACATGTAACAATTTCATTGGAGGCTAATTGACATGAAAGCTATAAAATACAAATAGTATCAATTTAAAGGGCAAATCAACCTTAACATAAAAAAACACACTGAGTCATATAGAAGTATACATAAACAAGTAGCCCAGGGGCAATGATCGCTCACCTGAGAGTCAACAAGTACAGTCACTGGACAAAGTAATTGGGGTTTTTACCATATATGAGTACGGTGGCCATCTTGGTCATGTGACCTAGAAACCCTACTTACATCAGCAGAAGAGCTCTTGTCTGGATTGTGTATCCTCTTTTCTGCCATTTTGGTTCACGTGAAAAAATCATCTAACAAGGTCAGGGTCCTATAATGACCCCCTGGGTGGGGCTATATTTGACACCAGGGGCAAGATTGGCAGGATTTATGTAGAGCTCCACATTACAATGTTGTATATCAAACATACAAGCTTTGTGTCATGCTGTTGCAGAGAAGATTTTTTCATATATTTCCATTATAAGTCTATGGTAGATAATGACATGCCTAGGGCATGGCCTGTATGTACCCCAGGGGCACCGTTGGCAGCATTTATAAAGGAGAGTATTATACGTTGGTCCACACAACATATGAAAACTCTGGGCCATATGGTTTCGGAGAAGAAGATTTTCTTATGTTTTTCCCATGACACCCCCAGGCGGGGCCCATATGGACCCCAGGGACACAGTTGGCAGGATTTATAAAGAGGACCACTATACATTGATAAAAACAAAATATGAAAGCTTTGGGCCTTGTGGTTTCGGAGAAGAAGATTTTTTGAAGTTTTTCCCATGACGCCCCCGGGGCGGGGCCAGTATGGACCCCAGGGGCACGGTTGGCAGGATTTATAAAGAGGAACACTATACATTGCTACAAACAAAATATGAAAGCTCTGGGCCTTGTGGTTTCGGAGAAGAAGATTTTTTTATGTTTTTCCCATGATGCCCCCGTATGGACCCCAGGGGCACGGTTGGCAGGATTTATAAAGAGGACCACTATACATTGCTACTGACAAAATATGAAAGCTCTGGGCCTTGTGGCTTCGGAGAAGAAGATTTTTTTATGTTTTTCCCATTGTAAGTCTATGGGAGCTAATGACCTCGGGGCGGGGCCATTTTTGACCCCAGGGGCATGATTGGCAGGATTTATATAGAGGACCACTACACATTGCTACATACAAAATATGAAAGCTTTGGGCCTTGTGGTTTTGGAGAAGAAGATTTTTTTATGTTTTTCCCTTGACATCCCCGTGGCGGGGCCCGTATGGACCCCAGGGGCAAGGTACTGTGTGACAGTTGGCAGGATTTATAAAGAGGACCATTATACATTGCTACACACAAAATATGAAAGCTCTGGGCCTTGTGGTTTCGGAGAAGAAGATTTTTTAGAGTTTTTCCCATGACGTCCCCGGGGTGGGGACCTATGGACCCCAGGGGCACGGTTGGCAGGATTTATAAAGAGGAACACTATATATTGCTACAAACAAAATATGAAAGCTCTGGGCCTTGCGGGTTCAGAGAAGAAGATTTTTTTATGTTTTACCCATGACCCCCCAGGGCGGGGCCTGTATGAACCCCAGGGGCGCGGTTGGCAGGATTTATAAAGAGGACCATTATACATTGCTACTGACAAAATATGAAAGCTCTGGGCCTTGTGGTTTCGGAGAAGAAGATTTTTTTTTGTTTTTCCCATTGTAAGTCTATGGGAGCTAATGACCCCCAGGGCGGGGCCCTTTTTGTCCCCAGGGGCATGATTGGCAGGATTTATAAAAAGGACCACTACACATTGCTACATACAAAATATGAAGGCTCATGGCCATGTGGTTTCGGAGAAGATATTTTTATGTTTTGCCCCATCACGCCCCCGGGGCGGGGCCTGTATGGACCCCAGGGGCACAGTTGGCAGGATTTATACAGAAGACTACTATACAATGCTACACACAAAATATAAAAGGTCTGGGACTTGTGGTTTCGGAGAAGATTTTTTTTTGTTTTTCCCATTGTAAGTCTATGGGAGCTATCTGTTGCCATGGAAACCAGAGTTCCAATCCGACCTGGCCCAAAACTTTATGCAACCTTTCCCCCTCCTCAATGATGCTTTAGATAAAATTTGATCACGATCGACCTTGTTGTCTTAGAGATATTCAAGTTTGAAAATGTGGACGCACAGACGGACGCCGGCTCGACTACTGTACTATAAGCTCACCTTGTGAGCCTTCGGCTCAGGTGAGCTAACAAGCATCTCAGGTTACATATCACAGTAGTCTGATATGCATGGCCCCTTGTCAACCCAAAATTGTGAGTGTTTAAACTAAACACAAAATTTCAAATCTTTAGCTAGCTCTATAACTGAGAGGAATGATTAGTACAGTTTACTCGACAATGGCGAATCACTAAGAGGTCAAACGCTATTTGTTTAAAACATGACCATGGGAATGTTATTCTATTTGGTACTAAGAACATCTAACATATCCCAGCTTTACAGGAAAATGATAATTTTAATTCATTCAATTTCTTAATGGGAGATAACTCTATTGATACGATACCTCCTGCATTAGACAATGGCGAACCAAACTCGACAATGGCGAATCAAATAGCCTATAGCCCAAAAGAAACCTTTTTAGAAGGGAATTTTTGCACACAAATGGTGCCATCATCATGCAAAACTAAATGGTGTTCGGTGATATTGTGTTAATTTGCTTTTGTGCTTTACGTTAACTGTCAACAGCAAATGCCATATCGGAAAGGTCAATTTTACCGATTTAAGCATGTCTTATTGCTTTCACGAATCAATGTAAGCATAAAAGCAAGATGGTCAAACCACGACTTGCACCAATATTAGCTACGCCATTGACCAAACCAAATGGTTCCAGGGCAAGCCTTCCAAAGGTAGATTATCAGCACTTTGTGCACATTCTTTTCAGCACACAAGTATGATTCGCTATTGTCGAATTTACATGTACATCTTTCCCCGCTTATATCTACCTTCAATGTTAAGCCTTTTATCAAAAACAGGCATATTGCATAACTAGGGATATTAGTCATTTAAGTAATGCAAAAGTGGTCATAATCAAATGCTTAGAAACGAGGTATGAAACACATTCTATCTGAACGTTACTTTTTGTGTAACAATAAACTAGGTATCTTAGTTAAGGGGTCAAGCATTTCAGCAACCCTGATTTTATTGTCTGGTGGAATTTTGACTCCATTCTTTTACCAAACCCCAAGGCATACTGTAGTTGAAAGTAAATGACTGAGTTATATAATCAATAATATTTTGTCTAAGTTTCAAGAAATTTTGAAATATCTTAACGAGTGATTCGCCATTGTCGATGATTCTCCATTGTCGAGTTCACTGTATCTAACGTGATCAGAAACGTGAAAGTAACTGCACAGCTAATCAGCGCTTCTGTTTTTGCTTCAAGGACAGAACAATTTCTTTTCTTTTTTCAATTTGAAGTTTCAAGCTTCTAGTCTTTTTCTGAGACGGTACAGTCCAATTTGTGTCTGACTAGTTCAGAACAAAAGATGGCCATTTACCTTATGTTGCGGCTCCTGTCAGAAACACTGGTTTCTAAAAACTTTTTGTGGAAAAAGCTCATTCTGGCCCCCCAGTTCTTACCTCCATTAATGTTCTCTGTATTTCTCTGTCAGCTGATGTACCTTCAGAAAATCTTCTACCACCTGAAATTACATGATACTCAATTCAGCCTTCATATGAGAAAAACAACAAATTTGGGTTCAGACCAGGTACGACACAAATCAGCCTGTACATTCACAGAATCAGGCTAAAGACTTGAAATTTCGGATTTAAGAAAAGAGGCATTTTACTATCTGTGTAGCGAAAACAAAGGCACTGTTCAGCTGTGCAGTTATCGCCTAGTTATGTTGTTGGTTTCCTATGCAGCGGCTCAATTTTTCCTGTGTTTTACTGCAAAACATCTAAAACAGTCAAAATAATATGAGGCTTTAGTAGCCAAATCCCCAGTATGACCCATCCGCTTTCTCAATACATGTATTTACACTGTTTTTAAAGAAACTTTAGTTTTCATTTTAAAAGTTAATTGCACTGTATGCCAACTAAAATGAATATGGTATTATAACTTTTACTACCTACCAATAGCATCAATTTCGTCCATGAAGATAATACATGGTTGGTGATCTCTGGCAAAGGCAAACATTTCTCGGATCAACCTAGCACTCTCACCAATATATTTGTCTACTATAGCACTTGATACCACCTAGAGATGAGAAAGAAACTAATGCTTATGTTCTGTCCTTTCACATTCACAAAACCACTTCAGTTCAAGCTGTTTATTATGAAAGAAAACTGAACATTCAAATAAATGGCAAGGAATTAAGAATGTTTAGAAATTTATTTTCTCATATGCATTTTTGTACAAAATGTTTCCTCCCATGCATTTCAATGAGATATATATGATTAAGTAATCTTGGTGATTAATTTACTACTCTTTTCTATATACAAGCCGACGGAAGCTTATCTTTGTTGGTGTATTACGGCTCAATGTCGCAGTAAACAAGTCCTACATTCTACCACTAAGCCACCGCATCCCCTTGGTATTTGTTCTTATATCAGACAAACTAGAAAACAGTTTCTTACAAAGCAGGGCCCAGTTGTTAGTTAACGTTTCGTTAAAATTTCAAACATTAATATTACAAATACACGGTTATTTTTTGTTGAAAAAATGTGAGAATCCTTTGCACTGCAAAGGATTCTCCCATTTTTTCAACAAAAAATACAATGTAACAGTGTATTTGTTACTTTTGCTGATATTTGCTTAACAAATTTATGTCTTAACGATATCGTTAAGCTAACGATGCTTTGAACAACGGGGTCCAGATTGTTGGAAAAAAATAATTCAATTTTTTGTGCTGAAAATGTACTCTGACAAAGCATTATCTAATTACATGTACTGTGGGTTTTTTTTATTTACCTTTAGGAAGTTTGCATCTAACTGTGAGGCCACAGCTCTGGCCAACAAAGTTTTCCCTGTACCCGGTGGGCCGAACAATAGACAGCCCTTGGGTGGGGTAATACCGACCCTCTGGAATAACTCGGGGTTCATCAGGGGCAATTCGATAACCTGGAAATATTGCAAAATAGCATGGCCATGAGGACCTGTTACATGGGTCATCATCTCACATAATATTAATTGAATGAGCCTCCGACAAGTTTAATAAATTTCATAATTTCATGTAAAATGACCATTACACTTAGTAAGATTCTTTTTATCACATTTCCTATAAAATTGGATATTATCACCTCTGAAGTGGAGATATTTTCACTGAAAATTACATTGCTGTCAAGGACATTGTAACATGACATTACAAACTCTCGCAAAAGTTAACACAGATTAGTCGTAAGATATTTATTACACAATGTTATCCACTGAATAACAGCTATATCATATTATAAACATTTTTTATTCCCACCAACTGCTTAGGTCATACAGAGTAAGACCCAAGCTCAATCTGGTCCCCCCAGTTTTTCATACATATGATACCTCCCTCATCATCAGGGAGACTCCAGAAATTGTGCCATAAAATTGATCAAAATTCATCTAAAATATAGCAAAATTCTTCTAAATATAGCTATTTTTAACCAATATTCTAAGTATCCTTAAAATGGAAATTACATTGCTGTCAAGGACATTGTAACATGACATTACAAACTCCCGCAAAAGTTAACACACATTAGACATAAGATATTTATTACACAATGTTATCCACTGAATAACAGCTATATATTAATATAGCGAAAGTGAGCAAAGCTCACATACCCCCGGCGGTAGCCATCATAAGTCATACCACTTTGAGACAAAAAGCAGATTACAGAAAAAGGTATACATCTAGTCATCAAATGAATACTTAGGTGTACTGTACATGTCTACAAAGATAGAACATCAAGGTATTTCCTTGTGTAGATTTGTATAAAATTTAAGAAAGTTCACACAACAGAGACTGAGAAAAATGGACAAATAAAGGGGCTGATAAGCAGGAGATGGCTGGTTATTTCTTAAACAATACAACTTCTCATTCCCAATGTTTGTACTAAATGTCATCTTCCTAAGTTGAGCAGTTCCTGAGAAATTTTTGACAGAAATTTCCGTATTCATTATACAGGAGTGACAGATGTAAAAACTACAAAGTGGAAGAACAATGGAAAAACAAATACATGTATTGGCCATCTGATTTTCTCTTATACAATACATTTGGACAGTGTCTAGATGTATACAAAATTTGAACAAGCTGGCATACATTGGAGCTGAGAAATCTGCGACAGAAATTTCAACTAGAAATGCGTGTTTGTAAAACACTATGCCCCCAACTGTATGCTTGTCCCTAAACTGGCAGTTTGTATGATTCATTTATTTCATTCGAATGCAGTCAAATTTAATTTCCTGAAGAAGCTGTTCGGTTGTGATTGTTTTGACCTCGATCCAGAAACAGAATGTAAGCTTTTTTGCAGGCAAGTTAGAAATGAAGTAAAAATTTAAAAATGGAGTAATTTTGTCAAAATTTGACAGAGAGTCCCCAAAAGTTAATCAGGTGATCTTCTTCTCAGCCCCAACCAGCATACCAAATATGAAGGCTCTAGCTCAAATACGTTTTGAGATATCTTGCACACAAGATTTTCAAAATTTGTTTTCAAAGGGACATTATTCCAACAAGGGGCATAACACGTACATGAAAAAAATACAGGCCAACTATTTTTTTCATGAGGAATCTGTATATGAAATTTCAAAACCCTATCATTCACCGTTCAAAGGTCTCAAATTTCACCGAAAAGTGGAAAAATCAATAAAAATTTCAAAATTCTGTATTTTTGTCAAAATTTGACGGAAAGTTCTCAAAAGTTAATCAGGTCATCTACTTCTCAGCCCCAACAAGTGTACCAAATATGAAGGCTCTAGCTTCAATACTTTTGGAGATATCTTGCACACAAGATTTTCAAATTTTGTTTTCAAAGGGACATAACTCAAAAAAGGGGCATAACTTGGCCATACCAAAAATACTGGTCAACTATTTTTTCACGAGGAATGTGTATATGAAATTTCAAAACCCTAGCATTCACCATTCAAAAGTTTCAAATTTCACCGAAAAGTGGAAAAATCAATCAAAATTTCAAAATTCCGTATTTTTGTAAAAAATTGACGGAGAGTTCTCAAAAGTTAATCAGGTCATCTACTTCTCAGCCCCAACAAGTGTACCAAATATGAAGGCTCTAGCTTAAATACTTTTTGAGATATCTTGCACACAAGATTTTCAAATTTTGTTTTCAAAGGGACATAACTCAGAAAAGGGGCATAACTCGGACATGAAAAAAATAAGGGTCAACTATTTTTTCATGAGGAATGTGCATATGAAATTTCAAAACCGTAGCATTCACGGTTCAAAAGTTAACAGACCCACAGACAGACAAGCCGAAAGCAATATGCCCTTCCAACTTTTGCATAATCAGAGAGAAAGAAAAATGGACAAATAATGAGACTGATAAGAAGGAGATGGTTGATTCTCTCTTACACAATACAACTTCCCATACCCAATGTTTGTACCAAATTTCATCATCCTATGTTGAGCAGTACCTGAGAAATTTTTAACAGAAATTTCCCCATTCATTATACATGAGTGACAGATGGAAAAACTACAAAGTGGAAAAAGAATGGAAAAACAAATACACATACTGGCCATCTGATTTTCTCTTACACAATACACTTGGACACTGTCTAGATGTATACAAAATTTGAACAAGCTGGAATACATTGGAGCTGAGAAATCTGTGACAGAATTTTCAATCAGAGAGAAAGAAAAAATGACAAATAAAAGGACTGATAAGCAGGAGATGGCTGATTCTCTCTTACACAATACAACTTCCCATACCCAATGTTTGTACCAAATTTCATCATCCTATGTCAAGCAGTTCCAGAGAAAGCTTTGACAGAAAAAAAAGTTTACACACACGCACACAAACATCTTTACAGAAAAGACAAAAACTATATACCCCCTATATACTTCGTATATGCCAGGGGTATAATTATAAACATTTTTTATTCCCACCAACTGCTTAGGTCATACAGAGTAAGACCCTGAGTTAAATGACTTCAAAAACTGCAACTAAAGTGACATGGGATACCAGTTTACATGGCTTGAAGCTTAACCTATTCACCACAACTACTGCTACACACGTTACCTCTCTGAGTTCTCTGATTTGCTCCCCCAGCCCTCCTACTTGGTTGTAGCTCACGTCCCCTGGATCTTCTATAGACATGTTGTACACTAGGGGATCTACTTCTCGAGGTAAATGTCTGAAATCAGTAGAACATCCTTTATATAATACAGGAAAACCTCTTGTCACAAATGGACATTCAAACTGCTATCATTTGAGTCTACTTTCAATTTTAGGGGCATTAGAAGTGATCTGATGAAATTCTTTTTTTTTTTTTTGCAAATAGAATAGTCCTAGACGGGAAGCTGCATTCTGCACACTGGAATACCAATCAAATGCCTGTACACCCAGATTTTTCTATTGTGCTGGGGTATGTATTGCATAGATGTATTATCCTGTGCCCAGTTGTTCAAAATTAACGATGTCGTTAGTTAACGATTCGTTAAAATTTCAAACATGAATATTACAAATACACTGCATAGCAAAGGATTCTCACATTTTATCAACAAAAAATAACTGTATTTGCTTTTGAAGTTGATATATAGTTAACAAACTGAGGGCTTAACAACACCGTTACGCTAACGAAGTTTTGTTCGTTTGTTGTTTAACGACGCATCAACCCCGATGGGTCATTAGCGTCTAAACGAAGTTTTGAACAACTGGACCCAGATGTTACTAACCTCATGATAGTGAGTGTAGTCATATCAAGAGCCACCCTGGTACCTGACTTCAACTTGGCTTTATCCAACTGTCTACGGCATCCAACCACATATCTTGGCCCATTTGTAGCTTTCACAATAACTGGAATTGAAAGGAATATCAGCTTCATCTTGTTAAACATGCTTTTGCATGAGTGAAAGAAATAAGCACATGAAACACCCTATACAGATTTGCCTTTTGGTTTGAATTTAACATGGTCATGCCTTGGTACGGAAATAGGCTCAAATAGCTTTAATAAATAAGCCACCTCAGAAAAACCAATAATTTGCATAGGCAAAAACAAAGACGCAGATCAGCTTCGCGGCTAACGCGAAGCTGATCAGCCTCTTTGCTTTCGCTACTCGGAAAGTACAATCCCAATTCTTAAATCCGAAATTTTAAGCTTCTAGCTGTTTTCTGTGGTTATACAGCCCGGTTTGTGTCGGACCTGTTAAAAAACCACACTGTTGGTTTTCTCATGAGGTGGCTAAAATATTTCTTTTTTTTTCA
Organism: Rugalucina vietnamica; assembly: GCA_964017185.1. Taxonomy (NCBI): domain Eukaryota; kingdom Metazoa; phylum Mollusca; class Bivalvia; order Lucinida; family Lucinidae; genus Rugalucina; species Rugalucina vietnamica. Next base: position 43,112,958 of record OZ024872.1, read on the forward strand.
CAATGATGTGAAAATGCTATGTCAAACAATGCACAAGTATAAATATTTGTGCCGCCTTCTCAGAAAACCAACAATCTGGTTTTTGAACAGGTGCGAAACAAACCAGGCTATACAGCCACAGACAACAGCTACATGTAGAAGTTTGAAATTTTAGATTTAAGAAGAAGAGGGATTGTTCTTTCCGAGTAGCAAAAACCAAGGTGCTGATCAGCTTCAAGGTTACCACAAAGCTGATCTGCATCTTTGTTTTCGCTTAGGCAAATTGTTGGTTTTCTCATGAGGCGGCTCATTTGTAAACTGCACAGATGATCTGAGCTTTTGAGTTCAGATAAAAATCTGGTTTTCTCATGACGTGGCTCGTATTTATTTCAACAACATTTTATATACATTACAAAGTTTCTATTTGCAATACAACAGCATTGACAAGCAGGAGTACACTCTTCTATGAACACTTTTCAGAAAACAGTAGTAGGTGTACTTACATTTTTCTTCTGTTAACTGCTTCAAAACTTCTCCAACAATCTACAAAGAAAAAGATGTCAAAGTGAAATAAAGAATTGTGACCAAAAATGGCTCACAATTTCATGGTTCAAACTTTTACAGTACACAATTTGAAAGCTAAAAATCTATTTCCCACTTTTCCTGATCAATCGACAATCCTGTTTTAGCCTGGTGAGTGTTAAGAACAACTCTCCCAAATTTTCACTGCACTATTACCACCATAGTCATGCATTTTATTATTGGTTCACCCACCACCAGCCATAAATAAATTTAATATGAAGAATCAATGGACCATTGGAAATTTGGAATCATGGAATGCTTAAAATGAGATATGAAAATTCAGCCTTCGCATGAGAAAACCAACAATTTGGGTTTCTGACTAGGTCCGACACAGTCACAGAAGCAGGCTCAAAGCTTGAAATTTCTGAGTTAAGTAGATGAGGGATTGTGCTATCTAAGTAGCAAAAACAAAGACGCTGATCGGCTGTGCAATTCTGCGCCTTTGTTTTTGCCTAGGCATATTAATGGTTTTCTTATGTGGTGGCTCACATGTAACTAGAAAAGTTCTACCTGTCCCACACTTTGAAGAGCTTTCAAGTCATTTTCTGATTTGTCATATTCCTTTGTCAGGTCTTTTAGATTTTCTCTTGCTGAAAAATGTTTGACAATTAGATGATCCACATGCACACATAAAACTCATGATGTAGTTCAAAGACATCATATCAGCCGCATCCCTAGAAAACCGGTCTTCAGGATTGCCAACCAGGTCTGACACAAACTGGCCTGTGCAGCTACAGGAGATGGCTAGAAGCTTGAAATTTCTGATTAAGGAAGAAGAGGAACTTTACTATCCGAGTAGCAAAAACAAAGGCACTGATCAGCTTCACAGTTACTGCCAAGCTGATCTGCGCCTTACAGGCAAAAATCAGGTTTTCTCATAATGCGCCACATATAGTCACCTGCTGCATTGCATCAAACCCATGCTTCTCAACATTCTCAGACATTTCACTTTCACCATATCTAATTATAAAATAACTGGCTTCAATTCACATTACCACAATCCCGCAACAATGGAGTTGGCAAGAAACATGATTACTTTACTATCTATCTTCATATACGAAGTCGATCAATTTCTGATCATCATCTCAGGTGATAGCAAGAAATAAAGCAGGCTTTTCAATCCGGAGATGGGTGCATAAAACCATCTATCTGTCTATTTATACTGTCATAGTAATTGTATATGCCGTCACAGACATTTTAGTCAAAAGAAAAGGATAAAAGCATGTAAAACAACACACTCTCTTTTAAAGATTACTCAAATTGACTCAATGAGATGTATAGATAATAAACTAGTAACAGTCTTCACGAAAACTGACGGTCTGTCTGTCAAGACCAGCAAAATTTCATTCTGACTGACAAAATATTTTATTGTCAGATAAATGTCTGGCAAAAATTTCCAAAATTACAATTGATAATGTAAAGAACTGTTTTACAAAATTATCCAGCAAAAACTTGCAGTCTGCCAGGCAGCTGTCCTGCAGCTGAAAAAAAAAAAAATGCGAAGTCTGTAACTGACCCAGTCAGCAATCTACTCTTTCGTGAGAAAAAAATCAATATTGGTTACCGGAATTGCACCTTTCCTGCCTCTTCCCTCCTTCGGTCGAGGGTACAACTCAGTCAATATCGTTGTGATTTCATCATTTTTAGACGCTTATAAAATCATAATTTGTTTGAAATATAACGGGGTTCATACCTTGAGTTGAAGAAATAATGAAGATCTAAATATACATGCAAAGCTTTCATCAATATTTTTATTTTGTTTTCATATTTTCTGCTTTTAATTCAGTATGTTTACAGCGATAAACACCAAGTTATCAGAGCAACAGATAAGCTGCGTATCTGCGTATTTTACTCATACTGTAAAAGCAAAAACCCAATTATTTTCAAAACTCTGCGTATCACGTACGCTTGACATTTTCTTGATACGCAAAATTTTGTGAGTATCTGCCAAGCGTATCCATCAGCTGTTTACAATGGAAACTGTGCATTATAAAAATGTCCTAGCAGGTAAAACCCAATCCAACGACAGTTAAATTATGCCTTCCTATACTGGATCACCCCGTTATCGGCTATTAGAATGTGCATTAAGTAAAGTATCCCGTACTACCTTTACGGTTTGATGGTACTGGGTTTTATCGGCTTTTAACCAGAACACCGGCGGTGTGCAAAAATAATTAAAACGAAAGTAGAAAATTCGCCACCATTTTAATGTGTCACAGGGACCCTTACGGTTAAAATTCATGTATATCCTCGGTGAAAATTCATTGATCTTTTATATGTGCATGCAGTATGCAGGGAAAAATTACTACATATGTTTTTTTCTAGTCTCGCACAAGACACGCGTGTCTTGTGCTGGAACATGGTCAACTCGTACCCGAGTCAACTCGTACGCAAGTCATCTCATACCAATTTTGCAATTGAGTAAAATTGTCAAGTCATTGACAAAAGCCTTCTATTCTTAGAAGGCTTATGCAATGACTTGACAATTTCACTCAATTGCATCTTTTTTGATGGGGTAACGTTACCCAATTTTTGAACAAGAATTCTGATTTCACCCAATTAATCATGATTTTGTGGAGTAAAATACCCAATTGCTTGAAAAATTATCTGTTGCTCTGGTTATTCACCTCGTACGAATGACCTATGACGTCACGCCAACCGAATGAATAAAAGACTTTCTGTGGTGCATCACTGCCATCAGCCAAAAACAAATCTTTGCAAAAAAATTAATCTAATCACCATCTTCCAGAAACTGCATTTTTCAAAATCTCACTTTTCTGAAAGACCTCAAGAATAATATTACCATGTAGCCATTTTGCATTCCAAAAGTCTTAAAAAGTGCCATACAAATTTTGAAAATCGGTTAACAAATAAAAATTTTATGCCAGAAAATAATTTTGAATAGAGCTTTTTCCATTGTAAAATGTCAGCAAGGGAAGTAATTATTTTCCCCGGAAAAAATCTAAATTGGTTATTTTTCATTTAAAAAGCACCAAACCAAAACAAAACTGTATTCTATGCATAGCTGAGCGCCAAACTCGTAATTTTTTCCCAAAAATTTGCTTGATTTATAAATTCAATGTGTTTGGATTACCTCCCTTGCACATGCAAAATGCCTATTCAAGATATTCTTTGGGCATAATTATTCTAAATTATTCTACTAGTGAACCGATTTTCAAAATTTTTGCGGCTCTTTTTAAGACATTTGGGTTGCAAAATGATGACATGGTTATATTTTTCTTGTGGTGTTTCAGAAAAGTGTGATTTTGAAAAATGCAGTTTCTGAAAGATGGTGTTCAGACAGGCTGTTAATCCTGTACACAGGGACCTGTATCGTCATTTTTTATGGTTTTAGGGGGATCTATATATACACACCTATGCCCCTAAAACCTTAAAATAACGATGATACTTGCCCCTGTGGGCCGGTATAAAATCTAAAATGTCATATGTTTTCGCGACATGAATCAGCATTTTAAGCTGAGAACTGCCACTCTGTCAGGGTAAACTTTCTTCAAGCTGTATTATTTTCCAACCTTCCTTGAGTCTCGCCTCGAGTTCTTTGTGCTCTAGGAGCTTCTTTCTATAGTCAGTGAGAGCCTTTTCTCTAACAGTGTCAGTTGTTGTCATTTTAGCTTTTTTCTTTTTTTCACATTGGTTTATCTAAAAGCCGTTGAACAAATCGAACCCGAGTCAACTCATACCCGCGTCAACTGGTACGCAAGTCCACTCGTTTCCATTTTGGTCAACTCGTACCTACTTTTTGGTCAACTCGTACGACCCAAGTCAACTCGTACCTATTTTGGTCAACTCGTACCCATTTTGGTTAACTCGTACCTGTTTTGGTCAACTCGAGATAGATAGATAGATAGATAGATAGATAGATAGATAGATAGATAGATAGATAGATAGATAGATAGATAGATAGATAGATAGATAGATAGATAGATAGATAGATAGATAGATAGATAGATAGATGGATAGATAGATAGATAGATAGATAGATAGATAGATAGATGGACAGGTTTGATTGCCATTTTATGTCTATCATTATTTTTAGTAATACAAAAACTACAGCGATGTTTGGATTGGATTGGATTGTCATCTTTATGTGTATCATTGTTTTTCAGTAATTATATATATATAAATGCAGCAAAATATAATGCACTGGCTCCAAATAGATGTTAAGAACTTGGTCAGTTACAAACGAATCTTGGAACTAGATTTCATTTCACAAGTAAATATAGGGTATGGGTACGTGTAATTTCTTTTAATCAGTTTTAAATATTTAACAGAAAATCACCATATTTATATCATTATATGACAGAAAGAATTCTGACAATGATATGTTTTTGCTGCAGGTAAATTAGTATTGGTTCAAATTGTTATTCTGCTTTGTAAATGATGCCTTTCGTTAAAGCTCAAACCTAATTAGTACCGCAAATAATCCAATTAAAGATCACGCTCATCAGCGATATGATGACAAATATGATCTAATCAGTATGTCCTACATTGTTATTTGTTGATTATTTGGCGCACTTATAATATGTGAAAATTGGCCCTTGTCATTAATTGACTTCTTAATGGCCTTCTTTTATCAGGGGTGCCCAAATCATTTTGCCTTGTAGCAAAAGTAAAATGTCTTGTAGCAAAACCACTTAATCAAGAAAGTTTGAAAGTTTATTCATTTCTACTTTAACCAAAACATGGTCATGGGTAGTACATATATCACAAATCTATATACAAATAGCACGAACGGTTCAAATGACAGCATACTTAAACAGTGACATGACTATTGACATACTTCACACAATTTGCTTATAAGTATGCGTGTGTACAAAATGCACTTATTCGATGATGAAATACATATAAACAAAACATATATGACCTAAATATACATATTTGAATATCGGGAGAAAACACATTCGTGGTCCTTATCTTAAATAATTAGCATACTGTTTATTTAAATTGCTCATCTACTTTAAATTTTATGCACCTCTGCCCTAATGTTAAATGCTTTTTCAGTAAATATAGCTAAATTAAGTAATATCCTTTCATTGGTAGTTTGCATTAGTTCTTTAAACTTAAACATATTTGGTCTGCCCCAATAATACTTTTTAATACATTTCTTTCTAATTTGATTATATGATTTACATTCCAAAAGAAAATGAATTTCATCTTCTATCGTACTGCATATGCGGCATTTATGTAAGTCATTCGGCGCCCAGGGATCTCCATCGTCGGGCAGCTTACTGAATCTGTGAGTCCTGGTTTTTGATTCATCACGATGTTTATCTTGATTTATTTGTTTGTTCTTGATGATTCATTGACTAGTTAGAGATTCACCACGAGGACCGAAGAACTAGCTAACTGTTATGAACCACTGCAGAAGCTGAGGGTGAGGTTATGGCCATGTAAAATCGTTCTAAGCCCGCCAGTAACTGTGTGTTACTGGTCGTTCCAAGTCGATACTTCTGTGGTGGTTCTTTTTGTTTTATGTCTTGGTGTTTGAAATTTTTGTGCTGTTGGCGCCTTATGTGTGTTTTTTAGTTAAGTTAAGGTAACTGAGTGGCCATCTATTGGGAAAATAGCTGCTCATTCAGCTTACGAAATGTTTTATTGGTATCAGTACCTGATTGTTGGTTTGGTTTTTTCCCACCTCGGTTTTTGGAGTGGGAATCTTTTTCTGATTGCACCTTTTCCTGATCTTTGCCTACTTGTACCTTTTTACGTTGTTCAATAGGAATTCTATTTGGCCTCGCCCAGCGTCCAACTTCTATCTCTAAACGGTGAGATGACACTCTAAATTTACTTAAACACTGTCATGTACGTGATATCGTGTAGATTTTTTTGGCACTAGTGTAGATTATACTAAGATGGCGGCGACTGAAAGTGGGAGATCGTAGGTAGCCTTTCATATGTAAAAAAAATCCGGACATTTTAAATGCTAGTGACTCGTCTGAGACACTCCCACGCTCGGAATAAATTAAATTTTACGATTTTGCTATTGCTTTTACACAGGCTGATCACATTAGTAAGTATTTGGTCGAGAAGTGTGGGTGAATTGCCGATTTTGTAATCCAAGCGCAGATCGTCAAGGTTTTCAAGACAATTTGTCTTTTAAAAAGGAAATACCATCAATTCTCTTCAAAATACTATTAGCTCAGTCTCTGAAACACCATGGAAGGAAAAACCCGAGTTTGAAATTTTAACTCGGGCAACTGTGTAGAGACCAGTGTATTTTTGTCAGCAACCGTGTAGACACAGGTGGATTTTGAGAAATTTGTAACCGTGTAGAAACAGGTTTTGGAAACCGTGTAGACACGGTTTTTAGTCGTTTAAGCTACCCATTATATTTGGACGGACTCGAAGAATGCATAACATAGTAATAAATTACAACCATTAGCATGCTAAATTTGTGACAAATTTAATATTTGTCATATAATCTTTCATGGAACACGTTTCAGATGTATAAAGCTGTAGGTCTATATCCAAATTCAAAGTATAGTTTCCTGTCACACATGACGTGATATAGTTTCCTGTCACATGTGACCTGACGTTGGCGGATACTTCCGATGGATCACAGTATCGTCATTTTTTTATCGCATCGCCCCCGGAAAAAGATGGCTGTGCCATCGAAACGTCGGGAAGGAACATGTGATAATCAAAGAAGACTTGTTCTTTTTGAATGTTATTACTACTGCTACCACTACAACAACAACAACTACTACTACTAAATAATTTGTCTTCTCCGTACTTATATCAATGTATCAAACGTACTCATCATTTAGTGCCCCCCCCTCTCTCTCTCCCTCTCATGGATGGGCGATGAAACTATCCCGTATGTGGCGAGGGCACAAATTCTCTCTTTCCCTCTCTCTCTCTCTCTCTCTCTCTCTCTCTCTCTCTCTCTCTCTCTCTGTATGTGTGTGTCTACACGGTTTCCAAAATCTGTGTCTACACAGTTACAAATTTCTCAAAATCCATCTGTGTCTACACTGTTGCTGACAAAAAACACACTGGTCTCTACACAGTTGCCCGAGTGAAAATTTTAAACTCTGGTATGTTCTTCCACGACAGTTTCTGTGGGCTATCAGGGCTAGGGATGGTGTTTCTGAGATTGGGCTAATAGTATTTTGAAGAGAATTGTCGATATTTGCTAATTTAAAGACAAAATATCTCCAAAACCCTGCTGATCTCCGCTTTGATTACAAAATCGGCAATTCACCCACGCATCTAGGCCAAATACTTGCTAAAGTGATCAGACTGCGTAAAGGCAATAACAAAATCGTAAAATCTGATTCATTCTGAGCATGGGGTGTCTCAGACTGGTCACTGACATGTAAAATGCCTGGTATTTTAACAAATGAAAGGCTACTTACAATCTCCCAGTTTTTCTGGCCGCCATCTTGGTATGATCTACACTAGTCCAAAAAATCTACACGATATCACGTATATGACAGTGTTAAAGCTACACAGAATCTTGTTACTTTAACTGTTTCTAAATATAGTTGGTGATCAAAATTTGAAAAAAAAATGGAATAGGAATTTGCTCTACTCGACTCAGTCAATCTACTATTCCAATTTTGAATAAAATTATCAGTTAACCTTTGCCTTACTTTTGCTAAAAATATATTCTTATTACCTACCCCTTGATTTAACCAAGCACCATGAAACCCCATGTTTGACAGAAGATCTCTTAACCATGACAATCAAGCTGATGTTATGGAGGCCTTTAATTCGACTTCTAGGTACCTCGATGACATTTAGAACATTGACAATCCTTATTTTGAAGGCATGGTCAAACAAATTTATTCCCCTGAACTACAGTTGAATAAAGCAAACAACACAGATACCGAAGCCCCATTTTTAGACTTACATCTTTCTATTGAAAATGGATTCGTTTCTTCTAAAATTTATGATAAACGTGATGACTTCGATTTTGATATAGTAAACTTTCCGTTTTTGGATGGTGACGTTCCTCGCCGTGCTTCTTATGGCGTATACATTTCACAACTTATTAGGTTTGCTTGAGTCTGCAATCATGTTGCGGACTTCAATGGACGAAATAAATGTTTAACAGCCAGACTTCTTCAGCAGGGCTATAGGTATCATAAACTTCGAAAAGCCTTTTCTAAATTTTATCGCAGACATTATGAACTGATTTCCAAATTTAATGTTGGGCTAAAGACCCTTTTACGTGAGGGCCTTTCGGAACCAGAATTTTATGGTGACTTGGTTTACAAATTTAAGAAACTTATTGGAAGGAATGATTTTTCTTTTCAATTCAGAAAAATCATTACGCGTTACAGACGTATAGGATAAAACTTAAATATTATGCGACAGTCTGCATGCTTAGTTTTTAACCCAATCACGGTTGACAACTATGCTGCTTTAATTGCACGCCGGTGGGTCGGGCGTCAGACTGTATGATGGCCCCGACATAAAGCTATTCATTTTAGTTGGTTGGGGCCGGAGCTTCTTGTATGTTGCTTGGCCCACCGGGGTTCAACTGGTGGTTTTCTTTTGCTCCGGAGTTAGTAAGATTGGGCGCCCAGGGATCTCCATCGTCGGGCAGCTTACTCATTCTGTGAGTCCTCGTTTTTGATTCATCATGGAATTTATCATGATTTATTTGTTTGTCCATGATGATTCATTAACTAGTTAGAGATTCACTACGAAGACCGAACAACTAACTAAATATTATGAACCACTGCAGAAGCTGAGGGTGAGGTTAGGATCCTGTAAAACCGGTTTAAGCCCGCCAGTAATTCTATATTACTGATCGTTCCAAGGCGATACTTCTGTTGTGGTTCTTATTGTTTTATGTCTTGGTGTTTAATTTTTTGTGCTGTTAGTGCCTTATGTATGTTATCATATTTTAGTTAAGTTTAGGTAACTGAGTGGCCAACTATTGGGAAATAGCTGCTCATTCGGCTTACTAAATGTATTCGTGGTCTTAGTACCTTATTGTTAGTTTGTTTTTTTCCCGCCTCGGTTTTTGGAGTGGGAATCTTTTTTCTGATTGTGATCGTTCCTGATCGTTGCCTACTTGTACCTTTTGATGCCCAGTTTATACAATTAGGTTTATTCTCAATATCATTTAACATCATTTGATATGCATACTTTATATATTTAACTTCTTCACTTTCCAATATTTCAAACTAATAATTTATAATCATGTATAAAATTTCAGTTTTCAAGGACACTCTTCCAAATTCACCATATATGAAGTCATTCTGAGTCGATTTCTTTACGCCCAATAGTTTTTTTTACAAAATTGTAAAAACACTCTTTCTTGTTGCATTACATTTGAAAAACCCAATACTTGTGCACCATAGCATAAAATTGGCTTAATTAACTTATCAAATAAATCAAGTACGTGACTTGGTGAGAGATCAGTAAAATGATACAAATACTGATTTAGCTTAAATATTGCCTTTAATGCTTGACCTGATAAAATTTTATGTGTTTCTTTAAATGACCCTCCAGTTGTGAATGTTATGCCTAAATATACAAATTCTTTCACTATTTCAATTTTATTTCCATTAAATTCAAACTCTAAATTTTCTGGTAAACCCCCCCCCCCACACCATTTCGAAAAACCATTATCTTTGTTTTATCTGTATTTACAACTAATTTCCAGTTATCACAATAATCTGACAAAATGTTTAGGCCTCTCTGCAAACCATCACTTGTGCTTGAAAATACCACTATATCATCTGCATACAATAAAAGATACAATTTTAACATACCTACATCACAACTATCTAATCCTTTAGTTGCAAATTCATTCTCAAGATCATTCAAGTACATACTAAATAACTAAATAAGAATGGTGATAAACATTCCCCTTGTCTAACCCCAATATAACTTGAAAATTCACCACTCAACTCATTTTCAAATTTTACTCTTGACTTAATATTTTGATACATAGACTGAATTATATCCAAAATTTTACCCCTTACCCCACTTTGTATTAGTTTAAACCATAACATGTCTCTCACAACAAAATCAAAAGCCTTTTTAAAGTCAATAAAAGCTGAATATAATTGCTTATTCTCATTTATACAATGTGTAATTAAACTATGCAAAATAAATACATTATCCACTGTGCACAGTCCCTTTCTAAATCCAGATTGTGCTTCTACATAAATTTGATATTTTTCAGCCCATTCATTTAGCCATATGTTAAGGATACTAGTAAAGAGTTTACTGTTGGGTTTTTGCTTGCATGCAATCGTACCTGCTTTTACGCAATACTTTTTTATACTCCGAGCTAGCTTTCACCATACTTATACGGCATTCATTATCGTCTTTATTTGACCGAAAAAAAAATCTAGATTTCTATAAAATACATCTCTTTTTTTTTTCTTGACAATCCATACTAAACCATGACTGTTTTAATACAACTATAGTAGAACTAGTGAGTTTCTTTGGTTTACACATATCTTTTTTGAATAATGGATTACCTGGCGTATGAAACTTGATTTGTTTTGCATAAAGCGTTGTCTTCCAGGTAAACAATAAAACCAATTATCCTTAATTGACTTGCCTATTCAATAACATAGTAAAAAGTTTTGAAAACATGGTCAATTGGTGCATAATAAAGTAAATTAATGGTACATTTAAGTACAATAATTTTTAGATATTATAAAAGAGAAAAGACTGTAGAATAATATTATCATAAAATTATTTTAATTTGATAAAGTTTAACCCTCTTAATAATGATATGAAATACAGTAAAAATTGAAAAAAGTACCATCCAACAGTACAATTTTGGTGTTCAATACTTCTCTGAAAGTTAAAATATTATGTCAATAAAATTTTCACTATTGGAAAGCTAATTAAATTGTGCACATTTTGCACTAATTTTCAGTGTGAACCTATAAATAGAAATCTTAATTTCTGTATTTCAAACAGAAGGTTTTAAGTATTTTCAGGGCTAATTTCCACTAATTTCCTCCAATATTGATTTTTTCTGACCACATTACCTGGATTTTGACTGGACCACGAATAAGCAAAAATTATAGACAAATGTATTGGAGATTCAAATCCATCGAAAAATATCAATCCAAGGGTTTACACACTGACTCAATAATTTCTTGAAAAGACTCTTGATCAATAATTTATTTTATTTTCTGATAGAAATGATTTGGCAATAGAAAGAAAAAATGGGTTATGTTACGATATATCATTTTAACCCAAAATAAGTGTCAATGTATAATTTGTTGTTTTTTTTTTATCCAATGATCGTTATACTTTTCGTTTTTGTTTAATCATTGAAAATTAATGCAATCCAAGCACTAATGCCACATATAATGTATTATATTATTTATATACTTATACAATATGCTGTACTAATAAAACAGACACCGCCGAATGCCAGCTCTTCATGTGCTTTGCAACACTGGCTAGCATTACCTTGTATATACAAACTATTCAGCTTTTTGCCTGGTTCGGTATTTCTTCCCAAAGAGCACACTCTCGTACTTTGAGGCTTTACTTAAGTTCTCCAGAAGGAGGTATTTTTCCACAGTATACATCTAATTTTTGTAATACTCAATGCCATATCTTTAAATAACTTTATAAGTCAAGCAAAATAAGATATAAACTACTAAGGTACGAGTTGACTCGGGTACGAGTTAACTCAAAATGGGTAAGAGTTGACTTGGGTACGAGTTGACTTGGGTACGAGTTGACTCGGGTACGAGTTGACCAGTTACCAGATGTTTAGACACACCATTATGGAAAAATGGGTCAAGTTCCGTGTAAACAAATATCACACCTGGAAGAACAAAACATGAGTCATCTATATAATAAACATTGTTGGGCAATATAAAAGAGATAATTTTCGATCGAACCTATATTCTGAAAGGTGATTTTATACTTTGTAAAATGTTTGAAACGGATACGAATCGACTGCATGGTTTGTATGGTGGGTGGGGTAATTCTTTAGATTTTTATTTTTTTTTGTCGAATATTCACAACATATAGCATAAGCACAATATCTGCAGTATGGCTTTTATATCGACAAACAGGAGTAAAACAACAACACAAAATGTAGAAAATATTGGTGGGCAGACTGGCTCAGCCTCAGGAGTAGAGTGGTTGATGTGACCTAACCAAGGGCACAGTGGGTTAGTACTTCCGTTGTTCCTCGTGACCGTTATGTTTATTTTCGTGGATCGAAAGAATAACTAAAGTCAATTTACATTTTCATTCGTTGAATATATTATTTCTGTTGTACTGAATTTTCTGTTATACTAATTTCCAAAATAAACTGGAGTCTTATTTCGATTGTTCTATAGAAAGTTAATTTAAGTTTCAATTTTGTAATACTATTTTAGTCTCTTCATTCCAAAAGCTAAAAAACGACTCCCCTTAGATTAAGGACATAATCCCAAAGAAGCTTTGCCACAAGAATAAACTAGTTTTCATAAATCTAATCTGTCCTTAATGTTCGAGAAATGGTGCAGTCTTCGCATCCATACACACGCACACACATCAACCCAAAACGACGTCGTTACCCCATGATACCAAGTTACAGTATATCAAAATTTTCACCAGATTCCGATAACCTCAAAATTATTCAAATACACCAAAACCATAAACCAATGAGATACCAAGCTTTATCTTCATAACAATACCGTTGCCATGGTAAACAAGAAATAGATTTACACTAATCCGTCCCACCGGATACGTCATGAATACTATATAAGATGCAAATGGTCCAATATTAATACATCATAAGCTGTCCAGTTAAGCCTGAAATAGATTTAAACAATCGCACCCGGACAATGATGTCAATCTTCAATACAAAGTAGCTGCAAAACCCATAGAAAACATTATCAATGGAAATTCATTTAATCTTCCAAAGACCAGCAGAAGCATTGTTCATCTCCTAGATTAATTTCCAAGGATCCAATCAATAGTTCCAACAAATTACAAACTAGTTTCTTCAGACCACAAGTTACCAAGTCTGAATCCCAAAACCCAAAGGCAGGCATGACTATGTTACATAACACCCCTTGGCCAAATGTTTTTGCCGTCAGGGAGAAACATTCAAAAGAAGGCAGCAGGACAAGTCATACTTGTAGCATCAGGCTACTAAACCCAATAGCAGAAAATACCCAATATCAGAAAATGTCTCATCCTATTTTCAAGTTCCATCTGATTTCTTCAGCAGCACAGTGCAATATCGGAAACCAATACCTTAGTCCAAATTGAACACAACAAAACCCAAAAAAACTGACAAAACCCAATCGCATGTCGTCAACCAACATTGCAACCGATATATTATAACCAATAAACCTCAAATTTGACAAAACCAAAATGCAACAATATGCTACCAATCATCAAGTTACTTTTTAATCAGCACCTTACTTTACATTAACCAATACAGTTTCATTGCCACAAGCACCACAACCATTAAGTCCAATGCTGAAATTGTGTCAGCTTTGTCCATTATTGGAAAACATAAATGCTGCTACAGTTCTTATTGATTTCCACAGTAGCGCAAGAACTAATACCAAATTACAATAGTGACACAAGAAAACTCCAGTTATAGTCTTTACAAACCCCATTATAGAACCCACTACAATGATGATACACTTTGAAGCATTGCCTTTTGTTCTCACACGTCCTTAACATTATTCCCTCCCGGAATAAAATATTTACAGTTTAAATACTGTTGATAACCCCAAGTATATCAACTCTATAAACCTGACTTTTGCCAGAGCGGAAGAATTTCTTTTTCCCCTACCCTTTAACTACAAGGGCCCCTTTCAAACAGAGACTCTGAACAAAGTAGTCAGCAACCATAATCAAAAACAATACCCGAATAAAATTAATGCGTCAATCATTAAGGTAGCCATTATGAACACTCCAAAAATGGCGTCTCAACAGTTGAGGCATATTCTCTTGCACACATGAATATAACATGATATACAACATATAACACAATATATAACACTAACAGAATCCATTTTATCAGCACAAAATGTGTCCTGTCACAATACCGATAAACATTGTCTCATAATAACAGTGTCCTGTCACAGTACAAATTCGAGACAATTGTGTGTCCTGTCACACCAACATTAATGATGACATGATGATATGATACTAATCCACAGTCAAACATTCACTCTATAACCTTGGCACTATGTATTCTACCAAGACTCCTTGTTTCTCAGGACCAAGTCTACGGCGCAACCATGCCTAGCGCCTTGCTCGAAAAAAGCTAACGTTCAGGCCTTTGCTTCGAAGATAAAGATTATTTGACATATCCAAATATGAAAAGAAGAAAAGTACATCCCGTAATTAATCTAATCGTTACTATTAATTATGTGACCACACAATTATTTGCATGTAAATTAACACACTGCGCACACAAACCATTGCAATAATACTTAATTAAATTACCATTTTATAATTAAACATCACTTGACTTGGTTAAACATTAAAATGCTTTCTCATCTTTGAAACTGAATCATTTGAAGTTTATTTTAATGCACTGTTATACATGGTTTTTATCTAGTTCTCCAAGGATGACATCATGTTTTAAGCGTCGCACATAGCGTGGACGGTTTTCTAGAATCCACGCTTAAACCCCGGCTCATATAAAATCCCATCTGTAGCGTTGCCCCAAGCACAGACGGCTGTCCATAGGATCTGTGCTTTAAACAAAACGTCACCACTCATCGACGAAGTTTAATCGGCTGGGCATCACCAGTGTCAATATGAAATTTTACATATCAGTAAATGTCAAATCGCTGTTCTTTGCCGCAAATAAATCATTGTTTATCAACAATTTAGCCACCATAGGCCTAAATTCTAACGGCGAGTAATATTCGAACAGCCCATTCTTTTGTAAGCTGGCAGTGTCCTCATGGACCCCAGCTATTCCACCCGTAATTAAGATCGCCGGATAGCCGGATAATAAAGTCTCGTAACACCAGGTGAAAATCTGTCCACAATTAAACATCTCATTTATTAAGTTACCGTACGTTATTTTTCCACATGCCCATATTGAATGTTTAGATCGTCAAAGTTCCATTCCTTTAGTTTAAACCGGCAGTCCAAGATAGATAAATTTTCAGTACCCACGTTTGAAATGTCCTCTAGGTTCGCATCCTGTCGAACGGCACCAGTTTACACTGTGACCTAACCAAGGGCACAGTGGGTTAGTACTTCCGTTGTTCCTCGTGACCGTTATGTTTATTTTCGTGGATCGAAAGAATAACTAAAGTCAATTTACATTTTCATTCGTTGAATATATTATTTCTGTTGTACTGAATTTTCTGTTATACTAATTTCCAAAATAAACTGGAGTCTTATTTCGATTGTTCTATAGAAAGTTAATTTAAGTTTCAATTTTGTAATACTATTTTAGTCTCTTCATTCCAAAAGCTAAAAAACGACTCCCCTTAGATTAAGGACATAATCCCAAAGAAGTTTTGCCACAAGAATAAACTAGTTTTCATAAATCTAATCTGTCCTTAATGTTCGAGAAATGGTGCAGTCTTCGCATCCATACACACGCACACACATCAACCCAAAACGACGTCGTTACCCCATGATACCAAGTTACAGTATATCAAAATTTTCACCAGATTCCGATAACCTCAAAATTATTCAAATACACCAAAACCATAAACCAATGAGATACCAAGCTTTATCTTCATAACAATACCGTTGCCATGGTAAACAAGAAATAGATTTACACTAATCCGTCCCACCGGATACGTCATGAATACTATATAAGATGCAAATGGTCCAATATTAATACATCATAAGCTGTCCAGTTAAGCCTGAAACAGAGATCTCGAGGACGCCAGATTCGGCGTCCCGGGACGAGAAAACTTGTGCTCGGACGCATAATTCTGCCAAGAGATGATTCCCGGGACGCAAGATTTTTTCGCCGTGAGACGTCCCAAAATTCCCATCTTTACCCTGGCTTTGTTGTAAATTAGCTCCAAGAATCAATTATCTCCAATCAAGATAGGGATTACTCAAATTAGGGGTGTTGTCCCAATGCAAATTAGACATGCTATAAAGTTTCACGCCTCCGGCGTCTGATCAATGCGACGGTCGCTTTCATAACACGTGTCTTTGTCTAAACATGTTACGGTTGATCGGTCAGCTACAATAAAACAATTTACTTATTAAACAGTCATAAAATCTTGTGAAAACCTAGCGATTTTCATTTAAATATCAATTGAATTACATAAACAATTGAAAAGAGAAAAAAAATTATACTTTTGGGCCGATTTTTTAAATGTCATTAGTTTTCGCGACTTTAGAATTAATGGAAGAATCGTGATTATTTGTTTGTTCTTGTTGCCTCTTAATCATATTTTGTTGGTAAAACTTTGTTTAAAGTGTTCAAAAGAGGTTTAGTGTCTATATTTTAGTAATGAAGAATGCAAGCCAATCTTATCATTCTTACCAAATTGACAGTAGGAAATCCAGCCTTTAAGGGGTCACCCCTCATTGACCCCAAACTCATTACTGAACAGGCGAAAGTAAATGGTGTACACCTAACATTATATGATAGACAGATGTCACAGAAAGGCTTTGTCTACAAATTTTCATTTTTTTCTTAGTTATATGATCTTATATTGGCCACAGCGTTGGAAAATGTCCCTTAAGACAAAAACTCTGACAGTTATAGAAATCATCCCCATTTGACTAAAAAAAATGTTCTTGAGTCTTTAAGTTCTATTTGACTGGATTATCTAAGTTGTTTCACGATATATGACAAATTTACTACATGAAACCTCATCACGACAATGTCTGAATGAGGTACATGATGCATAAAGTATTATAAGTAACCTTTTTTTTTTTTTTTTTTTTTTTTCCCATAGATGGGTTGAAGTTCAAATATAAATCATTTTCAATTTTCAATTTTCAAACTACATAATTAAATATGATACAGGTTGATTTAAAAGAACATTTAACACGCTGCCTATGCGCCACTTTTTTCCGTCTTTACATGTTGTATTTCATGTGTAGTTATAGTATTTTGCATTGTTCTAAGTCGTTGACAATTTGTAGTTGGAATGTAAATGGTATTTTTCGGAATATCAATGGTATTCGCACCTGCAAATTAGATAATCCTCTATTCTGCCAAAAACTCAATTCAGATATTGTAATTTTAACAGAAACTCATGCTTGTTCTAATGATGTTTTGAATTTGAGTGGGTATTTTTGTGTCTCAAATTGTAGGTCAGCAACCCCAAGTAGACTTAGGGGTGGAATAGCTATTTTTGTCAAAAATGACCTTAGAACAGGTGTTAAGATTATCAATAACTCTCATCATGATATGATATGGATAAAACTCAATAAGTGCTTTTTCAGTTTTGAGCAAGATTTGTATTTATGTGGCATTTACATTTCTCCGTTATCCTCTAGTTATACTAGAAGAGTTGACGCTGATAAAATAATTTTTGACAAACTTGAATCTGACATAGCAAAATATAGCCAACATGGTGCTGTGATGATCATGGGGGACACAAACGCCCATATAAACAGTGGTGATCTTGACTTTATAAGCAATGAAACAACAGACAATTTGGACGACTTCACCCCTTCAAATTATTCTATTGATAATGTTCACAGATTAAGAAACACTTTTTCTTCTCAAACTACAAATGAGTATGGCAAAAATATTTTAGATATTTGTATATCATCTCAATTAAGAATATTGAATGGCAGAACAATTGGAGATACTAGAGGAAAAGCCACTTTTCATGGTTTCAATGGCTCTTCAATAGATGATTATTGTATTTGCAGTGCTAGTATGTTGAAAGATGTTTCATATTTTTATGTTAGTGATTTTGATATTTCTTTCTCTGACCACTGTTCTATTTTGGTCAAAATCCAATCATATTATTGTCACCAACCCACAAATAAGCTCAGACTTCCTCCCAAGAATGTTGTTTGGGATGATCTTAAGAAACAGTCTTTTATTAATAACATTGCATGTATTGATAAAATCGCTTTCTCACAAACCCTGTCAAACATTTCAAATGATCAAAACCTATCTAAAAAGGAAAAAGTGAATCAAATGGTCAGTAAGTTTACATCAGTTTTAAACTGTGCTGCTTTGACGAAATGTAATACAGTCAGAAACATAAAGAAAAACAAGAAGAGACACAAAGCAAAACAGCCTTGGTTTGATAATGAATGCACTTCAAAATATAAGCATTTGAAATATTTATGTAAACAATTTGCAAAAAATACATGGGATAGACATCTGCGTGAAAAAATCTACTATGAAAGAAAAATGTATAAGAAACTGGTAAGGAATAAACACAGAATATACAAATCTAAGGCTTTACATGATCTACTTCAAAATGAAAAAAAGAACCCCAAAGAGTTTTGGTCTACAGTTAATAATTTGATGGGAAAGAGTAAAACTGACCCATCTGAAGATATAGCACCTGATACATGGATAAACCATTTTAAATCTTTGTTTAATATAGATTATGCAACTAATTTTGATCCCAATTTGAATACTACCCAGTTTCAGTCTTTGGACAATGCAATCTTAAATAAAGCAATCTCTGCTGATGAAGTTAAAAAAGCAATAAGGGAATTAAAGAATGGAAAGGCATGTGGATGCGATGCAATTTCTAATGAGATGTTGAAATTATCGTCTCAGTTTTTCATTAATGACTATGTCTTTATGATGAGCTATATTCTTCATACAGGGTCTTATCCAGATGTTTGGAGAGAAAATATTATTAAACCAGTTTATAAAGGGGGAGGCACTTATGACCCCTCCAATTACAGAGGAATAGCTATCTCAAGCTGTTTTAGCAAATTATTTAGTAAAATTCTGTTTAATAGACTTGATTGTTATATTGAAACAAATAATATTCTTGGTCCTGAGCAGATTGGCTTTAGGAAACAATGCCGAACAAGTGATCATGTTTTAACGTTAAAAACCCTAATTGATAAAGCCTTTAAGTCAAAACGATATCTTTATTCATGTTTTATAGATCTAAGCAAGGCCTTTGATACGATTAATAGAGAAGCATTGTTCTATAAATTAGCTCAATATAATATTACTGGTCCTTTTTACAATATTATTAAGGATATGTACATGTCTTTGTTTTGTTCAGTTAAAATGGGAAACTTTCTAAGTGAGAGTTTTGCTACAAAGACTGGTGTAAAACAAGGCTGCATTTTAAGCCCAAGTCTTTTCTCGTTATATCTAAATGATCTCTTGACTTTGTTTGATGGGGATTGCGATCAGGTTCAAATAGGCGATATAGTTACCTCATGTTTATTATATGCAGATGATATAGTTCTCTTGTCAAATAGTAGTGCAGGTTTACAAGACGCTCTTGATAAACTAAGTATTTTTTGTAATAAATGGAACTTAAAAGTTAACATTTCTAAGACTAAGGTCATTATATTTAATAAATCTGGCAAGACAATAAAAGGCAATGTGTTCAAATTTGATGGAAACTTAATAGAGATTGTAAATGAATATAAATATCTTGGAATTATTTTTAAGCCTTCTGGATCTTTTACTGATGCAATTAACTACCTTTGTAAAAAGGCTCTTAAAGCTTCATTTTTTATTAGAAAAGCCATTGGTTCAGATAAAATGAATACTCTATTGTTTTTAAAGCTTTATGAACAATGTGTGAAACCAATTTTGCTTTACTGTAGTGAGGTATGGGCTGGTGAGAGACTCCTTAGTCATGTGGGGCCTCTAGAACATAGATATGATACTTTAAATACTGAAAGAATTCAACTTAAATTTTGTAAATTTGTCTTAGGCGTTCACAAATCAGCATCCAATTATGCAGCTAGAGCTGAACTCGGTTTTTTTCCTACAGCTATATATTGTCTAAGATCAAGCATTTCATTTTGGTTGCATATTGTTGAGTCAGATAATAATAAATTAGTAAGCAAAGCGTATTACGATAGTTCTCAATTTATTAAAGGATTTGGGAGTAATATTAAAACCGTCTTGAATAAATTAAATTTTACACATGTTTGGGATAATCAGGGCACCTTTTCTAAGTCCAGGTTGATAAATGCTATAACTCTAAAGCTAAAAGAATCATATACAGCTTTTTGGAAAAGTAAATTATTTGATGACAGTGAAAATCCCATTAATGGGAACAAGCTCAGAACATATCGAAAATTTAAGACTGATTATTCTATAGAAAAGTATTTGTTATCAAGTGATAATTCTAAAGAAGAAATCTCTACATTTTGTAAGATAAGGTTGAGTGCTCATAAACTATTCATTGAAGAGGGACGTTATAAAAGGGGAGGTAATAATAGGATCCCCCTTAATGAAAGAATTTGTAAACTATGTCAGAATGATGTTGAAGACGAAGAACATTTTATTTTTGACTGCAGTAAATTGGAACATATTAGAAAGCATTTCTTTCATCGTCTTGCCAGTATCAGCCCATCTTTTATACATATGTCCAGAATTGAAAGGTTGAAATTTATCTTAGGAAATAATGAATATGACTTAAATGTAATTTGTCTCACTTATTTGCATGATATGTATACTGAAAGAACAAATTTGCTGAGAGAATTAGGTTCTTGTTGATGGAGATGTTTGAGTGCAAATTTTGACATTGTATTATGTTAACTTTAACATACGAGTCTCGACACTGGAGGGCCTGATTTTTGCATAGGTGAAAACAGGTGTGCGGATCAGCTTTTGCAGTAACTGCTCAGCTGATTGGCATCTTTGTTTTCGCTACATGGATAGTACAATCTCTCTACTTGCTAAATACAAAATTTTGAGCCTCTGGTTATGTTCTGTGGCTGCACAGCCCAGTTTGTGATCGGCTTCAGCATATAATAATTATATTCTGTTCATTCAGATTATTGTGAATTCACTTATCTATTGTTAGGGATATTTGTATTTGTATGTATGGTGACAATCCTGTCCTTGGATTTTATGCCAATAAATATATTTGATTTGATTTGATTTGATTTGACAAAAGGAGCTAATTTTGAAGTGCATTACACATATTTCTTGGTCTTACCTAGTAGAGTAGACCCCCCCCCATGTACACGTACCTAACCAGTGTAACCACACTACTAAGAATGTTTAGTTCAACCAATTCTACAATTGAAAGCATGTCATTTTATACCATCAGGTGAGTGTAAGGTTTTGACAAGTGCCATGGCCAACATTATTGTCTTAAGAAATAGAAGCCCCAAACCCTGTTTATAAAGAGGTAAAATAATTATGATTTTTTGGTCGAAAAAAACAAAAGGATTGTAATTGAGTTTCTATAGTGGGACTCCTAAATTTTGTTTGGGACTCCTACTTTTTCTTTTGGAGGAGTCCCGGACTCCTGTTTTCAAAATCCTAGTGAAATCCCTGCTGAAATAGATTTAAACAATCGCACCCGGACAATGATGTCAATCTTCAATACAAAGTAGCTGCAAAACCCATAGAAAACATTATCAATGGAAATTCATTTAATCTTCCAAAGACCAGCAGAAGCATTGTTCATCTCCTAGATTAATTTCCAAGGATCCAATCAATAGTTCCAACAAATTACAAACTAGTTTCTTCAGACCACAAGTTACCAAGTCTGAATCCCAAAACCCAAAGGCAGGCATGACTATGTTACAGTTGACTCCGGTCCCAGAGGTCCTGGGTTCAGTCCTCAGCCGTGACACCTTTCGTTGTGGCCTTGAGCAAGTCACATTTCCACAGCTCCTCAGGTAATGGTCAGAATTTGATCGATTCAGGAAACAGTAAAACAAAACAACAAAAAAAAAAAAAAAAAAAAAAAAAAAAAACATATGAAAGACCCTGCTCTGGCTAGTCTTACAAACAAACCAATCCGGCAGTCGGAATGAATGCAGAGAAATAGATCGAAACAGACACAATATAAGGGAGAAACGTTATTAAGCAAACTATTTGAAAAATATTCATACTGGGGTTATTTTTGAATAAAAATATTTAATTATGAAGACGTCATGTTATTTCAATTGTGCCATTTCTTTAGTATTGCCCTTTGTTAAATTTAATAACAATTCTGCACTAAATGTGTTGCTAAATTTTGATTGGTCAATCCATTTCTTTATAAAGCGCTCCCCTGTTTCGCGCCTCACAGTTCGAAAAAGTCTTGACAAGAAGCAACGGGTCCATGTTGAAAAATCTTTTGTTGCTGATTTGATATTGTCCAGAGACTATCCTCTTCTTGTTGTTTGAAGAGCGATTATTTGATCTATACTGGGATCGAGAAGTTGTATTTCTAAAATCAAGACATTTATGTCTCATTCTGAGGGAAGAGCTCGCAGGAACGTTCAAAGAATTGACTATAAAAGTCTGCACGAGGGTCGTGTTATCATGTCAAACAAAGACGGTGAAACAGGTGACTTGGATTCTCAAGCCTGTGGTGGTCCTGGTGATTATCCCCCGTATGGAGCCTCTGGTCGTTTCGGGGAATCCCCACATTCTTTAACCGGAGAAAACCCGGATGATGAACTAGCCAAAATAAAGGAAGAAATGAGGCAGCTTCAGGAGGAAGAAAGACAGTTAAAACAAAAAGCTGAGATGGATTCGATGCGTAGGCGTTTAGAGCAACAGAGGAAGAAGGTCAAACAGTTACGAGGTAGGACTGACATTCATGCGGGAATCGGTAAATTGAGGGCAGAAAGTGCAAACATTCCACAGTCGCGGTCAAGGTCAAGAGATCAACAATGCGGAAGTGAAGTTGACAGTGAAGACGTAACTTTAGATTCTTTAAGAAAAGATAAAAAGTTGAGGCATCGCGTTAAAAAAGAGTTGCAAGAATTTGGCATTTTGTCTGAGAGTAGTTCAGAGGCTGAAAGCTCACACGAGAGTTATTTTGACAGTTCTGATGATTCTAAATCTGACCATTCCAGTAAGAAAAAGAAAAAGCACAAAAAACACAAATCAAAAAAGTCTGGAATAAATGCAAAAGCATCTGATCGTGTAAAAAATCCGCAAAAATGGCCGCATTCACACCTGCAGTTTGAACATGTAAATAAACAACTAAAATTTGACGAGTTGAATTTTCAACTCTTTGTAGCAGGTGAATTAGAAATTATCAGTGATTCTGATTTATCTTCCACCGAAAAGAATGGTAGAGTAGCTTTGCTAAAAAAAATTGGTGTATTATTATGCCACATATGAATTTAAAGGATTGAAGGCCTTTTATGCAGCCTGGTTGAGAGAAATTGAATTGGGTAAAAAGTCGTGGTCAGATGATTCTTCATATATTGAAAATGCTATTCTGTCCAAATATCTCTTGAAGGGTTCCTCAAAATCTAAAACTTCTGCCACAAAAAGCTTATCTAGTCAGCAGGGGCAAGATGATGATAGGGTTTGGTTTTGCCCTTTGTATCAGAGGAATAAATGCCTCAAAAGATCTAGCCATCTTGATACCTTTAAAAATAAGGGGTTAAAATTGCTACAGCACATTTGTGCAACATGCTGGATCAAAGACAAAAAGAAGCTTGAGCATCCGGAATGCTCTTCTAGCTGCCCCCATTCAGCACATTGAACTATTCAGAACTATTTGAAAAATATTCATACTGTAACGACAGCCAAGCCAAGCCACAGCAAACCCTGTCAGTGGAAAAGCATGCTCATCCACCAAGGGTGGTTTACTGCGCTATATACCCAACACTTACTCAATTCACAAGGGAGGCTATCCCGTCACATTACCTCCCCCTCCGAAAAGACTCGTCCTGAGTCTTGGCCGGGGGACTACATTGGTAAGGCAACCCCGGTCTGGCAGTTGCCGTCATCCCACCACTGCCACCAAATGTAACAACGGCCGAGCCAAGCCACAGCAAACCCCGTCGGTGGAAAAGCATGCTCATCCACCAAGGGGTTTACTGTGCTATATACTCAACACTTTCTCGATTCACAAGGGAGGCTATCCCGTCACAATACCATCAATTTAATTTTGTCTGATTTTACTATGGAAATATATTTTGTTCAATATGTATCCATTTCTTATTGAAAAAATCGGAGGTAATAATCCTGGCTCGGCAGCTCAGGCTCAGCTTGGCAGGGTCTTTCATACCCCACCAAAAATATCACAGCATGCAATAAAAAAAATAATACAATACGCACAGTGAATAAATAGAGATAGAAATACAGAATGTGAGGTCTGTCACAGCATGCAAAACTTGTACATATAAAAAATTCCTGTGAATAAGTAATTTAAAAAATATCAAGACATGACACGTCAAAATAGTTAAGATCAGAGACAAAGGTGGCGACGATGAGCCAGCCTGGTTGTAAAGATCAAGGTCATCACCCATGTCGACTTTGGGATGTGTAGGTAGGGC
This sequence comes from Rugalucina vietnamica, assembly GCA_964017185.1. Classification (NCBI taxonomy): domain Eukaryota; kingdom Metazoa; phylum Mollusca; class Bivalvia; order Lucinida; family Lucinidae; genus Rugalucina; species Rugalucina vietnamica. Next base: position 43,137,846 of record OZ024872.1, read on the forward strand.
ATGTTTGGAGACAAAGGTGGTGACAGAGGAGCCAGCCTGGCTGTAAAGATCAAGGTTGCCACCTATGTCAGCTACGGAATCTGACAGTTCTCGGCTGGATGTCTAAAATTATTCAAACTCCATTTTTTAAAATCTCGAGAAATTTGAGTTCAAAGTTTTAGATTATGCAGGGGCGGATCCAGGATTTCTGAAGAGGGGGTTCAAATGTGGAAAAGGGGGGTTCGTTTGCCTCATTTTATACAAAATGTCTTGAAATTATCCGTGTCGTTGAAAATGAAATAATTTGCCTCCAGAGGGGGGTTCAAGCGAACCCCTTGAACCCCCTCTAAATCCGCCACTGTTATGATATTGGGTTCAAATCTTCACACGGAGGATAAACTTTCATTAAAAAACATGACAGTATGTCTGAATTAACCAGAGTCTTCTCTGACTGCAAAAACAGTAATCAGGTCCAGTGAAAGTCAGGTTTTAGGTATTATACCTCAATCGAGGTTTATTACCTCCATTGAGTTTTGAAATATGCAAAGATTAGAAATGTGCAATATTTTTAAAAAATGAAGTATAAAGTTGAAATTGCAAAATTTTGTTTTGATAAATCTGTAAACCTTCAGTTGGTCATTTACATATTTTGATATAAGTGTTTACAAATTTCATCAGAATATTTTTATAAAACATGTTATTTTACCTAATGCCACCTCTGATTTCTGCAAATTCCCATATATAATTTTGTTGAGAAGGTTATAATCTTCTTTCTAACTTGCGGAAGTTGTTTATGACTGTCTGCCATTGATGTCTCTATGATTTTCTGCTGGCACTGACACCAGGGGTAAGTGGTTAGCTCATATTTTTATTAAAAGCTTATACTTTTTCCATTTTTTGTTCAATAGTATTTCAGCAATTTTAAAACATCATATAATGATATTCTTAGGAGAAAGTATAAAATATACAGACAGCAGCAGGAATACTGATATACAAAATATGTATGCCATATATTGAATAATATTACCAAAATCCAAAATTACCCCTTCCACTTAAAATTGGATCTCTGCAAAAAAAATATTCTCAAACAGATTTTGCTGAGAAATGTTTCATTAGAAAGCTGCACATTTTGCAATCAACTTTGATGTTGCAATTTTTGCATAGCTATTTGTTTTCAATATAAGTTAATTCATGTACATTTTTAAACCTCAATGGAGGTTAAAAACCTCAATTGAGGTGTACTACCTAAATCCTGACTTGTACTGGACCTGATAATGGTCAATAGTCAAAACAAATGGAAGGCTATATCATGTCAGAAATGTCTCAGATTAGTAGAATTTGTTCAGGGTCCGGTACTTACTTTTGTATTTTTTGTGTCTGCACTCCTTTGACTACAGGATTACAGGAGATAGATGTCAAGCTAGGCATTTTTACTTAGCTAAGCAGTTCTGCTAAACAGCTTCTTAGACGCCGACTAGACTAGTGGTGGGGGAAAGCCAGGGCAGTTCTTGTCGTTTGGTGGGGAAATATCCTGTGAAACCACCACATCTGGCATGTGACAGTCAAACCATTGAAACTGTTACATACCAATGCAGGAACAATTTGATAGGTTTTTCAATAATAGATTATCTATTATCCCTATGGGTAAGATGAGAAAAGTCCATAAAAGTCTAAAACAGAGGGGTCAATTTTTAAAACAGGTAATTTTAGCAAACTTTTAAACTGTATTATCGGGTGTATATGTATATGGCATTTGGGAACACCACCAAATCTGATATATTTACATCGCCAGTGGGATTCTCGGTGGTACATGGCTAGACAGAAGCCAAACGTGCTGAGCTAACTAGGCACCCCAAAGACTACATGACTACATGTATCCATCATAAAAAAAAAAAAGAAAATCCATTAACTTTCAAAATTTTAAAATTAAGATGTTTTTGACATCATGTTTTGACATATCTTTTCTGTACTTATTTCAGGATAATGCCCTGTGACATTACTTGAAACTACAATTTAACACAAAGACTCAATCATCAGAATGCCATTTGGTATCCGTTTCAAGAAGACAAGGCGCTATGACATCTCGACCAAGAATGTGTTCATGGTGGAGGTGCAGATGCTGGATAATTCCTTCCTGGAGTGTACCCTGACATCAGATAGTACAGGACACGAGTGTCTGGAGGGGATAGCACAGAAGATAGAGCTAGCAGAGGTAGGAATTTGAATTTGCATGTATCACACAAAATTAAACCTTCGCATGAGAAAACCAACAATCTGGGTTCAACAGAAACATGGCTGTACAGCCACAGAAAATAAATAGAATCTTGGAATCTCGGATTTAAGAAGAAGATGGATTGTACTATCAGTTAAAAGCGAAAACAAAGACGCTAATCAGCTGTGCAGTTACTGGACAGCTGATCTGCGCCTTTGTTTTTGCTTAAGCATGTTGTTGGTTTTCTTATGCAGGGGCTCAAATTATGTCCTGAGAAAGCCGGAACTTTCAACCGATATACCCGTGATGCAACTTAATTTCTTACAGCACAGATTGATGTAACATAACACATCTCATGACAAAACGGAGTGCTGTGATTGTAAGTGGGATTAATTGGACAACAATCTACAGTGAGGCAATGAACTCTTTGCTGTAGGTTGTTGCCACCACCCCATTCCATCATGTGACATGATGTTGCATCCATCTGCACAGTAACAAATTTTGTTATATTCCGAACATATGGGATGCCTAACATCTAGACACTGGTTAGCTGCAAAGTAACAGTGTGGCTGTGTTGGAAAAAGACCCTGACCTACAAACAATTTTTGGCTGAAGGAAAGCCAGCAAATATCATGATTCTTCCTCATGAATGTCCTTGTATTTTTTCATCATATGTTTGACAGAGCACAAAGTCACTACCTGTTGGCAAAACACACATTTATTATTATTTGGCCTTCAAATGTAATAACAATAGTGTTAAAAGTTAAACATGCAGTGTATTGCTGCATTTTGGTTTCAAAAACCTTGAAAAGTATAGTACCATACTGTTCACAAGTTTTTGGACAGTTTAGTCTTGGCGAGCATTACATAGAGCTCTCTGAAGGGAATTTCATCTCAGGAACTAGAGGGTTAATGTCTTTAGAATGAAGGTTTTCAGATTTTCTCTCTAGCTATTTTGGTGTAAATGTCTGCATGTTATGGAATTTAATTATGCCTCATAATCGTATTTTGACTATGACACAGTAAGTGCACAGCTGATCAGCATCTTAGTTTTCACTACACAGATACATGTAGTACAACCCCTCTTCTTCTTTAATCTGAAATTTCAAGCTTCTAGCCTGCTTCTGTGGCTGTACAGCCTGGTTTGTGTTGGACCTGGTCAGCAACCCAAATTGTTGGTTTTCTCATGCGGCAGGTCATTTATAACTTGTATGATGTTTTTGTTTATAGCTTTTACTCAGGCCTACTGTTTTATTTCCCCTATTATTGTAATCCTCTGGCCGTGAGATTATACAACTTTTTTATGCTCAGCTGGGACTAAGATTTATCCTGCTCATAAATGTAAAAATCTTTTAGCAGGATAAATTACAGGTTTTTGTGATCTGATCCTGAAATTTTAATTTATTTGGGCTATTTCAGTATTTGTGAGCAGTTAAAATTTCATGCTCAGCTGAGTTGAGTATGAAAATAGTTTTATAACCTCAGGACCTGGTTTCTCTTTTGCTTCATTATTTTCAGTCTCAGATTTGGCTGATCTTCTGGTGAAAACCATTGTTTGTTTTGCATGTTTGGAAGCAGTTAATATGGAATGGTCATGAATACACAGGAAGTCTATTGTGTGCCTTTTCTGAGTCATTTAAATTGATCAGATTTAAAAATGTTTTTAATTCTGACTTCCACTTCAGTTAAGGAAGTTTTGATATGAGCCATGTCGGGAGAATTCTTGTGCATCTTTGAGTCCACTGTCATTTTAGGGGCATCATAGGGAGTGATTTTCAATTTTTATTCCAGTGAAATTTCTCTTAGCAGACAGAAAAGACCCAGATGGGACACCACATTTTTGTTTGCCTATGTCCCACAAAAAGGGTGCCAGGCTTAATATGAGTTAATATTTTGCCAAGTTGTTTATTATCTTAAATCTTGACATTATCTCCTCAGGTGTTGAAAAAAACTGACCTATTAGGGACAAAGAATTCAATTTTTAGCTATATCTTGTCAAAATTGAATTTCAAGTATTTGGGCCCAAAAGATTGTAGGATGTGATCTAGCCATTGTATTTGTTACAATGAACATTTAATCTCCTGGGGCATTTTTATGGTGTTAGTAATCAGGCATATCTTATCCCTTGGACTAGCATTGTTGTCATAAGTTCATCACTAGAGCCACATTTTGAGAAAGTCACTTCCTAAACTTTCTGACCAAGCAAGCTGTTTCTTGGTTACATGTAGTCGAAGTTGAAATTTCAAACATCCAAAATAAAAGTGGCACAGCAATAGTTGTTAAAGTCTGCATGATTGTGCTGATCGGAGCATAATCACAGATGATTTACACGCTTTCATACATATTTTATGTATAGATACATAGGCTGATTTTTTTCTCTCAATATGTCATGTTTGTGACTCATTTTATTGAGAACATTGCCATGAATTTTAACACCTGTGAAAATTTTAGTAATTTTACAACATTGAGATTGAGTTACATGTGCATGTTGTAACATTATGACAAATTTGTGACTGTAACAACTCAGAGGGTTGTAATAGGTTATTTGAGTATAGGTCAATGACTTGATACTGAAATGTATCCAGCTGACATTTTCATCTAAAAGTAACAGACCAGCAATATCAGGTGTATGGGGGGGATGGGGTGGTGAGCAACAATGTCTAATAGATAGTAAATAACTACCCAGCGACCAAAATTAAACTGATTTATCACGCTAGGATTAGTAAACAGATGAAATGGCGAGCTTTCATCGAGTCATTTCATCTGTTTACAGTCGGTTTATTTTTGGTCACGGGGTAGTTATTCACTTTATAATGCAACGAAAGTCGACAAATTTCGAGAAAAAAACTGACCCAGTGTGAGGAGATTTGCTTTCGAGCATTTTGTTTATTTAGTCAACATCTCAGCAAAGGACTCCTCAAAATTCGCCACAATAGCAGTATGTGACATTTTATTGATAATTATATTTTTCTTGTCCATTGTTTCATCTTTGTAACACTACATACATGTAACAATGGCGGAGAACGACGTCACTAAAATTGACGTCACTTGCACTCTTCTTTTTGGTGCATTAAACAAAACTGGAACACGGTCTTTATTCAGTCAGTAGAGGTGGCCTTTATTTGGTCAGTAACTCAATAAAGCGATATTTTATGAAACCCCTTGATTAGGCCATTTAGTGTTGTCATTTTATAATAAAAGGGAATATTTAGATAGAACCCAAAATGTCATCTCCATCATCCAAAGAATATTACATGAAAACATCACAGAAATTGGTGTCATTCCTTGAAATTGAGAATCTTTAAAATTTATATCCATATGATTTGACAAGAGGTCAGGATGATTTACTCTAGACAACTTTTAGTTGTTTATTAGCCCATAAAATGATAAAAAGTTTTCAAAAGTTGGGCCTGTGTCAACAAAGATTTCTTTGCAGTGTTACTAAAACAAAAAAAAGTAAGCATATTAAAATACTCTTACATTCCAAGCTACTCATCAAAACAAAATAAAATATGACCCAAATCATTGAAGAGATAAATGTTATTTACAAATGCAAACAAACATAGATGCGCATGAAGACCTTAAACGCTAGTTTATTTAATAAATTCACAAATAACAATAATGACAATCAATAAATCAAAGGATCAGAAAACAAGCTTCCAAGAAGCTTATATGAATCTACTCCTAGCGTGAAAAATGCACAATTAAACAAGTATCAAGAAATAATACAAACTAGCTGTTTATACGTTATCTGGTCTGGGTCTTCTAAGTATTCGATTTTGGATCACAATAGTTTTTATAATTTTATTAAGTAAAAATATAGACAATCAGGCAATTAGCGTGCATGCTTGTTGTTTATACACAGCTTTTACTTATTAACAGGCTTTTAGGATTTTACCACAAAGCAGGGTTTTAAAGTTTGAAATGGTAAAAGCTCTGCTATTTCCCGGCCCCATAATGGCTATGGATACAAGTAACAGGTGCGTTTCATTGACAATCAAATAGGCCTTTATAGACCAGGATCCCAGGGCTGCGTTGTATTCAATATCTATCATACACAGGACCCTCCCAATTGGTTTTGTGTTTGCAAGACTAAAATAGGCCTCTGAAGGGGATTTTTCTGCAATTTGTTGATCTACTAGTCTACCACACCCATTGCTAATTTCCACACCCAAATAAACATTGTATTTTTATGTCTCTGGGTCAATCATTTACCACATCCTTACTAAAGTATTAAGGGTGGTTGCCCTGGCTAATTTAACCTCATGCGACTGAATAATATTTGATTTAAAGCTTTATGGTCAAAGTTTGATTTGCAATTTATCATTGTTTTCAAGAGTTCAATAAGTTCTTTGAAACTGGAGGGGGTCTGATAAAAGTTCAAGTGCAGAACCTAGACTTTTTTGGGAGTGGGCTTTCCAAATGGTGATGTATACACATACACAATATAGTACAATGTATATGGTCCTCAAAAAGAAACCCTCATCAGAATGGATAATTAATAAGTTATATAGATCATGTAATGTGAATTTTTTTCAATGTGAAGGCATCATGCATGAATCCTCAACTTCAAGAGGCAATAAAATCAAATACTCCTATTATCATACTGAAACACAAGAAGTTTGTACTCCATTGGTCCCAATGGTCATTTTTAATCTAAGGGAATCATATTAACATGTTCCCTACAGAAAATATCCACTGTAATTTCGCTGAAATATCAGTGTAATTTCAGTGCAAAAATTCCCCCTTATTTCACTGAAATTTCAGTGCTATATCATTGAAATTTCAGTGCTATATCACTCAAATTTCAATGAATTTCATTGAAATTTCAGTGCTATATCACTGAAATATCTCTTAAATTTTAGTGTAAAAATTCCCCCTCATTTCACTGAAATTTCAGTGATATAGCACTGAAATTTCAATGATATAGCACTGCAATTTCAGTGAATGTCAATGAAATTTCAATGCTATATCACTGATATTTCAATGAAATAGCACTGAAATTTCAGATTCACCCCTGCCAGACACCTAGTTGCAATATGTCTGGAGGATTGGCTAGAAAATGCAAACAAATACAAAGAAGTTATTATACAAAACAAACATATTTTCATTTAACACAATTTTTAAGATCTTTCTTGATCTTTCTTGATATCTATATGTACTGTCAGTTTTGCTACTACATGTACTTGGCCTTCCATCCACATAGCTGTTTGGTTTTCAATGCCTTATAGGACTGACTTGTGATTTGTAACTTTGAGAGGTAATGGGTGGGGGAATGGGGTTGTGTTCACATTCTTGGCTGAAATCTAACCTTCCCCAGCCAGACAGTATGATAAATGAGAAACTATGTTATGAACAACATGCACATATTTTCAAAAAAATCTTAAAAAAAGTAGTTTTCAAAGTAACTTACATATACATAGCCCTATTAAGCCTTTATCATTTTTTCTATCCATTATTGTTCTCTCATTCCCTCATGTCTTCTACATAAACATTCTCTAGACCACTTCCCATGAATGTTTCTGCACTATCCTCTTCCTGTTGCTAACTCTGAACTTGTCTGCTGTTTTGTCTTAAATTTCTAGTTTGTAGTCATTCTGATGCCTTAGATGTTTGATGATTTAGTTCAGATTAGATTTTTGTTTGCCTTTCAAAATTATGTGCAACAGGAAAAGGAAGTAGGGTCAGAGGTCATGGGATTATGGGTAATGTTGTTTTGGTCATGTGATCATTGAAATTTCATTGAAATAGCACTGAAAATTTCAGTGATATTTCGTTGATATTTCACTGAAATTTCAATGGAATATATCATTGACATTCCACTGAAATTTCATTGACATTCCATTGAAAAATAAAAGTTCACTGAAATTTCAGTGATATTTTATTGCTGATAAGGGTTCCATTGCAATTCACTGAAATATCATTGAAATTTCAGTGATATTTCACTCATATTTTCAGTAGGGTTATTTGTCTTGCACATACTGCAACAAGGAAACAAAACAAACAAACATAAAAAATAAGCAATGATGACTTGAAAACAATCACACCCAAAGTGGGTTTGGTTTTGTTTTATGTGTCACGTATGAGCCACCTCATGAGAAAACCAACATTTTGTATAGGCGAAAACAGAGCCGCAGATCAGCTTCGCTATAACTGCGAAGATGATAAGGGCCTTTGTTTTTGCTACTTGGATAGCACAATTCCTCTTTTTAAATCCAAAATTTCCCGTCTCTAGCCATCTTTTCTGCATGTACAGCTCGGTTTGTGTTGGACCTGTTCGGAAACCACATTGTTGGTTTTCCCATGTGAAGGCACATATATTTTATATTTTCAATGTAAGCATCGTTCCTGACTTCCTACTTCAAGAGGCAATAGAAACCAATACTCCTTTTGTCACACTGAAACACAGCGAGTTCATTCCCCATCAGTCTCAATGGCCAGGCATTGCCAAAAATCGTACACACTTCTTGTTGTTCACCACTGAAGTTAATTTTTTCCACCTGATGTTTATTTTCCATTTGAGTGTCTATGAACAGTCCATCACTATCGACTACCAATACATGATAAAAGTCAGCCTCTGGATTTTGGTAGTGAAACATGACCTGGCCATCTACTGTAATTCCGTAAATACCTTCGAACGCATCTAGAACATAAACGGTGTTCCTCTCAGCATTGGCACCAAGAAATATTGGAGCTTTGAACCGTTTCTTAACATCCTTTAGTATGGTCTTGACAATGCTTTTTGTATTTTTGTCTATGATACATATCTGCCTCTGGCCACTATCATAAATAGCACACATATTGTCCCCACCATATTTTGTCATTGCATAGATCCTGTAATTGGTCTTTGTTTCTCTGACTGCCAACTTGTCATCAATTATGACTTCGAAGACTTGGCCATTGTTAGTTGCTATTAGGGCCTCCTTGTTGTTATTGAGAACAAGACTGCGACATTCCTCATGTTCTTTGAAAGGAAGCACTGTCTCTGTGACAAAGGTATTCTTCTCATCATAGAGCTGTATCAACTTATGGTCCCTAGCCAGTGCAAGCTTTCTCCCATCTTGTAAGACTTCAAGTGTCAAAATTAAAGGAGCTTTACCACCAACATCGCTACGTTTCACCTCCAACTCCCCAGTATATATCGTAGTTGTGTTGGTGAACACGTCAGTAACCTTAGACATTTCAACAGATACAGTACCCAAACTCTTGAATATATCAGGAAATGTAACAGTTGGCTCAAAGTTTACATTCATTTCTGACAGTTCTCTATTGAGCTCAAGCAAAATATCGCAGTATTGATTTGTTTGAATAGTAGCTCTGTTTATGGTGATGAACATTTCCTCTTTATTACCAACCGACATTGTTCTTTCAATATCCGAAACTCTTGTTTTCAGAGAAGATATGGAGGCTTCACAGACATGAATCTTTTCTTCTAAAGCTTTTTTTTCATCCTGAAGGTTTTGGTCGATGTCAGCTACTGCCCTTGCTTGTAGTGTATCCAGATAATCATCAAGATCTTTTCTAGCTTGTTTCAGTTCATCTAGAGCAATTTGCCGTTTGTTAGGTAACTTATTTTTCAAATTTTCTGCAGCAGTCATGAAGTCGTTGAAACGTTCACTGAGATCTTTCACACTTTTAGTGATCTTTTTGCCATGAATGTTACTGTAAATGTTTTCAGCGGCTTCTGTAATGTCTATGATGGATTTACAGTTTTTATGTTCCATTCTTCTACACGTGATACAAAGCTCAGTCATGTGATTTTTACAGAAATGTTTAAACTCCTTCTCATGTTCTCTGCATAACATTGGCTCAACACCAGTCGAGCCCAAATTCAGCGATGATTGTATATCAGAAACTTTATTCTTCCTCCAGCTTTCATTTGACTTTAGATCGCAGTCCACAGAATCTCCACCTTCTGCCATTATTGCATGAATTTGATTATTTGTATAGATCCTAAGTCTTAGTATGCTGGTTTGATTCAAATTTTTGTTTTATTAAAGAACACATACTTGACATCTCATTGGCTTTTCAAGTGGCAAGCGGATATAGTGAACAATGATTTTCCTAATAATAAGTATATGAACCGATAAGACCAGAACCTAATTTGATCAAGGTCTACATTCTGTATTCAAATATATCTCTACAGTGCTTCCAACTACAGCTACTTTGTTGCCTGTAGTCACTAGTCACTTGTGTTTTGTTGTCCATGGTCAAATTATCCCTTTCTTCAGTTGCATGTCACGTTTTGGCAATCAAGGACTAATACGGTACTTAGCAGATTACAAAAAATATTTTCCCTCAAGTGTTTGACAGTATTTTGTGAGTAACATATCATTGTCAATACAATACATGACTACATGTATCCAATTGATTTAATGCGCATGGAGACCTTTCTATAACCTTTTTAGACAATCCAGATGGGTGCTCAACTTGTGCTCTTACCAGTGAAATTATTTCCTCCTTCCTTGTCAACTATAAATGAACCATGCCATGAGTAAACCAACAATGTGGTTTCCGAACAGGTCCAACACAAAGCGAGATGTACAAGCACAGAAGATGGCTAGATGCTAAAAATTTTGGAATAAGAAAGTAGAGGAATTGTCTATCAGTGTAGCAGAAACAAAGGCACTTATCGTTGGCTCGTTTACAAAACCTCGTAACTGCACTTTTTCAAAAATCATTTTTTTCACATGGCGCGATTCAAAACATTCAAATTCAGCTTGTGACAAAGCCTGTAGATTATGTCCAATGGGAAGTTAGTTTTTCGATGACCTTACAAAACCTCGTAACTACAAATGGTAAACGGACTTGAAAAAAGGTGACAAAACCTCGTATATGCAATTTCAAAAAATTTAAATACAAGAAAATCTTTATCTTTTAGATATGCAAAAGTTGCATATGAAATGATTTCTCATAAATGCATTCTTTAATTCATCATTAGAATCTGCTTCTAGCTTTCATTTATCAAGTTTTGTATATACGACAATTTGTAAACATGCACATTTATATATTATTTATGTACAAGTTCTAGTGTTTTGCTTCCCCTGAAAAATTTGTTTTTTGCAGTTACGAGGTTTTGTAAACGAGCCAACGTTATCAGCTTCGCAGTTACTATGAAGCTGATCTGAGCCTTCGTTTTTGCATATGCATATTGTTGGTTTTCTCATGACGTGGCTCATATATAGATCAAGTGGACCCGTCAGTTATTTTTCGGAGCCACTGCTTCCTGGATGTTAACCTGTATAATGTCTTGCTCAAGGACAGTAGTCATAATCAAAATTTATGCATATAAGGAGTATGAGGCAGGAGCTTTATGGTCCTTTTGAGAAACATAATAGACAAGTTTTCTCATGTTTTCGTTTTAAACATTCACTGGTGCCTAAGGTGTGGTCAAAGTTTGATCTACAATTTATAATTGTTTTCAAGCGGTCAATGAGTTCTTTGACTTTGAAACATGTAGGGGTGCTGATTAAAGTTCTAGTACAGGGCCTAGATTTTAACTGTGAGGGGGTTTCCCAAGAATGACTTATCAGCATTCTTATTGTCCATAACATTTAGGGTGATGGGATGCATCTGAATGCTTTGGGCATTTGCAAAAAAATATTTTTTTGTTGCTCATTTGTGTTTTGAAGACTTTTGAAAGGGTCTCTTCTTTGGCCCAGTGAAATCCACTTTTTCACAGCCTCCAAGGAAATTGAAAAATAGAAAGATAAAAGAATTATTTTTCTTTCTAGTGTTCCATTCAGATTCTATCTCTTCTGTTCAGCTTCAATGGCTGATCTTGTTACATGCTTTGTTGATGAATTCTGTCGTTCTTAGCCACAAACTTTGTCATGTAATACAGTGAAATTGCATTTTGCAAGTTGATATACTGCAGATACAATTAGTTAATCATCTAATGCAATATTGATGAGCTCTCCTTGTTTTCTATATATTGTATGTTATCAATAATGTTTTCACACTGTTCATGCCTTTTTATAATTGATTAAATGTCTAAGTACAAATACTTGCCATCACAATTTTATTTTCAGAACAAAATGCACTCAAAATATTGAAATAAAATATTGATTAAGATGAAGAAGCTCTATTTAATAATATCGATCTATAATATTTTAAACAGGCTACAAAATTAAGCTCATTGGAGACATGCAAATGTTATGTTCTGGTCTGATCTAACAACAGACCCATCAGGTTCAGTTAAGTCATTGGCATTATGAAAACATGCCTATGCAATAAACAGAATTTTTTTCTGTGAAGTCAAGAAAATTTTTTTCATATTTTTCACATTTTTGCTCAAAACATTGGTTGTGGGCACTTGTTGGAACAGGCGGTTTTAACGAGTACCCACAATCTATGTTTTGGAGAAAAAAAAAATGTTTACCTGCTAAACCCCATTTTCACAATATCAAAGTGTGGTATAAGGGGGTATTCATTGCATGGACGTGTTTGCTTGATGAAGTGTGTTGGTTGTCATAGTTACTATCATTTACAGTAGGGTTACTCCTACCAGCATGAGAAAACACCCATTTGCTTGGAGGAAACAACCAAACATTAGTTTGCATATTTTGTTTTGCCTTATTTCCAAGTACGCTTATTAAAAATATAAATCACAAGTTTGTTGAGTTGTAGTTTCTACTTTTGTTTCAGATTCAGTATTTTGGCCTTCGTTATGTCACCAAGAAGCTACAGTTTCGCTGGGTAGACCTCAACAAGCCTCTAAAGAAGCAGCTAGAGAAGTATGCTCAGACTGCGCACTCTGCTACCAGGTCTCCGAGGCTCTACTTTGGGGTGATGTTCTACATAGCTCATGCTCATAAGATTATGGACGATGTGGCAAGGTAAGCATAGTCCAAGACAATGCTTCATATTTAGGTACATGTATTAGAACATGATAAAATTTTAAGCTTTCGGTGAAGAACTGGCTGCCCAATTATACTGGTCAGGAAGTTTAAACTGAGATTATGTTTAAGTACAGGTGTTTTTTTTTTACTTCCCCAAGTGATAAAAATGTTAGAAGGAATAATTCAATATGTACATGCATTCACTGTATACATGTATATATGATATGAGCCACATGAGAAAACCAACAATGTGGTTTTTGAACAGGTCGGGCACAAACTGGGCTGTACAGCCACAGAAGACAGCTAGAAGCTTGAAATTTCGGATTTAAGAAGAAGAGGGAGCTGAACTGCGTTTTTGTTTCGCATATGCAAATTGTTGGTTTTCTCATGATGAGGCTCATATTTCAGACTCAGTATTAAAGCCATATGATTCTGCCTAAACAATATTTTATATCTTAATTTAACAGATTAAATGATAACCAAGATTTTGTTTTTCTTAGGTATCAGTACTACCTTCAGCTAAAGAATGATATTGTTGATGGTCGTCTCCCTTTGACTGTTGATCAAGTCATTAGACTAGCTGCCTTCAGTCTTCAGGGTAAGAAATCTTGTAAGATTGTGGATTTATGCTTCTGCCAACCCAAATACACTGCAACCACATTATAACACGCCTCATTATAAAGGCCTAGGGCATTTAACGCCTGATTTTGGCCTCAGATTTTGCTAAAAAATAAATTTTGGAATTAAGGTGAGAAAACTATTCCTTAAAACAGCCACATGTCTCCTCTAATGAAATCAAGAACAAGTACTTCATTTATGCTACAAGTATTGCCATGGCAACGCGCAGAAGAACCATAGATAGAGCATATTTTGCACTTTTTGGTCTATTTTTGACCATTTCTGAACACATTTTTTAATTTTTAAGTACCAGCCCACATGACGAACAAAATGATACTTTGCATACAATATGTTTGGATGATACTTCATAATTATTTCATAATAAGAAATTTGTCGCGTGGGCCGGTAGTTGAAAATAATGTTAAAAGGTGAAAAATAGACCCAAAATTGCAAAAAGTGGTATTTCTATGCTTTTCGGAGTGTTCCCATGAATTCAAGGTTCTCGCTGTTAAAGAATATACGCCAGAAAGACTACACAAACACTCGATCTTGAATTCAAGACCTCGTGAATAATTCGGAAATAGAAAATTCGCGAAATAAAAGTCATGCAAAAATTTCTGAATTTGCAGTGTTTTGCTAAATATTCATTGTAAGTAACCTCATTGTAACAAGGTTCACTTGTAAAATAGTCTGCTTCTATGGACCCCAAAGATAGCACTGTAATGAGATTGACCTGTAATCATTTTTGTGTGAAGAGTAAGAGCGGAAAATCCAGGAATGAAAAAATAAAAACCCAGACACCAGATGGGTAAGAACAGACCAAAATTAGACATATTTGCTATATTTTTGTTTTCCAGTTGAGTTCAGTGACCATGAGTATGACAGAGCAGCCTCAGAATACTTCACAGATAATATGGTATTTCCTAAGGTAAACAAGTAGTAGCATTCTGATGAAAAACTGACCTGGCCTCAAGGTTTTAAAACTTTTTTCATGCTCAGCTGAGCTAAGACTTAAATTTATCCTGCCCATAAATGTAAGCATTTTAACATTTATCAGCAGGATAAATTACAGGCTTTGGTGATCTCAACCTAAAATAGAGCTGAGTTCACACTAGATCAAGATCAACTTATCCAGATCGGTCCTGGTCGGAAACCCCGAAGACAGATTTTGTCACGTTGCGGCTCATAAAACATTTAGCTTAGACTAGATCGAGAGTGATGTAGGTATTATTTACTCTATACAGTTTTGGTGAAGATGCTTCTCTTATCTGTCTAGTTTAAAAAAAAAATAAAAAAAAACACCAAATTACCATTTGAAACCAGAATGAGCATTGCGTAAATTTTGTTAAAATTCACATTCGTAGACCCAAACCAAGCAATAAATTGATGATGATGATGATGATGTTGTTGTGTTGTTAATGATGATGATGATGATGATGATGATGATGATGATGATGATGATGAAGAAGATTGATTGATTGATTGATTGATTGATTGATTGATTGATTGATTGATTGATTGATTGATTGATTGATTGATTGATTGATTAATTAATTGGTTGATAACTAAATTTTGTTTGCAGAACTTGACCAAAGATGAGAACATCCTGTCGGAGTTGATGAATGAGGTTCTACAAGTGTACATCAGTCTACAGGGTGTTCACCCTGTAAAGGCAGAAATTCAATACATGAAGGAAATACAAATGATGGATGGTTATGGAATGGAGTATTACGTTGCCAAGGTGAATTTGATTGGTTGCAAGGGCATACCCTGAAAATTATATGTAATAGATTTTTTTAAGAACAAAAATGACAGACAATGCTCTTCAAAAATGGGATAAAATCCTGCTACAAGTCATTTTGGGCTTTTTGCGTTATGCGCATGCAAATTATGTGTATTGGTCTTTACGCATTGATTTGATCTGAAGTCTGCAACCATGATAACCAGTAATTTTAAGTGGTTTCCAATGAAATAAGACATTTTTGTCCCCCGCCTTTTCGAAGAAAAGTGGAGGGACATAGTTTTTGGCTTTCCATCCATCCGTCCGTCCGTCCGTTCCCATGAGAGGGTACATACGTGGCTAAGGATCAGCATATTTGATACATAGGTGGCAAAAATGCTTTATGTGCCTAGCCACATAAGAGCAAGTTTTGGACATTGTCAATGAATGAAGGGGTGTAACCCCTACACATCTGGTATTCAAGGCTCTTAAATATGGATAAACAATTGTCCACGTGCTCTAGGTGTTCAACACTTTGGACAAATTTAGTGTGGCTTCTGGAAAACTCCCATGCACAATGTGGCTATTTTAAAGTGGCAATTTTCTGTCCGTGCACCATGTGGCTAAGTTTTATGTGGCAAATTGTTGTCCATATACTATGTGCCTAAAATTTAAGTGGCTACTTGGTGTCCATATACTATGTGCCTAAAATTTAAGGAGCTAAAGTTAGGGACAGAAAATAAAAAAAACTTGTATTCATTCCACATTGATACTGTCCAAAAGCTATAGTAAGGGGGATAACCCTAGTGCAGTGAAAAACAAAATCCACTTAAAATTTGTTCTTGTAGATAAATTATAAGATTTGCCACACAAAAATTTAGACATTTGCCACTTAAAAGAGTTGCCACTTGAATATTGGACAGAATTTTGCCCCTTTATATTGGTAGAAGAAATTGCCACTTGATACTTGGATAGAATTTTGCCACTTTAAATTGGTAGCCACATAGTGATTTTTGCCACATAGTGCATAGCAATTTGAACTTAGTCATTTTTTGGGCATTTTGATAATGAAAGTGAATAGACAGTGGGTACCTTGTGTGCGCAACTCGTCCTACAGTTTTATTCCAATTCTTTTGAAACTTTACATATGTCTTCATCATGCTTTGAAGATGTGCATGTGGTTTGGATATAATCCTCAGATTAATTTTTGACACTTTTTTTGCAATTTGAACTTAGTCATTTTTCGGGCATTTTGATAATGAAAGTGAATAGACAAAGGGTACCTTGTGTGCGCAACTCCTCCTACAGTTTTATTCCGATTATTTTGAAACTTTACAGATGTCTTCATCATACTTTGAAGATGTGCATGTGGTTTGGATATAATCCTCAGGTTAATTTTTTACACTTTTTCGCAATTTGAACTTAGTCGTTTTTCAGGCATTTATACAATGAAAGTGAATGGACATTGTGTACCTTGTGTGCAAACTCCTCCCTCAGTTTTATTCTGATTCTTTTCAAACTGTACAGATGTCCTGTCCATGATTTGAAGATTTGCATGTGGTTTGAATATAATCCTCAGATTAATGTTTGACAATGTGACATGAAGTAAATGCATGTGATTTGGATATACATTATTGTCAGATATATTTGTGTCACTAAACAATTAAGGCGGGGGACATAAATTCTCTGAATTTGCTTGTTTATTGTAGGTTAATGTCACAGTAGTTGAACCCCTTGCATGTATTGGCTTTACCAGTACTTTAAAAAGTTTTTTTGTTTGTTGCATACAAATAGGATGAGCGAGGGAAAGAGCTTTACATTGGTACATCATATGTTGGTATATTTGCAAGATACCTTGATGGTCAGCCACCAACATTCTTTAAGTAAGTTCTAACATTTATTTTCAAAAACATAAATGGTAATCCATGAATGGTTCAGCGAATTAATGAATAGAATGAGAAATACCAGTCAGTAGTGGAGTCAATATTCTTTGAAATAATACATGTTTCAAGATTATTTCAGCTCATATGAGATAGGCCAATCAGAAGGTTGGACGAAAATGGCAGAACCCTGAGAAAAAGCACCCGACACACCCACAAGCAGAACTTGGCTTGTCTCACATGCATCACATGTGAGATCATTGAATGATAAAGTGTGTTAATGAAACGGGGCTGCCACCAGAATGATTGAGTTTGCATCATCGCATTATTATGTCCCCCCTCCGAAGGGGTGGGGGACATATTGTTTTTGGTGTGGATCCCGTCGGCGTCGTCGGCGTCGGCGTAGCTTTTTGTCTGCACGATATCTCCTGAACCACTTGATGGATTTAGACCAAACTGGCACAGAAACTTCATTGGGACAGCCGAATGGAGTGATTAGATTTCGGTGACCTTGACCTAATTTTCAAGGTCACAAAGGTCAATTAACTTTGAAAATCCAGGTGGCTCCATTCGTTTCCGCTCTCTAACTTGAGTAGTTTTTGACCGATTTTCTTCAAACTTTGCATATGAATTGATACCGGCAAGGAGTGGTTTGGGATTGTAGATGGGTAAATTTCGTCAAACGACCTTAGAGTTATGGCCCTTGATTGATGTTAAAAATTGCATTTTGTTCGTTTCCACTCTCTAACTTGAGTAGTTTTTGACCGATTTTCTTCAAACTTTGCATATGAGTTGATACTAGCAAGGAGTGGTTTGGGATTGTAGATGGGTAAATTTCGTCAAATGACCTTAGAGTTATGGCCCTTGATTGAGGTTAAAAATTGCATTTTGTTCGTTTCCGCTCTCTAATTTGAGTAGTTTTTGAATGATTTTCTTCAAACTTTGCATATGAGTTGATACCGACAAGGAGTGGTTTGGGATTGTAGATGGGTAAATTTCGTCAAACGACCTCAGAGTTATGGCCCTTGATTGATGTTAAAAATTGCATTTTGTTCGTTTCCGCTCTCTAACTTGAGTAGTTTTTGACCGATTTTCTTCAAACTTTGCATATGAGTTGATACCGGCAAGGAGTGGTTTGGGATTGTAGATGGGTAAATTTCGTCAAATGACCTTAGAGTTATGGCCCTTGATTGAGGTTAAAAATTGCATTTTGTTCGTTTCCGCTCTCTAACTTGAGTAGTTTTTGACTGATTTTCTTCAAACTTTGCATATTAGTTGATACCAGCAAGGAGTGGTTTGAAATTGTAGATGGGTAAATTTCGTCAAACGACCTTAGAGTTATGGCCCTTGATTGAGGTTAAAAAATGGATTTTGTTCGTTTCCGCTCTCTAACTTGAGTAGTTTTTGACCGATTTTCTTCAAACTTTGCATATGAGTTGATACTGGCAAGGAGTGGTTTGGGATTGTAGATGGGTAAATTTCGTCAAATGACTTTAGAGTTATGGCCCTTGATTGAGGTCAAAAATTGCATTTGTTTCGTTTCCGCTCTCTAACTTGAGTGTTTTTTTACCGATTTTCTTCAAACTTTGCATATTAGTTGATACCAGCAAGGATTGGTTTGGGATTGTAGATGGGTAAATTTTGTGAAACTTCAAACTTTATAAATATGGAAAGCTGAAACATGTGATATTTTTATTTTAAAATGCCTGTTGGTATATATTGGTTTTAATTTAAAATGTCTGTTGGTATATATTTTTCAGGGTTATATGTAAAAATTTACAAAATTAAAAGTGGGTTGGGGCAGAGAGGGGGGACATATGTTTTCCTCTGAAAACTCTTTCTAGTTGCATTTCAAACATTGTTCTATTTTTAGGGGGTGGAGTTGAGTCCAGCCTTGTTCAAGTCCTATCTGGGACAATGAAAGTCTTGTTTGTGGATGTGCCAGATGGCATTTTGATACGAGGAAATTAATATTGAAAGTTATGTGATTGAATGAAAAACATTATTGCTTTGTTATAGATGGACAGAGGTTGCCAGGTTATCACAGAGCAAGAAGACATTTGAAATTGATACTTCCAAGAGTTCTGTACAATATGTAATGGTAAGTTGTGTCTACAGTCGAAGTTCGATAATTCGAAATGCAGGGTGTGTGTGAATCTTTCGAATTATAGAAAGTTTGCACTTTCCAGAATCACAAAGTATCAGACATGTTTGATCATTTTCATTTAGACCATTGTATGGCCAGACTGGACAGCTTCAATTTGGCATTTTGATGTACATATGGGAATCTGTGCCCATGGAATGAGGAAAATGTGTTTATAGTACAATCCCTCTTTTGCTTATGTCCAAAATTCCTTCTTCTGGGAATGTTCAGGCCAGTTTGTGTCGTACCTGGTCGGAAAATCCCAAAGACCAGTTTTTGCATGTCACGGCTTGTATAGTACACTAATGCACCAGTCATTTGTAAGCACTGCTCCCCCACCTACTGGGAAGGGTGGGGGATAATCGGGCTAAAGTGTGGGGCAACTACTTTTCGAGTGTCCCCGCAGTGCAGGGGAAATGATGGGGTTTTGACATTAGGATCCTTACCCCAGGGAGATTTTCTATTGAGAAGGGCGGAGCAAAGAGCAAAGATTTGATGTCCAGTTTGTCCCAAGGGTGTAGGGCTTATAGCAGGGCACTGAAAGCTGAAAGTCATAATCCCCACCCTTCCCCGTAGGTGGGGTAGCAGTGCTTACAAATGACTGGTGCATAACTCATATACCTAAGCCAGGTGTCCTTTTTATGGGACTTAAGCAAAACAGAATAGCTCCAGATGTGAAGCCACAGAGCACGGTGTCCCATCTGGGGCTGTTCTGTTTACTAGAAGAATTTCATCGAAATACGGAATAAAAATTCAGTCTCACTCCTAATACCCCAAGAAATGACAGTGGACTCACCTAAATGATAATGATGGGCAAGTCCATTCATCATATATGGGTTACTATTATAATTGAGCCTGTGCGTGAGAAAACCAACAATCTGCATATGCGAAAACAAAGACGCAGATCAGCTTCGCGGTAACCGCGAAGCTGATCAGCGCCTTGGTTTTCGCTACGCGAATGGTACACTTCCTCTTCTTCTTAAATCCGAAATGTCAAGCTTCTAGCCTGCTTCTGTGACTGTCCAGCCTGATTTGTGTCAGACCTGTTCGGAAACCATATTGTTGGTTTTCCCACGAGGTGGCTCTTATATTGCAGGAAGATTCTGACACAGCCAAGTATCTGAAGAGAATGTGTCTTCTACAGCAGAAGTTTTACAAGTCTAATAAAACTACTCTGAGGTAAAAATATGTGTACAACTCTGCGATAAAAGTGCCCAGTCTTGACATAAAGCAAATTCAGAAGTGACTTTAATTTGTATGATATTTCTTGAAAATTGAATGATTATGGTATTTTGTCTGTTTACCTTAAAAACGGAACTTGATGTTATTTGAGCCACCGCATGGGAAAACCAACAATCTGCATAGGCGAAAACAAAGGCGCAGATCAGCTTCTGAGTAACTGTGAAGCTAATCAGCGCCTTTGTTTTCGCTACTCGGATAGTACATTTCCTCTTCTTCTTAAATCCGAAATTTCAAGCTTCTAGCTCTTTTCTGTGCTTGTACAGGCCGGTTTGTGTCAGACCGGTTCGGAAACCACATTGTTGGTTTTCCCATGAGGCGGCTCATTTGTGGACTTTGTCTCAGTCTGAGATTTTTCTTTTAAACAAGAAAATTATTCTTAAGACATTATGCTCAACAAATTACATCTATTACATGACTTAGTTAACTATTGGTCAGAACACCCCATTTCAAACAAAAACAAAATATGCATGTCATGTGAGTAATTCTCAGCTGAATCATGACAAGATTCAAAACTAGTGGCATGTCTGTCTTTTCTTTTTTTTTCTAAAATGAATCTTGTAAATTTATTTTTTATGTGCGTGTGTGGAACCCTATAGTTGCTTTTCATGTTCTGTTGTCTGCCTGCTTGTATTTTTGTTGTAGAAAAGTAGATATGTTAAAGCTTGCCATCAAGTTGCCAAGATCTGAAACTTTCAGAAATATATGAGCCACCTCATGAGAAAACCAACAATCTGCATATGCGAAAGCAAAGATGCAGGTCAGCTTCGTGGTAACCGCAATGCTTATCAGTGCCTTTGTTTTCGCTACATGGATAAGTACAATTCCTCTTCTTAAATCCGAAATTTTAAGCCTGTTTCTGTAACTGTACAGCCTGATTTGTGTCGGACCTGTTCAGAAACCACAACGCTGGTTTTCTCACGAGACGGCTCATATATAAGCCATGTCACAAGAAAACTTGTCTTCAGATTGTCCGACCAGGTCAGTCACAAACCATACTTCATCAACTTTAAATTTTCTGTGTACGCCCTTTTCTATGCCAATTTTAAAATATACAATAATCAGGATTTCTCATGACACAGCTTATATTTGAGCCGCCTCGTGGGAAAACCAACGATGTGGTTTCCGACCAGGACCGACACAAACCGGACTGCACAGTAACAGACAACAGATAGAAGCATGAAATTTCGGATTTAAGTAGATGAGGAATTGTACTATTTGAATAGCGAATACAAGGGCGCTGATCAGCTTCGCGGTTACCGCGAAGCTGATCTGCGTCTTTGTTTTCGCCTATGCAGATTGTTGGTTTTCCCATGAGGCGGCTCATTTGTAGGGTTTTCCATGTCATGATATAGAAAGTGTTCATTACAAATGAGATTATTTTAAGGCAGAATTGTAAATTTTTGCCATACTTTCATTGTCTTCAGTTTCAAATGAGCCACAACGCAAGAAAACTGGTCTTCAGGGTTTCAGACCAGGTCTATACAGTCACAAAAGAAGGCTAGATGCCTGAAATTTAGGATTTAAGAAGAAGAGGGATTGTACTATCCATGTAGCAAAAATAAAGGCGCTGATCAGTTGTGCAATTACTGCACAGCTGATCTGCGTCTTTGTTTTCGCTTATGCAACAATCTGGTTTTCTCATGACATGGCACCAACCAGTATATTGAATGGCATACACATTTGAAAATTAACCACCACATAAAAGAAGCAAAACCTTCTGCACACAGCAAAGGCCCTGATAAGTCAAAGTATCCCTCTCATTACTTAGTAAAATAAGGATCAGTAATAAGGATCATAGCTTATGATACTGATCAGACTGAATGAATTCTATGACCTGAATCCTTACCCGAAGCATGTATTATCAAGTTTGCAGGTTTTAACAAGAGGAGGCTAATATAAAGATACTTGCATAGTTAATTTCATTCTCATATGCAGCCAGTTAAATCTTACATAATTGACTTCAAATAATGCATTGATTCGAATAAATTGATTTTGAAATACATGTAGTATTTGCAAACAGAAAATAGTCAACATGTTCGGATTTAATAAGTATTTGAAAAAATTGAAATATGCCTTACGGTAAGAAAGGACTTTTGTTTTGGTTCTACTTAAATGAAAATTGTTGTTTAATCTGATATTTGATTTTCAGAAAACTTCTCAGAAATGTAAAGATTGATCTATGTACCTTTCAGAGTTCTTCTGACAGTTCTTTGAAAGTTTTTTTTTTTTTTTTTTTTTTTTTTTTTTCATTTCTCGCTGTTTATTTTCCAGTTTATTCAATTGTCGGTTTATTCTTTTGTTCTGTTGTTGATTTTCATACTTTTCATTCATTCAAACATGGTCCCTTAACTCATCAAGTTATATGAAATCTTTTTTAAAAAAATAAAATTATTTAATATAGCAACCCCCACTTGTTATGAAAGATAACAAACATATTGCACAAAGACGGATGTTGCATGCCATTCTTGTGATTTGCTCATTTTTAGTTTTGGTAAATAATCTATAATTGGAACTGCTTAATGCAGTAGTTAGTCCTTGGCGTCCTTTTGATGGGACATGGCAAACAGTATAGCCCCAGATGTGACGCTGCAGAATGCAGCGTCCCATCTGGGGCTATTCTGTTGGCTTGAAGGAATTTCATTGAAAATTGAAATAAGAATTGAAGATCACTCCTGATGACCCTATAAATGAGCAGCCCCATGGGAAAACAAACAATCTGCATAAGCGAAAACAAAGACGCAGATCAGCTTCGCGGTAAGCGCGAAGCTGATCAGCGCCTTTGTTTTCGCTACTCGGATAGTACAATTCCTCTTCTACTTAAATCCGAAATTTCAAGCTTATAGCTCTTTTCTGAGCTTGTACAGCCCGGTTTGTGTCTGACCTGTTCGGAAACCACATTGTTGGTTTTCTCACGAGGCGGCTCAAATGAAAGTTGTCCATTCGTCATCAATGGGTTAATGCAAAAATGTTGAACATTCTGAGAGGGAAATAGTTGATTCTGCAGAATCATTATTAACTCCCTTTCACTTAACCGTAGAAGAATTACAACTTGTACTATGAAAAGTTGAGCTTTTATATTTTGTTTCGTCTGAGAAAAATTGTTGCCATGTTTTATGTTGTCCTAACACTAGTCTGCATGTATAACAATTTCAGTGCAAGCCTTAGTGATGTTACAGAATTTCCAGAAAATGAAATGATTCCGTAAGCATTGCTTTATCAAATATTCAAATATCTAATCAAGGATGTATCTCATATGATGTTATCTTCTTACATGTTTTGAATGTGCAGCTCCATCTTCATCTTCATTCCATCATAGAACTACATGTATTACATCAGGAAAACATGTCTATGTAATGTATACCCCCTTGAATCCCAATTTTATGTAGTAAAACTGGGTCTGCCGGGGTATACAATTTTGTTTTTGATCCAAAACATAGATCATGGGTACTTGTTAGAACCGCCTTGGCGGGGCAGTTTGAATGTGTACTCACAATCTATGCTTTGGAATATAACAAGGAAAACATTAAAAAATTTCAACTGAACTCAGTGAGGCCATTCTAACGAGTACCCACAATCCATGTTTTGGATAAAAAATAAGAAAAAGTATATACCCCTGTATACCCCTGTTTTACTATATAAAAGTGGGGTTTAAGGGGGTATATATTTCATGGACATGTTTTCCTGATGTTTAACAGTTTTCCATAAAAAAAATAAATAGTGAAGATGAAATGGGGTTTATATGAACTGTCAATAGCATGTTCAGTCACCATGCAAATCTGTCATTCAGAAGGTGGAAGGTGTTTGTTTCAATCTAGAAATACTTGTGTCTTACAAATAAGGTCAGGTCTAGGGTTTTGGGCTACTTAAACTAATCTGTCCAAGACTGCATGTCTGTTGTTCCTTTGATTCCGATATTCAGATTGTAAAGACATTCAGATTGCTGATATGTGCTGTATCACAAGGGAAAATGTTAACACTGTATTAAAATAACCAGCCTGGGTGAGTAGCTATACTGGTATGGCTTTAGTTCCTTCTAACTGAGGGGACATGAGGACGAGCTTAAAATTTGTGCTACCCTGCTTTTCATGGTGTTTGTTTATGTTGATGCATGTTTGCTTCATGCTAGATTATGATGGTGGTGGGTTTTACATGAATTTATAGGCCAATATCAGTCAGATAATAAATACATGTAACAATTATGATTTAATAAGAAAAAGCAACAAAAGTGTGATTTTGTTGATCTTATGCATAGAATATGATAATTTCCCCTTTTAATCCATGAAACTGGAGAATCTATGTAATATGATGCTGCGAGCTGATCTGAGCACTGAATTGCAAGTGTAATACAGTCTCTTGTATAATTTTAACTTGAAAGATTTTTTAGATTTTCTTTACTTTGGCTTAAAATATAGATGTTGGTACACGTTAGAACTGCCTCAGCAAGGCGGTTCTAATGAGTACCCACACTCTTTGTTTTGGACTAAAAATAAGAAAAAAAATACCCCTGTACACCCCAGTTTTACTATATTATAGTGGGATGTTAGGGGTATATATTGCATCGATATGTTATCTATTCTTACATAGATATCTATGCGCATAGCTGTTTGAAGCCGTTTTCAATTGGTCGAAAGCCGTGTTCAAACAGCAAAACCCATGTTCAAATCAGGAAAATCATGTGCCGTTTGGGCATGGGTTTTGGCTGACGTCATTGGTCAGTGCGAAATGACGTCACTGTGTTCCGTAGAAACAAAATGTCAGACGTTGGAAAAGTTCCGCTGTTTTCGGTGAGTTTTAACATTGTTAATGTTATTTCAAGAAATTTTAAGTTAGCGTGAAAATGCAAGATTAGTGATGAACCATGTTTTGTTTCAGTGTTCAAACATTCGCTGGATCACTCGAAAGGGGTTTGAACACGCAGCCTGCGGCCTTGTGTTCAAACCCCTTCCTCTGACATGATTCATCAAATGTTTGACCACTGAAAAACCATGGTTGATCCCTATATTCTATTTCTCTTTCATTCAATAATAAAAGCAAATGACCAAAATGGCCAGAAAGTGAGGAAAATTAAGACACATATTCCCATTATATTTCAGAGATATTCAGCAAAGTGTTCTTCCACAACTTGACATTCCTGCAGACCAGCTGGTTAGTATATACTTTGAAACTGAAATGAAAAATGTAGATGTTTGAGCGATATTTCTGTGTTTATAAATGTAAAAGTGAAAGTGTGTGTACATAAGAAAATAGGAATAGATGAAGCATGTTTTATACAATAAAAATAATAAAATTCGCATGCTAAGCTTTAAAAGGTAAAAGTGTTTTTGTGTTGTTGGCATGTTTCAGCGTCTTACATCATTACTGTTTTGACATGTGAGCCGCCTCATGGGAAAACCAACAATCTGCATAGGCGAAAACAAAGACGCAGATCAGCTTCGCGGTAACCGCGAAGCTGATCAGCGCCTTTGTTTTCGCTACACGGATACTACAATTCCTCTACTTTCCAAACCCAAAATTTCCAGTCTCCAGCCATCTTCTGTGCTTGTACAGCCCGGTTTGAATCAGACCTGTTCGGAAACCACATTGTTGGTTTTCCCACGAGGCTGCTCGTGTCTATTTTATAGTGTATTGATTTTGTTATAATTGCAGACTCATTCTCAGACATCATTATCTTCCTTGAAATATGGAGAACAGAAATATGAGCCAGGTAATATAGTGTTGGAACATTTATGTTAGTATGGAATTGTGCGGTCATCCAATAAGATGTTTAGACAAGCCCTCAAGGAGAACACAAAAAAGTTCCATTTTTCCATAGTAGGCATTTATTTTAAAAAGCTGATCCTTTAAACTTGCAGTTTTGTGTTTTGTCATTTGACCATGATTGGCTCAGTTTCTGGAGAGGAGAGCTTTCAGAATATATTGTACCATCTTATTCAATGGGATTTCTGTATGGTAATATATTTCATTAAAAATCAGATTTTAGCTAATATGAAATTTAGTTAAATACATAACTAGCTTTTTTGTATAGTATATGTTTGTCTGTCTTTTCACACCACACTATGAGACAACCAACATTTTGCATATGCAAAAACAAAGACACAGAACAGCTCGGTTACTGAAAAGCTGATCAGTGACTTTGTTTTCATTACAGGGATAGTACATTTCTTCTACTGTCCAAATCCAAATTTTCAGCCTCTAGCTGTCTTTTGTGACTGGACAGGCGGGTTTGTGTCAGACCGTTGGAAATCTCGAAGGCTGGTTTTCTCGCTGGCTCATATTCAGTAGTACATGTATATGTTTGTGTATCTTTCAGATTCTCATTCAGCCTCTGTGAACACAGATGACTACTATAGACAATCTCAGCAGAGTTTGAATGTATCCGAACAAAATGTCAGCACTTCGTCTCAACAGTATCTTCCCAGCATTCATCAGGATAAAATTACCCATCATCCACCAGTGCAGCAGACGCCACAGCCCCAGATTTTAAAAAGCCCTTACCAGGACCCTAAACAGGACCCAGATTACGCAAATAGGCTGGCGGCATTGCCGGCCTACCGACATGCGCCAGATTATGATACGGTGATGCGCCACAAGATGAATCAAATGCAGCAACAGCAACAGGTCCATACAACGCCACAGATACATGACGTTAATCAGAATCTGGCACATTCCCATATCTACGCACAGTCAGCAGAGGAGGGGTTGGCTTATAGTCAACCGGAGATAAGACATAGTGTACCAGCATACTCGCCAGAGAATAATTTCCCAATGGGAACACCAATGAGAAACTATGCAAATTCAGTATCCATGTATACAAACCTGTTCCAAGAAACTAATGACTATATGCAATATAGAATGGGAGAAAGACAGACTAATCTTGTCATGCAACCCACATATAGCTCGCCTGAGCTAAACACGAACACCGTGCCTCCAGAATTCTCACATGATCATTATCTGACAGTGAACGAAGCATTTGCCATGCATCAGTACAAACCCCCACCCCCTTACCCCAGGGGTAGTAATAGTACCCCTGACTTAGCTGTACAAACTATTAAGTCCAATGTAAGCAACAGTCCTGATCTGATTTCTAGGAAAACTTTAGGTGATGCTGCCTTTATGAATCAATCTACGTCGGACAGAAGTATTGAAAATATAGCTCAGGTTATTCCGGAGGTTGTGACTATATCGGAAGAACCTGAGACGTTACAAGTTAACGCTCCTGATATTCGTGCCTCTCCTAGTGAACAAGATGGGCAAAACGATGATGCTTCCAGTGATCATTCCAATACAACGTTTCTTGTCAAGGAAACTGATAGTGAAACTGAGGAAACTTTCAATCGGTCTGCACCACAAAGACATAGCAGTAGGTCAAAGGTTCTTGTGAGGTTTGTGGCCCCTAATAAGGTGCCTCCACAGTCAGCATCAAAAGATGTTGTAACAAGGAGGGAAAGTTTCCGTAGGATGATGATCGCAAGATCAGGATCATTTACTCCAGGGGTTCTGAAAGAGCAGCCCTCAAGACTGGCTAATATAAATCGTAGTTTACGAGAAAAAGAGAAAAATAGTATTGAGGAACATATTCAAGAAGTAAATAGAGCTTCCCCAACTGTGCCGCCTAGAAAATTAAATGATAATGTAAATAGTGCAACCAAAGCCAAACAAGATAGGAAAAAGAGTGACAGTGTGACAGAAAATGCTCTTAAACAGCCTGTGATTGCCAATGATTCAAGTGTGATATCTCATAATTCAAGTGCCTCGGAAAGCTTTGATATTTCTCGAGTTGTGCCTGCCCCCGGCAGGGAAGTGATACGCAGTCAAAGCGATGCAACGAAGCAAACTAATAATAAAGTTGAAGTAAAGCATGAGAAATCAGTATCTGTTGACAGTAGTCAGGAACGACAGCAGTTGCTGGACAAGTTAAAGCATGCAGAGATGGAAGTGCCATATACGATATCAGAACACACATGGTTGTCAGCTTCTCAAGAAAATCTAGGGCCAGATGATTCTGATTCAGAATCAGAGAAGGTTAGTAGAAGCAGTTGATCAGTAAGAGCAATGTACATGACAAAGAATATTGATTGCTTTTTACAAGCGTTGCAGCTAGTAGAATGATAACAACCACATTAGTTTGGACTTGAGATATGTATAAATATTTTTAATTGCAGAACGAGTAGTTTAAACTTTCTAAAATTCCAATATCAAAAATCAGATAATGGGCATGTTCATTTTTTGCTCACATAAGGAAAAAATAGTTTATCCAGGGCTTGGACAGGTCAAATACTTGTCTACCCTTTGTTGTTTGACCCTGCGTTCATGTGTTTGTTTTAACATTGGTTGTATAGGATGTCAAGTAACTTTGTCTTCATGCGCACATTGTATCAACATAAAACATTCTATTTCAAAGTATGGCGGACATGATGGCAATGTCTTTCAATATAAATTTTATGAAAAACAAGCATCATCCAGAAAAAGAATCTATCATGTAAGTTACGGATAGAAAAATCTGTCCATCGGGTCACAGTTTGGCATCACGAGGCTAGCCAAAGTGACCCTCAAGACGTATTTGTCTATCCATCCTTGTCACTTGTAAGATCCTTATATTGCTTGATTTTTGCTAAGTACATAATTATCAGGAGGTTTTGTATTGATGAGGACAAAATGGAAAAGTTATATCTTAGTTTCATGATTTATCCTGCATATTTCTCAATCCAACATGTTCAAATTGAGACATTTACTTTATTACGAAAACTAGCCCATGCATTATACATAGTTTTTTTTTTTTTTTTTTTTTTTTTGGCTTTGAAAATGAAAAATTTTAGTTGAAGTTTGAAAATATTTTCCATACTTTTGCTCAAAACATTGATTGTGGGTACATGTAAGAACCACCTCGGCAAGGCGGTTTTAACGAGTATTCTAAATCTATGTTTTGGATCAAAAATAAGAAAAACGCTTCTTCACACCCCAGTTTTACTATATAAAATTCGGGTATAAAGGGCTATTAATTTCACTGATATATGAGCCGCATCATGAGAAAACCAGATTTTGCCTATGGGAAAACAAAGGTGCAGATCAGCTGTGCAGTAATTGCACAGCTGATCAGCACCTTTGTTTTTGCTACAAGGATAGTACAATTCCTCTTCTTCCTAAATCCGAAATTTCAAGCTTCTAGCCTATTTCTGTGACTGCATAGACCTGTTTATGTTGGATCTGGTGGGAAACCCCAAAGACCTGTTTTCTCGCATCGTGGCTCATATTATGCTGGTGGTATTGTAGGAAGACCCTTCAGGACCTATTGGTCCACTGAAGTTAGCAGCTATGAATGGCCTTGCTATGTCACGACCTATGGTCCTGGCTTTAATGAATGATGAAACTAGAGCACCCAAAGACGAAAGGGTATGTTATTATGTTTTTGTATTCAGGGATTTTTTTCGGGTGTCTCAGGGGCCGAAATAAGGCCCCATTCCCAATGCCAATTTGGTGACTTTTTTCCCAATTTGAAGAAAAAAATCCCAATCAAAGCCGAAATTTTTTTCAACAGTTCCATACATTGTGAAATTCAAACGTTGCTGTTTGAAACAGTGTTTAGCTTTGATTAGAAGTTATTATTTATTGATTCTAAATGAGATACCTTAATAAGGTAGGTCACATTTGAAAATATTATCAATTGTGAATATTTTTAAAATTTCCCAAATTCTGTGTTTTTACTTGCTAAATTTCCCAATCAGAAAGGCCCTAGGGCCCCTTCCCCAAAAAATCCCTGGTATTGATATATTTCAAGCTGGAAGAATTTAGTTGAACTGCCGTACCAGATAAACCAACAATCTGCATATACAAAACCAAAGTCGCAGATTAGCCTTTGTTTTCGCTACCCTCTTCTTAAATCCAAAATTTCAAGCTTCTAGCCTGATCCTGTGACTGTACAGGCCAGTTTGTGTTGGACCTGGTCGGAAACCCAAATTGTTGGTTATCTCATACAAAGGCCCAGTTATCTTATGTTTAAATCTCTGTATAGAGGAAGGTGCTCGAAGCCAAACTGTCAGAAAACCTAGTTTTCAAGGAATTCGAGGAGACTCCAAAGAAGATATTAGACCTTGATTGTAATGTTGCTAAACAGCCTGATAACTCCTCGAGGAATAGGTTCCGGGATGTACTGCCGTATGATGTAACGAGGGTGAAATTGACACCAAGGAAAGATAATTCTGCTGGATATATCAATGCTTCACATATTAAGGTAAATGTTTAAAGGTGTTATGCTTATAAATGTTAATACACCTCAACATCTTCATAACAGTATTGTTGGGGTCCTTTACAATTTCCGTGTTAGCTATCCAATTTGTGTTATAACGAGAGTAAAATATCAACATATAGCAAAATTAGACCATTTGGGGTCCATGAATGGTCTGTGTTTTATCCAAAACCGTGCTGTAACGAACCATGTTATAAAGATGTCCGGGTGTACATATTAATGTTTAATACATGTATTGGCAGGAAAGTGGGAGGCTGTTTGAAAATAGAAATATGCTGTAGGTTTTATTATAATTTTTAAACTTTAAGTTAAAAAAGGAAGTTTATTCTTTAAAAAAAAAAAAAAACAAGAATGATTCTTGTTATTCCAGAAGCAAGAGGTTTTAGGTGTATAGCAATTTTTTAATTTTACAATTTTCTCGCATTATGGCTCAAATATGCTACACATATTTTCCAGTTCAGTGTTGGTAATCGTATTTGGTGGTACATAGCTACCCAGGCCCCTCTAGACAACACAAGTGGTGATTTTTGGCAGATGATCTGGGAGCAGGAGGTAGAAGTCATTGGAATGCTTACAGCTCTAGTGGTATGTTGAATCAATTTTGTCACCTCTTTAGATAACATATTTGCAGAAAAAGTGAAATATTTACCATTTATCACAAAAATCGTCTCAACACAAAGTATAATTGAGCGTATAACCCATTTAAATTAATGTATCTGTCAATCTATCATTTGAAACCATGCCCTCACCCCCCCACTCCGTCGAGGCAGTGACTAGTGAGATTTTCTATCGTCGAAAAGGGCAGGGCAAAGAGCAGTTTGAACTTCAGTTTGTCCACAGGGGTTGGGGCTTATAGTAGGGCACTTTAAAGTCATAATCGGAAATCCCTGCCCTTCCCCATAGATGGTTGGGGGCAGTGGTTACAAATGCCTAGAGCATAATGTTTCTAAAAATGTTGTAGCCAAAATATGAGCCGCCTCGTGGGAAAACCAACAATCTGCCTAGGCGAAAACAAAGGCGCAGATCAGCTTCGCGGTAACCGCGAAGCTGATCAGCGCCTTTGTTTTCGCTACATGGATAGTACAATTCCTCTTCTACTTAAATCCTAAATTTCAAGCTTCTAGCTCTTTTCTGTGATTGTACAGGCCGGTTTGTGTCGGACCTGTTCGGAAACCAGATTGTTGGTTTTCCCACGAGGCGGCTCATATGGTTAAATTCTTTATTTAGTTATTGGAAAAATTCAGCAATGTTCGCAAGAACTTAATTTTTGCTTATATTCAAGAATTCAAAGTTCTCACTAATAAAAGGTGACTATAAGTTTATAGAATATATACTTGAAGCCATTAAAAACGCAACTTTCAGCATATAACCTATCCAATGATTCTTGGATATTTTCACAATGTTATTATATAAAATCATGAAATTTCGTCCCGATATGAAGGCCATATTCGTCTTGTGCTAAATTAGCAAGTGAAGTAAAGCGATCTGCGTTTGTCGATTAAGGGACACAACTCAAACATGGACAAAACAAAAGCAAATGCACCTTATCAATCCAGCTATACGTTAACCTTTATGACTAGCTCTTTTGTGTTCAACCTTTCGGTCAATGCCAATATTGCTCTAAAGTCTAGATGTAAACCATTCCGTGGATTGTTTTTTTTCAAGTTTTGATCTTATAAAAGGCCATCAAAGTCAGTACATGAAAACCGGAAGTGAATTCAAGAATGCCATTTTTGAAAATGAAAACTGTCATAAAATGGACCCATATGCTAGAACGTAACATCTCCTGTGTCCAAACTATGGAATGATTCTGTTTTATTGAAGTTTCGGTAGATTCTCAAAATCTGTGGTATTTTTTCGAAACTTTGAACATTTGGAAATTAATCTTGGTCGTTCCATCAGGTGGCATTGTCGGTATTACATCGTTTTTTTGTTGCTGGTATTCGGCCGCATACTTCCGCATTGAAATTGGGTTGCTATGCAAGGTTGAATGGGTTTGAAATCAAATTTTAATGATTTTGTCATTTTTCACCCAAAAATCAACCAGAAGTGCTAAATTGAGTTCAGTTTTCGCTGAACGATTCTCGGGCGAACAGCAAGCTGACTTCGCTTTAAACATAGCGCACAAGGTGTCCCTGAAAGGTAGAAATAACCTGTATATCAGTTGCGTTTTTAATGGTTTTAAGTATACAAGTACTCACAAGCGAATTCAAAAACTAGCTAATAATTTGGAAATAGAAAATTTGCGAAATGGAAGTCACATAGAAATTTCCGAACTTACAGTAGCTTTGCTTTGGATAAGAAACATCTTGTTCATTCAACTACAAACACGTCCTGATTATGATGAATAGGTTTGATCATCGGCACAATTATTGTCCAGGTAATTATTATAATGGGTTGCAAGCTGACATAAACTTAACCTAAATGAGCTGTCACATAAGAAAACCAAGAACATGAATTTGAGAAAATAATGGGTGCAGTAACTGCACAGCTGATCAGCTCCTTTGTTTTCGCTACAAAGATAGTACAATGCCTCTTCTTACTAGCACCAACATTTCTGGCTTCTGTTTTCTGTGGCTGTACAGCCTAGTTTATGTAGGACCTGGTCAGAAAACCAGATTGTTGGTTTTCTCATGCAGCGGCTAAAATGATTTCTATTTTACAGGAGTTGGGCCGACCTAAGTGCTATGCGTACTGGCCTCAGGACCCTGGGGAGGAAAATAAACTAGTCTTTGGAGATGTAAGTACATATAACATTTGTTTTGTAATGCCCGTTTTTTCACTGTTACCCACCTTGAAAATGAGCCACTGCATAAGAAAACCAACAACATGCATACGTGTAATATAGTCTTAGGCATAAACATGTAAAGTAGTCTTAGGTAACTTGCAGAGCTTTGAGACATATGAGCCTCATCATGAGAAAAAACAGGTTTTTGCATATGCAAAAACAAAAAGCAAATCAGCTGTGGGAAAACAAAGCCACAGATCAGCTGTGCAGTAACTGCACAGCTGATCAGTGCCTTTCTTTTTGCTAAATGTATAGTACAATCCCTCTTTTTTCTTTATGACAATATTTCAAGCTGTCTTCTGTGACTGTACTGGCCAGTTTGTGTCAGACCTGGTCGAAAACCCTGAAGTCCAGTTTTCTCGTGTCGCGGCTCATATAGTAACCAAGACTGATACATGTATTTCCAGTTTGAGGTAACATTACTGTTCAGTAACGACTCTCTGTGCTACATCACCAATCAGATCCAGCTACGTCATCTGCCCAGTAAAAAGGAACGTCAAGTCTGGCATCTACAGTACACGGACTGGCCTGATCATGGCTGTCCAGATGATATGTATGGGTTTCTAGGTAGGTGCTTTGTTTCTTTTCATACTTTGACTTTTGTTTTGAATTTAGAGAAAGGAAAGGAGTAAAGCAAATATTAATAGATGACGCACTTTGTAAATCATATGAAAGTTTTTTAAATGTTAAAAAATACATTTGTTAATAAAAGCATCGCCAAGTTTTTATGGGGTAAACTTATACAGTTCAACCTCAATAACGTGCCTCACTATAGTGTGGTTTTCAATATAATACGGCCAGGTCATTGCTATCAAAATGATTATTTTCCTATATGTCTATTGTAAATAACCTCATTATAACTTGGTTCACTTATAGCACCATTACTACTATGGACCCCAAAGATAGCGTTATTTTACTGACAAAGAGGTTTTATTGTTATAAAGAAGTCTGATATTTGAGAAGTTCTAAACCAATATAATAAACAAACAACTTAACCTACATGTTTGGTACCTCAGCTGTGTTGTATGGATGAAAACATGTAGCTAAGAACATTTCTATTGAAAATTTACAGCTTTCATAAACAAGCTGCATCATGAGAAAAACAGATTTATGTCTATGCGAAAACAAAGGTGCAGATCAGCGCTGCAGTAACTGAACAGATTAATTTATAAGCGATTTTCTTTTCGCTACACAGATAGTACAATCCCTCGTCTTGTAAAATCCTAATTTTCAAACTTCTAGCCTTCCTCTGTGACTGTACGGGCCGGTTTATGTCAGTCCTTGTCGGAAACCCCGAAGAACAGTTTTCTTGCATCGTGGCTCAAATGTAAAATGGGGTTTGCGAATCCTGTAAATTAAATGCTTGTTTCAGGTTTCCTGGACGAGATAGAATCCATCCAGCGTCTTGCGGAGTCGGAGGAGGGAAGTGGAAAGAAGTCGCCCATTGTGATACACTGTAGTGCTGGGGTAGGGAGGACAGGGGTTGTGATTCTCACACAGGTCATGAAGTGGTGTCTAGAGCATAATCAGGTATGTTACATTACATGCAAGCCACAAAGTGAATTATAAAAAAAGTGGTAGTGTGACTGATAGCTTTCCTTGTTAGCAGAGGGCATATCTATAATTGATCTTCATGGCTAACAAATTCTTTCATAGAAATTTTTTGCACTTCCACTGATTAAGAACAAATTGGTTACTAGTTAAAGAATGGGCACTTCAAGAAGGCTTGTCAGTAAATGTGGTTTAAGGATGTTCGCTGCTAACATTTGACATTTCGGAACTTCCGGTTTTTCTTTTGTTGAATATCTCGTAAACGGTTGCAGATATTTTCCCAATATTTTTTATATTTGGATACATAATGATGATATGCATTGAACAAGCCATGAAAATTGTCAATCTAAGAAACTTCATTTTTTCACCCCATTTTCTGCAACCTTTCAGAAAAATTTCGTTGTCAGTGAAATTTAGGGGGTAGGGTAGATTAAACTTGAATATTACACATTTTCAAATTAATTTCACTATTTCTTTGTTTATTTTAGCTGCAGTATATGTGTACATGGTCTTCTGAGTCAGTCTTTTGTGTCTTTGGTGTGCTGGTTTTAAAATATTAGGTGGTTTTATGAAATGGGCTTAAAGAAACAAAACAGTTGGAAAAAGGCTGAAAATGGTGATTTTCAATTTGTTGGTTCTCTCTTATATGCACACTACCCTATATATTTCTTTCTTTTATTCGAACAATATCACACAGTTCTATGTTGTGTGAAAATACAAGAAAAAGTTTGAATAAACTAGAAATTGGCTGCAAGCAAGGCTTTCAGTATACCCCCCGCAAAATTATCTAAGGCCAATAACTTCCTTTAAGTCAAACATGCAAAACATTTGTCAAAAATATCTTTTCAATATTATAATCCTTCATGAAAATCCTCCGAATGTCTGACTCATGTCTGTAAGGTATTAAATAATATACTGAAAGCTCAGGGAGTAAAATTATATTGTTGATCATTATTTATCATGAGAAATGGTCAAAAATTGGCTATGCTAAAAAAAGGCTGTAAATTTGTCAAAAATAAATTATTCAGCATAAGAATTATTCATGCACATCTGAAATATATCTGGAACAAGTGTGCAAAGAATTCAAATGAAACAATGAAAGCACTAGGAGGACTTGATTTCATAAAGTATGCTCTACCAGCCGTATTGTATATTAGCGATGGTTGAAAAATGTCTAAGTTGAAAAATGCTGTAAATTTGTCAAAAATTATTTTTTC
Source organism: Rugalucina vietnamica (assembly GCA_964017185.1). Taxonomy (NCBI): domain Eukaryota; kingdom Metazoa; phylum Mollusca; class Bivalvia; order Lucinida; family Lucinidae; genus Rugalucina; species Rugalucina vietnamica. The sequence goes on from OZ024872.1 coordinate 43,174,280, forward strand.
ACCAATAAAATTCTTTATGCACATCTTCAATATGTCTGTAACATGTCTACAAAGTATTGAAAAGAATTACTGAAAGCCCCAGGAGGAGTTGGATTTCACAAAGTATGTACTATCAACCATAATTGAATATAAGCAGAAATGGTCAAAATTGGCCAAGTTTAAAAAGCTGTAAATTTGTCAAAACTAAAATTTTCAGCATAAAAATTCTTCATGCACATCTTCAATATATCTGGAACAAATCTGCAAAGAATTAAAAAGAAACAATAAAAGCCCTAGGAGGAGTTGATTTCACAAAGTATGCACTTCCAACCATTATTGTATGTAAGCAATAGTCGAAAAATGGCTAAGTTAAAAATTGCTGTAAATTTGTCAAAAACTATTTTTTCAGCATTATAATTCTTCATGCACATCTTCAATATGTCTGTAACATGTCTGCAAAGTACTGAAAAGAAATACTGAAAGCCCTAGGAGGAGTTGATTTCACAAAGTATGTATGTAAGCAATAGTCGAAAAATGCCAAAGTTAAAAAATGCTGTAAATTTGTCAAAAATTATTTTTTCAGCATTATAATTCTTCATGCACATCTTCAATATGTCTGTAACATGTCTGCAAAGTACTGAAAAGAAATACTGAAAGCCCTAGGAGGAGTTGATTTCACAAAGTATGTATGTAAGCAATAGTCAAAAAATGGCAAAGTTAAAAAATGCTGTAAATTTGTCAAAAATTATTTTTTCAGCATTATAATTCTTCATGCACATCTTCAATATGTCTGTAACATGTCTGCAAAGTACTGAAAAGAAACACTGAAAGCCCTAGGAGGAGTTGATTTCACAAAATATGCACTACCAACCATTATTGAATATAAGCAATTATAGAAAATTTGCTAAGTTAAAAATGCTGTAAATTTGTCAAAAATTATTTTTTCAGCATGACAATTGTTCATGCACATCTGCAATATATCTGAAACATATCAGCAAAATATTAAAAGGAAACATTGAAAGCTGTAAGAGGAGTTGATTTCACAAAGTATGTACTTTCAGTACTATGGCAAACATGTTATAGGAAGACTTAAAAAGTCCCATAACTCTTGCAATACTGACCCTTTGGCCCCTAAATTCATACCACACATGTATTGTCTGATGGTGCAAGTGTGGTGAAAATTTGAAACAAATCAGGCAAAGGCTACTCAAGTTATTCAGCAAAGATGTCCAAATGTTGACGGAATGACGGAATCACGGAATCACGGAATGACGGACAGGCTGAAAACAGTATACCCCCCTAAAACTTCGTTTTGCGGGGGGTATAACAAATATGGGTTTGGCACATTTCAAAATATTTATTTTTTCCGACTTTTCAAGTATGGGGGTAGGGTTGGAAAAATACTCGTAAAATTTTGTCATCCACTTCCAGTTGCAAATTTTTCTATGCGTTTGGTCCAAAATAGTCTGCGTTACGTAAATATTATGACTGTTGAAAGCATTCTAGGTGTATTTTTGTTCAAGACAGGTTTGTTTTAAAGAATTAAAAATTAAATTAAATTTACTAAATTTAAAACATGATGCTCAGAGGTCTCATTCAGAGGCCCGTAGCTTGAAAACATGCACACTACCCTATATTTCTTTTGCTTTCAAATGTCTTATGTTGTATTTTGGAATCAAAAAAGAGTGGTTAGAAAAAAAGTTTGAATACTTTTTCATTGGCAGCGAACATCCTTAATTGACTAAAACGAGTTTACTGGACATGAAGCAACGAACCAAAAACAAAAGGTGAAGAATGATGTGCCCAATAAAGTTCCATTGCATCCGCCCAGAGCTTTCATCAAATTTTTATTGGATTACTATTATCACTAGTTGCAAAATATTAGGACAACAATAAAAACTCTGATGGGCTGTGATGAAAACCAAGAAACTGAAGACTTGTACAAGTTTGGTGGTGTCAAAAATTGCTTGAAACAGAATTAACAGACTGAAGCATAGTATTTTCTCTTCATTTCAGGAAGTAGACCTTCCCAAAGCCCTGAACTTGATCCGTCATCAGAGAATGTTTATGGTACAGACACTGGGACAGTACAACTTCATACACAAAACTCTCATTCAGTACTTGAAAAATACTAGACTCATTTAACCTGATAAGACCAGAATTTTAAAATTCAGAAATTTTTGGTGTGACCTTTATTTTGCGAATTTTCTATTTTGGAGATATTTGCGAGGTCTTGAATTAGCAAACAAGTGTTCGTTTAGTCTTTATGGCTTATAGTGCCTGTTTGTGACAAAAGCGGCTTTTACACACATTGGTTATCAGGAGTCAAAGCAATTGAAAACAACCAATATGGATGAAATCAGTTAGAGAGAATAGTGTGTAAATACCCGTCTAAGAACATTTAACCACAGAACGATCTGTGGTTTTAAGTTGTTCCCAGAAAGTTGTTTGCATTGTTTATTCTTTTATTGATTTCATCTGTGTCGGTTGTTCTAAGTCATGTTCATTGTCTCTGGATGTCTGGTGATTTGTATCTCAAGGCATAAAATGAGCCGCGTCATGAGAAAACCAACATTTTGCATACACGAAAACAAAGGCGCAGATCAGCTTCGCAGTAACTGCGAAACTAATCAGCGCCTGTGTTTTTGCTACACAGATAGTTTTGCTACACAGATAGTACCGTTCCTCTACTTTATAAATCCGAAAATTCCAGCCTCTAGCCATCTTCTGTGCTTGTACAGCTTGGTTTGTGTCTGACCTGTTTGGAAGCCACATAGTTGGTTTTCTCGTGTCGCTGCTCAGACACACATCAGCCTGTTTTATCTTTTCTGAATGTTTTAAAGCAGAATTTCATTTCATTTCTATGAAAATCATCAATGAATCTGAAAACACAATTCATGTACAGTGTACCTGTATATTGTATTTCAATTATTTCGACTGTGATTTTAGACGCTGTAGAAATGTTCACTGAAACTGGGTTTTAGTTTTATACATATTTCCAAGAGGACAAAAAATACATTTTTGTCAAAAAGATTATTAAGTAAACCTGTCTTCCCAACTGGTCTTCCCGTCTTATAGAACAACAGGTTTTCTCACAACTTAGCTTGAGTGGCATTCTTTGAAGTAAGTTTTCAGTTTCGATGATCCCCTCTATAAGTAGGTCTCGGAAGATGTTTTTTTGTGATTTAACATCCCAGACAACAATATTTCAGTCATGTCAGGACAGTGATACCCCTGAGTGACCAGGTCCCGACGGTATAAAACTTTTTTCATGCTCAACTCAGCTGAGCATGAAATTTTAACTGCTCATAAATACTGGAATAGCCCAAATATATTGAAATCAAAGGTTTAGAACACCAAAGCCTGTAATTTATCCTGCTAATAAATGTTAAAATGCCAACATTTGTTGGCATTTTAACATTTATGAGCAGGATAAATTTTAGTCTCAGCTCAGCTGAGCATGAAAAAATGTTTTATAACCTCTGAGCCAGTACTATGGGGAGTCCATGTGCCTTGTTGAAGGCACCAGTTGGGCTCTAACCCCAACATCTGATACAGATTCCGATGCTCTACTGTAAGGCCATCACGCTCCACACAAAGTTTGTTTTATGTGAGCCGCGACGCAAGAAAACCGGTCTTCGGGGTTTCCGAACAGGTCCAAATTAAACCGGTCTGTGCAGCCACAGACAGCCACAGAAGGTGGCTACAAGCTTGAAATTTTGGATTAAAGAAGAGGAATTGTTCTATCCTGTAGCGAAAACAAGGGCACTGATCAGTTGTGCAGGTACTGCACAGCTGATCTGCGGCTTTGTTTTCGCATATGCAAAAATCTGGTTTTCTTATGATGCGGCTCAAATGGAAGTTATTTACAGTGTTGTGATTGGATGATTAAGTAATGCACATACACACACATATTTGACATGATAGTCAAGTTATTTAGCCATGTTTGTTGATTTTTGAACATATTTAAATCACACATTTTGCCTTAATAAGTGCAATAAACTGAAGAAAGATCTTTTTGTGTTTTTATTCAATTCTCAAACAACAAATGAACCACTGCATGAGAAAACCAACAATTTGCATCTATAGGCGAAAACAAAGCCGCAGATCAGCTGTGCAGTAACAGTCGCTGCTTGGATAGTACAATCCTTCTTAAATACATGTACGAAATTTTAAGCTTCTAGCCTGCTTCTGTGACTGTACAGGCCGGACTGTGTCAGACCTGATCATAACCCAAATTGTTGGTTTTCTCACGCACAGGCTCAAATAATAACACATTAGAAGTACAATAACAATGAAATTTACATAAATGTCTGTCACATATTTGTACAAAATGTATGGTGTAGATAAGCAAAAAATCAAATGGTGTATGGCACACATAATTCTGACACATTTACTTTTTTACTCTCCTTGTTTTGTGGTTTAACATCTCATTCAACAATATTTCAGTCATGTCAGTATGAAGCCATTGCTTTCTAGGTATAAACCTGTAGTGACAAAGGTCATATTGGTTCCGTTGACTAAACAGTTAAAGCACAGGCTACAATAAACAATGAGGCCAATTTATTTACCACTACTTTGAGAAGTTGTTGTGTTGTGCTGACAGACACAATTTGGCACAACAATAAACAATGAGGCCAATTTATTTACCACTACTTTGAGAAGTTGTTGTGTTGTGCTGACAGACACAATTTGGCACCTTTGGGGATCAAATCCCTAATGATAATAATCTCTTGATCCAGAATCTGATGCAACAATGACTAGGACACCATGCTTCCTTACACATTCTCTGTAAAATGGAATGCTATTAGTTAATGAACATTAACATAGTCTATTTGTCTGAGTAAAAATCAAAACCACGCACTGATGGAAGTCATCCAAAAGTATTGGGATAACACGCTATACTTTCAGTCCTTGGATAAATGGCTGAAACAACCACCTGAATCTATGACAAGTACAAAATGAGTATCTCCATCTGTTTGGCAAGCACATTTATTTGGTCATAAATGAGCCACAATGGGGTTTCCGACCAGGTCTGATGCAAACCGGCATGTGCAGCTACAGAAGATGGCAAGAAGCTTGAAATTTTGGATTTAGAAAGAAGAGGAATTGTACTATCTATATAGCAAAAACAAAGGCAATCATCAGCTTCACAGTTGTGCAAAGCCATGGGCGGATCCAGAGGGGGGGCCAGATTATTAATTTTTGCCATGTTGAAATTTTCCGCCAGACCCCTTCTGGGACTTTGGACCCCCCCTGAGAAAATTTTCTGGAGCCGTGCATGAAAGCTGATCTGTGCCTTTGTTTTTGCTTATGTTGGTTCTTCATGACGTAGCTCATTTATTTGGTCATAAATAAAACTTAATATCACACTCTGCCAATTTAGACCTTGAAGGAATGAATTTAAAGCACACAGCATCATGAAGCATGGCACACTGCAGTTATCCACACTCAAGTTGTTAGCACAATGGAACCTCCAACATAGCCAAACCATACAGGTCAGTGTCTTACTCTAAAATCACTAAAGTCAAGTTTGTTAATTTTTCTTTCATTTCTAAATTCTGCTCTGTCTATTCTGCAATAAGGACTACCTTTGGTAGATAACCATTCTTTCCTGAAATGAAAAATAGGAATTTAGATAATGTAATGTTTCACACTGGTTATCTGAGAAAATCAATGTGACTAAGAACTACAAATGTTGATGAAATTAATTAGTGGCAATACTAGAGTTAATAACTTTGAGAACAACTTGTCATGGATTATTCTGTTCTACGGTAACTTGTTCCTTCACAGGCATTTGCATCATATGGCCATATATTGATTTCATATGCATTTGTTGTTCTCAGTTGCGTTTGCTCCCTCTGGATAACTGGTGTGTGCCGGTTTGATCTGATCTGCATCGTTGCCCCACAAATGAGTCGCCTCATGAGAAAACCAACAAACAGGTCCGACAAAAAACAGCCTGTGCAGTCACAAAAGCAGGCTAGAAGCTTGAAATTTTGGATATAGGAAGAAGACAAATTGTAATCCATGTAACAAAAACAAAGGCGCTGATCAGCTTCGCAGTGTAACTGCGAAGCTGATCTATGCCTTTGTTTTCGCATATATGCAAAATGTTGGCTTTCTCATGACGCTGCTCAAATATCTAATTATCGCACTAGATGCCATGTGGCCAATCAGGTCTGTGAGAAAAAGATGGGCTGCCTGATGCCTGCTTCCATGCAGAACTGCTGACTGACTGACAACCTGAGCATTGGTTTACCACAGTAGAAGGTCTGAGCCGCATCAGGAAAACATGTTGGTGCAATGAATACCCCACTAAACCCCACTTTCATATAGTAAAACTGGGGTTTGCAGAGGTATCCTATTTTCTTATTTTTGATACAAAACATAGATTGTGGGTATTCGTTAGAACTGTTAGAGGCGGTTCTAACGTGTACCCACAATCTATATTTTGAGCAAAAATAAGAAAAATATCAAAATTTTGCAGTTAAAATTTTCATTTTGACAACCAAAAATTTTTCTGAATATTGCATGTGTGTGTTTTCATAATGCTGACCAGGCTATTTAAGTTTATATGGCGTGTATGGTATGCTTTCTGGACTTGGTTTACTGTTTTCTTACATTGCTGCAACTTTGGACTGTGGACCCTGTATAATTCCATCAACTGTGTCATCCTCAGTATTTCTCACCCAGCCAACTATACCCAGATGTCTGGCTGTGTCTCTAGTGAACTATAAAGCAAAAATAATGGTGTAAATGGTAATAAATGAACAGTATGGGCATGGTTTAATAGTTGAACAAAACCTGGGTTTGAGTAAGTAATATATTGGATGATTATAATCAATTTCTTTTATCCACGACGTTTCCTGTTGCGTCAATCCAAAATATTTTGAAACAAAACCAAGGTTAGTGTCAGAGCGTGTTTTCCGAAAATGGAGAGGTCACTGGTACAGAGCTGCGTCACACGAAAAGATGTTGATTTGCCAATAACCGTTTTTGACTAGGCAGTTTATCTCATTCAGTCGCAATTTTCTATAATAAACCCACCCTATAATTGATCGTCATCTAATTGATTGCTTCTAAGCTTATGATAATGATGTAAATCAGGATAAAACATTGATAAATTCAATTGATATATTTTCCTTTTCTCTGGGCATGGCCATTTACTGCATCAGTCTGCAGAAGAACGAACTTCAATCGATAGGAATTTGTTTGATCGATAGGAATTTGTTTGATATTTTTGAGTACAATTTGAGCTTGTGACCTAAAAACATTTCATTGACAGGTCGTGTTTTCTCACGTTTGCATAGCCGCTTTCGTCGTGCCTTTCTGAAATTGATTGTAATTTTGTTCTTTCAATGAAAATTTTAAACCTAACCATATATTTTGCAGTATGCAGGGTTGCAGACTATTACCAAACAGGTGGAAAAAGTATAATCTGAACTACTTTAAACTTTTCTTTTTATTTAGACTAAACTTTGTCAGATACATGTATATATAACAATACACTAACCTTTCGAAAGAAGACCCCTGAAACAAACAATCACAAAGTTACTTATGGCTTCTATTATTATGTCAACCAAAGCATGACAAAATTATACTTCATGTGTCATGTAGCAAATATCTTTCTGCTCCAGTCAGTTGTAATTGTTTCTCTATCCAAAGTCAGCCACTGGCAGAAAATATCAGCTTGGAGGGCTGGCAGGAGTGTAGTATTTTAATTTTATGCTTTCCTGATACTGACTGGCAGTGCTGCACCCCTGCACAGAACTGCAAGACGTTTGTTGTAATGAAAAATGGTTTTATCAAATGGCTTTGAAGTGAAAAGGTTTTATACTTTTCATTACAACTGACTGGTCCCGTCCCAGCATGTGACAGTAAGAAAATCCTGAATGGCATGTGAAAGAACTCAAACAACCAGCACATTACTGGCCAATTATATTGAGATGACATTGTATGTAAGTATATTAGACTGTATATGCTTCACCAGTTATTTATCCCCTTCAGTTGCTATCTCAAAGCTGTCGCCTAGGTCAAGGTAGTCACGAAAACTAATGACATTAGCGCAGGTACCACTGGAAAAATGTAACACTCCGTATTCCCACCTCGAAGCATTCATTTTAAGAACATAATAATTATCAACATGCAATATTTGTCAACTGCATACCTTGAACCAGTCCAAAGACTTCAAAGTCTGCAGAAACAAAATGCTCGTTGGAAGCGGCCATTTTGGAACATGAGACCGCAAGGAGGGAAATCATCAAAATGTATCGAAAGAGTTGGGTAATACTAAAATTGGGTCCGTGGAAACACCCAACCCAACTACCTTTCTTTCTTCAGATACTGAGTCGATCAATTTCTGATCATCACCTCAGGTGTGGGGTGGGTGGCTAAATTTTGAATTTAGCAAAATGGGGGAAACATTCGGGATGAGCCATTAAAACTATTTACAAGAAGCTAGACAGAGGTATACTAAAACGTATACCTCTGGACCCTTGGTTCTAAATAAGAGCCTTGAATTCTTCCGTGGTCTTAGATGCGACCACTGAAGAAGGAAGACTATTCCACAATGGAATAGTCCTTGGGAAGAATGAATTCTTCAGGGCATCACTATAGGACATGTATCTTGTGTACTGTGAATCATGAGATACCCTGGTAGATCTTAATCTGGGAGCCGGGGTCAGATATTTATCTTTGTCAAGAGACACTGTACCGGAGTGAATCTTGTAAAAGATAGTTAAGGAAGACTTTAGCCTGCGGTCCTCCAGGGATGGCCAGTCAAGATCATTAAGTATGTCATCGATACTACTTGTATTATGCCATCGCCTGCAGACCCACCTAGCTGCCGTCTTCTGCACTTTCTCCACCTTTTTCGTCTGTTTCATTATATGGATGCCAAATAGGAGCTGCATACTCGAGCTGAGAGTGAACCAATGTTTGGTATGCAATTTCCTTTGTATGCTGAGGTGCAAGTGCCAAATTGCGAGTACCACCTTTAAACACATTCAAACCATCTCAAAACACAATTGTAAGATCGCAAACCAAATATTTTAGCGATGCATTTATAATTCAAAACTTTTTTTTCATCAACAATAACCCCAAAGCCCTTCAAAAACACCACAAACCACACCTATCTATCTTCATATACTGAGTCGATCAATTTCTGATCATCATCTCTGGTGTTTGGTGGGTTAGCAAGATGGGGAGAAACATTCGGGATGGGCCATTAAAACTTTTTACAAGTAGCTAAACAGAGGCATACTAAAACGCATACCTCTGAACCCCTGATCTAAATGTGAGCCTTATATTCTTCAGCAGTCTTTGATGAGACCACTGAAGAGGGAAGACTATTCCATAAAGGGATAGTCCTCGGGAAATAAGAATTCTTCAGAGCATCACTATAGGCCATATATCTTGTGTATTGTGAATCGTGTTATGCCCTGGTACTTCTTAATTTGGGTGCTGGGGTCAGATATATATCTTTATCAAGAGACACTGTACCGGAGTGAATCTTGTAAAAGAAAGTTAAGGAGGACTTCACCATGCGGTCCTCCAGGGATGGCCACTCAAGTTCGTCCAACATATCGTCAACGCAACTCCTGTTACGCCATCGCCTGCAGGTCCACCTGGCTGCTGTTTTCTGCACTTTCTCCACCATTTTTGTCTCAGTTTCATTATAGGGATGCCAAATAGGAGCCGCATACTCAAGTTGAGGACAAACCAATGTTTTGTATGCAACTTCCTTTGTGTGCCGAGGTGCAAGAGCCAAATTGCGCCGAAGAAAACCCAATGTCTTAGTTGCTTTACAAGAAATTTCAGAAATATGTTGACCCCATTCTAAGTCGTCAGTGACAGTAAGTCCAAGGTATTTGGCGGATAGAACCTGTTCCAGAGTTTGTTGATGTAAGGAGTAGTTGACATGTATTTGATTGCTAGGGAGGTGCCGGGTCACCCTCATTGAGTGACATTTGGCAACGTTGAATTTCATTTGCCAATCGGTCTCCTATTGTGCAAGGCTATTCAGGTCTTCTTGTAGAATCTGGCAATCAGTGAGTGAAAAACTATTCCTATACAAAACACAATCGCCTGCAAAGAGACGAACAGATGAGCTGATATTGTTCGGAAGGTCGTTAATAAATATCAAGAAAAGGACCGGTCCCAAGACCGATCCTTGCGGGACTCCTGATAAGACCGGGACTGGATCTGAGGCTTGACCATCTAACACCACTTTTTGATAGCGCTCAGAGAGCCATGAAGCGATCCACTTGTGAGTAGATCCTCTAATCTCGTAGTAGTGCAGTTTGTATAGTAGCCTCTTATATGGTACCGTATCAAAGGCCTTTTGCGAAATCCATGATGATCATATCCGTTTGTCTGTGTCCCCGGTTCAGAGCTCGATCCAAGTTGAACTGAACCAGCTGGGTCTCGCAAAACCTCCGACTACGGAAACCATGCTGACAGTCAGCAAGAATATTTTCAAGGGAAAAATGCTTATTTATGTTGCTGACTATAATATGCTCTAAGGTTTTGCAGCAGATGCAAGTTAGCGACACCGGCCTGTAATTAGCTGCGTCATATTTCTCACCTTTCTTATACACTGGGGCCACGTTTGCCTGTCGCCAATCATCTGGTACAGTTCCCTGTGCAAGCGTCTCATTTCAGAACTACATTCTTTTAATACCCTAGCGCTCAGGCCGTCTGGCGCAGGTGCCTTGTGAACCTTTAGCCCATTCAGCAGTTTGAGGACCCCTTTAGGGTCAACTGTGATTTCACCCATGGGGGTAAAAGGGCTTGTGCCTTTGGAGGGAATTTCAGAGTCAGTCTCGCGCGTAAATGCAGACTGAAATTGTTTATTGCAGATATTTGCATTATCCACAGTGTCGGTTTTTAAGATTCCGTTTTCTCTTAGTGAAGTGATCCCTGACGCGTCTTTTTTGATGGACTTAACAAATGACCAAAATCTTTTACATTTTTATTTATTTTTTATTTTTTTTGTGGGCAATCGGGATCATTGTCATCAGTTTCAAAGGAGAAGATATTGGAAATATGTTTCAAATATGCATCTCTGATGGCTTTCTGTACATGTGCTCTGAACCATTTGTAATGGTTCTTAATGTCAGGACTGCTTGACTTTCGAGCACGGAAGTACGGTTTTTCTCGTTTCCTAATAAGACGTTTGATAAAAAAAATCCCTAAATACCACAAAATTACACTTCAGAGCACCCAAAATCTCCTCAAAAACACCCGCAAACCACAATAAATCACATCCAAACCACCTCAAACTCCCATTTGAGCTTACTCAGAAAGGTCATAGATATACCCAACATACACGTTGTATGCATATAGAGGATCTTACACGAGTGGTCATTTCATATGAAATGACCACAAGTGTAAGAATCGTTTTATCATATGACTTTTAAAATAGGAATTTATCGCCTTGGAAGTGGACATATTTTCAATGAAAATTTACATTGTTGTTACGGACGTCGTCAATGACGTTACGTATTCTCGCAAAAGTGTTAATACACGTGTGGTCATGTGATTTTTATGACATGACGTTATCCACTGGACACCAGCGACGTCATATGATAAATATGTATATGGGTTATATATGAGCTGTACCTTGGCAAACCCATATGCCATGTCAAGTGGCATATAATGCCACTTGGCTATGTGTATACCCATATTAGCCTCATATGAAACTAATTTGGAGGGTTTTGGTTCTGAATCGACTGGAATGAGGACCTGGTTGGTGATAAAGATTGTGTGTTTCCGGTAGATTGGATATCTGTGGTGGTTTCGATCGAAGTGGTTTGCATTACGGAAACATACTGAGATTCTTTAAGAGCAGTGAGTATATTAATGAGAAAAGGGATGGGCCATACCGCGGTTTCGGCTACTTAATCCTCTTCAGTGACCCTTTAGATTTGGCAAACTATGATGAAGCCAACGTGAAATACTGTAATTTTGCAACTCTCAACAGGATAGTCGATACAAAGACTATTATTATCCAAGTAGAGCCATATAGTTAGAAAATGGATATAATCCGATTATGAATTCCTGATTTATCAGAGTACACTCGCTGATCTCAAATGACCAAAAGAAAAATATAATCTGCACTATGGATGATGTATGGGGAGACTTTTTAGGACCGCCACACGGAACAACACCAGCTGCAGTAAAAGCAAATAAGAATAAAACTGTTATCCTTTAGTCTAGGGACAGTCAGTATATTAATGAGAAAAGAGATGGGCCATACCGCGGTTTCGCCTACTTACGCCTCTTCAGAGACATTTAGATTTGGCAAAATGGAGCCAATGCGAAATGGCGCCAGAGCCTGGAATTACCTTCCTGCTTCTCTGAGTCGTCTAAATAATTGTCGGATAAATGTAGTATTGAGTCTGCAGGACAGTCATACGAATAAAATGCCACTCAGAACTGTTAAAAGCTGAAAGCCCAGGGAATAATATCTGAATCTAAATGGTTTACTGGTGACACACCAAGAGAAAAAGAACACCAGGGCTAAAAATTACAATCCTCCCTTACAGTTAATGAAGACTTAAGTAACAAATTCGACCTAATATTTTACCATTAAAATCCATTACTGCTTTCACGAAAATATACAGGTGTGTAAGTTAAACGCCATTTACACAATAAAACTAATAAGTTTGATGTTAGTATGTGTTAGAAGCATGTTTAGGATGCTGCTGAAATTCATCACCTTTACTAAGGGCTTCCATAACTTTAAGGGTTGATTATAATTCTGAGGTTTATGCTGCAATACTTCACCAGTGGGTGCGCCAGAATGGAAATTTGTCCCTGGCTCTCACAAGAGATACGAACTTGGACACACATTCATCTTTCATTTCTGCAGAGGAAATCAGAGAATCGGGGAGGTCATTCCAGTCCCTGATTGTCTGTGGAGAGAAATTACCGTTTTGACGCTTCTTTGCTAGCTGAAGGTATCTGAAATGCCAATGAGTGTTGATTTCTACAACGCCTATTCTTCGGAATAATGTCATCTGTATGTATTCTGGCTTTCTCCTTCAGACCTTTAAGTCTCCTATCATTCCTCATTTTTAAAGAGATTTCCATTTCAGTTGTCTAAAACTGCCAGTCATAGATCTACTCCCAGTTTGAAAAACATAATTTCCAGTCACAAACCTAACAGCACGATTTTGGACCTTTTTCCAATTCTTCCTCCCTCGAGACCTGAGTGTGGGGTCCCAAAGTGAACTTCCATATTCTAAGACCGACCGCACCAGTCCCATTACAAAGCTGCTTCTTTCACATCTGGACAAGAATTTCTCTTCAAGAATCCGAGAGTTATGTTTGCCTTTGTACAAACATAAGAAATATGAGTATTTCATTTCAAATCGTTACACCTAGTTATAGTCTGTCAGCTGTCTATAAAAACTGATATTTTGCTAAATATCTTCAAAACAACAAAACCAATCGCTTTGAGGTTTAGTGCATCTTGAATGGTTATCTTATACATAACTAATCTATAGTTTTAACAATTTTTACAATATAAGGTTAAAAAGTTTCTTTTGAAAACTGCCCATTTTTATAGGGCATTTTGGCTGTAATGAACATGGGAGTAAAGTTTATGTAATAGCCCAGGAATATGCTTCTTAGTATAGCTATATCCTTTGTAAGTATTAAAGTGCCCAATGAAAATTACACTAGGTAACGCCAAAGAACCGGCCTGTGTTCCAAGGTAAGACTCTGAGTGGTCTGTTTTGGTACAAAATATGCACATGGGAACAGCAAGGTGCCAAACTGACCAACCTATGGTAAGTAGAGACTGGTAAGTCTAGCAAAATGCAGTTTACGTCGGAAACAGATAGCATAATGTAGTTTTTAAAGTGTCATTGCTATAATGCGCAAAATGCATTTTTTTTATAATACCTGTATGTACAGGTACCTTTGCCTGAGTAAAACGGTCTATTTTTATTCACAAAGAAAAAAGAAATGCCACCTAAAACTTTGACAGAAAAATCGGATGTGATTGTGAATATCTTAAAATATTTTGAAACATTGACTCTGATAGTGAGTATAAAGAGGCAGGAGAATCATCTGAGTCTCATGATGACACTAGAAGCTTAATGAAAGTGGTTATCTAAAGCATTATTTTCATTTACATTAGTTAGAGCACTCACTTTGTTGAACAGTATACTATTGGATTCACATTGAATGACATAAATCTGCCTATAGAAACTTAATTGAATGGGATATGTGCATGGGCGGTGCCATTCTGTCTTAATTTTTTGTATTAAGTTTAATAGACAAAAGCAAGAAAACAAGTAAAAATTCTGAAAATCAGTTTCTAGCTATGTATTGGTATATAAATAACATTGGCGAAAGAAATTTAATTGTATCACTTATAATAAGCCAGAAATTCTGCAAAACGTCAGTTTTTATAGACAGCTGACAGGCTATATTTTATGCTTCCAACGTTTTCCAGTACTGCACCCTCAATAGTACTGTAATTAGTCTGGATTTTATTAGACCGTTTGTCTAATAATCATGTTGCATTTGTCGGGCTGAAATCTCATACCCCATTTTCTAGCCAAACTGGCCAAAACAAAAAGGTTTGCTTTAGAAGCTTCCTTTTAAGTTGTTTTAGCTAAAAGGTCACCTGTTGGGAAGATACTTAACGAACACCGTATGTTCTCCTTGTATAATGCCGTATTATTGGTTCTTTTCTATTGAATGTTTTGTAGATGCGCTAAAATGTATTTGGCAATCTGAATAAAGAATTGAATTGAATTGAATTGAATTTAGTCTTGAGGGCGGGGCTATGGTTCTGAACGTAACAACTGTTCCTGGTCATGGCTACCTTTGGACATTTACTTGAAGATAATCATCACACAGACTATAGTTTCAACATAAAAAATACAGGGTTATTTATCGTCTTCTAAGTCTCTGCAAGAAATTATATGAAGAAAAATGTATTTATAAACCATCTCAGTATTGACTATAATTTATATGTGATCAGGTACGTAGTTCTTTGTGTCTACTAAAAAGCAGATACGATTGAGTGGCATTCAAATAATAATAATAATGAATAATACTGATAATACTAATGGGCAAACTACAAGCCACAGTGTACCAACATTTTACTTTATTATGAGACCAACAAAAACAGGATGGCAAATGAATTAAACATCGTAAAAATACAACATATAAGATTCCTATACTGATGCATTCATCAACAACATCAACGAAAATAAACAAATTGTATGGAAACTAAACAGCAGATTTACTGTCTCATTTTACACATAATAATTTCCCCTATCTCCAACACATTCTCCGATATACTTGAAAGACAAAATGGCACCATAACATAGCATCTAAGAGCTCTTTACTTTTTCACAACAAAACTTTCCATAGTCACTTTGTCTATACTTTTCTCATTCTTAAATTCCGCCTTGTCTATTCTGGATCTTGGACTTCCCTTTGTTCTTAACCATTGTTTCCTGTAAGCAAAATAAATACGGGTACGTATTAAACCAGTATTGGTAAAAGAGCAAGGGAAAAGGGTATTTATAAGCCACGCGTCCTATTCCCTTTCTGATGTCTTGGTACGATGCTTGCATACTTGAATGACTTGCCGTAACTCTGCCGGCCCGAGCATAGCCTCTGTTGGGGTCGAATCGAGTCTGATTCTTGCTCAAAGGAACCACTTTCCAACTATAACTGAAAGTAATGCAATGCAATACTTCTAGAACTTTAATGATTTAAAGTGATTTCGGATCCCATTAGAGAAATACGCTGCTTTGTTATAATGAAGACGAAACTAACGCGATAATCCAGACGATGGTTACTTTTAACCCATATTTGACGAATGGATTTTCCAACCATTATCATTTGGGTCAGTCCACTTTCATTATTAGGGACTTCAGGAGTGATTTTGAATTTTTATACCATTTTTCAATGAAACTCCTCTAAGCAAACAGAATAGCCCCGGATGGGACGCCGCGTTCTGCGGCGTCACATCTGGGGCTATGCTGTTTGCCTATGTCCCATAAAAGGGATGCCAGGCTTAAATGAGTTAAGTTTTCTATATACGGCTAGGAAAGCGCGATCATTCAGTAGAGGGTTACTTTTAAGTTTTCTATATACGGCTAGGAAAGCGCGATCATTCAGTAGAATGTTACTTTTAAGTTTTCTATATACGGCTAGGAAAGCGCGATCATTCAGTAGAATGTTACTTTTAAGATTTCTATATACGGCTAGGAAAGCGCGATCATTCAGTAGAATGTTACTTTTAAGTTTTCTATATACGGCTAGGAAAGCGCGATCATTCAGTAGAATGTTACTTTTAAGATTTCTATATACGGCTAGGAAAGCGCGATCATCCAGTAGAATGTTACTTTTAAGATTTCTATATACGGCTAGGAAAGCGCGATCATTCAGTAGAATGTTACTTTTAAGTTTTCAATATACGGCTAGGAAAGCGCGATCATCCAGTAGAATGTTACTTTTAAGATTTCTATATACGGCTAGGAAAGCGCGATCATCCAGTAGAATGTTACTTTTAAGATTTCTATATACGGCTAGGAAAGCGCGATCATTCAGTAGAGGGTTACTTTTAAGTTTTCTATCTATACGGCTAGGAAAGCGAGTCTATAGAAATGGTAAACACAATAAAACTCGCTTCCCGCAGACGGAAGGAAATACATCAACATCGATCACACCAATGGTGAATGATCTCTTACATGACAAAATGACTAACAGAACAATATATAACGAAAGTACATGTATTCGGTTCTAAGTTAAATAAAGCATTTGAAAGGTTCATTATCAGGTTATTACACTAAATAGTGTTAACTTACATCTCTGTTATTTTTTCAGCAGCTCCTTGCATGTGCCCAAGAACAGTCCCGCGGCGTGTATTCTTAACCCAGCCGACAAGTCCAAGACTTGATGCTGTCTTTTGTGTATGCTGGAATCGAAAATAACGATGCTTACTAGATCTATATAAATTGTTTAACAGATTTCCATTCGGACTTAACTCACTTAAATTTGTTGAATATTAAACAAAATGTTTTAATATAGAAGCTGGAAGCATAGTGACTATTTCCTTTTAAAACACACACACATCTCTTCGATGGCCTTTTGAAATGATGAGTCCGTGCTTCAAGTCACATAACCCAAGCACATCACTGCTTACAAAAAAAGACAGATCTATTAACATGTACATTCTCCACACAAAATTAATGGGCCGCGGTTGATTAAGGGTGTACAAGTTTAGTACATCAATAACGAAGCAGTTACATGTACGTACCTTTCTGAAAAAGACACCTGAAACGAGATTCAATACAAAATAAAGGTAAAGCTAGAATGCCCAATGTAAGATGGCAAGAGATGGACATGTTACTACTGAGGCTATTCCGACAGCATGACTTTGATCATGTTGTATATGAGCCTGTGCGTGAGAAAACCAACAATTTGGGTTCCGACCAGGTCTGTCATAAACCAGGCTGTATAGTCACAGAAGATGGTTAGAAGCTTGAAATTTTGGATTTAAGAAGAGGAAGTATACTATCCGTGTAGCGAAAACAAAGGCGCTGCGCGAAGCTGATCTTCGTTTTTGTTTTCGCATATGCAGATTATTGGTTTTCTCACGCACAGGTTCATATAAAGTATAACGTGACGGAACACTTCATCACGGGGGAGCGCGGTGGCATAGTGGTAGAGCATCGGACTCCGAATCAAGAGGTCATGGGTCACAGTCGATCCCCACTGCATGGCGGCACCGTGTTGTGTCCTTGAGCAAGACACACTGATTCACGGGCACATTTTGATCCAATGCGATGTAATTTTAACATGTTCACTTGAGCCTATCGGACCTCTCCCAGCAGGCTCATGACGTTAGAATGACGTCAGATCCACGTCAATGACGTCACATCGACGTTAATATGACGTCATTTTGACGCAATATGTGCCCGCTGGGATCGTTCATGATATCATACAACTCGGATCCAACATAAACGAGCCTACACCTAAGCCTGGTTAACACAATTTAAGCCATCCCAACCCTTAGGCCTCCCTCGAGCTACGGCAAATGCTGGGGTTTTACCATGTTAACACGACCATGAACAACGTAATAATAACGTTCTGTAGAATTTTAGTAGACCCTATAGTGTGAAAAAAATATCATAACATTACTTTTCGAGTAACTTTGTGAATCTACTGTAAAGTAGGATATCAATGTAGACATGGTAGACATACATGTAAAACGGAAGAAAACGTTTGTGTCGGTGTACTAGCTAAGACATGCTGTGACTTCTCAATGTGACTTTCATATACCCGAGGTTTAATTTAGTCGCGAAAATATATGACAAATTATTATAACAATGACAACCAAGCGAATATACAAATACCGCGAATGTTATTGTATTAATCAATATATTCCTATGTCAAAATGTTTCGTTCAGATATTGATTACCTTGCACTTTGCCGAAAATTTCAAATTCAACAGAAATCAATCTACTTCCAGTGGCCATTTGTTTACATTGGTTGTTGTGAATGATTCGCAACAAAAGCGTTCGTCCATAACAAAGACAATACTTTACAGCGTGACCCCTATAGCATGAAATGGAAATATGCAAGTGGTGTTCGGAGTAATAAGTACATGTATTTCGCCAAAGCGACGCATCGCATATGTGACTTTCTGCCAAGTTACCCGCGATACTGCAACCCGGAAAACACTGCATTAGCTGTAGTTGCGGAACCTCACTCCACTACGGTTCCGTTGCAGACCTTGATGGTTCTATTTGATCAAAACAATTTCCGATTGAATAAAACAGGATTACACATGGTTGACACGTGGTCAGTGCATCCGAACATGACCTTGTTGACGTCACGTGTGTGCTTTGACGTCACGGTGCGCGCTTTGTCACGTGAGCATGGAGAACTTCTTTCTGATTGGCTTAGCGTCGCGTAATAAATGAGAGCAAACGAGCTAGCTGAATGTGTAAATCTCACAGAAATTATGGATTTTAAGCAGGAAATCAGAGACTTTTCTTATGGAACAAATTTAATATCTCTGTGAACAGTATGCGAAGTGATGGTAAGCGGGATTTAGTTTTTCACAGTGAATTTCGGGTTTCAAAATTTGATGCGTAAAGTAAAACTATTTTTGACCGGTTAGTACACGCTTGGCACTGAGGCTGTATGACACATTCGGAATGCGTTTGTGTAAACATGCATGGAGATTGTAAATGACAGCTGAAGGTCTAAGTCAACACGTACATTAGCTGGCGTGCTAATTTAATAGGCATACACACACGGGCTTATTACCTCGCAGATCTGAGTCTTCGTGTCTGATCTGTTTCACAAGTGCGTTGACTCACTTCCATCCTAAGTGCACATAGACCAGCCTCCCCTCTTCCTCTGTTTTTAGCTTCGCGTGCGCCTTAGTCAGGCAATGCGAACGAACATATTAATGACACAAGAAGTTTAAATGTATACCATGCAATTACAGTCACTGTACACACCAGTTTACTGACTGCATGTCGTGGGTCTCTGAGGACGACTGTTTGTTTGTTCGGTCACTTTCAACATTAACTGTCATATCACGACGGCGACTGGTTGTAACAGGGATCCCAATGCTTACTTTTATAGTGCTGCCTCACTGTGGTATCAGATCGCAGACACTTTTACCTGATACCACCTCCAGTCACATTATACTGACACCAGAGCGACCAGTCCTAGCCCTACCCCGAAAATCCGAGTGCCAAGCGGGGAGCAACCGGTACCATTGTTAACGACTTTGGTATGTTTGGTATATCGCATATGTGACTTTCTGCCAAGTTACCCGCGATATTGCAACCCGGAAAACACTGCATTAGCTGGCGTGCTAATTTAATAGGCATACACACACGGGCTTATTACCTCGCAGATCTGAGTTTTCGTGTCTGATCTGTTTCACAAGTGCGTTGACTCGCTTCCATTCTAAGTGCACATAGACCAGCCTCCACTCTTCCTCTGTTTTTAGCTTCGCGTTCGCCTTAGTCAGGCAATGCGAACGAACTTATTAATGACACAAGAAATTTAAATGTATACCATGCAATTACAGTCACTGTACACACCAGTTTACTGACTGCATGTCGTGGGTCTCTGATATGAGGACGATTGTTTGTTTGTTCTGGATTAACGTCGCTTTCAACATTAACTGTCATATCACGACGGTGTCTGGTTGTGACAGGGATCCCAATGCTTACTTTTATAGTGCTGCCTCACTGTGGTATCAGGTCCCAGACTTTTTTACCTGATACCACCTCCAGTCACATTATACTGACACCGGAGCGACCAGTCCTAGCCCTACCCAAAAACATCCGCGAGTGCCAAGCGGGGAGCAACCAGTACCATTGTTAACGACTGGTATGTCGCGGCCCGGATCGAACCCGGTACCTCCCGAACTCGGAGCGGACACTCTACCTACTGAGCTACCGAGGCCGGTAAATTGGTCTCTTAATTGGGGTCAGTGGCTGCTCATTCACCCGGGTCACTTGGATAATTATAGTGTCGTGGCCAATTACACACAAGCAAGTCAAGGCCAACTTTGTTTGGGGTAGTTGTTCGTCTGAATCGATAAAGTAGGTCATTTTACAACCTGGCCCTTCAGTAATGTGGTTACACACGGTCAGGGCCCTGATCTATTTTAGTCATGAAATCATCTGAGTGCCACTAGCTCCCATAGTAGTAAAGGGGGCATCCAGTATTTACCAGTTTATTTAAAGAATGCATAACGAGAAAGATTTTGGCATTAAGCAAATAATGAGAAAATATTCTCTGCGCTAATTCTCAGTTCGGTATTTCTTGATCGGGTCAAATGTTCACCTTCTCTTACATTTACGATTTATGTTAACCACTAACAACAGTACAGGCAGTGTCATGATAAGCGCCAATGGAGCTGTTTCGTTGTGCTCGGGTCTCTTGTTTACAAAGCCGCATTACTGACCTTTTAGTGCGTGTTTTCAAATATATTGATAATTTTTCCATTGCCCTACATTTCCACGCCTACCAAACGTTCCGGTGCTCAACCGTTGGTTGAGACAGAAAATCGATAGGAGTAGTTTCCGGTTGAGCATCGAAGTAGCCAGAAAGGTAAACAATTGTTGCATGATCTTTGTTGTTTGATTAATAACTTTTCTTCCAGGACGAAAATAAAAAATCTGGGAATTGTGTACAGTGTCTTACATATTCATACATCTGCGGTGTAAACATGAGGTCGAGGAATTATCGCGTTTTGACTGAATCCATTTCAGCGTGATGAAGGTGTACTAGAAACAGACAGGATTGTGTAGAAAACGGGTGTGTTTTAGGCTGTATTTACAATTTTGTGTCGTGTTTCAGGGTAATTTATATACCGCTGATCAAGACACAGTCATACAAATGTCACTTAAATTTGCAAGTCCGTTCAGCCGAAGCAATGGGCACAATATCTTAGAAAACAACTCTGAGAATTTTGGTTGAGCATCGGATAATTAAAAATGATAGGGAAATTGAGTTGTGTCATTTGACCATTTTTTACATTCATCGCTCAAAAATATGTTTCAGGAATGCCACATGAGTGCACACAGAGTACTCATTCCCACATTTGCCACTGTAAACTCTGATTTTTTCCTTAATATCCAAAAATAGAAGCTGCAGAGAAACAAATACATGTAAAACGGTGTATTTTGTGAACGACAGCCCAATAGCTGGTTCGCATAACTTAAACGGTACTAAAATACTAAAAAATCCCTTTTTTCCCGAAAGAAAATGTCAGTTTTTTTATTTTTTGTGTGGTTGCGCACCGGAGTATTCGGTTGAGCATCGGAAGATCTGAGCATATTTGTCAGTCTTTATGTGATTTTGGGATGTGAAAACATGCAATAATGGCCTTTATGCGCTACTGTATACATTGTTGGTGAGATTTTAAATGACTTGAGAAGCTGACATATTGCTGTGTATCACTTAAGGAATATTGGTGGTAGCAACTTGAATATAAGCGATGGATTGAAACATGGTTGCATTTTGCATCAAAATATTATACAAAACAACACAAAGGACAGAATGCACAATTTCGTATATGTTACAAAGGCGTATCGCTCCACGCATACAGTTGTGGTCACGCATCGGAGTATCCGGTTGAGCATTTGACCATCTCTTTCTGTATTTCGCAAACACACACATTTGCATTAGAATCAACATAATTGATCAGCCTGAGTCGTGTAGTGTCATTGGGTGAGCTTTATCCTGACATGGCTACGCTTAGTGACTGAGAAAATAAAAATAATTGTTAGATCCTTTGGAAGTAGTAAAAATACAAAGCTAGAAGATGGACCATATTGTACAATTTCGGGTAATGAACCTTCATCAGTGACCCTTTATAAAACTGGCAGCGAAAGCCAGACATTTTGCTGCAATTTCAAGAATTTACATCTGTGTAATCTTAATCAAAGACTCAAATTCCCAAAGGGGCCAAATAATCAAAATACTGTTAAGAAGATGATTCTTAACATATTAAAATTTGAAATACTTCATATATTCACTGATCCCAAAGGATCAAAAGAAAAATATAATCTGCAATATGGATGATGTACGGGGAGACTTTTTAGGGCCGCCACACGGCACAACACCAGCTGCAGTAATAGCAAATAAAAATAATTGTTAGATCCTTTGGAAGTAGTAAAAATACAAAGCTAGAAGATGGACCATATTGTACAATTTCGGGTAATGAACCTTCATCAGTGACCCTTTATAAAACTGGCAGCGAAAGCCAGACATTTTGCTGCAATTTCAAGAATTGTAGATAAAAGAAAAGTAGATAAAATGATCTCTGTTATTGTAACTTTTGTCCCTCTTCATGTATGTTCTTAACATGTGCCCGCAGATACCTGCCTGACATGAATATCTTTCTGCATTTGGCGCACTTGAACTGTTTTTTTTTTTTTTTTTTGGTTTTCCCGGGTTACTCGCACAAATTTTGTTATGCTGTCGTATGTTGCTGGTATATGTGAATGATTTGTTACAGTAATTACAATGAAGTATGGGCAAATAATGTTCTTTACGCTTGTGGCTGTCAAGCTGCTCTTTTGTACCATATTGAGTTTGGCAATCATTACACGTGTAAGTTTTTATTTCTCTATGCACAAGGTCCTCGTGCCTCTATAGACTGGATTTACAATTCTGTTTGTTACAGAACTGGCATGTTGCCCTTTGATCCTCTACGTGGACCAGTCTGCAATGCCACCGCAAGTAGCGTTCTTTAGAAAATGCCTTGTGACAAGTGTCACACTGGTGTTGGGCTGACATCGATGCTTGGCATTCAGACATGCTAGAATCTGAAAATATAGATTAAGTTGTTTTTTTTTTAAATGGATATCATATTAGACAGAAACCACAGTGAATACAGACTGGTCTATATATATATACTGGCCAAAAGTTCTAACCGGCCACTTACATTTTATGGTTTTTCTTCAAAACCAAAAAAAAAAATAATCTGAAATTTCTGTTAACACCTTTAAAAAGACAGACACTTCATCGACTAAGAGCAGTGAAAACATTTACATAATTTTCCAAACAGGACGCAGTGTTCCAGTGAATACCGATACCCCCTTTTTTAAAATTTGCAAATTTCATTATTTTGTGAGGAGCGACTTTTTGAAACGCCACGTTTCACGCCTAAACCTTTTTGTTTCTAAAGATAAACTCATATGGAACATATTCATGAAAAAATGCTTTCCTGGGCATTATTTTCGTCGCTTTTGAACAAAATGTGAAACATTACCCCAGTACCTAATGCAATTCTTGTAATTTTTGAAATTGAGGGTATTTGTGTTTGGCAAGTGTTCCTTGGTGCACGTTTCTGAATTATGCTTAGCTGTTTTGTGATAATCTTTACGGACATATTGGAGTATTCACTGAAGCAAAAAAGAGTTATACAGTTCTCTTGGGCTCGAAGAAAATCGATAAAAACCTTGGTGGCCGGTTAGAACTTTTGACTAGTTAGCTTTCAAGAGAAGTCAGAGAAAAGTTACAATAACAGAGATCATTTTATCTACTTTTCTCAGTCACTAAGCGTAGCCATGTCAGGATAAAGCTCACCCAATGACACTACACGACTCAGGCTGATCAATTATGTTGATTCTAGTGCAAATGTGTGTGTTTGCGAAATACAGAAAGAGATGGTCAAATGCTCAACCGGATACTCCGATGCGTGACCACAACTATATGCGTGGAGCGATACGCCTTTGTAACATATACGAAATTGTGCATTCTGTCCTTTGTGTCGTTTTGTATAATATTTTGATGCAAAATGCAACCATGTTTCAATCCATCGCTTATATTCAAGTTGCTACCACCAATATACCTTAAGTGATACGCAGCAATATGTCAACTTCTCAAGTCATTTAAAATCTCACCAACAATGTATACAGTAGCGCATAAAGGCCATTATTGCATGTTTTTACATCCCAAAATCACATAAAGACTGGCAAATATGCTCAGATCTTCTGATGCTCAACCGAATACTCCGGTGCGCAACCACACAAAAAATAAAAAAACTGACATTTTCTTTCGGGAAAAAAAGTTTTTTTTTTTAGTATTTTTAGTACAGTTTAAGTTATGCGAACCAGCCTGTGGGCTGTCGTTCACAAAATACACCGTTTTACATGTATTTGTTACTCTGCAGCTTCTATTTTTGGATATTTAGGAAAAATCAGAGTTTAGAGTGGCATATGTGGGAATAAGTACTCTGTGTGCACTCATGTGGCATTCCTGAAACATAGTTTTGAGCGATGAATGTAAACAATGGTCAAATGACACAACTCAATTTCCCTATCATTTTTAATTATCCGATGCTCAACCAAAATTCTCAGAGTTGTTTTCTAAGATATTGTGCCCATTGCTTCGGCTGAATGGACTTGCAAATTTAAGTGACATTTGTATGACTGTGTCTTGATCAGCGGTATATAAACGACCCTGAAACACGACACAAAAGTGTAAATACAGCCTAAAACACACACGTTTTCTACACAATCCTGTCTGTTTCTAGTACACCTTCATCACGCTGAAATGGATTCAGTCAAAACGCGATAATTCCTCGACCTCATGTTTACACCACAGATGTATGAATATTTAAGACACTGTACACAATTCCCAGATTTTCTATTTTCGTCCTGGAAGAAAAGTTATTAATCAAACAACAAAGATCATGCAACAATTGTTTACCTTTCTGACTACTTCGATGCTCAACCGGAAACTACTCCTATCGATTTTCTGTTTCAACCAATGGTTGAGCACCGGAACGTTTGGTAGGCGTGATTTCCATGCTACCGAAATACACGCTGACTGATGAATGCCATGTGGATATCGGTTTTTATGGCAACATCGTTGAAGATAATTCGAACTGAGAAAGCAGGTACGTATTTGCTTCGTTTTGATTTCGAT
The DNA here is from genome assembly GCA_964017185.1 of Rugalucina vietnamica. Lineage (NCBI taxonomy): Eukaryota > Metazoa > Mollusca > Bivalvia > Lucinida > Lucinidae > Rugalucina > Rugalucina vietnamica. The sequence goes on from OZ024872.1 coordinate 43,199,711, forward strand.
AATGTGTTTTAGCCTTTTTAATTATTTTGTTCTGGAATCTATGTATTGAGAATCAATTTTCACTGGTTTAACTTTATAAATAAACGCACTTTAATTAAGGCTTCACATTTGGAAGACATTAGGTTGAACTGGTTCGATACTGGTATTGTAATAATTCGTCTCCCAATGCTATCCAAAAAAGTATCTTACAATTAATTTGCATGTTATGACACACATGTGTCGGTTAAAACTTGCGTTGTCACATGAAAATTCTAAGGTGTCTTCTCTTTCAGTGTCGATGTCGAGCCCGAGCACAAGCAGCGCGACGTAGTGGGGCTTTATTATAGTCCAAGATGATGCAGTTGGTGAAACATTTCGTGTTGTACTTTTATTTCTTATGTGTGAGATTCGCAAGAAGGGAAAAGTTAATCCAGGTTCTGTCACCAACAGGAAAGAAGCGTGAGATTGACGTTCCCGAGATACCAGCAAGGCTAGATGATATCAAAGAAACACCGACTGATGATGGCTTGGACAATGAAACATCGTTTGTTGCGTTTGATGGCAACGGAACATGCATTCGTATCAAAACAGAGAGACGTGCAGGACAAGAAACTGTGGTGTCTGAATTCGATTTACCAGGGTACGGACATTTCAGATACCAAGAGATAGCTACGTGTGCAAATAAATCGACTGAAAATGGTAATCCACATTTTGGTAGTGACAGAATGAAAATATTTTGCCTTGAGCCAATGAGAAGATGGAAAATATGCTTTAGGGGGGCTTTAGAGCACATTGAAAATGAACACGAGCGTGTTCATGCAAATATTTTACTATATTGGGAATGCTTATCAGACCCATATGACCATTTTATGACACCATCGTGTTGGAAACTGGCAAGAACACTCTCATGCTTGAGCTGGACCCAGTTAATGACCGTACCTGCCTTTAGTGATCGTCTTTGTTACAAACAGTGGGGTGAACTACGAGGCAGAATTGAGATAGAAAACAATGGCCGAATAGATGTTCGAATGAAAAGTATGCGAGAAAGAGACTTTGAACGAAAGACCTTGAAGACAATATCTTCAGTCCGTAAGCAGCATTTCGTTGTAAAAGAATCTGGACTTGCATTCTCTCAGCGGATCGTCGGATTCAACAATGAATTAGTTTATTCTGGCTTTGTAACATTTCCTATTGGAGATAGTCATCCAATAGCATTGCTTGATTCTGTAACAACGGAAGGACAAGATCTTGAGCATTTACAGTTTCCATACAACATTAGAGCGTGTAATATGGACTACACCATTTGTCGAAAACATTACAAACCCTGTTTCACTGGATCCGATTCTGGTGCTAGCTTTCAGAAGTTGACTATCAACAATAAAATAGGGTTTGGCTTACAGATACATGAATTCAATCATGGCGTTGTATTGAAAGCAATTGAGAAAGATAAAAACACTGTCACTGAAACCAACAAGAGTAACGATGATAGTTTTAACGAAACGAGGAATATTGTGAAATTGAGTGATAAGATTTGTACAATTAAGTCTCTGGTTGGTGGAAAAGCATGTCAATTATCTGCATTAACGATAAATGGTGGTTTAAATATTCCAAAGGGAGTATGCATTACGACAAATGCTATGACAAAACATGTAATCGACAACCAAATTGTTACACAGGCTTCTGACGCAATTAAAGATTGCTTGAAGAATCGCAAAGTCGACAGCTTACGGGACAGATGTGATGCTGCTGTCGATACATTCATTAAAACCAAAATTGATAACCAGTTCTGCGCAGACATTGAAAAGCAGTTGAACGACGTGTTCGGTAAAGACGATTGGACGACGATGAAATTCGCGGTAAGATCCTCAAGCATTTCGGAAGATTCAACTGAAACCTCGGCAGCAGGACAATTAGTAACATTCTTAGGAGTTCAGGGTTTAGACAACATACTGTCTGCAATACGGGATTGTTGGGCATCTTCTTTTTCTTACCCAGTTGTCGAGTACCGTCGTCAGAATGGACAAGACCTGATGGAAAGTATGGGTGTGGTTGTGCAAGAAATGGTAGACGCAGATGTGTCTGGAGTAATATTCACAGCAGACCCTTCTACTGGCAATGAATCAGCCATGGTGATTAATGCGGCGTATGGTCTAGGAGAGGCGGTGGTATCAGGTGTAGTCACTCCAGACACGATTACAGTAAAAAGAAATCGTAATGGGGATTTTCAAGTAATAAAAGTTCAAACTGGTAGCAAAGAATTGAAATCGGTAATTGATGACGCACATGGTGTAACATCGACAGTGCTTTCAGAAATTCAAAGGCAAGAGTTGTGCATGAAAGAAGAGTATATTCACCGCGTGTGTGAGATGGCGACTGAATTGGAAAGGTATCTTGGTTCAGCTCTGGACATAGAGTGGTCAATTTCAGATGGGAAACTTTTTGTGCTGCAAGCAAGACCTATAACTACGCTTGATATGGAGACTGACGAGGACTTAATTCACGAATTTGACAGCCCTGTAGTCAGCGAAACGGAACTGGTTACAACGTGTAACATACACGAGATGATGCCCGGTGCTGTTTCTACTTTAACAGGTGACCTGTTTATTCGTGCTACTAACAGAGCAATAATGTATTGCACCATGAGCAGAATGGGCCTGAAACATCCAGTCCATCCACTCAATGTAATATTTACGCAATCTGGTCTGCCATTCTTTAATCTAACACAATGCACGACTGGTGCTATATCTGGAATCGGTGGCGAAAAGGCAAAGAGTGGTGTCGAAATACATGTCATAGGGCATCCAGTGGAAGGACATGATATAGAAGCAATCAAATACTTTGCGGGAAGATCGTTTTCCTTCAGGCATAAATTCCTGCGAGTGATCAGGGAATTTATCACGTTTAGGAAGCATGATTCAAATTTATTTGAACGTTTGAAAGAAAAGACACATGCATTTGATATTGGTAGAGATGCCAAAACCACCGAGGAGCTTTACAATTGTATAGATGACAATTTGATGTTCTTTTTTGAGATGTGGCTAGCATATATTTTCAAAGCAGGTGAGTCTGGTAGCTGGGCAGCTATATTAATGTCTATCATGAAGGGGGATTCGGAAGATGTCAGTTTAGAACATTTGTCAGATATGGCTCTGATTCTGTCAGACTGTCAAAATGTTGTAAGTGCTGAAATACCGGAGGCTATTCAGGACATAGCAAAACAAATCGCCGAATCTAACTTAAAAGAGGAGTTTCTTGGGATACCAATCGACAAATGCGACGAGTTCTTAAAGAATTGCTCCGTCGATAAGCTACGGTCAGACTACAACAGGTTTATGGAACAGCATGGTCACAGAGGCATCCGAGAAGCTGATTTCATAGAGCAGTCATGGTCACAGAATCCTAGCAACTTAATGGAAACACTCAGGGTCATTGTATCTCAGAATGCTTTTGAAAGGAGACATAAGTCACACAAAAGGCCAGAGGAGATAGTTGATGCCCTTCAAACAGAACTTTCACGATTTCAAAAGTGGTTATTTAAGCGATTTCTCGTTAAAAATGCGATGTACGGAGTGGCAGCACGAGAACTTGGAAAGTCTTATGTAATCAAAGTCACTGACATTTTCAAACAAGCATTTTGGAAACTTGCTGACCAGATGGTACAAGAAAGCCGTCTCCCAGATCCGGATCTAATGTTTTTCCTTACCCACAGAGAGATAGGGCAACTTATTCAGAACCGATCTGCCAGATTAGTAAGACTTGCTAAGAGGCGAAAAAGAGTCTTTCCTGAGAGAAACAAAATCATGTATCCACAGGTAAACTTTGGTCTCCCACAGCCTATGAAGACAAATATTGAAGAGCATCACTCGCAGCCTTCCTTCACTCTACAGGGTATGCCAGTTTGTCGCGGGAAAGCCGAGGGAAATGCACGTGTAATCAAGTCACTGAAAGATGCGGACGAAATCAAAGAAGGCGATGTTATGATCTGCAGATTTACAGATGTTGGCTGGTCTCCGTACTTTCCTCTTATAAGTGGACTGGTTACAGAATCGGGTGGTTTATTGTCTCATGGGGCAGTAGTGGCACGGGAATGTGGTATACCTTGTATCGTCAGCACACCTGATGCTACAGAGCTGATACAGACTGGCGACCATGTGGTGTTAGATGGGACTGCTGGGACTATCAGTAAAATTAAAGTGCTAAACTAAATCAGTATCGTCGAGAGTAAATAGACATGGGTTCTATGCCCAGTTTCAGGCAAAACACAAGTACAGCCACTGTACATGTGCTAGGCTTAAAATTTCAGATCGTGATGTTAAGGCACTGCGAGCTCAGCCTTCATTGTCACGCTGTTATGTGTACATGGCAGCTTTCTAATTCAGTATCTTACACCTGACCATCGCATTTCGTTTACGTTTACTTACCGTATTTAATTTCTAAGAGTAAATGTCTCATGTCAAGGACCAGCCAAATAAGACATGGTGCCATAGTTCCATCATTCATTAGTTAAGTCGTGACAGCAGTAAGAACTTTGGCAAAATTGATACGAAGCATGATGTTATTATCATGGTCGCATGCAATTTATATCTCTATTAAATCGCACAAAAACGTTCAATATTATGTTGGTTGGACTGACATGCCAAACTTTGACCATGCATAACCCACTTTGATGCTTGCCACATCAAATTTCCATGTCCTGTGTTGGTGTCGAAACCGGGTTTATCCTGGCGTCTGCTGTTGAATATGTCTGAGACAAGAGAGCCAATAGGGTGGGGTGTACAATGATATTTAATGAGATTAAAACTCGGGGGCGGGGGGCGGTGTAGTGGTTATACATGTAGAATGCGCAGGGGTGATTCAGACACTCCGAACAAATAGAACAATAAAATCTGCGATAATTTTGAAATTAGATCAGACCCTACCACGGACCGATGGGTTGTATGTCTTTTGTAGCTGATTTTGAATGCAAAAAGAACATAATGTGAAATCTTCATGTGTCATTCCATTCAATCACGAAGCTCGAAATTTGGCCAGATTCCACCATTAACTGCAGAGTTAGCTGTCCTTGAGTGTACATGACGTAAATAGAGTTGATCGAGCTTAATTAAACCCATTCTTCATTATGTTAATATGTCATTCATTTAGTGTACTAACATGCTATAGATGATCTGGAACACTTTCTTTATATACTGTATAAGCTTTATGTTTTGGACATTTGGATCTTCATTTTTGCATCCATAAATGAAAATAAAAGTGAGATCCTTTAAGAGCAGCGAACATACTAATGAGAAAGGGGATGGGCCATTCCGCAGTTTCTGCTACTTAAGCCTCTACAGTGACCCCATAGATTTGGCAACATGGAGTCATAGAGAATTACTGCAATTTGCATCTTTCAATACAAATGGCAATTTTATATAGCTCTATGACCACTCTAGGGCCTCCAATACAAAATTTTACAACTAGAGACACCAAGCAGCATTATACAAACACGATTTTTGGCTTTTTTCTTGTTTTAGCTTCGCCAAACATCTCTAAGACTTAAGTTTTAACCCATATTTGAAGAATGGATTCCCCCATCATTATCATATGGGTGAGTCCACTTTCATTTTTAGGGGTGTTAGGAGTGATTTTTAATTTTTATTCATTTTTTCCATGAAAATTCGTTAAGCAAACAGAATAGCCCCAGATGGGACCCCTTGTTCTGCGGCGTCATATCTGGGATTATCCTGTTTGCCTTTGTCCCATAAAAGGGGCGCCAGGCTTAAATGAGTTAAACCAAAGTAGATTTCTACATTTAAAAATATTCATCATCCGTTTTCTGCAGTGTGAAAAACAAAACATTTAAAACAGAATACATTATTCAATCCATGCAATGATATACAAACAAGATATAGCGTCATTGCAATGTCTGATTGTAAATCAGAAAACATTTCTTCCATCATAGGAAAAAAGAATATCTTTTATATCTGGACTTTACCAATAAAAATAAAGTTCCAAGTGCACACTCTTTATTCAGTTATTCAGTCTTTTAAACACATTTAACGACTAGTTTAGGGCAGTGATACAGCTAAAGTACAACATACTTAATTAACAATACTATAACATGTACAACAAAGAAGGAATCAAACAAAACTCTGACATACAGTCTACAGTTAATCATTATCATTTTAAAAATATGTAGAATTAATCTAACACATATTCTAGCGAAGCAGGTAACAGACAAGTCTGATCAGTACAAGTAACATTTGAGCCATGTCATGAGAAAACCAGATTTATGCATATGCGAAAACAAAGGCGCAGATCAGCTGTGCAGTAACTGCAGTAACTGGATGGTACATTCACTCCTCTTGTTAAATCCAAACGTTCAAGCTTCTAGCTCTCTTCTGTGGCTGCACAGGCGGATTTGTGTCAGACCTGGTTGGAAATCCCGAAGCCCGGTTTTCTCGTGTCACGGCTCATTTATCTTTACATGCTGACATGGCAGACTGATCAAACTAGTTGGACGTCCAGATTGAGTAGCCTCAGTTCCAGTCTGATCATTTTTCCCTTTTTTATTTTTTCGTTTCTTGGTAAAAAATATCTACGGAAATCAATAATGGCTACGGATACCTTTGATGTGTAATTTCATAATGTACTCATTGTCAAAATAAAACAACATTAAAACAGTATTTGGAAAAATAATTATATTGACGACTGGACCCGGGCTAAGACTGAGCTGAGTAAATTGATTTTATCAAGTACATGTATAACTTACACATTTTGTTGCATACCTGTTATTGCCTCAAACAGCATCCAAAACAACATGAATCAAGCATATAAATCCTCAGGAATAATGCAGAAACATGAAGTCTCATCAGAAGGAAAATCTGGTTTTACCATATGCAACGAACTTTATAATCAGTCAGCTAAAGTACATCACCTATCTACTGTCTGTGCAACATCTTTCAAAAACCGCCTTTTTGAGAATCTCGCTTCTCTGAAACACCTCCAGAAAATTTTGACCCAGTCTTCCATTGGCATTCCAAAAGTCTTAAATTAAAATGTGTCACAAAAAATGAAAATCGGTTCACTTATGTTGAAAAAAACTGCCCAAAAGTTATCTTGAATAGGCATCTTGCAAGTACATGGGAGGTAACAAAAAACAAACATAAAACTGAAATTCTGACGAATGTGTGGAATGCGTTTGGATGACAACTATGTATACTTAATAATTTTGATTTGGTTTAGTGCATTTTAAATTAAAAACTAGAAATGCGTGTTTGTAAAACACTATGCCCCCAACTGTATACTTGTCCCTAAACTGGCAGCTTGTATGATTCATTTATTTCATTTGAATGAAGTGAAATTTAAGTTCCTAAAGAAGCTGTTCGGTTGCCTCTGTTTTTGACCTCGATCCAGAAACAGAATGAAAGCTTTTTGTAGACAATAAATGGAGTAAAAATTTCGAAATGGAGTTATTTTATCAAAATTTGACGGAAAGTCCTAAAAAGTTTACAGGTGATCTTCTTTTCAACTCCAACCAGTATACCAAATATGATGGCTCTAGCTTAAATACTTTTTGAGATATCTTGCACACAAGATTTTCAAATTTTGTTTTAAAAGGGGCATAACTCCAAAAAGGAGCGTAACTTGGACATGAAAAAAAATATGGGTCAACTTTTTTTTCATGAGGAATTTGTATATGAAATTTCAAAACCCTAACATTCTCAGTTCAAAAGTTTCAAATTTCACCGAAAAGTGGAAAAATTAATCAAAACTTCAACATTCCGTATTTTTGTCAAAATTTGACAAGATCTTGCACACAAGATTTTCAAATTTTGTTTTCAAAGGGACATAACTCAGAAAAGGGGCATAACTTGGACATGAAAAAAAATATGGGTCAACTATTTTTTTCATGAGGAATCTTTATATGAAATTTCAAAACCCTAGCATTCACCGTTCAAAAGTTTCAAATTTCACCGAAAAGTGGAAAAATCAATCAAAATTTCAAAATTCCGTATTTTTGTCAAAATTTAACAGAAAGTTCTCAAAAGTTAATCAGGTCATCTACTCATCAGTCCCAACCAGTATACCAAATATGAAGGCTCTAGCTTAAATACTTTTCGAGATATCTTGCACACAAGATTTTCAAATTTTGTTTTCCAAGGGAAATAACTCAGAAAAGGGGCATAACTCGGACAAGAAAAAAAATACGGGTCAACTATTTTTTCATGAGGAATACTCACATAAAATTTCAAATCCCTAACATTCACCATTCAAAAGTTAACAGACGTACACACGCACACACAGACAGACAGACAGACAAGCCAAAAGCAATATGCCCTTATGCCCTTCCAACTTTTTCAAAGTTGGGGGCATAATTAATCAATATTTTTGGGGAGAAAACAAAACCTTTCACATTGGAAAAAATTTCACAATGGAAAAATGTTTTCCAGTATTGAACCTCATTTCAATTTTTGCGTCACTTCTTAGGACATTCAGAATGCAAAAGGATAACATAATTTTAATTTTCTTGAGGCGTTTCAGAAAAGTGTGATTTTGAAAAAGGCAGTTTCTGAAAGATGGTGTAATGACAGCAGGGGTCAGTTGTTTAAAAATAACAATGTTGTTAGTTAACAATTCGTTAAAATTTCAAATGGCAATATTACAAATACACTGTTATTTTTTGTTGAAAAAAAAATGTGAGAATCCTATGCATTGCAAAGGATTCTCACATTTTATCTACAAAACATAGCAGTGTATTTGCTTATGTAGTCGGCATTTACTTAACGAGTTGAGGTCTTAACAATAATGTTAAGCTAACAAAGTTTTGAACAACTGGCCCCTGATTGTTTATACTCTATAGTTTCTAAATGGAGTAGCCTCTTGTTTAAGAACCTGCTATTAACCAGGTTGGGTTAAGACATGCATACAATGTAACTGGATGCCTTATGTAGCTCCACAAATTTGTGTGGCATAGATCACAGTCATGAATGGAAAAAAATCATTGAAAATGTGTATATTTTTTATGTAATGAAAGAAAACTTCAAAAATAACTTTGGAGAAAACAAATCTTCTTGAGATTTGTTAATTATGAAAACCTTCACCAACAATAGAATGATCACAGACAGTTACAAATTATCATTAACAATATTTTAGTATAGTATGCATGTATACTTCACAACATTTCCAAACCTACCAATCCATTACAAAAACATGCCCATGCAATAAATGGCAATTTTTACAGCTCTGAAATCCTATAATTTTAAGTTGAAAGTTTTTTTTATATATATATATTTTTGCTCATAACATTCAAATCTAGATTTAATTGGTGCAAAAATGAGGGCCACTGTTCAATACATGTCTCATACATTTTACCTGCAAATTTTGTTTCTATGTCTTGTGTTGTGTTGAAGTTATAGCAAAAACTTTCTTGGTGGCTTGGAAATGTTGTTAAGTATATTTACAAGGTTCTTATAAGAGTAATCCTTAAAATATAAGAAGCTGTGAAAAAATAAGAAACAGTATTTTAGGACTCGGGACAGCTTTTTATTATGAGAAAAATCTGGAATGAAAAAAAAAAGAATACCCACACTAAAAATATGTAAGCCAAATTGTACCCACACTTTTAATGTATATTAAATATCAAGTTACCATTTCCATTTATATACATGTATCATAAAATACCATATTCATTCTAATAAGCACACAGTCTACTTATAAGTAACCAGCTCACATTTAAGAGCTTTGTTAATCTAGTTTTAATTCAGATCTCTTGTAAAAAAAAAACAAACTCTCAAAAAGAAATATAAACAACACAATGCAATAAATGAACAAAAATCTACCACACCTGGCAACTATGATCATGAACATGTCTAGTGAGTCTGAATTCGCAAATATTTTCTGGTGAAAAGATGTGTGCTAATTAGAATGATTTCTGATATTTCAAAAAAAAAAAAAAAAAAAAATGTGAGCTTCCTGGGGCATGTGTATGGTACTTATCTATAAAACAGGATGTACCATATATTTCAACTTCACCATCTCATGCTATTTTATTATGTATCATATAAAACTATGTCAATATTATGTTTGTTCAATCCTTAAGACAGTTTATTTTGATGTTTTTTGATTATCAATGCATATGTAATATATCTGAAAACAGTCTTTGGTGTTTATGACAACCTGGACCCAGTTGTTCAAAGAACTGTTAGCTTAACGATATCGTTAAGACATAAATTTGTTAAGCAAATATCAGCTAAAGTAACAAATACACTGTTATTTTTTGTTGAAAAAATGTGAGAATCCTTTGCAGTGCAAAGGATTCTCACATTTTTTCAACAAAAAATAAGTGCATTTGTAATATTAATGTTTGAAATTTTAACGAAATGTTAACTAACGACGTCGTTAGTTTTGAACAACTGGGCCCTGAATTTAATGAAATTATGCCTATATTATGATAAGTACCAGTAATCATGTTAATGACCAATGTGTTGCTAAAGTTCATCATGAAATAATGAATTTCCATTGTAAACAATTTTCCACTTTGTTGGCTGTTCGCATTCTTTATCTTCCCCATCACCACACAGTCTGTTAAATGTTGTTTCTGGATCAAAACCCATGATTTCTCTTTCTTCATTAATCCTAAATGTAAATGTTGAGACATATGTTCCTACAAATACTCTAGCATGTGCAGCTATCCATTGATCAATAATAGCCACACCACCATCTTTGTATTTTTCATGAATTTCTGGTGTCGGGACAAAGCGATGAATTTCAGCCTTTTTAAACTGAGCTTTGAATTTCTCATATTCATCATCTGGGGCATCAGTCGATACAAAGACTTTCATGAGATTATATTTCTTGAGATATTTCTTAACTTGTTTAGCTGCATACTTAATACCAGCAACCTCTTTCTTATGCCCATACAGATAATCCTTCCGCCGAAGATGAACAGCTAAATAAGGTCCACCTAACGCATCTCCATGATTACGCTTCATGGTTTTCCAATTTTCTATAACAGTTTTATCAGCTTCATCATTTGAATCAAGAAAATCTTGTCTAAATTTATCACCAATGTCTCTTAAAGCTTTAGAGAACACCATACTTCTCCTAGCCGTCCACCATTCAGCTGACCATTCACTATACTGACCATGTATCAGATTCTCCGCCCTGTCGAGGAAGACTGATTTTGCTGTTGTATTTTCAAGAAGGAATGGTTTGAATGATGTAATACTCGACTGGGAAGACAAACATTTGAATTTCTTGGTATAAACTTCATCATAACCATAGAACCACCCATAAACAAGTCCATCATCACTTTTTCTATATCTACCATTTTCAAGACATGGTCTTTCCTCCAATTTTTCCTCCCATTTTCCATTGGTCCAACCCTCAGCAAATCTCTGCAGGTAATAAACTTCCTCAATTTCTGGCTTTCCAATTTCTTTAAGGTAATCTTCAAATTCAATCACCGGTACATGCTGATTAAGGCTTGGAACATCAAAGAAAGTGTTCCAGGGAATTTTGATTTGATTTTCTATGTGTCTAGACTGCCAGTGATAAAGTCTACCCCATGGAGGAAGAACCAGTACCCAAGTCTTGGAAGACTTCTGATTTACAAGCTTCACCAAATTGGCAACCCTTAGGTAGACATCCCGCCTTAGATTAAAGCCTTCTCCTGGGTTTACATCATACAGAAGATACCTTACATCTTTATTTTGGCCAGCTTTAGCATTTTCTCCTGCTTGTTGAGCAGAACTATCTTGAGCAAGTACCAGACATGCAAAAATGATGATGATAGATATACACACTGTCATCAACTTCAGTAAACTTCTCAGATTGTAAAAATTCATTGTTTAATATATGATTATGATTAAAGTCATAAAAACAGCACAAATTGAATCACAGATTCGTTGTATAGTATTGCCTTTAAGCTAAATTAAGCACCTGACTTCATTGTAAATGTGCCCTAAAATCATGTACATAGTAGTGTTATTTAAAACAATTTTGAATCACAGACCTGCTATATTGCTAAAACAGTATTTAAAGCTCTTATACGTCAAAAGAATTATTGAAGTACAATATAAGTTTTTTTTCTTTCAAATGAAAAAGCTAACTGATCTTATAAATAACTTAAACCAACAAATCAACTAAAACTATCTAAACATCTAAAATAAACTTACTATTACAATAACAACTGAGAATTTTAACTAAAATCTTAACAGAAAGAAATAACAATTCTAGGTAAAACAAAAATGTCTCTTAAACTTCTTAATTGTTTACTATCAAACAAATTTACACTATCAGATAAATGTCTTTAGGCTCTCTCTAAGCTGACTTAGAATGTTATAAACCAAGTACAAAAGCTGTTCAGGCTGTTTAAATGCTGTCTGGCTAATTTAAGTGAACACACAATACATGTAGTTCTAAACTCCTTTAGCACAACTGAACTCAGAACATAAGTTAATCAGGATCTCTCTAGCTCCCACTCTAAGACTTGTCCCCAGCTCTCAGCATCCAGTCGACAGAACACTCTGTCTGGTAGTTCCTGGTAACTTCCAGGATTGCTGTACTTTCCTTGTTTCCACTGCCTCTTTACACCATTACAGCCATAGTTTCTCTGGAATGTCTCCTGCAATATAGAGAGAATCATTATTAACCCATATATGACGAATGGATTTTCCCGTCATTATCATTAGGGTGAGTCCACTTTCATTTTTAGAGGCGTCAGGAGTGATTTTTATATTTTATTCAATTTTTCAATGAAAATATTCTCTAAGCAAACAGAATAGCCCCAGATGGGACGCCGCGTTCTGCGGCGTCACATCTGGGGCTATGCTGTTTGCCTATGCCCCACAAAAGGGACGCCAGGCTAATGAGTTAAGTTTTAATCTATACATAAGGATGACATGTCCATGCATTGTATACCCCCTTAAACCCCACTTTTATATAGCAAACCTGGGGTATACAAGGATAAACCTATTTTTCTTATTTTTGTTCCAAAACATAGATTGTGGGTACTCGTTAGATTACCGCCTCATCGAGGCGGTTCTAACATGTACCTACAATCTATGTTTTTAGCAAAAATATTAAAAATATCAAAATTTTTCTGCTGAAAATTTTCATTTTTTAGAACTTTAAAACCTCTTTATATTACATGGACATGTTTTCGTAATGTGTGTTGGCTGAATGGACATCCTCATTATCTGTCAGGACTTCCAAGATTACTCATCACACTAACATGTCCATGTAATATGTGTATACCTCCATACACCCCATATTTATGTAGAAAAACTGGGTAACAGATTTTTTTTTCTTCTTATTTTTGCTACAAAAAAAAAAAAAAACTGGTTGTGGGTATTGATGTTAGAACCGTTTCACCGCAGCCATTCTAGTGCCTACCCACAATCTGTTTTGAGCAGAAATAAAAAAAGACAGAGGTTTTTTTTTCCATTTTCTGTATTTTCCTTTTCAGTTCTTAAGGGCATATGAGTTTTTTTGTTTGTTTTTTTTCACATTTAAATGACATTTTAAGAGCTATTAAAAAGTACCATGTACACATAGCTCTAAATCAGAAACAGTGAATTGCACCCAGTTTATCAACAGCCATATAATATAAATTCTCTATGATTTATTTTGCATGACAGCAGGTTTTTCATCTTGTATACATGTAACTCAGATTCAAGCCCAAGGCAGAGGTTATAACTGATGCACTTCTGAGATATTATGAACATTTTCCATTTTAAAATCAATATACTATAAATCAAGGACTTACCTACATGTATGTTCATGGCATAAATTAATTACAAAATGAAGCTCTACTACAACTGTTCTTTATATGTGAAAATGTACCTTTCATTACAAGTAAATCCTACAATAATATTTTTAAACTGTGGAAATACATGTAATATCTTGACCAAACAAGGCAGAAATCATAGATAATGCAGATATCCCCTAGGCCTTCAGGCCAGATTTTTCTGAATGACCATGATACATGTAATATTACACAATGAAAACAAAACAGTCTTCCAGATGGCCAGTCTGATAACATTAAATGAGCCACTGCATAAGAAAATACACAACATGCATATGTGAAATTAAAGGCACAGACCAGCTTCATGGTAAGCACATCTTTGTTTTCGCTACATGGATAGTACAATCCCACTTCTTCCTTTGTCTGAAATTTGTCTTGCTTAAGAAAACAAAGTGGTCAAAGTGGGGGTTGGAACCTCACACCCTCTCAATCCCAAGTATGATGCTCTCAACACGTGGCTGACACGCTCATCTACACATAAGTTCTGTTTTGTGTTGAGCCTGGTCACTAAAAACATATCAGAACAGTCAATATGCATAATAATGAGCCACATCATGAGAAAACCAGATTTTTGCCTATAGATGCAAAAACAAAGGCGCAGATCAGCTGTGCAGCAACTTTGTTTTCTCTACCTGCACAGCTTATCAGCAACTTTGTTTTAGTACAATTCCTCTTCTATAGTGGAGATGGAAATGACATGAATCCTGCACTTCCGGATACAAGCATGAAACTTGGCAGATATATTTATAAGCATGAACTATTTCAAATTTTCTCGTTAGCCAATCCTCAAATTTTCTCGTTAGCCAATCAAATTTTCTCGTTACTCCAATTTTCAAGATGGCGGCTCGAAATTCCAAGATGGCTGCCAAAATAAATATTAAATCAGAAAATGGTGCTCTAGTCAGTGAGAAAAAACTTAATTATGCTGAATATAATATTTCTGGATTATTTGCAAATAAATAAATATTTAATTGAGTCAATATTGCCTTTGTGGGATTTTAGAAGGGGTCCACAATGGGGAAAAGTAAGGCAATTTAGCTGAAAAAGCTGTTTTGCAACAAAACTCTTTTTATACTTAAGTGAAAAAAAAACACTAAATTCAATTGTCATTATTGCCTTTACTCAAGTCATGAATAACGTAGTTTCAGTTTTAATGGATACTGGAAATAAGGTCTATTTGAATTATGGGGTTGCTGAGGGGCAAAATTTGAAACTGATTAGAATGGCTTTTATGAAGAATCATGAAGTTTCTAGCCTTTACTAGGAAATATGAACATTTATAATGCAAATACACTTTGCTCTACACATTTTGATAATACAATTCTTCTTCGTTTACTTCTTCTTCTTCTTCTTCTTCTTCTAAAATATCATGATGAACGATTTTAGCATGAAATGAACTATATACAGCCAAAAAGTGCTACTTAGGATTGCAATAAACTTAAGCTGGCTACTGATGCTTCCAAATAGTTTTCGTTCACACCAACGACGACAACAGACACAACAACAAGTGCATGTACTACTAATACTTTTCATCTTTAATGTACATTCTGTGCACATTTTTAATCTTTAGTTGTACATTTTTGATAGTGGATGAATAGGACAATTTGAGCTCTCACCTCCCGCTTGAAAGTTAAGGAAGTCTATTAGAAAGTTTTCATTCATTCTGGATTTCATCTAAATGCTTGCATCGTCACAGATTCTATTTTCTTCATAATGTGCTGCTGTTCTGTTGGAGGAGTAGCACCAGTTTGATTGGTTCATGAAGCCTAGTCGCTAGACTCTATCGGTCTTTAATTCTTAATGAGACTTAACGGGTGTCTTTGTAGCATTTCCGTTTTTTCGCCTTGAGAGTGGATTCCATCCTATAAATCTCTGTAGAAAACCTTTCTTTAGATGTTGCTCATCAGGCATTCCTATATAAAGTTGGTGCATCTTAGCTGTGAAACTATAATACCATTTGCATTTTTTGCGTCCTTGATTATTCCAGACCACTGTGTCTGTAAGCTTGTTTTAACGCTTGATTTTAAGTTTTCTCAAGCAGCTTAAGTACAGGGGCGGATCCAGGATTTCATAAGAGGGGGTTCAGATTGAGAAATGGGGGTTCGTTTGCCTAATTTCACACAAAATGTCTTGAAATTCCCCATGAGAATGAAACAATTTGGCGCCAGAGGGGGGTTCTGGTGATCTCTTTGAATGATGTTGATATAATAGCCATGCCACGCATGAATATAGGAGAGTTGACTGAGCCATGTAGACTTTCAGCTTGGTATCGGCCTTTGGTTCATTTCGTTTATATATTTGCACATATTCTTCCAAATGCCACACTGGCTTTTGCTGGTCTAGTCATCAATATGCACTGTTCTGGAGAAACTGCTTCTCTGGTAGATGGATGTATTAAACAAATCAGTATTTGTCCTCTGTGTCTGGTGTGGGTTCGAGCCCCGTGCTGGCAACATATGAGACAAGCCAACTTCTGCTTGCGGGTGTGCCAGGTGTTTTTTTTCTCAGGAATCTCCCGTTTTCGCCCACCTACTGATTGGCCCGTCTCATATGAGCTGAAATAATCTTGAAAGGGACGTAAAACTGAATTAAAAAAGTATTTGTCCATTTGTAGTGATTAGCGGATTATTGTACAGCTTTCCGGTGCCGATTGGAGCACAACATTTGTCTTTTTTGTTGATTGTAAGGTCATAGCTATCACAGGTAATCCATGTGGATCTGTTGCACCATGCATTTATGCCTATGAGCTGGTATTCTTCGCCATTTCTCTTATCTTTGTCATCTGCATAGAGTATCTCTTCCAGCACATCTATGTGCTCTTTAGTTTTAGTTTTCAACTTCCGTTGGTTGAATAACTTTCCATCAAAAACGTTGCTGATTGGAAGATGAGTATCACAGACTTAAATGGCTTTAATGAGTTTTGCAAATGATATCATACACAAAGGTGTTGTCCCCTAGCGCAACCCTATTTGGTCTCATTTGTCATATCACAAGGTTAATAGAACTCCCCATCGTCCTGTGCATGCATATCATCATTCCCACAGGATGGCCATTTGAACATGATTTACTTTGACAGCCCATATCTTCGCAAGTCTCTCACAACTGTTTAAATTTTTGGTGAAGTTGACAAGCGCCATATATAGGTCTGCTTTCTGTTCTTGACATTTCTCATGAAGTTGTCTTGCTATATGAATCATCTATTGTCTTCCTGTCATCTCTGAATCAGCATTGACTTTCCGGAATAAATCCTGTCTGGATTTCAGGATTTCTTTTCTGTGTTTAAAGATGAATGTCTTGTGGGAATTCTTCCTTCCTCCACGCAGCCACGGTGAAACAGTACTTTCAGTCTCTCTGTCATGGATAGCCCCCAGACGGCAGCGGAACTTGCATTTGAACATGGAAATTTGCCAGCTGAGAGTCTGTTGAACTGCTAGAGACTCCTTCAAACTACCCTTGCATATTTGATTTTAATTTGAAGTATATTTTTCTGGCTATCGTTGCCGATTTATAAGAGATCACTGATGACGATTTAGTACTTTATTAGTATTTTATTGTCTTTCATCTATGACGGTTTGGTATTTATCAAGCAAACAAACTGAATTTCTTCTGTTTTCTTTCAAGAGTCTTGCATGTATCTGACTTTTGATATAGATTGACAAATATTGCTGCTGGTTTGTCTTCTTGAATAAGGAGCTAGTATCATCTTAATGCTTGTGCTGTTCCTCAAGATTCTAGAAGCCTCCGAATATCTTAACCATTCTCATTAAACCAGTAATTGAGTTTTCGAGATGGATGTCCTAAAAATACTATAGCTGAAGAATATTCCAGTTTTCTTCTGTGTCTTCCAAACTGAGATTGATTGCACCCAGTTGGATGCAAATGTACCATTCTATTTTGGTTCAATTTCGAAACACCCAGTCCCTATGGTGGTTTCTTGCTTAAAAATCGCCTCTTAGGCTTGTGTTTGATGCCACCAGTCTATAATCTATCCAGCACCCTACTCTACATTACATTTGTCACTCTGACACCCTGCCTGTCTTTTCTCCACACTATGACATACAGTTTATGAGACGCCCGTGTTTGGATCGCAGATGCACCCATGATGTTCACTTGTATATCACTTCATCTGGACTGATCATGGTAGGTGTATGAGATGGACAATATTGACATATTTATCGCCCGTCAGAGGAAGTATCGAAGTCATTATGTGGTCATTGATGCCTTATGGTAATCCTGACAGCTTACACAAAGCCAACTTCTCCTTTATGGCTCTTCTTACTTTGGCCTCCACACTAGGAGAAAGTACAGCCGGCACCAACTCTTTTTTCATAACCTCTACAAACTAAGTCTCACTCAGTACAGCTATCTGCTTAATGGTGACTAACAAGTGACTGTTCTACGTTGTTGTCCACTGGGGGCGTCGTGTTGTGTCCTTGAGCAAGACACATTTACTCACCACAGAACTGAATCATACCAAGTAGTGTTAGTTCAGTGCAGACATGACTGCAAAACATGTTGACTCAATACAAAGAAGAAAAACAATATTGACCATCCGTACATGTTGACTGTAGCTAAATATACCCCTATACTACTATGATTCAAATAAAAAATATCAGTTGTTCAACTTTGAAAGATCAGTCGAGTAGATAATAAATATTTGTAATGCTTAAATCATATTTATCTTGTGTCTTTTCACACAGGAGCCTGTAATGATCCATATGAATGTGTACTTGTAGAGTGATGCTTAAATTATGGCAATTTACGGTATTATATTTTCACAAAAGCAGTTTTATGGCATTGTTGGACACATTGATGAGTCCCAGAACAATGGTTTAAGCAATGACAATCAGTAGTGCAATAAAATCCACCCATTTACAAATTCCAGTAGTATAGTTTGTCAATTAATCGTAAAATCAAATGATTTTGACGGCCATCTTGAAAATTGCGTTAGCCACCTTGAAAATGGAAAAATTTGAGATGGCTAACGAGAAAATATTTATTAGAAAGGATTAAAGAACATATTCTGAAAGTCTCATACTTGTATCCGGAAGTGCAGGATTGTCTCAAAATCCTGACGTTTCCATCTCCACTACTACTTAAATCCAAAAGTTCAAGCTTCTAGCCCTTTTCTATGACTGTACAGACTGCTTTGTGTCAGAACTGGACGAAAACCCCGCAGACCAGTTTTCTTGCGTCGCCGCTCATATTATACCTTCCAAGAGTATCCTTTCTTCCTGTCTTTCTTGATATGTTTGATGCTGTCCTTTAGCGACAGACACTGTAGCCTCCAGATACACTCACTCTCGTCGATCAATTCTCGCCACCTGTGACAACAACGGCAACAAGATGATATGCTCTTGGCATCGAGGAACAGGAATATATGCTGGAGAATTTCTACAGGGAGATGCTCAATAGATGATGTGGTGTTCAACAGGGCTTTATCATGACCTGACATCACAGTCTTGTATTACTGCAAAATAAATACAATAAAAATGTATCCAGAGTGCCAAGAATTTTAATAAAGGTTTTCAGATCAAAAAGTTTGCTGTAAGTATAATTCGGCAAATAGGTTACTGAATGGGCGGCACCTCATGAATACTTTATTAGACCTATACTACTTTTGACATAGGTACATGTAAAAGCTTGAGGTATACAGTTAAAAGATTCAACTCACAGGTGCATGTAAAAGCTAAAGGTATACAGTTAAAAGATTCAACTCACAGGTTTTCCATTAGAAAATAAGAAACTTAGGAATTTGCCTAATTCAAAGGATTGGACAAAATACATGTAGCTGATTTCTAATGGAAAATATGTGACAGCAGTCTCCGCTGACTGAGTTTGCCTTTTCTATAATCTCCCCATTTGAACAGATGGACTAGCCGACCACGCCCAGATATGAATATTAAAGTTGCTGCCTATACAGTAATAGGGGTGTAACGATATACCGATATATCGGTATACTGCGGTACGGTGCTCGCGGTACGGTATACCGGTACGGCCATACAAGGATTCCGGTATATCGTAACACAGTCCGGATTTTATACTAACACCCAAAATAATCCAAACGAGTACAACCACAGACTGTGTATTTACAATCGGTCCTGCTATCGAATTTTTACAGGTAATTAGCGTGAAACCAGTCCAATACATGTGCGTATTTGCCTCCCCTGTTGAGCTGTCAATCATGTGGTTATTTTTGGAACATACATCTATTTCGGCACTTTAAAACAACCTGACGTCGCATAAAAATTTTGCATGTTGTTTACAATAATATCAGTCATAGATGTACTACAAATGTTGTAAAATTGATTCCCATTCTAGTGCAACAAATTTTGGCTTCGATAAGAAATTGAAAATTGACTTTCCTGTTTGTACGATATATTCAATATGCATTGCGATATGCATTTCCCGTACCGCAATATATCGCGATGCGGTTTTAGTGGGCGATACTCAGCCCTATACAGTAACCTATTTGCCAAATTAATAATACTAAAATTTCTTGCTCAATTTACGATAAATAGGGCTAGAATTGGGGGTATCCTTGCTTGGGACTCCACAACTCCACCAAAAATGTCAGATCAGGCTGTAGTTTTGATAGTAAACACACCATTGGAGGCCTCCATTTTACCCATTATTCCCTAACTGTCATGTGATTTCTTTATATGTTTTTGTAATGAATCCCAGTGAGACAGTACTACAACCAGGAAAACCTCCACCAAAAGACCACTGTATCCGACTGATCCACGCTTAGAGATTTATCTTACAATCCTTCTAATTTTTAAATCTGTAATTTAAAGCCTTGCACATTCAATCATATGTGGCTTGGACCCAATTTCAGATCCGAACCTGTGGCTATCTGGCTGGGCAAAACTTTTCCAATTCTTCTTTACAAGTGCACATGCTTAGAGCATGTTGCATTTTCAGTTATAATGCAGGTCTATCATAAATCATGCAAGTCACAATTTTGTTTCTGTTAATATTCGTTTGTTTATTGTTCATTGTAAACACAAGAACGCCGCGGAGGTCGATATCGCACCTGCATCGGGCAAAATAATCAAAAACATGAAATATAGGTCAAGGCCACCAGGTCAAGGTGGGCAATTAAAGGGTATGTCAAGGACAATAACTATGCAAGGTTTCACACTCACAGCTATCACAGGTGTGGAGAAAACCTAACTTTGACGTAAAAATTAACACAGTCAGTGGACCGTGAAATATAGGTCAAGGGCATCGGGTCAAAGTGCGTGTTTGAAGGGTATGCCAAGGACAATAACTATGCAATGTTTCACACTCACAGCTATCACAGATACAGAGGAAACCTAACTTCGACGTAAAAATTTAAAAAGTCAGTGGACCATGAAATATAGGTCAAGGGCATTGGGTCAAGGAGCGTGCTTGAAGGGTTTGTCAAGGACAATAACTGTGCAAGGTTTCACAACACTCATAGCTATCATAGGTGCAGAGAAAACCTAAATTTGACGTAAAAATTTCCGAAGTCAGTGGACCATGAAATATAGGTCTAGGTCATCATGTCAAGGTGCGTGCTAGAAGGGTATGCCAAGGACAATAACTATGCAAGGTTTCACACACACAGCTATCACAGTTGTAGAGAAAACTGAACTTTGACGTAAAAATTAACAAAGTCAGTGGACCGTGAAATAAAGGTCAAGGTCATCAGGTCAAGGTGTGTGCTTTAAGGGTATGCCAATGACAATAACTATGCAATGTTTCACACTCACAGCTATCACTGATGCAAAGAAAACCTAACTTCGACGTAAAAATTAACAAGTCAATGGACTGTGAAATATAGGTCAAGGACATCGAGTCAAGGTGCGTGCTTGAAGAGTATGCCAATTACAATAACTATGCAAGGTTTCACACTCACAGCTATCACTGATGCAAAGAAAACCTAACTTTGACATAAAAATTAACAAAGTCAATGGACCGTGAAATATATGTCAAGGACATCGGATCAAGGCGCGTGCTTGAATGGTATGTCAAGGACAATAACTATGCAACTATCATAGGTGTCGAGAAAACCTAACTTCAACGTGATTGTTGACGGACGCATGGACGGACGGACGCACAGACTGACGGACGGATGGACAGAAATTTGGACTCCTATATCGCACCCTGCTATAAGCAGGTGCGATAAAAAACTACGAAAATGAAAGATGACAGTAATGTTAGCGCATGATCCCCCACCACAAAGCTAGCATTTTTCTTTAGAATAAGTACATTTTGATCCATTTAGCAGTGAAAGTGCATGAAAAAAAAATCCAAAAGGGCAGTTTCAGATTCCATCATTCAAGATAAGAAATAAGAGATATCGAAAGACAGCGCACTTGACTGCTTCTGGCCTTTGTCAAACATATTACAGCAAACTCGACTTGTAACCCAAAGCATCATGCTCATACATCTTTTTTGCCTTATGCTATAGGGCAAAATCACTGAACCATGAAATTAGGTGACAGTCAACTACAAACTACCTTCTCACTCATACTGTGAAAGAAGTACAATGTATGTTCATATGCCAACTGAGTGCCGAGATACAAGACAAAATCACTGAACTGTGAAACAAAGTCAAACTGACCTATAAAAACTTTAGGGTCAAAGTTCTAGTCATACTAACTCAGAATGTGAAAAAAGTATGATCATATACCCTTTGAGTGTTGAAATATAAAGCAAAATCACTGAACCATGAAATCAGGTTGAGTGCTGAGATATAAAGCGAAATCACTGAACCATGAAATTAGGCCAGAGTGACCTAGAATTACTTAAGGGTCAATGGTCTAGTCATATGCAAACACAATGTGAAAGAACTATGTTCACATACCAACTGAGTGCAGAGATATAGGAAAAAAAATCACTGAATTGTGAAATTAGGTCACAGTGACCTATAAACTTTAGGTAACAGTGACCTATACTAAGTACTTTAGGGTCAAAAGTCTGGTCATACTCATTCATAATCTGAAAAAAATATGAAAATATATCAACTCAGTGTCAAGATTATAGGCAAAATCATTGAACCATGAAATTAGGTCACCATGACCTAGGACCACTTTAGGGTCAAAGGTCTTATCATACGCAAACAAACTGTGAAAAAAGTATGTTCATAAGTGCCCTGATAAAAGGCAAAAACACTGAACCGTGAAATTAGGTCACAGTGAGGCCATCCTTAATAAATAGCTTGTTTGCTGTCACCCGACCCATGGTTTTAGGATTGGGTCGGTCGGTAGGCTTTTTTTTTTTTTTTTTGGACAGAACTGAAAGATAATATTTTTGTTTGACTTTTACAGAGGATAGGTTTAAATTTCTGTTCAGAATCACATAGGCAGTTACTCTTCATACTGTAAGACTGCACAATATTGCATTCAGACTATTATTATAATCAAAAAATAAGTAATTCAGAGACTGAAATTTAAGATATTCAAATAAAAAAAAAAATCTTCTTTGAGAATGTCAATAAAATTTTTTGGGTAGGGGCAATTTTGGTGGGTCGGTCGGGTGACGGCAAACAGAGAATTTTTTAAGGTTGGCCTGACCTATAATTATACTGAGGTCAAAGGTCTGGTAATACTCACTTATAATCTGAAAAAAGTGTGAAAATATACTAAATGAATGTCAAGATATATATAAGGCAAAAGCACTGAACCATGAAATTAGGTCACAGTGGCCTATTAAGTATATTGGGGTCAAAGGTCTTGTCATACTCACTCATAATCTGAAAGAAGTATGAAAATATACATATTGAGTGTCAAGATATAAGGTAAAGTCACTGGACCATGGAAATTAGGTCAAGTTGACAACCCTACCTTAACATCAAAGTGTACAAGTCGGAGTCACAAAGTTAAAAGATGAAGGACCAACGATCTTCCTAAGTTGTTTCTATTTAGAAACAAAAATAAAAATAACAATATTTCAGGGAGTTCTAGATTTTGACCTCTAGCCCCACCTCCCTGACTAAGTTGTTGTCGAGAGAAGTTGCACAGCAGCACATCCATTTTTATACAGAGGTAGTTTTTAACCTCTAGCCCCACCCCCAGGCATAGCCCCAGAGATCCGATGCCATGAAATGAAACTCAACCCTACATGGTAACTACATCCCATCTATGAATGTTGTCATTATACAGACTTCTATAAATCTTTAACACAGAAAAGTCAATTTTTGATGGTGTTCTAGATTTTAACCTTTCATCCCACCCCCTGCATGGATATCAGGCTCTGATGCAATGAAGTGAAAGCCAACCCTTCAGGGCATCTATGGTCCAAGTATCAATACTTTCTGATATGGGGTTGGCAATTGAAGGTGTTTCTAGATTTTAACCTCTAGCCACACCCCAGGGCATGGCCATCCCTACACAGTACCTATGGGCCAAGTATCAATGCTTTCTAGTCAGTGGTTGTCAAGTTATGGACTTCTAAAAAACTTAAATCATAAATTATGCGAGTGTGACACGCACCGAACACACACAGGAACACAGACGACTCTCGGGTGACTACAATAGCTCTATGCACTTCGTACAGTCAAGCTAAAAATGTAGAGTATGTTAGTACAGAATGACTATGAACGTCATATCAGTAAAAGAGAAATTCTGTACTAATGGATCGGCCGACATAGGCTTTCTCGTGACGCGTCTCGTGTGAAAATGAAGCTCAAAACAGCAAAGTCAATGCGACCAAAAATACGCTAAACCATATGCGCTTTACCTCAATTATGTAGCAAATGATACCTCAGTATATGATGATCATGTGTGTCTTATCAATAATTACCAGAGGGAAAGATAAGGAATAGTTTACCTATGATTTTGACACGTGTAAATAAAACATTTCTGTTTACAGATTTTGACAGAACGCGGAAGTGACGTCATGCTAGGTCGAGGTAAAAGGTGAGACGAAGTGGCCGACCGTGGAAACTCCTAAAACGCCCCCAAAACGCCCCAAACCACACGAACCACTTCAAAACTACCCCAAACCACATTCTCAACACACCAAACTGCTTGAAACGCCCTAATGATATATAAATCAAGATATTTTGGTAATTAGGAACCCAAAACACCTAATGGGGTGATTTGGGGTGTTTCCACGGACTCATGGGTGCCACAGCAATCTAGAAACACCTTCAAAATGGCTTTTTCTGTGTTAAATGAAACTTTATCTACTTGGACTCTTGGCGAGTCTTCAATGAATGTTAAAGAAAGTTCAGAACATTCAGGGCTTATACGTGGTGGCTCATCTGAAAGTCAGGTTAATGTTAGTAGTAGAATTTGTCTAGCTAGACGTACACTGTATTCCCTCATGAAAACAGGTATGCATGGTTCAAATGGTCTTAACCATAATGTATCATTTAAACTATATCAGTGCTATGTCATGCCAAGGCTATTGTTTGGTTTAGAATCAATATTTATATTAAAGAAACATTTAAAACTACTAAGTGATATCCATCTAGATACATTACGTAAACTACAGGCTCTCCCAAGCAGAACCGCAAATGCTGCAGTTCTTCTTTTATTAGGGGCGTTACATTTAGAGGCTGAACTAGATAAAAAAAAACATTTGAGCTTGTTGTTTTCATGTATCAAATCTGGTAATGAAAAGTTTATTCTTCTGGCAAAAAGACAGTCTTTGTTCCATGACAGTGAGGGGAGGAGTTTCTTTACGAGAGTGAAACATATCCTGGCCAAATATGAGCTCCCAGATATAGACTCTATCTGCGATACTGACATATCCAAAGAACAGTGGAAAATCAACACCAAGAATACAATTAGAAAATACTGGACAGAGAGACTGCGCGAGGAAGCAGCTGAGAAATCAACTCTCCAATATTGTAATATCTCGTGTCTACAAATTGGAAAAACTCATCCAGTATGGGACTCGTTGGAATCAACACGATTGGAAGTACGGCGTGGAGTAGTGAAATGTCGTATCCTAACTGGAACATATATAGTAAAAACTATTCGTTCTAAGTTTAACCAATATCAAGTAGATTCTAAGTGTCCCTTATGCCACATGGAAGATGAAGATATTTCACATATGCTTCTACCAGTGGAGGAGAGATGCCCAATTGAGTATCACTGACCTAGATAGCTTTGACAGGTAAATGTTACTATTAATAGCAATTTGATACTCAATTGGGCATCTTTTTGTCATTTTTATAGTACTCTCAGAAAATCGAAAAAATGTATCACAGTTTTTAACCGATTTCCACCAATTTTGGAGAGCTTAAAGATAAATGAATTTCCAAACTTTTGACCGTTCAGATTTTTTTAATTGTATAGAAAAAAAGTTATTAGGGTTTAAAATCAGGATTTTTTTTTCTGATTTTCTGTGATTCCTATTTGGGAGCTAGCAAAAAAAAGTGATGCCCATATAGGAAACGGTGATTCCTATTTAGGAACATATAATAAGATCTATGATTCCTGAATGGGATACAAATAGTCTGTTATGCTTCCTTGTGAAGAACTTTGTTTACCAGAGCCTTACTGACTTAACTGTCATGTTATTTTCTGAATACCTTTCTGTATCTCTTATCGATCATAGAGATGTTCCACATTCAACATTTTTTTCATTTTAATGGCCAGAGTGTACTTTAAGTTCAGTTTCACAATCATTTATACAAGTGCGTTCAGTTATTGATATGCCTCTGCCATATTCAGAAATAAATTGACAACTCTTCTTTCTTTTGAACAATCTTCACCGGCAAGAAATAGACATCTGGATGAATTTGTTTAAATATTGTGTTAAGTGTGCCTATAAATATTTACTCTGTATATAGAACTTCCAGAGTTATGATGCTGTATGCCTAAATTGATTACACAACATATGGAGCCAATTTTTTAACAAACAAAAATCGCTGATATTTGAATTTCAAAGCATCCACAAGGAATCATGGTTAATGATTTGTAATTTTGTTTGTAAATTATGAAAGAATAACCATGTTTGTCAGTACTACAGCTGAAAATTTGGTCTCTTTATCAGCACTATTTACAAAGTTACACTCTGATTTTCATTCATTGTACATTTTAGAATTTCATGGTAAAGCAGTTGTTACAATATAAAACTAAGCATGTCAATGTTATTTTGAAAGAAAACTAATATTCTACCAGGGCGGTTTTACGAACAAAGCTTGCTTGTGGGTTCCTTCACGAGGTAAGCATGCCTTAAGAGTTTATCAATATTGACATGAGTGGGTGGGGTATGTTAAACAGACATATACTGTTTTTATTTAATTTGTCAATCAAATGATGATGTGCATTTATTGCTAATAGATGTCACAGATACAAGGAATGACTAAATATAGTTATTCTTTTAAAATTTTAAATAGCTTGGTTTAGAATTGGAAATGTAACTGGTTTTCGTGGGACCCATTTCCTGGAAAATGGAATGCGTGTAAATAAAAATTACACAAAGTCTACATGTCTAGGATACATAACATGAAAAATTAAAGATTATTTTGGGGTCATGGAAATGTATTTCTCTGGAAAAAGTTAGTGTAAACATGTTTTTCTGGAAAATTCTCGAAGTGAGTATTTTTGGGTGGCTCGTGTGCACTTATTGTTTGCTGAAAGATGACATGCCTTTTGTTTCAGGTTCTTATGTGACAACTGAAGTCAATGACTACATAGACTAGAGGACCATTGGTCCTGTAGCTCACCTGAGAGATTATCACATTGTAAGCTCATGAGATTTAAATTAATTGAGAATCGACCAATGAAAGTCTATGCATGGACACTATTGACCCCCGGGGCATGGCCAAATTTGACCCAGGGGCATGACTGGCACAATTTATAATGGGGACTACCAAACATTGCTACATACAAAATATAGAAGCTCTGGGCCTTTTGGTTTCAGAGAAGAAGATTTTTTTAGTTTTTTCCCATTGTAAGTCTATGGAGAATATCTACCCCCGGGGCGTGGCCAAATTTGACCCCAGGGGCATGGCTGGCACAATTTATGTAGAGGACCATTAGCCATTGCCACATACAAAATATCAAAGCTGTGTGCCCTGTGGTTTCAGAGAAGAAGATTTTTGAATTTTTTCCCATAGCAAGTCTATTGAGACTATCAACCTCCGGGGCCTGGCCAAATTTGACCCCAGGGGCATGAATGGCACAATTTATGTAGAGGACCATTAGCCATTGCTACATACCAAATAACAAAGCTGTGGGCCTAGTGGTTTCAGAGAAGAAGATTTTTTTAGTTTTTCCTATTGTAGGTCTATGGAGACTATCCACCCCCGGGGCGTGGCCAATTTTGACCCCGGGGACATGATTGGCACAATTTATGTAGAGGACCATTAGCCATTGCCACATACAAAATATCAAAGCTGTGGGCCCTGTGGTTTCAGAGAAGAAGATTTTTTTAGTTTTTTCCTATTGTAGGTCTATGGAGACTATCGACCCCCGGGGCATGACCAAATTTGACCCCAGGGGCATGATTGGCACAATTTATGTAGAGGACCATTAGCCATTGCCACATACAAAATATCAAAGCTGTGGGCCCTGTGGTTTCAGAGAAGAAGATTTTTTAATTTTTTTCCCATAGTAAGTCTATGGAGACTATCAACCCCTGGGGCGTGGCCAAATTTGACCCCAGGGGCATGAATGGCACAATTTATGTAGAGGACCATTAGCCATTGCTACATACCAAATATCAAAGCTGTGGGCCTAGTGGTTTCAGAGAAGAAGATTTTTTTAGTTTTTCCAATTGTAAGTCTATGGAAACTATCCACCCCCGGGGCGTGGCCAAATTTGACCCCAGGGGCATGGCTGGCACAATTTATGTAGAGGACCATTAGCCATTGCCACATACCAAATATCAAAGCTGTGGGCCCTGTGGTGTCAGAGAAGAAGATTTTTTTTAGTTTTTTCCTATTGTAGGTCTATGGAGACTATCGACCCCCGGGGCGTGGCCAAATTTGACCCCAGGGGCATGATTGGCACAATTTATGTACAGGACCATTAGCCATTGCCACATACAAAATATCAAAGCTGTGGGCCCTGTGGTTTCAGAGAAGAAGAATTTTTAATTTTTTTTTCCATAGTAAGTCTATGGAGACTATCAACCCCTGGGGCGTGGCCAAATTTGACCCCAGGGGCATGAATGGCACAATTTATGTAGAGGACCATTAGCCATTGCTACATACCAAATATCAAAGCTGTGGGCCTAGTGGTTTCAGAGAAGAAGATTTTTTTAGTTTTTTCCTATTGTAGGTCTATGGAGACTATCGACCACCGGGGCGTGGCCAAATTTGACCCCAGGGGCATGATTGGCACAATTTGTGTAGAGGACCATTAGCCATTGCCACATACAAAATATCAAAGCTGTGGGCTCTGTGGTTTCAGAGAAGAAGATTTTTTAAATTTTTTTCCCATAGTAAGTCTATGGAGACTATCAACCCCTGGGGCGTGGCCAAATTTGACCCCAGGGGCATGAATGGCACAATTTATGAAGAGGACCATTAGCCATTGCTACATACCAAATATCAAAGCTGTGGGCCAAGTGGTTTCAGAGAAGAAGATTTTTTTAGTTTTTCCAATTGTAAGTCTATGGAAACTATCCACCCCCGGGGCGTGGCCAAATTTGACCCCAGGGGCATGGCTGGCACAATTTATGTAGAGGACCATTAGCCATTGCCACATACCAAATATCAAAGCTGTGGGCCCTGTGGTTTCAGAGAAGAAGATTTTTTATTTTTTTTCCCATAGTAAGTCTATGGAGACTATCGACCCCCCGGGGCGTGGCCAAATTTGACCCCAGGGGCATGAATGGCACAATTTACGTAGAGGACCATTAGCCATTGCTACATACCAAATATCAAAGCTGTGGGCCTAGTGGTTTTAGAGAAGAAGATTTTTTTAGTTTTTCCCATTGTAAGTCTATGGGACCTATCTGTTGCCATGGAAACCACAATTTTGATACAATCTGCTCCAAAACCTAATGCCATCAATCCCCCAACCCAATTATGGTTCACATTAAATTTAATCAATCGGCCTACTAGCTTCAGAAATATTCTTCTTTGAAATTGTGGACGGACGACGACGACGGACGACGACGGACGGCGGACGACGACGACGGACGCCGGATGCCTGCCTATCCTATAAGCTCACCTGTGAGCCTTCGGCTCAGGTGAGCTAAAAAATCTGGCTTATTTTTTTTTCAAAAAGCTAAGAAAAATGGGTCCGGCGATTTCAACCTGGAAGTAACTGAAAAATGACTCACTTGCTCTGAGCTGACCACTCATTTCACAATCATGTATACACAAATCCATGTATTTGCAACATATTCAACAGCCCCATGATAAAGCATGCTAAAGAATATAATATTGTTGACAAAAATAAACAATCCTTTTTTATACAAGTAAATCTTCAAACATGTATATACAGTGACCACACATAAGTCCTGAAAGTACTATGGCGTCACCTATATCTTTGTATTCTGCCAAAACGTGGGTTGGCATTTCATCATAAAATTCATGGTTTGTTTTCTTGGCACAGAATACCATAGGGGACTGGGACTTTCACAGAGAAACATTTATACTTAGGCTATGTCTCACTGTTCATATTCATGATATTTAAATCCTCTTGTATAGGCTTTAAGTCAAGGGAATCACCAGAACATTCACAGACAGGCATTCTTCTAATATCAATAATGTATTTTGCGGATTAAGGATGAATACAAAGAATATTGCCTTGTACAGCTGTATTAATACTACTAGTTTTTGACATCCTTTACTGGCATGTTAATTTCCATGACTTAAACCCTATAGAAGAGATTTTGAATGTTACGAAGAGGAGATATGAGTCATTGCTTAACAATAAATTTAGCCCACTTAGCCCCTCGGTGAATCAATCATGAAACTGTATGATGAAATGCCAACCCACGTTTTGACAGAATACAAAGTCATGGGTGACTCCAGAGTACTTTAAGACATGCTTACCT
Source organism: Rugalucina vietnamica (assembly GCA_964017185.1). Taxonomy (NCBI): domain Eukaryota; kingdom Metazoa; phylum Mollusca; class Bivalvia; order Lucinida; family Lucinidae; genus Rugalucina; species Rugalucina vietnamica. Next base: position 43,230,420 of record OZ024872.1, read on the forward strand.
CATGAAGGAACCCATAAGCAAGCTTTGGTAGTAAAACCGTCCTAGTAGAATATTAGTTTTCTTGCAAAAACACTGACATGCTTAGTTTTATGTTGTAACAACCGCTTTACCATGAAATTCTAAAATGTACGAGGTATGACAGGAAAGTTCGTAGACACTACAGCTATCAGAAAAAGTAACACGTCGTTGAAGAAGCGTTTTGCATAATATCAAGCATCAATATCTTATGAGTATATTTCAGACATTTTGTGCAATTTGAAGTAATAACACGCTTGGTATGGCCACTTTTCTGCTTGAGGGTAGGGCCGTGCGGGGCAGGTGTCAAAACGTGATAAAATGTGACGATTTTCACATTCTGTTTTTGCTTGTGAAACGGCACGGAAGTGTTCTGTAACGTTAAAATATTTTGATCCTGAAAGAATGTTCAATCAACAACATTTTCTGAATGTTTGGGCTTTGGCGGCAGTACAGTTTGATATCTGTGAATAAAATTTCAGATGCAGTCCGAAAAAAATGTTTGAAAAAAAAAATGGCGTAATTTTGACGTCGGAGAACAGTCGATAACCATAAAATTGTGTGTTTTTGTTATGAAAATGGTCAACAAACACGATGGAAATGATATAAAAAAAAAACAACATAAAAGCTATCAGCTTGTCTGTCACTAGGTTACAAGTGGCAGAGTTGATTTTTGGATGCTTGATAGATCATCTAGGATGATAAACGGCGGCGGAAGGGCACTCGTCTTACATTCTCAGCGAATGAAAATGGTTTCATATGTTCAACCGGTCATCAGAGAACCTGAGGACAGTTGGCACAAATCTGTATTTGACAGCCGGATACACATAAAAAATTGTACCGATATCCAAGGACCCTTTGTGGAATAACTCTGAAACATCGGTTAAACTTGTTACAAATATATAAAGCACTGACGGCAATAAACTTCAAGTAACGTCACTGAGACGTTGACCCTTGCCCCGCTCCTGGTTAGGGAGGAGCACATAAAAGGCTTTAGAAGATGTCATGTTGGCCAGATTTTCATAAAATTTCGTCTATTTGCTCATGATATATTTTTGCAAACCCAGATATATTCATTTTGACAGAATTTCTTTTCCTGTTAAAAATACTAATGGTGTCTACGAACTTTTCTGTCATACCTCGTACAATGAATGAAAATCAGCGGTGTTACATTGTAAATAACATTTTTTCAACAAAAAATAACAGTGTATTTGCTTATGTAGGCGGCATTTACTTAGCAAGTTGAGGTCTTAACGAAGACGTTATCAATAACTGAACACACTTGTATAAATGATTGTGAAACTGAACTTAAAATACACTCTGGCCATTAAAATGAAAAAAGGTTGAATGTGGAACATCTCTATGATCGATATGAGATACAGAAAGGTATTCAGAAAATAACATGACAGTTAAGTCAGTGAGGCTCTGGTAAACAAAGTTCTTCAACACGAAGCATAACAAACTATTTGTATCCCATTCAGGAATCATAGATCTTATTATATGTCCCTAAATAGGAATCATCATTTCCTAAATGGGCATCACTTTTTTTTCTAGCTCCCAAATAGGAATCACAGAAAATCAGAAAATAATCCTGATTTTAAACCTTAATAACTTTTTTTCTAGACAATTAAAAAAATTCTGAACGGTCAAAAGTTTGGAAATTCATTTATCTTTAAGCTCTCCAAAATTGGTGGAAATCGGTTAAAAACTGTGATACATTTTTTCGATTTTCTGAGAGTACTATAAAAATGACAAAAAGATGCCCAATTGAGTATCAAATTGCTATTAATAGTAACATTTACCTGTCAAAGCAATCTAGGTCAGTGATACTCAATTGGGCATCTCTCCTCCACTGTCTACGTTGCTCAGTCTTGCATTCAGTAAGGAAAGAACCATTCATACTTTTAAAGGATTATGTGATAAGCAGAACTAGTACAGTCTTTTGGAGAAAAGTTTTCCCAACCAAAGTCAGCCTGGTTAAACTTATATAATTGACTGTGGTCAAGTAGCAGAACTCCATTCTGTGCAGAATATTGATCTTACTCATATTGAGAGGCTATCAAGAAATCTGTGCTTTGCAATTCATGCAGAGAGGCTTAAGAAATTAAATGATGGGTGAAGATTTGCCAGTTTCTGTCCATTGGAAGCATGGAAAAGTTAAGTGTATAGTTACATTAAATCTTAATGCTGCATTAGTGTATATAGACTAATTATCGGTGAAGGATATAGATAATTATTGGTGAAGGGTATGGAGATTGAGAATCCTTAACTACATACAGATACTACAACATTACTACTTTAAGTAGGTGCTCCCAGCGGTTGGAGGACAATACGAACAAAGAAAGAGAGAAGACTGACAATACTTCACCAGGGGCGAGGCGCCAGGAAGGACAATTAGTCCCGGCTCGCTCTCACAAGAGATACAAACTCATGTTAGGATCTTTCTTTCTTTCTCAAGTTCCGATAATTCTTAACCTCCTTACGGGTACTTCAGAATGAATTCCTGTGTAACAAAGTGCTAAAGGAGTAGTTCAAGTAAAAGATAGACAAGTGGACGCAAGAGCAGTAAAATGAGATGAGAGAATCGTGGAGGTCATTCCGGTTGCTGATAGTCTGTAGACAGACAACACCCATATTTCAAGACCGGTCCTGCTTCTTTCACATTCGGGGGACAAGCACACGAATTTCTAGTTTTAACATACTTTAGTGATTGCACCCTTGGGGAGGTTCTTCCGAGGGCGTGACAGACCGCGTTTCATGTATCTGTGAGTGAAAGGCAAGATATGGCGGATCAGTTGGGTGGAGTATTCTCGCCACCATGTATTCTGTAAACTCTTCACCTCCTGCTTAGGAGAACCATGCGTGTAAAATGTCAGTGGGCACTTAAGATTAAGTTTTTATGTTAAAATTGTATAAAAATAAGAACTGTGACGTTTAAGACAGAATTTACACTACATACAGCACGTTATCTACAGTTAAAATCTGTATTTTAAGACTCCTTTGTGATTGTCCTGCTTTCAAATAAACTTGTGATATGATTAGTAAGGCTGTCATCCCTATCGCTTTTTCGTGTCAAGTTTGCTCAACATCTGATATCTCATAGCGTCCAAAGCAAAGACCAATCTCTGACAGTGAAAGTCCACTTTTGATATGTGTTCTACAGTTTGGTTTGTTTCAAATGTATACTTAAGGAATTAAAATACGCAACACACTAAATTTCAACTTTTACGTATGTATTTGACGTTTTGATAAAATTCTTTTCTGAAATGACCTACTGACTGCTTTTTGCACGTGATGAAATGAGAAAACGTCATTTAATTGACAAAATTAACGACAAAACGTCAAAAAACTATGAAAAACGGAAATTGTGGCGTAAAAATCGGGGCAAAGGGGAAGATGGCAAATTCTTTGCATGTGAGTTACGTGACGTCGACTTGATAATGTGCAATAAAGACTAGGATCATTGTATACTTAGCAGCCGTCCCATGTTGCGTTAAATCTTGTTAACGGAATGCTGAAGTTTACATTAAACAAAAATGAGTAATCATTGTCATTTAAATTATTCGATTTCGGCTATTTGTATCTAAACGGTATAAATCGAACCAACACATGACATGACGTGCTTTTTAATGAACAATGACGTCACAGGTACCGTAGAAATGGATCATCGGAGCGTTTGTTTTGACGTTCTTTAGACAGAATATCACGTTATTTAAAGGAGCGAAACGGATTATATGCTTTGAATAAACACTCGATTTACACACTGTAATCAAACGTTTGGTAATTGATCATTTTTTTAAATCAGAAAATTTGAAAAACATAACGAGAGTCTTTAAAATGCAGCATGTTGGATTTTGACGTTATAATTGACGTTTTATGGACGTCTGAAGTACAAAGGTCATTATGTTTACGTAAATAATCATTTTATTGAATATAACGCATGCCGAAGGAATTTTTCTGGCTTTTGGCTCATTTTTTCGATTGACGTTGGTGACGTAAAACGTCCCATAACATACCCAAATGTTACCAACTGATCAATGGTTACATCTGCAATCACTTTTAGGGGTTTTGGAAACAAAAAACTGGTTTTGGTTTCAAATTTGACATTTACTGATCATGGTTACAGAGTTTGCTAACGTAGGTGAGTGTGGTTACGCGTACGCCAGTAAGCATACGTAACCGACTTTGTGGCTCAACCGGTTGCAATTTGACGTTTAGATATTGTTTTCATATAAGATAGTCAGTTATACCACAGACTTGCATTACAAAGCATGTTTTTAGTAACCCAAAGTATTTGTTGCGTTTCTTTATTCCTTAACTATATATAAACAGTCTATCAGAGTATGAAGTTTATCTTCAGTACATAGTTTATTGAAATCACTTCCTGATAAGTTCTGTATAGTGTGATTGTCAGTGTGATATATCACCAAGTATAGGTTGCCTCACCATGCTCATTGTCTCTAAGCTTTTACACCGCAGCAAAAATGCACCAAATTCTCGTCTTCCTAACCGCATAGTAAACACGATGATTATTGTAAAATGATAATGGATACTTTGTCCAATATTATACCAAAATCAGTCACAGTGTTAGAAATATGACACATGAATCAACTTTTCCAGGGGCCAATCTGAAATGTATCTGAACTTGCCCCTCACGCTTTGAACTTGCCCCCTAGGAAATGTTTTATAGTTTTACTATATCAATATTATTACTGCTTAACTTCAAAGATTTGATTCAATTTTCATTGGTGTGAATTTGTACCTTAGCTCCACTAAGAATTATCAGGTCAAAAATTGGGGAGAATTTCAAGTTGTCCTGGGGGCAACCTTTCAGTAAGGTCAGGTTGCCCCCAACCAGTGACGGGCAAGGGGGCAACTGCTTATTTCTAACCCTGAATCATCGAAATTCTGAATAGACTGGAGAGTGACGAGGACAACCGTTTTCCTGGAGTCTCAGGAGAAACCAGGACAGTCTGAGACTAACAGTGCGATGTAGTTTGGGCACCAAAAGCCCTACAAAGCCAAGGACTCCGGCGAGGTCACAGAGCGTTTTACTGTGAATCCAGTAAAAAGTATTCAGAAGAAGAAACCTCCCCCTTGTTGTGGCTCATTCTAGGAGAAGACTTGTATCTTTTCTTGAAGTCGGATGAAAACGAGATTTAGGTTCACCAAGCAGAGAAATGAAGCCGTTCCACAATTACGTGAACAGGAATTTGTAAATTCTCTATGTGAAAAGGAACTGGAAACACCAGCCCTTCTAATGGCAGTACAGGGAATCTAGTGTCTTTGGAAAATCCAGGATAAGCAAGTTTTTGAATGTGATTAAGGCCTTTCACTAGAACAAACAATCTTCCGACAAGCTCTGTGCACTTAAATTGTTGATAGTGACGATGATGTTAGCAGTCTTTAGGTTGCATGCCGCGTCTACTGTACGGATTCCTCATTCAACTAACAATTTTCAAAATTTATTACCTACTGTAAGGGTGACACCTCTTAATTTATTTTCGGCATCTACTATTAATCTACACGGAGCTTCTAATTCTAATATGTTTCGTAATAATCTTCAGATTAGGTTATCTCCACTCAAATCACCAATTTTACGTAAATATATTAATCCGTTCAAGAGACCTGGAATGTACCCTAGTATTTCCAAGTGCAATGCCAAGAAGTGCAACTGTTGCAATCATTTATGCTCTAAGACTACTATCACTTCATCTGTGAATGGTAGGACATTTTCAGTGGTTAATGATTCTGATTTAGACTGAAAATCAATGGATCTTGTATATGTTCTTACTTGAAATACAAACAATTGTAGGATGCAATATGTTGGACAAACTTGTCGAACTTTGCAAAAACGATTTGGTGAGCACTATCGTAGAATCAGAAAGCCCAAAAATAATGATACCTTTCTGTACCAGCATTTTAAGCGCACTGGTCATTCTCCCAATGATGTTAAAGTTCAACCAGTGGAGAAAATCTCGTATGATGAAAATTCTTCAGTTAGATTCAAAAACATTTAACGATTTGAAACTGAACTTAAATGGATAAAATTACTGCAAACGCCCTTTCCACTGGGATTTAACGACAACATTTACCATGAAGGCAATATTTCAAAAATGCCCGATTTTGATGTACTTACACTTTCGGACTCTCGTAAACGTAAATCTAGATCTCATGGTATACGGAAAAAGGGTAATGACAAACGTAAACGGTGCGCTGCATTGAAATTGAACATTTCTCTTAATGATTTAGCTGTTAAACTAAGGATTCACGGTCGACATCCAATGCTGTCGTATCTTAGTTCTCTACCTATTGCTGCATTACGTTCCTTGGACACAGAGGCTAATAGATTTTACGATAGAAATCATCAAATGTATGACGCTGCACTGTTAACAAGATGTTATACTCAGCATGCTCTTCGTCCATTTATCGATTACGAATCTAATCACATTAGAAGTTTTATTAAAATTCCTTTCATCAATAAAGGAATTGACTTTATTGACTTACCTAGCATATTCCAGGATAAATCAGTGATACAGTCTATACCTACCTACTTCCAAAATTCAGAACCTCCTATTATTTGTTACAAATATAACAAACCAATCAGAAATACAATTTTTAATTTCAATAAACTTGTTTCTGATCTTGATATCCATGCTAATACTCCTAAGTCTTGAGATTGTAAAGATTCAAAATATGTTTATCAACCCGCTGGACATATTGTTACTGGAAATTTAAAAATAATTTCGGATTCTAGAATTCGCAAAATTGTTTCTAAAGGTCCGAAATATAGATTCCCTTCCTACATTAATTTCGACAAATGTAGAGAGGAGATTTCATCTGCATTAAATGATTTCGGTAATCGATGGTGTAAACGAGAGGGTGTTGAGGATAATGCTCTTAAAGAATGGAAAAGAAGTATCTTCACTATCGTGGATAAACGTATTAAGTTTTATTCACAAAATACTAATCTTTTACCTCCTAAACCCAAATCGTCATTTAGGCATTTGAAGCAGGGTATCCAAGAATTTCATAGAAAGTACGTCTTGGTTCCGGCAGATAAAGCCGCAAACAATGTTGTTGTCGTTTGTAGGCTTCACTACGTTAACACCTTAAAACAGGAGCTTGATGGTACCAGGGCTTATCTGGAGACAGATACTGATGAGGTGTCTGTAGTTAATGCCCACAAACGATTTACCTGTTAAGTTTTCTGTTTGTGTCAATGAAGGTCAAGACAAACTTCCTACGATGTATTGGTTACCTAAGCTTCACAAAAGACCATACAAAGCTAGATTTATTGCAAATTCTAGCTCTTGTACTACCACTGAACTTTCTAAATTATTAACTTCCTGTCTTACTGCTATCAAATCTCATGTTATAAGATACTGTGAGACAGTGTATGAAACTTCAAATAAAAATTGGTTTTGGTCAATTAAAAATTCTGGTGAGGTGCTCAGTAAATTGAAGTGTAGAGGGTTCCGTGCGACAAGCTTGTCCACTTATGATTTTTCTACTCTGTATACAACATTACCACATAATCTAATAAAAGAAAAGCTTCTGGATTTGATAGAGTGGACCTTCAAAAGGGCATTAAAAAACTATGGTTCACTTTATTTGGCATGTAATGACAGAAAGGCTTTTTTCACTTCCTCTGACCAAAGTCGGTATACACTTTGGTCATGTCAGAATGTATGCGACGCCTTATCCTATCTCCTTGATAATATTTATATTAGATTTGGGACCAAGTTATACAGACAAATTGTTGGAATTCCGATGGGTACAAATTGCGCACCTCTCGTAGCTGATTTATTTTTATACTGCTACGAAAGAGATTTCATGGATTCTCTTAACCATGATAATCAAGCTGATGTTATCGAGGCTTTTAATTCCACATCTAGGTACCTCGATGACCTTTTGAACATTGACAACCCTTATTTTGAAGGTATGGTCAATCAAATTTATCCACCTGAACTTCAGTTGAACAAAGCCAATATCACAGATACTAAAGCCGCCTTTTTAGATCTACATCTTTCTGTTGCAAATGGATTTGTTTCTTCTAAAATTTATGATAAGCGCGATGACTTTGATTTTGATATAGTAAATTTTCCTTTTTTGGATGGTGACGTTCCTCGTCGTGCTTCTTATGGTGTATACATTTCGCAACTTATTAGGTTTGCTAGAGTCTGCAATCATGTTACAGACTTCAACGCTCGAAATAAATGTTTAACGGCAAAACTTCTCCAACAGGGCTATCGGTATCATAAACTTCGAAAAACATTTTCTCAATTTTATCGTAGACACTATGAATTGATTTCCAAATATAATGTTGGGTTAAAGACGCTTTTAAGTGAGGGCCTTTCGGAACCTGAATTTTATGGTGACTTGGTTTACAAATTTAAGAAACTTAAGGGAATTAATGATTTTTCTTTTCAGTTCAGAAAAATCATAACACGTTACAGACGTATAGGTTATAACTTGAATGTTATGCGACAGTCTGCATGCTTAGTTTTTAACCCAATCATGGTTGATAGCTATGCTGCCTTCTTTAATTGCACGCCGGTGGGTCGGGCGTCAGACTCTATGATGGCCCCGACATAAAGCTATTCATTTTAGTTGGTTGGGGCCGGAGCTTCTTGTCTGTTGCTTGGCCCACCGGGGTCCAACTGGTGTTTTTCTTTTGCTCCGGAGTTAGTAGGTTATTAGGCGCCCAGGGATCTCCATCGTCGGGCAGCTTACTCAGTCTGTGAGTCCTGGTTTTTGATTCATCAGGATGTTTATCATGATTTATTTGTTTGTTCTTGATGATTAATTAACTAGTTAGAGATTCACCACGAGGACCGAATAACTAACTAAATGTTATGAACCACCGCAGAAGCTGAGGGTGAGGTTATGGCCATGTAAAACCGGTTTAAGCCCGCCAGTAACTTTGTGTTACTGATCGTTCCAAGTCGATACTTCTGTGGTGGTTCTTTTTGTTTTATGTCTTGGTGTATAAACAATTTTTTGTGCTGTTGGCGCCTTATGTATGTTTTCATATTTTTAGTTAAGTTAAGGTAACTGAGTGGCCACCTATTGGGAAAATAGCTGTTCATTCGGCTTACGATATGTTTTATGGTATAAGTACCTGATTGTTAGTTTGGTTTTTTCCCACCTCGGTTTTTGGAGTGGGAATCTTTTTCTGATTGCGCCTTTTCCTGATCTTTGCCTACTTGTACCTTTTTATGGGTGAAATCACAGTTGGCACAAAAGGGGTCTTCAAACTGTTAATGGGCTTGGCAACACTAGGCACCTGGCCCGGATTGCTCCCATCTTTGCGTTTATCTTCCGAATTTGTCGCTTGCTCTGTAAACTGTATCAGGTGATTGGCGACAGGCAAGTGTGGTCCCGATGTTTAAGAAAGGTGAGACATATGTTGCAGGTTATTACAGACCGGTGTCGCTAATTTGGATCTTTTACATAATTTTAGAGCATATGATAGCAACATTAATAATAAAAGTTAAACTGAGATCCTTTAAGAGCAGTGAGCATATTAATGAAAAAAGGAATGGACCATACCGCGGTTTCGGCTACCTAAGCCTCTTCAGTGACCCTTTAGATTTGGCAAAATGGAGCCAAAGAGAATACTGTACTTTTGCAACTTTCAACAGGATAGTCGATGCAAACACTAGTTTTATCCAAACAGAACCAAATATAAAAAAACGTTGGTTAGAAAATGAATCTAAACCGATATTGAATTTCTGATATCTCAGAATACCTCGCTGATCTCAAAGGACCAAAAGGAAAATATAATCTGCACTATTGATGATGTACGGGGAGACGTTTAGGTCCGCCACACTGCACAACACCAGCTGCAGTAATAGAAAAATATTCTTGCTGATCGTCAGCATGATTTCCGTAGTCAGAGATCATGCCAGGCCCAGCTGGTTAGGTTCTTTCGTGATATGGTTAAGAACCTGGATCAAGCTCTGAACTGGGATCACAGACAAACGGATGTGGTCGTCATGGATTTCGCTTTGACAAGGTACCACACAGAAGACTACAAAATACACTACTACAAGATTAGGGAATCTCCTCACAAGTGGATAGCTTCGTGGCTCTCTTAGTGCTATCAAAACAGGTAAGCTTCAGATCCAGTTTCGGTCTTATCTGGTGTCCCTCAAGGATTGGTCTTGGGGCCGAGCGTGTTCTTGATTTTCATTGATGATTTTCTGTCATCTGTTCACCTCTTTGCTGATGACTGTGTTTTGTATAGGAAACTTAATTCACTCTCGGATTGTCATTTTCTACTATATGACCCGAATAGCCTTTCATAATGGGCGAACGATTGGCAAATGAAATTTAACGTTGCCAAATGTCATTCAATGAGGGTGACCCGACACCTCTCTAACAATCAAATACACCAACTACTCTATGCATCAACAAATATTGAAACAGGTTCAGTCTGCCAAATATCCTAAACTTAAGTTATCACCGACGACGTGAAATGGGGTCAACATGTTTCTTGTGAAGCAACTAAGACATTGGGTATTCTTCGGTGAAATTTGGCTGTTGTGCCTCGGCATGTAGCTCCTATTTAGCATCCCTATAATGACACTGTGACAGACATGGTGGAGAATGTACAGAGGACAACAGCCATGGGCGGGGGCTGCGGGCGATGGAGCGAAAACAAAAGTAGCGTCGGTGATATGCTGGACAAACTCGTATGACCATCCCTGGAAGATCGCAGGGCGAAGTTCTCTTTAACTTTCTTTTACTGGAATCACTCGGGTGTAGTGTCTCTTGACAAAGAAAAATTCCTGATCCCAGCACCCAACTTAAGGCGTACCAGGGTATCTCATGATTTACAGTGCACAAGATATGAGCCCATAGCGATGCTCTGAAAATTTCATTTTACACTAGGACCATCCCATTGTAGAATCTTGGTCTCTCATTAAAGACTGCTGAATAATTCAAAGCTCTTATGGCTCGGATCCGAGTTCAGGGGTTCAGGGGTATAAGTTTTAGTATTCCTCTGTTAAGCTTCTTGTAAATAGTTTTAATGGCCCGTCTCGAATGTTTCTTCCTACTTTGCTCAATTTAGCCTCCCATCCCACTCTAGACTTACACAGTCTAATGAGATCATCTTACAATTACATACATGATACCATTCCACTCAAATACTCTATTCTTCCTGGCCCATTTGCTTCTTTGACTGTCTGTTTGAATCAGCTTAGTGTAAAGTGTGGTATGACATATTAGCTTAAAATAAAATAAGGTACTTTGTGAATATATTTCAACATCCACACCTGTACAAATCAGTCTAACCCCACACCTGAGTGAGATGATGATCAGAAATCGGCCGACTTAGTTTATGAAGATAGATAGAGTTCACACAAAACTGTAAAGTGCATGAACTTTTAGATTCTTAGTGAACACTTTTATTGACATTCATACCACATTACGTGGGTGCATCCAGCGGTTGGAGGAAAATAGATAAAAAAGAAAGAAAGATCAAACGTCATTACCGAAAATCAAATTATATTCGTGACTTATATTTTGTATTTCCCTTGTAGCTCTTCATTTTTAAGGAAAATCAAAATGTCTGCGCCCATTGATAGCAAATACTCTCTGTCAAAAAGAACTTTGAAATTAGTATTGTCAGGCAATATTTTTGCATCTCTTTTTATTTTTGGACTTGTATATTTCCCATTTAATCGTAAAGTATCCATTGACGTTGTTTATAATTGTTCAACGTTCACGAAATTGATGTCATGCTGCCTTTGGAGTTTGAACATAATCATTTCATTTGCTTTAAGAGGAAAAAACGATAGAGGCCACGATCGTATCAAGGTAACACAGACTTAATAGGTTTAAGGGTGGACTGGTACAGTGGAAAGTGTCTCTGGTTTTGCACTTAGGAGTCTCACTCTGGTTCGAGTCCAATGTCGGTAGTTGTGGCTTTGAGCAGGAAGGGGGTCAACTCGGCCTTGGGTCAACTTAAACCCGATCGGGTCAACTAGGCCTGTTTCTGTTTTATATTATTTGACAAGGAAATGTTTAGATAATTCACGAAACTTGCCTTTCATGTCTGCAATGGCACAGGCAAAGGATGCTTTGTAAATTATATCAAATGAAATGAACATCACAAACTAATTTGATACACATTGCGATGCATTTTGCAGTCTGATATGGAAACTGCATATTCATTGAAAATTTACATTAAGCAAGGCCGTTGTCGGCGGTCCGGCCATTGGCCGAAAATGGTTTAAGCCGGACCACAATTTTCGATTATTCGGCCAAAAATGTGGTAGCCTTTCCGACTTCTTTGATGTGTGAGGGCCCAATTGATACTAAGCGTACTTGGTCAATCTGCCCATGGGTGTGAAAGACAGTCGTTATAAAAACAATCATGAAGATGACACTTGTATTAAAGACAGGTATTGTCATTATTGGATTGTGGCGGATTATCGTGCACCAGAGTGTTCTTTAATTCATAGTGAATAAAACCGATTCTCTGTGATCTTAAACAATTTAAAAACGTGTAGAGCAGTAGGCCTATTTCACAATTGAAAATACTAAGTTAAACATAATTTCACAATAACCCAATCACTGTTTATAATTATTGCATTAAATATTATCAAACAACATGGCGAAAAATCGTTTACGTATAAAATTTTCGTAAACATTATTTTCTTCATATTCCAAAATTGGTTAAAACGTGCATGTTATTTTTAGCTCACCTGAGCCGTTAGGCTCACAAGGTGAGCTTATAGGATGGCCATGATCCGGCGTCCGTCCGTCGTCCGTCCGTCCACAATTTCAAAGATCTCCTTCTCTGAAACCGCTTGGCCAACCAAAGCCAAATTTTATATGAAGCATCTATAGGAAGGGGGAACCAATGTGTATATAAGAAATTCAGGTCACATGACCAAGATGGCCGCCATGCCCATATATGGTAAAAACCCTTCAAAAATCTTCTTCTCCAGAACCGGTGGACTGATTTCAACGAAACTTGGCATGAAGCATTGATGGCTCAAGCACTACAATGTATATATAAATCATGACCCTGTGATGACCTTGACCTATTTTACGGCAAGGTCAACATAGGTCGCCAATGCATTTGAATGGGGAAAACTTTTAAAATGTCATTTAAAGTGAATGTCTTGCAGGAAATGGGCAGTAGGACTGAATATTAATGATTCTGAAAAAAATTGGACCCCAGGGGCTCATATGCCCCCACCCCGGGGCAATATACATGTATATTACCATAATATTCAAACATCATCTCCTCTGAAACCGCTTGGCCAATCAAAGCCAAATTTTATGTGAAGCATCAATAGGAAGGGGTAATCAATGTGTATATAAATAATCCAGGTCACATGACCAAGATGGCCGCAATGCCCATATATGGTAAAAACCCTTCAAAAATCTTCTTCTCCAGAACCGGTGGATCGATTTCAAAGAAACTTGGCATGAAGCATCGATGGCTCAAGTACTACAATGTGTATATAAATCATGACCCTGTGATGACCTTGACCTTTTTTTTACGGCAAGGTCAACATAGGTCGCCAATGCATTTGAATGGGGAAAACTTTTAAAATGTCATTTAAAGTGAAAGTCTTGCAGGAAATGGGCAGTAGGACTGAATATTAATGATTCTGAAAAAAATGGACCCCAGGGGCTCCGGGGTAATATACATGTATATTACCATAATATTCAAACATCTTCTCCTCTGAAACCGCTTGGCGAATCAAAGCCAAATTTTATGTGAAGCATCTATAAGATGGGGGAACCAATGTATATATTAATAATCTAGGTCACATGACCAAGATGGCCACCATGCCCATATATGGTAAAAACCCTTCAAATATCTTCTTCTCTGAAACCAATAGATTGACTTCAATGAAACTTGGCGAGAAGCATCCATGGCTATAGTACTACAATGTATATATAAATCATGACCCTGTGATGACCTTAACCAAGTTTATGGCAAGGTCAACATGGGTTGCCCATGCATTTGAATGGGGAAAACTGTTAAAATGGCATTTGAAGGGAAAAGGCAGCACGAAATTGGCAAATGGACAGAATATTGATTATTCTGAAAAAAGAAAACGGCCCAAGGGCTTCATCTGCCCCTGCACTGGGGTTAAATACCATAATATTCAAACATGTTTATTGGTATATGCAGCAGACTCAGGTGAGCGTTTACAGGACCATTGGTCCTCTGGTTCCATCATGGATATACCGCCGGTTCCTAATCAACCAATGTCTTTCATATTCCCTCAGCGTTCCTTCGGCAAGGCAAATCCTGTGAAAAGGAGCTTTCAAGCTTCATGATTTTCGACCAGGACATGGCTTCATCATAATGAAACCTATAAAATCAGCAGCGCTTCAAGGGCAAAAATTGTCCCAAAGTGCATTAAAATCGTCTGAACCGACGTCCGGAAATATAAAATTTTCCGAACCTCGCCCTAACTGCTCTCCCCCAACTCGTGCCTTCGGCACTAGTAAAACGTCTTTGATATTTCATGGCCGGACCACTTTTCAAAAGCCGACGACGGCCCTGTTAACTAACCATGCTAACACCCTAAAATACAATCAAGATATGCATTAGTTGACAACTATATTTTCTTTTCAAATGGGACATGTTAACTTAACCAAAGATCATTAAGTTAGTGAAGTAAACCAAAGTTTTAGCTTCTTGCAGTTTGGTTTTCAAGGTTAAGGGTTTGTTTTTAATTGTGTCCTTTCCTGGTCACTGCTTATTGTTTTACTCATGAAAGGCCTTCTTTCTGACTGTATTTTAGAAAAAAATATGCATTAAATGCAGGTTTATATTTTGCAGGACTTTCATGAATATGCAATCATCATCCTTGCCTACATGATAAAATTTAGCAAAATAACAACAACTCAATGAAAGACAAAACAATTCGTTGAACAGTATATGTGATGGTTCATCCAACAACAGGTCATGGAGGTGGGAGTACCACCCTTGGTCTAAAATCTGGAATCGTGTCTGGTTCACCGAATCATGTCTGGTTCGCCTTAGAGGAAAATAATATGATTATTCTAATTCAATAGAATTGAGTTCAAATGATACTTTTAGTGAGTTGCTATTGTTTCCACCTGAAATACCAGTGAGAAGCAAACACTTGCATTAAAGAAACCAATTTAGAAGATATGTTAATTGTCGTCTTACCAACATAATCAAAAGTAATCTGATTACTTTGTCAAAGTAATTGTAATTTAAATTACATTCGAAATATAAAGTAACCAGTTGTAATTGATTACATATTTTGGACAAAGTAATTTGTAATTTAATCGATTATACTGCAATGTAATGGACCTCAGCCCTGGCACCGACTGTGATAAAAATATCTAGACAACATTCCCCTAATTGGTTTTGATATTATAGAAACCAGTACTTGATAAATTTATTAAAGATGCTAGTTTGCTACTCTGTTTTATGTAAAAAGAACAGCAATATTAAACGAACATTAACAAAATAATAGTCATTATTGTTTTATTCTTTCTGGGTAATGACATATATAGAGCAATTAATAGGGCATGTCGGCAAGGTACTTTTCTGTGAAAAGAAGTCAATATCAGTCACCTTTCCCGCTATTTTCCTCATTCGGTAGAGGTGGTAACCTCGGTCATTATCATTATATGTTACTATTTTTAGACGCTAATAAAATCATAATATGTCTGTAATATTACAAATTTCTTACCTTGGAATAAATTTTATCCATTAATCTAAAAGAATCTGCAAAGTTTTGATAAAAAAAATTTCATTTTTAATTCATATTTTGCAATCCAAATTAAGTAAGGGCATAGCGATTAACACCGAGTAATGTACCTCCACCGAATGAACAAACTTACTTGTATGACGTCATCCCTACATGCCCTATTGCATCAAAATTAGAATGAATATTAGATGTCACACATATTGATTGTGATTGATTGCATTTGAATTGATGAATAAATAAAATTAAGTTCAAGAAATCTACCAACATGAAACCAGGCGCTTTTAAAAACAATTTTCAATTTCAGGAAAGAAGTACGTAGGAAATAGTAACCCTAAAACAAATTTATAGGCTAAATTTGAATCTTAATTTCCAGGAAAAATCGTCCTGACAAACCAACACTCATAGTATACCTTGAACTAAGGTTTTACATATGTAAAATTGGAAGATTTGCCTTTATTTTTCAAAGTTAACAAGATAATTATTGGTAGCAAGCTCAAATATAATTGTAAAGTGCTCTGAAGCACCACCATTGATTTTCTTTTTCAAAACACGGTCCACCATTTTGTCACGCAGACTTTATTATTTCTAATAAGTTTACCACTACACATGTATGAATATCAAATTTATATTTAAATTTTCAGGAACTTTGATGTATATTGTGCTTTTCATTGATTTTATACTTTATAAAAGCATGCAGCTAATATCTAAGTACAATTTAGTACATGTAATCAGTACAGAGCTATAATACTTGTAGAATATGTGAGCATTACTATAAGATAATTATTATTGATACTCCTCTGATATGCCTTCATGGAACATCTGCATACAAAAGATTATTCAGTGATAATGAATAAGAATTTGAGCCTGTGCGTGAAAAATCAACAATTTGGGTTTCGAACAGGTCCAACACAATCTGGGCTGTACAGTCACAGAAGATGGTTAGTGGCTGGAAATTTTGTATTTAGAAAGTAGTGGAATTGCACTATCCGTGTAGTACGCAGTTACTGCGAAGCTGATCTGTGCCTTTGTTTTTGTCTAATATGCAGATTGTTGGTTTTCCCATGCAGCGGCTCATTTGTTACAATTTCAGCCATGTGTTTAAAAGGATATATCGATGATACAGGGCTTCATATTTCATAGATACTAATACTTCAGTGATCAATAGAGGTTTACCGGAATATGTATATATAGTAGAGAGAAAAAAGAGAAAAAAATATAGTAGAGAAATAAAGATGTATTGACTTGGCTCTGGTGGTATTCCAACTCCTCTTCCCCCTGGCTATACAGGACCATTGCCTTTAGGACTGATATCATATGCTCTGCACTGTATCTACAAAAAGCTAGATTATTTTTACTGGCGAGAAGATGACATGACTAGAAATGTGCTGCGTCGTGAGAAAACCAACATCTTGCATGTGTGAAAACAAAGAAGCAGATCAGCTTCGCAGTAATTGCGAAGGTGATCAACGCCTTTGTTTTCTCTACATAGATACTGGTAGTATAATTCCTCTAAAATTTCCAGCCTCTAGTCATCATCTGGGCTTGTACCGCTTAGTTTGTGTCGGACCTGTTCGGAAACCACATTGCTGGTTTTGTCATGACTTGGCTCAAATGCTTTATTATGAAAAAAATAGTAGGCAACCTAGATCTGACAGTCAGTGTGTAAATGGTCCAGCTCCTTGCTGGTGTATGATAATATTTTGTATTGCATGACTTCTTGTACAAACAGATTATAATTACAGATGTTGCATGTTTTTATAATTGCAAGTACATGAATAAATTTATATATATATTTTTTTTCAGAATAAATTTATATATATTTTTTTTTCAGATAATTCCAAATTTAAAGAGAGGGTTTTTGATGTACATTGGAAGTATATTACTGGCATACATTTTAATTGTTCTTTATGGAGCCCCATTATCAGAGTGAGTCTTTCATATCAAATAAACAGCATATTCTTTATAATTGAACATATTGGAATTAGATTAGTCCATAAATTATCAATATAATGCCAAACTGGGGTTCATCCTTTAATCACAACTGGAATGTGTTTTTTTACACTGTTGCTTATGCATCTTTGTTTTTGCATGAAACAAAATTTTTAATGCTACATCTAGATGCCACAAGATTTTCACAGTTTATTCTTAGCCATAAAATCACAGAAAATATTGCTTAACTCAAATAAGCCTGGCATCTTTTTTATGGGACATAGGCAAACAGTATAGCCCCAGCAGAATGTGACGTCCCATCTGGAGCTATTTTGTTTGCTTAAATGATTTTCATCAAAAAAAAAAAAAAAAAAAAAAAAAGAAATAAAAATTCAAAATCACCCCCGCTGCCCCTAAAAATGACAGTTGACTTGTCCAAATGATAATGATGGGCAAGTCGATTTGTCAACAATGGGTTAAGCATGTCTGTATATTTCAGGACAGCACTTTGCTGTGAAATTAGCAACAGCATCAGGATAACATGTCCGTGAAATGTATACCCTTTAAACCCCACTTTTATATAGAAGAAAAATTGGAGTTTATGGGGATATACCTATTTTTAGCTCACCTGAGCCGTTAGGCTCACAAGGTGAGCTTATAGGATGGCCATGATCCGGCGTCCGTCCGTCCGTCCGTCCGTCGTCCGTCCGTCCACAATTTCAAAGATCTTCTCCTCTGAAACCACTTGGCCAATCAAAGCCAAATTTTATATGAAGCATCTATAGGAATGGGGAACCAATGTATATATAAATAATCCAGGTCACATGACCAAGATGGCCGCCATGCCCATATATGGTAAAAACCTTTAAAAATCTTCTTCTCCAGAACCCAAAGGCCTAGGATCTTGAAACTTGGCATGTAGCATAAGTGACTCAAGGTCCACAATGTGTATATAAATAATGACCTTAGGATGACCTTGACCTATTTTACGGCAAGGTCAACATAGGTCGCCAATGCATTTGAATGGGGAAAACTTTTAAAATGTCATTTAAAGTGGAAGTCTTGCAGGAAATGGGCAGTAGGGCTGAATATTTATGATTCTGAAACAAATTGGACCCCAGGGGCTCATATGCCCCCACCCCGGGGCAATATTCATGTATATCTCCATAATATTCAAACATCATCTCCTCTGAAACTGCTTGGCCAATCAAAGCCAAATTTTATATGAAGCATCTATAGGAAGGGGGAACCAATGTATATATAAATAATACAGGTCACATGACCAAGATGGCCGCCATGCCCATATATGGTAAAGACCTTTAAAAATCTTCTTCTCCAGAACCCAAAAGCCTAGGATCTTGAAACTTGGCATGTAGCATAAGTGACTCAAGTTCCACAATGAGTATATAAATAATGACCTTAGGATGACCTTGACCTATTTTATGGCAAGGTCAACATAGGTCGCCAATGCATTTGAATAGGGAAAACTTTTAAATGTCATTTAAAGTGAAAGTCTTGCAGGAAATTGGCAGTAGGTCTGAATATTAATGATTCTGAAAAAAATTGGACCCAGGGGCTCATCTGCCCCCACCCCGGGGCAATATACATGTATATCTCCATAATATTCAAACATCTTCTCCTCTGAAACCACTTGGTGAATCAAAGCCAAATTTTATGTGAAGCATCTATGGAATGGGGGAATTAATGTATATATAAATTATCTAGTGCACATGACCAAGATGGCTGCCATGCCCATATATGGTAAAAACCTGTCAAAAATCTCCGAATCTGGTGGGCCGATTTCAAAGAAACTTGACATAAAGCACCAATGGCTGAAGTACTACAATGTATATATATAAATCATGACCCTGTGGTGACCTTGACCTATTTTACGACAAGGTCAACATAGGTCGCCAATGCATTGGAATGGGAAAAACTTTAAAAAGTCATTTGAGGTGAAAATGTTGCAGGAAATGGGTAGTAGGACTAAATATTAATGATTCTGAAAAAAATGGACCTAAGGGCTCATATGCCCACACCCCGGAGCAACATACATGTATATTACCATAATATTCAAACATCTTCTCCTCTGAAACCACTTGGCCAATTGAAGCCTAATTTTATATGAAGCATCTATAGGATGGGGGAACCAATGTATATATTAATAATCTAGGTCACATGACCAAGATGGCCTCCATGCCCATATATGGTAAAAACCCTTCAAATATCTTCTTCTCTGAAACCAATAGATTGATTTCAATGAAACTTGGTGTGAAGCATCCATGGTTAAAGTACTACAATTTATATATAAATCATGAACCTGTGATGACCTTGACCAAGTTTATGGCAAGGTCAACATGGGTTGCCCATGCATTTGAATGGGAAAAACTGTTAAAATGTCATTTGAAGGGAAAAGCCAGCAAGAGCCAAGAAATTGGCAAATGGACAGAATATTGATTATTCTGAAAAAAGGAAAACCGCCAAAGGGCTTCATCTGCCCCTGCACTGGGGTTAAATACCAGCAAAATAGATAACGATGCGTACTGCGTATGTACGCACGATTTTTCGCCCTGTACGCATAGAAATATCAGACCTGTGCGTACCATGTATGCAGTAAAAATGAGCGGTACGCAAACAGTTTACGATTTAATGCGTACACAGATAAAAATACCTTTAAAATTGTCACAAAATGACAATTTGTCAACAAGTATTGTGAGGCTGCTCTGTCAACAATCGAAAAGTAGTTACAATATGAATGCAACTTCTGATCGTTTCATATTACATACCATGCAATATATTATGTATCTTCAGTAGTTATACCATAAACGTGTATTGCGTTCAGTGTCTGTTAACCAAAGGTTTATTCATAAATTTATTAGTAGTGTGTCACTTTAGTTTATTGAATAGGCATTTTGCATCGATTTCTGGTCATATTTTTTTAATTCAAAACTTGACGTATTCCATGTTCTATAGCCATGCCAGTTATGTTTTTCCTCACTTTTGCTCTCTTATTATCTATTCTGGATACAAAAATAAAATATAATTGTTAGATCCTTTGGAAGCAGTAAAAACATTCAAAGAGAGAAGGTGGGCCATATTGTTCAATTTCGGGTAATGAACCTTCATCAGTGACCCTTTATAAAACTGGCAGCGAAAGCCAGACATTCACGATTGCTGCAATTTCTAACATTTACACAAGTATAGTCTAAATCAAAGACTAATATTCCAAAAGAGGCCAAACATTCAAAATTATGTCAAGATGGTGATTCTTAATATACAATTTATTTGAAACACTCCAAATATTTTAACTGATCTCAAAGGATCAAAAGAAAAATATAATCTGCACTATGGATGATGTACGGGGAGACTTTTTAGGGCCGCCACACGGCACAACACCAGCTGCAGTAATAGCAAATAAAATATAATTGTTAGATCCTTTGGAAGCAGTAAAACATTCAAAGAGAGAAGGTGGGCCATATTGTACAATTTCGGGTAATGAACCTTCATCAGTGACCCTTTATAAAACTGGCAGCGAAAGCCAGACATTCACGATTGCTGCAGTTTCTAACATTTACACAAGTATAGTCTAAATCAAAGACTAATATTCCAAAAGAGGCCAAACATTCAAAATTATGTCAAGATGGTGATTCTTAACATACAATTTATTTGAAACACTCCAAATATTTTAACTGATCTCAAAGGATCAAAAGAAAAATATAATCTGCACTATGCATGATGTACGGGGAGACTTTTTAGGGCCGCCACATGGCACAACACCAGCTTCAGTAATAGCAAATAAAATATAATTGTTAGATCCTTTGGAAGCAGTAAAACATTCAAAGAGAGAAGGTGGGCCATATTGTACAATTTCGGGTAATGAACCTTCATCAGTGACCCTTTATAAAACTGGCAGCGAAAGCCAGACATTCACGATTGCTGCAGTTTCTAACATTTACACAAGTATAGTCTAAATCAAAGACTAATATTCCAAAAGAGGCCAAACATTCAAAATTATGTCAAGATGGTGATTCTTAACATACAATTTATTTGAAACACTCCAAATATTTTAACTGATCTCAAAGGATCAAAAGAAAAATATAATCTGCACTATGCATTATGTACGGGGAGACTTTTTAGGGCCGCCACATGGCACAACACCAGCTGCAGTAATAGCAAATAAAATATAATTGTTAGATCCTTTGGAAGCAGTAAAACATTCAAAGAGAGAGTATGGTTTAACAAGCCTGAATGACAGAATAACATGTAATTTTAGGATTATCAACCAGTTTATTTGAATTTTTATACTTGAATAAATGGTCTTATGCATACGTGTGCATATCTATAAGTTTGATTCTGAATGATAGGTTAGAATATGAACCTTCAGAAAACGCGTACACAGTAATATTGTCGGTACGCACTGTACATTTATTCTGATGCGTACAGTACGCATTGCGAAAAATAATTATCTACATCACTGAATACCATAATATTCGAACATGTTTATTAGTATATGCAGCAGACTCAGGTGAGCGTTTACAGGACCATTGGTCCTCTGGTTCTTATTTTTGCTCAAAACATAGATTGTGGGTACACGTTAGAACCGCCTCAGCCAAAAGTATCAAAATTTTTCCAATGAAAGGACTAGAGCATTTAACGCCTGATTTTGGCCTCAGATTTTGTTAAAAAATAAATATTGGAATTTAGGTGAGAAAACTATTCCTTAAAACAGTCATATGTCTCCTCTATTAAAAGCAAGAACAAATACTTCATTTATCCTACAAGCATTGCCATGGCAATGCCCAGAAGAACCATAGATAGAGCACATTTTGCACTTTTTGGTCTATTTTTGACCATTTCTGAATTCATTTTTTAATGTTTAGGTGCCAGCCCACACGACGAACAAAATGCTACTTAGCATACAATATCTCTGGATGATACTTCATAATTATTTCATAATAAGAAATTGTTCGTTGCATGGGCCGGTGGTTGAAAAAGATGTTGAATGGTGAAAAATAGACCCAAAATTGCAAAAAGTGGTATTTCTATGCTTTTCGGAGCATTGCCATGGCAACATATGTAATTTGAATGTGATAGTTGTGTTAGAGTTTATAAGCGGGGACCAAAACCTCCTATTTGCAGTACTCTTCTCATCAAAATTCCAAAATTTAACTTTTTACCAAAACAGGAGGCCGAAATCAGGCCTTAAATTCCCTAGGCCTTTTTAATTTTTAAAGCTGAAAAAATCTCTGTATATCACATGGGCAAGTTTTCGTAATGGTGAAGCATATTTGTATATTTCAGGACGGTTTCTGAGACTTTCCACTTCGCTGTGATATTAGCAACAGCCTCGGTAGCACCAGGTCTCATACATATAGGAGTCAATAGTGATAGGTGGATCAGGGTCTTTGCTATGAATAGGTAAGTCAAACTTCTTGTCCATCTAATTTGGTGGCAGGTTAAAGCAAGGTTCTGTATGAACTGTACAGCTCTACTCCCATTTGGTACATTAAACCTCCTGTCAAGAAATCTTTGATCTGCACCCTAGTTCCTTTTTTGTGAGGTTTCTATAGTTACTGACCCATTTGCAAATGTTTTCCACTGTAAATGGATAGTTTTATTTCGAAACTAGGTATCTTGTAATTAATTACTCTAGGCCAATACATGGCCTTCTTACTAGTATTTAAAATCAAAACCATGTCATAAAGAAAAGTTTGTCTATGTTTGAGGATTATTTTTCACCCGTTCATAATTTTTCTACTCTTGTAGCCCAGAAACAGCTATGGAGAGGGTGGTGCAGTTCACAACATTATCCAGTATAGTTGGTGGGTGGTTAGGGGCCGTTCCTATACCCCTAGACTGGGATAGGGCTTGGCAGGTCAGTCAATAGTTTTTGTGTTTTTTTGTTTGTTTTTAACCCAAAATAAGCCAAGTTTGATTATATCAATTTATTGTATCATGCCACAGGTATCTGAAGTTAAAACACTTGAAAAGCAACATAAATTCTTGGAAAGTGAGAAAAAGTAGGAGTGAAAGTAGTGAACGAATAGTGAACTTCATTCATTCCCAATATTTTATAGAATTCAAATGTTTTTCTAGCTTTAGATATCATGGTTAAAACGGAATTTCAGATGCATCAGCATATCTCAGTTATCAGTATTACAGATTTAGTAAAGTCAAGAGGCGGCCCCCGTGGCCGAGTGGTTAAGAGCGCTGATATTTCATTACCACACTTAACCATACGATCTTCTCACCGCTGTGACTGGTGTGGGTTCGAGCCCCACTCTGGCCACATGTGAGACAAGCCAAGTTCTGCTTGCGGGGTGTCAGATGGTTTTTCTCGGGGTTCTCCCGTTTTCGCCCCACCTACTGATTGGATTGTCTCATATGAGCTGAAATAATCTTGAAAGGGACGTTAAACTGAATCAAAAAAAAAAAAAAAGTAAAGTCAAGGCTACTTGAGGCGGTCATACACGTATGTTTAAGTACTTAGATGCTCTGTATTTGAGGCAGTCATACACTTATATTTAAGTATAGTACTTAAATGCTCTGTATTTGAGGCGGTCATACACTTATGTTTAAGTACTCAGATGCTCTGTATTTGAGGCAGTCATACACTTAGATGCTCTGTATTTGAGGCAGTCATACACTTATGTTTAAGTGCTTAGATGCTCTGCATTTGAGGCAGTCATACACTTATGTATAAGTGCTTAGATGCTCTGTATTTGAGGCAGTCATGCACTTACGTATAAGTGCTTAGATGCTCTGTAGTTGAGGCAGTCATACACTTACGTATAAGTGCTTAGATGCTCTGTATTTGAGGCGGCATACACTTATGTTTAAGTACTCAGATGCTCTGTATTTGAGGCAGTCATACACTTAGATGCTCTGTATTTGAGGCAGTCATACACTTATGTTTAAGTGCTTAGATGCTCTGCATTTGAGGCAGTCATACACTTAGATGCTCTGTATTTGAGGCAGTCATACACTTATGTATAAGTGCTTAGATGCTCTGTATTTGAGGCAGTCATACACTTACGTATAAGTACTTAAATGCTCTGTATTTGAGGCTGTCATACACTTATGTTTAAGTACTCAGATGCTCTGTATTTGAGGCAGTCATACACTTAGATGCTCTGTATTTGAGGCAGTCATACACTTATGTTTAAGTGCTTAGATGCTCTGCATTTGAGGCAGTCATACACTTAGATGCTCTGTATTTGAGGCAGTCATACACTTACGTATAAGTGCTTAGATGCTCTGTAGTTGAGGCAGTCATACACTTAGATGCTCTGTATTTGAGGCAGTCATACACTTATGTATAAGTGCTTAGATGCTCTGTATTTGAGGCAGTCATACACTTACGTATAAGTACTTAAATGCTCTGTATTTGAGGCTGTCATACACTTATGTTTAAGTACTCAGATGCTCTGTATTTGAGGCAGTCATACACTTAGATGCTCTGTATTTGAGGCAGTCATACACTTATGTTTAAGTGCTTAGATGCTCTGCATTTGAGGCAGTCATACACTTAGATGCTCTGTATTTGAGGCAGTCATACACTTATGTATAAGTGCTTAGATGCTCTGTATTTGAGGCAGTCATACACTTACGTATAAGTGCTTAGATGCTCTGTAGTTGAGGCAGTCATACACTTACGTATAAGTGCTTAGATGCTCTGTATTTGAGGCAGTCATACACTTATGTATAAGTGCTTAGATGCTCTGTATTTGAGGCAGTCATACACTTATGTATAAGTGCTTAGATGCTCTGTATTTGAGGCAGTCATACACTTATGTATAAGTAATTAGATGCTCTGTATTTGAGGCAGTCATACACTTATGTATAAGTGCTTAGATGCTCTGTATTTGAGGCAGTCATACACTTATGTATAAGTGCTTAGATGCTCTGTATTTGAGGCAGTCATACACTTATGTATAAGTGCTTAGATGCTCTGTATTTTCAGGTTTGGCCAATCACCTGTGTTCTGGGAACATTACTGGGTTATGTGGCTGGTTTACTGGGTTCATCGGCATATCTCGGCTATCAGTATTATAGACTTAGCAAAGTTAAGGCAACTTGAAGGGATGAGCAAAAGGTTTTGCTAAAGAACAAGAAGTTATGCAATCTCAAGTGCTTTCAAAGTTGAACCGTGACACAAGAAAACTGGTCTTCAGGGTTCCCGACCAGGTCTAATACAAACCAGCCTGTACAGTCACAGAAGGAGGCTTAGGAGCTTGAAAATTCTGATTTTTGAACAAGCATTGTACTATCCATGAAGTGAAATCAAAGATTCTGATCAGCTGTGCAGTTACTGCACAGCTGATCAGCATCTTTGTTTTCATATTGGTAAAAACTGGTTTTCTCATGGTGCAGCTAATGTTGATACAGTATTGCATACATTGTTCTGAGTGAAAGGACTACAAGTTGTTACAAGTACTCAGATATCATTTATATTGATGTTAGTGTAAGACTCTTGAAATCTTTATTTCTTGCCATGTTGTGTAATGGGCAACATTCAGAAAGTAAAGAATTTAGCCAGATTTCGGTATTTATTTTTGACAGCATGTGCCATATTGCTTTAGATAGTCACAATTTACTTCAAAGTTTACCATGTTTACAAAAAATGGTGTAGCAAGACTGAAATGTTTTTTTGTTTTTGTTTTCGTTTGTATTGAGTCTTAACGTCCCAGTCAACAATTATTCAGTCGTCTGGACGGAGCCAAAGCTTCCTGGGTATAAAAAGGTACAAGTAGGCAATGCTCAGAAAAAGGCGCAATCAGAAAAAAAATCCCACTCCAAAAACTGAGATGGAAAAAAAAGTTATCTGGGCAGTTAATGTGTCATGCTCACGGACACATCACCATGCTACCAGTGGGGATCGAACCCAGGACCTATATTTGGAGTCCAATGCTCTACCACTATGTCACTGTACTCCCCCTGAAATGTTTTGTGGGCTGGTCATGATTACACCTATTTCAGGGTTTCCAACCATGTCAATGCCAACTAGGCCCAACAGGTCAGACACAAACGGAGCTGTACAAGCACAGAAGATGGCTAGAGGCTGAAAATTTTGTATTTAGAAGAAGAATTGTACTGTCCGTGTAGCGAAAACAAAGGTGCTGATCAGCTTCGCAGTTACTGCGAAGGTGGTCTGCTCTTTTTTCGCATATGCAAAAAGCAAGTTTTTTTCATGATGCAGCTCATGTATTCTATTGTTTCTTGGAACATAAATAAAAGAAAACTAAAAGTAAACCTGGTTCAGATATTTATTCTTTTTTTCCTTTTTGAGCACAACCAACATACAAGTGAGTCTTATCACTACACACAAAACCAGTATAAATGCGATCAGAATGTATGTTACATCTGTAACAACAGATTTTCAACACTGTTAAATACATTACATGAAAACAAAGCCAATCCTTGATATTGTCAACCCATAGCATTTTAAACAACATTATGAAAACATGCTCATGCAAAAGGAGAAAATATGATATTTTAAATATTTTTGCTCAAAACACAGATTGTGGGTACATGTTTACCCACAATCTATGTTTTGATCAAAAACGAGAAAAATGGGTATACCCCTGTACACCCCAGTTTCACTATATGAAAGTGGTATTTAAGAGGGTAATTCATTGCACGGATATGTTTTTCTGATGAGTACCTTAAGAGTTGCAGTGAAATTCTGATTTTACTATTATCTGACACTGTGTATCATAATAAGTGTTAACCATGTACATGTATTATGCAAGCTACAAATAAAAATATTCATATACCATTTCCAGATAAAAACTTAAAAATACAGTATAAAGCAATTTAAAGCTTACATCTATATAAAAATAGCGATCTGATTACTAATGGAAATGAATTAAAGAGCAGATACAATTTGATGCATGCCATTTTAAGAAAGAAGCCTACGTGGTGCAGTGGTTATGTCACTCTCATTGTAAACTAGGGGTCGCAGGTTCGGTCCCGGGCTTCTCCAGTCTGTCGGATGGAACTATAAACCGAGGTCCCGTCTCCATATGACCTTAGCTGTTCGAGAGAAAATTTTAAGAATGTGATAGAAAATATAATCTCCAAAATTCTTGTATACATGTATATCAAGAAAAATGTTGTATATGAGCCGCATCATGAGAAAACCGAATTTTTGCCTATGTGAAAACAAAGGTGCAGATCAGCTGTGCAGTAACTGATCAGCGCCTTTGTTTTCGCTATTCTGATAGTACAATTCCTCTTCTACCTACATCTGAAATTTCAAGCTCCTAGCCATCTCCTGTGACTGTACAGGCCGGTTTGTGTCAGACCTGTTCAGAAACAACATTGTTGGTTTTCCCATGAGGCGGCTCAAGAGTGAGAGGTACTGGTTTAGATACCTCTGTCATGTAGTGTGCTTGAGCAAGACACTTTCCGGCATCACTGTTGGCTGGGATGTTAAGCCACAACCAAACCTTAATCATACATATGTGCCGCGTCATGAGAAAATCAATGTTTAGCTTCTGCGAAAACAAAGGCGCTGATCAGCTTCGCAATAATTGCAAAGCTGATCAGCGCCTTCGTTTTCACTACATGGATGGTACAATTGTTCTTCTTCCTGAAACCAAAATTTCAAGCTTCTAGCCATCTTCTGTGACTGCACAGAGTGACAGACCTGTTAAGAATCCACATTGTTGGTTTTCTCAAGATGCGGCTCATATGCATGCACATGTGATCCATACATTAAAAGATACTTAATTATTTATATTAAGCAAAGCATATGTCCAATAGCAATGAATTCAACATGAACATTAAAAACACAATAAACCTCTATAAGAATAACAGAAATAAAATATTTAATCTACATAATAGGCAGAATAGGCATTAGCATGAAAATAAATACGTTATGGCAATAAATTGTTCTGTTTCTAAACCTACATAACATAAAGATGGCATAATAAGACCTTTTTCTATATGAGCCGCATCACAAGAAAACCCGTCTTCATGGTTTCCGACAAGGTCCAACACAAACCAGTCTGTGCAGCTACAGAATATGACTATAAGCATTAAATTTAGGATATAGGAAGATGAGGAATGCAGCAAAAACAAATGGGCTGACCAGCTGTGCAGTTACTGCACAGCTGATCTGCGCCTTTGCTTTTGCATAGGCAAAAATCTGGTTTTCTCATGATGCAGCTCATATGTACATATGCCAACATTTGGCACATGTATATTGCTTGTAGAATATGACATCGTCTAAATATATTTTCTTGTTACAGCTTTACTAAAAATTTTTCCTTAAACGTCATTGAAAAATATGAGATTCTTTTTTTAGAAACGTTTACATGATACAAGCACGTTACTTTGCTAAATTTATAGAATAAGCTGTACAACCATAAATAAAAAACGGGGAGCGCTGTGGCTTATTGGAAGAGCATTGGACTCCGATAATTCCGAATTGGTAGTTCCTGGGTTCTATCCCCTCTGGCGGTGTTGTGTCCCAACAGTACTAGTTAAAACCCAGGAAGCAGTGGCTCCGTCCTGCCATGACTAAAAGTTGTTGACTTGGACCCTAAACCTCAATACAATCATACATACATTTAAACTATGACAATCCGTTGTACCATTCTAAAATCATGCCTATACAAAAGAATATCCATGTTAAAGCATTTTAAAAAAGACAATGTTAAACATCATTCATTAAATTATGGGTTATAGACTTATTTTTTAATTCAGGATGTGTCCATCTTTCAAAAATTGAATTAGGTCGGGTGAATTTGTACTCTGAAAACCATCCATGTAAGCAAACACTGTAGATGCAAGCTAGTATCATCCTGAGTGGTCTGTACCGTTTGTCTTATTTTTAAAATGTGCTCACACCTTGAACAGTCTGTCATGCTTGTATGTGTTTTCGTAGTAGGGTTTAACATCCCTGTTAACAATTTTTCAGTCATGTCAGAATGGAGCCAGTGTTTACTGCATGCCTGTCCTGTTGGAACCCAGGATTTCTTGATTTGCAGTCGGATGCTCTACCAATAGGCCACCGTGCTCCCCCAGTATGTCATGTCTCAGCCTCATCACAAAAAAATGTATCATGCCTAAAGAGAATAACACATATGAAGCATTTCAGTGCTTGCTACAAAATTACCCTTTTCTATATTCAAAATTTGTCTTTTATTTATTTTTATTAGTTTTTAATTTTGACGGTAGCAGGGAAGGTTGGTATTTGACTTATTACCTTTGAGGAATGTTTTCCTCCAAAATATGTTAGAAAGCATAAGGCAGTGTGATGATACAATGCAATTAGCTAAAGCTCCTTTCAGGAAATGTATGTTGAGACAATGGCATCAACAAATCATACATGGAATGTTTTTCTGAGACTTTCGTATGAAGGAAATCATTTTTTTTTTCATCATAAGGCAGTATGTGAATTACAACATCAATCATAAACTGTGATATGTTATCTTTTAAGGCAACATGTACCATGCATAGGTGTGAAAAAATGAAAATATGCCATTTTCTGTTGTTAATACCTAGAAATATGTGTTGTACTTTTTTTTACATATAAAACACCATTTCTACATCTGCCCTATTTTCCAAAGCAAATATTAACAGCTACTTGACCAATCTCAAATTGACTATTATGCATAATAAAATGGCAGCTAAATGACTATACCCTGTTGTCTACATGTGCTAATTCAACAATATGACTTAACTAATGACTAGAATGACATTACAGAGAAAAGGGCTTGGAAAATTATTTATTTGTAGAATATGATAAAATGTTTAAACTTGTAAGTGAGCAGCAAATTTTTTGTGTGGTTAAAGCTTTTATGCTTTTTTTCCAATCTGTTTGTGTGACCTGGCGAACCATCATTACGAAACTACCCCAATGCAATATACAGACTTTTCTTACTGCTGGAAAAAATGATAATTTTCAGTAGAAAAATGTTGATATTTTTCTTATTTTTACTCAAATCAAAGAATATTGGTACACGTCAGAACCGCCTCGGCGAGGCAGTTCTAAAGAGTATCTATGTTTTAGAGCACAATCTATGTTTTAGAGCAAAAAATTTATTATACAAAAATGGGTTTTAAGGAGGTGTACATTACACTGACATATTTTCGTGATGATCTAGAGACCATGTTAAATCTGCAACAAAGTCAGAAGAAGCAAATACAAATAAAACAGCTTGAAAATAAAATGACCCGCTGCACCAGAAAACCAAAAATATGCATATGCGAAAATAAAAATGCAGATCAGGTAAGCAGTAACTGCACAGCTGATCAGCACCTTTGTTTTCACTACCACATAGTACACGCTCTCTTCTTCTCAAATCTGAAATTTCAAGATTCTAGCCTACTTCTGTGACTGTATGGCCTGGTTTGTTTTGGACCTGTTCAAAAACCACATTGTTGGTTTTCTCAGGCAAGGGCTCAAATAAAGTTGATCACAGAAGCAAGTTTTGCTGCACCACCGTTCAAGTAATGAGTCGAGTTAGCACAGTGTCAGTTTGTGTCATTCATATACAAACTAAAATAGATGCACCAAAGAATCAAAATGTGTTAAAAATTTGTTGCTACTATAAAATATGGGCTAAAAAATCTTCCATTTTGTATCTCAACCTTTTCATAACACAATAGATTGTATCACAGAAATTCATCATCTAATTCATTTGACATCAAAATCTATTTACCAGTACGTAAAATCACCATTAAATGGTTAAAACATAAAGACTTGTCACACATACACAAAAAATCGCTTGATGCAGGCTTGCGTTTAATTGCGAAAAGGATTTTTTGTTTGTTTAATTTATTGCTTTATGACCCTTTCAACAGCTAATGCCCCGGCATGACTATAGCTGTTGACTGGGACATAAAACAATTAAACAAACAAATACTATTTTTTTTCGCAGTTAAATGCAAGTCTGAGTCAAGAGATTTTCACTTATGTGTAACGAGCTCTTTAAATCTGTAAATCTATCAAAGCCACTTAAAATGTCGGAATGCATAATCCTGTACAATATTTATTGTCTATTTCTTATATAAAAAATCCTTGTGCTTATATACTGAACAAATGTTAATGATAAGTTTATTAGAAGTATGTAACTTTAAATATTCCATTCATAAATGGTATACAATATACAATTGGTGCCCTTGAGTGAGGGTGACAGGACGATTTGTTCACCTGAGGCAGGTAATATTGCCCAAGGACGAAGCCCAAGGGCAATATAACCTGTCGAGGGTGAACAAATCGTCATGTCACCCTCACTCAAGGGCAACAATTGTTTTATTATACCAAACCATTTTTGAAACAAATTAGCGACATACCATAGGACAAACACATATGACACCAAGTGCAACTGCACATGTAGGCGAATATGATAGGTGAGGGTGATATGATCATGCGACATGACAGAATAGCACTCTCCACGTACACTGTAAACAAACGCATGTGACTGCAAGTGCAGCTGCATGTTTTAGGCAGATGTGAAGTCAGAGGGTAATATGATCATGCGACATGACGGAATAGCACCCTCCGCGTGACCTGCTCTGGACCAATGAAAATCCACACTCAGCCAATGAATATTAATGAGGTATAATAAAATTATTTGACTCCTACATGGAATGTATCTTTTTGTCTGTATAATGAGTATCCATATGAGCATTACTTGATTAAAACAATGACATAAATCTTGTCAATGAAGTGAATAAGATGCCCATCCAAACCTGATATGTACTATATCAGCTTGACACTAGAAAACCAGTCTTCGGAGTATCCGACCAGGACCTGTGCAGCTACAAAAAAATGGCTAGATT
This sequence comes from Rugalucina vietnamica, assembly GCA_964017185.1. NCBI lineage: Eukaryota > Metazoa > Mollusca > Bivalvia > Lucinida > Lucinidae > Rugalucina > Rugalucina vietnamica. Next base: position 43,262,888 of record OZ024872.1, read on the forward strand.
TGAAACATCGGATTTAAGAAGAAAGAGGAATTATACTATCCCTGTAGCGAAAACAAAGGCACTGATCAGCTTCGCGGTGACCGCAAAGCTGATCTACGCCTTTGTTTTCGCAAAGGCAAAATCCGATTTTCTTATGATGCGTCTCATATGACCAGAGGACCAATGGTCCTGTAAACGCTCACCTGAGTCTGCTGCATATACCAATAAACATGTTTGAATATTATGGTATTTAACCCCAGTGCAGGGGCAGATGAAGCCCTTGGGCGGTTTTCCTTTTTTCAGAATAATCAATATTCTGTCCATTTGCCAATTTCTTGGCTCTTGCTGGCTTTTCCCTTCAAATGACATTTTAACAGTTTTTCCCATTCAAATGCATGGGCAACCCATGTTGACCTTGCCATAAACTTTGTCAAGGTCATCACAAGGTCATGATTTATATATACATTGTAGTACTTTAACCATGGATGCTTCCCACCAGGTTTCATTGAAATCAATCTATTGGTTTCAGAGAAGAAGATATTTGAAGGGTTTTTACCATATATGGGCATGGTGGCCATCTTGGTAATGTGACCTAGATTATTAATATACACATTGGTTCCCTTATCCTATAGATGCTTCACATAAAATTTGGCTTCAATTGGCCAAGTGGTTTCAGAGGAGATGTTTGAATATTATGGTAATATACATGTATGTTGCCCCGGGGTGTGGGCATATGAGCCCTTAGGTCCATTTTTTTCAGAATCATTAATATTTAGTCCTACTACCCATTTCCTGCAAGATTTTCACCTCAAATCACTTTTTAAAAGTTTTCCCCATTCCAATGCATTGGCGACCTAATGTCCAAATCACTGAATTGGCGACCTTGTCGTAAAATAGGTCAAGGTCACCACAGGGTCATGATTTATATATACATTGTAGTACTTCAGCCATTGGTGCTTTATGCCAAGTTTCTTTGAAATCGGTCCACCAGTTTCGGAGAAGAAAATTTTTGACGGGTTTTTACCATATATGGGCATGGCAGCCATCTTGGTCATGTGAACTAGATAATTTATATATACATTAATACCCCCATTCCATAGATGCTTCACATAAAATTTGGCTTTGATTCGTCAAACGGTTTCAGAGGAGAAGATGTTTGAATATTATGGAGATATACATGTATATTGCCCCGGGGTGGGGGCAGATGAGCCCCGGGGGTCCAATTTTTTTTCAGAATCATAAATATTCAGTCCTACTGCCCATTTCCTGCAAGACTTTCACTTAAAATGACATTTTAAAAGTTCTCCCCATTCAAATGCATTGGAGACCTATGTTGACCTTGCCGTAAAATAGGTCAAGGTCATCCTAAGGTCATTATTTATATACACATTGTGGACCTTGAATCACTTATGCTACATGCCAAGTTTCAAGATCCTAGGCTTTTGGGTTCTGGAGAAGAAGATTTTTAAAGGTTTTTACCATATATGGGCATGGCGGCCACCTCGGTCATGTGACCTGGATTATTTATATATACATTGGTTCCCCCTTCCTATAGATGCTTCATATAAAATTTGGCTTTGATTGGCCAAGCGGTTTCAGAGGAGAAGATGTTTGAATATTATGGAGATATACACGTATATTGCCCCGGGGTGGGGGCATAATGAGCCCCTGGGGTCCAATTTTTTTCAGAATCATAAATATTTAGCCCTACTGCCCATTTCCTGCAAGACTTTTACTTTAAATGACATTTTAAAAGTTTTCCCCCATTCAAATGCATTGGCGACCTATGTTGACCTTGCCGTAAAGTAGGTCAAGGTCATCCTAAGGTCATTATTTCTATACACATTGTGGACCTTGAGTCACTTATGCTACATGCCAAGTTTCAAGATCCTAGGCCTTTGGGTTCTGGAGAAGAAGATTTTTAAAGGTTTTTACCATATATGGGCATGGCGGCCATCTTGGTCATGTGACCTGGATTATTTATATACACATTCGTTCCCCCTTCCTATAGAAGCTTCATGTAAAATTTGGCTTTGATTGGCCAAGTGGTTTCAGAGGAGAAGATCTTTGAAATTGTGGACGGACGACGGACGACTGACGGACGGACGCCGGATCATGGCCATCCTATAAGCTAACCTTGTGAGCCTAACGGCTCAGGTGAGCTAAAAATACGGCCAAACATGTTCTAAATGTTTTTCACATGTAAGCATGTCTTGAGTGTCATCTAAAAGAGAAGTACCAATCTTTCACCAGTTCCTACAGTGTTATGTTGTCCCATATTTGGTAGTTTCAAACAGTCCCTTCTTGAAGAAAGTATCAAACTCACAGAGCACCTGTTTTGATAGAAATGGGTTTCTGGAGGGATGCAGTATACAGTCTGGCAACTTTGAGCAAATCTCTATCACGCTTCTCAAGTAAAACTGAAATGAGGAAATATAAGATTAAGGCAGAATGGAACTCACAAAAGAAAAAAGACATTTTTATTCATCAAAGTGCAAATGACATGTAGATTGTATATTAGCTATTTCAATTTTAACTGCGTATTGCTTGCATTTAATTTGAGACAAAAAATGTCATTAAAACGGTCCAAAATTGCAAAATAAAACTTTAAGCCTGTATTATGGATTTAGCAAAATTGTCTACCTCTCAATTGTACTTGTCTCCTTTGTATTTAGTTGATGCTAGCAGGATGGCTACCTTGTTGGGAAAGAGCTACCGCAAGAGTCATCTTGCTCTAAATGTGTTGTAACATTTTTTTGTGAATGTATTCTGTCCTTTCTTTCCCATCTTACGTCTGGGTTGGGATTTTTAATTTTAATAACTTCAATTCCAATGCCTTTTATTCTTACTATGAGCAGCGTCATGAGAAAACCAGATTTTTGCCTATGCGAAAACAAAGGCGCAGATCAGCTTCGCAGTAACTGCGAAGCTGATCAGCGCCTTTGTTTTCACTACATGGATAGTACAATTTCTCTTCTTCTAAAATCCGAAATTGCAAGCTTCTAGCCTGCTTCTGTGACTGTACAAGTTGGTTTATGTCGGACCTGGTCAGAAACCCCTTAGACCGGTTTTCTTGCGTCGCGGCTCCTATAGGACTTGATTTAACATAGTATTACCTCGAGCTGAGTCTGTCTCTCTGCAGCAACTTTTTCATTCTTGCTGAAAAACTTCTTGGGTGGAAATACAAGGGCACCAATCTGAAAAAAATACAATTGAGTGTCTTCTAGTTGTTGGACTTGGGCCCTCTGGACCTGACAGGTAGACTCATTACGAAAATTTGCCCATGCAATAGTCAGGGATATTTAAAGGAGTAAAAAATAATGAAAAATTTTTGTCAAAAAAAATTTGATTTTTATTTAACAATTTTGCTCAAAACATTGATTGTCAACCAATAATGTCAACGGATTTCAGCCAAAACCCATTATCAAACGGAATGTGAATTTCATGATCTGAACATGGTTTTTGTTGTTTGAACACTGCTTCCGACTTTATTAAAAATGGCTTCTAACGGCTATGCCCGAATATATCTACGTAGTTTGTCAGGAAAGTTCGTAGACACTTAATATTTTCATCAGGAAAAAAAATGCAGTCAGTATGAATATATCTGGGTTTGCAAAAATATTTCTAAAGCAAATGGATGAAATTTTATGAAAATCTGACCAACAGGACGTCTTCTACAGCCTGTTTTGTGCACCTCCCTAACCAGGAGCTGGGCAAGGGTCAATGTCACAGTGACGTTACTTGAAGTTTATTGCTGTCAGTGCCTTATATATTTGTAACAAGTTTAACCCATGTTTCAGAGTTTTTCCACATAGAGTCCTTGGATATCGGTACATTTTTATTATGTGTATCCAGCTGTCAAAAGCAGATCTGTGCCAACTGAGTTCGCTGAGTTCTTTGATGATTGGTTGAATATATGAAACCATTTTCATGCGTTAAGCATGTAAGACGAGTGCCCTTCCACCGCCGTTTATCATCTTAGATGATCTATCGAGCATCCAAAAATCAACTATGCCACTTGTAAACTAGTGACCGACAAGCTGAGAGCTTTTATGTTGTTGTTTGTATCATTTCCATCGTGTTTGTTGGCGATTTCCATAACAAAAACACACAATTTTATGATTATCGGCTGTCCTCCGACGTCAAATTACGCCAAATTTTCAAACATTTTTTTTCGGACTGCATCTGAAATTTTATTCACATATATCAAACTATACTGTCGCCATTGGCCCAAACATTCAGAAAATGTTGGTGATTGAACGCTCTTTCAGGATCAAATGATTTAACGTTACAGCACACTTTATTGCCGTTTCACAAGCAAAAACAGAATGTGAAAATCGTCACATTCTATCACGTTTTGACACCTGCCCCGCGCGGCCCTACCCTCATGCAGAAGACTGGTCATATCAAGCGTGTTATCATTTAAAACTGCACCAAATTTCTAAAATATACTCATAAAATATTGCTGCTTGAAATTATATAAAACACTTCTTTAACAACGCGTTACTTTTTCTGATAACTAAAGTGTCTACGAACTTTCCTGACAAACCTCGTATGCAAGTTTTTGAAAAAAAAAGCTTGATATACATTAAATAGAAATAATTCCAGACCTGTGGTATCTTTTTCTTGAGATCATTATGGAATTCTCGGAACCTGCTGTAGCGACGGTATATAGACCAAACATCATCACCTATCACAATCTAAAAGGGAGCAAATTACATGTGAGCCACCTAATGAGAAAACCAACAATGTGTTTTTAACAGGTCCGACACAAACCGGGCTGTACAGCCACAGAGGATGGCTAGAGGCTGGAAATTTTGAATTTAGAAAGTAGAGGAATTGTACTATCCTTGTAGCGAAAACAAAGGTGCTGATCAGCTTCACAGTTACCGTCAAGCTCATCTGCGCCTTTGTTTTCGCATATACATATTGTTGGTTTTCTCATGAGGTGGCTCATGTATTTCAATATTTTGATCATATTATAAGAAGAGTCACAAGAAAATATTTCCTTCGCATTTCTTCCACAGTATGCTCAAACAGAGACAACTAAAAGCCTTGACTTCTCAATTATGATAACTAGAAATGCTAAATGTTCAAGGTATAAACAGAACTGACAAAGATGCTGAAATGAAATTGCATATGCCCAAGCTGATCAGTCTATTCACAGGACATTGACATTTGGTGCGTAGAAGCAAAAAAAAACAAACAAAAAAAATAGCCACAAATCCCCTAGAAACCTCAGTTCTGAATCGCTGAGTTCAGAAAAAGGGTTTTTAGGGCATTTTGGACCTTTTATTTTGCTTGTAGACATTAAACATCAATCCTGTGGTCTATTTCACAAATTTGTCTAATTTCTAGAAACAACTGCTTTTTTTCTGAAATAAATGTTAGATTGTTTGTACCTGTACAGACTATTTACACAAAATAGAAATTGCAAACAATATATGAGCCGCGACGCGTCGTCGCGACGCGAGAAAACCGGTCTTCGGGGTTTCTCACCAGGTGAGGTCTGACACAAACCAGCTGTACAGTCACTGGAGGAGGCTAGAAGCTTGAAATTTCGGATTTAAGAAGAGAAATTGTACTATCCATGTAGTGAAAACAAAGGCGCTAATCAGCTTTGCATTTACTGCGAAGCTGATCTGCGCCTTTGTTTTCGCATAGGCAAAAATCCGGTTTTCTCACGATGTGGCTCATATCATAACTGTTTTCTTTTGTGAAACAGGCTAAATAAGGAATTTTACAAAGCAATCAAGATAATTGAGCCGCCTCATGGGAAAACCAACAACCCGCATATGCAAAAACAAAGACGCAGATCAGCTTCGCGGTAACCACGAAGCTGATCAGCGCCTTTGTTTTCGCTACACAGATAGTACACTTCCTCTTCTTCTTAAATCCGAAATTTCAAGCTTCTTGCTCTTTTCTGTGACTGCACAGGTTGGTTTGTGTCGGACCTGTTCGGAAACCACATTGTTGGTTTTCCCACGAGGCAGCTCATATATTTTCAATTCAAAGCATCCAATATCTACTCACTTTTATTTCATATTCATAATGAGCATCTGAGCCATAGCACTGTAGTCTGAAGGTTGGAATGGTTATTATAATAGATGGTGGTGCATCTATGGCTAAACTGTTACCAGTTAGAACACCAGTCTGAAATATAGGTTTGTTATATCACATTTACTGTAAGCCAGCAATTTATTTTCACTAGTTATAATAATTTCTTCAAAACATTCTAAAATCGCAGCAAGTGTTTATTCTGTTATGCAGCATATTAACTTTGCATAGGCTAGCTCTTAAATTCTCAAAACGAAAAAGTATGCATTGGGATAAAATTGTAAATTCTAATAGCCACAAAGAAAAGTTGAGTTATACTAGCTTTTAGCTCTCATAATAGAGCTGTAGGAATAGCTAAAAAAAAGCTGCTAGTCTTTTCTCACCTAGATTTTGGGTGGGACTTTGTTTCTGATTGTGCCAGTTCCTGATCATTGCTTACTTTTACCCTTTAATGATTAGGTAATTTATACATACTGGCAAAAATAGTAGATTAAGGTTGTACATGTATTTGAAACTTACACTTTTCCGTCTTGGTGTTTCACCCTCTGAGTCTGCAGACTGAAAAAGAAAAAGTACTTTATCAGAAAAATATTATATGAAATATGCATATTTTTGGTTTTCACCTTAATGAGCGCCATTATGAGAGGACCGTTGTACTTTTTTTTTTTTTTTTTTTTTTTCTCGTTTCTTTGCCTTTGTGATAAGAAAGACACAGCATCTTTATTTTTGCTTCATGACTTCTTTTTCATCCTGAAATCTCAAGCTTCTAGTTTTCTGTGGCAGTACAGGCTGCTTGTGTCGGACCTGATCAGAAACACCAAAACCAGTTTTCTTGCATTGCGGGTCATATAGTACTGTAAGCTCAGATTTCATACTTAAATTTATTTCAAGACAGTTGGAGCAAGCTTTAGAATTTGAAAATTTAGAGTAGTGTTTCACCATCACGAATAATGTTCATACAAGTCTAGTTGTAAAAATATTTTTTATATAAAAGGCTGACATGGATGTTTATGAAAGTATCATACTTACCATCACAGTGGCATAAGGATTAGATTTAGTCGGCACCACAGCTCCAGCAAAGGATCCACTTCTGTGAAACAAATCAATGTGATATGAGCCGCCGAATCGGAAAACCAACAATCTGCATATGCGAAAACAAAGGCGCTGATCAGCTGTGCAGTAACTGCACAGCTGATCAGCGCCTATGTTTTCGCTACACGGATAGTACCATTCCTCTGCTACTTATATCCAAAGTTTCAAGCTTCTAGCATTTTCCTGTGTCAGTACAGACCGGTCTGTGTCGGACCTGGTTGGAAACTCAAATTGTCAGTTTTTCTCACACAATGGCTCATATGTTAAACTTTTGTGATGGCATATGGACGTATGTAGGGGACCGGAATGTCCGCGGCCCGGAATGTCCGCAAAAAAATTAATTTGTTTTAAATATGTATTAAAACATAAATAATCGTTAAATAAGTCTATTAAATGCAAAAATTCTGGGAAATAATTTTCATAAAAACAAAAAAAGAACTTAGAAAAAATTCCTTGCGGACATTCCGGGACGCCCCAAAGGGACCGAAATGTCCGCAGGCCCGAAATGTCTGTAAATGTTGTTTTCTCTTTAAACCGATATAATACCCATCGATTATGCTTTATCAATGCGATAAAACAAGTAAATTTTAAACATAATGACCATTTAACCCACAAACCACGAGTGTCAGATTATAATAAAACATGTTTGACCGTTTGGTCACAATTTCTTCGATGTTTACACAATTGTAATTCTATCGTTTAAATTATTGTATTTCAACGGTAAATTTTAACTCTTAAGAGAGTTTACATCACATAATTCATAGTAATTAACAGTTTTAATAACTATAGTTTCAATAAAAAATCTTGCGGGCATCCCGGACCATTTAGACCGCCCCGCAATGTCCGCAACATTTAAAGTTTATACTAAATGAGGAAAACGGTTAATGATTAAAACGCATGGCATATTATTGCGAAAGGGGCAAGCCAAGTTCTGCTTGCGGGTGTGTCGGGTGGTTTTTCTCGGTGTTCTCCCGTTTTCGCCCCACCTACTGATTGACTCGTCTAATATGAGCTGTAATAATCTTGAAAGGGACGTGAAACTGAATCAAAAAAAAAAAAAAAAATCAATCAAAGAATAAAAAGGGCGAATGCGCAAATTATAAAAAGTTCAGGTGACGTGATTTTGCGTTTCTTTTTTTGTTCAGTATATATTTGCCTTAGTTATTTACAAGGGGGGGGGGGTTACATCAATGAAGCTAATAACATTATTTATTCATTTATTTCCATAGAATGTCACCTTTGAAAGCTTATTAGAGTGGTAAATATGGACAAAATTTCGCTTCATATGAATGCTACACAAGGGGTTGCAAAGTGGGCGGAGCTCACACACAGGTACACACGCTATACAAAGGGTTGCAAAGTGGGCGGGGCTTTAAAAGACGCAGGTAGCTGGCTACTTTCAGGGGTCATAAAACTGATCATATTTGTGTGTCATAATTGGTTGCAATAGACATCTACTTATTTATTAGATTTGGATATCAAAAAATACTTTTCACATGCTAGAAACAAGCAATGAAAACTATTCCAAAATATTTACTATTCCAATTTTGGATTTTATTCTGAATAAAATGTCTAATTTATACGCGCACATTTGTACAAACAGGGACAGAATAAAACGCTGAAATTTCTGCTGAATTCAGCAACTGTCTGATCAGCAGAAATATACTAAAACGCTGAAATACTGAACTGCTTATTTTTTGTTGTACACCACTTTTGATCGTTGTTACAGGTTAAGCAAATGCAAATTGTGAATAATGTATTTGATGACATTCGTCAGTGCTTATGCAGTGTCTTTGTCCGTGTGCGACCATACCATTTAGAAACTTGACAGTCGTTTGCTGATGTGCTGATTTGAAATAAATTAGCTATGATGTATTGAAATACATCAAACGTATTCAAACTGTTATGTTTTGGGTATAGCTCCTGCAGCTCCATGCATGTGGACAGTTTGATACGCTATCGCGCAGTCTGATCACATCACCGTAATTCAAGATAATTACATTTAGCATAGCTTAGAAAGAAATCAAACCTTTCCACAGTGGCTATGGTTTCATATGATGTGTTGTGCTCTACTTGGTCAGAATGTAGAATGTGCAGTCCGGTCTGGGTTCGATTAGAAATGCATGTACATACCAATTTAAGAAATTGAATAAGTGCAAGACGGGCCTTCCAGATATGGCAGTTTTAAAACACGTTTGTTTTACACACGCAAGCACGCCCAAGCACGCACGCACACTCGTACGAACATGTGTACATACAGTCAAAAATAAGCAAACATGCATGCATGCAAGCGCACACACGATCGCCCTTTGGAATGTATGGACATGTGCATTTGCGCGCACACACACACACACACACACACACACACACACACACATGCGGGCATGCACGCATGCACACACTCGAGCACTCGCACGAACATACGAGCATGCGTGATGCATATATCGAACATGAGCATTTATTTATACATACATATACAGAAACGTCCTTGTGCAGTACAGACCCAAGCATAGACAGACGTACGGACGGACGGTATGGTGTCTGCACACGTGAACATATATACAGGCTCAAGCATCTATGTCAACATACAAACATGGAAGTTAGAAGTAAGAACTTTAAAGTTAGAAATAAGAAGTTAGAAGTTAGAGATACGGAATAACCTCCCGAGCACGGGTGCAGGCACGCGTGAAGGCACGCGCGCGCCAGCTCGCATGCACACACGTGCATTTGCGCATGCATTTGCCAATGCCAAACACATACAGACATACAGACATGATCACGCGGGCCCATGCATACTCACACTCGTACACTCGCACGAACATATGTACATTAGAAATAAGAAGTAAGAAGTTAAATTAAGGAATAACCTGGTCTGTTACACTTGTCAATGCACATGCACGCCCGAGCGCGGACGCATGCGTGCACGTATGCACACACGCGCATACTCGCATTTGTGACTAAAAATGATGATTAGGCGCTACACAATAAGTTATGATTAGTTTAATGGTTTGTCGAACCATGATACATGTACATAGCAGTAACAACAGAAAAATGTTGACTTGGACGTTAAACACTACCCCCACAAACACACTCACATACACACTGTGCGGTATTTTTTTTACTAGTAAACTATTCTGATTCCGATTCTGTTTCTGAACCATTATGTCGAGTGATCATTACACACAGAAAGAAAGAAAGAAAGAAAGAAATACCATAGAGACTCACGCCACGAGTTTGCAAAAGTGGGCGGGATTTTCCCTATACTTCATGTTGTATTTTTACTAGATGCTAGTAACTGATAAGCCGTACGTCCTATAGGTAGAAAGAAAGAAAGAAAGAAAGAAAGAAAGAAATGAATGAATGAATGAATGAATGAATGAATGAATGAATGAATGAATGAATGAACGAACGAATTTTTAAATTTCTTAGAAAAAAGGTAGCGTTTATGTCCCCCAAGGTAGTCGCTTATCACCAGGGGGCTGTTTAGTGCAATCAGTTATGACACACTTTTGATTAATGGCCTACAGTAATCGCCGATGGTAATTTCAAGCATTGCACTTTGCGCCGCCCTTATTCTCTCAACCAATCCAATTACAGATGTTTTATACCCTAACCCACCTTATATAAACAATCACTGAATTCGGTGGGCGGGGCGTTTACCTGAATATCTGCATATGAATCAATTTCACCAGTCATGTCAATAAAAGGTTTATTTATTTATTATTTCACTCTACAACAGCAAACTGCAACATGTTTCAGGTATAGGTTTGAATTATAAAGGAATGCTGCCACACGTCCTTTTAAAAATGCACGGGGCCAAAATAACGCTTTATACAAATCACATCATTTTTGATGCGTTACTCAAGTTTTATGAATTAACAAGTGAGCCACCTCGTTGGAAAACCAACAATGTGGTTTCCGAACAGGTCCGACACAAACCGGCCTGTACAAGCACAGAAAAGAGCTAGAAGCTTGAAATTTCGGATTTTAGTAGAAGAGGAATTTTACAATCCGAGTAGCGAAAACAAAGGCGCTGATTAGCTTCGCGGTTACCACGAAGCTGATCTGCGTATTTGTTTTCGCCTATGCAGATTGTTGGTTTTCCCATGAGACGGCTCAAGTTTAAAGTGTGGAGACCAAGTCTTTAGATATTATTGCATTGCTGCAGGGACAGTAGATTTACAGATAGATTTTGTATTATAGATCACTGATTGGTGATTGCTTCATTTAGTTAAAATTAATTCGAATTTTCCTGCTCGAACAACATACTGGGGTGATGTTTTCAGGCCCAACATTAACAAATTGGTTACAATGGGAAATCACATTACAAATTGTATGCCATTTTTCTTTCGAATCGATGAGGTTTTAAGCAGCCAATGTTGCCACACATTTCAATCGAAGCCCCAAACGATTCACAATAAAAATGTTCGATAGATTTAAAGGAACAGCTTTAATGAATGGTTAAAGTTTATTATTTGATTATTATTTTTTTTTTTTCTCAAAAGGAGATAATGTCAATGCGGAGCAACTTTGCAAAATCCTAACCGAATGTTGGAGCGAGATAGTATTTTTGACGGACAATAAGTGGTCTTTGGCACAGCCTGTTCAAATCGTGTGAAAATGGCAGTCTTGTACTTAATGAAGTTTCAAACGTGGACCGCTTTACATACATTATTATGTCCATGTTCCGTATTGCACAGGCTTCAATTGTAAATTTAGCCCTTGGTCGTTTGAAACATATTAGCTCATAATAATCAAGATAAGAATGTATAATCGCGCAAATGTAGAGTGAAAGTGGTAAAACATTCGCTCAAACGTATGCATACAAAAGTCGCGCAAAAACCTTCGCACAAACGTATTGGTCGCGTATGTTTAGTGGTTAATTGACATACATGTATGAATGTCTTATGCCACGAATGTTTGTTTCATATGCCTTTCACGAAATATATAAATTAAACATAACTTATTGGTTAACGTCCAAGTCAACAATTTTCAGTCATGCCGTGATAAAGCATAACGTTGCCATGCCCATGTTTAATGATTCCTCGACATGATGGTTCAGAATCAGAATATTTTACTGGTGAAACAATACCGCACCAGTTTGTGTGTGTGTGTGTGTGTGTGTGTGTGTGTGTGTGTGTGTGGCGCCTAATCATCAATTTTAGTCATGCCGTGATGGAGCTACAAATCTTCCAACTTGGTGCGAAAATTACAATTTTGTGAATTTATTTACATCGACCGCTTTACATGCATTATGTCTATACTCCGTATTGCACAGTAAATAGCCTCGGGTCGTTTAAATCATATGAGCTCATAATACGCATATTGTACCTGGATTGTTTATTAGGGGTGATAGTGAGGGGTATTCCCCTGTTACGAATACACAGAGTCGGATATTGCACCGACTAAGAACTATTCCGCGTACCTTTCCAATACACAAATACACTCACGAAGGTGGCATTGTTTTTGCAGCCACGAAGCATTAAATTCCCCTTATTTCCTATGTAACGTTTTCGATATCCAAAGTCCATGAATGTGAATATGGGAAATGTTCCATAAACACGACCAGCACACTCTCTCAGCCGGATCGCATTCGTAGCATTATCATTAATCAAGAAATAATAGTAACAATAATAAAGTCCGTTCCTGGAACCAGAATTAGAGAAGCTTTATAAAGATAAAAGTAGGTAGTGATCAGGAAATGGTGCAACCAGAAAGAAATGTCCACTCCAAAAACAGAGATGAGGAAAAAATGAATTAACAGTTTGGTATTTATACCAAGTAAAATGACACTTTGAGTAAGATTGAGTGATAGGAAAATCGTCATTCAGAAAACAAATACGTGTGTTCACACCTCGTATACAAATACCTATGTTCACACCTAGAAGATTAGGTTGATAACACTATCATTTTACAAGTAGAAACCTTTACTTAGAGAGAAGTGCATGTACTTGCACGAACTATCATGTCCTAGAATGCTAGAACATTGTGTTAAACAATTCTGCAGCTTTCAAAACCACACAGAAACTGATATATTTTTTTCAGTTTTACCAGCAGTGTTTTTGTCAGGATGGGACTAGATAGCGAAAAGAGGGTCTTTTTGCGGAAAGATGCGAAAAGATGCGAAAAGAGGTGTTTGAATGCCAAAATAGTCGTTTATTATGCATATGATGCAATATAAATTAGTTATTTCAGAGAGTACGATAGTAGCAGCATGCCATAATGCAAGAATTTCTGAAATATTAAATGTTGGCAAAAAGGTGCGATGGCTTAGTGACAGGGCATCTTTAATTACTAGGTGTGACTTATCACGGTAGGTGTTAGCTGGCACGCGTATATTGCTCATGACACCTTGGTTAATATACCCATTACTGACTCTACAAATAAAGATTATCATCGATATCGTGATTTTTTAAAGAAGCAATTTTAATATTTTATCTTAAATAAATGGAAAAATTGGAATGCACGCATATTTTGTCTCTATTTAATGGTAAAATGCCTCTTTTCACATCTTTTCGCCTCTTTTCGGGAAAAAGCCTCTTTTCGCTATCTAGACCTACCGTTTTTGTCATAATAGAAGCAATGAATTATATCACATATGGACAAATTAAATATTCAGATGGAAATATGGGCCCGCGCCAAGTCCGGTCACGAGAAATTGCTAGGCTGACCATATGATTACGGGTTAACTACCCCAGAGTGTCTGAGCCTACCCAGGAAAAGTGGTTTAGGCAATTCCATTAAAACATATAAGACCATATAAGCATCAGCATATAAAATAAACTTAAGGATGTTGTATGGGACATATTTGTCTTCGCTTTGGGAAATACACCCGGATTTCATCTAATTAGAGCCAAAGTGTGTAGCGTTTTTAAATTGAAATTTGCACTCAACATGCCGTATTATGTTTATCTATTCCTTGAGACTCGACACACAATATCCAGATGTCACATTGCAACGCATTTTGACCTTAAAGCATGTCCAAGCACATGTTTGAATTTATTTGTGGTCACAAAATGTTTGAAACACACCCTAGGATACCATGACACAGACATTACCATATATATGCATCAACAAACACAGAAGGCAAACATGGCAAAGGAAGTTTTTGTTTGACTTCATGCTTAACGTCCCAGTCAAAAGCAAAGGTCATGTCGGGACATTGCCTCCATTTTATGGGACTTTTACCCAAAGTGAGGATGTCATGACATCCAACAAGTTTTTCAAATATAACCATCCAACTAAGCCACAAAGGCTTATATGTATGGATGGTTTGATTTGAACCACTTTTCCTGGGCTGGCTCAAACCAGAGCGGTATACCAGTAATCAGCTGGTCAGTCAGAAGCGTGTAAGCTTTGCCTGGAAGCACAAACAGCCCATCTATTTCTTTAGGCCCCATGCACTATTTGGTTGTCATTTTGATTGAATAATACATCAGCCATGTGAGGAGACTGTAGCAGCATATGATGGCTTTGCGCCAATGCAACGCGCTACAAATGTGATATTTGGTGAATGATAAAAACCTGAAGTACAAAAATGCATGTTCATTGAGTGTGTTTAAATGTTTAATATTGAAGAGTATACAATATTACCGAGTTGATTTTGGGTGAAATGATCTTCAAATATTGTTAAAATACAATGTACAGTCGAGTTTCCGGTTACGCAAAGTTCCCGACTCCGGAAATCCTTATTAAAAACATGGTTAAACATGTATTACCAGTACCTTCAAAACAAATAATCAGTTTTTGTTCTCTTGGCAACATTGCATTATCCAATAAATATCTGTGAATGAGTTCAATCACACCAATCTTTTATCTTTAGTAGCTTTTTGCATGTCAAATTTTATGACATCTGATGTCACACTGTTACATACCGAGAGCAAAGAAACATCGATTATGCATGGAAACAACCATGTATACTATAAGACTTAAGTTTAGCAATTTTCATTTGATTTCGAAATTGCAAATTGGTTTCAAGATGAACTGAAAGAAAACCTTTAACCCATCAATATCTAATCCTTAAGGAACCACAATTTCCACTTTTCGCCGGAAAGCCATCTTTTTCTGACGCAATTACGCTACGTCAAAGTTTACAGGGGTGTCACCTCAAAATTCACATTGTTTCTCGCCATATGAAAAGTTAACCTTTTATTCCCAAAACAGTCATTTCTTGTGCCCAAAAAGAGTACAGTACCATGATCGTGGAGATTTGGTTCCAATATGGTACCAGGTAACACCCCCGTTGTATGACGTAACTGACGTCATTTTGCTCCCTGGCTTTTCTCCCGAGGTGACCCCATATGTGTTTGCTGAAATGACGTGCGATTTCGCTTTTACAAGAAAAAAATCGCTAAGTAGGCCTGTAAGTTTTGATGTGATGTAAAGTCTAGTCTTGCACGTTTACGTTTAACGTTTACATGACCAAAAACGTAACGGCGATATTCATGGTGTTCGCACCACGCAGGTTGTTTCCTATACGCTGTTTCGATACAAACCCATCTTTCCATGCCATTAATTATCAAACCTGATATCCGTGGTTGCCTAAAAACCAATTACGTTACTATGACGTCAAATTGGCATTGCCCTATATCATGATAGCCTTACGTTGTCTGGCGCCATGATGCCGGTTTTTGATGCTCTCAGCTGATGGAATATGGTTTTAGTAGACGGTATCGTACTCTAGCAAACTTAGAAATTTTAATTGGCTTCCTTTTTCTTAATGTTTGCACTGAGCATATTGATATTCGTGTAACGCTGGTTTAACGTCAGACCATGACGGCTTTCCCTCACGAGATTTTTCAAATGTCATTCCGGTTTATTCGTTACGACACTTTTATCAATCAAACAAGGCAAAAATTGATAACATGTGATGCACATGGAATGCTGGGCACGTGATTTGCATGATTTTTTAAACGTAACGTAGCAACTTGTGGACGTAAGAAAAGCACACAAACTCGTCTCGAAACATGAATTTGAGCATCACTTGACATATTAAAAGCGTATGTAAAGTTTTCAAACATTTCATTTTGAAAATAATGATAGATGAAAAAATTGCTAAACTTAAGTCTTATAGTATACATTACATGAAGGATCTCATAAAATTATATAGAAAATTGTAAACACTGTTACATTATATTTAATGGCAAACACAGGCTGGACCAGAACCCAATACTTCAAACTTACGTAGGATGACACATTGCCGGGGCTAAAAAAATCAGCAAGAATGTACAGTTTCTTTTGAAATAGTCGCTTCTATGAGGTAATGGCTTCAAGAAACGAAAAATTTGGTCATAAAAATCTTTCCTGCAAAGTAAAGGATATGACTTTGTCTACATCTTGTCGGGTATAGTTTAGCAGTAATTAAAATTCTATTCTTCTGATGGCAATGATTTATCATTGACAAGAACATTTTGCGAAACCAAGTACTTGACTGTAATGGAAATTTGATTTTATGACAATTACTAAATTTATTCACCCAAGAAACACAAAAGAAAAAGCGGCTCTCCTAGCAAAACGTGGGGAGCCTGGTTTGCTAACAGAGAACCGGACTAACAACTGAGAGGTCATGATTCGGTCCGATACCCGCCTCCGCCATGTAGTGTCCCTGAGCAAGACACTTCAAGCTCCGGGCGGCCCCCGTGGCCGAATGGTTAAGGTCGCTGACTTCAGTGCTCTTGATCATTCGATCATCTCACCTCTGTGGGTTCGCACCTCGCACGGGGCATGAGTCCCATGTGGGACAAGCATAGTTCTGCTTGCGGGTCTGTCAGGTGGTTTTCCCCGGGTACTCCGGTTTTCGCCACACCTACCGATTGATTTGTCTCGATATGAGTAAAAAAGCTTGAAAGGGATGCAAAATTGAATTAAAAAAAAAAAAAAAAAAAAAAAAAAAAAAAAAAAAAAAAAAATCAAGCTCCGCAAAGTACCGGTTACGTACCCAGAAAGGGATGGCTTTGTCTCGCAATGACTAAATAATAGTTGTGAAATACATTACGGCCAAAACACAAAAGAAAGTGAGAAAAAAATAATGACTTGACACAACCATCCTATGAGTCAGTATTTACATTGTGTATATGCATTAGACCCAAGGTTGCAAATAACATGTCTAGGCAAAACAGTTAAATTTTGCTTCAATGGCTTGTTTGGTAATGTTTTTACGTCCCACTTAATAAAGTAGCTAAGGTCATGCGGATAAACTAGCTCATTTTAAATTTTAACCGGAAAGGCTGAAGAACCCTTGGATCAATACCACTCTGGAAACAGTTCAATAGGCCCAGAGCTATGTATACATGTACATGTATGTTGATATTGTACCAGGTTGACCAATCTTTTGCTTGACCGACTTTGTCCAAGGACTATCCTATAAGGGGGTACAAGATAGACAAGTTTCAGTGGTCAATTTTTTTTCAAATATATATATATTTTTTTGTCTTTGCTGTTGGTATGGGTAACCTTTAGTGTTGTAATAAAAAAAAATAATAATAAATAAATAAATAAATTTTATTTTTTAGGAGGACAACAAATTTAGCACAATTGACAATCTTCCATATGGTCCTCCAGTGAATACAGACAGTGATCAGTATCAGACCTTTTTTAATTTTTTTTTTCAGTCATTTTCATATATTTTCGAGATGTAAGTAATGCTATATTTTGAAAGAAGAGAATCCAGTGCTTGCCTTATAATGCTGAGCGCCAAGTAAAGTAGCCACTGATACCATTTAAACGGTCTTATTTATGATGCGGCTCTGGATCGACACTCTAACCATTACACAATGAGCAAGCACGATTTGGGAAAAATATCCGTAGGCTGTCAGCAGTTAATTTGGTTGTTTGTATGGAGGCTTAACATTCCAGTCAACATTTTTTTAGTCATGTCGGGGCGGAGCCAACGCTTGTGGGGCTGTCAGCAGTTTAGCAGTGTAGCATTGAAGTGAAGTCCCAAATCACATACTTTGTAATATATATCAGCAGTAAGACGAATAGCAACTATTTAAGAAAAATCTGAAACTTAGACCACTGAATCATATTCTTGTTGTAGTGTCAGTGTTTTATGCCCTACTTACATCGCAAGTCATACTGAAACAGGGTCCCCTACCCATTAGGGCCCCAGAAGGAAATAGATGGGCTGATTATGCCTCCAGTGAAAGCCTGTACGATGCTAACTGGCTATCTGGTTACTGGTTAACCGCTCGGGTCTGAGCCTGCCCAGGAAAAGAGGTTCCGAGTCTAACCATCCGCACATTATAATATGAGCCGCATCGTGAGAAAACCGGAATTTTGCATATGCGAAAACAAAGGCGCAGATCAGATTCGCAGTAACTGCGAAGCTGATCAGCGCCTTTGGTTTCACCACTCGGATAGTAAAAATTCTCTTCTTCCTAAATCCGAAATTTCAAGCTTTTGACCATTTTCTGAGACTGCACAGACCCGTTTATGTCGGAACCTGGTAGGGAACCGCGAAGACCGGTTTTCTCGCATCAAGGCTCATATATTATAACCCCTTTTGGCTTTGTCTGGTTATATTTGAAGCACATGTTGGATGTCAAAGACTCATGACATCTTCATTTTGGGCAAGAGTCCCATAAAATGGAGGCAATGTCCCAACATGACCTTAGCTGTTGACTGGGACGTCTTCATTTTGGGCAAGATTCCCATAAAGTGGAGGCAACGTCCCTACATGACAGCTGTTGACTGGGATGTAAAGCATCAATTCGAAAGAATTCAAACTGAGACAGGGCATATTTGAAATTTCATCTGGAATGAATATGCCGGAGAAGCCCTAGAGCGATTTCCCAACCACTTATTACATAGCAGATAGCTTTACCACACCACGGATGCTCTAGACTTCAGTTGTATCCGAAGGATGCAACTAACATGGACTGACCTCCACCCCCGATCCCCACCCATTCGCACCCTTGTAACTATAAAAAATGTGTTTAAACTGCACATACGCAACAAACGTGAACTGCATGAAAGGGACATTTGGCATACTGGACTTTGGCATGTATATTTCAATAGACAAAAATGGAACACAATGCATTTTCATTTATTCAATAAATGAAAACTAATAGGGTGACAGGACTTTTGAGGAAGAGTATATTGCACCCCGTGTTCAGGACTTTCTCAAAACTGTTGTGTAATATTAAAACATGTACACAAGGAAAATTATATACTACATTTTCCGCGTACGTTGCTCTACATTAACCATAACTAATTTTCTCAAAACAAATGTGTTTTTGGATAGTTAAATATCTTGTTTAATGCAGTCGGAATGTGATGTGCAGAAAAAATCTGCCATTCGCGTGCAAAAGGATTACCTAAGCTATTCATGGTGGTAAGTTTATCGAAAATGCTTGTTTTGGTCACTTTTCATATCCTTTGTAACGCCATACTGGTGCTTTGCATGATTAAAATTGTGATGTTTGGCAATAAAGAATAACTATTCATAATAGAGTCGGACAAACTTTTGGCAAAATACATTCTTGTTTTCTCTCCAATCAGATGGTCAAAACTGGCCGAACATGTTCGAAACAGCCAAAATATGCCAGTGTTTAGAACAATGACCTTAACTTATTGTCAGTCAACTATGATCAGTCATGCCGTGATGATAATGCACCGCTATCGTCGCTATGCAGATGTTTAATGGTTAATTGACATATGTACGTCTTATGCCACGCATGTTTGTTTCATATGCCTTTCACGAAATATATAAAATAAACTTAACTTATTGGTTAACGTCCTAGTCAACTATTTTCAGTCATGCCGTGATGAAGATACTGCGACGCTTTAACGTGGCCGTGCCCATGTTATATGATTCCTCGACATAATGGTTCAGAATCAGAATAGTTTACTGGTGAAACAATACCGCAACATTGTGTGTGTGTGTGTGTGTGTGTGTGTGTGTGTACGTGTGTGTGGCGCCTAATCGTCAATTTTAGGTCATGCCGTGACGGAGCAACAAATCTTCCGACTAACTTGGTGCGAAAATGCCAATTTTGTGTTTTTGATGAAATTTCACAAGTGAATTTATTTATATCGACCGCTTTACATGCATTATGTCTATGTTCCGTATTGCACAGGCTTCAATTGTAAATAGCCCCGGGTCGTTTGAACCATATGAGCTCATAATCACCTATGATGCGCATTTGAATTTGATATGGGATATTGTACCTGGATTATTTATTAGGGGTGATAATGACAGGTATTCCCCCCTGCTACGAATACACAGAGTCGGATATTGCACCGACTAAGAACTATTCCGCTTACCTTTTCAATACACAAATACAAACACTGGTTCCGCAGCCACTCAACATTTAATTTCCCTTATTTCCCATGTAACGTTTTCGATAACCAAAGCTCATGTATGTGAATATGGGACATTGTCAATTAATTGTATATGATTTAGTTTGAACACTTAAAAGTGTTTCAAACAGTTCCTGATCTTTGCATACTTGTACCTTTTGATGTAATGCTACCGTTTTGCCCCTAATTACGTTGTTTTTAATATACAGAGACTAATATTGGATAGGCATTGAACAAACGTAATAAAAGTTACAAGAATGGATTGATTGATTGACTCTTTTATTTCCTCCTCGAGGGAGAGCAATATATATCTTAAAGATGATGTATTCAAATAACATAACATAACAACAAAGTGATCAGATCTGTGATAAACTTTAAATCTTGCGGACATTGCTGGGCGGCCAAAATGGCCCGGAATGTCCGCAACATTATTATTGAAACTATCCCTATTATATCTGTTAAAAACTATAAATATTGTCATGTTAACTCATTGAAGATGTCCGGTTGAAATGCATTTGTTACGTAAGAATTACAAGGGTGTAAACTAAAAGGGTTCCGACTGTTCTTTGAAACACAAGCAAAGCATATCTTAAAGATAATGCCATCAATAATTTGCTGTCAATAATAAAAATCAGTGGGGACCAAAATCATCGGATCTGTTTATAATAGGCATTGTGGACAATAATTTACATTAGTTGCTTCAACTTTCGCAATAATATGCCATGCGTTTTAATCATTAACCGTTTTCCTCATTTAGTATAAACTTTAAATGTTGCGGACATTGCGGGGCGGTCGAAATGGTCCGGGATGCCCGCAAGATTTTTTATTGAAACTATAGTTATTAAAACTGTTAATTACTATGAATTATGTGATGTAAACTCACTTAAGAGTTAAAATTTACCGTTGACATGCAATAATTTAAACGACAGAATTACAATTGTGTAAACATGGAAGAAATTGTGACCAAACGGTCAAACATGTTTTATTATAATCAGACACTCGTGGTTTGTGGGTTAAATGGTCATTATGTTTAAAATTTACTTGTTTTATCGCATTGATAAAGCATAATCGATGGGTATTATATCGGTTTAAAGAGAAAACAAGATTTACGGACATTTCGGGCCTGCGGACATTTCGGTCCCTTTGGGGCGTCCCGGAATGTCCGCAAGGAATTTTTTCTAAGTTCTTTTTTTGTTTTTATGAAAATTATTTCCCAGAATTTTTGCATTTAATAGACTTATTTAACGATTATTTATGTTTTAATACATATTTAAAACAAATTAATTTTTTTGCGGACATTCCGGGCCGCGGACATTCCGGTCCCCTACAGACGTAATATACTAGGAAGACATAAGGCTAACACTGTCTAAAATACAGGGCATATGGACGTAATATACTAGGAAGACATAAGGCTAACACTGTCTAATATCCAGGATTTCTGGAAGGGGGCTTCAAATCCACCAAGAGAGGGTTCGTTTTCAACATTTTACCTGATTTTTCATGAATTTCCCCATGAAATTGAAGTCAACTAAACATAATTCCCTTCCTTTTTCATTATGAACTAAGTATCCAGGAATAACGTATGCAGTACTATGAATAACTCAAATATCTTTAAGGACTTTCAACCAGGTAGAATCAAGTGGAGACACTCAAATATTGGGAGCAGCCAGATCTTAAAAAGGTACAAGTAGGCATCGATCAGGAAAAGGCGCAATCAGAAAAAGATTCCCAATCCAAAAACCGAGGTGGGAAAAAAACTAAATTAACAATCAGGTACTTATACCATGAAAACATATTGTAAGCTGAATGAGCAGCTAGTTTGGATTCAGAAACTAAAAATATGAGAATTCTGTTTTAAGTAAGTGAAATATAACTTAAGTTTTGTAAATGTTGTGTGTTTTTTGTTGTTTCTTTTTTGTTTGTTTGTTTTTTGTTATCATTTTAAAAAATCACAGTTCATACCTTCTCTGGTTTTTCTCATACATATCATATCTGGCCTTGAGTTGTTTGAGTTCCCTGTGGTGAGCCTCTTTCAGTCTTTTTATTTCTTCCTCCCTTTCTTTTTTCTCTCTATCCCTCTCTAGTTGCCTCTTTTGTTCTCGTTGTACTTTCTCTTCAAACATTCTTCTTTTCACTTCTTGTTCCACCAGGGCATTGATCCTGTTAATAAAGGTAAAAAGTTATTGTCACATTTGGGGCAATTACTTTTTGATTGTCCAAGCAGTGCTGGAGAAATGGCAAGGTTTTGACATTAAGATCCTTATGCAAGGGAGATTTTCTATTGCATTTGCAGGGCAAAGTTTTGACTTCCAGTTTGTCCCCTGGGGGTGGGGCTTATAGCAGGTGAAAAGTCATAATCCCCAAATTTCCCTGTAGGTGGGGAGGCAGTGGTTACAAATGACTGGTGCATTGCAAAAACATGCCTGCAAAAACATGCCCATGCAATGCACATTTTTTTTCCTAAGGCTGTAAAAATTGAAATTTTGGGAAGTAAGTTTTTAATATGTTTCTTATTTTTGACTCAAAACATAGATTGTGGGTACTCAAGGTGGTTCTAACAATTACCCACAATCTTATGTTTTGAAACAAAAATAAGAAAAATGTATACCCCTGCAGACCCCTGTTTTACTATATAAATAATTGGGGTTCAATGGGGGTATTCATTACATGGACATGTTATCCTGATGGAAACCTACTAGTGGTCTTTGGGCTGTTAGGAATTCTCGTTAAATAAATAAAGCATTAATTTAAATTATCCTGATGGACAGTAAAATTACCTGTCCTGTCTTTGTCTCTCTTGTAAACTATCCTTCTCATACTCTATAGTATCAAGTTCATAGTCTCTGGCCTGGTCATATTGCCGGATCTTCTCTTCTAATTCCTCCGCAGCCTTGTCAACATTGGCCTGAAGTTCTTCTAATTCCTGAATAAAAATGAGCCTGTGCGTGAGAAAACCAACAATTTGGGTTCCGATCAGGTCCAACACAAACCGGCCTGTACAGTCACAGAAGAAGGCAAGAAGCTTGAAATTTCAGATTTAAGAAGAAGGATTGTACTATCCCTGCAGCGAAAACAAAGGTGCTGATCAGCTGTGCAGTTACTGTACAGCTGATCTGTGTCTTTGTTTTTGCATATGCAAATTGTTGTTTTTACCATGCGGCGGCTCAAATATACACAACAAAATAAAAAAAATCATAGGTTTTAAACTATGTTTCTCAAACTCTACATGGACATAGTGAAGTAATTCTTCTACCTTCTTTTTCTTTTGTAACTTTTGTCTCTCGCGCTGCAACCATTTCATTGTGTCTAGCCGAGTCTCTTCTATCTCTGTCTTAGTCTTACAATCTTGTTTTTTCTTCTTTATGTCTATTATTAAATCTTTTCTAAGTCTAATGGACATAATGAAGTGATTCTTCTACCTTCTTTTTCTTTTCCAACTTGTGTCTCTCACTTTCTGACAGTTTCATTGTGTCTAGCTGAGTCTCATCTATCTCTGTCTGGGACTCGGATTTCCGGGCTGAATCCTTTAGCAACAACAACCTGAAAATGTATTACAATGAATGATATTCCAAAATATACATGTACCATTCTCCCTGCTTCACAAGTTCCAACAAAAACAGAGAACATGCAGATATTTTTGTAACCAAACAATATCATTTTTTATTTTAAGATATGCAGTTCTTTGTAAACAGTGTAAACCCAGTGTAAAATGATTTTGCCTTTTCACCTGAATGTCTCTCAAAAAAGCAACAACATTATTTTCAGTATTAAATTTCAAGGACTCTTACGGTTAATCAATTAAAGCATTTTAAGATCTTTCAAAATAAGCATGATTGTTTGTTGTGCGCAAGTAATTCCCAGACATACCTTTCTCTTTCTTCCTGGAGCTCTGATAATTCTTCTGCCATGTTTTCATCCACACTATTCAATTTCTCGTTCCACTCAATGATCTTTTTCTCTAATTTTATGAAATCCTTACACTGTATGTCATGTAGTTCATCTTTATGTGCTTGGATCTGTTCCTTCTCTTCAATATATTTTATTTTCTCTTTCTCTACATACTTCACAAATTCATTAAGTTCCTCTTCCTGTTTTTCCAAGTCTTGTTTATAGTCTTTTATTGTGGTTTGTTTTTCTAAAAGTTTCAGTCTTATTGTTTCCAATTCTGGGCTATTGCAACTAATTGCAATTTCTGCCTTTTTCTTTTCAATTTCTTTCAGTTCATCACTTTTATGGTTTTCCCATTCTTCCATTTCTTTTTCTATTGAGTCTAGAATTTGTCTTTCTCTTGAAGCCACCTTTTGTTCCTCCAGCTTCAACAAAGTCCTTGCTTCTTCCAAATGCCCTTTTTTATGTTCAATGTCTTCCCTTTGTTCCTCTGTTAGGTTGTCACTTTTCAATTGTTCGATAAAATGTTTTTCTTGTTCTAGTAAATCTTTCCATGCTTCTTCTATTTCAGCATTTTCTCCTGCTATTTCATCCACTTTCTGTTTCCATCTGTCTTTCATTTCAATTTCTGAAGCTTCAAACTTGGTCCTTAACTCAAGGTTTTCCTTAGCTATCTCTTTATGTCTCTGCATTAGAGTATCATTTTCTTCTAGTTTGGATCGAAATAAGATGTCAAAATCTTGCTGCATCTTCTCCAGCTGCTGTTGCTCAATATCAATGACTTTTTGGTCCTAAAATTGGGACAACATACGATTACATTATATCTGAGGTATATCTTTACAATCAAATGTCCCTGTAACTTTGAATTTTGGGAATTCTGTACTCCAGACAATGTGCCTTATTCATACATCTCCAATTAAATGTATATACGTACATGGATATACGTACATGTATATATACTTGAAAGAATGGAAACATGTGTAACATGTGTAATGCACAAAAAATGACTGTGCAAAAACAAATAGGACACTTAACCTATTTCCTGAGGATACAATGCATTAAAAATTAAACCTAGGGACATTCAACATGGAAAACATTCTAACATATGTAATAATAGAAAATCTTAGACAAGGGTCGTTTTTTTGAGTTTTCACAAGTGGGCACTAGAATTTTAAGATCTTGTTTGTCAAGTAAGCTGTTAATGGTCTGTTACTTAAGTTATACATCTACAGCTCTTTACCCCTGTAATGGTCATTATAATCAAGCATTATTTGCTGTCTAGGAAATTATTTCTTTCATTTGTAACTGAAAACTACAGTACCTCTCTAAACAGGATGGTGAGTCCTGGTCCTGAAGTTATAAAACTTTTTTCATGCTAAACTCAGCTGAGAATAAATTTTGAATTGTTCATAAATGACAAAACAGCCCAAATAAATCTAAATTTCATGTTTAGATCGCCAAAGATTGTAATTTATTCTGTAAATAAATGTTAAAATGCCAACATATACATACTAAATTGTTATCTTAAATTCCAAGTCTCATGCAAGCCAATCCAAGAAGTAACTGTGAGGCATATGTCTGACTAAGAAGCAATGTCCAAAACATTTTAACAAAGAAGCTATATCTGAGAAAAGAATAACGGCAATCATCTTACCCCCCCCCCCAACAACCCAACATCCCAGCCCCTGCTCAATTAACTGTAACCCATTTTTCATCCTCTTCATCACCATTGAAAAGCTGATCCTATTACAAAGTTTACCTGTGTATAATTAGGCAAATAGGTTACTGCATAGGCAGCATTTTTAAAATTCATATCTGGGCGTGGTCAGCTAGTCCATCAATTCAAGTAGGGAGATTATAGAAAAGTCTAACTCAGTCAGCCTGGACCGTTGTCACATATTTACTGTTAGAAATCAGCTACATGCACCTGTATTTTGTCCAATCTAGTGAATTAGACAAACTCGTATTTCATTCTTATTTTCTAATGGAAAACATGTGAGTTGAATCTTTGAACTGTATACCTTTAGCTTTTACCTAAGTCAAAGGTAGATCATACCCAATAACATATTCATGAGGTAACGCCCATACAGTGACCTATTTGCAGAATTATACCTTAAACTCTATATTACTCTAACTCATTAACAAATGAGAACTAAGTTAACATGCATGCGAATAGTTAAACATCTGAAAGCAATTATAATAGCACACTTTATCTGAGGAAACATTTTTGTGCCAACTGGTAATAGTTTTGCTCCCAAGCTTGTTTCGCGTATACACTAATTTTAATCTTAACTGTTATTTGTTTGACAAGATGGCCAAAGCAAGAATATGTCTAATCAGATATACGTCTTGCACGCAATCTTTAAGATAATACATAAACCACTTTGCTTAAAACAATTTCATATGCTTTATTTTGAAACTAATATAATTATTTCCATGTTGATTTTGCTGTTCCCTCAGATAAAACTGATATATGCTGATTTCACAATAAAAATGGCTACAAACACTTTTGACAAAGAGCTTCATTCATTGAAGGTAAGACACAAATAACATAAACAGGCCCGTCTTGATATAGTCGATTAATTTTAGTGTATATTTCTATGTAAAATCATATTCTGGGTATTATAAAGTATACTATGTACTGTGTGCATTTATGAACATACATTTTACACATTAAATAGTAAATCTTCTAGCCTCTATCACTGTTAAAACAGCATATATTCATATTCTTCCACAGCTGTGAAGCAGTTTAACTAACAACCTAATGGAACATGATAAAATTCCTCATCCAGGGATTGACGCAACACTTACAGGGATCCATGCATCTTGGGAAAGCTAGAAGACAAGATAAAGCAGCTGACTTAAGAAATCCAACAATTTGGCTTTCCTACCAGGTCCGACACAAACTGGCCTGTACTGTCACAGAAGCAGGCTAGAAGCTTGAAATTTCGGATTTAAGAAGATGAGGGCTTGTACTATCCATTTAGCAAAAATAAAAGCTGTGATCAGCTGTGCAATTACTGCACAGCTGATCAGCGCCTTTGTTTTCACTACACAGATAGTACAATACCTCTTCTGCTTATATCCAAAATTTCAAGCATCTAGCCTGCTTCTGCGACTGTACAGTCAGGTTTGTGTCGGACCTGGTCGGAAACCCCAAAACACCGGTCTTCCCGTGTTACGGCTCAAAAATAGGCAGTCTTATCTTCCATTATAGCACCCCTTTTAAGATCTCCTATCTAATTCAAAGCAGAAAAGAAAATATGTTCTATGTGGTTAGAAACACAAGCACATGTATCATAAAATGACTTGTTTACTTTAAATGAGGCACATACAATTAAGACAAACTACTGTAAATTCAGAAGTTTTTGCAGGACTTTTATTTTGTGAATTTACTATTTCCGACTTATTCTTGAGGTCTTGAATTTGTGAACAAGTATGCATGAAGTCTTGATGGCTTTTAGTAATTCTTTGTTATTGAGAACTTTGATTTCACAAGGCGACAAATTAGCAACTACTATTCGCAAAAATAAAGTTCTCATGAACATTTCCAAACTTACAGTACCAAGCTATAGGATTAATATATCTATATAAGAACTTAATACACTGGTTAAATAACAATACATATGTGGAAAGGACAAAACATTAATGAGCCACATCATAAGTAAACCTGCTTTAAACAAATGCATATGGGTGAACAGCAAAAACAGTGCCTTTGTTTTCATGGCATAGTACCATTCTAATACTCTCTAAATTCAAGACTAGAGGCATCCATAGCATAGTGGTTAAGCCACTTGCCTTGTAAACCTGAGGTTTTGAGTTTGATCCCAGGCTGGTCTACTCAGCTGAGCGTAAAATTTAAATTCATGCTCAACTCAGCTATGCATAAAATTTAAACTGCTCATAAATGGCAAAATATAATAGCCCAAATAAATTGAGATTTCACCAAAGCCTGTAATTTATCATGCTAATAAATGTTAAAATGCCAGCAATTGTTGGCATTTATAATTTATAAGCAGGATAAATTATAGTCTCAGCTGAGCTGAGCTGAGCATGAAAAAAGCTTTATAACCTCGGGGCCAGGACAAAAAAGTTGAAAGCAGGTTTCCTCACAATGATGCTCAGTATAATAGAACCCCCACCCACCTCTTCATCCTGTGTTTGTCCTGTTTTCCTCCTACATTCCACAGCCTGGTCCAGTTTTTCCATCTCTCTATCCCTCTGTTTCATAGCATCTTCTAGCTTAGCTAACTCATCAAGTGTGGATTTCTTGCTTTCTTCGTTGTCAAGGCGTAATTTTTCCATCTCCTGTGAAGAAGAAAGCAATCAACTACAAGTCAACCTCATTATAATGCTATCTTTGGGTCTATAGAAACAGACCATGTTATAAGAGAAAGTGTGTTATAATGAGGTCATTTGCAATATATATAAAACAAAATAATCATTTTGGGAGGTTGTTATGAAAACTCCCCAATAGTGAGGGGCATTATAATGAGGTTGAACTGTACATAAAATGAGGGAATTGTTAGATTTTCTAGCCAGTTTTATTTCTTTCTATCTCTCTGTTTCAAGGCATGGTCATGTTTAGTAAGCTCGTCTAGAGTTGTCTTCATGCATTCTTCATTGCCGAGGTAAGTCTTTCTATCTTTTGTGGAAGAACATGAAAGAAAACATGACAGAAAAAACAAAAACAAAAAAAAATGAAACTGTCACAGTTTCTATCTTTATATCAAAGTTTTCTATCTCTTTATTTATATCTGCAAGTTTAGCAAGATTATCAAGATTAGCTTTCTTGCTTTCTTCATTGCCTAGCCGTAGTTCATAGAATTCAACTTTGCTGTTTCTTATATAAAAAAACACTTTACTTTCTTTTTGATGCTAACATTATTTTCCATACCCATCACCAAAGATGGACATTATAAGTGCCTTTGTTTTAGCTATGGTCAATTGCCTTTGAAGCCCCCAGTCATTCAGTATGGTTGTACAGCATAGCTTGTGTTGAACCTGGTCAGAAACCTACAAGACACTTTACTTTGCCAATGACTATAGTTTACCTGATTAAGAGAGTCCCTGGTAGCTCTAGCAGTCTCAATGATCTGATTCTCTTTCTCATCAAGCTTCTGTAGCATTCTGTCGATTTCTTCACCCTAAGGCAAACATTATCATTTTTGCATCCTCAAATGAAGTACACCCATATAGTGTGTTTCCATGTCTTATATTATTTTGTTTTATCTGTTTCTTTTGGTGAACTTAAACTGTAAATTAAACATTGCAGGTACATGTCTATGTCTAATACTGACTTACAGTATACTTTAGACTCCTTACTTTCTAATTGAACCACTTTATTAAGATTTATGAATGACTTATACATGGGGTCTGTACATTTTGCAGTTTAAAGATACCTGTTAAAACTCAAGCAATCAGGGCCCAGTTATTCAAAACTTTGTTAGCTTAACAGTGTCATTAAGCCCTCGATTTATTAGCTATATAACCACTTCAAAAGCAAATACACTGTTATTTTTGGTTGAAAAAAAAAGAGAATCCTTTGCAATGCAAAGGATTCTTACATTTTATCAACAAAAAATAACAGTGTATTTGTAATATTGTCATTTGAAATTTTAACAAATCATTAACTAACAACATCTTTAATTTTGAACAACTGGGCCCAGAATGGTTAGAGCTAAACTTACCTTTGGCAGTTTGATCATGACATCATCTGTGTGAGCCTAACGAAAACAAAATTTAAATGACATCTTTATAGGCTCATCATGTGCAAATCTGCATGAATTAGTTTTCACAATGTAAATCCCAATGTCACAGAGATAAATCATCATAAAGGTATACTAGAAGCTTGACGACAATCATTAACAAAGAACATGACCAGGCTGCAAAGATACTTTAGTTTCAGATTGAAACAAGAAATGAGCAACGTCATGAGAATGTTGTTTTCAATCAGGTCCGACACAAACCAAGCTGTACAAGCACAGAAGATGGTTAGAGGCTGGAAATTTTAGAAATAGTACTATCTGTAAAGCGACAATAACGACAGTTACTGTGAAGCTGATCTGCGCTTTTGTTTTTGCACATCCATTTATTTCAAACATCATTTTCACACTACATACCTTAATAATGTCTTTCTGCAATTTTTCCAATTCTTTCTGAGCCTGTTCCAGATTGTTTTGTTTCTTTTCTAGTTCCATTTCCATGGCAACCTGTACATTAATTCTCTCTTCTTCTGCCTCATGGTATTTGTCTTCCATCCCCTTAATCTGTTGCCTAGGAAACAACTGGTTTTAGATATGAGCCGCTGCATGAGAAAACCAACAATTTGGGTTTCCGATAAGGTCCGACACAAACTGACCTGTACAGTCGCAGAAGCAAGCTAGAAGCTTGAAATTTCGGAATAAAGAAGAAGTCTGTGTAGCAAAAACAAAGGGGCTGATCAACTATGCAGATATTGCACAGTTGATCCGCAGCTTTGTTTTTTGCATATGCAGATTGCTGGCTTTCTGATGCAGCGGCTCATATCAAACTGGTTGTGTTAAAAGGAACTTGAATCTTGAAAACATATTTTTTGTCGTCATGGCAACCTCATAAATCCTCTCTCATTGGCTTTTGTCCTTAACCTGTAGCTGTTGCCTCGGTAACAAAATATTATAGACCATCAAGATTTTATTCTAAACACTCAGTTTATGGCACCCAAGTCTCAAGTGGTCTAACCATTATCTTGGGCAGCAATTTTTGTGTTTCACTACGAAAACTTACACCTAAAATATACAGGGATTTGTAAAAATTAAAAATTTGTGTTGATTTTTTTTGTGTTATTTTTTTTAATATTTGCTCAAAACAAAGATTGTGTGTACATCTTAGAACCGCCTCGCCAAGTACCCTCAATCTATGTTTTTGATAAAAAATAAGAAACAAAGGTCTACCCCTGTAAACCCAGTTTTACTATGTAAAAGTGGGGTGTAAGAGGTATACATTATACGGACATGTCATCTTGATGAATTTTTGTGACTAACATACTTCAATTCTTCAATTCTCTCTTGTTCTTCTCTGTGTGACTGATCATGCTCCCAACTGGAAAAAAAGATACAATTGAGCCTTCCTATGAAAAAAAAAACACAACATTTTGGGGTTTCCGAGCAGGTCTGACACAAACCAAGTGGTACAACTGCAGAAGATGGCTAGTGGCTGTAAATTTTAGACTTAGAAAAGGAATTGTACTATCCATGTACTGAAAACAAAGGCGGTGATCCCCTTCGCAGTCACTGCGAAGCTGATCTGTGCCTTTGTTTTCGCATATATGCAAAATGTTGGTTTTCTCATGACACTATAAATATTCCTCAAATGCCAATCAATTTCTATACACTATATCATATTCATAAAATGGAAAAATAGTTGAGCCTGTGCATGAGAAAACTAACAATTTGCATATGCGAAAACAAAGACGCAGATCAGCTTCGCGGTGACCGCGAAGCTGATCAGCGTCTTTGTTTTCGCTGCTAGGATAGTACAATCCCTCTTCTACTTAAATCCGAAAATTCAAGCTTCTAGCCTGCTTCTGTAGCTGTACAGGCTGGTTTGTGTCAGACCTGGTCGGAACCCAAATTGTTGGTTTTCTCATGCACAGGCTCAGTTTTAAAGTCAGTCTTACCTTCCATTTGCTGAAATGTTCTCTGAGGACTTGTACAGATCAGTCATTGAGCGACTCAATATGGACGTCCGAGACAGTGAGATATTCACACCAGACTGGAAAGGGTAGAAATATATATCAGTGATCCTAATCTTGAGAAAGCTGAAAAGGTTATTCTTTTGGTTAGATTATAACGAAGTAATTGTCACATTTTTTTTCTGTAAATCATAAAAAGCAACAATTTCATTTTTAAGGGGAGCCAACTAAATAGAAAAGTGTCTGAAAAGCAAATGCATATCTAAACAGGGCTATTTGCCATTCCTTACAAAACAGGTTACATGAAACTAATTAGATGCAGGAAAGGTGCAATAAGTGCAGATTAATCATAATTTTGCTTGACATCTGATCATTGAAAATATTTTCCATTACTTTTTTCATTTAAAAAAGATGTTTGACATATCACAGTTAACCTAGGGTAATAATGAGATTAATTCATGTAAGCCTGGCATCCTATTTGTGGGACTTTAGCCCCAGATGTGCCCCCGCAGATATGTAGTGTCACGTGTGGGGCTATTCTGTTTGCTTAATACTGCTCTCACATATACCGAATTTCCCTTGCGAATGCCCTTCCGAATGCAATTTTAAGCAAATTCGCATTAATCGCTAGAAATTCGGAAGCATTCGGTAGCATTCGTAAGCATTCGGAAGCATTCGGTGAAAATTTCGAGTCGTTGCGAAAATTAGGAACATGCTCCTAAAATTCGCAAGGAAATCATATTCTTAACATATTCGTAAAGAATTCGTAAACAATTCGGATTGATTGCAAGACATTTGTAACACTCGCAAGCCATTTGCAAGGATTCTGTAGCATTAAATTCTATTGAGTTTTGATGTCCGTAAAGAATCGCTAGTGAATCGCAACATTTTCACATTCAAGACTCAGTTTTTAGCATAGTTTATTTATTCTGGCCCTATCCTTCAAGTAAAGGTCATTATTTATGGTGTTTGGCTTTTAGCTATCCATCAATGTATGACAGACAAATTAAAGTCCCGTGAAATTTTCGTTTGCCCAGTAAAATTATCTTTTTTATTACATGTAAATCGCAATTTGAGTGAAACAACAAAGTGGTGTGTGTTTCAAGAGTAGACTTGGACCAATAATTACATATTTTTCCATGCCCCATGGCATTGTGGGTGATTTCGTTTTACATTGATATTATTGGCTACAATGTTTGCGAATGAGTAAAAAATCAAAAGAATTCGGCAAGCATTCGCTACACATTCGCTTCATTTGTAAGGTGTTTGCAAGACGTTCGTATTATTTGTAACGGCATTTGTAAGCGTTCGGAACATTCGTAAGGCTTTTTCAAGAATTCGGTAGTGAGCATGGCAATTGATTGCAACATTCTTAAGAAATTTGTAAGGATCCGCAAGCATTCTTAACGCTTTCGCAAAAACATCGTTTTGTACAAGCCCCGCCCCGTCCATTCGCATCATATTCGGTAATTTCAGTGCGAATTTCAAATTTTAGGATTCGCAAGGGATATTCGGTATATGTGAGAGCAGCATAAAGGATTTTTGTCCAAAAATGAAAAAGATATGCA
The DNA here is from genome assembly GCA_964017185.1 of Rugalucina vietnamica. Lineage (NCBI taxonomy): Eukaryota > Metazoa > Mollusca > Bivalvia > Lucinida > Lucinidae > Rugalucina > Rugalucina vietnamica. The sequence goes on from OZ024872.1 coordinate 43,296,446, forward strand.
AATTCCCTCATGATGTCCCTAAAAATCAAAGTGGACACCTAAATTATAACGATGGGTAAGTCCATTCGTCATAAATGGGTTCAGTGAGGAAAGCAAGTAAGTATATCCCACAAGTCATTACTTTACATCACTTGCCAGAGCTCAATGCTAATCTTATAAGTAGCCCCCCAACCCCAATGCCCACCCATACCCACCCCCCCCCCCCACCTGACCCACCTTTTTCAGTTCTTTCTTCATCTTAGCAGCCTCAGCAGGATTGTTAAACCTGAACATGTTAGTTCTGCCCAGTAAAATCACAGCTCCTGGAATAAAACTCATGTTAATAGGTCAAATTTATGCAAACAACATAAACTTGCTCTGGAAAAAGCAAGACCATGTCTTAACTTACAATAAACAGAGGTTTAAAGATGGAAGTTTAAGACAGTATGGTTCTATTGTGGTTCTAATTGTTACGAAAACACGCCCATGCAATATACAGAGATTTTTTAAGATGTAAAAATTGAAAAATTTCAGTAGAAAATCTTTGATATTTTTCTTATTTTTGCTCAAAACATAGATTGTGGGTACCATTAGAACCGCCTCGGCGAGGCATAAACTTGCTCTGGAAAAAGCAAGACCATGTCTTAACTTACAATAAACAGAGGTTTAAAGATGGAAGTTTAAGACAGTATGGTTCTATTGTGGTTCTAATTGTTACGAAAACACGCCCATGCAATATACAGAGATTTTTTAAGATGTAAAAATTGAAAAATTTCAGTAGAAAATCTTTGATATTTTTCTTATTTTTGCTCAAAACATAGATTGTGGGTACCATTAGAACCGCCTCGGCGAGGCGGTTCTAACGAGTACCCACAATCTATGTTTTGAAGCAAAAATAAGAAAAATAGGTATACCCCTGCAAACCCCAGTTTTGCTATATAAAAGTGGGGTTCAAGGGGGTAAACATTACACAGACATGTTTTCCTGATGATTGTTCAATTTTCGTACTCGTTGCATCTTTTGTACATCTTCATATATTTAGTTAAGCCCATGTAACTGAGTGGTCACCTATTAGGAAACAGCAGCTCACTCGGCATACGATATGTTCTCTTAGTGTTAGTACCTGATTGTCAATTTATTTTTTCCCTATCTTGGTTTTTGGAGTGGGAATTTCTTTCTGGTTCATTTCCTGATCATTGCTTACTTTTACCTTCTTAAACCCCAAGGTTTTTATTTTTCCTTGATTGGAATATGAGCCGCATCGTGAGAAAACCGGATTTTTGCCTAGGCGAAAACAAAGGCGCAGGTCAGCTTCGCGGTAACCGCGAAGCTGATCAGCGCCTTTGTTTTCGCTACTCGGATAGTACAATTCCTCTTCTACTTAAATCCGAAATTTCAAGCTTCTAGCTCTTTTCTGAGCTTGTACAGGCCGGTTTGTGTCGGACCGGTTCGGAAACCCCGAAGACCGGTTTTCTCGCGTCGCGGCTCATATGATTCAAAGGTTTTGTGGAAACCCACATCCACAAGGATTGGCAGAGAAAAGCATTAGAGCCTGTGCGTGAGAAAACCAACAATTTGGGTTCCGACCAGGCCTGTCAAAAACCGGGCTGTACAGTCACATAAGATGGTAAGAGGCTGGAAATTATGGATTTAGAAAGTAGAAGAATTGTACTATCTGTGTAGCGAAAACAAAGGCGCTGATCAGCTTCGCAGTTACTGCGAAGCTGATCTGCGCCTTTGTTTTCGCCTATGCAGATTGTTGGTTTTCCCATGCGGCGGCTCATTATGAAGCTTTCATTTTCAAAGAATGTAATAAGCTAAACATGTTGTAACAAACCTGTCATTGAAGTTTCAGACCAGGCCCCGAGGTTATAAAACTTTTTTCAAGCTCAGCTCAGCTGAGCATGAAATTTCAACTGCTCGTAAATGGTGAAATAGTCAAAATTAGTGGAAACTTCAGGTTAAAAACTCAAAAACTAGTAATTTATCCTGCTCATAAATGTTAAAATGCCAACAATTGTTGGCATTTTAACATTTATAAGCAGGATAAATTTTAGTCTCAGCTGAGTTGAGCATGAAAAAAGTTTTATAACCTCGGGACCAGGCCCAATGCAAAATGGTCTGAAAAATCATAACAGACTGCTAGGAGCAAAAATCTTAAAATTTAGGAAGAGGCATTGTACTCTCATATGTAGCTATACCACATAGGCTGATCTGCACCTTTGTTTAATTATCAGTGTTTACAAAAGCACCTTTTGTCATTATAGAACTCAATTTACCCTGTGTAAGTTTGGTAGTTTCCTCTGCTAGACTGCCATTAACAGAACATAGGGCTTCACCAATAGGGGTGAGAGTGACAGAATTATTGATGTTCTCTATAGTACAGTGCTCCATCTCAACTTCTAGACCAGCAATTACTGAAACATCACGAAATTATGCACATACGATACAATATACATATTTTGCTTGAGCTGTAAATAGCTGTAGCCATGTGTTGACAATCATTGCATATATGATACTAGGAAAATAACCTAGACATTCAAAAAATTATGAAAATATGTCCATGTAATATACAGATTATTCCTATACGGTAAAGCTTGAAAATTTTCAGTTGAAATTTTTTTATATTTTCTTATTTTGACTCAAAACATAGTTTGTGGGTACACTTGCCTTGCCAAGGCAGTTCTAACAAGTACCTGCAATCTATTTTTATCTTCGGCTTTCAAGACTCCCCTCATGACCTAGCAAATGTTAATGAACAGTCTACAGAAATAGCATTATGGAAACATACATGTAGTAGAGAAATCTTTCTAAGAACAACACATACCAATATCTACAGGTGGGTCTGCATCACTTCTTCCAATCCTGGTTGTTCCTTCCTGGAAATATAACCAGTGTAAACAGTTGCTATAATTTAGCCGCGCCATGAGAAAACAAGATTTTTGCCTATGCGAAAACAAAGGTGCAGTCACTGTGAAGCTGATCAGCGCCTTTGTTTTGGCTTCTTCTTAATTAAGAAATTCAGGCATCTAGCCTGCTTCTGTGGCTCTACAGACCGGTTTGTGTCTGACCTGGTCGGAAACCCAAACTGTTGTTTTTCTCAATGCGAAGGCTCATTTAACACTCTCCGACATCGAATTTTGTCCTACTTTATTTTTCCTACTTGTAATTAATTTAATTACATTTAGTAACGTTATTAACGTCAAAAACCTGCTAACCCTTCTGCATTTTGCAGCAATTTCCAAATCCAAGCACTCTGATCAATCAGTTTTATCCCCAACTATCCAAAATGTAAGCTTTGAGATAATATTTGCATAAAATGAAAATGAACATTGAACACCAGTCTAATTATGATATTCACCCAACTTCTCTTCTTGATTATTTTCAAGTACAAGTAAAAGCTTTTCTGAAAAGCTACCCAGGTTAGTAAAGGTCTGGTTGATCAAAACAGGGTAAACTTTAAGCTATCTTGCTCATTTACATTAAAATCTTGGGGCAAGGTAAAGTTTTGTTTGTTTAACATCCCAGCTAACCATTTTCAGTCACATAGAGATTGAGCCAGCACTATGGTACATTATGGTGCCTTACTCAAGGACACAATCCAACCTCAAAGGGGTTTGAACTCAGGACCTCCACCACTAGGTCATCAAACTCCCCAGTCAAGGTTTGAGCCACCAGACCAGAAAACCAACAATTTGCTTATGCGAAAACAAAGATGCAGATCAGCTGTGCAGTTACTGCACTGCTGATCAGCATCTCTGTTTTCACTATTCAGCTAGTACAATTCCACTTCTTCTTAAATCTGAATCTTCAAGCTTCTAGCCTGCTTCTGTGACTCTACAGGCTGGTTTGTGTCCGACATGGTCGAAAACCCAAATTGTTGTTTTTTCTAAAGTGAAGGCCCATTTAGTAAAACCATTATGAAAACATGCCTATGTAATATACAGATTTTTTCAGCTGTAAAAAATTGAAAATTTCACCAGAAAAAATTTGATATTTTCAATAATATTGCTCAAAACATACATTGTAGGTACCACCTCCCCAAGGAGGTCCTAATGAGTACCCACAATGTATGTTTTGGATCAAAAATAAGAAAATTAGGTATACCCCTGCAAAGGCCAGTTTTTTTTTCTTTATAAAAGTGGGGTTACGGGGGTATATATTTCATGGACATGTTTTCCTGATGCTACCTTTAGATGATAGAGCATGATCCCTGTGCTGAGTATATCATCATCTATACCGATGAGATGAGGCAGGGTGGAGTCCAGGACCACACCTAGTCCTTCCTTTCTTAAGGCTAGCGTGTCTTGTTCCTATATGAAGTGAAAAAGGTGTTATAATTACATACAATGTAACAGAACAATTAATTGAACATTTTCGAGCAATGAAAGGCCATATCACAGCTGAGAAACGTGAATGCGTGATGCACAATGCAATTCTGGCCAAAGTTGAGGTGAGAAATTTGAGGTTTCTCCTATAGCATTTACTCTATTGACTGACAAATAGGTACAGGCAGTGCAGAAATTGAACATTTATTGAATGAAAGTAAAATAAGGAATCCAAGTTATTTCGTTTTTTTCGTTGTGTGTCACTGATCATTTATTGGTTTGTATGTATAAAATACCACATGTTTCTCAGTAGCATATGGACAGATATTTTTCTTTTTTCTGTATGGGGACCTATAGTGAAAGTCAGAAAAAAAAACTTCTATTTTTGTATCAGGGCCAAGCAAGGACCCATTGTGACAGTTTGATATATTTGTGATCATATCATATTTGAAACTTCAAAAGATTAAGCCCTTAGAAATCCTAGCATACCTTCAAAATGCTGGCAATATCTTTCCATTTTTCTGTCCATTCATCTGTAAGAACTTTCATCTGAAACAGTGTAAATGAATATTTTATCTCTATCATAATTTTGCTTTTTCACCCGAGCCAAACTAACAATTTTATACAAAGATTAAATCATTGCTTTCAATGATAGGTGGACAATAAATTTTATCAATGTAATAAGTCAGTAGAGCTGTATGGTTTGTGTTATACCTGCCCATCTTTAAATTTTGAATATGGTCGAAATCACTCTAATGTGCTTTTTTACACATTCAAACATTATAAGTGGTGTAATTTGCACCAAATGTGAGTCTCATCAGTGAAGTTAAACAATCATACTGACCAATGACAAGAAATCAGGTTTTGACTGGAACATTAATATCACAGAGACACTCTTTTAATGTTGACCAATCAGATGTCATGTTACATTCTCAATTATTTAAATATAATACTGATCTTTACCTTTCCTACTTCATGAAATACAAAAGCAAACTAATCATCGGGTAACATGTCCGTGAATTGTATACCCCACTCATACCCCACTTTTGTATCGTAAAACAGATGTGTACAGGGGTGTACCTATTTTTCTAATTTTTGATTTAAAACATAGATTTGTTTCCATAGAACTACAACACTGAGGTGGTCTGAGGTGGTTCTAACATGTACCCACAATCTATATTTTGAGCAAATATAAGAAAACTATCTTTTTTTTTTCAAGTGAAAATTTTCATTCTTACAGTAAAAAAAATTTGCTCTATATTTAATGAGCGCGATGTTGTAATGTTAAGGACACTTACCCTTGCTTCACTCTCATGTAGTCTTTCCTTCACTTTCGGAGATGATATGTTGTCCTGGAATATGAAATTACATTTTCATAGAAAAAATAACAAAACAATAACGATGAAGAAAAATATTTCTTTTTCTAATTGAGCCTTCAAGTGAGAAAACCAACACTTCGGGTTTCTGACCAGGTCTAACATAAACCAGTCTCAACAGTCATAGAAGCAGGCTAGAAGATTGAAATTTTGAAATTAAGAAGAAGAGGGAGTGTACTATCTGTGTAGCAAAAACAAAGACACTGATCAGCTGTGCAGTAACTGCACAGCTGATCTAACATTTTGCTGGTTTTCTTATGCAGCAGCTCAATTATTCTTATTACTGCAGAGCATGGGTCATTCAGCTATATATCTCACAAAATCAGTTTTTATCATCCCTGTTGACTAGGATATTAAGCAACAATGAAACTATAGTCTAAAACCTTGCCTCTGATAATGGTTTTTCGCAGAAAAGTTTTGTGTGGCGGATGACAGGAAAACTATTTAAATGTCAAAGTCTTGATCTTAGTTTGTCCTAGTAGGACCTGCAATTATTTAGAAAATTGGTGAGCCGACAAAATGAACTTTGAATAGGGAGTTTGCATTGGCAAGGGAGATAACTGATGATAACGAAAATGCATAATTATTTATGCTCCGGCAGTTGTGCCAAGAAAATATTTTATCTTCATTTAAACATTTGTAAAAAATCTGCGAAAAACTATTATCAGACACTAGGAAACACACTTTAATTCACTGCAACCCAATGTTTGGTTTAGTGGTTTCTACCATATTCACTACTGGTCATACAGAGTTGCCACAAACTGGTCAATCTAGTATGAGCTTAAATGCTGTCAGATTAGTTTAAGTGAAACATTCATCTTATTAGGAAAATAATTTATACTAAACATAGCAAAAATTCACAGAAGAGAGATACATCTAACACATGAAAGCTTGACCACATTTTTTTCAGCATCAGATCAAAGGCAACATCATCAAGCTAGGTTAGAGGACCTATGGCTCTGAGTTCCTCCTAACCATGCAGGCTCCACATAAAATTTTGCTTTCATAGACCCAGAGGTATCAGCAGTGTTCACTGACAAGCTGTTGGCTCAGGAGAGCTAAATATCTATTTCAGACAAAAGAAAAAAGAATCCTGTATAAGAATTCCTCACATTTGATTTTAGCATTAGTCTAAGGCAGGGAGTAAAAGCTCTTTTAAAATGACAATAAAGCATTTAACTCATAAAGCGTCCTTTTTATGGGGCATAGGCAAACAAAATAGCCCCAGGTATGACACCGTAAAATGTGACGTCCCATCTGGTGCTAAGAGGAATTTCTGCGAAAAAATCAAATGAAAATTCAAAATCACTCCTGATGCCCCTAAAAATCAAAGAGTACTCATCCAAATGAAAACGATGGGCAAGTCCAATCATCACTAATGGGTTAAAATCTTAAAGGTATTGTCTTCTGAGGTAAGGAACAGATTATATTAACTCATTTAAGCCTGGCCTCCCTTTTATGGGACATAGGCAAACAGTGTAGCCCCAGATGTGATGCCGCAGAACGCGGCGTCCCATCTGGGGCTATTCTGTTTGCTTAGAGGAATTTCATCGGAAAATGGAATGAAATTTGAAAATCCTACCTGAAGCCCCTATAGTTGGCCTCCCAAGCCATCAAAATATTTTTCTGTTGGCATTTTTGAGTACATTTTGGCATCCATGCTAAACGTGTTCCTTGATGTGTAACAATACACGCTAGGGTGGATGCCAAGTCTGAAAATGCCCCGGAGTCCCAAAAGTAGGTCAAAGGTCAACTAAGTGCAAAATTTCATATACACTTAGGGGCACTTCTAACGCAACACTTACCTTTTTGGACATCACTCAAAAATCAATTAACCGTTCGTAATGAAATTTTCAACAAATTTAGTTCGTCCATTCATGTTTACCTTCTGTAATTTTCAAAACAATCGATGGACTATAATGCAATAAATTAGATGCTTATATCATATGACTGAAAAACAAAAAGTCACAATAATCCGGTTGGACTGATAAGTAAATGCAAGGATATTCGGATATCACAGCAGTGAAGTTTGTCATAGTCAGTTAATATCCTGTATATCCAGAATGGGCCTGGACGACACAGGAACACTTCCTCCTCATAAACAAAACACATTTATTTCATAACGAGTCCTTGTGGGATGTTTCTCTTCTCCTCCATAATGATCTACTTCAGTTACTGCGGATTTCTTGAAACAACACCGTGACGGTGATAACGCACGCGCCTATTTTTAAACGCATCCCAGAGGTGACCAGTAACGCTACTTCTTAGAATAAACACATCATATGATTTTTTATTGCTTGAAAACTTACTTGCAAGCTCTTGGGGTTGGGGATACGGGATACGTGCTTGATATGATACTTTTTTTGAGACACCGCTATGATACTATTAAATTCGCCAATGGCGTGGCTTTTTGCGACTTTTCATTTTTGAGTCTTGTTAGATAAACTTAATATTTTATAAGTTGTGGACAATCAATTTCGATGAAAAATACAGACAGCACGCGAGCATAGTTGATTTATGTTTGCGGAAAATTTCAATAAATTTGATGATTTAATTTTTGAGCTATGATGGAAAGTGTAAGTGTTGCGTTAGAAGTGCCCCTGAGTGTACTCTAACATATCAGCAATATCTTATGTAATATTTTTAATTTATTTGTCAAAATAACCCCTAAATTACATCTAGTACATTTGTGAGGTGTAATCGCCAGCATTTGTTCTAACAAAGAGGTGTAGATTTAGGTCAAAGGTCACTTTAGTGCAAAAAATGTCTATTTTCATGCCCTTTTACAATTGTCTGTATAAACATCTGTGCCAGTAATATTCTGATGGGGATAAAGTTATTTTAGGTACTGCTTGAGACTACTGTTTGATTTTGTAGTTTTCATCATTTCAAGATGGTGTTCAATATGGCTGTCAAAAACAAGAGAATGCTATAACAGTTGATACATGTACAAGTAAATTACCCTCATCTAAAAATCTTTATACACATCCAATTTTATTGTACTTTCTCATATTGTAATTGATCAGTTTTGTTAAACCAAGAAACATTTGATACACTTATGGTGTTGATCGCCGTCAGTTAGTTTGGATTTATAAATGATATTGATTTATATACTTGAGGTTAAATGTAAGGACAAAATAATTTTTTTATGTTGTTTTCTAATTTTGACCCTAAGAAAAGTGACGATTGAAAATCAGAGTATTGGTGGTAATCAGAGTCATTTCAAATGAGCCAGACTGATACTTATGTTTTATTTTTTACTTATTGTATAATGATGGTGGTAAAGATGGCTGCCACAACAGCAATAATTAAATATGTATTGGTAAAATTTTATTACCTTACGTATGGAGAACATAAGTAATCTTGATTTCATTGCAAGCAACTCTGTTTAGGGCATATTCTCAATTTAGTTGTCAAGCTAATCTATACTTCGAAACTGCCAAGTCAATAAATAGTGTGTAAATGATGAATATGATTTTATTGAAAAACAGGCTGTTTTGATGTCTGTGAAACCCGAAAAGCCTCTAGAAGACATTAAAACTGATGTTATTATCATCCAGTGAAAGCTAAACATCTGAATTTCAGTACTGATATTTACATTTTTATTATTAATCAAGTATCTGTCTTTCAGTTCCAAAAACTGTTGCTAATTTACCAGATATTTGACATTAAATCAGAGTTACCGGAATTTTGGAACAGCCCAAACGCTAAATTTTCGAGCTTAACGTTATGACAATATGCGACTGACGTCACGCCAACATGAGTAAACAAACAACGACACTGGCTGACATTGACCAAACCCCTAGCCGCGGTGTTCCACTTCCGGACGTGAGTCCTCTAATTAAACAGTATCGGAGAGCAACGGAGGCGTTGGCACTGTTGGGGAGTTTGGACATTGATGTGACTCCGCCATTTGGTTTGTTTTACGGTCATGTGATATGGTTTGTCAGCAGAGTGATCAAAAGCAAAACATTTTTGTGAATTCAAAGCCTTTCGACATGAAAAATCTTAACGTTTTTGTGGAGACCTGATTATGTAAAGATGTCTTGCACTTGTAGAGAGATTGGCTTGGTTGTGCTGGCATTGAGATGCTAGCTTTGACTTAGGCATTTGTACATACGTCCACTCATTAAGGTATCATTTTTACACAATCGAAAATAGAGTATGGTACAAAATCATAAGATGTATGTTATTGCGTGATTAGCATAAATGCATTACTTCATTGATTAAGCTCAGCTGTCTCTTTATCAATTGATGAGACATTTATATTTTACTTATGACATTGAAAAGTCACTGCAGATCCAAACTAATGTCTGGTGTAGCTTTACTGGGGTCGCTGCTCATTCTACTACAGTCTAGACTGGCCTAGCGAGCACCTGTCTTTAGCGTTTTCCTGTTGTAAGCGACCACAATATGATCCTCCGGAGCGTTTTTCTATGTTAATTGACCTCTCTTAAGCGATTTCCTGCCTTACGTGACCAACGTCTGCTAAAATAACAAGAAAAACGGTCATTTTCGTCGCAATAAACGACCGATATTAGCGACGATAATGGCGGATTATGCAAAATTGCAACAATGACTTGCGGTATAGTTCCACTCAGTTGGCAGATTTATTGCAGTTAGCAACCATGCTTACATTGAAATGATATTGTAAACAATAGAATTTAAAAGAAAAAAAAATGTTTGTGTCACTTTCTTAATTATTGTGGTTTCCGCTAGGGAGGTGTTATATGGCAGCCATTCTTCGTTTCATTCATTAACAAAATAAACAACAACAACATGTTATCTAAAAATATTTGTGTCGCATTCCTTTAATCTTAACCTGCTACTGTGTTTTCACTCATTTATTTCCTTTATCTCCTATATTTTATTGTGTAACTAACTGAGATCGTCACTATGTCACATTTGTATTCCAATCAAAACATCAATTGAAACGTTGACCAATTATCTATCTGACACCAAATCAACACTTGATTATTATCACACTTCAACGATTTCAACTCCACAATAAGGGTAAATGATTTTTATCACTAGCTGATTAGCAGACCGTGAGTGCGAATGCAAACTGTGAAACAAGCTAAGCGTGTGTTACACACTCGCTTCACATATTCCATATGTACCTGTGAGTTTTACCCAATACACTTCATCCACTATCATCCACATCACATAGACACTTTACCTGTTCCAAACGCTTGTTAGTATGCTGATGTCAACGAAAGGTGGGATTTCACTGTTTTCCGATATTTTGGTAATTCATACCTTACATTTTTTTCAATACAATAAGCGATAAAAATTTTCAATACAATAAGCGACTTGCCTTGGTTCATGTAAACAAACACAATGAGGACTGAATGGACTTAAAATACACCGGAATAATTTAGTTTGGATAATAATATCTCTCTAGGGGTGGGATATACTAAAACAAAGACGATACATAGAGGTTATTGATTGACTATGAGCTCTTAAGAGACAAATCGGAATTGTAATGTATTTTCGCGACCTGAGACGATCTTTCTAATTTTTCCCAAATTTTGGAAGCCTGGCTTTAGAGACCACCTGTCATAGGAGACCACTTTTACTGCTTCCCCTGCGTGGTCTCTTAACGCAGGTTCAACTGTACTTAAAACCTTAAACATGTTGTCAGTACACTATTTATGTAACATGAGCCGTACTAACAACAAATCCTGTCAATGAAAAGTCATTCTCATTTACCAAGTGGGGAGTACAGCACACATAAACAGCTGTATATGCAAGCTTTAAGGCCCGCTCAGACCACAACGTATAAGCCAACGTATGAGCAGCGTATGAAAAAATAGCCAGTACGTTGTTGTACGTTGTTATACGCTATTCATTTTTTGTAAAAAATATGGAAAAAGGCTCTCTCTGAACTTATACAAAGCGTGTGCTTAGCGCACGGAACGTGCGTCTAACGTATGAGTAGCGTATTCATAACGTATCCCTGGCGTATCATGACTTATAACAGCGTATAACAGCGTATGCCCAGCGTTAGCATAGCGTTAGTGACTTATAAGGAGCGTATGTACAACGCGCGTCTGACGTATTCCAAACGTACGCACAGCGTGCTTCTAACGAACTCGACGTTCGTCAAAAAAGGTGAGACAAACATGTATTCAGTAAAAAGAAAAATAAATAAATAAATAAATAAATAAATAAATAAATAAATAAATAAATAAATAAAAGGAAATAAAAATGACCAAAGAAATCTACACACCTGATTCTTCGGGTGCATTTTGTGGATTTCTTATACCGTTTCTCAGAAGAATCATTTCCTATAATTAGGTATAACTGAGTTTATGGGCCAGTTAATAAAAGTTACAAAATCATCAATAATGACAAATAATTGACTGAAGCTGAAAACTTGCATGATATAATACATAAACTATACATAATTGTGCAACAGATCGTCGTATTCGCTGTCTATTTTAGTGATTAAGCTACCATGCATACCAGAATTGAAACAAACAAATTGTCACTGTTAGTAATTTTGTTTGTCGTGAGTAGTAGAAATATATATTATGATGGGTTACTTTTTTGAGATTCATTTCAATCTTTTAACAGTAAGTCTCCCATAACCAGTTTCTCAACAACTTTTCATTTCTCAAAAATATAATCATTCGATATACTGACAATAGCCAGCATATTGTGGAATCTACCTGCTTGAATTTTCAGTTACCTTTGATACTCGATTTGGTAATAAGCATATTTTAAAAAGGTGACTTTAATATTCAACAATTCTTTGACACTTCATATGTCGCAATATTATATAGAGGGCCATTAAATGTGAGCTTTGAAGGCAGCCAGGTCTTACAAAAAATATTCTCTGGACAAGCGATAATTTAAAAGCGAATGCAGTTTAGACATACGCCCAATTGTGCAATTTGTTTTCGGTCGAGTATATTATTTTGATGCTTCTGTGTGGCTATTTAATCCTGAACACAGTCCTTGTTCCTTCCATTTTTATGTATAAAATCCCGAATGCTGATCAATGCGCTAGGCGTAAGTTGCGCATAGGCTGAGTACGTTCTTCGCACGTTTAACATACGCTGCATACGCTCCAAGTACGCTGCTCGTAGGTTGGTAATACGTTATGCATACGCTTCTCATACGCTAAACAAAAAACCCAGGTGGGCTTTAGCGTATGACAACGTATGCGAACGTATGAGTAACTTACAGGTAACGCTCATGAACTTATGCATAACGTGTTCGTTGCGTACGCCTAACTTATGAGTAACGTATTATCAGTACGTTGGCATACGTTGGAAATTTTGTGCATGCACAAAATTTCTTGGCGTACACGACGTACGACAACGTATGCCAGCGTACTGTAGCGAACCCGTAACGTATGCAAAACTTATACCGAACGTATGCAACGTACATCAACGTATGGACAAAATATCTCATACGTCGGCATACGTTGGCGCTATACGCTGTGGTGTGAGCACCCCTTTACTTGTGTCTCAAAGTACTGTGTTTCTTGTATGTAAATTTCATCATGGCTCTCATAAATTATACCAGCGTATCATATCAGTGTCACATTACTTACATGTCCCAAGACTTGGCCTAGGAATAGCATTGGTTAGGCAATTCTAGCATTACAATTGTTATCACCCCACCACTGCAAACACAAAGAGTGGTTTACTGCACTTATGCATGCTGTCTTTGCTCTGTGGTATAAGAGGTAACAATTTCTTATTTGCATATTTTACCATAGCTCTCAAGCATGGTGTAAATGAGGTTACAAATATCATTTTATTCACTCTTTGCTTACCTCAGCTTATATTAAGTGCAACTATACTCAGAGGATAAAGTTTTGACATTGTTATTAACTTTGACTATCCCCATAACTATTTATCTATTTATCCTGCTGATAGCCTTAGCTGTTCCTTCTTGTTGAATTTGCAAAGATTCTTTCTTTCTAAATTTGATAAGAAATTACCAAAGTTGCACATTCTGATATAGTAATTGGCCAGCCGCCTTATTCGGATTACATCATTTCTGCAACTACCCGATGAACGATAAAATCATTACTTTTACTAATAGCGTTTTGGAATAGAAGTTGTTGCTAGTGACAAGAATCCGAAAAACTCTGAGCAAAATTCAGCCCCAGTCTCGTGAAATAACATGTCAAAAATTAAGAATTTGGAGATGGCCTCCCTTTGATTTAAAATAAGAAGGAAAATTGGTGTATACACTCTGGCAAAATCATGTACAATAATTCAATTGTTAATATTGGAAATATAATCAACCCTTAACTATGAAGGAGGTTTGAAGGAAGACACATTGATTTAAACAGGCTCAAAGGAATTTACATGTATTTTTACTGACCAAACGTTTGCTTCTGAGCATATGTAGTTAAGCATTGTCTTCTTGGAACGATACCAATACCTATTTGTAATACCTATCAATTTTGCAGTTTTATTTGCTTAATAACAACTGACTGTGGAAAGTTATACCAAAATAAAGTTATCGCATAATCAAAAACGGACCAGTAAGTTTAGCATAAAAATATTGTTCTCCCAATTCCAAGCATTTTATGATGGTAGCCATTTTGTACATCACCTTTAAAAGTTCCTTAAATCACGATTTAAATTCTGGAAATTGCTACAATTCTAAAAATGGACAAAATGAATAGTGCATTCATATGATTTGTTTTGTTGTTTTGCTCGTTTGTTTCCTTGCTTGGGGTGGGGTTCCATGGGTTGGGGCAATCAATTACATTCATTAAGGACGGTATCTTCACATCATGTACAAATGAAATGAACATCCTATGGTATAATCTTTACAAATGTATCAATGCCAAACAAGCACAGCAAGACCTCCTATCTCTGTCAGCTACTTTTACATCTGAAACGTTCCAGTAACTGAAATTGTGAATGCATTTTCAGGGTATACCCTGTTTTGAATTAATAACCTCAACTGACCTTTGGCCCCAATGGCTGACATACATTATTTTCTAGATTAGCCTTAAATCATCTCAGAGATGTACTACAAATTTTCTTTCAGCCAGCGCATGATTTTGTGATAGAAATGAATTATATAGGAATCATTACAGGTTTTGATATTTTTGCACTCATATGACCTTTGACCTAATTCTGTGACCCAGAGGCAGTAACAAACTTGGAATATACCCGTATGAGTTTAAGCACTTGTCATTGAATAAAATGAGCATATGTTGCTTTAAGTCAGTCCATGTTTGATATGCAAATTACTTTATTATTGTAACGGGTGCTTGTTGTTTTGCACTCAACTGACTTTTGACCTAATTCTGTCATCCAGGAGCATTTAAAGTCTTGATACCCACCCCTGTGTCTTTGGACACATGTCAAGGAATAACATGAGTTCAAGTTACCTAAAATCACTCCATGATTTTCCAAAATAATAATGTTTATTTTTATTTTTACAGATTTTTGCTATTTTGCACTTATTTGACCTTTGACCTAGTTTTGTGACCCAGGGTCATTTACAGACCTGGCATCCACCCGTACGAGTTCGGGCACATGTCAGGGAATATTATTAGCATAGGCAGAATAATGTACTCAAAAATGCCAACAAAACGAAAACTAAGCGACTTTTATGGATTTGGACTGCCAAGTACTAAAAATGAAAGTGGACTCATCCAATTGATAATGATGGGAAAATTCATTTGTCAAATATGGGTTAAGGAATTACTCAGAAACTGATTGAACTAAATATATATAGTATTTCCTTATATTCTTTAAAGTAATAAAAATAAAAGCTTTTTCTGATGTTCTGATGGCTTCTCTTTTTTCACCAAGAGTTTTATTGTATGTTAAGATAAAGATCTAGTATAAAATAACATGCATATGTTACATCAATAAGACAACATTAAGATTGTTAACTTAAAACAATTTTCAGAGAATTCATAACTTTAATTCTTTCTTAAAGCTCATTATGCAGGCTTTAAATTGTATATCACTGAAGCCCTTTGGTTAAAAAGCTACTACTCCAGATCTAAAACATTTTGAATTTATGAACACTTTTATTTTTTTCACAGCCATTTTTCCAAACATTCTTTGAAGATATGAAAAACAACTTTGTTAAAGCTCTGGGTGATTGTTTTGGTGCCTATGAAATATTTTGCTTGATATCCAAGCAAAAAACCCATGTGCTAAACATGCTCCTTTTTTCCACTAACAATGTCAAAAATATACTGTAAAGATGTAGCTTTTCTATGATATCCAGCAAAATATTTCACTGACAATCTTTGTTTGAACTGATGCTTAACATTCAACAGCTATGGTCATGTCGGAACATTGCCTCCATTTCATGGGACTTTTACCCAAAATAAGGATATGACATCCAAAAAGTGCTTAAAAATAATCACCCAAGTAAGCCAGTAAGGCTTATATGTATGGATGCTTAGACTTGAACCACTTTTCCTGGGCAAACTCAGACCAGAGCTGTTAACCAGTAATCAGATGGTCATTCAATGGCATAGATGTATAAGCTTTGCCTGGAGGCACAAGCAGCCCATCTATTTCTTTAGGCCCCAATGGGCGGGGACCCTCATTGATAATCTAAGCAGTTAGAATTCAGTTACCAAAGGAAGACCTGAAATCTACACAGCAAGAAAAACTGTAAACATGTAAACTGTAAACTCAACTGGAAACTTGAACAATGTCAAAATATTCTTTTCTGATATTCTGATAAAAATTATTTTCATTTGCAAAACAAAGACAAAGATCAGCTGCATATTAACTGCACAGTCACAGAAGCAGGTTAGAAGCTTGGATTTAAGTAGAAGAGGAATTGTACTATCTGTGTAGCGAAAACAAAGGCGCTGATCAGCTGTGCAGTTACTGCACAGGTGATCTGCACCTTTGTTTTCGCATATGCAGATTGTTGGGTTTTCTGATGCGGCTGCTCATATCATATTACATGTATTACTCTTGAGCCATTCTAACTTTAGACCCTAAATGAGCCTGTGCATGAGAAAACCAACAATTTGGGGTTCCGACCAGGTCTGACACAAACCAGGCTGCACAGTCACACAATAAAGCTAGAAGCTTGAAATTTCGGATTTAAGAAGAAGAGGAAGTGTACTATCCTTGTAGCGAAAACAAAGGCGCTGATCAGCTTCGCGGTCACCGCGAAGCTGATCTGCGTCTTTGTTTTCGCCTATGCAAATTGTTGGTTTTCTCATTCACAGGCTCAAATCGAAAGCTGCTCTAAAACCCAATGCATACTAGACCTACTGCAATTGTTTTGAAAAAAAAAAACAACAATATGAGCCACAAAGCAAGGAAACTGGCCCCGAGGTTATAAAACTTTTTTCATGCTCAGCTGAGACTAAAATTTATCCTGCTCATAAATGTTAAAATGCCAACATTCTAAACCTTCCATTTCAATATATTTGGGTTATTTTGATATTTGTGAGCAGTTTAAATCTTATGCTCAGCTGAGTTGAGCATGGAAACTGTTTTATAACCTCTGGACCTGGACTTTGGGTGTTTCCGACCAGGTCCGACACAGCCTGGCCTATGCAGTCATAGATGAAGTCTAGAGATTTGAAATTTGGCATTTAAGACTAAGAGGGATTGTACTATCTGTGTAGCAAAAACAAAGGTGCTGATCAGCTGTGCAGTTGCTGCACAGCTGATCTGAGCCCTTGTTTTTGTATTATGCAGATTGTTTGTTTTCAAATGCAGTGGCTCGTATGTTTGTTGCAAACAAAAAGAATCCAGTGAATACTTACAATATTTCCACCAATCATAGCTCTGAGTCTGTCTATTTCTTGTCTCAATTCTCGGATTATCTTCACATTTTGATCCTGAAATTTTCTTTTAAGGTCAATAAGGACTGTTATTAATGACAATTCGGAGGCAGCATGAGTCTTTATATACACATTCAACTTGGCTTGTTTTTTATGTGTGTGTTTTGTTTTGTTTTTATCACAGTTTTTAGTTTAGCCAAATTGTTTTTAAACTTCAGAAAAAAAGATCATGGTTACAAGTTTCGTGCTTTTACCAGCAGAAATATGATCAGGTATATTTCATCAGTCCGTGCAATGTATACCCTGTATACCCATGTATATCCCATTTTTATATGGTAAAACAGGGGTTACAATTTTTCTTATTTTTGATCAAAAACATAGCATGTGGGTACTCATTAGAACCGCCTCACCAAGGTGGATAGAGGCGGTTCTAACGAGTGAGGCAGTTCTAACGAGTACCTACAATCAATGTTTTGAGCATAAGTATTTTTTTTTTTCGGATGAAATTTTCAAGTTTTACAGCTGAAAAAAATCTCTGTATATAGCATGGGCATGTTTTGGTAATGTCTCTATATACTGAAGAAACAGAATGCTTACTTCATTAACTGTTGGTCTGTTGATAATATTCTTAGCTCTATTGGCATATCTCAGGGCACTTAGGGTCTCTGCATAGTTCACATCGGCTGGGGAAATGGCTGGAAGAAAATGGACTACATTTTCAGCATTTCATTAGGCCATTTTGACAATGTTAAGAGCTCATGAAGGTACTGCATACAACTTTAATTCATATTATTGCATGAATACCTGCGTCACACAATATTATCAAGCATATACTAATAAAGACGAAAGCCTGTATTAATCAGGCCTTTCGCATGCACACACTATTAATACACTGCTTTTACTTATGCTTGTTACTAGGAGCCATGCTAAACATGTGCTAAATTGAGCAACTTAAGTACGCCCGGAACGATGAAAGTTGTGAAGTGTATAAAAATGTGACAAGACTTTAAAATATAGTACGCCATTAATTCTTTTGTTTTCGCAGAATTTATGTAATTATAGCAATCAAATATGACTTTGTCATTCATTAATATTTCCAAGGTCCCTCATGTAGTGTTGAAAGCCTCGGGCTACTCCCTCAATTTTCAATACTCCCTTTGGGACCTAGCGAATGTTAATGAATGGAAAATCATGTTTGATCCCTCTATTATATAGTCACAGCAAAGCCACTACAACAATTTTCATACTTTTCAAATAAGCAATCAAACATAGCTAAGGCAAGCATGCTTGCTTGTTTGCCTATTTACTGTATCCCACAAGAAAAGGCATAGACTATACAGGTGTTGATCAAAAGACAATATACAGCCCAGTGACTCTGACCAAAGAGTCCCTACATGTGTAACTACATGAATATAAATAAAGCAATGGTCAAAATTGCTATAATCACAAATTCAATGCAAAGTGCATGTACACGCATACTTTTTGTTGACCTTAATAGTACTAGACTATTCCACCAAGTCTGCGTCATGAGAAAACAGGATTTTCGCGTATGCGAAAACAAAGACGCAGATCAGCTGTGCAGTAACTGCACAGATGATCAGCGCCTTTGTTTTCACTACACAGATAGTAGAATTCCTCTACTTTCTAAATGCAAAATTTCCAGCATCTAGCAATCTTCTGTGCTTGTACAGCTGGGTTTGTGTCGGACCTGGTCAGAAACCCTGAAGCCTGGTTTTCTCATAATGTGGCTCGTGTTTTAGCAGCTAGGTGAGGGTTGAGTCCCTGTAAGGTATAAAATGAGCTTACCCAGGCTTAGAAGTATTTCTCTCACATTTCAGCTATAGAATTATGTGTGTGGGAGGAGTGAGGGTTGGGCGGGGGGTGAGTGACAAACAGTATTGTTGTATAGTACTTACTAGTGACCATAATAGTTCTTGAGTTTCCACCAAGACTGTCTTTTAGCAGCCAAGTGAGAGTAGAGTCCCGGTATGGTATAAACTGGGCTTTCCCAGGCTTAGCTTTCTCAGAAATTTCAGCTTAAAAGAAGAAACAACACAGAATTTATAACTCTATTGTTTTAGAGACAAACTTTAACTCATGCTTATCCTAATTTATTTGTACCATGTTTACGAAGAATGTATAGGTTTATAAATTTTGAACAAAATATGTAAAAAATAAAGACAAACTGTAAAAGCAATATACATATTTATGAAAAGTTCAATGATCAAACTGTGAATAAATACTTATGCAATAGTCTTTTGTTACCACGCCCCCCCCCCCCCCCCCACCCCCCTCCCTCCACATGAGAGGGTGAATGATAGCCGTGGAAATGAGCAGGGTTTCGACCAAAGCTTTGTGCTGGGAAAATACCTGTTGTTTGTTTATAAAGACAAAAAGGGCCGTGAAATGAAACTACATGTATATCAGGCTGCTGGATAAAAAAAGCAGTGGTTTTACCAACAAGCAGTCCCCGCAGGGTGGGGCTTTTAGCAGGGATTTGCTGAACCAAAAGTCAAAGTCCCCGTTATTCCACAGGGGTGGGAGGCCGTGGTTACAAATTACTAGTGCATTGGATATGTCATTTGTAAGCCCCTAACTCCCAAGTTATAACACAATAGACCTTTCTTTTACAAAATGATAATGAAAAGAGAAATCAATATCATATGCTCCTACATCTATTTTTCACATAAGGGAATAACGACTCACCAATTTGTTTTATAACTGTGCCAAGGGATACCAGGTATTTATTTATTTATGCTGCCTCCCTCCTTAAACCTTTGCCCTTTAGCTGCTTTGGAAGTGGCTCTCTCACTGCCAGAGTCTGTGTTCTATTAAAGGCTTTTTAGCTGCTTTATAACTGTGCTAAGAGATACCAGGGATTTATTTATGCTGTCTCCCTCCCTCCCTCAACCTTTGCCCTGTAGCTCCTGTGGCTGTAGCTCTCTCACTGCCAGTCTGCAGTCTATGAGAGAGGCTTTTTTGGTGAAAAACAAAGAAAAAACGACTCACCTATTGCTTTATAACAGTGCCAAGGGATACCAGGGATTTATTTAAGCTGCCCCCTCCCTCAGTCTTTGCCCTGTAGCTCCTGTGGCTGTAGCTCTCTTACTGCCAGAGTCTGTAGACTATGAGAGGCTTTTTTGTGAAATACAAAGACACAATGACTCACCTAGCTGCTTTATAACTGTGCCAAGAGATACCAGAGATTTATTTATACTGCCTCCCTCCCTCAGTCTCTGCCCTGTAGCTCCAGTGGCTGTAGCTCTTTCACTGCCAGCAAGGTCTACCAGATGTATCTTGCTTGTCTTCTCACTGGGTATGCCATCCTTTATAGTTGCCTAAGGACAGAAAGCATTATACACTGCTGTAAATTCGGAAATGTTCTCAAAGAACTTGTGTAAATTACTGTGCATTTGTAGTAGCAAAATTATTTTCACACAAGAAAATGAGACATTTATTCTAAATTTTAAGAACTCTAATGGTAAGTACAATGTAGCTAGCCTGTGTAGCACATTAGTTACATGTGAATCGCCTCATGAATTAAACCAGATTTTTGCCTATGCGAAAACAAAAGATGCAAATCAGCTTTGCAGTAAATGCACAGCTGATGAGCATCTTTGTTTTATTGCCACATGGATAGTACAATTGCTCTTCTCCTTAAATCCAAAATTTCAAGCTTCTAGCCATTTTCTGTGGTGTAGGATCTGGCTGGAAGCAGCTCATGTATCTGAGTTTGTCAATGGCAGGTTCCTCTTCATTTCAAAAGCTTCTCATACACCCCTCTTCACAAATAACAGTGCGTTAAATAGCACAATTCCTTTTCTTCTAAAATCAAATATCTCTACTAGCCTACAGCTTTGTTCAATGACATTACAGCCTGGTTTATTGCTGATCTAGTAGGAAACCTGTCTGATTATTTCAAACTTTGGCTCATATTACCTGAGTAAAGACTATAGTGAAGATAGCATGTGATCTACTGCTCACATCATTCATATTAGTGGAGGCTGTGGTCCTGAAATGAGCCACGTCATGAAAAAACATTTTGCATTATATGGAGAAAACAAAGGCGCAGATCAGCTTTGCAGTAACTGCGAATCTGATCAGCACCTTTGATTTCTCTACACAAATAGTACAATTTCTCTACTTTCTAAATCCAAAATTTCAAGCCTCTAGCCATCTTCTGTGCTTGTACAGCTCGGTTTGTGTCAGACCTGTTCGAAAACCACATTGTTGGTTTTCTCATGACACGGCTAATAGGTTTTGTTAGAGAAATTTTCAGAAAATGCTTTCAATGAAGATTCAAATCAAGCATTATCTCCCTTGTTAATGCTAATTTCTATTCAAAACTCATTATTAAACATCTGTTCACATATTTTTAAACCTTTTTTCTGGGCATATAAATTGCAACAAATTGACATCTCTGTATCAAAATGTTAATATTTTTCCTTCTCTTAAAAATTTAAGACTCTCACAGTCTTCTTGAGTAGGACGATTCAATCATTTGAGCTTTTAAGCCATGGTTATCAAAGCCTATGACTGCAATTAATCAACTCTGTTAATGAATTGGCCGCATATTTCTTTTTTTTTATTGAGGTTTAACGTCCCAGTCAACAAT
Source organism: Rugalucina vietnamica (assembly GCA_964017185.1). Classification (NCBI taxonomy): domain Eukaryota; kingdom Metazoa; phylum Mollusca; class Bivalvia; order Lucinida; family Lucinidae; genus Rugalucina; species Rugalucina vietnamica. The sequence continues at coordinate 43,318,499 of OZ024872.1, forward strand.
TTTTCTTACAAAGCCACTGCTTATTGGGGGCTTCATCCAAACACGACTGATTAAGAGTACTGTGGGGAGTTAATGTGCCTTGCTCAAGGACACAACACAGTATCACCAGTGGGGATCGAACCCAGGACCTCTCAAATCGGAGTTTGATGCTCTACCACTACGCCACTGTGCTCCTCGTCACACATTGGTTCATCTCAAAATTCTCTCCCATAGATTCTAACCTGACAGCATTCCCCTTCAGCATTAGACCTTCAATTTCTTCAAAGCTTCCAACAATGTACTTGGACAGACCTGATAAATGGAAAACAGTTAAATGTAAAAGACCTGATAAATGAAGAACAATAAAATGTTTAAGACCTGATAAATGAGACGCGACATGAGAAAACCAGTCTTCGGGGTTTCCTACCAGATCTGACACAAACCGACCTGTGCTGTCCCAGAAGCAGGCTGGAAACTTGAAATTTCAGATTAAAGAAGAATATTGTACTATCTATGTAGCAAAAAAAAGGTGTTGATCAGCTTCGCAGTTACTGCAAAGCTGATCTGCACCTTTGTTTTTGCATAGGGAAAAATCCGGTTTTCTCACGACGTGGCTCAAAAATGAAAATCAGTAAAATGTTTATCTATGCAAAGAATGAAAGTAAAATTCTCAAAAAGAGATTTGACAAAGAAATCACCACACCTGGCCACGAGGTTATGAAACTTTTTTATGCTCACCTCAGCTGAGACTAAAATGTATCCTGCTCATAAATTTATTAGCAGGATAAGTTACAGGCTTTAGAGTTCTAAACCTTCAATTTCAATATATTTGGGCTATTTCGGTATTTATGTGTTTGAATTTTATTCTCTGACAGCAGTGTTGAGCATGCAAAATTTTTTATAACCTTGGCCCCTGGGGTTTATAGTTTTGACTGTAGCACAGAAAAGTACAATCATTCTCTACTAATACAACCTAATGAGCTGTGTAATGAGAAAACCAACAATGTGGTTTCCGAAAAGGTCCGACACTAACTGGCCTGTACAAGCACAGAAGATGGCTAGAGACTGGAAATTTTAGATTTAGAAAGAAGATTTATTGTACTATCCATGTAGTGAAAACAAAGGTGCTGATCAGCTTTGCGGTTACCGCAAAGCTGATCTGCGTCTTTGTTTTTGCATATACAGATTGTTTGTTTTCTCCTGATGCAGCTCAAATTATACAGAAAGGGTAAATTGTTCTAAAAGATAACATTAAACATGATTTAATTCTATTTATCCAGAATATCCTTTTAACTCATATAAGCCTGGCATCCTTTTGTGGGACATAGGCAAACAGTATAGCCCCAGATGTGACACCACAGAACGCGGCTTCACATCTGGGGCTATTCTGTTTGCTAAGAGGAATTTAATTCGAATCTGGGGCTATTCTGTTTGCTAAGAGGAATTTAATCAAAAAATGAAATAAAAAATTCAAAATCACTCCTGAAGGCCCTTAAAATGAAAGTGGACTTGTCCAAATGATAACAATGGTAAAGTCCATTTGTCAATAATGGGTTAAATAATGCCCCTTTTATAGTCTTTTATTGTCTTTTATTATGCACAATGTAGCTCACGCTATTACCTTGTACATAGGGCCCCTCTTTAGGATGCTCCCTGACCCTGAGTGTATGCTGCACTTTCCCTGGACTGCTGCTCTTCAGAAGGTCCCTAACTTTCTCATTGTAGATTTCTAGGTAACTGCAACAGGAAACATTCAGATTCAAATTCTGTGCAATTACGAACACGCCCATGCAATATACAAAATTTTTTTATACCTGCAAAGGTTAAAATTTAGTAGAAAAATTTTGATATTTTTATTGTTTTTGCTCAAAACTTTGACTGTGGGTTCACAATGGTGAGGCGGTTCTAACGAGAACCCACAATCTATGTCTTGAAACAAAAATAAGAAATAATGCTTACCCCTGCACACCCCAGGCGTTCTATACAAAACTGGGGTTTAAGGGGGTACACATTGCTACAACATGTTTTCCTGATCCTTACTGGTATTGTGTAAGAAAATTTTGGCTAAGTTTTCCTTCCTTTCAAGAACATTTCATGTGTATAACACAGACCAATCGATAAACAGGGCTTTAATAGGAATATCTCAAGGAAAACAACCTGACACCCACCACAAGCAAATTTTGGCTTGTCCCACGTGTTCTACACTGGACACAAACCCACACTTGTCCCCCCCACACACACACACATACAACCCTAGGAAATCTAAGGCTTGTATTCAGATTATTCACAGCCTCCAATCTGAAAGCTTGCCCTGCATTTCCTTGTCTCCGCCTCAATTCCATCATAGAATGTTTTAATCTCACCTGACTTGTGTCCTGTATCTTGTACTGCTGTCTGTCATCCTGTGAAACAATTCCTGTAACAATATTCATGTATATGTATATATAAATGAGCCGCCACATGGGAAAACCAACAATCTGCATAGGCGAAAACAAAGGTGCAGATCAGCTTTGCGGTAACCGCGAAGCTGATCAGCGCCTTTGTTTTCGCTACTCGGATAGTACACTTCCTCTTCTACTTAAATCCGAAATTTCAAGCTACTAGCTCTTTTCTGTGATTGTACAGGCCGGTTTGTGTCCAACCTCTTTGGAAACCACATTGTTGGTTTTCCCACGAGGTGGCTCAAATGTGCCGCTTCATGAGAAAAACAATCATTGTGATTTTCGAACAGTTCCAACACAAGGCAAGCCGTACAAGTACAGAAGATGGCTAGAGGCTGGAAATTTTGGATTTAGAAAGTCCAGGAATTGTACTATCCATGCAGAAAAGAACAAAAGTGCTGATCAGCTTCGCAGTTACTGCAAAGCTGATCTGCGCCTTTGTTTTTCAGATGCAAATGTTGGTTTTCTCATGACATGTCTCAAATTTTTTACATTAAATATAAAATGCACCACCAAAGCTTTGCAACTTTCTCCCAAAATTCTAACTAATTGTCCTAATTGTAGAGTAATGTCTTATTTTAAAGCATTCCTTGTGTTTTATAGCTTTTGAGTCGTGTGATGGTTTCCTATAAATAGATGTGCAATTTCAAACTCGGTAGTTTGTGAAATTAGATAGTGGTATATAGCACAGTTTACCACCCCTTGGTGAATGAGCATGCTTTTCCACTGACAGGGTTTAGCTGTCACTGGCATCAGCCAATGTTACATTTGGTAGCAGCGGTGGGATAGTGACAGCTGCCAGACTGGAGTTGCTTACCCATGTAGTTCCCAGGCCAAGACTCAGGACAATTCTTCTCTGAGGAGAGAGTAATGTGACAATGCTATACATAGATACCTAAATTTCAGTCTCGGTAAATTGTTAAATTAGTGAGTGGTGTATATATAGCACAGCAATCCACACTTGCAGGTTGAGCAAGCTTTTGCTTTTCCAACTAGGTTTAGCAGAGGCTTGGCTCGGTTACACCTTACAGTTAGGAACATGAGCTATAATTACCTGACAGATCCTAGGTATCAATCCTGGATCTTCCTGTAAAAAATAAAACATATAAATCAATAACAGCTGTAACAGCTTAGCTTGCCTGACTAGTGCTTTTCCAAATTCCAATCTAATTTCTTATACGCCCATGACCTTGACCTCAAGGTCACTCAGGTGGGTCTGGATGGTATAGCATAAACTTTCAGACAAATATCTTACAACCAGCAAAGTATCAACTAGATCTAACTAGAAAAAGTGCCTTGAGCGGCACGTATACCCCCGGCTGGTAGCCACAAAGCCCCCTCCGTATACAACCCTGCACATGCTCACCCCTGACATTGAACCTCAAATCCCCAATGAAGGACAGTACCCTTATCAAGTACACTTTAGAAACAAGCACTGTAAAGCACATTGCATACAAATATGGGGGAGTGGTGTTTTAGAATGACAGATCTATTTTAGAGCAGTATACAGAGCTGACGTGTATACTCAATCTAGGACATAATCCGCGGACATTGTGGGTCAGGTCCTCAGTCCTAGATTGGAATGAAAATAGAGTGTCATTCTTAAAAAAAAAAAAAAAAAAAAAAATGCCCCAGACCTTGACCTCAAGTCCCACCCCCACCACATGCACGGACCCTTGGGTCCATCCCACCCCCACCCCATGCATGGACCCTTGGGTCTAACCCTTATGTGGTACCTATGTTGTAAGCATGAATGCTTTCTGACAAATGGTTGTCAAGATATAGACCTACAGAATATTAATCTTGGTAACTATTGTATTTTATAAATGTGTCCTAGATTTTGACCTCAAGCCCCACCCCTAGAGTTTGATGCCATGGAATTTGACTCAACCCTAAAGGGTATCTATGATCCAAATAGGAATACATTCCTATAAGTCTTTGTTAATATATGAACTTAGAGAAGAAAAAAAACACTATGTAAATAGCACATTTTCAAGGTGACCTAGATTTTGAACTCTAGCCCCACCCCCTGAGCATGGACCCTCAGGTCTGAACTCACGGAAACAAAGCAAACCTTATAGGGTACCTAAAGTCCAAATATGAATGATTTCTGAAAATTGGCTCATGAGATATACACCATTAGAAAAACTTTAACCAAAACTTTGACGCAAATTAAAGGTGACCTAGATTTTGAACTCTAGCCCCACCCCCAGGCAAGGACCGTGGGGTCCGAACTCTTGGAATCAAAGCTAACCCTATAGGGTACCTTAAGTCCAAATATGAATGATTTCGGATAAATGGCTCTTGAGATATACACCACTAGAGAAACTTTAACCAAAACTTTGTCGCAAATTAAAGGTGACCTAGATTTTGATCTCTAGCCCCACCCCCGGGCATGGACCCTGGGGTCCGAACTCATGGAAACAAGGCAAACCCTATAGGGTACCTATGGTCCAAATATGAATGGTTTCTGACTATAACTGCATGAGATATACACCACCAGAGAAACTTTAACCAAAACTTTGACGCAAATTCTACTGAACTAACGAACTAACGAACGAACGAACGAACAAACGAACTAGAAAAAGTGCCTTGAGAGGCACGTATACCCCCGGCTGGTAGCCACCAACCCCACTCCCTACCCCCTCCCTAACCACCCAGCATATGTTCACCCCTGACACTGAATCTCAAATCCCCAATGAAAGACAGTATCCTTATCAAGTACATTTTAGAAATGTGCTTTAATAATAAAAGCAATTGGCCGACAAACATGGGGGAGTGCAGTTTTAGAATGACACTACTTTAAAGCAGTATACAGAGCTGACTTGTATACTCAATCTAGGACTTAATCGCGGACATTGTGGGTCAGGTCCTCAGTCCTAGATGGAAATGATAAAAGAATGTCATTCTTTAAAAAAAAAAAAAAAAAAATGATGTCCCGGATCTTGACCTTTAGCCCCACCCCCAGCCTTGGTCCCTAGGGTCCAAACCCTACATGGTACCTGTGGTCTAAGTATGAATGCTTTCTGATACATGGTTGTCAAGAAATAAACCTATGTACACATAATATTTATCTTGGTGGCTCATATTATACAGATGTATCCTACATTTTGACCTCCAGCCCCACCCCTGGGCTTTGGTGCTATGAATATAAAAGTCAACCCTAAAGGCTATCCATGATCCAAATAGAAATACATTCCTTATTTGTTAAGATATTAACGTAGAGAAAGAAAAACACTGTTAATAGGACATTTCAAGGTGACCTGGATTTTGAACTCTAGCCCCACCCCTGGGCATAGACTCTGGGGTCCGAACTCACCGAAACAAAGCAAACACTACAGGATACCTAAAGTCCAAATATGAATGATTTCTGATAATTGGATTATGAGATATACACCATTAGAGAAACTTTAACCAAAACTTTGACGCAAATTAAAGGTGACCTAGATTTTGAACTCTAGCCCCACCCCCAGGCATGGACCCTGGGGTCCGAACTCATGGAATCAAAGCAAACCCTATAGGGTACCTAAAGTCCAAATATGAATGATTACTGATAAATGGTCCTTGAGGGTACCTATGGGTACCCTATAGGGTACCTATGGTCCAAATATGAATGGTTTCTGACTATAACTGCATGAGATATACACCACTAGAGAAACTTTAACCAAAACTTTGACACAAATTCTACTGAACTAACGAACTAACGAACGAACGAACGAACGAACAAACGAACATACGAACGGACAAACGGAAAAGCGAAAACTATATACCCGTCGGCATAAATGCCGGGGGTATAACTAACGAACATACGAACGGACGAACGGACAAACGGAAAAGCGAAAACTATATACCCGTCGGCATAAATGCCGGGGGTATAACTACACATTCAAGAAATATAGAATTCAAAAACTTTAACCGAAAACTTAAACATATGAGCAATGTGGACACAGATGCCAAGGCAAGTGCAATAACTTTTACGTATTTTTGTACAGGTGAGCTAATACAATGTGTATAACAAGCGTTTTTCTATGTTTAAAGGATGCAGTGTGCATCTCGAGGAAAACGTTCTCCAAAATCATTGCTGAAACTTTGCTAATCCTGTTGCAATTGTTACTAAATATCATTTTAGAACAACAAAAGCCCTCACAAACTGTCTCAGATGCATTACAACTCACATGAGGTCCCATCATGGTGTATGTTTTTCCACTGCCGGTCTGCCCATAGGCAAACACACAGGCATTGTATCCCTCATAGGCAGAGTCAACAACATCAACTCCTAGGCACTTGTACACCTGTAGAAAGTATGCAAATGGAGACTAAGGCGATATGAAATTCCAACTGCTAATATAATGTACTAACAGTTATTTACAGTCTGAGGACAATTATAGCCTACATACACGTAGATTATTTATTTTATTGCAATTATCGCAATTTTATAGACAGACAAGCTTCGGTTGAGACACTGTAAAAACTGTAAAATACTGGTGGTCTGTAGAGGATCTTTACTGCTACAGTTATGTATTTATTATGTATAATAAATCTATGTATTATATGTTAGAACAGGATGAATCAATTGTAAAAAGAAACCTTATGCAGTAGTTCACTAAGATTCTAACTAGCACTCAGGTAAATGCACATTTTACTCCTTTCAGAAATAATAGATTTTTATTACAAAAATAGTCTTTATAAAATATGTCCTTTCTCTGATCTTCATTCACATTGCAATGTAAAGCAATGCTCATTGAGTTATATGAGCTGTATCATGAGAAAACCTACAATGAGATTTTCGAACTGGTCCTATACAAACCAAGCACAGGCAATGGCTAGGGGCTGGAAATTTTGGATTTAGAAAGAAGATGAATTGCACTATCCATGTAGTGAAAAAACAAAGGAGCTGATCTGCTTCGAAGTTAATGCAAAGGTGATTGTTTTTGCATTTTGGTTAGTTTTGTTTCTCTATAACGTGTCTCATATTTCTCTTTGTCTTCTATGTCTACCATCCAAAAGAAGAAAACAATTTTGAAATATTTAGATTGTAGCTGCTTACAGAACCTTTTTCCTATAGTATGTTTATGTGCTTAAAATATGCAGTAACTGTTACTAGCTCTTCTGTCTTTTATATAGAAAAATAAGAGCCACAGCATAAGCTAACCAACAATCTGCATATGCAAAAACAAAGACAGTTACTGCACAGCTGATTAGCATTGTTCTTTTCATTACACAGATAGTACAATCCCTCTTCTTCTTAAATGCAAAAACTCAAGTTTCTAGCCTCCTTCTGTGACAGTACAGGCCGATTTTCGCCGGACATGGTTGGCAATTCAAACTGTTGTTTCGCTCATGCAAAGACTCCAAAATTTTACAACTAACCTTTTCTTGACAATCATACTTTTCAGTATCTTCTCTATCTACCGTCCAGAAGGAGAAATCAAATGTGAAATCTTTAGATCGTAGTTGCTCTCGGAAACTGTCACCTTCTTCATGCCCCTCCGCTACCTGAAAGCATGTCAACTGTCGTGTTTTGTCATGAGAAAGCCTGGTTTTGAAAACCCTGCATAGCTGTTTAATACTTTTATTAAACTACTTACCAGATGTGCAGCGTCATGAGAAAACTGGATATTTGCCAATGGGAAAGCAAAGATGCAGATCAGCTGTGCAATAACTGCACAGCTGATCTGCACTTTTGTTTTTGCTACACAGCACAATCCCTTCTCTTTGACATCAGGAATTTCAATCTTCTAGCATTCTTTTGTGACTGTACAGACCACTTTGTGTCAGATCTTACTGGATATCTTTAACACTGGTTATCTTCTCATCACGACTCAGATAGTTCAGTTCCTCTATTTTACAAAGCTGGATGAGCAAGGCCAAAAACTGGGTTCATTACAAAAACATACCCATGCAATATACAGAGATTTTTAAAGTTGTAAAAAATGAAAATTTTCAAAGAAATGTTTTGCTATTTTTCTTATTTTTGCTCAATACATAGACTGTGGGTACACGTTAGAACCGCCTCAGCGAGGCGGTTCTTATGAGTACCAACAAGCTATGTTTTGAAGCAAAAATAGGTATACCCCTGCATACCCCAGTTTTTTTATATATAAGTAGGGTTTGAGGGGGTACACATTTCATGTTTTCCTGATGTTATGCAAATAGCCACTTAAGGTAAAGAAGTACACAAAAGACTATCCAGAGAATTTTTGTTACGGGTATTTTGAACTGAACATGTTTCTATCAATTGGATAATAAAATTATTTATGGTTATTGAGTTGATTTCGCCAGGAAACCATCTTCAAAAAAAGACCATTTAATGGTCCATTTGTATGTAATGTATTAAGAAATGGCAAAATACCTGTTGATTTTCAGGCATAATATAGTATTTTGTAAAAGCTGGTCCATAAAATATGATTAAAACTGAATTTCGACACTATGTGTCAATAATTTACACAAGGTACCTGGTATGATAATTTTGCAACATTTTAACGAAATTGCAGGAACTGTAAAACATCATGAGCAACTTTAACTAAAATAATGCTGGTATCAAATGTTGATGTCACCAATGTCACAGCATTTTGTACAAGTTTCTTTTCCTTAACTAGGTAGAATCAAAAGATAGCTTACAACACATAATCTAGGTCTGGCTAGGCTTTTCTGATGATTTGAGATGATTCACTTGAAGAACACTGATTGAAAAAATATTGCTATAAAGTGTCTACATGACTTGTACATGACTTGTAGTCATGTAGACAGCATCAATGATTGGTTCTTGAAGATTTTTTAAATTTGTATGACAAAGCAGTCCAAAATTTTAAACAGAACTGCAGATAATCATAATATATTCTAAAGAGACACACGAAACCCCCCGCATTTTGCATATGCAAAGACAAAGAGGCAGATTAGCACTGCACAGATGATCAGCATTTTTGATAGTACAGTCCCTAATTTCAAGCTAAAATCATACCTTTAAATTGGTGATTGTAGTCTTCTTCCCATTCATCTGAATAATAGTCTTGCTGTCCATATTTATTTCCCTGAAAAATAAAATAATACCCACATATGACCTTATCCCAAAGAATAGGCGTTGTAGAAATCAACACTCTTTGGCTTTTCAGATACCTTCAGCTAACAAATAAGCGTACAAAAGTAGTTTCTTTCCACAGACTATCGGGGACTGGAATGACCTCCCTGATTCTCTTATCTCCTTTGCTGTCAATTGCTGAAATGCCTGATGACTGTGTCCAAGTTCGCATCTCTTGTGAGAGCCAGGGACTTATTTTTTTTTAAGATGAATTTCCCTCCTGGCGCACCCACCTGGTGAGGTATTGTCAATTTGGCGCGTCACCAGTAAACCATTCAGATTCAGGCTAGAACATTTTGTGTGGGAAAAAGGGATCATCTGCTCGCACCACTTGTAAATGTCCAAAGACTATCAGAGACTGCAATGACCTTTCTGATTCTGATCTCCTCTGATAATATGTCTGATGACTGTGTGTCAAAGTTTGCACCTCTTGTGGGAGCCAGGGACTAATTTCCCTCCAGGTGCACCCACTTCCCGGTGAAGTACTATCAGTTTGGCGTGTCACCAGTTCAGAATGACAGCAAAGATCTGAACAGCTGAAGCTGGCAATTATTTTCCTGTTTTACCTTTGATTTAGGGGTCTGACTCGAACAGCAACCTTGACAGACGTCATTATGGATTGATTTTCATAAACTCTTTTATTTGCAAATTCAAAATTAACTGATCGACTTATAAGGGAGTAGAATTCCTGAAAAATAAATTCGGGTGTAAGAAAAATATTTTGTTCTCCATTTTGTCAACAGAAAAGTCACATGACACTTTCATTAGCTGTTGACATAGACATCGTGTTTACCTAAGCCGTGCTTACCGAAACCGTGTCGCTTCGATCACCAATCTAGAAAGTACTCTGTGGCTTGCTTGTGGTCTTTAGATAGTATGGATTTGACTAGGAACAACGAGGTCGACCTGGAATATCTAAGTTAAGTTTCAAAATATTACCAAGAGATTGAATTTGATTTCACGAAGTAGAGATAAGTTATTTTAGTTCGTGGTTACTGAAATGTTTATTCTGACATCTGTTTGTAGGGCAACTAATTTCACCTAATTTCACGTAGGAGAGAGAGAGAGAGAGAGAGAGAGAGAGAGAGAGAGAGAGAGAGAGAGAGAGAGAGAGAGAGAGAGAGAGAGAGAGAGAGAGAGAGAGAGAGAGAGAGAGAGAGAGAGAGAGAGAGAGAGAGAGAGAGAGAGAGAGAGAGAGAGAGAGAGAGAGAGAGAGAGAGAGAGACTATTCGTTACTTTGGTCGCATCGGTGGGATAATGACAACTGCCAAACCGGAGTTGCCTCATATTGCCAAGGTTCAGATGGAGTCTTCACGGAGGAGAGGGTGGGGGGGGGGGATAAGTAATGTAACGGTTTGCTATAAATAGATATGCAAATTTCCAAATCGGTAGTCGGCGAAGTTAGTATGAAAGTATCGCATATACATGTATAGCACAGTAAGCCACCCTTGGTGGTCCACTGACGGGGTTTAGCTGTGGCTTGGCTCGGCTATTCGTTACAATATTTTATCAATCTTAAATGATTGCATCAATCATGAAACGGAAGTAGTTTAAGAAGATCAAGACCCGGTATACCGGTATATTATCTTGTTTCCAAGGCAAATATCAATAACATCAGGAAAACATGTCCATGCAATATATACCCCCTTAAACCACACTATTATAGAAAAACTGGGGTTTGAGGGGTACACCTAATTTTCTTATTTTTGATCCAAAACATACATTGTGGGTACTCGTTAAAACCGCCTCAGCGAGGCGCCGCCTCTGCGAGGCGGTTCTAACATGTACCAACAATGTATGTTTTGAGCTAAAATATTAAAACTATCCAATTTTTCCTGACAAAATTTTCAATTTTTAAAGCTAAAAAAATTCTCTGTATATTGCATGGGCGTGTTTTCGTGATGAAATGTATAAAGTCCCAATAAATCTGGAACTTCAAGGAAATGGTGGACAAATGTATGGAAACAAAATCCGTTCTGTCACAAGAGAATATTTCATGACCAGGTTAGATTCAAACCTGCTGTATCGGACAAAAGAATTTTAAGGTAGGTCTCCGAAAACTACTTGCATTTTATCTAAGAAATACACACAATACCTTTGCATAAGGAAATGTGTCTGCATGTTCGTACCTTGCATTATGAAAAGGACAGGTGCTCTCGTGATTGTTGTTGCGTGCTTAAAAACACTTTGTCCCATCCAAAATCCATCTAGTTGTAGTAGTTGCCGATTATGATCACTTCCGGCGTATATCTCATGGCAGGAAAACATTGCGCCCTGAAAAAAAGTCCAGTTATTGGAATCGTTTTCGTCGATCTCTTGTCAACATAATTTGATGCATCGATATAAAATATAAATGCAGTAGAGACGCAATGAGGTCATGTTACACATATTGGGACGTTGTAGGACTTAGCACCAAAGCGGATTGGCATGTCGGGCATTATATACTGATCAGTCAAAAATGATTAGCCGCGAAAAAGGGTGACATCTATAGTTAGAGGTCCGAATGGAAAATATGCAACGGCTAAGGGATACTTACCACACTAATGCAAGCTGTGCTATAGGCCTAAGTTATGCCACTGTTCAATGAGGTAAAACAATCTGATAAGCCAGCCATGTAACGTTTCTTTCAACTTCAATTTTAGCTGTAAAGGACACTGTAGAAAATGTAAAATGAAAGATAAACAAGCAGTTTGAAGCAGCCACTGTAACAGAATAAAGAAAAGTTAATTGTCATCGAGCCGCAGAGACGCAAGCTGTTCAGGCGACTAAGCGGGCTTTTGTATTTTCATTTTACATTTTGACAGAAAATCGTTGATACCAATACGATTCCAGATAAAAGAGAAGCAGAAAATATGAAATATGATTAAAACATCAAAGGACAATGCAGGGTATTGTATCGGCATGTAATAGTTTGGCCGATGAATTATATAGAATTAAATGTAATAAAAGAAACAGACTCTTTTAGGCTAGTGAAAGATGTCGGTTTGATGCGGATTGTATATGACACTTTAGCTTTTTAATGATTGAGTCCGTTTCCAACAAACATAAAGTAGAAAATTTGGCCACAGTCGGTTGAACGTTGCTTGAACAATACCACCTTATAAGGTTGGGTATACGTTCACAAAATTTAGAGGGTGGAGCCGTATTCTCCTTTTCTTAGACTGTAGAAACAATGGGGCATTTGGAAACTGTCAGGAAAGCATGTCGGTGAAATTTATACCTCCTCTTAAACCCCACTTTTATATAGTAAAACTGGGTTATGCAAGGCCCGGGTAAACCTAATATTCTTATTTTTGATCCAAAACATTGATTGTGGCAGAGACATAGACAGATACATCTTTATCTCAGATTGTGGGTCTGCTGTAGAACCGCCTCGCCTCTAACGTGTACCCACAATCAATGTTTTGAGCAAAAATATTAAAGTCTATCAAAAACATCAAACTGTGTTCTCCAATTAATTTTTCAACTTTTAGAGCTGAAAAAAATCTCTGTATATTGTATGGACAAGTTGTAATGCTGTCCGTATGCCTGGTGATGAATCTGGTTTATCTTTGAGACTAGTGTGACCACAATGCCAATTTAGTAAGACTAAGCCCATAATGATTCTAAATAATTAATTGATCCACTGTCTGACCAGACTAAACTCAATAGAGCATCAAAGATTCATGTCGTGAGGATAAAGTTTTGTCCACCTGAATAATCTGGTCAAAATATTTTTAAAATATTATCCGCCAACATTGCCGAAACTGGCGTTTTACAAGCGAACAGCGGCTGCACATGTCGACCCGGGTCCATTTCATAAGCACATATGAGCCGCGTCGTGAGAAAATCGGTCTTCGGGGTTTCCGACCAGGCCTGACAAAAACCCGGCTGTACAGCCACAGAGGGCGGCGGTTAGAGGCTGGAAATTTTGGACTTAGAAAGTAGAGGAATTGTACTATCCTTGTAGCGAAAACAAAGGCGCTCACCAGCTTCGCAGTTACTGCGAAGCTGATCTGCACCTTTGTTTTCGCATGGGCAAAGATCCGTTTTTTCATGACGCGGCTCATATAATATTGACCTGTAATATAGGTCGCGGTTGGTTCCATTTTACCAAAGGGTCAGTGCCATCAAGCGAGCCACCAAGCCACAGTACTACAAAAGAAACATCTCCATACCCACGCCATTTTTGTTACATTCTTACTTGGCACTCTTAATTTTGGAAGTTTGAAAATACGTTCCCTGGTGTCGTCTTTCAGTTCCTCATGAACATGTTCACACTCCTAACGGACATGTCATGTCTTCCTTCCGGCATGTGGTTTCATAGATTTTCCGTGGCCAGACTAACCGTAGAATGATTATCGAATCAATGGGTAATGGAGCTATCAATTTGTCTTCTGTAACCACAAATTGTCGCTTGCAACCCTCCAATTTTCTCATCTGGTCCATAATGTAATGAAAGAGTTCCCATGGCGGACTATTTTTCTTCATGTCGGCACTAAGGACATTCATGGTCTAATGAATAGTAATGAAATTTCCCACAATTCAGAAAGCTACATTTTGATATACGGAAGAGAAAAGGGTCCATGAGACTTAACTCGATAACTTTTTTTTCTCTATTGCAAAATAAGATCCTACTTCCATTATATCACTGCCAAGGCATGATTATAGCGCAGAGTGTGCCTACAACAACAACAACATCAACAACAACAACAACAACAATGCAGCAGATAGAGATACAAGGGGGCACGACGCGACAAAGAAAACGACACCAACGACAGTCAACGTAGAGAGCCGCCTCTAAACGATATATTAAAAGTGCCTCTATTGTGATAAATAAAACGAAAGTGAAAAAAAAGCGGCGAGGCGATACATGTACCAAATGCGTCTTCCACGTTTCCTGCTCGTTTGCAAACCAGGGTAATCAGATTATCTAAAAACATCTATCAGCCGCTACAATGTCCTTGCACTGAATCTTTCCTGGTTCGAACTTATTGCCCGCGGCATATCTTGTATTTCTAGATATACAGGCCTTTTGGGAAATTAAAAGGCAAATGTCGTTGTTCCAAAAGCAAATAAAATCGTAGCAAGAATTTTAATATTACACGCAATAATAGCTACAGAAATAGAATCCGTACGGTTTGGTTCAAATACATGTATTGTCAGATTCTGATTTCAACAACAGTCCCAGCATGCCCAACGACAGCACTATCATATGTATGCACAGCACTATTTAAATATCACACGTTTTATCTCTTTATCTATCCAAATACACGAGTATGAATATAAATTTTAATTTAATCTTTGGTCAAGATGGCCTCAATAAAGGGAAACAACATTCCATTTTGTTTGGTAAGCACCGATGACGCATACGAGGTAAGACTCTCTCTCTCTCTCTCTCTCTCTCTCTCTCTCTCTCTCTCTCTCTCTCTGTCTCTCTATCAGTGCTAATCATCATGCAAATTACTTGTATTAACACCATTTAACTTGGCATTTGCTTATGTGCAGACCTGATGGTAGCCTCAACGTACAATATTTCGTGGAGATGTGCTAGACCATTATTTTTCTTCTTCTTCAACATATGAGCCACCTCGTGGGAAACAACAATGTGGTTTCCGAACAGGTCTGACACAAACAGACCTGTACAGTCTCAGAAAAGAGCTAGAAGCTTGAAATTTTGGATTTAAGTAGAAGAGGATATGTACTATCCGAGTAGCGAAAACAAAGGCGCTGATCAGCTTCGCGGTTACCGCGAAGCTGATCTGCGTCTTTGTTTTCGCCAATGCAGATTGTTGGTTTTCCCACGAGGCGGCTCATATAAAATAAATGCAGTTGCCTTTGTCGAATTATATCATTTTGTACTCGTGAACGTTTTGTGACTTGCATCAAATTTACATGTATATGTATAGTAGTTTCTTCGAATCATTAAAACAACCTTCGTGTTTTGTTTTGTTTTCTTTTCTTTTCGTTGTAGGCTGTGACGAAGCTGAATAACGACAATAACGACTTGACATCAAACGGTCATGAATACGTTCTTATTGACGATAATCGATCTGCCGAAATAATCGATATGTTCCGAGACGATTATTTGCCAGATGAAACAGCGAGCCGAGCTCTTGGACTCTCGTTGAACGAGGAATTCAAAGATACCATCCGGGCACAGGTACTATTTCAGTTGAAATTTGCCATCATATCGCCTATACCTGTCTATATCTGTCATATTCCTAGAACGGAAACGATGACATTAAGCTAACGAAATGTTGAACAACTGGCCCCTGGTAGATGTGATCTCGTGCACCGTATTGTGACTTTATGCAAAAATTCTCATAGGATCGGAGATGATGCTTATAAGCTTATACATGTAGCTTTTTATTACTGAATCCTGTACCATAATATTGAAAATTGTACGTATCTGTAGAATTACGAATAAGGGTTGTGTTCCGTTTTGCTCTTTTCTAGATAAAACAGAATCTCTCAGTTGGTATCATGGCAACAGACCAACAGAAAATTGTAGCATGGCAGATAATGTCGATTGCAAACAAAAATGACGAAAAAGCTTGTCTTAAAGAGGAAAAGAACCAACAATGGTTTGACATTTTAAATTTTGAGGAGGACGAAAGCCATATTTATCAACGATACAGTATCGAACGTCATGTGTTTGTGCACCCATAGGGCATTTAGAGGTCGCGGTCTTGGATATAAGATGATGCAGGCATCTATTAAGTTTTTGAAAAACTTGGGGTTTGAAGGAGGCGTTGTATTTGGTGAAGGATCAGCGAAACAATCTCAAAGAATTTTTGAGAAATGTGGTTTCGAAGCTATTTTTCAGCTTTTATTTTCAGATTACAAAGTTAACGGAGAAGCCATCTTCTCTAAGGCAGGCGATGGAGCAATAACTAAATTGTATGCAAGAATAATTTAAAACTCGGCACAAGACTGAAGAGCTAATTGTATTTGCATAATAATATGAAACTCGCCATCTGCTTGAACAGCTGAATTGTATTTGTCAGCATAATATGAAACGCGTCATCAGACTGAACAGCTAAATTGTATTTGCAAGAATAATATGAAACGCGTCATCAGACTGAACAGCTAAACTGTATTTGCAAGAATAATATGAAACGCGTCATCAGACTGAACATTAAAGCCCGCTCACACCACAGCGTATAATAGACATTTCCAACTTAATCCGATATTGATATTGGAGTTTGACATTGGAGTTCGGATAATGCTTTTGGTGGATATTCTCAAGGACAACATGTAAACTAATAGATGAATACATTGTATACAAACATGTTCATATATTATACTAGGAATCTATCGGTTTATCGCTTATTGATGGGCCATGCTGTGTTAAGAAATAAGATTACGGCACTGAGATCATAACAAATGTGTTAGCCCACCTCTTTTCAGCGGCCCTTGGATGGTGGGCACCCAGGGTGGACACAATATATCGGGTTGGAGAACTTGTACAGATGCACACCACCGCATGCGTCACTAGACATTTCCTACTTGCTAGCAAGTATCAAGACCAGTGACGCTATTTCACCTCGCCATTGCTTATTTATGTTTGGTAGGCAAATGATTTACCGACAATGCATAAACGCCGGTCCTTGCAATATGTCTTGCACTATGGTAGGACATTTCAAGGTCTTAATATTGTTCGAAACCTTTTATTATACTCAATATCAAGGTAGAGTATGTGCAACAAGCAAAGCTTCTTATAAACCTATGTACATGCATATTTTCATCATTATCTCATTAAGTTATTATCTTAGTTAACAAATTAACAAGACGGTTGATTTTGTTATATATTTAACGCACGGCTAAGACCGTAAAGTGACTGCGATATATTGTGCTTCGCTTACGCATGCGTGTTACATTGTATTGTTTTGTCACGGCTCAACAGAACAAGACCAGGCGCAAGGGACTGACTAGAGTTCAGATAACTTTACCATAAATGATGTGGTAGATATAAACGACCGACATTACTTCAACTTTTTTCCCATGGACGCAAGGCATCAAACCATATTTTCAAATTTTGTATCAACAGATAAAGGTGCATATGTGGGTACAATGGAAGTAGGATGACCCTTTTCAAGCCAGTTTTTACAGACGAAGATGTGTCTACCTGTTTTAATAATGAGCCCCGTCGTAAGAAAACCGGAATTTTGCCTAGGCGAAAACAAAGGCGCACATCAGCTTCGCCTTTGTTTTCGCTACGCGGATAGTACAATTCCTCTACTTTCTTAATCCAAAATATCCCGTCTCTAGTCATCTTGTGCTTGTACAGCTCGGGTTGTGTCAGACCTGGTCGGAAACCCTAAAGACCGGGTTTCTCGCGTCGCGGCTCAATTATTCTATTACATGAGACAAAGTGGAATTATGTATGCCAACATTAATATCGCACCATAGCAGTACAAGTTATCAGAGATTTTTAAGAATTTTAAAATAAATGGAGGTTTTTTTCATGACGTGCCCCCACCTCACCACGTTGGTATGTTTTATGAATGTGAAAAGGTACAAGTAGGCAAAGATCAGGAAAAGGCGCAACTGATCAGAAAAAGATTCCCACTCCAAAAACCGAGGTGGGAAAAAAACAAACTAACAATCAGGTACTTATACCATGAAACATATCGTAAGCCGAATGAGCAGCTATTTTCCCAATAGGTGGCCACTCAGTTACCTTAACTTAACTAAAATTATGAAAACATACATAAGGCGCCAACAGCACAAAAAAAATTTAAACACCAAGACATAAAACAAAAAGAATCACCACAGAAGTATCGACTTGGAACGATCAGTAACACAAAGTTACTGGCGGGCTTAAACCGGTTTTACAGGTACCTAACCTCACCCTCAGCTTCTGCAGAAACCACACTTTCTGACAAAAAGAATTGACGGGTCAAGAGTGTAGGACACGCGTAGAAATAAAGACAGTGAAAATTTTATGCACTGTGGAAACATTTCTTTCAAAATAAACTTAAAATTGTAACACTATAAACTATGAATTCATGTTGTCGACGATCACATACCAGTCTGCATTAAAAGCGCTGTAGACAAAGAATTGTAAATCAAGGGAAAGTGTAATTGTACATTTTACCCAAAGATGTAATGTATGCTCTTTAAAATGCAACATGATGTAAGAAATCAGTTTGAAGCACGTTTCGCATGTCATTACATCTTAATGTAGGATGGAAGACCAATTGAAAATAGCGGCAACGTCCTGACACGAACATAGCTGTTGGCTGGTGTGTAAAACAAACCAAGCAAAGAGAACAAACACACATTCCGCAAACGGTTTCTTTTTTTTTTCTTGACCTAGATTGTTACAAGTACATGTATATGCATCGTGTTTTACATATTTCAAGATGAAATAAAATAATTCGACTCCAATTTTTTCTGTCCTTTACGATAAATCCCTGCTAGTGTCATAGTTTTTGTTTCGTAGAGTTCCGCCGTTGACTGTTCTGCGAACTGGATAACAATAGTTAGGTCACTAATGAGCGAATAAAAGTTGTCACTAAAATTCAAAAAGTTTGGGTGCAACTTTACTCATTTGTGTTAATTTCTTCACCAGTATGAGAATATCATTGTCTACACATATATGACCTTCGCAAGAATGAAATGTTGCATTTGGGTCTCCGGATAGCTCACTCAGTAGAGTCGATGGCTTCTATTTACCTACATAGAGGTCGAATCCCATTGGCGACGCCAGTAAAATGTCGATAATTGATAAGCCTATTAAATTGTTCCTGCATCGGCATATTTCAATGGTTTGATTCTCACCTTCCGGGCACTATGGTTTCACGGGGTATTTCCCTACCGAACATCGAGAACTGCTGTGGCTTCCCCACGACCGCAACGTCGGTGTCTAAGAAGCAGAATTGCTTAGCCATTCATAATTACTTAGCCTGACGTCTGTTTCTTGCAAGCCAGATAGATTTGCGTGATTCGTGAGAGGAAACACTTAAAACATACTATATATGGCCTTACAGTAGCATGCATGTGATCGGTGCACAAGACCAAAATAAGATCTGTGCACATGTACTATTGTTGAATTGAAAAACTTCAGATACCTTCAGAAAAACGTATAAAACTTGGTACGAAAGTTATCAAACACATTTGATCGTGTACAGGTACCTGAAGTATAGGGTTTTCACCAACTTAGTTTGACAGCCTTGAGATACCCCCCAGAAATCGATTAAAGTTTCTCGTACATCGTATATCCTATCTCAGACTAAGTTGGAAATGTCTAATAGCGCAAACATATGCCGACGTATAAGACATTTGCATTTAAGAAATGACTTTCATTTATATTAAATAATTTAGAAATGTTCATTCGTTCTAACTTATCAGGGCTATGAGATTTGTTTTAGCTTCTGCAACATTCCCACCATGCCCATGCCAGTACTATTATATATGTGCATGCACAGCTGTGTTATCTTTACCATGTTTATGCGTCCTTGAACACGAGTAAGACATAAATGTTAATTTAAACTTAGGTCAAGATGGCCTCAATGAAGGGAATCAATATTCCATATTGTTCGTTAAGCACTGATGACGCATACAAGGTAAGAGGCATATGCTCTCTCTCTCTCTCTCTCTCTCTCTCTCTCTCTCTCTCTCTCTCTCTCTCTTTCAAACACACACACAAAAAAAAATTGTAATTTGAGCCAAACATATGGACTGTTTATCATGCAGTTAGATCTACTTGTATGTATTAACACCATGAAAAGTAAGAATAGAGGGACCAGGGGTTTGTAAATCAAAGCCATCTTAAGCTTAAGATCAGCTTACCACCAACTTAAGTATCTCTTAAGGATTATGGTGAATAACTGAAAAGGACCTTAAGTTACGGTGACAACTTAACTGCATCGTAATTTTACGGTCAACCTAAGCCCACTTTAAACAGCAGTCACACTGTAGCGTATAACCCAAACGCGCGCCGGGCGTATGAAAAAATCTCAACACGCTGAAGACTTTGGAGTATAAAAAATATTTTTTTCTTTAACTCGCTTTAGCAGTCACACATTAGCGTGCAACTGGGACGAGTGCCGGGCGTATAAAAAATCTCAGAGTTTTGTAGTACGATTGTGATACGTCCCAGACACGCTAAGCACGCGCTACAGGCGCGCATCGAACGTTTAACGTGCGTTTCACACACGCTTGGGGCACGCTACTTCAGAGAGCAACATCTAATAAAATCGGAACGCGCATGAAACGTACACTGGCGTGCTTCAAACGCGCGCCAAACGCGTTCAGAGCGTATTCAACGCGCCCGTAGCGCGCGTGGAACTTATTCGGGACGTATAAGTCACACGCCCGGGACACGCCGAGCTTTTAGAAAATTTTTAAGCATGTTTAAAATTTTTTTGAGCCCAAACGCGCGCGAAACGCGCAGACACTTTTAGCGACGTACAGCGACGCGCGCCGGACGTACACCAAGCGTACCCAACGCGCTTGTAGCGAGTTTTGAACGTGTTTCCGACGTGTGTCTGGCGCATGTGGAATTTTGTTATTTTTTCAACACGCCCGGCGCGCGTTTCACTTATACGCTGATGTGTGACTGCTCTTTTAGCGTCGTCTTATCTTGCAAAGTGACACCTTTCATTTCAAAAAGTTACGATAGTTTAGAGTAACTGGGGTTAAGAAGTATGTCGTAAGGTCGAGTGTCGATGCAATCAAACTTTAACTCCCGACATAGACACCAGGCGGGAAAGAAAATGCATCACAAACATAACATTTTTCCCCAACAACGCACTCGAAGAGCAGGATGGCTAGCTCTCTCCCACCAACGTAGCCAACAAGTCTTTCCCAAACAAGGCATTTGACAATATGCAGACCTGGGGCCAGATGTTCAAAACTTCTTTTATAGCTTAACGTCATCGTTAAGACCTCAACTCGACTATTTGCCGACTACATAAGCAAATATAACATTATTATATTGCATATAAAATGCAACATTGCCATTTGAAATTTTAACGAATCGTTAACTAACGACATTGTTAATTTTGAACAACTGGCCCCAGATGGTAGCTTCAACGTCAAGTATTTCCAGGAGATGTGGTCATGAAATCAGTCTCACGAGTCACGACCATTACTTTTCTTTGGCTTATCAAATAAGAGCTTTTGACGATTTATACATGTATTTCGTATGAAGGTATTACATGTATTAAGTGTGTCATGCGTCAGATGGTAGTTTCTTCTATTCTAATCATTAAAACAACCATCCTGTTTTGCTTTCTTTTGCTTCCTTGTTGTTGTAGGCTGTGACGAAGCTGAATAACGATAATGACGACTTGACTTCAGACGGTTATGAATACGTTCTTATCGACGATAATCGATCTGCCGAAATAATCGATATGTTCAGAGACGATTTTTTGCTAGATGAAATAGCGAGCCGAGCGCTTGGGCTAACGTTGAACGAAGAACTCAAAGACATCATCCTGGCACATGTACAAAATATTTAGTTTAGTTGAAATTTGCCATCATAACGCTTGCTGAACACAAATTGTTCCTGCCATATGAGCCGCTTGTAACTGCGAAGCTGATCAGCGCCTTTGTTTTCGCTACTTGGATAGTACAATTCCTACTTAAATCCGAAATTTCAAGCTTCTAGCTCTTTTTCTGTGCTTCTGTACAGGTCGGTTTGTGTCGGAAGGTCGGTTTGTGTCGGACCTGTTCGGAAACCACATTGTTGGTTTTCCAACGCGGCGGCTCATATTACTAGATTGGAAATTGGTCAGTTTCAAACAAGGAATGTACAACCTCACTTATGGCATCAGATTAAAACAGTTTCCAAGCCGTCGTCACGAGGTCATGTAGATCTTGTAGGTGTGATCTCGTTTACCCATTGTGAATTATGCGAAAATTCTTTTAGAATCGGAGATTATGCCTATTTTATTACTGAATCCTACATAACATAATTTATGAAAATTGTACATATATGTAGAATTTTATATAAATATTGTTAAATCAAATAAGAGTTGCATTTTCGATGATTTGCTCTCGTTCTAGATAAAACAGAATCTCTCAATTGGTATCATGGCAACAGACCAACAGAAAATTGTAGCCTGGCAGATTATGTCGATTGCAACCGAAAATGACGAAAAAGCTTGTCTTAAAGAGGAGAAGAACCAACAATGGTTTGACAGTTTACGCTTTGAGGAAGAAGAAAGCCATATTTATCAACGATACAGTATCGAAAATGCAGTCTACGTCATGTGTTTGTGCACCCATAGGGCATTTAGAGGTCGCGGTCTTGGATATAAAATGATGCAGGCGTCTATAAAGTTTTTGAAAAACTTGGGGTTTGAAGGAGGCGTTGTATTTGGTGAAGGATCAGCGAAACAATCTCAAAGAATTTTTGAGAAATGTGGTTTCGAAGCTATTTTTCAGCTTTTATTTTCAGATTACAAAGTTAACGGAGAAGCCATCTTCTCAAAGGCAGGCGATGGGGCATTAGCTAAATTGTATGCAAGAATAATTTGAAACTCGTCACCAGACTGAACAGCTAAATTGTTTTCATAGACAGAATGATTTAACAAAAAGTAGGCTTTAAAATGAGAATTCTCCTTCCATCATAGCCCCGCAATTATCTTTCAAGGTATCGCTCCAAGGTATATGCACGCAAGAGTAACATAAGAGAAAATATGAAACGCGTCATCAGACTGAACAGCTAAAATGCACTTTCAAGAATAATATGAAACTCGTCATCAGACTGAACAGCTAAATTGTATTTGCACGAATAATACGAAACGCGTCACCAGACTGAACAGCTAAAATGTACTTGCAAGAACAAAAAGAAACTCGTCATCAGACTGAACAGCTAATTGTATTTGCAATTCATCTTCATACTGAACAACTAAATTGTATTTGCAAGAATAATATGAAACGCGTCATCAGACTGAACAGCCAAATTGTATTTGCAAGAATAATATGAAACTCGTCATCAGACTGAACAGCTAATTGTACACGCAAGAATAGTATGAAACTCGTCATCAGACTGAAAGTTAAATCGTATTTGCAAGAAAAATATGAAACGCGTCATCAGACTGAACAGCTAAATTGTTTTTGAAATAATAATATGAAGCTAGTCATCAGAACAGCTAAATTGTATTTATAAGAAGAAATATGAAACGCTTTATCAGACTGAGCAGCTTAATTGTATTTGCAAGAACAAAATGAAATTCGAACAGCTAAATTGTATTTGGAACTCGTCATCAGACTGAACAGCTAACTTGTATTTGCAAGAATAGGATGAAACGCGTCACCAATAGCATGAAACGCGTCACCAGACTGAACAGCTAAATTGTATTTGTAAGATTAATATGAAACTCGTCGTCAGACTGAACAGCTAAATTGTACTTGCAAGAATAGTATGAAACTCGTCATCAGACTGAACAGTTAAATTGTATTTGCAAGAAAAATATGAAACGTGTCATCAGACGGAACAGCTAAACTGATTTTTGCAAGAATAATATGAAATTCGTCATCAGAACAGCTATATTGTATTTATCAGAAGAAATATAAAACGCGTAATCAGACTGGACAGCTTAATTGTTTTTGCAGGAACAAAATGAAACTCGTCATCAGACTGAGCAGCTAAATTGTCATGATTTGTAAGAATAATATGAAACATTTCATCAGTCTGAACAGCTATATTGTATTTACAAGAATAATATGAAACTCGTCATCAGACTGAACAGCTTAATTGTATTTGCAAGAAGAGTATGAAACGCATTATCAGACTGAAAAGCTAAATTGTGTTTGCAAGAAAAATATGAAACACGTCATCAGACTGAACAGCTATATTATATTTATAAGAAAAAAAAAATAAACGCGTCATCAGACTGGACAGCTAAATTGTATTTTTAAGAATAATGTGAAACTCGTCATCATACTGAACAGCTAAAATAATATGAAACGCGTTATCAGACTGAATTTGCATGAATAATATGAAAAGCGAAGCACACGAGAATGCGAAACAGCGTCCGTATTTACCCGACTTGATATTAAGAACCTCCAACGCTGATGGAGTGCTAAAGTATTAATATACTCAGATTTGCCCTTAGATGAATCAAAAATCAGCTTCTGTATGTAACACCAGGCCGCTAACTATAGCATCACGGTCCTTGTGTTTCTTTAAGGATTTGGTTACACATTCAACGATTACATGACACGGTTGACATTCCAGTTTTATCTTTCCTATGGCAAAATATATGGGACATGAACGAGATATAAACTTTTGATTTATACAAAGGTCAATATGACTTCCACGAAAGGGAAAAACATTCCGTACTGTTCGATAAGCACCGATGTCGCGTATAAGGTATGATACTCTCTCTCTCTCTCTCTCTCTCTCTCTCTCTCTCTCTCTCTCTCTCTCTCTCTCTCTCTCTCTCTCACACACACACACACACACACACACACACACACATTTAAGTAATGAGCCATCTGATTTACTCGTTAATACATGTATGTAATTACATTGTATATCTATCTTGTTTTCTTGTCGTTACAGGCCGTGACGCAGCTGAATAACGATTATGACGACTTGACCTCTGAGGGCTATGCATGTGTCCTTATTGACGATAATCGATCTGCTGAAATAATCGATATGCTCAGAGACGATTATTTACCAGATGAAACATCGAGCCGAGCTCTTGGACTCACGTTGAATGATGAGTTCAAAGATGTCATTCTTTCGCAGGTATCTATTAACCGTTTTTAGCTCAAATACTTACATGCAAACTTTTTCGAGCGTACGCATTTTCTTTCCATAATACTTATGTGGATGTGTTCCAGATAAAACAGAATCTCTCAATTGGTATCATGGCAACAGACACCAAGAAAATTGTAGCCTGGCAGATTACGTCGATTACAAACAAAAATGACGAAAATCCATCCCCATTTTGAAGAAGAAAAGAATCAACAATGGTTTGACATTTTACGCTTTGAAGAGAAGGAGAGCGGCATTTATCAACGATACGGTATCGTAAATGCCGTCTACATAACATGCTTATGCACCCATAGGGCATTTAGAAGTCGTGGTCTTGGCTATAAAATAATACAGGCATCCATAAGGTATTTGAAAAACTTGGGATTTGAAGGACGCGTAGTGTTTGGGGAAGGTTCGGCAAAACAATCTCAGAAAATTGCCGAGAAATGTGGTTTTGAAGTTATTTTTCAGCTTTTATATTCAGACTACAAAGTTAACGGGGAAGTCATCTTCTCTAAGGCAGGCGATGGAGCAATAGCTAAATTGTCTGCAAGAATAATTTGAAACACGTCATCAGACTAAACAGCTAAATTGTATGCAAGAAAAATTTGAAACGCGTCATCAGACTGTATGCAAGAATAATAATTTCAAAATAATTTACCAGACCGAAGCGCTAAATTGTATACATTGACAGAATGGTTTCACAAGAAATGGGCATGAAAATGAGTAATCCCCTTCCTTCATAGTTCCATAACTATATTTCAAGGTTACTTCCGAAGTACGTATGTACACGCAAGAATAACATGAAACGCATCATCAGACTGGACAGCTCAATTGTATTTGCCAAAAATATGAAACGCGTCACCAGACTTAACAGCTAAATTGTGTTTGTAAGAAAAATATGAAACTCGTCGTTAGACTGACTGTGTCAGCTATACTGTATTTGTAAGAAAAATATGAAACGTGGCATCAGACTGAACAGCTAAATTGTACTTGCAACAATACTATGAAACGCATGATCAGCCTAAACAGCTACATTGTATTGGCAAGAAAAATATGAAACGCGTCATCAGACTGGACAGCTACATTGTATTTGCAAGAAAAATATGAACACGTCATCAGACTGAACAGCTAGATTGTATATATGGAATAATAGCATGGAAATCGCCATCAGACTAGACCGTTCGCCGGAAACACTGTCAACACAATACTACAATACCAGTATATACACTAAACGGTTACATTACATATTTTGAGCAGTGTATTTCAATCCCCATATGCCAAAAGCACTGAATATTGGTCATGGAATTGTTATCTGAGAGCAAATGACATTTCTTCGACATTTTCAAGGCACTAAAGGTTTCAAATTAGTGGTATAAATAGTGTTTTATCTAAAGGTACTATCCGTGGCAGGTTGAATTTCAAAATATGAATATGCAAATTATGAATCATTTTAGATGGTATCTAGTCAGGTTTAGCCCCTTTATTACATTCCTATGACATGATGAATGGCTGCCTGAATACGGTCTTTATTAAGATATAATAAGTAGTGTGTCTTAAGTTGACGAAAGAAGTTTATTCTTTTGTTGGAATGACAAAAACAAGATATAGATACGAAAATTGTCATACACCGCTACACAGCACGCGAAGACGCAAAGGGTGTGTAAGTGCATTATCGTAAATGCGTATCATACATATCTGCAACATTATTTTTAATGGAAAAAAATGTATTACCAAAACCTAAAACTCATAGAGGAAGTGTGGGGCCATTGCGTAAGTCTTACACCGAACTTACTTGCTTACATACCGTACATAGCTGTTGACTGGGACGTAAAGCAACAAATCAAACGTATAAACAAATCCGGTCTCGCAGCGACATTATACCGGACATTGGGTGTCACTGATGAAGTTAAAGACTCTTCAAAAAAGCATTCTTACTTTGTTATGGGCAAGTTGACCAAATATCTGTTGACCAGACCGCAGTAGTGGCTGCGTTATGTTTTAATTGTAAGAACTGTTCCATTCACTTATGGAAACTTTTTGTTGAGCTAAATATTTATTATATATCTGTGAGAAATATAATTGGAGACTGTATTTCTGTCTTGTAGTATGACACAACACAAATTGGCAGATCCGTACTGTAACTTCCAATATCAGGAAGTTATTGTACGGCTTTCATCCCGCCTCTTTGCTTTGTAATAATATGTAGGCCCGCCTATTTTCATATTGACTTGTATTGGATTTAATGTTATAAAAACTTCAAAGGAAAAACTGAAAGTCATACTACAATACAAGTTAGTTAAAGACCTCGTAGAAAAATAAGTAAAAACAGCTCGTCTTCGACTCGCTTTATTTTACTTATTTTTTCTACTCGGTACGTTAACTCTAACTTAGACGAAGAACTGTTGATTTGACAGTAAACTTGATTCAACTTGATTGTGATTCCGCTAAACTACTCTGAGGAAACAAAATAACCCATTTTGCACTGAACAGTGAAAGTGAACTTCAGTGATGCATTCATGTCATAGATCGTAGATTGTGGCATTGCTCAGACGCAACCCGAAGATACAATGACATAATCTGCGTATCACTTCAATCGTACTTTTTTTTCTTTTTTTTCCAGATAAAAACGAAACGCTAGCTTATACTGAGAATATGCTTCGGCATGTTCGTGCAGTTTGACTTTAACTCTAATGCTATCATGATTTCAGTACCTTTTCTAACCGAAATCTTATCAAATTGGAACTAATTATGTGAACAAAGCTAATTAACACTCAAACAGTATGACACTTGAAAGGAAAATAAGTTAACAGAGATGGTATCACTTGTCAACAGTCGGCCCACCAATGGAGTTTCTTTTAAAACTGATTTAACTGATATACCAATAAGTAAGAAGTTAACATTTAAGAAGTGCTTAATGATTATATTTTCTCTGGCACGGAAGAAAGCAATGACGTGTATGTAGCACGGGTGAATATTCTTTAAATAAGTCTTGAAAATGCACCCGAGTATATAAACATGTAAAACAATCGTAAGAAAACTTGAGGCTCGTTTCACGATACAAGCTGGTCCACTTGGTTGTTTGTAAGTCCGAAGTGTCCAAATGAAAGAACTTTCTAAGTACGTAGGGAACGGCAATTCTTAATAAGGTGTACATGCATATGTATACCTTGTTAGATGAACAGTATGTATTGTATAAAATATAAAGGTTTGATCCTTTGGAAGCAGTGAAAACGTTCAAAGGGAGGTAGTATTGGTCATATTGCGCAATTTCGGGTACTGAACCTGTATAAAACCGGCGACGATACTTGTACAATTTCAAAACTTTACTCAAGGGATGTCTAAATCAAAGAGACATGCCTAAGTAGTTGTATTAAAATATCGCAATACAGTATATCCCACATCAAAACTACTAAGATTATTGCCTGCTGTTACCTTACAATGCCATAATCGGTCAAGATTTTGGACAAAGTTTCGGATGATATAGTTTAAGAATTAGTAGTGTAACGCAAGCAGCAAACTGTTACATTACTTCCCCCTCCGAGAAGTCTTGCTCCGAAACTTGGCCTGGGAACTACATGGGTAAGGCAACTCGGGTCTGGCAGTTGTTATTATCTAACTGCTGCAACCAAATGTAACGTACATTCGAACCAAGCCACAACAAACCCCGTTGGTGGACTCCATCAATCTACTGCAAGATCACGGTTCCTATGCTCTGGTCGCAAGCATCTACGTCCAGAATATAAAAAAAGCCTTGCTGAAGTCGGGGTAAGCCAAAATGGGAGCACTTATCAATTTATTCTTCTGCTGAAGAAATGCATCTTGGTATTTTCTTCTCTTCTGTCCATTTAAATCTTGACCTTTTTCTGTTAACTTGTGCAGGAGTTTGGCTATCTCGGAGAACCGGAAAATAAACCGCCGATAATAGCAACAGAACCCTAGAAATTACCAAACGTCTTTGACATTCGTTGGCACTGGACAATTACGAACACATTTTGTCTTCCTTGGGTCTGTGCTGACACCTTTTTTCTGAGATTACATGCCCAAGAAATTCCACCCTTTTGGCAAACAGCTGACACTTCCTGGTTTTTAATTTCAAGCCAGCTTCTTGTAATCTTACCAGGACAGCATCAAGACTTTTCACCATGTCATCGAACGTCTTGCCACAATTGAGCCGCGACGCCAGAAAACCGGTCTTCGGGGTTTCCGACCAGGTCCGACACAAACCGACCTTTACAGTCACAAAAGCAGGATAGAAGCTCGAAATTTGGATTATAGAAGAAGAGAAATTGTACTATACGTGTAGCGAAAACAAAGGCGCTGATCAGCTTCGCAGTTACTGCGAAGCTGATCTGCGTCTTTGTTTTCGCATAGGCAAAAATCCGGTTTTCCCACGATGCGGCTCAGTCATACTATAATGTCATCGAGGTAGACTAAGTATGTTTCCCAATGCAGTCCGGCTAGCACTATTTCAATCAATATCTCGAATGTCGCTTGCGCACTACAGAGCCCAAATGGCAAAACTTAAAGCTCGAACAAACCTTTTCTACTGATGAATTTTGTTGTCTTTGTCTTCTTGGTCAAGCTCCACTTGCCAATATCCTGAATTCATGTCCAAACAAGAAAACCAGCGTGATCCCACCGCTGCCACCAAATGTAACGTGAGCAGCACACCGTTACATTACTCCCCCCTCCGAGAAGTCTCGGGCGCGAGTCTTGGCCCGGGAACTACATCGGTAAGACAACCCAGGTCTGGCAGTTGCTGCCACCAAATCAAACTTCAGAAGGACACCGTTACAGTTGCAACGTTCGTAGTATGTCTAGATGGGCATCAGCGCACTGCGCTTGTCATGGATGTTTATGAAAGCTGAAGAAAAGTCAAGTTCCAGAAAATATATATTATACATGTAGTTGAAAAACTGATGACCACTGATGAGTCAATGAGTAATGAGACAAAGCATTTCGATGACTCAATGCTTCGACCGATTTTCAAATGGACAAAAATCTTTTCAATTTTATTTTAGCTATTCATAAAAGGTGTTTCTTTTGATCCTATCTCTAAAGTGTCTTTGGATTTTGAAGATGATTTTGTGTCTCTGATCATCTCTGCTCATTCATTTGAGCCTCCTCATGAGAAAACAACCAACAATCTGCTTATGCGAAAACGAAGACGCAGATCAGCTTCGCGGTAACCGCGAAGCTGATCAGCGCCTTTGTTTTTGCTACACGGACAGTACATTCCCTCTTCTTCCTAAATCCGAAAATTCAAGCTTCTAACCTGCTTCTGTACTTGTACAGTTCGGTTTGTGTCAGACCTGTTCGGAAACCACATTGTTGGTTTTCCCACGAGACGGCTCATTTTATCAATGGCTATACTACTAATTAAAGCGTTTGATAGTGCGTAAATTGTTATAAATAAAACTAATTATTTCATTCTTTAGATCTTACTTCAAAGCAAATTGAAATAGTCATGTTACTGTTTTGAAGTTTGATAGCATTTATGTAGCCTATGTTTTGATTTTTGATACCATGAACGCACGCTCTTTAATGTACTTATTAAACTTATTTTTCTCAAGCCTTAACAACTCTTTAGAAATAGGTGTTTTGTGTTTTGGACACTATCTTGACTTTAAACTTGTGACACTGACATTTAAGACGGGTAAATTCTGAAATGGGCAATAAAATCGCCCATAAAACAAAGGGGACATAATTAGACGCAAAAAGGTTGTCATAAGCTTCATGATTTTGTATGTTACGAATGATCGAACTCGTGTCCTAATCTGTTACTGATTAACTGATTAAAAAGAGCGATGACGCGTGGAAACCGGTCTTTGAGGTTTCCGACCTGGTCAGACACAGCTTGGATTTAACAAGTCAGAGTTATTGTACTATCCGTGTAGCGAACAAAATAATTGCACAGCAGATCTGCGCTTTTGTTTTCGCATATGCTGTTTATTGTTTTTCTGATGCGGTGTCTCATTAATAGTGGCGCGAACCAACAAGATAAACAAGATAAACAAAGTTCCACAATGGCTGATTGGCACGGGCGATAACTTATAGATCTTGACATGATTTACAAAAGGGCGTTAACTCTGTTTTGCGACAGGATAGATTTGGTAACATTGTGCTCACCAGTGGCTTTCCGATCATTGTGGTACATTTTTGTTGTTGTTGTTCTATTTTCTATTGGTAGCTGGTTCTGGTTGCTTTTTGGTCATTTTCGTAATTTCAGTGGAGACTAGTTTTGGGACTCGTCTCTTCATATAAATGAGTCCGACTGGCATGAATAAAGTCTCAGAATCAATGAAGCAAAGTTAGGTTTATGGTTGTAGCTGTCCGTAGTACTGGTTAAGGTGGACCAAGGAACGGAATCCAACTACAAACAAAAATAACCTAACACATGAACTGGTTTTTAAACTGCCCAGAAACGGTACTAAGTTACAAAAAGCGAACCTCGGTTTGAGCGTTCGGGTGCTCGCCAAGACTAGTCTTTCTCGGGAAAGGTAACCAAAATAAATGCTTAGAACTGGTTTCGCCCAGCAAAGATTGATCTGAGTGTACATTACGTACATTGCATGCATCTTTCAACGCTATTTTTTCTATTTTTTTTTTTAATGACATTTTCCCCGATTATCTCAACCATGACTATCAACGGTATCATTGTAACAATTTTATTAGCATTTTAGAGGGCCACCCAGGAGAAGATCATAGATATCTATACTAACTTTTAATAAATTCAGATCAGTAAGATATAAAATATATTTCGAGGTTAGCTGGTTTACATGACTAATGGTGTCAAAGTTTGATTTATAAGGGATATGTTACCACATTTCAACCGCTACAATTTGGTCTTTATATGGAAGATATTATCAATTTTGTATTTTTTATTCATATCAATTCAAATTATTGTAGTAAATCGTGTTTTCAGTTACAAATCTATGCAGTTAAGGTCAGGTCACAAGTCTTCGTTTCACAAATTGTACCTTCGTTTTCATATCCAATTTGGTCATTTTATTTAAAAAAAAAGTTCAATGATTATAGTCTCGAGACTAGAACCATTTTTAAAGACACGATATGCTCCACCCCCCCCCCCCTCCACACACACACCCCGCATTTTATCTGTAGTATCTCGTTTTTATCTGTAGTATCTCGTTGCAACATCACTACCTAGTACGCCGTTACTGGACACACTTTATTCCTGTGCATTCAAATGAATCTTGTCCAACCATCGTCTCTTCTTGAATCTTTGACTGTTTTGTCTTCTTCATATGAATTGACCTTCACATCTGGGTATTCGACATCACAAAACTAGGTGCAAGTCCGCTACTTAGTAGTTCAAAGAATACAAACGGGAGTAATTTCTTTTACCTTTCTCTTGCATAGCATGGCATACTCTGAGATGGAATTCATCTGTGTTAAGTTATGGTTTCTCAAATGATGTATTAGCCATATGAAGAAGCGTGTACAGTATGCAGCTTGCAACCATGTATAAAACTTTCGACCAAGTGTCGCACTATTTAAGAAAAAAAAATCGACCAAGTGTCGTCACCTAGTGGTTCAAATTTTTTTTCGACCAATTGTTTTATTCGACGTAATGTTGCATTCGACCAAGTGCCATTCGACGAAATGACGTGTACCTGTTTGCAACATTTTGTTGGTATCGTTTATTGATGACCCCAAAGCATGGAGTCAGCGAAGCAGATAGAAGTCGTAAGAAGCGATTTTATGTCCATATCGCCCTAGGACACATTTTCACACACAAAAGGGACGAAATACGATACCCCATACAACAATGGGAAGTGTCATTAAATCGCTGACGCGCTTGATGAGTGAGTATTTCACATTAAAGAGGCTGCGTCGAGCTGCTGTACCGAACTTATAAGGTCCGCATGTCTGTATTTGTAAAGCTACGTGCATGGTAAACCAGGTGTATTTGGTTCGATTCCTGTCTTTTGAGATAATTTTCAAGGAGAAACAGACGGTAATGACATAGTGTGACCAGGTTAGGGCCAGGCTGTGCATTAAGACTAAAAATCTCGTCTTCAGAATGTAAATCGAATGTAAACTGTACCATCATTGTATACTTTTTCTAGTAGAAAGGAGAAGACACAACAAGAAGCAATGCGCTAAAAAAGCAAAAATGACAATGATAACTCATAAATTGAATGCAAATTGTATGGTCCCTAAAAAAGCAATACGTCAGACTTGAATGTTGTTACTATAACGTCCTCAATAAAATATGGTTAGATTTCCGAAGCACCCGTGCCCAGCAACACACAGAAAAAAGTTTAAGTATTTTCTATGAATGAAACGTGTTTTGGCAGCGACAAGCATCAACTTCACAGGCATTTCCCAGAACGGGCTTTTCTCAACCAGAAAAGTGTAGTTTTGACGTTTATCTCTTTAAAAGTAAATGCATTGGAATCCAGCTAGACATAAACAGTATTGTGTTTGCGGTGTGTGAACCAGACCTACACTAATTGCAAGGTATGAGATGGGAGAAATATCTAATGATAACTCGCTTTTTTTTTTTTTTTTTTTTTTCTTTTTTTTTTTTTTTTTTTTTTTTTGTAACAGCGGTAGGACTAAAAGTGGGTAAAGGCTCTTTAAGATGCAGTTTTGTTCAAAAGTCACTGTTTTATTTTCGCATCAAGTTTTACACTCCAGTCAATAAAATTTTGTAAGTGACGCGTAGAAAGAAAATAATGCCATGATAATGCGGCAAATGATGAATAAAATGAGAAATAAATAAAGTCACGAGGCTATAATAAATTGAAAGGGCAGTTGTACAAATAATGGCCATCCCACAGGGGTTAGGGGTAACTAACAGTTGAACGAATGGCTACGGCACACCAAATAATGATACTCGTCAGTCGTATTTTTAATCTGAAAAACTTTGACCACAATGTTTTCATTTGTGAGCGTCGAAGTAAGGACACCTTACATTTTATTAAAAATGATCAATTATGGAATTTTATACATGTTTTTGATATAATAACAATTTTTGAGAGTGACACATTTGATTTACAAACATACTCTCTCCAATAAATTCCAATGCCAATGATATTTTCTTTTCTAGAGTAATCAAATCCAGCACGTAGTCAATTTGTAGTGTTTCGAGACATCCCCTGTTAAAAGCCACAGTTGGCAACAGGAAATCATGTCTGTAAAACTGGGGTATACAGGGGTATAGATTTTTAGCTCACCTGAGCCGAAGGCTCACCAGGTGAGCTTATAGTATACCCAAGCTCCTCTTCTCTGAAACCGCTAAGCCAGTCAAAGCCAAACTTCATGTGGAGCATCCTTAGGAAGGGGGAAAGAAAGTTTGTCTAAATGGTCCAGGTCACATGACCAAGATGGGCCTATTTAACAGCAAGGTCAACTTAAATCGCCAATGTATTTGAATGGGGAAATTTGTAAAATGTAATTTAATGGGAGAAACTTGCTGGGAGTACGCAAATGGACGAAGACTTATGTTTATACAAATATTTTGGCACCAGGGGGTTGTCTGCCCCTGCCCACATGGCTATAAATGGCAAAAATCTTTAAGAATCTTCTTCTCCAGAACCATAAGACCTATTTAACAGCAAGGTCAACTTAAATCGCCAATGTATTTGAATGGGGAAATTTGTAAAATGTAATTTAATGGGAGAAACTTGCTGGGAGTATGCAAATGGACGAAGACTTATGTTTATACAAATATTTTGGCACCAGGGGGTTGTCTGCCCCTGCCCACATGGCTATAAATGGCAAAAATCTTTAAGGATCTTCTTCTCCAGAACCATAAGGCTAGACTAGCTACTAGTCTG
Organism: Rugalucina vietnamica; assembly: GCA_964017185.1. NCBI lineage: Eukaryota > Metazoa > Mollusca > Bivalvia > Lucinida > Lucinidae > Rugalucina > Rugalucina vietnamica. The sequence goes on from OZ024872.1 coordinate 43,353,509, forward strand.
ATAAATATGTTTTGTTTGCAATTTTCGTAAGTTTCAATTGTCTTTTCTTGAAAGCTAAAGCACCTGATATTTCCCGATGTGTAAACACATACTATACTTGCCTAGATTTATCGTTACAGAGGTTCTCATCCATCAGACAAGCATATCCCATTGTGTGCCTGTCTGAGATTTTTCTATCTCAGTACTAGTAAATTTTAGCTGTCTCAAAATGACAATCATTTCTGTATTTAGCCAAAGGCAATGCACATCTTGTGTACATCTACATGTATATTAAGGAAGTGATAAGCTGGGTGTCAACTGTCAGTGACAAAAATAAAATTTTAGGTCACAAAATAAAATTTTGCTGAGAATTTTATGCACAAGACAAAATGCTGATTAAATATTTTTGTAAGCTTAGTGCAAACACAATTCTTTTTCCACTAGTTAATTTGCATATTGTTTCATGTAAAAACATAATGGCTGCCTGAACAGCATTTGAAGCCTATTGAGAGTCAAAATGGTTTAAATGATGGGTGAGAAAAATAATCAATGATGGTCTTGACGCCTTAACAAGGAAATCTCAGACTCGTTTTCAGATTAATCGACTCTCGTCCTCGCCAAAGCCTCGGGTGAGACTTGAATAATCTGGAAACTGCCTGAGATTTTCTCGTCTTAACCTCAATCTCATCACATATTCTTTTAATATCCAAACGTTGTACATTTTATATAAAAGATTTTACCATATATAGACTTGTCATTTTAACGATGTTTGGCTAGGCTACCGGAAGGCCTATGATTTTGACACTTGGCATGAAGCATCGGGGAATGAAGCTCTACATAGTGTGCATAAATCATGACCCTTGGATGACCTTGACCTATTTTACGAAGGGCACCATGGGTCGCCTATGCATTTGAATAGGCCACGCAAGGCTAGAAATTAGCAGTTGATATGAAACATCTATAGAAAGATAAAAGCTGGCAATGATCAGGAAATGGCGCAATCAGAAAGAAATTCCCACCCCACACCCGATGGGTGGGAAAAACAAAATGACATTTAGGTACTTATATCAAGAAAACATATCGTAAGCCGAGAATGCAGCTATTCCCCAATAGGCGGCCATTCAGTTACCCGAACTTAACTAAAAATATGAAAACGCACATAAGGTTCAAACAGCACAAAAATTCGACTCCAAAACGCAAAACAATAAGAACCACAACAGAAGTATCGCATTGGAATGATCAGTAATGTAAAATTACTGGGGGGCGGGGGACTTAAACCGGCTTTACAGGTGCCTAACCTCACCCTCATCTTCTGCAGTGGTTCACAACATTTAGTTTTTCGGTCCTTGTGGTGAATCTCTCACTAGTCAATGAATCATCAATTTGAAATCATGATAACCACCCTGATGAATCAAAAACGAGGACTCAACAGATTCAGTAAGCTCCCCGACGATGGAGATCCCTGGGCGTCGAATAACTTACTGAAACCCGGAGCAGAAGAAAAACACCAGTTGAACCCCGGTGGGCCAAGCAACAGACAAGAAGCTCTGGCCCCAATCAACTAAAATGAATAGCTTTATATCGGGGCCATCATAAAGTCTGACGCCCGACCAACCGGCGTGCAATTAAAGAAGGCAGCATAGCCATCAACCATGATTGGGTTACAAACTAAGCATGCAGACTGTCGCATAACATTCAAGTCATAACCTATACGTCTGTAACGTGTTATGGTTTTTCTGGAAGATATTTTCAAAATACAAATGACAATATGAACAGCCGAAAACTTACACGGTACTTTGCATTCACCATATGCATACTGCCTCCAGTGCAAAGAGCAGCTGTTTCATTTTTATATTGCCTTTTAATATTTTATCTATGAATGAAAATAATTTACAAATAGCGTATAAAAGAGAAATGTATAAAGTAGCATTTCGATAGTCGTAGGCTGATGGTGGTCGGTAATAAATCAAAATCATCCCCGAGATATGAAATAAGTTGACATGGCCCGCCAAAACCAGCCCTGAAATGTTGACTATATCCTGAATGCTGAAACTCAGTGAGCCACATAGAAACCAACTGCGTGCGATTTCTGGTATGATTGCTTGCTGATGTGCATGAAAGACTTTGACAACACGTTTTGATTTCTTGTCAATCGATTTGCATGTTTTGTCATGACGTGTGTCATTTTTTTTCTCCTGTCAGCCATGAAAGCGATCACATGATTTTATTTCGATTTTAGATTCATTTCTATAAAGGCAACATTACCATGTAAACGGGGTAAACCTGTGTCAATTGTAGTAACTGTCAATCTTATACTCATCAGCGCTGCTGATATATCAGACCACACGCATAAATTAAACTTTTCAATTTAACTGACGGCAGTCTGTGTATCTGATAAGTGAAGTTTTGTCGAAGAAAATCTAGCTGCTTTTGAGAAAAGATGCTGCATCTTGCGAAGTTTGACATCGCTTTTGCGCAGTTGGTCCAATAGGAATGCCAGTCAATAGGGGAAATTATTACCTCCGTACTCAGTTCAATGTGGACCTTTTCGGGTGTAATTTTAGTGCATTAATTTGTGTTGCATTTTGTTTAGTTTTTCATTCCTTCAGTTGACAAATGAAGTGCTGATAAGCAATTTCATTTTCTTAGAACAAGAAGTGTCAGGCTAAAAGATAGAAAATCTGTGAGATATCTTTATCACCCCACATATTGATGTACCTAACTGAGAGAAAATATTTCCTTAAGCAGAACAGCTCTTAAAGTAAGAATCCTTCTTGCTTTTTATGTAGAATATAAATGACCATGTTGTAATTATTACTTCGTGTGGAGCTATTTATTACTTAATTCATTATGACAACGTCCTGCTTCTAATCACAAACCTTGTCATTGCAGCATTCTGTGTGTATGTGTTTATGTGTATCATTTTGGTTCTGTCTCACTAATTCGTTTCTTATCCTTGTAATTATAGCAAGTAAAAATAGAAGGACCAGGAATCGATGCAATTAAATTTAAAGTCCCAACATAGACACCAGGTGGGAAAGAAAATACATAAAACAGCAAATTATTTTCCCGACAACACACACGAAGAGCAAAATGACTAGCTCTTTCCTAACAAGGTAGCCATTCGGCTAAGTCCGGCGAAAGAGAGAGGCAGGCACAATAAACAGTCGTATAATGAAGATAAACCACTTTTCCTGGGACACCAACTCACAACGATTACCGTTTTTACTGGGGACAACGCCAAAACCATTTTTCTGTTGCTGCAATAAAGCCAAAACCTCAAATCATGTTTTTGTGCTGCTGAATTCATTCAGTATTGAGTATACAATACGTATGTTTCAGCTAGGCTATTCACGTCGTTTTAGATCTTCTTCAGGATCAGTCGGTTGGGTGTTGTATTATCAGACCTCATATCGTCCCAGGCATTTTTTAAGTTAGCTACCCCCATGTTTGAATACTGAAAGTCAAAAGTAAACGTATCCTCGAATGCGACTGACGTCACAATTAATTACCTGAAGATGCTTGCTGTTATGCTATCAAACTAAACACTAATTAACAAATCCCATTTGATGGTAAGAGGTTATACTTAAAACAATTTATTTCAATCAATTTAAGCACTCGGAAAAGTGCTTTCGAGAGCAGATCCCATTCATTCTGTAGTATACGTTACAAAATATGGTAATTTTGTTGAGTTTCAAGCATGACAGGGTATTGAATCTGGGTAGTTTTATTACGATAGCAATCTTATATTAAGGAAAATGAATGCTATCAACATATGCATCAATGATTATATAGAAGTATCTTTGAAAATTATTCTGTTTTATGCTAACATAAACGTGTGTAAATTACAGACATGACATTCAACGCTAATTTTTAATTGCTTGCGTGATTTAAACTGTATCTACTTTTTACCCGTTCATTAAAGGCGACCACCCAAGACGAACTTCATCAATAATATAATGAAGTTAAAATGTTGAAAAGGAGCATCAATGCATCGACGGTACTGTATCAAAACAGTACTTAAATTGTTCGCGCTCGTCCAAAATCTGATATTGCTATTTCCCAAGTAGGGGCGTAACAGCGTCTGAATATGTATATATGCTCGTATATATGAGTTTCATGAGTTAGGTCAGATTAACTAGGAGTGTGCTTCTGTAACATGTACTACCTGTTGTCGTGGCGGGCGGATGGGGATCGTCAGCCATGGACATCAACTCATCTAGGAGTTTGCTAGGTCTCTCAGTACTGGGTAGGGGGGGTAGTCTATGAGAATGATGACGAAATTAAGAGGCTTCTTGAAGACAAGCACCGATTGCACAAGGCACATCAAGATGATACTTGCTCAGAATCCAAGAAAGCAGCCTACACGCAACATTTGTAAGACAGTCCGGCATGCAAGATATGTGGCTGTGAAAGAAAACAGAAGAATTTCAGGCTTTTGCGGACAGAAAGGACATGGTGACAACACTTCAAAACACTTCTATAGTGTGCTCAATCGACCATCAAGCATCACTGAGGATGCGATCGAAGACTTCCTAAGATAGAGTGCAGTGTTCTGTTAGATGAATTTCCAACCGTCAACCGTCATGGAAACAAGAAACGCAGTTCAACAGCTATCATCTGGCAAAGCTCCGGATGCAGATGCAATTCTTGCAAAGGTTTATAAGTCTGGGGGCTACCCATGGCAGAGAAACTGACTAGGTTGTGTCACTTTATGTGGAGGGAGGAGGCTATCCCACAATAATTTAAGGATGCATCCATAATCCACCTATACAAGCAGAAAGGAAATCATCAAGTCTTTGTGTGACAACCACAGAGGCATCTCTCTCCTATCAATTACTGGGAAGATACTGACAAAAATTCTGTTGAATCATCTGAATGTTCATCTTGATCAGAAGGGACTTATCCCAGAAAGACAATGTGGGTTCAGAAAAGACAGAGGGACAATAGACACGATCTTCACAGCAAGACAGCGTCAGGAGAAATGCTAAGAACAGAATGGAGATCTATGCATGACGTGTGTCGACCTCACCAAAGCCGTTTACTGTGGAAAATCATGGCCACGTTTGGCTGTCCTCCCAGATTCGTAGCAATGATGTGGCAATTTCATGATGGCATACAGGCACTTGTACAAAATGATGGAGAGTTCTGTGAACCCTTTGAGGTTATGAATGGGGTCAAAGAGGACTGTGTTATGGCACCAACACTGTTCAGCATGATGTTCATGGATGTCAGGACAGAGACACTGGTTTTCCAATCAGGTACCGTTTTGATGGCAATGTATCGTTGCAAGCCAAATCTAAGGTGCAGACTGATGTTCTAGATGAGCTCCTCTATGCAAATGATATGGAAAAGATTGGCAGCTCAGAGGCAAAAATCCAAAGAGCCATTGACCAACCAAGTCTCACAGTCATGTGATAACTATGATCTCACAATCAGCTAAAAACAGACAGAGGTTGTACACCAATCAGCACCTTGAAACCCGTAAAATGAACCAACTATCACTGTAAATGGACAAAAACTGAAAGTTGTTGATAGGAAGCACCCTCTCCAGATCAGTGAGCATTGATGATAAGGTCACCGCAAGAATTCCAAAAGCCAGTGTGGCGTTCGGGTGTCTGGGAGCGAAATGGAACCAAGCTTGACACCCAGCTGTGGTACAGCCAACCTTCTTGTATGCATGTGCGTCCTGGACAGTATACCAACGCCATTCAAAGAGGCTTTACGATTTCCACTTAAGCTGTTTGAGAAAGCTGTTAAAATCAAATGGCAAGACAAGATTCGAGACACAGAGGTCCTGAAGAAAGCAGGGGCGCAAAGCATGTATACAGTCTTAAAGCTAGCACATGCAGCTAAGATGGACTGGCCGTGTTATAAGAATGCCTGATGAGCGACTTCCAAAGAAAGTTTCCTATGGAGAATTACAGGAGGGAAAGCGCTCTCAAGGTGGCCAAAAGAAACGCTACAAAGACATCCTCAAAGCCTCTCTGAAGGTTTTCGACATACCAATAGGGTCTTGGGAACCGACTGCACAGGAGCGATCAAAGTGGCGAGGTCTCATCAACAAAGTAGCAGCATTCTATGAAGAAAAGAGAATCTATGAAGCTGAAAGAAAGCGCAGAGAATGCAAAACTAAGACCAATGGACCACCAACAGATTGCCTGACATTGACTTGCTCTACTTGCAACCGGCAGTTTAGAGCTAGAATTGGCCTAGTCAGCCATCAAAGAACTCACCAACACATATGAGCCCTATTCAAGAAATAACGATGGTCATTCTCGTTCACTAGTGACAGACGAACGATCATATGAGTTTCATATTCTGAATACTGGTATGTACGAGTTTCATTCTAAATTCGTTCAAATCCAGATTAAACAAGTGTTGGAAAGGGCGCCCATACAAGGTCTATCCAAGGTTTTACACCCCGGGCGAAAGAATGCAAAGGAGAATCAATAAACCGGAATGGAGCTGTCTACAGACGTCTTCGGGCCTGGAAGGACGTCCACTACAAGGTAGAGAGGATACCATTTGGCGAAGAAAAGGAATACAAACAGTCAACTCCGCTTCAAAATGAAATCGAAAGAAGAAAATCAAATTGTGATTTTCAAAATTCAATAATCCCAAGAGCTTTTTTGTCCAATGTTCTACTTGAGTATTCCTGTAAATGTAAATACATATGAAAGGACTTGAGCAGTATAAAAATGTAAGAAATCAACATCAAAAGAAGTCCGGACGGTCTTGACTAAAGCCGTGTAAACGTTTTAACAGATGGACCTTAGGTAACATAGGATGGTGATCAAAGGCAGCCTATACGAAGGAAAAAAAAAACAGTCCAAACACCAAACATGTAAGGGGAAATGAATCAACATTCAAATAGCTATTACTGTGGTGTCAGTGCCTAGCCTAGAAAAAGTAAAATCGAAAAAGGTACAAACACTCTATGTTGAAGTCCTTCAGTGAGAGGTTTAGGGTGTCTTTGTAGCGTTTTGTTTTTTATTCACTTTTTTCTGATCGCTTTGGGTGCGCTTTCCCTCCGGTAGATCTAATTCTCCATAGAAAAGTTTCTTTGGAAGTCGCTAATCAAGTATTCTTATAACATGGCATGTCCATCTCAGCTGTGCTAGTTTTAAGACCGTCTGCATGCTTTGCATCCCTGTCTTCTTTAGGACCTCTGTGTCTGGGATCTTGTCTTGTCACTTGATTTTTAACAAACTAAAATCTCTTTGCATGGCGTTGGTATACTGCCAAGGTTTCACATGCGTATAAGGGGGTTGGCAGTACCACAGCATTTGTAGACTTTCAGCTTGATGTCAAGCTTCATTTCATTTCGCCCCCAGACATTTGCACGGACCACCATTGGCTTTGGCAGCAAAGCAGTAGGTACAATTAAAAGCCCTTAAAATGAGAATAGAAGGCAAACTGTAAATGAATGAACTCAGTAACGGATAGGAATATGTACATTTGATGAGTTCATCTGAAAATGAAAGCAGATGTCACATACTATAACGGAATGAAATGCAAAACTCAGTAACAGGCTTAAAACGAATCATTACTTACTGGAAACGGATGGAAATGTCCCTTTTTGGTAAAGTTTCTAAAAAAAATCAAAAGTAAAGGCAACGCTAATAAAAGGGTCCGATACCGCCAGAGCCGTCTGCGACTACTAGTGCGTAAAGGCTCTCTGTGCGACAAGAAGGTTTGGGCACTGGACATTGTTAGCTCACCGAAGTCTCACAAGGTGAGCTTAAAGGATGTCCATGCTCCGTCGTCCGTCCGTCGTCCGTCGTCGTCGTCCGTCCACAATTTCAAAGATCTTCTCTTCTGAAACCGGTTGGCCAATCAAAGCCAAACTTCATCCTTAGGAAGGGGGGACGAAAGTTTATATAAATGGTTCAGGTCACATGACCAAGATGGCCGCCATGCCCATATATGGTAAAAACCATAAAAAATCTTCTTCTCTGGAACCGGTGGACCAATTTCAGCGAAACTTATTATGTAGCATCGGGGACTCTGGCCCATCATATTTTATATAAATCATGAGCTTGGGTTGGCCTTGACCTATTTTATGGCAAGGTCAATTTTGGTTACATAGGCGATTCAATGGTAAAAAAAAAAGTGAAAGCGTTGAATTTTTTTCAGGAAGTTTTGAAGCCTATGACCTGAAAGTTGGTAGATACAGACAACATGTTGAGTCAATGAAGTGTTGTGAGTATTAAAGGTCAAGGTCATTTCTTGACCTTGGCCAAAGGTCAGTTACAAATTAAATGTTAAATTTAATTTTCTCAGTAACCGCTTGACCAATCAAAGCCATATTTCATATGTATATAGTATCCTTTGGATGGGGGAACAAAAATTTATATAAATGGTCAAGGTCACATGACCAAGATGGCCGCCATGGCTATAAATAGCAAAAACCTTTAAAATCTTCTTCTCCAGAACCAGAAGGCCTATGATTTTGAAACTTGGCATGAAGCATCAGAGGGAGGAGCTATACAATATTTTTTATATATCATGACCCTTGGATGACCTTGACGTATTTTAAGGCAAGGTCAACATAGGTCGCCCATGCATTTGAATGGGGAAAATTGTGAAAATGTCATTTGAAGGGAAAAACTTTATGGAAAAGGGCAAATGGACTGAAGATTTATGATTCAGAAAAAAAAGGAACCCAGGGGCAGGTCTGCCCCCACCCCGGGGCAATATACATGTATATTACCATAATATTTAAAGATCTTCTTCTCTGAAACCGCTTGGCCAATCAAATCCAAACTTCATATGGAGCATTCTTAGGAAGGGAGAACGAAAGTTATATAAATGATCAAGGTCACATTGCTATAAATAGCAAAAACCTTTAAACATCTTCTTCTCTTGGTATGAAGCATCAGGCAATGGAGCTCTGCAAAGTTTGTATAAATCATGGCCTTCGGATGACCTTGATCTATTTTACGGCAAGGTCAACATAGGTTGCCAATGCATTTGAATGGGGAAATTTAGTAAAATGTTATAACGAACGTAAATGGGGGGAAACTTGCTGGGAGTATGCAAATGGACAGAAGATTTATGGTTATGAAAAAAAAATGTCCTCAGAGGGGTTGTCTGCCCCTGTCCCGGTGCTATATACGTGATTATGACCATAATATTTAAACATCTTCTCTGAAACCGCCTGGCCAATCAAAGCCAAACATTAAGTGGAGCATTGTTAAGAAAGGGGAGTGAAAGTAAATGGTCCAGGTCACATAACCAAGATGGCCGCCATGGCTTTAAATAGTAAAAACCATTATAAATCTTCTTCTTCAGAACCGGAAGACCTATGATTTTGAAACTTAGCCTTAAGCATCAATGTATACAGCTTTACAAAGTTTGTATAAATCATGACCCTGGGATGGCCTTGACCTATTTTACGGCAAGGTCAGCTTAGGTTGCGTATCCCAGTTCTCAGGTGAGCGTTTACAGGACCATTTGGCCCTCTTGTTTAGTAGGAAGGAAAAATAACGAAAAGAATGCGAAAATGATTTATTTCTGTACCAGTAGCTGTTTACAATTATTTCGTAAAAATAAAGTAATAAAAAACGAAGAAGTTTGTAACATGATAATGGTAGAATGGGCATCAGAAAAAGTATGTTCGATATATTCACGCGTGTTATCTTTACGCATGTTCGTGACATTAAAGCACATATCATGACTACATTAATTGTTTTACGGACAATTATATGAGCCGCCTCATGGGAAAACCAACAATCTGCATAGGCGAAAACAAAGGCGCAGATCAGCTTCGCGGTAACCCGGATAGTAAAATTCCTCCTCTACTTAACTCCAAAATTTCAAGCTTCTAGCCTGCTTCTGTAGCTGTACAGGCCAGTTTGTGTCAGACCTGTTCGGAAACCACATTGTTGGTTTTTCCACGAGGTGGCTCATATTTTGACTGGATAGGTTCCTGGGCGTGTACATTTAAATGAAATCAACACTGTGAGAATCAGCTCCAAGGAAGTGTTTTTCAAACACAAATTATATATTTAAAATCTTATATTATGTTAAATGTGTATTATTATTTCGAATATTGTGGATGTCGCATCATTAAAATATAATTGTATCAGAAACTGATATTTTTTAGGGTTAAAAACTTTTAAGTTTTAAATGGAAATATATCTCAAATACTCTTTGCTTAAGCCCCGTTTTGTGCGTAAAATTCTCAGCAAAATTAAAGTTTTAGGTTTTTTTTTTATCAAAGCAGTAGACTACAATTGACTCCTCCGCCAGCAAGGTATAGCCACGCCCACCCCTATTTCCTTAGACAAACATTGTGTTTTTGCACCTGTATTTACCTGTAAAAAGCACGTGTTGGTTTGTTTGTCTAACCCACGTGTTGGTCAACCGTCATTGACCGTTAGCTAATGTGCAGATTTGAATGGTCAATATAAAATGAATATTAATGATGGGTGGTTTTACGGAGGACTCAATTACTCCTCTAAACTTCCTGAAATTAACACCTACACGTTTATTTTTGTCACTGACAGTCGACACCTTGCTTATCACTTCCTTATAAGGAAGAAACAAAGTATGTACATTAAATTTTGTATTAACTAAGGAGCCTATAGGCTCCTGCTAAATACAGAATGACTGGCATTTTGAGACAGCTAAAATGTACTAGTTCTGGGGTAGAAAAATATCTGACAGGCATACATGGGGATATGCTTGTCTGCTGGGTCAAAAACATTTTCCTTCATTTATTGCAGACTGGTGAACCTGGCACTGTTCTTATTATTGTGCTACGACTAACTTTAAATTTATTCTGTCAATTAATCATGTACCTGAGCTGCCAACTCCTCAATGCTTTATATCAGCGCACCGTCTTTATCAAATTCTAAGTCTTCAACCAGAATGCATCTATACCGTCAACACTACCACTTACCATCCGAACGGCAATGAATAATATGAAAGTGATGCATTCTATAAACTGAAAACGTAGAAAACAAAGGCGCAGATCAGTTGTACAGTAACTAAACAGCTTATCAGCGCTTTTGATTTCACTTAATTTACGGATAGTACAATCCCTGGTTGGGTCGGAAACCAGGAAGACCGATTTTCTCGCGTCGCGGCTCAATTTGTATGCACCGGAGTCAGTCCGGTTGTTATTCATCTCGGTCGAATACCGATGACTCCATAGAGAAGAAGCACGACTTTGTCATTCAGTAGATTCCCTGCTGCAATGTTATTCATATGTTAACGTTTCAGATGTAATTTATGCTTCCATGTTGGTCCGTTTTTACGGCCGATAAGCATGGAAATATAGTCGTACGGGAAGCAACAAAACACGAAATTTAAACAAAACACGAACTTCAAGCTGTGACCACTGCAGGAATTGACTCGGTGTTTAGTTACGGATTCTGTTTCGCGGCGGTGAAAAATATATATCGGGATGTCATTTCGTGATTTATTAAATTCTGTCTGGTTAAAATACATTTTTAACAAGTTTTATTCTATTTTTATTGCATATCATATGACTCAATCGGTGGCAGGCTTGTCAGTTTGGTACTAAAGTTCTACATACGCACCTGGGGTGGCAATAAAATTCAAAAACATTTTAATTTTACGTCAGAAAAAAAAAGAATTTAGGATTTGTTACCATTTGTCAGAACACTTTTTGCACTTGTAAGAGTCAGGTCAAATGCTAGGTCTATTAGGAACTTAACTATGCTATTTTAACCTTAATAGAGTTAGGCTGTCGTCACCAGGAAAATCCATTTGGGTGAGTCCACATTCATTTAAGGGGTATCAGGTGTGATTTTAAAATCTTATTTCGCATTCCGATGAAATTCCTCCTAATAAAAACATCTGGGGCTATCCTGTTTGTCTATGTCCCATCGATAGGACATCAGATCTAGGCATATATGAGTTAATATCTCATTTAAGCCTGTTGTCCTTTTTATGGGACATATGCAAACAGCATAGCCACAGATGTGACGCCGCAGAACACGGCGTCACATCTGGGGCTATTCGGTTTGCATCTAAGAGGAATTTCATAGAAAAATGGAATAAAATTTTAAAATCACCCTAAAATGATAGTGGATTAACCCATATGATAATGATCGGCAAGTTCATTCGTCACGAAAGGGTTAAACGGTCGTTGCCGACTCTGTCATGGTGTAAAACAATCCCAGTGGGGCAGATGGACACGCTGATCTTCATCTAAGTAATTAATTAACATCTGCAAGCGTCTGATTAACCCTCGTTATTAAGACAAATATGGCAACAAATGAAACACAAACTAGCCTTATTGAAAGGAAAATTCGATGTTATCAATTATGTGAGCAAATAATGTCCGTCCTAATTGTCAACAGAGGGAAAAACAATCTGTTTGACCACGGTACAGTTTGTTAATCGATTAATCGATAACGGTCGCATCCTCGGGAACGGGCAAACGGGTATATCATCAGGAAAACGTGTCCGTGCAATGAATACCCCTTCAACCCCACTTTTATATAGAAAAAGTGGGGTATGCCTATTTTTCTTATTTTTGCTTCAAAACATAGATTGTGGGTAACCACAATCTATGTTTTGAGCAAAAATAAGAAAAATATCAAGATTATTGTGGCAAAATTTTTAATTTTTACAGCTAAAAAAATCTCTGTATATTGCATGGGCATGTTTTCGTAATGTAGCGTTCGTAAGCATTTGAGTGGTGGCTAGAGCTGTCCTATATCTGGCAAGTTGTAGTGGTTAAAACTTGAAAAACATATTATCAATTTAAGCAAGAAAAGTTTTTTAATATCATAATATACAGTATATATAATAATATTTGTCAGTAGGTAAGTAGTTTTGTTAGTAGTTTAAGTATGTTAACTTGCATTTTCCCCTCCTCATTTTAGGAGCAATTTAGCTGATGACATGTTTCAAAACTGCCTAGTTGAATATTAAAAGTTGTGAAAGTACAAAAACATTTCGAAGCGAAGTGAAGTGAACGTCTTTATGGCCATCTATATCAACATATACAACATTTGAATTTACATTTTAAGCCATACACAATGAAACACAACATTGTAGCACCCAGGCTAGATACAGACCCAAAACGTTAAAACATCGTATTTGGCAATTGTTTGTAGTATCTATATAGTATCAATAAGCCAAAATTAATATACATGTAGTTATATGAGTTGTTTGCTTGTGTTTTTTTTATAATTTGTTTTTCAAATTTAGTTTCTTTCTTTTTTCTTTTTCTTTAATTGAAGAAAATTTTGCGTGACAGACATTCATAACTTGTTTGTGAAATAATTCCAAATTGAAAATCTGTGTGAGAAGAAAGAAATTTGGAAACCTGATATAGCCATTAACTATTAGTTATTTTACTACATTTGCTTCAGAGATTTTATGAGTTTGTTTCTTTTTAAATGATCAAGGAATCGTACAATATGTGGCCCAACTTTGTCCATTTAGTTACATGTGAACGTTACACATTTCTCGGAAATAACCTCTGTTGATATCTTCGTTAAATATTAAGAAGGATCATCTTCGAGTGATATTTTTGCAATCTTGAGCCAGAACGGAAAAGGAAATACGTAGCACATTTCTCCTTACTGAGTATAAGAAAGTTATCTGAATGTACATTCTCCTTACTCTGAATAAGAAAGTTATCTGAATGTACATTTTTCCTTACTGTGAATAAGAAAGTTATCTGAATGTACATTTCTCCCTACTGTGAATAAGAAGGTTATCTGAATGTACATTTCTCCATACTATGTATAAGAAAGTTATCTGAATGTACATTTCCTCCTTACTGTATAAAAGAAAGTTATCTGAATATACATTTCACATTACTGTGTATAAGACAGTTATCTGAATACACATTTCTCCTTTCTGTGTATGATAAAGTTATCTGAATGTACATTTCTCTTTACTGTGTATAAGAAATTTATCTGAATGTACATTTCTCCTTCCTGTGTTTAAGAAGGTTATCTGAATGTACATTCCTCCTTATAGACTTGCTCCCGTTGTATGTTCATTATGTTTTACCTCTATACTGTTTACAAAGAAAAATAAACAGAATAAGACTTTTTCTATCAGAGAGCTATCTTTCTCATATTTACATTTACATATACATTTAGATAAATCCAGCCTTGTCTTGAAGATAGCATTTAGAATACTTGAGCTTTATCATACATGTATTTAGCTTTTCATTTTTGCAAAAAGGAATTATTAAATTTAACGACGGTAGCCAGTCTATTCTTACTGTGTATAAGAAAGTTATCTGAATGTACATTTCTCCTTACTGTGTATAAAAAAGTTATCTGAATGTACATTTCTTCTTATAGACTTGAATGTACATTTCTTCTTATAGACTGACTCCCGTTGTATGTTCATAATGTTTTACCTCTATACTGTTAACAAAGAAAAATAAACAGAATGAGACTTTTACTACCAGAGAGTTGCCATTCTTATCTCTTCTAGCATATATAAAAAAGTCTGATTTTTTTCAATGTGCAGGGCGGAGCCTGTCAATTTTTGATTGACAATGACAAAGTTGACCATTACATTTAAAAATAGGTAGTTCTCACATGGACTGTTACTTTGACCCACTTGTTAATCAGTGTCAAAATTTAACCTCATGCAATGAAAATGATGGGTAAACACATACTGTCACAGAACAATATTCAGCTGTACCACATGACTGCATTTATGTATCATGACCATATTGAAAATTCCTTTAGTAAATGCCTGGTAAACATTCTTGTTTTATGACTCTCTGCTTTTCCTTTCAAGTTTAAAACTTTAACTCTGATACAATTAAATATCAAATGATGCAGGCTTACTTTAAATAATACTAATTTACTAATGAAAGCAGCAGAAAAAGGTGCAATAACTTCTTACTGGAAGTCACAGTACGGATCTGTAAAGTGTTACTGACAGCTGACAGCTCAGTCAAGTTAGCAGCGAATCTGTTGCAGCAGCAGCAGCAGCAAAAATAAAAGGAAAATAAAAAACAAATAAATTTTTTATTTTATTTTTTTATATTTAATATTGTCTATTGTTCATACAGACAAGGCTCCAGAGTATCATCGTCTATCTTGAAGCTTACACTGATAAGCAAATCACTAAGGTGAACTAAGGCACAATTCGGTCTCTCGTCTGTCTATGAGCGCTTTGACGACAACTTCTGACGCAACGTCTATTAAGAAACGATGATGAATGTCATCACAAACAGACGTTTTATATCCCACCTATTACCCTGCAGTCTAAGGACACCTTTACTGTTGGCAGGGAACTTTTTTCCTTAAGCTATGTTATGGGTGGGATAGAAAAGTCTTGTTTGCGGCATAAGTATTCGTTTCCTATAGCACTCACAGCCAGACGAAACTGTAAAAATCTGTAACATTTTCCATAACATTGGTAATATGGTGTCTAGAAAAGTTCTGTTGCAGCATTCATCATCATTTTCTACTTAGCGATCACAGCCAAACGAAAAAGAAAAAAAAATAATAAGAATAAGATAATAAAAAAATGGCGACAAACATTTCCACTTACATGGAACTTTTTTCATAGGTGACGTCGAAAAGATGTGAGTGTGGCATTAAATGTCATTTTCTTATGAGATCTCACCTAGATTAAAGCCAAATCAATCTGCGACAGAAATGTTCGCTGCAAGCGAAATTGCTGCTTACGTGACTGTATTTAGCTACAGCAAAATAGCTGCTTACTTGACCAATTTCGCTGCAGCAAAATTGCCGCTAACTTGACTGTATTTTGCTGAAGCAAATTTAATTATAACGCTGCAAGTAAAATTGCCTTTAACTTGACTGCTTTTGCTGTAGCAAAATTGCTGCTACATGTAACATGACCGATTTTGCTGCAGAAAAATTGCTGCTAACTTGACCGTTTTTGATGCAGCAAATTTGCTGCTAATTTGACCGAGCTGACCTTGTAGGAAAAATAAGTAAAATCAGCTGGTTCTCCGAATCGCTTTATTTTTCGAATGGTACTTTATTGATCTTCTACTGCGGTCATGTACCATCAGTAAAGCAAAGAGTTGTTGACAAAAATAGAGGCAATGGCTAACTTATTTGAGTGTAGCTGTATGGTTATATTTTAGAAACAAAATGTTTATGTTTTTGTGTGTCTACCATACACTTCACCTATTTTGAAATCATTCAGGTGAAACACAGATATAGCACAAAGACAACAAGCATAGTCACCTTTACTTCAATTATACATTGTCAGCTCTGGGACCCTTTCTCAACAATGAAATCATCCAAGGCTGGGCTTAGCTAAGCACTGCCCTGCACATTGAAAAAAATCCAAGTATACATTAAGTTAAATTCAGCCTTGTCTAGAAGATAGCATTTACAATACTTGATCTTTATCATACATGTATTTAGCATTTCATTTTTGCAAAAAGGAAGTATTAAATTTAACGACGGAAACCAGTTTATTCTCCATTTCTGTGTATAAGAAAGTTGTACATTTGTACATCTGAATGTACATTTCTCCTTACTGTGTATAAGAAAGTCATCTGAATGAACATTTTTCATTACTATATATAGGAAAGTTATTTGAATGTACATTTCTCTATACTGTGAATAAGAAAGTTGTTATAATGCACATCTCTCATTATTGTGTATAAGAAAGTTATCATAATGCACATTTTCCATTACTGTGTATAAGAAAGTTATCAAAATGCACATTTCCCATTACTGTGTATAAGAAAGTTATCGCGATGCACATTTCCCATTACTGTGTATAAGAAAGTTATCATAATGCACATTTCCCATTACTGTGTATAAGAAAGTTATCAAAATGCACATTTCCCATTACTGTGTATAAGAAAGTTATCGTAATGCATATTTCCCATTATTGTGTATAAGAAAGTTATCATAATGCACATTTCCCATTACTGTGTATAAGAAAGTTATCAAAATGCACATTTCCCATTACTGTGTATAAGAAAGTTATCCTGATGCACATTTCCCATTACTGTGTATAATAAGAAAGTTGTCATAATGCACATTAATCTTTACTGTGTATAACAAACTGTCATAATGCACATTTCTCATTACTGTGTATAGGAAAGTCATCGTAATGCACATTGCTCATTAGTGTAAAAGAAAGTTATCGTAATGAAAATTTTCCCATTACTGTAATTTCTAAGAAAGTTGTCATGATACATATTGTCCATTTGTGTATATTGTAAATTATCGTACTGCACATTTCTCATGACTGTGTAAAAGAAAGTTATCGTAAGGTACATTTCCCATTCCTGTGTATAAGAAAGTTGTCATAATGCACATTTCTCATTACTGTGTATAAGAAAGTTATCATAATGCACATTTCTTATTACTGTGTAATTGAAAGTGTAATGCATATTTCCCCATTACTGTGTATAAGAAAGTTATCGTAATGCATATTTCCCATTACTGTGTATAAGAAAGTTATCGTTATGCATATTTCCCAATACTGTTTATAAGAAAGTTATCGTAATGCACATTTCTCATTACTGTGTATAAGAAAGTTATCACAATGCACATTTCCCATTACTGTGTATAAGAAAGTTATCACAATGCACATTTCCCATTACTGTGTATAAGAAAGTTATCATAATGCACATTTGCCATTACTGTGTATAAGAAAGTTATCATAATGTACATTTCCAAGAGTAATTAGACTCATAAGTCACTAGTTATTTCGTATTGCATGCATCATCTGATACCTTTACAAAATAAGCAGTAACCTATGTTCCCATCTGTACAGAACCATAAAATGTTTTTTGAGAAAATATGCTGCTGTTATTTCTAACATGCCACTGTGGTCAAATAAATCAATTTGCAGGTTCATAAAGTGTCATGAATTAACAGTGCTTTGAGTGTTTATAAACATTTGAGAAGGCAGAAGTGAGAAAACAGCTGTTCTAGGATTATAAGGCTTATCAGCTAAGAAACTTTCATCTACAAAGGCTTGAAAGAGCCATCCGTCAGTAAATAAATGTTGCTTTGCGAGTCAAAGAAAGTTCTGGGACCCTTGCTGTGCACAGAGAATGGAATTCGACTAGTAAATATTTGCTTTATTTCAGAGATGAAGGGATTCCAACATTTTTCAAAACAAAGTACTTCCTCGAATTCGTGTAGTATAGGAGATTACATCATCTCGAAAACATATGCGTATAATGTATACCCCCTTATACCCCACTTTTATACAGCAAACCGGGGTATACAACGGTATACCTGTCTTTCTTATTTTTGCTCCAAAACATAGATTGTGGGTACTTGTTAGAACCGCCTCGGCGAGGCCGTTCTAGCGTGTACCCACACTCTGTGTTTTGAGCAAAAATAAGAAAAATATCAACAATTTTCAGCTGAAAATACTTAATTTGCAAAGCTCAAAAAATCTTTGTATATTGCATGGGCAATAACGTCCTTATACTAAGAAAACATAATAGGCGACCACTCAGTTACCCGAACTTAACTAAAACGTACATAAAGTTCAAACATCACAAAAAATCACTCGGCATGGGATACCAGGGCCCTACCCAGGATATAAGGGGATCTAGGGATATCAATAAGCTGGGGTGCAAACGACCACTTTGGGGGTTTTAAGGAGCAGTGAGCATGGGTCTGAGAGAAACATTTTAGGTAGCTGGGGAGAGAGGTAAATTCGGCGGTAAATTTTCTTTCAGGGAGCAGGGAGCTAAGACCCCTACCTGTTAGGGCCTCAATACTGCCTGGCAGTACCTATTCTTACCACTCCAGGCTCTCTCTCGGATATTCGCAGCAATTTTCAGAAAGAGAGTCAGTCCAGCTTCGGACCGAGAAGGGGCCTACAAACTGTTATCGTTAATACACACCCCATACGACTGGCCCATAAGTCCTTGATCGTTTGTCGAGGGTGAACATGTACTGATCTTTATAATGGAGTCAAATGCATACATGTACTCTCCTTCTCAAGGACTAATTGGATCATATGTCGCGAACAGAAAATGATCTAGTTTGGAATCAATTTTCAGCTGTATAGTGAGTTTATCGAGGACAAATTTGTGTTACTTCATCATATTGCCATGGTAATAGGGTATCCTATTTCACATTATCTTATTAATTTCAAAGAAAACGATTCTTTCCTGTATTTCCTCTTATAGCTGACAGACGGATATTTTGCAACAGATTTTCAAAACTCCTAAACCTGTTACCGGTTTGGGAAATTACAAGCTTTAGCGCCATTAATGTAAAGAAAATACGAGGTATCCTGTTACAATTCATTGTCGTTCAAAAACTAAAGTTACAATAGTGGAGATTCACTTGTCGTCTGCTTAAAAAAACATGGCTGACATTGTTGTTTCGTCTGATAATGGTGACAGACCAGACTGTGGCTTTGAAAATGAGATGATATACGAGAGAAGCGTACTTGAGAGAATGGCAAAACTTATAAATGTAGTAAAATATGGTTGTAGCAGAAAATTATTTTAATTGAACTGAAAGGTACTAACCCATTAATAACTATGATTTATTTAGAGAAAATGTTGGTTTTCAGGTCGTAGACAGAATCAATAGCGCCCACGAAAAGCTTTGGGGGACATACGATATACATGTATTCATTGTGAGGTTTCCTGGTATACTTGCTATTTTGACCTAGAAATGATACCTGAATCATCTATTGAAACGCCAGTTTAATTCCATTTACGTACCATGTTCCATTCTACAGCATTGGGGAGGTCTATCGAAATGCCAGTGGGACCATCCTAATATTTACCATAGGTCACATCAGGAAAACATGTTCATGTAATGTATACCCCCTTGAACCCCACTTTTATGTAGAAAAACTGGTCTTTGCAGAGGTATACCTATTTTTCTTATTATTTCGCCGAGGCGGTTCTAACGTGTACCCACAATCTATGTTTTGAGCAAAAATAAGAAAAATATCCAAACATTTCCACTGACAGCCTTAAAAATCTCTGTATATTGCATGGGCATGTTTTCGTGATGATTTTTGAAATCAGAGACCATACACGTACAGTCGGTGACACAGATGACCAATGGCATGTTCTTCTTCATTGTAAATTTCATTCATCACAGAACAGTAATAGCCTAAAGAATAGTGCAAGAACTGGATAGAGACAAACTGTTACGCGACGGTCTATTGACGCGTTTTCGTGTTCTTTGTGATTTTATCTGAAGTATGTTGGCATACATGTAAGTGAATAGAACCAGTGATACACTTAACGTATATTGTAGCTTCCTCATGCCCAGTGTCCAAGAAATGAAAGAAGCAACAGATAAGAACTCACAGCTCTATTTAGCCATGGCCCATCACTATGGAAAGAATGATTTTGGAGTATTGTTTTTCTTCTGGTCCTTTTGGATGACGCTGTGTTTAATATAATACCTCATTTGTGTATTTCGCATCCCACTTTCTGGCAAACTACAGTATTAGGTACATAATTGTTTCTGATGTATCCTGTTTCGTCTGGAGTGCTCTGAGCAAGGCAAACTGCAGTTCACACACTCGCTATCACCTGTAATTCCTAGATAATGGCCAATCTAAATGATATTACTGATCACTGATAATTGCCTTTGTTTTCGAGTGTGTAGTAAGGGTAGAAGATTGGCTCCACTTTGAACTTTTCAGCGTCTGTTTCCTTACTTTTCACAAACAGAGTACCGCTAAAATCCGTGTAACCTCCAATTCTTTTATAGCTGATCGTTCCAAGGTGGTAGGTCTGTATTGGTTTGTTGTTTCTCACTATCACATCAGTCTCAGTTTATGTTAATATATTATGTATAGATATAAAATGTGTGGTTCTGCGTCTTAGTGTTAAGAAATAGCTCTTCTTAAGATATACCCACACATGTACATGTATCTGTTTAAATTGTCATTCACTAATGTATTGTTACCTTCCCGCTTGGGGGGGGGGGGGGGGGGGGGGTTAAGGAAGGATTTTTGTTTACGATTATGCCAGTTCCTGGTCATTGCTTTCTACGATTGGTTTCTATGAGTCAGTACAGGGGAAACCATTTTCACTTTCACGGTAAGATCTCCTTGGTCTATTATTAGACCGTCAAAAGGCATTCTGCCGCATGCATCTGTTTCTATTTTCAAAGATTCTTATCTCAACTTCAAGTCTACAAAATGCGACCATCGCTCCAAAGATCTTTTCAGAAATCCCAGGCCGCTAGGGTTTGTAGGGCTTGCGTTAACAAGCCCATACTCACATTTGCACAACAATGTTTTCCCTCGGAACCAGTTGGCGGACAATGAATTTTGGTTTATTTATTATAACTTTTTTTTTTTTTTTCAGTTGGCGGACAATGAATTTTGGTTTATTTATTATAACTTTTTTTTTTTTTTTTTTTTTTTTTGAGGTTGTTTTGTGGGTTTGTTGTTCCGGGAGCACCCGAAGGCTCAACCGGGAGGAGGTTTTAGGAGAAGCCTGTGAAAACTTCCTAGCATAGTTTGTTTAATGATGACCCTAGTATGACACTGACCTATTTAAACCAAAGTCAAATTTGAAACCTTAGACATAGGAAAATAATGGATATGAAACCTGAAAGTGGGCAAATGCAGACAACTCAAGGAGGCCAATATATTGAAGGAAATGGAATGTATTGAGTTCAGTGTCATTCTTTTACCTTGACACAAGGTCATTTACAGCTTAAACTGAAACCTTGCTTTGCTATAAATAAATGGTCCATTATATATAGATTTGTAAGCTTTGATAGTATAAAGGCTATAAAGAATATAAAAAAAAATGATACTGGTAACATCAAGATTGTAGCATTGCTCACAAATGCTAAAAAATCTACATCTCGGTACCAGATGGTCGACTTCAAAGTACTTAGTGTTAAAGCAGTGCCTGCTTTCGTATTCTGTTTCGAGAAAACTGGACAACAGCCCTACAATTTTTTCTTTTCGGCATATTTTCTGAAAACTGTCAAATAATGCTACAGTCGTAAAAATGGTCTGTCGAATATTACATCTATTGGAAGGTGTTTGCTTCCAGCATCCAAAAATATGAAACCTCCGGCACCGTGTGATAAAATCTGAAACATCTTAATTTTTATGCCTTTCGACTTTATTGCAAGCATATTTTATGGCCTGCCACCCTGGGTGAATTATTAAAACTTTATATTTTAGCAATAATTAACTTTTATGCTCTGTGCAATTGCCATTTAAGTTGTGAAAAGAAGCAATTAAACAAAAAGCATGTGCTGAAACGTCTAAAACTGAAAGGATCGTCTCCAGTCGATCAAGATAGCTAAACGCCTTTCGGGAAATATGCAATATACGAAAACAAAATGAACATATAAATATGGCTATACGGGAGCACAAAATCCAATTTGCATGTACACGTTTTATATATAGAAGTTAAAGTTTATATCATGTACAAAGCAATATCTAAAATATCCAAAATGTAGTAACAGCCAGGTTGTGTCGCTTAGCAACTGTCTGCTTGTGTCGCATAGCAACTGTTGTAAAATATTCCGGTTGCCGGGCAACCCCTGACGACTAAAACAAAACACATTTGAACATTTTAGTGACAATATGTGTTTTAATAGGCAGTGACATTATTTTTCATCATTTTAATAATGATTGTGGGTCATACATTTCACCACCTTTCATATAGGGTATTGCTTGCCTAACAAAGAAACCAATTTGTTTATAAAAATAATCCAGGTCACATGACCAAGTCGGCCGCCATGCCCCTAAAGGGTAAAACCCTTAAAAATATTCTTCTCCGGAACTGGTGGACCGATTTCGAAGAAACTTGGCATGTAGCATCGACGACTAGAGTACTACTATATGTTTATAAATCCTGACCCTGCGATGACCTTGGCCTACTTTAGGGCAAGGTCACCATAGGTCGCCTATGCATTAGTTAAAATGTCATATGAAGGGAAAACCTGCGGGAACTTGGCAAATGGACCGAATACTGATTATCCTAAAAAGAATGAACCCAGTGCTTCATTTGCCCTTACACTGGGGCTATATACCATACCATTCAAACATGTTTATTGGCATATATAGCAGATCTCAGGTGGGCGTTTACAGGACCACTGGTCCTCTGGTTCACTTTGTTTGATTATCTTTGAACATAGCAGAATCCAGAGAACTTTCAGATGCTACATACAAAATAAGCTAGGTATATTTGCTATCAAAACACAGTATGTTTAGGTGGGCAGCTGTCCAATCGATCAGTCAGTTTACAAGGTCTAGGCTAGTTAAGGAATGATTAACCCTATTACTGATACTCAGATCTGATTTGTCTAACATACCTAGTGTATCTGTTAATTAAAATACGGTCAACATTGTGTTTTTGAATACTTTAAACATAGTTTGAAATATAGATCGATAACAGTATTTCGCCAGTATTAAAGAAAGAAAGAAAGAAAGAAAGAAAGAAAGAAAGAAAGAAAAAGAAAGAAAGAAAGAAAGAAAGAAAGAAAGAAAGAAAGAAAATGTCTTATAATGCTCTACATGACCAAAACGCCCTTGTCTCAAATCCATAGGTTTGCATGTTTCAAAAAATTTTCATTCTCAGATTGTATTCTATATATAGTTTAATAACTTTGAGCAAAAATAAACATGATAAATATAGAAGTGTCTGCAATTGTTACATTTCTTAAGTTGAGTCGTGCTTCTCTTTCAGTCATTTTAAAAACAATCGTGTCATTTCTCAAATATGTGCCTTTTATACAGTTTTTACACAAACCCGTAAAAGTCACTCTGGCTACACACAAGGAAGTTTTTGACCTGGTTGTGCTTGTGAATAAATCTGCATGTACCGTGTAATTAGTGTCCCTTGAACTCGAGTGACTGAGTTTGAACTCATTATCTATTCATTTGGGCACATCCCAAAGTTTCAGTTTGATGTAAATTGTAGACCAGGCATTGAGGTTATAAAACTTCTTTCATGCTCAGCTTAGCTGAGTCTAAAATATATCCTGCTCATAAATGTTAAAATGCCAACAATTGTTGGCATTTTATTTTGTTGGCATTTTAACATTTATAAGCAGTATAAATTACACAGGCTTTGGTGATTTAAACCTGGAATTTCAATAAATTTGGGCTATTTCAGTATTTATGGGCACTTTATATTTCATGCTCAGCTGAGTTGAGCTTGAAAAAAAGGTTTTATAACCTCGACCCCAGATGCTAGATATTTCATCTAACATGCAATTGAACAAATTGAAAGTTTTTTATTATATAACTATAAATAGACAGTATTTCAGACAATGCTTTCAGCCCATTGCATATTTTGTCATATTCTATGACCTGGGGTTTTTCCCATTGAATATATGCTACTAAATTTAGAACTCTCTCTGTCATTGGAAATGTACAGCAGTAATGTGGATGAAGTACAAATGAAGTTTATTACTGTTTAGTTTATTTGAATTTAGACTTGATGTCCCGCTGAACATTTTGCAGTCATGCTTGGACTATATGTAAACTGTATGTATACACTTATTCATTTACAGATAATAGTTATTTTAAAATTATTTTTATCTTGTTAAAAGTGTTATATAATAAAACAATTGTTGACTATTGAGTCATTAAATATGATGTGATATCCAACAGAGACTACCAATATTGACCTCGGCTTTGCCTCGGTCAATATTAGTAGTCTCTGTTGGATATCACATCATATTCAATGACTCAATAGTCAATAACTGTATAATAGCTAATGATTATATTTGTTACGGTTGAGGTCAATGTAGCTGAATGGTTATCTTTTAGTAAATAGCTTCTCATTCGGTCTACCATGTGTACAGATCCTAACATATTTGTGACTTTAGGTATTTCCAGTTTGTGTTTCTTAGAAGTGTGCATTAATGATAATGCCAGTTCCTGGTCACTGCCCATTTTCATATTTTAGGAATACACTGTGTAGTGTGTACACTATTTTGTTACATTCTTTTCTACATGTCATTTAATCTCATGTTTTACATATATTGTAAACTGAGAGAGAACTAATAAACTTGGAAACTTGTAATGTAACCAGCAACAATATACTCGTATATTGTTAATTGTTTACCTAATTTCGTCTTTAATAACAAGGACGTAAAATCATAGCTATGTGGGGTTCGAGTACATGTACCTCGGAAAAGGAAAATAACATTCTTTATTTTTTCGTTAGTCTTTTCCTTATTTTTGTAAATGACTTATCATACATTTAATAATCACAATAACAAATCGACATTAATATCAAATTAATACTGCCTCAATCTTACGCATACTTTTGTAGAGGAACTTTCAGAACAATCAAACAACAATAACAAACGAGAGACTGCACACACCGGTTATCATGAGACAACCAGTACCGGCAACGCAGACGAAATCAATACCAGGGTCCAGTTGTTCAAAATTAACGACTTCGCTAGTTAATGATTCGTTAAAATTTCAAACATGAATATTACAGATACACTGTTATTTTTGTTGATAAAATGTGAGAATCCTAGGAGGATTCTCACATTTTATCAACAAAAAAAAATAACAGTGTATTTGCTTATAAATGTAGTCGGCATTTTATAATACTTATAATTAACGAATTGGCGTTAAGCTAATGAAGTTTTGAACAACTCGGCCCAGGTTGTAGAATACAAATGCCTGTTTGGGAACAACTTTTCATGGATCAGAACATCAGGAAAA
The DNA here is from genome assembly GCA_964017185.1 of Rugalucina vietnamica. Taxonomy (NCBI): domain Eukaryota; kingdom Metazoa; phylum Mollusca; class Bivalvia; order Lucinida; family Lucinidae; genus Rugalucina; species Rugalucina vietnamica. The sequence goes on from OZ024872.1 coordinate 43,379,108, forward strand.
CTTGCCCGTGAAATGTTTACCCCCCTTTAACCCCACTTATATAATAGTAACACTGGGGTGTACAGGGGTATACCTATTTTTCTTATTTTTGATCCATAGATTGTGGGTATGCTTTAGAACCGCTTCGGCGAGGCGGTTCTAACGTGTACCCACAATCAATGTTTAAGAAAAAAAAATAAAAATGCATGTATCAACTTTTTTTTCAATTATGAAATAGATGAAAAAATATCTGTATATACTGCAATTGGCAAGTTTTCGTAAGGATATGACATTTTTTTTTTTTTCAAGCATATATTTATTGCTTTCATCTGCATTGCTTGTGCTGGTCGCATTGGTTGTACCTTGATAACCGGTGTGCTGAAAAGCACATACATCGCATTACAATGTTAAACCAGCGACCTACATACAGTATGCAATAGGTCACTGGTCAAGCCATTTATATAAGATCTCTTTCTTAGAAGGCATATGTACTTGTTTGTTCACTAATATTTGTATAACAAATGTTGCCTTTTACGACATCTGAATTTTCACAAAATACAGATACGGTGAATTGTAACAGAAATTGCAATTTGCACAATTCAGTTTTATTTATAATTTGTAAAGTCTCCTTCTTGTAGATATAGGACATGCACCCGTTTGCAAATTGCAAAATTCAGATGGTAAATGTTTGAACTTTTTATGTGAACAGAACTGTTTAAGGAATTCTCTTTCAAGGATTTCTAGTGTACATACATGCATATGCAAGACAGTTCAATTAAAGTACAAGATATTTTATGAAGAAAATGATTCTGACAATAACACTTGGTAGTCAGTCGTCGAAAATGTAAATGATTGGATTTATGTCTCATCATGAAAACATGTCCGTCTAATGTTTACCCCCTTGAACCCCACTTTTATACAGTAAAACTGGGGTTTGCAGGGGTGTGCATATTTTTCTTATTTTTGCTCCAAAACATAGATTGTGGGTACTCGTTAGAACCGCCTCGCCGAGGCGGTTCTAACTTGTACCCACAATCTATGTTTTGAGCAAAATTAAGAAAAATATCAAAATTTTTCAGCTAAAATGTTTCAATTTTAAAGCTCAAAAAATCTCTGTATATTGCATGGGCATGTTTTCGTAATGTGACATACGTGTAGAACTCACATACTAACCCGTATTTCATATGATGATAGCAGACAAACACGATAAAAATATGTGTACATTATATTCATGTATGCAAAGATTAGTAGTATCAAGTATGAATTTCATATATGATCATGTATGATTTATTAGTAACTTGTATTTTTCGGATCCAATACCTTTGATCCGAGTAAATATGCAACAAAATATTTCAGGGGACACTGTTCTGGGGAAAGCATTTTGTCTATCATCATAGGAAATATGGTCTAAGATCATGAGAAAATGATGCACAAAAACAATCACCATTCTAGTGTCCTTTGACTACCGTGAAAAAAAATCCACAATTTACTCTATGGCACACAAGTTGTGAAACCGTTAAAATGGAATATATCTTCAGATGAAAAGTCAATGGAAAACATCATAAATTAAGCACTAACTAAACACGGAATTCAAAATCCTAATTGCACTGTCATATTCTGAATAACCAGTATCTGGCCTCCACAGTAGAAAATGGATTTCGTCCACAATGTTTGGATACTGAATACACCTTGCCCTGACGCCATAATGACGTCATATGTTTTGAGATTGCTTCACTGAACATTTTTCTATGGCACGCTTTTATTTGTTTATACTGAGGACTGGGAGTATTTTTGTCAGTATGTTTTATCCTATATTTTTATTTTCTTTGGTTTTCTTGCTATTCTCAGTTATGTCACGACTCCTTTATCACAATGTTTGATACTCTGATAACATATGACCCATGTCGGGTCCAGTTCCGTTATTTAGTGATACCACTGGACTGTGACTTATCGCCGCGCTATTTTGCATGGCTAACCCGTGCATGATATTGTCTGTAGGTAGAGTCTTGTGAAGATCGGCGTACACATTATTGTGAGTGGCAGTTAAATGAGAGTCCGGCTCCAGTTTTATTTGACCTTGACCCGGTTGACCTTGGCCATTGATCCCGTCCAGTCCGTCGTCGTCCTCCTTATCACTGGACATGGGCGAGCCTGCGTCATGTCGTCCCGGCATCCCGGACCCCGGGTCCCTGGAATAGAAAGAAGCATCTCCACTAGAGATGCGAGCTGGGTATACACATGGGTGATCATGAAAAGTTTATATTTTAACCCACATTTGACGAATGGATTTCCCATCATTATCAGTTGGATGAGTCCACTTCAATTCTTATGGGCATCAGGTGTGATTTTTAAATTTTATTCAATTTTTCTATGAAAATTCTCCAAGCAAACAGAATAGCCCCAGATGGGACGCCGCATTTTGCGGCGTCACATCTGGGCTATTCTGTTTGCCTATGTCCCATAAAAGGGACGCCAGGCTTAAATGAGTTAAAGCGGGTATGTATTGTATTTCATTTTATACTTAGAATCAAAAAACATAATCTTGTAAAATTTCACACAAAAAAGGAATACTTCTAACCAAACACCAAAATCATATAATAAAAGCTGTATTTCGTCAGAAGAAGAAAGAAGCTGCCATGCCTTTCAGTGAATAAATGGGACTAGCAACACATTTTAAGTTCCCATGGATATGAGCTCTTCTTATTATCCCCTATTTGAAAATCAATATATTTTTAATTTCTTGAAGAAAAACAAAAATAAATTTCTGTACTTTAAAGAAAAAAAAAAAAAAAAAAAAAGAAAAAAAAAAAAAAAAAAAAAAAAAAAACTGCATGCACCTTTAAAATATTGCCGGAATCATTAGGAACTTTTTCACATTATTTTTTTTCTGTCCAAGTGTGGGGTACATCAATACCAATATTATCATGAAATATTTTTTATTTAATCTCCATTTTTAATGAATAACTGAAATGTTTACATTTCTGTGTAAATTTAAATTGAGCCTAAAAATCGTTATATGATATTGACATGAAACACAATGCTAAATTTTGCGGACGCATAACACGCAAATTGAAGTTAACAAAAATTGCGGGTGAATTTTTTTTTTCACCAAATAGTGCCCAAAATTGTGAAAAGAATTGAATTTCCAGCTGTTTTTCCTCGCGTAGAAAACTTGACGTGTTGTTTGTCTATTAACAATGCGAAGAACCCCAAGGTGACCGAATAACGACTGACACTCAGGCTGATGCCGGCCATTCGAAAATGAACGAAGTGCGACGGAGGGATGCCCTGTCTATGGATCAACCAAACTTTGAATGCTCAGTAACAGGGAATGGGTACTTTTAAAAGTAGGCTAAATGGAAAGTATTCACGGAAATAGACGTACGCAAGTTGAGAAGACATGGTTAGATGCTGGCGTGAGTAGGTTGCATTTGCATCCTACGTGGCAAGCAGGATTTCCCACGAATGGGACTCGCTCAGACTCTAATGAAAACTTGCAGATAATTATCCCCTTTACAACCACCATCTTCCTCAGATTAAATACGTTGTCTTTGCACTTAATTATGGAGGAAAGTCAAACCATAAATCAAACAATTACTACAAAATTCAATAACGAAGGGTTTGAATTCTGAAATTTCCACAAAATGAAACTTAGCCTTATTCTTGACAACATTTTAAAAGATAGGAATTAATTTAGATCAAATTTATATCATGTTTGTATACAACAACACCAATGCCTCATTATGACTTCAACTTGGAATTAGAAACTGGAATCTTTTTATGACGACGCAACACGCATCGCTTGCAGCGACGTCTAAATGCCAAGTTTTTATGATGGTCATGTGTTAATGATGAAACACTATCCCTATGCCAAGAGGCAGTCGTATCGCCGTTTTGAAACTCAATATGCTAAGGGTGCTGCACATAGCAAACTTTCCCATGGCTGTACGGAGAGGTTAAGATAACAAAGTGGCGATAAAATTCAACCAGAGGACCAATGGTCCTGTAAACGCTCACCTGAGATCTGCTGCATATACCAATAAACATGTTTGAATATTATGGTATTTAACTCCAGTGCAGGGGCAGATGAAGCCCTTGGGCCATTTTCTTTTTTCAGAATCTTCAATATTCTGTCCATTTGCCAATTTCCTGCTGGCTTTTCCCTTCAAATGACATTTTAACAGTTTTCCCAATTCAAATGCATAGGCGACCCATGTTGACCTTGCCATAATCTTGGTCAAGGTCATCACAGGGTCATGATTTATATATACATTGGAGTACTTTAGCCTTCGATGCTCCACGCCAAGTTTCCTTGAAATCAGTCTATTGGTTTCAGAGAAGAAGATTTTTTATGGGTTTTTACCATATATGGACATGGCGGCCATCTTTGTCATGTGACCTAGATTATTTATATACACAATGATTCCCCAATTCTATAGATGCTTCACATAAAATTTGGCTTTGATTGGCCAAGCGATTTCAGAGGAGAAGAGGTTTGAATATTATGGAAATATACATGTATATTGCCCAGGGGTGGGGGCACATGAGCCCCTGGGGTCCAATTTTTTTCAGAATCATTAATATTCAGTCCTACTTCCCATTTCCTGCAAGACTTTCACTTTAAATTACATTTTAAAAGTTTTCCCCATTCAAATGCATTGGCGACCTATGTTGACCTTGCCGTAAAATAGGTCAAGGTCATCAAAAGGTCATGAATTATATACACATTGTAGTGCTTGAGCCATCGATGCTTCATGTCAAGTTTTGTTGAAATTGGTCCACCGGTTCTGGAGAAGAAGATTTTTGAAGGGTTTTTACCATATATGGGCATGGCGGCCATCTTGGTCATGTGACCTGGATTATTTATATACACATTGGTTCCCCCTTCCCATAGATGCTTCATGTAAAATTTGGCTTTGATTGGCCAAGCGGTTTCAGAGAAGAAGATGTTTGAATATTATGATAATATACATGTATATTGCCCCGGGGTGGGGGAGGATGAGCCCCTGGTGCCCAATTTTTTTCAGAATCATTAATATTCAGTCCTACTGCTCATTTTCTGCAAGATTTTTCCTTTAAATGACAATTTAACAATTTTTCCCATTCAAATGCAAAGGCGACCTATGTTGACCTTGCCGTAAAATAGGTCAAGGTCACCGCAAGGTCATGATTTATATACACATTGTAGTACTTGAGTCATCGATGCTTCATGCCAAGTTTGGTTGAAATCGGTCCAGTGGTTCCGGAGAAGAAGATTTTTGAAGGGTTTTTACCATATATGGGCATGGCGGCCATCTTGGTCATGTGACCTGGATTATTTATATACACATTGGTTCCCCCTTCCCATAGATGCTTCATGTAAAATTTGGCTTTGATTGGCCAAGCGGTTTCAGAGAAGAAGATCTTTGAAAATGGTGGACGACGGACGGACGGACGGACGGACGGACGACGGACGGACGACGGACGGACGGACGGACGACGGAGCATGGGTATACTATAAGCTCACCTTGTGAGCCTGACGGCTCAGGTGAGCTAAAAATCCGAGCGTATGAGCGTGATACTGAACTCGAAACTCCTAATCTTATACCAAGATACACGTTCAACCCATATGTTTCAATCCACATAATGTAATATGCCAACATTCATGACTCAACAGTCTGATTATCTGTTTTATCTCCTAATGTAAACAAAGCAAGATCTTCTGGTAGAAATCTACGTATTCTTGTTTGAAACATGTTCTTATGTGCATAAGTTTTCTAGAAATTCTAACCCCCATAAAAACATGCATGAGAAAGTTTGAAAAGTTCGACTAGAAGTTTTCTTGAAGTCAAAAAGAACGGAGTTCCACAAGAACTTTGCAAAGTTCAGGATGGCCGCCATCTTGGATCATGACTTTTCCAAGTGCCAAAAATACCTGACCTGCATAGCACCTAAAACAGATCTAATTACCAACGTGTTTAGTTTTAAAACGAGTAAATCGAAACAGATGTTTCTATTTATTAACTAAACATGTTACAAAGCATTGTATATTTACATTAATAGATCCCAAGCTTTGCTTTAATAGGCGAGTTCTGAGAAATCTGGAAAAGCAGCGGGAGATAGACTGACCTTCGCATATGTACACAGACAAAAACATGGCGGATGAAATTAACAAGATTAGCAAATTAGCAGCTTGTTACGGGCTAATGGTAATGGATAAAACAAAGATGTTCTTACCTTTCTTTTTGCTCGGCGGCTCTGTCCCTCTGTCTTCTATTCTTGAACCAATTACTGACTTGGGTTGTCGTTAACCCCGTCCCTTCGGACAACTCCCTTTTCTCACGTGGGGACGGATAGGGGTTGTGTGCATACCACTCCCTTAGGACCGTTCTAGATTTCTCCTTGAAACAGTAACTTGTCTCCTCACCGTCCCAGATCGTTCTGGGGAGGGGAAACTTCCTCCTGACCCGGTACTTTCCCACGGCACCCAGTGGTCGGCCTCTCAGTTTCTCGGCTTCAATGTAATGTGCTTTTAACCACAATGCTTGTAATTTTGGGTGATTATGTACAGAAAAATTATTAGATTCCAAGATTTTGTATAATTCCTTAAAGTTTCCTCTATGAAACGCCACAACAGCCTTTGCTTTCAGCACACTTTCATTTTTGTGTAAGTGTTCACAAGCGGGAAGTGACCACAAGAACCGCGCAAGACGATCTATATTTCCACCCTGTTGAAGCACTTCACAAACACACGCCACTTGTTCCTGGGTAAATCCGAACGACGGAAGCATCGCCGGGTTCGGCGACCCGACAGTCGTCGGGGGCTGCTGCTCGTGTAGCATGGACACGTCTCCGAATGGACCAAACGCCGGTCCGTTTTGCCGTAGATGCACTGTAAATAAAGTAACACAATCCGTTTAGTTGGAATGAAATACTATAAGCCGATCCTGTTTCTAACTATACAACTGAACTCATTGTAATGAATTAATGATCTACTACGCGCCATTCATTGGTTAACTTGGTCGACCCCATACGCATTTTGTTATTCATTCGGTGCCAAAGAAATTAGTCGCTATAGTAACCATGCCAATCAAAGTAACATGATCTAGTGGAAGGCGGAGCTTGGATTCAGAGACTGGTAATGTACGCCAGATCTAATTACAAAACATGGTCTCAGTTGAAACGTACTTGAGCGATTAGTTTTCAATGCAGTATCACAAAAGGACAGTCATACTGCTAGTTAGTCTTTATTAAGCCTGAATGGAGTTCGAAACTCCCATTTCAAGTGGTTGGGCATATAAAACAAGCTTTGTTTACATTTTAAATGAGCTTTTAATCATTTTGAACAGAAACGCAGCGAGTATAATTATGTTCGTCGCAGTTTAGGGCATTAAAATTTTGTTCGATTTTAAACTTTAAGGTCAAAAACTGTCTGACGCTTTTTGTGACTGCTGGTCAATTTATTTCTGCTTTAAATACCACGAAGGCGCCTCCATAAAATTTAGACACTCTTGAACCTTTTTAATTTAAAGTAAAAATGGTGTTTATATTAGAACAGATTTGTGTTTGAGGAAGTTCACTACAAAAAGTGAACAGGACTTTTAAAAACAATCACCGATTTATAAATGGATAAATATATAAATAAACAAATAAAATAAAATATCTCCAAAAGCAACTTTAAACATTTTTGTAAAAAAGCTTAAAAGATACGTTGGTGAAACGTTTTAAAAGCTAGTGAATGCACGGTCAGCCACTGCTACCGGTCCATCCTTTAAATAATGAGCTAATATTTGTACGTCCGTTCTTCTTTCAATAAGCACTGATTGTGTAAATATCACACGATTTTTGAATACATTTTACTTATAGAGATGGAAATTGGATAGTCAACAAAGTATTTGTTCTACTTCTTAATACGGAAGAAATTAGGAAAATCAAACAGACACTTTCGAAATCTGATCAAATATTTGTGTAGAAAAATGAAATCAAACCCTCACAGGTCCTTTGGAAATATGACACCACCAGTCTCAAATTAGTAAATAAAATTATTGTTGCCCTTTCAGAATCGAAAAACAGTGAGAACTGAGTTTTTAACGAAGGTAAACTTGAAAAAAAAAAAAAAAAAAAAAAAGACATTTCAGTATCAACGTTAATAAAAATTCATTTTCGACTTTTGACCAATTTTAAACTTACTAGAATTGAAAACGTCACAAATATTCGAAAACGAATAATTTCTAAACATTTGAGAATTTATCCACATCCCTTCAGACTGATCAAGCACATTCCAAGACTAAATGCTATTGATTCAGTTTCCAAAATAAGTAAATATATTGCAAATCAGTTAAATTTATTTGTAATGTTTACTCCATGGTCGCCCTGCATTTTTTAAATATTAAACGGAATTGTATTATTTTTCAGCGAAAACGAAAGTTGCATTAATTAACCCGTTATTTATCATTAACATTGTTTACAAACAACTTCAAAGCAACTGATGCGTTCTGCTTGATCAGAGACCGTATTTTCGAGACAAATCGATCATGATTCAATACAGCAATTATGTATGACTGATAAGCGTTTGGGTTACACGGGTACCAACACGTTTTAAAGTGATTATCGCCGTTTAGAGAAACCCCAGTGACGTAATTATACTGTTTAGCTATTTCACCTAGATCACTTCTCCATGTGTCCAAGACTAAGTTTTTCCTACCTATGCCAAACCCTTACACCTGCTGATTTTCTACACACCTGTTTATTGTTTTGTAATGCATGTCTCAGTGAATGATCGTTTTAGAGGAATGGTTTGTGATAATAGCATTGGGAATACGGAGACAATTTCTTTGGGTAAGGCTTCGATGAACTGAAACATTCGGTTTTAATTTTTTTGAAGGGAATAATTCAAACTCATCAAAAATCATAAATACTCGTAGTAATAGAATTCGAGGGAATTGCATTTCTTAACGCTAGTGGTAACTTCTGTTGACATGTCAAGATTTGCGGAAAAAAGCATCTAAAACATATCATTATCATTATCATAATTATTATTATTATTATTATTATTATTATTATTATTATTATTATTATTATTATTCATTGCTGTATAATAAATGCATTAGCCAAGGATTAACCAATGTGTCGTACATGTAAACTAAAAGCCGGAAGCACGGTAGCTTAGTCCAGCAACTTGACATGTTTACAATAATAATATTTGTCAGTCGAAGTGTCAGTAATCTGATTAGTGGCTTCAGATACAATCTACCATAGTTTTTAATGGGGGCCTTTTGATGGCGAGTTAAAAGGTCAATGCTTCGAAAGATTTGAAAAGCTTGTTTTTTTTTTAAAAAATCACTTTTTACATGGCAAACAATTTTCTAGATATTAAAAAAAGAGAAAACATGATAAGACCTACAAAACAATAATTACAACAAAAGTAACAACAAAAGCAACTAATAGTCATAATAATAATAATCAGAAGATGATGATGATGATAACGAAGAAGAAGAAGAAGAAGAAGAAGAAGAAGAAGAAGATGATGATGATGATGATGATGATGATGATGATGATGATGATGATGAAGATGATGACAGGAAGAAAGACACATTTTGTCAATAAAAAGAAAGGGAATAATATATTTTTATGCATATTATACGGCAACTGTTGTATTTGAGCATTTTTCTGCCAGGCTAGAGCGGTCAGCCTCAGGGCGAGATAGTGGTCAAGTGGATAACGGTAATGACGTCATGCTGGGACCGATCAACTCCGAATGATAGGAGGCGTTCTGACACTTGTCAGCCCTAGGCGGGATGCTGGTTGAGTGATAACCGGCTTTTGTTTTCTCTGAGCATTTTACTTCGTTAAATAAAAATACATGTAATACATGAAAAATGTATTTAAAATAGTTATTCTACAATTCTAGGTAGGACATGATATGTAGCATTGTACAACTGAATGAAAAAAAAAAAAAAAAAAAAAATTAAATAATCAAGCAAAACCCAGATTTTTTTTTAGATAACTGATTTTACTTTCACAAAGTTTATAGTTATAAAACCAATGTCTTTCTATGCCTTGATAAAACATAGATTTATATATAAATTATGCTAAACTAACTAACTAATAAATAAATAAATAAATAAATAAATAAATAAATAAATAAATAAATAAATAAATAAATAAAATGGATTATATAAATAAAATCTAGTTAGCGTCGTATTCTATTTTCCAACATTCTTTTTACCGTTTTATTATTTTTTCCTAATTTATTTTAATGTTCACCAAAAATAAAACAAGATATACAACAGTATCAAATACAGTTCGATTCAGTTATTGTGAAGAAAACGTTCATCTTACTAAACAACTAGACTTCTGATCACAAATGCACAGGAATTTAGAATTTTTTCAAATTGCATGCTTAATCTTACCTAGCGTGCCCATTTCATCAAATTCCTCCAAATCCAAATCAGGATCCAAATGCAATGACTCGATAAACATGCTGATGAGAGTTTCAAATTACTCTTAAACGTGATACGAATTAAACCGAACTTTATTAACCTTTATTTGACCAAGTGCACTCAATAAACTGATGAACGCAACCGCAGAATCATTCAAATACATCGCTAAGTGTCAAGGAATAATTAAATAAGAGACTGTAAGAGGGGGGTGTAAGTATATCGCCTTGACTCCTCCCGTGGCGTGTGCCAAAGGGTTTAATATACAGTGTCCCGTATATTAGAAGGATATTTATTTTGACACCTTTGGTCATCCGTATAACGATATTCGCGAAAGACGTGTCACCTACGGTAGCCGTATATGGCCAGAAGTTGTTTATTCAACGGGTTAAATAAATAAAGTCAAATTTACCTGTTATATTGAACTTGAGGGAATTGTCATCCGACTAATTTCATTTCAGGGGAATTAGATCTTTCCGATTTATTGAAATGAAACCTAATTATTATCATCATTATTATTATTATTATTATTATTATTATTATTATTATTATTATGTTCACCCAAGTTGTCAGTTTTTGTTTTTTTTTTTTTTTTTCATTTTTTAAGATAATTTGAATGCATGTTTTATTGTGTTGATGCGCGTGTTTGAATATAATTATTTTGCTTTTTGTATGAAATTCAAGAAAAAAAAAAAAAAAAAAAAAAAAGCCACCGCGTCATGAGAAAACAAACATTTTGCATGCATATGCAAAAACAAAGGCGCAGATCAGCTTCGCAGTAACTGCGAAGCTGATCAATGCCTTTGTTTTTGCCACACGAATAGTACAGTTCCTGTACATTTCCAGCATCTAGCCATGTTCTTTGCTTGTACACCTCGGTTTGTGTCGGACCTGTTCGGAGACCACATTGTTGGTTTTCTCATGACGCGGCTCAGATCTAGATAGAACACCTACGTTGTATAACATGGTCTCATTACCGCTTTTCATTAATGAGATTATGTCTTAAGAGTGCGCCTTTCCGGTCGACAGAAATCTACCTACAGTTAAGAACAACTTTCAAAACCCTATCATGCAACGTCGGCTTCCACACGACATGCAGTTTGATCCGCCGCTTAGATTTCCAGCGTTTTCAAAGACGCACACGATTTAGATTCGAGTTAAAATGATAAATGCACTTGTTCAAATTTCCGCTGATGACGGCAAGACAACAATTAATCATCGTATCTCGTTATTTCCTGGAAGATCTTTAGGAAAATAAATCATTGGAAACGAGGTATAAAACGACGGAGTAGGCAGGCAGTTCACCGGGTTGGGATTGGTGACAAGGGAATATTTTGGGACTCTTTTGAATCGCACAAGGTTAAATGGGCGTAAAGCAATTAGTGTCACCGATGAAGGTTCAGTACCCGTACCCGAAATTGCGCAATATGGCCCATACCACCTCGGCACCTCCCTTTCGGAACGTTTTCACTGATTCCAAATGTTTTACATTTATATTTTATTTAATATTTATTTCTTTGTCGTGTTGACCGGTGTCATTTGAGTCTGCAACCAGGCTATCGACATTTTCGGTTTGGTCAACTGTCATTTTCGACTGAACTTCAGATTCAACATGCAGTATCGATTGGATTCTGGTCAAAGGCTAATAATTATTGTTGTCAAAAGTATAATAAGCCTCTGATTTTGGTGTATCACACATTCGTTCCAAAACACACATTCGTTCCAAAACACACATTCGTTCCAAAACCTCAGGAATTTTCCAAGTTTCATTGGTCTCATCCACAGCAAGTATATGAGCTTCGCGGTTGAATCTTATTACCATATTTAGGCAAGCAACTTCGTACCGTGTGATTAGAAGTTACCCGGCCTGGGGTATGTTGATTTTATAATAACGATATTTGCACATCATTAAAGGAAGATACATATGCTATCTGACATCCTATGTATTGTCATCAAATTAATATAAACAATACACTGGCGAGAATGAGCCACTTCGTGAGAAAAAGTGCATAGTGAATATACATAGAGACGCTGATCAGCTGCGAGTCAATAACCCGTCTGATCAGCGTTTTTTTCTGCTATGAACAGCACTAGAACAATTCATTAACTCACTGAATCCAAGAAGTTAAATATCAACCAATACTTCGCGACTGTATCGAGTCAGGTTTGTGGTTTAACAGTGGCGGATTTAGAGGGGGTTCGGGGGGTTCACTCGAACCCCCCTCTGGCACCAAATTATTTCATTTTCATGGGGAAATTTAAGAAAATTTAGGTGAAAATAAGAAAACGAACCCCCCTTGGTAAATTTGAACCCCCCTTCTCAAAATCCTGGATCCGCCCCTGTTGTTTAACCTTGTCGGAAATCGTGAAGACATGTTTGCACGTGATGTAGCTCATTTGACAAGGGAGATAAATACATGCATAATAGAAAGATAATGGAAAAATAATGAGTTATTTCTTCAGAGCTTACTCAATTCATCATTTCTGACGCAAGATAAATAATATTAGCATGTGAAGCAACGTGTGTGTTTCTTATGTCAAAGAATATTACTCACAGAATGATCAGAGAGTTACTCCGAGTTTACTCCGAATTTAAAGATGTCGAATGTCTTACGGTCTTGGACTAAGGGGTTTCCGGTCTTTTTCTGCAGAGGGTCCATGCTTTGACCACAAACCTTATGCGCTACGTGGCATGGCAAAATAAGAGACCAAATACGCTTAAAACCGGTTAAATGTTATGTAAAGCGCACCTCGAAATCCAGAAATTAAAGTAAAGCTGGGGTTTTCTTTTATATATCAAAAACAACAATCTAAACTTGGCTAAATCCTCACGACCTAAAAACTCTTAATTAAACACGAGGAAAGTAGATAGAGAAGTTTTGAAGACTTTTTCACTGAACTTGCCAGTATTCACAGCTGTCCAGCGAAATCTGTCATTAAACATATGTGTTCAATATATGTCGTTAAACCTGAATCAAATACAAACTACCAGAAAACGAATAAAGCAGACATCACCGTCCTTATCTGAAGGAAAATGTTCTGGTGGCTTTATACATTGTAAGCAAAAGTTAACTCGAAGCCGACGGTTTGGAGTTCAATTCACTTTTATCATCGCTTCTGCAAGATCGGGATAACACGTCCGTGAAATAAATACCCCCTTATTCTCCACTTTTATAATAGTACAACTGGGGTATGCAGGCGGGTATACCTATTTTTCTTATTTTTGATCCAAAACATAGACTGTGGGTACTCGTTAGAACCGCCTGTTTTGAGCTAAAATATTAAAAATATCAACCATTTTCTAATGAAATTTGAAATTTTTACAGCTTAAAAAATTTCTGTATATTGCATGGGCAAGTTTTCGTTATGAGCCACAATATTTTTATATGCGCTGTTCACTGCGGTAAGGGCTTCGTCCATCTGCCGTTCCACGTGTCACAATAGGGGGTGGGGGTGAACAACGGTCGTTTTTGAACTACTTCTCTAGCGCTTACATTCTTTCATCTTTTAAGCTTCTTTTAAAGCAGTAAAGAAAATTACATGTAAAAGATATCATTTTCATTTTATCCTAAACTGAATGGGAGGTATAATAAAATGTAACAGTAGCTATAACCTGGTATTAATCAGGAGAAGCACCTGCAATTTACAGCTTTCTTCAAAAATGTTATACTTTCTTATCTGGCAGATGTGTGCATGTGATATATAAAAGTATGTTACACCCGTTTAATTTTATTACAAAATATATCAGTCTTGTCGGTTTAGACTGGCGCAAATTTCTTTGAAGAATCCTGATAATCAAAACCAAAGATTTTTGTTGTTTTAAGATTCTTTTATTAAGACAATCTGTACAAAGTTGTGCTTTTAGTGTGACGGCATATATTTTTCAGTCTGACTTTGGTGGTCCATATGGTTCACCATAGGTAAAAATTCTCATCAGTGTACGGTGTTACATATTGCAATGGAAAAGGCTGGTCATTTTTTCGAAAAACACTGAAATGGACATTGCAATTTTATTTAATTATTTTTTTATTCAGTTTTGTGTCCCGTTCAAGATTATTTCAGCTCATATGACACGGGCCAATCAGTAGGTGGGGCGAAAACGGGAGAACCCTGAGAGAAAACACCTGACACACCCGCAATGCAATTTTATTATGAACTTCATTTTCGAGATACATTATTTTCATTGCGAAAACTTGCCCATGCAATATACAGAGTTTTTTTAGCTTTAAAAATTGAAAATTTTCAGCTGAATAATTTTGATATTTTTCTTATTTTTGCTCAAAACATAGATTGTGGGTACTCGTTAGAACCACCTCGGCGCGGGCATGTTTTCGTAATGACTCGCCCAAGTGACAAAAATCGACAATTCCCCACGTCAAATATGGATTTTAGAGCATGACAATCTGCAAATTATGGCATTGTCAGCATAAATAATTCATTTTATGACGAACCATCGAACAGAACTTCGAACTAGTCGATAGATTATTTAAAACTAAGTATATATTCTGGTTCTTTTTCCCCCAATGTTTGTCCAAGGGTGTCTGTCTGTCTGTTGTTTGTCTGTCTGAATTAATTTTGAAAGTGCATATCCAGAGAAGCAGTTTTGTATTTCTATAAAACAACCACGGGCGTTTCATTATTTTGCCCCATTTCAACCATTACGAAAACATACCAAAGCAATGTATAGAGATTCTTAAAGTTGTAAAAAATGACAATTTTCAGTAGCAAATTTTTTATATTTTTCTTATTTTCGCTCAAAACAAAGATTGTGGGTTCACGTTAGAACCGCCTGACCGCCTTGACGAGGCGGTTCTAACCCCACTTTTATATAGAAAAACTGGGGTTTGCAGGGGTATACCTATTTGTAATAAGGCTTATTTTTGCTCCAAAACATATATTGTGGATACTCGTTCAAGGGGGTAAACTTTTTATGGACATGTTTTCCAAATGGGCATATTTTCATAAAATCATTTATCAACACAACAGATACATAATGGTACCTCTAAGCACCATTCTTTTTAGTTGTTATAAACGCCACACTAAATTCATCATATTATTTTTGTACATTCTATTAGAAAATTGCAGTTCATTTTGAAAGGCAATACCCTTGAAGCCTGAAAACGGATACCCACAGCGGAGCGATGGTACGGCAAAATCAATGACAGAACTAGGAAAATTGTCGTGTTTAACAATAGTTAGACAGTGCTCGATGAAAAGGGCCTTAATCGCGGAAACTCTGAATCGCGGCTACTATGTTTCAATCTTAACAGTAAAACACATTTAACATGACTGATTTCATTTTTGTACACACAAGTCCATTTGGTTTCTAAAATTTGCCACAATGATCAAATATTCAATCTACAGACAAAATTTAGAAAAAAGGAAGTTCACAAAATAAATCATGTGTATTTTATTTTTATACAATAAAAGTGTACCGTCAGTAATAATACAAAGGGCAAGTATATATGATATAAAAAACAAACAAACTTTGTTTGTTTGCTTGTATCGAGGTTTAACGTCCCAGTCAACAATTTTTCAGCCATGTCGGGACGAAGTCATCGCTTCCAGGGTTTTAACCAGTATTCTGGGCAGTAAATATGCCTTGCTCAGTGACACAACGCATGATAAAAAGCATAGGGCCTGACCATAAATGATAAAAACTAAGATTTACATGTATATGTATTTCGTCTGACAATATTTTAAATTAAAGGTCCTTGGTCCTAGATGGAAAATAAAAATAAAATGTCATTCTTCGGTAGTAGTAGTAGTAGTAGTAGTAGTAGTAATATAATAATAATAATAAAATGATAAAATGATACTTGAAAACTAACATAAACCTATTTTATTACAAATGTACATCAATTTAAACTTGCCTTGTGGGTATTTTAAGCATTTTCGTCACCAAGTTTAACGTAAAGCTAGACACAGCTGACTTTAACGCACATCATCATGTAAAACATGTCCGTGTAATGTATACCCCATTGAACCCCAATTTTATGTAGCAAAACTGGGGCATGCAAGGGTATACCTATTTTTTCTTATTTTTTCTCCAAAACATAGATTGTAAGTACCCGTTAGAACCGCCTCGGCATATAAAAAATAAGCTACAGAAAATTTTCAATTTTTACAGCTGGAAAAAAAATCTCTATGTTTTCGTAATGTGACCATGCTAAAATTACTATTTACATGTACTTTCTTCTTTAAAATTATATTTTATGAACCAAGTAGCTCATTGGCCTAATGTTACGTTCATTCATACAATTTTATTACGCATTTTCATTTTTTTTTAAATAAATGAGCAGACAATTTATGATAAAAAATAATTTTACCTTGGTAAAAAGCCTGTTTTTCCTGTCCGAATATCATATTTTCCTCGTACTCAAAACCTTGCATCCGCATCTGGCAATAAATGTTCTAATTCCTTCCTTCTCTTGAGAAGGAAATTTGTGATTTATATTTAATTACACAAGAAAATAATTTTTAGAAATAAATAAGGAAAAAACATTCTTCACATGTGTTTCACAAACGTTCAGTTTCTATCGTATTTCTGGCGCGTTAAAGCATGTTAAAAGATGTATTTTCGTTTTAAAATGATAGGCTTCTGTTTGATGCTGAAGATATGAATCTGGATCAGCTGGGAGCTTGATTAGATTCGACAGGCTCGCAGAAAATTCGTCTCAACCGGTGGTCGTGCTAAGGTGTCGGGTTTCGCACATTGGTTTGAATTTATTTACCGTTTATACGAGACTGAGAGAATTTTTAGAATTTTATCAGAAGCTGCATGAAAATGTTGGACGCCGCAAGAGAAAATTGCCGAAAGCATGTGTGAACATCAAACTCGTACATGGATCGGTCTGCAGTACAAACATTTATCAGCATGTACACCAACACAATCTGATCATGCGGTACAGTCGAACATGTTTTAAAAGACGACCTCTCTTTTAATAGTGTCATATTGGTTGTGCTTATAAATTTGATTTGAATGTTCAATTAAAAGGTAAAGAAATGGCGCAACCAGAAAGAAATTCCCACTCCAAAAAAAAAACGAGGTAGAACATATCGCATGCCGAGTGAGCAGCCGTTTCTAAATAGGTGGTCACTCAAAAATCCAAAACCAAAACATAAAACAATTCGAACCAAAATGAAAAAATATCGCCATTAAACGGTCAGTAAAACCTCTACTTTAATGGACATCATTCATTTTCTTTTTCCGTTTCTTTCTTTCTTTCTTTCTTTCTTTCTTTCTTTCTTCAGTCTTTCTTTCTTTCTTTCTTTTTTCTTTCTTTCTTTCTTTCTCCGACCTTTTTATTTTTCCGTTTTCAACGGATAGAATTTTTTTCAAGGTTTGGACTAGGAGTTGAAAGAAATTCTTTTTGATATCGGGCACTGAGTTCAGACATTTCGAACATTCTTAGTACTGTAGATACATTTTCATTTTATACCCCATACAGATGCCATCCTTTTTCCCGAGCCATGACGTAAGGTTAATTTTTCTTAAGTTGCCAATCATATTTTAGTTTAGGTATATTTGATTACCAAGTGAAATTGATCTATTTTTCCAGATTTCCGCACCGAATACTCATCCCTTCATTATGCGATCAGTCTAAATTTCTCATAGACACATATGAGCCATGTCATGAGAAAACCAACAATGTGGTTTCCGAACAGGTCCGACACAAACCGAGATGTACAAGCACAGAATGTGACTAGAGGCTGGAAATTTTAGTTTAAGAAAGAAGAGGAATTCTACTTTCCGTGTGGCGAAAACAAAGGCGCTGATCAGCATCGCAGTAACTGCGAAGCTGATCTGCGCCTTTGTTTTCGAAACGGTAAAAACCGATTTTCTCGTGGCGCGGCTCAAATCGTTATTTCTTATTCTGTCATGGTTTTCTAATCAAAATATTTTTTGCTCGGTATGACTGACAGAAATTAACATCTAAAAACATTTATCGAAATATACACCAGGTTTCCCACACGCATGCTCTTAATGTGTGGCACGAAGCCTCAAACTGAGACTTTTTTCTTTCAATTTTAACGCGCACGCACACTCAGCACAAAATTAAAACGCATCCAATGTTTCGAAAGAACCAGTAATTGTATAATTAGAGTAATATTATTCCATAATATTTCGTGAGAAAGCCTGCGCACGGCTATAAAACAGTAAAGTTTGACGTTTCCGCGTCTTTCGACCTGCGTTAGCTAAAACGAAACGAACAAGTGCAATGAAAGGACGTTTTCTAAGCGCTTATTGAACCAACTTAACAGAATTACACGCTAGTTTACTCAATAAAGCGCACAGTGACGATTCTTATCAGCGTGGACGAATCTCCCAAAGCCCCCAAAACGATATCTGAATTCTTATGTGACTTCGTTGACATCGTCAATTTTTATTCGGAAACTCATGGCTGAGCAAGTAGTTTCTGTCCATGACGTGGCTCATTTTCAGCCCCTTGTGACTCTCCACTTTTAGCCAATCACGCATTTGATTATTGAATCAATCGGCACAGTTGATATGCAAATTGAATTATTTTATGCAGATAAACCCCAATGCATGTATAATTTTTGTTGTTTTTGTTTTCGCTTCATGCATATAAACCGGCTGCGGGAAACATAATCTAGGCGGGTTTGACTACCCCATACCCAAACCCAAGATCAGCCTTACAATTTACAAGTGATATAGAATCGAAAAAAAATCGAATGCAATGAATTGAGCCGCCACATGGGAAAACAAACAATCTGCCTAGGCGAAAACAAAGACGCAGATCAGCTTCGCAGTAAGTGCGAAGCTGATCAGCGCCTTTGTTTTCGCTACTCGGATAGTACAATTCCTCCTCTACTTAAATCCAAAATTTCAAGCTTCTAGCCTGCTTCTGTAGCTGTACAGGCCGGTTTGTGTCGGACCTGTTCGAAAACCACATTGTTGGTATTCCCACGAGGCGGCTCAATTATAAAAGACTTACGTTTCGGATCCCAATACATGGCGTAATTCTGGTGATGAACCAAGTGTTTAACATGCTACCTGCTCCAAATTCATATTCCTTTGCTGTTTTACATTTATTATACCCCCAATCAAGCTTCAGTCCAACCCTTAGACATATTCATTAACTAAGTAATTTTCATAGTAAAAACTTTGCTGTAGATCATAAATCATAAAAGACCTACATCGAAGAAAACTGAATGAAAAAATATTAATACCGCATTTTGCACCTTGGGCTCAATGCGAGATAAAATTGACAATCGTAAAAGGTATCTACGTAAAATATTTAGATTGAAAGATGAAGAGCAGTGTTGTTTTTCTCTCCTTTAACCTGTAATGATTTTTGATGGACAGAAAATTTGATTGAACCCTGATAATGTTTTGCTCCGATGATTTACTCTGCAGCATGACAAAACTAAATAGCAAGCTTACTGCGCCCAGCGCAGACTCAGAAATGCCCGAGCTAGAGAGTTTACTGTGCTTCATAAATTTGTTTAATTACATGTTCCCGTGTTGGGCAAATTGGTCAAGAATTCTTTGCTTGTACGATGGCTATTCAGTTACTCTGTACTAAATAATTTAGATGCAAGTTCTCAGAGGTAAACACAAAAATGTGTAGAAAAATGATTACATGACAGTATGGATTAAATGAAGGGAAAAAACTGCTTTTGGTAGTCGACCCAGGGAGTACTACAATAAAATTCCACAATCTTTCCCATAGCCCCTCAGTCGACCAGAAACAATCATACAATAAGCACTTCCGTGAGATAAGAATTCTACCCCAAATAACAACGTGAGAAAAGAATCAAAACCAGCGCCAATGGCCCATTGAACGACAAGTGGCGAACTAAGGCCAAAATTGCCTTAGACGCTTAAAATCACCGGTGAAAAAATTACACAAGCATCTACTTTGCACTTATTTCATTAAACCAAAGAAAAGCGTGCATTTGGTGATAAACATTCAAATGTATGCCTCATTTTTATGTCCTAAATTTAAAATAGCTTAGCAGCACATAAAATCAAATTCAATGTTTCCGCATTCTAATGTGTAGTCATCAATCCGCTCAACTCTGGCAAGCACTAGTGTCAAATGTGTTTTCGAGTTTTCTCCCTTGTTATAGAAAAATCGCTAACACGGTCTAAGGCATGTCTAAAGTTTTATTGGGTTGATATATATTCTGAAGACAGCATGGATGACATTTTTATACGCTTTTGACACGTAATTCTGCACTTCTTTGTAAAGCACAATGTCCAAGGAATGTAAACTCATAGGGTGATATTTTGATATATTGATACCCCTCTCTAGCAAATAACATTCCTTTTTATCATAAGAATAAAAAATAAAATGGTACAAGCATAAATCTTGAGTCATTATTTGGTTTCTTTAAAACGCTTAACAAAAAAAATGAGAGAGAGAGAGAGAGAGAGAGAGAGAGAGAGAGGTTAAATCAAGAAATATAAAGGGTCAACCATTCGAACCATGTATAAATTTTCTAGACATTATCGCGTAAAATAATGGGCAGGAACTGAAACGCTGATACCAAATACGTTTTAGCAACATTATATGTAAAGAGAGAGGAAAAACACTTGCTCTAATATGAATGAAATATTCATAGACATTGTAAATAAAATTCGACCAAACAAAAGAAAAGCCAACAGTAACGTTTGTGTAATTTATACAAATATAATAAATCGCAAGAAAAATGCCAATCCTCAAAACAATAAAGTCAGAAATAAGTTAGAAAAAAAAAATTCAACAGATTTCCTGAAGCCGGACTTGTATTCCTCAAAGACATCACTAAAATATTGATATCATACAAAATCGAGAGAAGAAAAAGAAAATGCAGCCGATAAGACCATGACCAATCATATAACGCTGGCCTAACTGATGCCAGATCGGACTGTCTGATAGAAGGGAAACAACTGATAAAATACAAGACAAAACGAGTGATCAGAATTGTAATGAAGACAAAATATAAATAATGCACAAAATACAACTTACTCATTCAAAACGATATGTGAGGTCTGCAAAATCCAATTAACACTACATGTACACATTAAACCAGACAGCATCGATTGCCGGTCAGTAATTACAGGATGGCCAACCTCTACGGTGCACGACCATGCGCGACAGTGTGCGTGCGTCCCCGACTGCGCAAGTCGCCGCTTATGTCAATAAAGTCAACGTTATTATAGGCTGGTTAAGAAAATAAAGCTACCATTGTCCACTTATGACTGATACTCCCTCTAAGCAAAATAATCAGTCACTTAAAGTTGGAAACTTAATACCTAATTCTCCATTATTAAGGAAATGGGCACAGTTTATAGGCATTTTTGCCAGCATAAAGTAAAACACCTCGTTCGGTTTATTTTTAATTTTGTTTGAAGAATATTCTAACAAGCAATAATTATTGAAAACTGATCCGCAACTTAGAATGCTAAGGACAAGAGAACATAAAAAGAATTTGGTTAAGGCACAAAAAGATCAAATAATTTTAACCGAATTGATGTTTAAAGAATTGTAATGAAAAACTGTTGGTGACACTTCTCCAAATATCTTGACGAGCAAGGCCAAATAAGGTCATGGATTTGTAAATGATACCCCTAAAAAGAATCTAAACCTATATTTTAGTTGGGAAAATAATTAAATCAAAGAGAGAGAATATTAATCATTTAGCTAATATCGACTACCATTCTGTGTCAACTAGTGAGCATGATCATTTCGTCACAGTATATTTGATTTCTTTTCAGGTCTGGATCCCAAACATGTTATACTCCCTGATCAACAGGACGTCACCAGGAAACGAGCGGTAAAATGATCTAAAATTCTTAAATATACCTGTTGACATTTTTTTTTCAAGAAAATTCAAAATCTCTCTGATATGAACCAAAGATTTTCATATATATTTTATACAGTTTTCAAATACCTCCCTGAAATGTAAAAAGAAACAAAATCATTCGTGACGTCCCTAGGTTGGCATATGATACAATTTACAAATGACGAAGAAAAATAAACTAGTTACCTTCACACACTCAGGGCGAGACAGGCAACCCAATTAAATAAATGCAAAATGTATAAGAGTTACTGGAAATAAGGGGAAACAACTTCCTCTAAATCAAAAGGTGGTTGACTGCTTCATTCCAGTTGTATTCGACAGACTTTTGGGCTACTGTTTGACAATTTCATCGATTGGCACTCTGCTAAGATTCAGATCACTTTTCTTTTCTCTCAGTTTATGACACAGCATCTTTAAACGCCATCTTTATTTAGAGGAAGATATTTTAGGCTAACGGAAGCGAAGTGGCCAAAAACGCTGGTTTTGTCTTCCAACCATTCCGCACGTCAGTCAAAAGTATTGCTTGCTGTTTTTCTGTCATTACGGTGCCTAAGTAAACACTTTATTAGCTACCATTTCAACAAGTTTGGATGAATTGTTTTACATAATAGAAGAACAATAGTCTGCGCTCTCGCAATAAGACGGAATAAGACGCCATCGAGTGAGACATAAATATATGCTAATGAAGCACTCGCAGACAAGGGCCTACTCGATTGTAATTCTTCTTCTTGAGCTTTTTATTGTCCGGTAATGGCCAGTACCTCTTATTCTGTCCACTTTATAACCGGCAACTAGTTAACCTCCTTTGCATGCAATTGACGGAATGAGTAAAAGAATGCATAACTATCACATTACTGGAGCTTTTCAAGACGGCTCTATACATTTTCATTGCCTCAAACGGAATCAAACCGGAATAAAGTAGGAATAATTAGACCCATTAAGGCAATAAACGTGGTAAACGTAGCAACAGTTTCTTTCGGTTTTTGCCATTTTGATGCCATTGGAATGCAAGTTTTACAGGAGTTTCCCTAACAGGAAAAGACTCAGTCTGTCTGGTAGCATCAGAAAAAAAATACGCCCATGTAATGTATGCCTTCTTATACACTTTTTATATGATAAAACTGAGGTACACAGTGTTACACATTTTTTTTTTCTTATTTTTTATCCCAAATACAGATTGTGGGTACTCGTTATCTTCATGTATCCCAAATCAATATTGTGTGCAAAAATACTGAAAATTTGATATTTTTTCCAATGCAATTTTCATTTTTTACCGCTGAAAAAGTTCTCTGTATATTGCACTGGCAAGTTTTCCAATTGAAAGCTCCAGGGATCACATTCACCTTACTAGTTTTACCACTGTTGGGTGTTCATAAAGTGTCTTGTGTTTTTAAAAAGACAAAAGCCGAACCAAATTCCTCCCATACCATGCATCTTGCTCGGCTAGATTATCTTTGGAACCAAAACAACAAAGGGACTGAATAAGTTTACTTCTAAACTTGCTTTCCAGTCGCATAACAACACTGTCACCCTTTTCTTCCATTTAAGGAAAATCATAGTTAAGGACATCATCATTTTCCTAGCCTTTGATTTAATGACCTCCATGAAGAATCTCTTTGAGCAAAGATTAATTAAGTCAAGAGAAAGTGGTAAAAACAAGAGTCGTATCATAAGAAAACCGGCTTTTTGCCTGTGCACAACTAAATGCACAGATCAGCTGTGGTGTAACTGCACAGTTGATCAGCACCTTTGTTTTCACTACACAGATAGTACTATTCCTCTTCTTCTTAGGTCCGACATTAAGCTTACTTCTGTGGCTGTACAGGCCGGTTTGTGTCAGACGTGGTCGGAAACCCCAAAGACCGGTTTCATTGGGTCGCGACTCAACAGCATCTCACAGACAAATCGATTTCAACTTTGATCAATCGCCGGAGTCAGTGCCATAAGTCAAAATGATAAGAGCCGAGATCATACGACTGAGTAATGAAACGTCGCCCCCTTCAATCAAGGTCAGTTACGGAAGGGTAATAGAGTCCAATAAAATTGAGACGATTTTGTAACACTGTATGACCACAAAATGATATTTCGCCATATCGCGTTCCCCATCAATAGAAAAGAAATGGAAGTGTTGGAAATATATCATAGATCAGTCTATCACAAATTAAGCCAGCTCTTGTGGCAGTGATTGTATGTTATGACGCGTTTTGCCTTCCGTAGATAGTCTTTCAAAAATAGCCAGGTGAATCCATTTTATATGCGGGTATATTCTGGACTTGTCTCTAACCATTCACCGTGTTAGCGAAGAGCAAAAATACATGGATTTACCCACTGGCCTTCACCAAGTGGGGAAAATTTTGACCAAATACGATGACCAATAACAAAAAGGGCAAACGAGATGCGAAGAAAAGAATACCGATGCGACACAAACATGAAATGAAAAAGTACAAGGAGACAATGATCAGGAAATGGCACAATCAGAAAGAAACCCCCACTCCACAAACACTCTTTACATTTCAAAATACCATTTATATAATGTATTGCCTGTGTCGAACGATTGTACGGGGTCGGCATTATAAACAGAATTTCACCAAGTTATCGATGGTATCAGAAACGATTCTGCATGGAGCAGCTCCAACAAAACGTGTACCATAAATCAGCAACAGTAGCTCGATTTCTATATCATGCAAATGCAACAAAAGAATTTATGTATACACATTTAATTGAAACTGATCTATTACTGAATCCAGACAGAGATATTATTGAATGATGGTTCTGGATAAGCAAACCATTTTGACGAATGGATCAACCCATCATTATCAATTGGGTGAGTCCACTTTCATTTTCAAGGGGTGATAGGACTGATTTTGAATTTAGATGATAGCCCCAGATGTGACGCCGCGTAAAAAATGAAAAAGAGGATATGGGTTGAAATACTATGGCGGACCAGCCTTTGAAAAGACTCGGTAGAACTGCAACTCGCCAACATTGTTCAGAAATATGTCCATCAATAACAGTGTGATGGGCCATAGATTGTATCGGCGAAGAAAAGTGCACAGATCAGCCCGAACACTCCGGGAGTCCACAGGCTAGTCAGTACCTTTGTTTTTCAATGGCTGATAAAACACAAAAAACTCTAGTTCCTCTGTAAGACTCTATCTTGAGCCTGTGCGTGAGAAAACCAACAATTTGGGTTCCGACCAGGTCCGACATAAACCAGGTTGTACAGTCACAGAAGATGGTTAGAGGCTGAAAATTTTGGATTAAGAATGTAGAGGAATTGTACTATCCGTGTAGCGAAAACAAAGGCGCTGATCAGCTTCGCAGTTACTGCGAAGCTGATCTGCGCCTTTGTTTTCGCCTATGCAGACTGTTGGTTTTCCCATGCGGCAGCTCAACTTGGTAAACTTCGTCCAAAAGCACAGAAGTCAGTTTTTGTTTGACAAGTCTCGCGTTATGACGGCCCTCATTTGGTCTCAATAACCATTCTTCTTGTTGATATATTGTTTTTCAAATCAGCGAAGACCCCAATCATTTCCTTATTTCCTTGCAAAATTAGACCGTGTCTTGTTGGAATGGGTCATGTCGTTAGAAAACCCATCTACATGTAGTTGGTTTCTAACAAAGTTCGCCACAATCCAGGCTGTACTACAGCTGAGGATGGGCAGAGTTCAAAGTTGTTTTTTTTTTAATTTACAGTTTTGAAAAATCTTTTAAGTGAAAACGTACACGCTGATCGGCTGTGCTATAAAGATGATCAGCACCAAAAAAAAAAGTTTTGTTTTCGCTTGAACAGACATTAGATTTTCTCATGACGTCTTACAAATAAGACTTTATTAAGATTAGTATCAGAAGCTAATAAATATATCATGGCAGAAAATAGTAATCAAACACCAATGTCAGAACAACTTGTTGGAAATCATTGCAGGAGGCTTGCCAGGGATAGCAATTTCTCTGACCAAAGCAAACGGAATTGATATACCAGTTCGACTAGCGTATCGAATAAGGATGAACGAAAGAAAATAAGTAGCATGTATATGGAAGATTCATTTGTTTGTCTGTTTGTTTGAATTGATGCTTAACGTCCCAATCAACAGCTAAGATTATGTCGGAACGTTGCCTTCATTCTGCGGTACTTTTACCAAAAATTAGGATGTCATGCCATCCAAACAGTGCTTAAAATAGAACCACCCAAGTAGCCCAATATGTCAATAAGGCTATATGTATAGATGATTCGACAGCCTCGCCAAGGCGATTCTAACGTGTACCCACAATCTATGCTTTGAGCAAAACTAAGAAAATTATCAAATTTTTTCAACCGAAAATTTTCATTTTCACAACCAAAGAAAAAAAAAAACGTCTGTATATTGCATAGGCGCGTTTTCGTATTATAAATGAACCAAAGTAAGCACTGGCTCGGGATGCTAAAGTTGTTCAGAACTGATTATCCACAAGGCAAGAATAGATTTGTTTGTTTATTTGTTTGTTTGTTTGTTTGTTTGTTTGTTTGTTTGAACTGATGCTTAACGTCCCAGTTAACGCTACCTCCAATTTATGGGACTTTTACTCAAAATTAGGACGTCATGACATCCAAAAAGTGCTTCGAATATAACCACCCAGCTAAACCAACAAGGCTTATATGTATGGATAGTTTGACATGAACCACTAAGGCAAAGGGATTGAAATAATTAAATTTAAAGTCCCACCCCAGACACCAGTTTCGAACGAAAGTACAACACAAAACGTCACAAAAATGTTACAGCACGTATGCCGAGCAAGATGACTAGCTCTTTCCAAACAAGGTAGACATCTGGCTAGCAACAATCAATTACAACGATTACGAGTACAACAGAGAGGTAGAGAGAATAAACAGAATTTACAGCAGAACCGCATTGAAGATTACCGCCTCAGCTGGTCAATCTACAGGCTTCTGCGTTAAATGCTGTGCTGGAACAAACACCAAGCAATATACCGAAGCAAGAGCTTATCAGCCTCAAAGTACTATACGAGTCCTAAGATATGAAGTCGACACGTAATTATAAACAAGGGTCTCAATATTAATGCAAAAAGGGATTTGGAAAGCTATTTTAATTTCTTATTTTATTTTATTTTATTATTTTATTTATTTGAACGTAGAAATCGACATCGAAATTATATGTATAAGCCGTATGGCTTTTTCCAATCCTCACGCTTTATTTATATGTCATTTCAAATGCGATGTAATTTGATTTTGATATGAATATGTTTATAAATGTAAACTGCAGTAATGAAAACTTTAATTAAATGAAAGCGAGGGCCGATCTATGGAACCAGAATAGCACAAAACTGCAAAATCGTTGCAAATCTAACAAATCGATGCATTCCTCAATCTGCATTACAATCATAGTCTCTTGTTGCATTTTCTACAATTCATCTGTCGATTTTCGTACAAGAAAAAACTTGATTACATCCGGTCACGTGACTTTTCCTGGAAATACTATGGCCAATGAAAGTATCGGTTACACGAAGACAAAACAAATTTCGAACATTTTCGTTTGGATTTGGTCTGGAGAAATTACAAATGAGACAAATTGGTGTAACTCACACACACAAATTGATCTGGAATTGCATGCTGTAAATTATTCTTATTTCCCGACGTTCCCAATAGTTTCGCTCAAAGCGTCTCATACGGAACAAAAATGACATGCGTTTCATAAAATTCCCATTTAAGATCAAGTTACGCGAGGAAATGCAATGGCTTGTGACTTTTTAGATGAGGTTTCTAATCGAAAACCAAACTCCTCTGCCTCGGCGGTACCAATCATTCTGCATCCTTTAACAAATAATTGAGTTCTAGGCAAACATATGGATTGGTCACGGCGGATTAATCAGCACCGGAAGTGAGTGATTTAACGGTCCCGCGTGTCGTTCTAATGATGACATTTTTCGCAATATTCTTCTTTCGAGACGCTAAAGCCATTCATTAACGGATATTTTATTAACAAGAAACGTTGAGCGCTCTCGAGACAATGTGTGGTAGAAACTAAAGACATAAAACGTTCCTGATTCAATTTTGTCCATAACTTCTCAGACCATAATGTCGCCCGGTATGATTTATTTTGTATATTACTTGCTTTTTCACATTGAACAAGTTATTCCATCGCGGGGTTTACCCAAATAATGGCACATTGCACGAGATAAACACATTAATCTCTAATGGGGGTTATTATTTCAATGATTTTTCATCGCGCCATCAGACAATCGTGGAACTCTCCTAGCTATGGAGTGACATTTTTACTGTCATTCGCGGAACAATATAGTTCTCAGAATATCTGATATTCTTACGCCTTCCTTTTCAGATGACCGCAAGTGACACGCATTTCCAGATAACTTTTCAAAATACTCATATAAGAGACGAACACACATTAGATTTGTAGTGTGAGAAACACGTTTGATGCTGTTAATTTCCGTTGAAAATATTTATGGACGAGACAAAAATGGATATCTCATTGTCTTGAAATGAAATTATTGTCTTCGATTACACATCAGAAACCGATTCCACTTTATGCTTTTGAAACGGAAGCAATCTAGATGGATCTCTTCTCTTGCTATTAGACAAGGCAGAATGAAGACCACCGACGTTCGAAACTGTTGCATTATGAAAAATTTCCCATGCAATTTACAGAATTTTTTTTCAAGAAGCAAAAATTTTCATTGGAAAAAAATTTAATTCAATATTTTTGCTGAAAACATACATTTTGGGTACACGTTAGAACCGCCTCGGCGAGTACCCACAATGTATGTTTTGGGTCAAAAATAAGAAAATTAGATAAACCCCTGCAAACCCCAGTTTTTTTTTCTACATAAAAGTGGGGTTTAAGGGGGTATTCACTACATCGACATGTTTTCCTGCTGGGTTCAAAGCAGAGTTTACGAAGCATATTTCCAGTTTCGGCATCTCTACTGTCCGCCACTTTGTATGTTCAAAATGTTTAAAGCCGGAAAAGCTGCTACCTCTATTTGCTGTCCCTTGTATGGGGTAAAGGTTGTTGATATTCGTGGAACCAAGAAAAGAATATGGCATCATGACGTGTTTTTAGCTTGTTTGACAATTATGAAGAAAATCTTTGGTGATGATTGCTGACCAAGATGGTGTTTCTCAGTATTTGACTGTATTTCTCGGCATTCATTTGAATGCTTTCATCTGAGTAAATGAGTAAAGGTAAAATGCTTTGTTTTATGTCTTGGTGCTAAGATTTTTTGTGCTGTTTGCACCTTACATATGTTTTCATATTTTTAGTTAAGTTTAGGTAACTGTGTGGCCACCTATTGGGAAAATAGCTGCTCATTCGGCTTACTATATGATTTCATGGTATATGTGCCTGATTGTTGATTTGCTTTTTTTCCCCACCTCGGTTTTTGGAGTGGGAATCTCTATCTGATTGCGCCTTTTCCTCATCGTTGCCTTATTGTACCTTAAAATAAAATCATGTACATGTACATTAAACTTATCTTAACAAGAGCGACTGATTGTAAGGTGCAACACTAAACAAGTGTATATGCCTAACTATCAATTCCTTATCTTTATGATCAAACTCTATGCTTCATCAAAGTACCCATATCTTAAGTGAGATATGCACACTTGTTTACAGTTCCTGATTATTATCCAGCCATATATCTGGTAATAGTCCGAGATATTAGATGTTAAAGATATAACATTCTTCCCTAACCATATCTAGTTTCAGACTTTAAACCAACGGGAGTTAGAAATAATAAACATGTATCATATATGTAACACATGCACATAATATGAGTCTGGTTTGCCAAAGCCGTTTGATGCTTATATCGATGAAATCAGCCCACCAGGCAATACATACAATTTGATATTTAAACTACTTTTGATCAAGTCTGCGAGATACATGTTATGATGATAGAGACGATGAAGCTAAACAATTATCAAACGCTAACGTTAAAGTCGAACTACCTAAAGTTAGACTGGCTCCAGTCCTATGTTCAATATTTTCTAATAACACTATTGTACATTCATCATGTTCTGTAACCTCCACAAAATTTCTTGCAAGATTTACCTCTCTTCACAGCCTCAGAACTGAGACATCAGAAGATTTTGAGCCATGTATTGAGTATGCATGTTTTATTGATAAACAACCATTTTGACGACGGGAGCCAGTCTAACCTAAAGTTTTTAGTTAGACATTACGGGCAAAAAATAAGGAAAAGGAAGAGAGCCGAAATGCTCTTGAATATTGTCCGGCAAACTATGAGTCCATGGGTTTGGGGTGGGGTCATCAACGGTATCGGTTGACGAAGGAGATATTCAGAACAATAGAAGTACTGACAGGCTTCGAACACAGAAAAATGACAGCAGTAAAAAATAATGAAAACTTGAAGCATAAATATGAATATTTTGCTGCTTCTGCAGATATTAGGATGTCTTTTAAGCTTTGTTGAAATCTCTGAGCCCAAAATGTAGGTAAGAAATGATCGGTTATATTCCCAAGAGCTTATGACAACGAGATGTCTAATGGGGATCGTTTTGTCCGCATAATATTATATAGATAGTAAAGGACATTTCCAAGTTCTTTGATTCGAGATTCAAAGCCTCACTATACACCAAACTGTATAATCGATCACTGCGACAGAAACGTTTCAAACGATGGCGTACATTTCGTGCTAAACGATGTTGAAAATATAAATAAAGGTCCAGTTACGATCCTGAAATCCTACCCAACATCAAATTGAGGCTACTGGGCGTATGAATTACATAAATGTATCCCGATATTGCGTTCCCCTTACAAATGACTGTATTTTGTTTCATGTACGCAAATGCACAACGGCAGCAAATGATGCGTTTCATTTATTAAATTGTCGCGATTTGAGGCATATAGTCAGTTAAATAGAATAGATGCTTGGTGGAAAATTGACGTTAAATGAATGATTCAGCTTCTTATATCAACCTGCCAGCCATGACAGCAAAATAACTTTATATCACGACAAATGCCAATTAGGGGTCAAGCTCTTTATAATAATCCTAATATCACATATCGGAACGTAAGGAAATTTATATTCCTCTGTCGAAAATGATACTATTATTGCTTATTCACCAAATGACGATTCTATTTCAAAACGAAGTTTCATGTTCTGTTTAAATTGCTACAATTACATTTTTATATAAATGTAGACACACGAATATGACACCGCAATTTTACGCCATATGCTAAAATATCTGTTTCCTATGAAAATTCACGAGAAATAAGAAATTTTATCCCGTATTTACATTGCTCGTTTGTAATGGACCTGCTTTCTTAAACACACAGACATTGTAGCCAAGCCGTAGCTAAACCGATACATTTGCATTTGTACTAAATACAGTCCCCACAGAGAATCTTGTTGGGTCAGTATGTTGCATCCGCAAAGCTAATGTTCTTCAAACTAGCCAAAGAAATACAGTGAAGACTTTGACTTGTCAGTGACGGATTGTGACCAATACTTCGTTGGCCGCACATGTCAGTTTTAATTTAATGACCGGTAGGCTCATTCTGTGACAGCTTGAAATATGTCATTTTAGAAAAAAAAACAAACAAAAAAACAAAAAAAAAAAAAAAAAAAAAAAAAAACATTTAATAGTTGCTGTAGCATTTTCTTATAAAAATACAGAAATGAAAGCTGATGTCGACGTGAAACAACAGGGCAAACTACAAAATGTGTATGAATGATCGAACTGAAAAGGTGCAACCTCTTCTTAACACACATATGCAATGCTTGTTGGGTTTTGGAGTCACTTGAAGTTAAGGAGAGACTCGAAAACCCAACAAGCATAGCATATGTGTATCAAAAATATATGTGTGTTAAAACAGGTTGCACCATTTCAAACAAAGTTCAAGAAAAGACTCGAAAAACACAACAAGCATTGAAATTGTGTGTTAAAAACAGGTTGCACCATTTCAAACTAAGTTCAAGAAGAGACTCGAAAAACCCAACAAGTATTGACTAGGTGTGTTAGAAACAGGTTGCACCATTTCAGTTTGATCAATCAGCTTTTTAAGCCATGCGTTTTTGTCCCGGTTTGTAAAACATTTCGCGACATGTTTCGAGGATTACTCTTTTTGCTTTTCCACATTCATATTGAATGCATCTAGTTAAAGTTCACGTGACGCTTTGATAAATAAATAAGTAAATAAATAAATAAATAAATAAGGAACATTTTGGCCAATTAATAATAGTACAAATGTCTAGCGCACGACCAAATTCCGTCCTTTATAATTATGGTTTAAACTTGAAGGGAACCTTGACATAATGACGTTTGGAGTCCTGATAAGAAATTGTTAAAAAAAATTAGCTTTGTCAAGAATGTCTCAATTTTTTTTTTCATGAAAATTCAACTAATTCTCACACAGCCTCGTTGACATGGATGAATAGTATAAGCCCAAAGACCGTAGGGTATCCAATTTCCCAGTTTTTGACATGATGGGTATGCTTACCCGACCCTGAAGTAATGACTCAAGCTTACAGAATCTTTAACAGGTGGTTATCATAAAATAATTGATGACTTCGTGCAAACAGCTACTATTATATGTGAAATGTAATACCACTAACCA
Organism: Rugalucina vietnamica; assembly: GCA_964017185.1. Lineage (NCBI taxonomy): Eukaryota > Metazoa > Mollusca > Bivalvia > Lucinida > Lucinidae > Rugalucina > Rugalucina vietnamica. The sequence goes on from OZ024872.1 coordinate 43,411,911, forward strand.
GGTTCAATACCCCATTTATTTCTAGTATATAAATTGCTATTAAAAATTAGAACGTCCCAATACTTTATAATGAAACGAAAAAATAAAAAGGAACTAGAAATGCGTGTTTGTAAAACACTATGCCCCCAACTGTATGCTTGTCCCTAAACTGGCAGCTTGTTTGATTCATTTATTTCATTTGAATGAAGTGAAATTTAATTTCCTAAGAAGCTGTTCGGTTGCCTCTGTTATAACCTTAATCCAGAAACAGAATGTAAGCTTTTTGCAAACAAGTTAGAAAAAGAGTCAAAGTTTCAAAATGGAGTAATTTTGTCAAAAATTGACGGAATGTCCTCAAAAGTTAATCAGGTGATCTTCCTCTCAGCCCCAACCAGTACACAAAATATAAAGGCCCTAGCTTAAATACTTTTTGAGATATCTTGCACACAAGAAATTCGAATTTTGTTTTAAAAGGGGCATAACTCCAAAAAGGCACATCACTTGAACATGAAAAAATACGGGTCGACTATTTTTTCATGAGGAATCTGTATATGAAATTTCAAAACCCTAACATCACCAATCAAAAGTTTCAAACTTCACTGAAAAATGGAAAATCAGTCAAAATTTCAAAATTCCGTATTGTTGTCAAATTTGACAGAAAGTTCTCAAAAGTTAATAAGGTCATCTACTCCTCAGCCCAAACCAGTATACCAAATATGAAGGCTCTAGCTCAAATACTTTTTTAGATATCTTGCACACAAGATTTTCAAATTTTGTTTTCAAAGGGACATAACTTAGAGAAGGGGCATAACTTGGACATGAAAAAATATGGGTCAACTATTTTTTCATGAGGAATCTGCATATGAAATTTCAAAACTCTAGCATTCACCGTTCAAAAGTTTCAAATTTCAAGGAAAAGTGGAAAAATCACTCAAAATTTAAAAAGTCCGTATTTTTGTCAACATTTGACGGAAAGTTCTCAAAAGAAGATCAGGTGATCTACTCCTCAGCCCCAACCTGTATATAAAATATGAAGGCTCTAGCTTAAATACTTTTTGAGATATCTTGCACACAAGATTTTCAAATTTTGTTTTCAAAGAGAAATAACTCAGAAAAGGGGCATAACTCGGACAAGACAAAAAATACGGGTCAACTATATTTTCATGGGGAATACACACATGAAATCTCAAAACTCTAGCATTCACCGTTCAAAAGTTAACAGACGTACACACGCACACACACACACACACACACACACACACACACACACAAGCCGAAAGCAATATTCCCTTCCAACTTTTTCAAAAATGTTTTAGTAAAAAAGAACAATATGAAAAAAATACTAAAGAACATTAGATGTACGAAATAAGCATCAGGGAAACATGTCCGTGCAATGGATACCCCCTTAAACCCCACTTTTATATAGTAAAACTGGGGTTTGCAGGGGTATACCTATTTTTCTTATTTTTGCTCCGAAACATAGATTGTGTTTACTCGTTAGAACCGCCTCAGCGTGTACCGAGGCGGTTCTAACGTGTACCCACAATCTATGTTTTGAGCAAAAATAAGAAAAATATCAATTTTTTTTTTCAGCTGAAAATTTTCAATTTTCAAAGCTAAAAAAATCTCTGTTTATTGCATGGGCAAGTTTTCGTAATGGTAAGGCTGGTAGGTCCAGGAACTGATATAATTCAATTTAAAATCCCAGCCCGGACACCAGGTGTGAAAAAAGCACCGTACAACAATAAAGGCACCACAAAAATATTGTTTTCGATTTTTAAACTTCAAGCCGAGAGGAATCCACCATCTGCATTTCACTACCAAGAAAATGAGGAAAAGTAAAAGCCGAACTGACCAGGCTCAATGTGGATTAATCGGGGTTCTACAACATTTAAATACGTCGTAGATCATAATTTATCTCCTCATTTTTTTATTAAATATTTTTTAAAAACTATTTCGAGTTTTTCTTATTGCTCAAGTTCAAATCAACGATATTCTTAAGGTTTCCAATTTCCTTATAAATGAAACTTTCGCATTTATTCAACGGCAAGTGAAATTTTAATTTGAAAAGTATAAACATACATGCTTCCGTTGTAATCCTTTGCATGTTAACGACGATTGTATTTGTTATTCTTGCAAACATGTTGTTGAATAGAAATTGTTAGAAAACGACCACACATTCTTAACGCCTTTATTGAATTATAATTGAACTCTCCCTCACGGTCAGCAATAAGGAGTACAACCCCTTCAGTCTGTAACGCGAATGGCTTATGTTTCATGGAACCGTCTAGAAGCTGAACTTGGCATTGGAAAAAACAACTGTCTTAGTTAACTTGTTAGCAGGTTAACCAGAGAAATGAGAGAAATTACAGAAAACAAAATAATCACTGAAATTATAGACGCCGTAAACATCACTACGTCATAATTGCTGTCTATTGGTTCACTGTTCTAAAATACAACCAAGCAAGAAACAGAAATGAGGGAAGCAAAAACGTACTCTTAGATCTAGAAAGTTCTGTAACATTTTTTTACTATCATTATGAAAAAATACACGTAGGTTAATCTGCTAAACTGTTCGGAATACGCCTTAGCAAGAAACTGAATTGGGGGGAGAAAAAATCATCTTATGTGTAGAAAGTTCTTAAATTGTTTCATCTTTTTTGCTTCTGAAAAAAAAAAATATTAGTACATAGTAATTACAAGTCTGGTCTTTGAGTCGTTCGAGTTCTTGCGAACTGTTCTAAATAAGAAGCAAGAAACAGAAAACAAAAATCAAAAGCACACTGTCTTATGTCTAGAAAATATTCAACTCATTTTAAGCCTGGCGTCCCTTTTATGGGACATATAGGCAAACAGCATAGCCCCAGATGTGACGCCGAAGAACGCGGCGTCCCAACTAGGGCTATTCTGTTTGCAAAGAGAAATTTCACTGAAAAATTAGAAAAAAAATCACTCCTAACATCCCTAAAAATGAAAGTGGACTCACCCAATTGATAATGATGGGAACATCCATTCGTCAAATATGGGTTAAATATTTTCTGTTTATATTGTGATAAAGTTTAGGACATCGTACCAACAAGGGAAGTCAGTTATTCTAGTTCTCTGAAAAAGATTAGCCAAGAGCATAGTTAGTCTCATAAGCTACTTGGGTTAGGGCATAAGAAGGTAAGTTCTTCGATTATAAAATACAAGACGGCCTGAGAAAACAGTGCTATAAAGACACCCTCAAAGTCTCACTGAAGGACTCCAACATACAAATAGAGTCCTGGGAACAGCACAGGATTGATTAAAAAAACAAAGGAGTAGCTCAATATGAAGAAAAGCGAATCTGAGAAGCTGAAAGAAAGCGCAGACAGCGCAAAACCCGCACAGTCATTGGGCCATCACCAGTCCCTTCAACGCTGACTTGTTCTACTTGCAACCGACAGTTTACTCGTAGAGCTGACATTTGCCTAGTCAGCCATCAAAGAACTCACCAACACAGATGGATAATCTAATAATCAAGAAATATACATGTAGATGGCCTTTCTCATAAGCGAGAGATGAACGACCAACAAGGTAGGCTAATCGTTCAAGTTGAAAAATACAAAGAATCAGGCAACTGAAATGGGAGAAGATAAATACTATCTTATGTCTAGAAAGTCCTTGAACATTTGGTTGATTATGAAAAACCATCAGTGAAAGCTAGTCGTGCTAGCTAGTCTATTTCATTACAGTATATATGTGTCGTCTAAATACGTGCGTTACGGAGAAATAATGAGTAGACACAATTCATATCATGGAATTGGATTTTTATTCCATCAAGACATTCACATTCACTTACGTAAACATTAGGATGAAGAGTGTCCATAAAAGTTAAGGGAGTGCGGCCCATACACTGGTGATGGGTCAGATACAAATCACAACAGAAAGCTAAAATAATCACATATGCTCTGCACTCCCATCCAATAAAGCTAGATTCGCAACATTTAAATGAAGAACTTCCTTTAATTCGCCCTAAACGACATCCATAACCACAAACATATCAAATAGTGGCTAATAATAAACTGTATCGAATTAAAAATGGAGTACTTTTACAGAAAGCTAATTCCCGTGTAAATTTCATTGGATTTATTAAGATTCACGTACTTAAACCGAACACCTATTAAACACCCCTTCTTTTCAATAACTCGAAGTAAGTGACTAGAAAATCGCCTGTTTGTTGGGGTCAGACAAGGAAAATACGGACCCAAAAGTTGATGTATACGTTAATGTGATATAAACTTGTTTGAAAGATTCCAAGCCTTTAAAGGATTTCAAGATTCTAGCCATTATATGAGCCGCATCATGAGAAAACCGGATTTTTGCCTAGGCGAAAACAAAGGCGCAGATCAGCTTCGCGGTAACCGCGAAGCTGATCAGCGCCTTTGTTTTCGCTACTCGGATAGTACAATTCCTCTTCTACTTAAACCCGAAATTTCAAGCTTCTAGCTCTTTTCTGAGCTTGTACAGGCCGGTTTGTGTCGGACCTGTTCGGAAACCCGAAGACCGGTTTTCTCGCGTCGCGGCTCATATGTGCTCTTTAAGACGGCGGTTTAAGGCAAAACAGAAACTATTTTCTGCCATGTATGGGCTTATACATAGCTATTTAATTCTTTTCATCAGGAAAACATGTCCGTGCAATGAATACCCCCGTAAAACCCCACTTTTATATGGTAAAATTTGGGTTTGCAGGGGTATACCTATTTTTCTTATTTTTGCTCCAAAACATAGATTGTGGGTACACGTTAGAACCGCCTCGCCTCGAACATTCAATGCATAAATGCCATCCAACTAGGTGGTCTGTCGGGCTTTGGTTCTAACGTGTACCCACAATCTATGTTTTGAGCAGAAATAAGAAAAATATCAAAATTTTTCAGCTGAAAATTTTCAATTTTTAAAGCTCAAAAAATCTCCGTTTATTGCATGGGCAAGTTTTCGTAATGTCGACTTGTTTGGATTAGCAGACAGGACCTCTACTCAATTTTCATTACAATTCACGAAAACACAATACCTAAACCAACAAAGGCTATTACTGGTCACTTTATGCTTTCATTACTGTTTAAAGAGATAGCGATTTGTATGCTTTTCGCGAAATTTGACTCCGTTTTAGACAATACTAATGACAACATAAATGGATGGGTTTTTATTCTTTTGTTAGAACCGGGCGGCTAGATGGTTGTGTGGCCGAGTCACTCGAGTTTTGGCTAATTATCATTTGAAGGAGAGTTAAAGATATTCAAACCTATGATTATAAAACAGTTGACGTGAAATCACTACATGGTGTTTTTTTCTCTGACGTTACTTTTGTATTAACCATTTTTGTAAATTCTTTTTATGCGGCTCGGTCGTATCAGCAAATCCAGTTTCTAATTCATTGAACATTCAATGCATAAATGCCATCCAACTAGGTGGTCTGTCGGGCTTTGGTTTAGAAATAACATGAAAGTTTTAAAATCTCGCCTCTTATCGAAATCAGATATCTGCAGGGTGAGAAAATTGAAACACACTAAGAATAAGCATATTGTTTTACGCGAACAGCATTTTTAACATAGTTACAATTATGGGAAAGAAAACAGAATACCTTGTTGACAGAAAGGATTGCAAAGCGCGGTTGCAGAATGCAAAATGTAAATGACCAGTGAAAGCATCAGGAAAACATGTCCATGCAATGAATACACCCTTAAACCCCACTTTTATATAGTAAAACTGGGGTATGCAGGGGTATACCTATTTTTCTTATTTTTGCTCCAAAACATAGATTGTGGGTACTCGTTAGAACCGCCTCGCCGAGGCGGTTCTAACGTGTACCCACAATCTATGTTTTGAGCAAAAATAAGAAAAATATCAAACATTTTCAGCTGAAAATTTTCAATTTTTAAAGCTAAAAAAATCTCTGTTTATTGCATGGGCAAGTTTTCGTAATGGCAAGTAAATAAACACATGTTGCTTTGGACTGGTTTGCAAATGGAATGTTAGAACAATTAGAAAGAGTAGTGGGAATAAGTGGCTAGTATAATTGTCAAGCAGGTAGGCACGGAAGAAACAGACACAAAAAAAAAAACAAAACAAAAAGAAACATCACGAAAACATGTCCGTGTAATGTATACCCCCTTGAACCCCACTTTTATATAGCAAAACTGGGGTATGCAGGGGTATACATATTTTTCTTATTTTTGCTCCAAAACATAGATTGTGGGTACTCGTTAGAACCGCCTCAGCGAGGCGGTTCTAACGTGTACCTACAATCTATGTTTTGAGCAAAAATAAGAAAAAACATTGAAAAAATCTACTGAAAATTTTCAATTTTTACAACTTAAAAAATCTCTGTATATTGCATGGGCGTGTTTTCGTCATGGATGATAAAATAAAAGTGGCTGGTGAATTTGAAAGTCCAAAAGGTAGCCATGAAAGATGCCTTAAGGCATACAGACATCCAAAGCCAAAGCGTCATTTGAAGCAGTCGCGAAAACCCATCCTAACAATATGTTAGAACTTTTCAACAACATTGCTAATGATAACTCTGTTCATTCTGAAGATCGGAAAGGAGATACAAACATTATGAGGAGAAAACACAGGTTCCCCTGTCAAACATTTCCGTCAAACTATTAAAAAGATATTATAGGACCTGGAATCAATGGCAAAGAATCTTGATAAAACTTTACTTTTTAACTAAAGGCGTTTCAAACAAAAGCTCCAAAAACCAAGGGTATGTTTTTGTCAAATTCTATTGACCCATGGTAGAATCTCCTTTCATGTGCCGAAGCGTACCCATTCATTACCGCGCAATTCAGATCGGCGAAAGATATATTTAGCTAAGGTTTAAACTAGGAAAACAATAGACTCCGATTGAGATATGATAGTGTCAATTATACTATTCGGTTTTATTATTGTCTTAAATTCCATAAAGAGAAACCTAAATCTTTATGCGTTTTCTAGATGTTGCACAATAACAATAGCGCTGAAAAGTTTTCTTTGGGAAACAAATATGACAAATTAAAGTATAAGGTAACAATTACGTTTAGTAAAGGCTTTGACAGAGAAATCTTTTCACAGCAGTTCTTTTAATGTTAAGCAATCTTTTGTTTATAAACTCCAAACATTTATACTTGTGTATATGACTTAATGACTTAATACGTTTTCGTGTCTTTGCGTACAAATTAATTAAGAAGGCGAGTGGCTTGATTGACTTAAGAATCTATGACAACTCACCGACAGACAACTGGCCGACATGACAACTCACCGACAGCAAATATTCACCGACAACCAACTCACCGACACGACTACTGATAGACAAGACAAGTCACCGACAAAAGAATGAGAAAATTCGCCGACACTCGCCGACAGTTACCGACACTGATCCACAGAGAACGTCATAAAAAGCAATAAGAAATGGAACATTTCATGATTTTAAGCTTTTTATAAGTCCACAATATGGAGACAAAAAACAGGTTTATCACTGACTCATTTACGGCAGCATGAGTGTTAAAAGTCAAATGTCACTTAAGCGTGCGGCAAAAAGTAGACACATTTACGTTATGACCAGTACATGTAAGCAAGTTACAATGGCTGCAAAATCAAAGTCTAATGTGAAATAAATATTATTCGTTAATATCTTGACTTAAACACACCAGATAACATAATTTTCAAACACTAATTGCATAGGAATATTATAGGCGTTTGTCGTTGAGTTGACGTGTCGGTGACTTGTCGTTGTCGGTGAGTTGGTTTGTCTGTGAGTTTTTTTCTGTCGATGCGTTTTTGAGTTGTCGTGTTACCTGACTTATTCTAGCCACAAACATTGCGAAAACTTGCCCATGCAAAAAAAAAAAAAAAATAAAAAATAAAAAAAAAAAAAATAAACAGCTGTTTTAAATAAAATACTTTTGCCATTCAACATTGATTTTTGCGGCGAGGCATGCAGTTCTAACAGTAACCATAATCAAAAATACGAAAAATTGTATACCCCTTCTTACCCTAGTTGGTTTGTCTGTGAGTTTTTTTCTGTCGATGCGTTTTTGAGTTGTCGTGTTACCTGACTTATTCTAGCCACAAACATTGCGAAAACTTGCCCATGCAAAAAAAAAAACAAACAAACAAAAAAAAAAAAAAAAAAAAAAAAACAACAGCTGTTAATACTTTTGCCATTCAACATTGATTTTTGCGGCGAGGCATGCAGTTCTAACAGTAACCATAATCAAAAAAACGAAAAATTGTATACCCCTTCTTACCCTAGTTTAACTATGTAAAATTGGGATTCAAGGGGGATACGTTTCATGGACAGTTTGACTTGATCCATAATGTAGGAAACAAGCTTAGCAAAATGATAGCAACACCGTTGGCAAGAAGATTCACAGACACACAACGGCAGTATACCAGCATGCGAAGGAGCTTCTGTGAGGGCTGCCACTGTTCGTGAAAGATTTAAAATGCCTAACGAGTCACCCTGTCTAACTAAAGATTCGCTTATTCAGGTATAAGACAATTAAACATGTTTGGTTCGTAAAAGTGTTTCCTAACTTCGTAGTTTCAAATACTGTTATATGTTATGAAGCGATAAAAAATGACTATATTATATTAATGAAATCACTGCAAGCTTAAAAATGTCTAGAAATTTTTCTTTCATATTATCAGAAAGTGCATTCGAACATCGCCCGAATTTCAGTACGTACGGTTTCTATAATGTTTATGTCACATAATTGCTTGGTCATGGTCACAAGTTTGTTTTGTAGGTAACTGTTTTAACCTCACGAGATGACGTCTGAGTGAGAAGTCTGGCGAAAATCCTTCATACACAGCTGACCAGTTCAGATGGGGGTGCAGACCCTATTCATCATAAACTAACACATGTTTTGGCTGCTGCTTCCAAAAGGAGGAGTCAGGACTAAGTACTTTTTGATGACAAAGGTCAGCTTTCTTGCAACCCAGATGGAATATAAAAATGGTAAAATTCAAATTACTCTAATAGCTGTTGTTGAAGATGAAGTTTCATAATAATGATAAAACTTCTGTTTAATTTTGAAACACGAGCTCGCGCCAACGGCCGCCATTTAAGTAATAGAGCAATAACGGAGATGGATTTTCTTCTAAGATATGAGCCGCGTCATGATAAAAACAAACAATTTGGGTTTTCGACCAGGTTCGCCACAAACTTAGCTTCACAAGTACGTATTTAAGTAGAAGAGGAATTGTTCCATCCATGTATCGAAAATAAAGACCCTGATCAACAGCACAGCTGATCTGCGTCTTTGTTTTCGCATATGCAGATTGTTGGTTTTCTGGTGCAGATATTAATTTTGCTATAGTTGTGGACAGAGAAATAGGGAGACAGCTTCCTTCCTTATTTTCTTATTTCGGAACCGTATTAAGAAGGAGATTGGCTAATGGTTTGTGGTATTTCAAGTAATTATATGTCGAACTTTTGTGTTTCTTTTTCAAGGTCACTCCACATACATGTATGTGTGGTTCTATCAGATAGTGTGTCATCAAATCCTCCGCTGTAGATCAAAATAGTTGGAGTCTCCCCTAACAACTAATTTACGACATTAATCAAATTTTGCTTTAGTTGTTTGTTTGTTTTGTTTTTTTTATTTTATGAATACCTTTCCTTTATTTCCCTTTTCCGTTTTTGTTATACTTAATAAAATAGGTTTATTCGAAAACATTGAGAGATTAAATTACCATTTTATAGTGGGTTTGGAATTAGATGATGTTGATGACTGAATATTATTTCTTTACGAAATGGTCCTGTACATCGTACTATATACATATGAGCCGGCTCGTGGGAAAACCAACAATGTGGTTTTTGAACAGGTCCGACACAAACCGAGCTGCACAAGCACAGGAAAGAGCTAGAAGCTTGAAATTTCAGATTTAAGAAGAAGAGGAATTGTACTATCCGAGTAGCGAAAACAAAGACGCTGATCAGCTTCGCGGTTACCGCGAAGCTGATCTGCGCCTTTGTTTTCGCCTAGGCTGATTGTTGGTTTTCCCACGAGGCGGCTCATATGTCGCTAATATTCCAGACAACAAAAATATTTACAAAAGATTTGGGTGAAATAGTCTTGCTTTTTCAACAGAAACCGTCAATAACAAATGCAGCTCTGAAGAAGACGCTCAAAAAGACATTGCACCAATGCTAAATTACATTGTGTAAAACAATACCATATTGAATTAAGAATTAATTTAGACAATAAAGTAGAATTGCAGAAATTCTGTGGAGGTGATACTTTATACCACTATCTTGAGACGAGAGAAGTGTAATAACGCATTTCAAGGCTTTCTTAATTAATAAAATGAGACAAGTCACAAGAAAATATAGATTTGCGTATGCGAATTCACGCAATGAGGCAAAGTAGTCGGATTGGACATTAGCGAAGTTTGATCGGCATCTTTCTTAACTCGTCCTTTACATAAACGAAACATAAATAATGTCATTCTCCATTTGACGTTTCTTGATAATTTGTAAAGACTGCGGTCAGTGAGTCGAAAGAACCAAAGATGAATTTTCCATGAGGTTCAGCAAAAGTGGATACATCGCGGAAAACAAAGATACAAGTACTATCAGAAGGCCACTGCAACAGTTTTGTAAGACCTTTACTATAATCTAGTCTAAAAATTCCAATGTCACCAAAAGCAAATTTGAACATATGCATCTTGATATCAACAATATTGATCAATGTAATTGTGAGTGTATCTGTCATGTCTATTACAAGATTGCCAGGGGCCTTGCTCTGTGACCAAGTTCTAATCTTTACTAGGACTATGATTAATTCATGATCGAATCAAGTTTCAGAATGCCATAAATTCATGTACATGAGTAAGCCCATAGCATGTTTGTAAGCCATTGGAAACAACTGGTCCATTGACAAAAACGTGGAATCAATACAGAAAATCACAAAGAAAAAGACAATGTTCTGGAATTGTAACAACTATTCATTATTTTATAAAAGCTAAATGTGCAAATATACTTTCTTTCAACAGTTTAAAGTTATAAGGATATTCTAACAAACATGTCATTATTATTTCGAATTATTTCAAATGTAAGTTGAATACACGAACAAGGCAAAACGCACACAGGCATAAGAATGATCAAATAAATATTGTTACGTATAAATCTAAATCGCCACAGTTAAATAACATCACGTTGGTACCGCGACTACATGACAATAATAAATAAATAAATAAATAAATAAATAAATAAATAAATAAATATTGTAATGTAAACCGAATCCCATTGTTGTCAGTGATTTGAAAATCCTATTGCCAATACATAGCTTCTCAATTATTATATACATATGAAATGACCACATATATGTAATAAAGTGTTTTAACGTATCCCAATGCTATGCGATAGAGTTTATGCATTTATATACATAAGATAATTGTTATAAGTTAAAACTATATTGATACAATGACGAAAATTAATGACAGAATTGACATTGAAGTCAGTATTTAGACTCCATAAAACTGAAATTTGAATATAAATTTGCATTCAAATTTTATTATTATATTTTTATTTTCATTTATTTATTTTTACTACACAACCAAATTATTTAACTACAGTGCCTCTAAAATGAAATAATTGTTCAAGATTAGACAATGATTTTAATTTAAAAATCCCTTGTAATAAATATTAAAGTTCATACCAAATAAGGGTATGGTGGACAGTCCCGCAGAATATAAAGAAGTCATAACTTCCGGTATCATGGCTGATAGCTGACACAGTAACTAATGTTCTATCATAAATCTTTCTAAATCAGGTGTTAGCGGGCTTATTACTTCCCAAGAAGTTTTATACGACGTCAAAATAGCAAACTCATATATTTGATATAACCCCAAGTGCTCTATACTCGAAAAACGGTTGATATGGAATCCCACAAACGAATTCATCTTGGGAAGCCATCTTTTCATAGCGGGGAACAAATTAAAGGGTTATGAACATAATCTAGCGCTGCTGTAGATCTTTTCTGATGCCAGTTTCCGAGAGGCTCTGTGGGGATTTACGGGGGTATTTATTAAATATGTTTGCCAGATATGAGGTTAAGACTTTGAAGAATATGGTGAAATTGTTGATTCTCATAATCAAAGCGGCATTCCCACTGCTACATAGACATAAAATCATAATTATTTCGGCTGTCTAGATTGAATTTGATTGCGGTTGCATTTTGCACCTTGCCTGCATCCTTCCCTTTACAGAACCTCATTTCATTTTTCAACATGGGTGGGCGAAGATATGATCAAAATTATGAGTTATTCTGCGGATGAATTAATATACCATCTTAAAAATAAGATACACGATAAACCTCAACAAAATTTTCTAATATCTGATACAATTGAAGACACTTAAAGGTTCATTCGCTACCTCTGAGTCTACGAGAGGACTAATCACATTGGGGATAATATCATAAACACACGAATCAACTCTCTTCATTGGCTAAACGGAACATCTCTATATGAAAATTATATTTTATAACTTGAGAAAATAGAGCCGCATCGTGAGAAAACCGGATTTTTGCCTAGGCGAAAACAAAGGCGCAGATCAGCTTCGCGGTAACCGCGAAGCTGATCAGCGCCTTTGTTTTCGCTACACGGATAGTACAATTCCTCTTCTTCTTAAATCCGAAATTTCAAGCTTCTAGCTCTTTTCTGAGCTTGTACAGGCCGGTTTGTGTCAGACCTGGTCGGAAACCCCGAAGACCGGTTTTCTCACGATGCGGCTCAATAGTTTTCTCTTTATTTTGCTTTTGAGATAGCAGTCAGACATGGCGCTAGCTAAATTAGTTGGTGATTTTAATACTCAACCGCACATACTTGAAGCTTATAGACCATCATGCTATTGAATTTAGCATGCCCGAGAAAATGAGTCCCTTCTAGAACTCGTTTCTTACATGACATTTTCAACAATTGTTTGACATCATAGACACTTGCTGGATGATTACGTTGATGCAATGTGGAGATGCTGATCATTATGGCCAACATGAAAACGTTGTTTTAATTTTATTTTGACCATTGAAATATCTAAGTAATGTTAGGTTACCGCCCCGAGCCTTGCTTGTGCGTTTCAACTGTGTCAATTCTTGAATACCTTTATCTTTGCACTCTCTGTGCTAACGCATTAATTGATGTTATTCGTTAAAAAAAAGTATTGTCTCGACATGATCTTCGTTTTACAAATCAAACCTAGCAAAATAATATTGCACAGTTTTCAAGAGCCATAAATAGCGTCTGGGTTTCAAGAAAGCTAGCTCAACACTTTGCATTTGACATGTCATGAGAAAAAAAACTCTTCAAACAATCCTCTTCCTTCATAGATACCTTAAGGCGTGGTAATTTCTTTATTGACCGTTCCATGGTGGTTGTGATTTATCTTTACGTTGTATCAGTGTTGTGCAAATCATCTTTCTAATGGTGGATGTTAGCATGGTAGCTACCTTTCAGGGTAAAAGCTGTCATATTACTCTTAACGCACGTCGTTAAATTTTGTGTGATGTCTAATGTCATCCTTTCTATGCCGCCTCATTTCGTCGGGCAGCTTACTGAATTTGTTGAGTACTCGGTTTTGATTCATCAGGGTGGTTATCATGATTTATTTGTTTTTCCTCTATGATGATTCATTGAATAGTTACATATTCACCACGAGGACCGGACAACTAACTAAAAGTTGTGAATCTCTGCGGAAGACGAAGCTGAGGTTAGGCGCCTGTTGAGTCCTCGTTTTTGATTCATCAGGCTGCTTATCATGATTTATTTGTTTGTCCATCCATGATGATTCATTGACTAGTTAGAGATTCACCACGAGGACCGGACAACTAACTAAATGTTGTGATGTTAGGCTCCTGTTAAACCGGTTTAAGCCCCCCCCACCCCGTATTTTTTATTACTGATCGTTCCAAGGCGATACTTCTGTTGTGGTTCCTGTTGCTTTATGTTTTTGAGTCGAATTTTTGTACTTGTGTACATTTTCGTGTTTTTATTTCAGTTCGGGTAACCGAGTTTCCGCCTATTGGGAAATAACTGCTCACTCGGCTTACGATGTTTTCTAAGTATAAGTACCTAATTGTCAATTTAGTTTTCCCCACCTCGGTTTTTGGAGTGGGAGTTTCTTTCTGATTACGCCTTTTCCTGATCATTGCCTACTTGTACCTTTTCCTATTCTTACTTGGAATATGTTGGATATACAGGCACCATAAAATGTGCTGATTAAACTAGCATACACAGCAGCAGGCTTTCCCATGGTGCGACTCATATAAAGAACCTAGGTCTGAGATGGTGTGTGGTTTGGCAAGAATCGCTACATGTTGCATGCAGACAAAATGTAATTTCTCGATCAAAGGCATCGGTAGACATAACATAATACGATCACCCGAGCCGTGGCGCGTGAAAACCGGTATTTGGGGTTTCCAATTAGTTCCGATACAAAACCGTGCAGTACAAACACAGAAGATGGTTAGAGGCTGGAAATTTCGAATTTAGAAGGTAGAGGAATTGTTCTATCCGTGTAGCGAAAACAAAGGCGCTAATCAGCTTCGCAGTTACTGCGAAGCTGGTCTGCGCCTTTGTTTTTCGCATATGCAAAATGTTGGTTTTCTCGTGACGCAGCTCAATTCATACGATCACCTGTGGCAGCCAATACTTAATTCTGTCTGTGAATCAATAATGCTTAATCTATGAACAGAACTTATATTACTAGCAGCCTAGTGCAAAGTAACGGTAGGAAATGACCACCTCTTACAAAGTAACGGTAGGAAATGACCAGCCTCTTGCAAAGTAACAGTAGGAAATGACCAGCTTCTTGCAAAGTAACGGTAGGAAATGACCACCTCTTACAAAGTAACGGTAGGAAATGACCAGCCTCTTGCAAAGTAACAGTAGGAAATGGTCAGCCTCTTGCAAAGTAACGGTAGGAAATGACCACCTCTTACAAAGTAACGGTAGGAAATGACCAGCCTCTTGCAAAGTAACGGTAGGAAATGACCAGCCTCTTACAAAGTAACGGTAGGAAATGGTCAGCCTCTTGCAAAGTAACGGTAGGAAATGACCAGCCTCTTGCAAAGTAACAGTAGGAAATGACCAGCTTCTTACAAAGTAACGGTAGGAAATGACCAGCCTCTTGCAAAGTAACGGTACGAAATGACCAGCCTCTTACAAAGTAACGGTAGGAAATGACCAGGCTCTTGCAAAGTAACGGTAGGAAATGGCCAGCCTCTTACAAAGTAACGGTAGGAAATGGCCAGCCTCTTACAAAGTATCGGTAGGAAATGACCAGCCTCTTACAAAGTAACGCTAGGAAATGACCAGCCTCTTGCAAAGTAACGGTAGGGAATGACCAGCCTCTTACAAAGTAACGGTAGGAAATGACCAGCCTCTTGCCTTTAAAGTAACGGTAGGAAATGGCCAGCCTCTTGCAAAGTAACGGTAGGAAATGACTATCCTCTTACAAAATAACGGTATGAAATGGCCAGCCTCTTGCAAAGTAACGGTAGGAAATGACCAGCCTCTTGCAAAGTAACGGTAGGGAATGACCAGCCTCTTACAAAGTAACGGTAGGAAATGGTCAGCCTCTTGCAAAGTAACGGTAGGAAATGACCAGCCTCTTGCAAAGTAACAGTAGGAAATGACCAGCTTCTTACAAAGTAACGGTAGGAAATGACCAGCCTCTTGCAAAGTAACGGTACGAAATGACCAGCCTCTTACAAAGTAACGGTAGGAAATGACCAGGCTCTTGCAAAGTAACGGTAGGAAATGGCCAGCCTCTTACGAAGTAACGGTAGGAAATGGCCAGCCTCTTACAAAGTAACGGTAGGAAATGACCAGCCTCTTACAAAGTAACGCTAGGAAATGACCAGCCTCTTGCAAAGTAACGGTAGGGAATGACCAGCCTCTTACAAAGTAACGGTAGGAAATGACCAGCCTCTTGCCTTTAAAGTAACGGTAGGAAATGGCCAGCCTCTTGCAAAGTAACGGTAGGAAATGACTATCCTCTTACAAAATAACGGTATGAAATGGCCAGCCTCTTGCAAAGTAACGGTAGGAAATGGTCAGCCTCTTGCAAAGTAACGGTAGGAAATGGTCAGCCTCTTATAAAGTAACGGTAGGAAATGGTCAGCCTCTTGAAAAGTAACGGTAGGAAATGACCAGCCTCTTGTAAAGTAACGGTAGGAAATGGTCAGCCTCTTATAAAGTAACAGTAGGAAATGACCAGCCTCTTGCAAAGTAACGGTAGGAAATGACCAGCCTCTTGCAAAGTAACGGTAGGAAATGACCAGCCTCTTGCAAAGTAACGATAGGAAATGATCAACAACTAGTGATATCTGAATAGTATAAGATTAAAACTGAGATCGTTCATAGGCTACAGTTCTGTTGTTGTTCTATTTGTTTGTGTCTATGAGTCGAGTTTTCGTGCTGTATGAACCTTATGTACGTTTTCATAGTTTTTGTTAAGTTCGGGTAACTGAGTGGCCGCCTATTGGGAAATAGCTGCTCACTCGGCTTACGATATGTTCTCTAACTATTCGTACCTAATTTTCATTTAGTTTTTCCCACCTCGATATTTTGAGTGTGAATTTCTTTCTGATTGCGCCTTTTCCTGATCATTGCCTACCTGTACTCGCAAAATGGAGCCAAAGAGAATACTGTAATTTTGCAACTTTCAGCTGGATAGTCGATACAAAGACTAGTATTATCATGATTATCCAAACAGAGTCAAATAGCTAGAAAATGAATCAAAACCTAAAACGAATTTCTGCACTCAAGCAAAATGACAATGAAGGTTCAAATGATAAAAAAAAAATAACTGTCACAAGCATACACAAAAGTGCCTACATGCATCTTTCTATGAATAACAAATCAAAGCATGTCAAAGAGTGGGACTGTGTAGCTCTTTCCAAAAAGGAATTCACTCTACTAAATATAGTGAAGGAACAATATGCTGATATCAGTGCAGAACCTCACTCCACCGTCCCGACATTTCCATAGATATTAACTATTGGCAGAAACACTTTTATTTAACAAAACAGCAACATACCGCATCCTTTTACGGTTCACCACGCTACACACCAAGTTTAACTGAAATATGCCAGACTATAAGGATTTCACTATTTGTAGCCATGACGGACATCTTTGTTATGTGATCTGAAATACTTATACAATTTTTGGTTCCAGCTCCACATGAAGTTTGGCTTTGATTGGCCCAGTGGTTTCAGAGGAGATGTTTGAACATTGTGGTTGACAACAACGCCAGCGACGACGCCAGAGCATACATATCCTATAAGCTCACCTCTTAGCCTTCAGCTCAGATGAGCGAAAACTGGCAAGCAGCATAATCTCGAACCATGACAATATTTTAGCGTCTCACATGAGGGGTTCTAAGGGTTTGTTGTATGAAGATATTTTTATGATTGGCGGAGCACGAAATTTTATGACAACATTTATTATGAAGTCACAGTTGAAATTGATTTAAAATGACAGTTATTCAACAGATTATGTCATAACTATTTTATTTTGACGATTCCTGTCATCTTATCACGCTTGTGTCTTGAATTTTATTAGCATTATTCTGCGATATTAAACATCGATAAAAGATTAAAACCAGAGGTCATATGGTACTGAGAACGCTCACCTGAAATTTGGTCTTTGAAAAACGACTCTTTGCCAAAAAACAGTTTGCCACAGGTCAAAAACGAACTTGACATTGAATACTCAAATAATATTGAAAAGCCTATGCGACCGAATATGACCTTGCCGTGAAATAGGTCAAAGTCAACCTAAGGTCATGATTTATATAAATTATGATGGACTACAATTCCTGATATGAAACATCATAGTCAGTTGAAATCAGTTCGCTGGTTCTTGAGAAGATTTGAAAGTGCGATTTACGAGCATGGCGACCATCAGTTTGTCATGTGACCTGGATCATATAAACTTTCATTCCACCTTCCAAATAAGACTCCTCATAAAGTTAAGCTTTGATTGGCCATGTGGTTTCTTAGAAAATCAGGTTTTTACTTCTAATAACTAAATGGCTCTGAGAAAAGGTCAATGTCATTAAGGTAAAAATACACTGACCTTGAATACTCGCGCAACCATATCAATTCGATAAGTTCTGTATATCTGCCAATTTTCAGATCACGTGCTACAAATTTCCGAAAAAATCCAACGCTTACACTTTAATCCCAGTGGAAAGCCAATTCCGACCTTGTCGTAAAATAATTCATGGTCGGTCATAACTTAAGCATGTTTCAGAGGAGATGTCTGAACATTGTAAACGACGATAACGAAATTATACAAAATCATGCCTATCCTATAAGCTCACCTAAGGGCCTTTGGCCGTGATTTTGGAACCGGACCATTGTTACTTTTTTCGAAAGGAATCGAGCATATTCAAAAGCAAGCTATAGGATTCTGAACATCCGGATTCCATGTTTGCATTGTCATGTCTTTTTATTATTCTATGTGATTTTCATTGGGCTCCAAGGACATGCGTTTGTTTAGGATTGTGGTCAGTTTTTAGACATTGCCTACGTTGTCGATTACGAGGAGATATTCTTTGCTTGGTACATATTGAGAACATTGACCAAATAGAGTGCAAAACAAATGGAGGCATTGCGTGTTTTCTTACAGGTCCCGTTGAAATCAAATGCTCTTCAGACCTCGTAAATACTGAAAATGATATCGAAATGTGATATCAAAAGAAAGAAACTTTATGCCTTCCGCAGCCAAGCCTGGTCATGAGATTCAAGCATGATGTAAAAAGGTACAAGTAGGCAATGATCAGGTAAAGGCGCAATCAGAAAGAAATTCCCACTCCAAAAGCCGAGTTAGAAAAACTAAATTGACAATTAGGTATTTATACTCAGAAAACATATCGTAAGCCGAGTGAGAAGCTATTTCCCAATAGGCGTCCACTCAGTAACACGAACTTCAATAAAATATGAAAACGTACATAAGGTTCAAACAGCACAAAAATTCGACTCCAAAACATAAATCAAATAGAACCACAACAGAAGTATCGCCTTGAAAGGATCAGTATAATATAAGATTGCTGGGGGCTTAAATCGATTTTACCGGCGCCTAACCTCACCCTCATCTTCTGCAGTGGTTCAAAGCATTTAGTTAGTCGTTCGATCCTCGTGGTTTAACCTACAGTATTGTACATTGGTGCTGGAGTTTCATCAGTTTCTGCTACGGTGACTGAAAGGACTGACAATTTGGTTTGAGCCACCTCGTGGGAAAACCAACAATGTGGTTTCCGAACAGGTCCGACACAAACCGACCTGTACAAGCACAGAAAAGAGCTAGAAGCTTGAAATTTCGGATTTAAGTAGAAGAGGAATTGAACTATCCGAGTAGCGTTGATCAGCTTCGCAGTTACTGCGAGATCAGCTTCGCAGTTACTGCGAAGCTGATCTGCGCCTTTGTTTTCGCCTATGCAGATTGTTGGTTTTCCCATGGGGCGGCTCGTTTAATACTAAATGTAATGTTTGTAGGACAGTGTATGTATTTTTGTTATTTCACTTATTCCTAATTTGGATAATGGGGAAGGACTTTGGCTTCAACCTTGGTCCTATGAAGTCTGTTCCTGGTCTTGTATGTATGTATGTATGTATGTATGTATGTATGTATGTATGTATGTGCATATGTTTTTATGTTGTAAATTGTAATTTGTTATTTTATGTTTGCTGTTTTATATATGTTGTAGGTGGCGGGCTGTAATAGCCCATACCCATTGCTTCAAAAAGGCAATAATGTATGTTTTGTGACGGGATAGCCTCTTTGAAAATATGCAAATTTCAAACTCGAGAGTAGGTGTTGGGTATATAGCGCTGTAAACCACCCTTGGTGGATGAGCATGCTTTTCCACCGACGGGGTTGCTGTGGCTCGGCTCGGCTAATCGTTACATTTGGTGGCAGCGGTGGGATAAAGACAACTGCCAGACCGGGGTTGCCTTACCCATGTAGTCCCCAGGCCAAGACTCGGAACGAGTCTTCTCGGAGGGGGGAGTAATGTGACGGGATAGCCTTCTTTGAAAATATGCAAATTTCAAACTCGAGACTTTGTGAATCGAGTAAGTGTTGGGTATATAGCGCAGTAAACCACCCTTGGTGGATGAGCATGCTTTTCCACCGACGGGGTTTGCTGTGGCTTGGTTCGGCTGTTCGTTACATTTTCAATTCAGAATCAGAGTATAATATAAGCCATGAAAAGAACAATAAAAACACAAACATACATAGCCACACAAAACTGACACATAGGAACATACTGTACGATGAGTGAACAGTTTTTCCCCCAAACGGTAACCAATCATCCAATTAAACAGCCTTAACTAGCAACAGACGTAGAAAGTGGGTACTTAAACAATAACCCAGTCAGCATGTACATGCCTAATCACAAAAAACTTTTTCTAAAAAATACATGTAGTTATATAGAATTTTGTATACGAGACCCCTCTATTTTCAACTAAACTGAACTCTTTACTTATTCTAGCACTAATGGCATGTCAGTATATCAATAATTAATACACGAACTTGTCATCTGATCGATCAGAACACTTGTGTCTTCACAAAGCATAAATAAACACTTTACTTCTGAGCAAACTGAAATAATACATACAGTTTTAGACCACCAAACACGAAATCAATTGAGTTGAAAAGAAAATTAGGCATTTATAATGTGCTCAATTACGTTGACTTAAGATGAAAAATTTCAGTCTTTTCTTCTTTAAGTTGTGTCAAAATTTAAAGGGTTGATTAAAAATATTAAAAGCGAAGGCCGTTTTAAGACGTTTTGATATGATGTTTTTTGTTGTGGTTGTGAATTAAGTAAGATTTCATTTCTTAGTGTAATAATCGGCGTTTCATTTCATTACGAAAACATGCCCATATGATATACAGTAATTTTTTCAGGTCAAAAATCGATAATTTTCAGAGGAAAATTTTTGATATTTTTCTTATTTTTGCTCAAAACATAGATTGTGGGTACACGTTAGAACCGCCTCGCCGAGGCGGTTCTAACGAGTACCCACAATCTATGTTTTGGAGCAAACATAAGAAAAATAGCTATACCCCTGCAAACCCCAGTTTTTCTATATAAAATTGGGGTTTAAGGGGGTATATGTTGCACGGACATGTTTTCCTGATGGTGTAATAATCGGCGTTTCATTTTGCAGTTAAGAACCACCAAACCTGATTGTATCAAAGATGTAAAGATAGTTTTGACATAATGTGACTGAACGCGAGTCAAACATTAGTATTTCTATATTGTTTCATCACGAAAACATGTCCATCCCCTTGAGCCCGACTTTTATATGGCAAAACTGGGGTATGGATGGGTATACCTATTTTTCTTATTTTTGTTCCAAAACATAGATTGTGGGTACTCGTTAGAACCACCTTCTAACGTGTACCTACAATGTATGTTTTTAGAAAAAATATGAAAAATACCAAAAATAGTTTTTGGTGAAATTTTCAAATTTTACAGCTGAAAAAAATCTCTGTATATTACATGGGCAAGTTTTCGTAACAATATATGATTCATTTCGTGTTGTACTCATTTAATACTCTATTCAAGCAATACCTTCAATATATAACTTCATATTCAAGACTAGTTTAATTATAAGGAAGTTATAATGGTTGGAAATTTCGAGGGGCTGATTCCAAAAGGAGGCTGTAATGATATGATGTAATACCCCCACACTCATTAAAAACAAACGCATCAGGTTAAATAATTCCCTGTAAATTTAAGTAACTTACGAAAGTGGACACAATGTTTCATTCATTCGATGAAATGAGCTTATTCGGTTTTCGAGAGTAGAAACTATTTTTTGATTTTGATTCATTTCTGCTCACGTGGCGGCCAACATACACATAAGGGTGTGAAAACTGGTCTTTTCAGCATACAGATTAATGTGAAAAAAATGTTTGCCTCGCCGACCACTGACATAACCTTTCACATATTAGCAGGAGACTTGTTTCAAGTTTCGAAAAGGACATAGTAGTGACTAAAAAGCAAGCATAATGTTACGCGAGTCGAAGCAGCAACAGCTAAACTCTGTCGGTGGGAAAGCATGCTCAACCGCCAAGGACAGTTTACTGTGCTACTTATGCACCACGTACTAATTTATCTATTACACACCATTACAATAAAAATATTTTACATCACATATTTTCCACTTTTATCATGTAAAGGTTAACACATCCAATGGGCCAAATGAAGCATTGTTTGAATATATACTTTGAGACAATCCCCAGTGATTACCCAGAATGTTTCTACGTGCGATAGATTACCCAGTGTTGCTGTTTACTACAACAAAGACACTTCCGGTAACGTGTGATTTCTTTCTGGTTTTATCATTCCGTCTCTCGTTTGTTTATTTCTAGCTTTCCTTATTATTTCATTAATGTCTATTACATATGATGAGTTAATCATGAAAGTAAGCACGACCTGCACAGAACCTTTGTTGAAGATGTGCACAGCTGAGTTTTCGTCAAAACATACATTGTAATCATGGATTCTGGTGAACATCTTCTAGAAGTAATCACAAGTGAAAAGATGGGCAGTGATCAAGAACTGAGATCGCCTAGGCCTACTACCTACACATCAGGAAAACATGTCCGTGGAATATATACCCCCTTAAACCCCACGTTTATATTAAAACTGGGGTATGCAGGGGTATACCTATTTTTCTTATTTTTTGCTTCAAAACATAGATTGTGGGTACTCGTTAGAACCGCCTCGCCGAGGCGGTTCTAACGTGTACCCACAATCTATGTTTTGAGCAAAAATAAGAAAAATATCCAATTTTTTCTAGTGAAATTTTCAAATTTTACAAGTGAAAAAAAAATCCCTGTTTGTTGCATGGACAACTTTTCGTAATGAATAGCGTCCGAAAGAGTTGACACCCTTTGCGCACTTAGTGTACAATCTCTGTACACAATTCCTTATATTTCTAAACCTACAAAGTGATCGTTGTGTGCACAATAGGTGCACAAATGTGTAAACTAAATAATTCACTTTAAATACCATTTGGACACAGGTCAGAAACTGCAAAAAACGTAATATACATCAGGAAAACATGTCGGTGCAATACATACCCCCTTAAACCCCACTTTTATATAGTAAAACTGGGGTTTGCAGGGGTATACCTATTTTCTTAATTTTTCTCAAAACATAGATTGTGGGTACACGTTAGAACCGCCACTGAGGCGGTTCTAACGTGTACCCACAATCTATGTTTTGAGCAAAAATAAGAAAAATATCATTTTTTTTTCAGCTGAAAATTTTCAATTTTTAAGCTCAAAAATCTATGTTTATTGTATGGACAAGTTTTCCTGGCTTCTTAAGTACTGCATTGGTATGGGCAGTAAATACATGTATAAATATAAAAATACCTTTCGCAACGTAAAAGACAAACAAGGATAACATCAAAAGGATAGAATTGAAAATTCAAACGTAATATTTATGCATAAAATTATATGTTTGGTAGGCTATTTCATACACATAGGGTAACTAAGGTGTGCAAATTGCCGAAAATGTAGACAATAATGAATGGTTTCCAAACCATAGTTTTGCAATTTATAAGGTATAAGCTACATAGGCGTGTTGCCATTAGGCAATGTATACACTGTTCTGGAATTACGCGAGATTGAGCTCTATCATTATAGATACAAAGCTAAAGCATGCTTTGCTTTCGTCCGTTTTAGGAATCTTCAATTTTTACTGTAAACAGTTACAAAATGACAATAACTAAAACCAAGCCTCATCATTACAATGAAAGAAGAAAAACTGCCAAGACAATACCGCAGTCAATATTCATTGTATTTAGACTTCAAAATATTCGAATAGAGTCTCAAACGCTGACCTCAGCTGCATAAATTTGTGGATTCTATTTGAAACATGGGGTTTATTTTAATAGATTCGGGTATTTTATAACAATAATTACAGACTCGAAGAAAAATTCGATAACCTATAACCTCAAAAAATCTGTGAGACGAGTTTCTATTATTGCTTTGGGAAAATCATGTTTCTAGTTTAACACATTGTGTTCTAGTGTGTCTCAAGAGAATAAATCGTAGAATTTTATGCGTTTTATATTGATATATTTTCATTGGATTCTCCACAACATTCCTTTCGTTCTACTTTTGAATATTTTAACAATCTCGCCTCACAGAAAGCACATTACACACGTACATAAATATTAAAACTTTCATATAATACAAGGCCCTTTCTTAACGCTTCGAGGGGCCGAGAAGATGTGAGCATTCATATGATGTATTCTATATATTTCAAGTTCGCAATGGTCATCCAGTGAATTCTATAAAGACAACCATACAACCTGCGGTTTTGTGTGTGTGTGTGTGTGTGTGTGTGTGTGTGTGTGTGTGTGTGTGTGTGTGTTTAACTTTAAATCAGTGCAAAGAAATAAAATGCACATTTAGTGCTTTCATATTTATTCCTGTTTTTATTAACAAAGTTTACTGGAATCAAATATATTTATTATTCTTTTCCTTGCATTTTCGAAATGCTTTGTTTTTCTCCACAGAGAAAAGAGGCATCGGGAATTTCTATTAACTAATTATCAAGAATCGCAAGAAAGTGACTAGGTACAGCATACCTTGACCTCGGGAAGCACAAACGTTTGAATATTATCAGGAGAAATAACATTTTGATATACAACCATTAAAATCAGTTAATATAAATAAATCTAGAAAGTTTATACCTGGAACACGACATTGTATTGCAATAAAAATATAAAAGCATTAAACTATTCAACTCCTGAAACAGCAATTAAAATACAAAATACAATATCTTCATTTCTCAGCTAAGATATCATTAAATAGAAACAGAAACAACAGTGGCAGTATCAAATGAGTATTTTTATTCCTGACTTTCATTTGAATAGGTTAAGTAAGTATTACATGTACACATCTCTCGATATCACAGAACAGTATATTCTGTACATTGAAAAGTAAAAGTAGGCACTGAAAACACTAAATAAAGAGTAACGGTCCTGGATGTATATTAAATTGGCATGCTAAATGATACTCATGAAAGGTCAAATACTAATGCCGTCATAAACAAAAGATAAATGAAAGGTACAGTGTGAGAGAGAGAGAGAGAGAGAGAGAGAGAGAGAGAGAGAATCACAATCGATGAAGAAAACAATTCAAAGTCACCAGTAGGGTACGGTATGACAACCAAACAAAAATTTCAGAACCACCTTTCTATAGAACATTCATAATTCTCTATGCTGTTGCGTCTTCAACCAGTTGTATTTAGAGTAGCCATTGTTTACCCGTTATTTCGTTCGTGATTACTCGTTTTTATTACTCATTATTCTCTTTTGTTCATTCGTTTCTGGTTACTTGGTTGATAACTTATTTTTCTTGTTATTTCGTTTCTGGTTACTAGTTCGTTTTCTCATTTCGTTACTCGCGTGTTTATCCCGTTGTCTTTTTTACTCTGGTACTTATTATTTTGTTTAATCGTTTTTCGTTGTTGGTTACTCATTTGTTAACTTGTTGTTTGTTTTTGAAAACAGGCATTGTCGTTCTTTTCACTCAAGATATACCGGTTTATGTTATTGTGAATTTCCCTAGGCCTTTGTAGACACATGTACCTATTTTAAGATCAATATACCAGAATAATCATCCATAGTGCAGATTATATTTTTCGTTTGGTCTTTTGAGATCAGCGAGGGTATTCTGAGAAATCGGAAAATAACTATCGGTTAGGATTCATTTTCTAACCAACGTTTTAATATATTTGGCCCCATTTAGATTTTACTAGTCTTCATATCGATTACCCTGTTGAAATATGCAAAATAACAGTAATTCCCTACAGCTCCATGTCGTCAAATCTATAGGGTCACTGAAGAGGCTTGAGTAGCCGAAACCGCGGTATGCCCCGTCCCCTTTCTCATTAATATTTTCACTGCTCTTAAAGGATCTCAGTTTTATGTTTATTTTCTATTACTGCAGCTGGTGTTGTGTCGTGTGGTGGCCCTAAAAAGTCTCCCCGTACATCATCCATAGTGCAGATTATATTTTTCATTTGGTCTTTTGAGATCAGCGAGGGTATTCTGAGAAATCAGAAAATAACTATCGGTTAGGATTCATTTCCTAACCAATTTTTTAATATATTTGGCCCCTTTTAGATTTTACTAGTTTTTGTATCGACTACCCTGTTGAAATATGCAAAATAACAGTAATTCCCTACATCTCCATGTCGTCAAATCTATAGGGTCACTGAAGAGGCTTGAGTAGCCGAAACCGCGGTATGCCCCGTCCCCTTTCTCATTAATATTTTCACTGCTCTTAAAGGATCTCAGTTTTATTTTTATTTTCTATTACTGCAGCTGGTGTTGTGTCGTGTGGCGGCCCTAAAAAGTCTCCCCGTACATCATCCATAGTGCAGATTATATTTTTCATTTGGTCTTTTGAGATCAGCGAGGGTATTCTGAGAAATCAGAAAATAACTATCGTTTAGGATTCATTTCCTAACCAATGTTTTAATATATTTGGCCCCTTTTAGATTTTACTAGTTTTTGTATCGACTACCCTGTTGAAATATGCAAAATAACAGTAATTCCCTACAGCTCCATGTTGCCAAATCTATAGGGTCACTGAAGAGGCTTAAGTAGCCGAAACCGCGGTATGGCCCACCCCCTTTCTCATTAATATGTCCACTGCTCTTAAAGGAACTCTGTTTTATTTTCATTTCATCCTTATTTAGACTATGTAATTACTTTCTAATTTTACCAAACTGTCACCTGAGAAAAACTAGAAACTACCATTATGTTACTCTACATCAAGAGGAGATGCTAAAGGAGTGGATTCCAGACAAACAAAACATAAACTGCAGGCTCCCTGAAGGAAGTGTAAGACGACGTATGATTAACCCATATTTCATTTCTAGGGGTTTTATGAGTGATTTTATTTTTTTTATCTCATTTTTCGATGAAATTTCTCTGTGCAAACAGAATAGCCCCAGATGGAACGCCACGTTCTGCGGCGTCACATCTGGGACTATACTGTTTGTCTATGTCCCACAAAAGGGGCACCAGTTTTAAAACAAATACTGAAACAAACGAAAGTGTTTCATTCAAGTAGATGAATAGCAACATAGAGCAAAACTCTATATTTGGCTCTGTTTGGATAATACTTGTCTTTCAATAAATTATGTTGTTGAAAGTTGCAAAAAAAGTGTTTCTTTTTGGCTCCATTTCGCCTAATCTAAAGGGTCACTGAAGAGGCTTAAGTAGCCAAAACCGTGGTATCGCCCATCTCTTTTCTGATTAACATGCTTACTGCTCTTAAAGGATCTCAGTTTTATTTTTATCAACTAACATACACGTGTACATTATGTAACCTGAAAATGTTCGTACATGAAAACTTTACATGAACTCTTATGGAACCGCTGAACATCCGTGAGAGTTTCAAAACGGCCACTAAATATAAGGACAAACTAATTTATTATTTATTGTTTAAGAGGTTTGGACGATATAAGGATAAGGCCATCCTTAAAAAATTGTTTTTTTTTGCGATTGCCTACCCAGGGTTTGAAGGTGTGGGTAGGTTTGTTTTTTGTTTTTTTTTGTCAGGTGGAAATATGCAGAATATGCAGTATATATTTTATTAAATATACATGTAATAAAGTAATTAAGCAATTCAGTGCTCAAGTCCAACATGAATTTTAATAAATTTAAACAGAGCCTATAAAAGTTGACTGAAATTTATTATATTACTAAATCGCCCTTAGCCGCGCTGCAAAGCCGCAGATTCATTAAAAAAAATAAAAAAAAAATAAATAAATAAATAAATAAAAAAAAAAACTCCAGATTTCCCAATAAATTTTTTTGTGTAGGAGGAAAAAATAGTGGGTAGGTAGACAATTGCAAACAAACACAATTTTTATTTTAGGCCTAAATATATAACAAAATAAAATAAGTTATATTAGAATTAAAATATGGCGTAATGACTGATCTTGGTAATAATTCAGTTTTTTCAAGCCAAGTTTGACAGTATATAAGTATCACTGATGAGAGTTTAAAGGCCGAAACCGCAGAATGACCCATCTGGTTTCTTGCTTATTTTATTAACTAATGCACAGTTACAGTAAATATGAAATAAAATATCGGAAGCAGTGAAAACGTTCAAAGTGAGAATGTATGGGCCATATTGCGCAATTTCGGGTAATAAACCCTCATCAGTGACCCCTTATAAACCGGCGACGATAGCCAGATAAATGTACTGAAATTCCAAAAATTTACACAAGTGAAGTCTAACTCAAAGACGCATGCCTAAACGGAGTCAAATAATTAAAACATTGTTTAGATGATGGCCATAAACGTACAAGAATTTAATACTCAGTATATTCTTACTGAAAGAAAAAGATAATATGCACTATGTTATACGATGAAAATAAGAGGTTTTAAATAGTCCTGTATATCAGGATACACACGTCTAATCAGAAAAAAAGTAGAATGCAAACCAGCTTCCACTCTAATAAAAAACAGAGGGCCATTGCTAATGAGTGCTAAAGAGCTTTACTAGTAGACCATGGATAATTTTATTGGCACTGATAGTCATGCTTTAAATTGAAAGCAAAACTAAAGACTGAAGCTCTTTACAGTTATTTTCTTATTTGCTTTTCAGTTTCTAAGCTAAAATAGCTTATTGTAGAAATGTGAGCCTTTGGTATAATGTAGGTACCAACACATTTTATTTGATGAGAGTGGTTTTGTAAAATGAGCAAAATTTCACCAATTCCGGTATCCTGTATCCTTAAGGATTAATGAAATAAAATAATTACAAGTTTTCGTTTTACACGTTTAGGTCTCATAACACTACTTATTCAAATGTACAGGCAGCAATAAAACGAAATAGGATCATACGTGTATTTATTCATTTGAGGGTTTGATTTCAGCTTGAATATTGTATATAAGTAAGCTTTTTAGACAAGATATATTATCCCATTTGAGTACATTATTGAACCGAAAGAGGTCTTTGAGTGTTAAACAATGGCAGAGGTTTATATGGAAATGTTTTACCAACTATTGTGTATGGTACTAGAACCTCAAGCTTATTTTACCCACAAACTAGGACCAGAGAGAATCAAAATTCAGTTGATACCGTTAAAAAAAAGACTTAATGAGACAATCAAAACTTAGACAAAGAAATAAGGAGCTAAAGGGGCAGCTATGGCTAACGAGAGTGTCCATAAGATGTTAACATTATCAGTAAAATGAATCAGGTTGTTGTAAAAACGGCAGAGCTGTTTCAACACGCAACAGGCAGAAGGTCCAATAATGATACACTATAATTACACAGTCTAACTAATGCATTTGAGGATATGAATATTCGAATTAAAACATAGGTGAATACGAGTAAGCAGTTGTCCAATCGAGTTTGGGAGGGGCAAAACACGTTCTCGGATCGATCTTCATGACAATACACGCACAATACATGTCAAAATATAGTTTGCTAAAGACAAATAACATAACAAAAGAAATATTTTAAATTTTCAATCTAAATTGTCCACTTAGAACATTTTGCGCCGAATATACAAACTTTTGCGATTGGATGGAAAAAATAAAACTATAGGAATACGCATTACTTCGGCCGCACATTTAGCAGTGGTGTATGGCTATATAAACTACATCTTTGACAATAAACAGTCTGGAAGTGTCTTGGAAGATTACAACAACTGTCACATAGCCAGTTAATGACTACACTAACCAACTCCGACCCTCTCAAGACTAGAGAAACTGCAAACATCTCGGAAACAATAGATAACCAATGGTATCTGCTAAGGCTGTCAAATTAAGTCTGCCAACAGAATCGACAACCTCAGACCAGAAGTGACATTGCCGATTTAGGGAAACTGTTAATGCCTGATTATTCCTTAGAAAATGCTAGCCTTAGCCTGTTATTTGTATAACAACCATCAGCTCTTAGATGATAGAGCGCAAATTGGATAAAGTAATAAAGAGCGACATGTGCTTAAAACAATCGGGAATAAAACTCAAGAGCCATTGACGAGTTAGCTGGGAGATGGAGTGGATTAATCACCATAAGAGCGTTTATTTGTTGATCCAGTATTTACAGTATGTGAACACCTTCCAGAGAGAGAGAGAGAGAGAGAGAGAGAGAGAGAGAGAGAGGAGGACAGAGAGAGAGAGCACCATCACAAAAGCTAAAGCCTGCGCCAGACAGAAAGAGCGAGTGAGTGAGTGAGTGGAGGAGCACTCGAGAGAAAGAGCGAGAGAGTGAGCGAGTGAGAGTGGGGGAGTAGGAGGGACAGATGACAAAAAGAGAGAGATAGCCTTATAGCAAGTCGTCAATTAAAACATGATTTGTAGAGAAATATAAAAAAAATCATCAACACTTTATCATTAAACAAAATCCCGATTATCTATCTGTAAATTTAATGCATTTGATTCAAGCAAACGGTTATTGTTTTTGTTTTTTTTTTATTATTTATCTTTATCCTTCCGAAAGAAATAAACAGAAACAGGTGATTTACGTCTAGACGAATCAAGTTTAGACGATTTACTCTGGTGTGTGATGCTGTAAAACATGGAAATCATCTCCAAAACATGTAAATAAACAATGTAGGACAATGAAATCGATTTTGTGTGTACAAAATTCAAACTTTCATCCTTTTTATCGCCTTGTCTCATTCATTAATGCATTTAGAACGCAACAGTGAACTGTAATTGAATCATATTTCAAAGAGTTTCAGATCAAAGCTCACGATGGCATTTGTTTCGCAAACGTATAGCGATATTTGCTGAGAATTATTGTAAAGCATACTGCAACTATATGTGTTCCTGATCGTGATTTATTGCATACAACATTTCATATTTAGAACGTCAAATAAAACATTGATAAATGAATTATCCATAATAGCTGGAATTCTAACACTAGATTTCTGCTAACAATTTGTACAGTTCTTGGAACGAAAATAAAAGTAATTGATTTTATAATAGAGCATAATTCGGACTGTCTCTAATTGCAATAATTGTCAGCGCGTATCCTGTTTCAAATTTATAACAATTGTCTAATAGCTCCGCGATTTTCTCTTTTCTCGTCTTGAAAAACATGACAGCATCCATCCGTAATTAAGAATCTAATTGACTTGAGTTGTTTGTCGTATATGTTTTGCGTCTGCTGACTATCCGTTAGCAGCATGACATTGTAAATTTTAAAAAGTAAACAGGAGTGTTGACTGTCGCTTGCTTTTCAGAAGGTGGTCTTTCTATGCGTATGAACTTTGTAACATCTCTTATAACAATTGCATTGTCCACGGATATATCACTTCGAACGCTATCCACATGCACACCTTTACGTAATGATGCTGTGTCAGTCTGAAATTTAACTGGATAAGGTTGTATACAACTCCAGATGTCATCTTTCCATATTTACTTTCCGATTTGATTTCAAGATGTAATAAATATTTGTTACACATGTCACCGATATTGCATATACCAAAAGTTTCTGTCTACGCGTCATCATGCTATCTGGGTTCCTTGTTTATTTACATCTCTCTCTCTCTCTCTCTCTCTCTCTCTCTCTCTCTCTCCGGCTCTCTCTCTCTCTCTCTGTGTTTGTGGGTTCCTTGTTTATTTTACATCTCTCGCTCTCTCTCTCTGTGTGTGTTTGTGGGTCCCTTGTTTATTTTACATCTCTCTCTCTCTCTCTCTCTCTCTCTGTGTGTTTGTGGGTTCCTTGTTTATTTTACATCTCTCTCTCTCTCTCTCTCTCTCTCTCTCTCTCTCTCTCTCTCTCTCTGTGTGTGTGTGTGTGTGTGTGTGTGGATGGGTGGATGGATGGACATTTATGCATCAAAATCTAACAATTCATTTCAGAGCCATATAGGGTATTCGTTTTTGTTGTGAAGGAAAGAGATAATTAGGCAATGAATATAATATTATTATGACTGTGCATAGTAAACCTAAAGTCCCAGTCCCATTGCGCTTATGATTGCTTCAGGTCGCCTGACGATTGTCTTAATATTAATTTTGGGATCATAGAATGCGAATTAAGAAAGCAGAAACACGTTGGAAAATATTTTACAAATTTTGCATATGCAGTCTTATCAATAAACTTACATGTATGATTAGACAATCGTAACCAATCGTACCATTGTGTAATCTTTAGTTTTGTGATAAGAATGCGCATGCAAATTATGCAAAATGTTTTTCAACGTGTTTATGCTTTCTTAATTTGCATACTGAGGCCAAATTAATATTTAGACAATCGTATGGCGATCTAAAGCCCCCAAATTAATATTTAGACAATCGTATGGCGATCTAAAGCGATCTCAAGCGCTGTGGGACCGGCCCTTTACACTCGTATTATATAAATTTAAAAGTATTTAGTAGTTTATTTACAGAATATATTTTATCATCCTATAAACTAAAAGAATATTTGCATCAGAATAACAACATTAACAGACTTGTCCTCTGTCGCCCTCGCCGTTGACATTTATATATTGTTGTGGTGGAAGAAGTCACCAGTTTTGATGGTATCAGTGCAGATAATCATCATTTATGATATATTTATTGAATCATATTAATAGAAGATCATATGGCTAACATAAAAAGGTACAAGTAGGCAAAGATCAGGAAAAGGCGCAATCAGAAAAAGATTCCCACTCCAAAAACCGAGGTGGGAAAAAACCAAACCAACAATCAGGTACTTATACCATGAAACATATCGTAAGCCGAATGAGCAGCTATTTTCCCAATAGGTGGCCACTCAGTTACCTTAACTTAACTAAAAATATGAAAACATACATAAGGCGCCAACAGCACAAAAAAAATTTTAAACACCAAGACATAAAACAAAAAGAACCACTACAGAAGTAAAGTTTATCAAAATCAAAGTTTAAGTATCATTATTTGTATTAAAGCGCTATTAACATTAGACATACGACAATTTTTGTGACATGAAAACACGATTCAGCTTATAAATTCACGGAGATCAGATCTAAGCTTTATGTCAATGAAATTTTGATATCTATATAAAGAAAGCAACATTTTACAAGTTGCTTACAAAGCGTGTCTGATGCTTATGTTGATAGACTTTAATTCTGCGCTGTCTTTTGTGTTCGATAATATTTTATGGAACGAGTCTGCGGTAGGCCAATTATATTATTTATATTCATTTTATAAAAAGGAAATGTGGGTAGATTTTAGTTGATGAAATTTAAAAAAAAAATGGAAAATAATAAAATGTAACGTAAAATATAGAATTAAAATAATGGTCTATTTTTTTCTTGAACGTTTAAATTTTTTGGCAGTCCCCGCTTTCATTTACAGTCAAAAAAGCATAATGTTCTACAGCTGAAAACGCTATATTTGGTTGCAATAACACACTTCTAATCATACAATGTGCTTTGTAGATGTCCACGCCTAATTGCAAAACTATACACTTAAACCTTCAAATAATATGTTTTATATTTTAATTTAACAAGAAACTCGTTATTTTTGAACTGTGTATAAAAACTAAGGTAACTATGTTCTAACTGGGCTTCCTCAAATGCGAAAACCAACAAAACAACTGCCTCGACAACGAGGCTTTTAAAAGAGAAACCATTACCGAATTGATGTCAACGCACATTCGGTATTTCTTAAATGTCATGGAATTGTACAAGCCATTACAAGATAATACAGATATGTTCTATATTTTCAACAAAGCAGATCTCGCCATATGTAAGAAAGATGTAAGCGTCTGTGATACTCTTGCCAGAATATACTTCCCTCTTTTCTTTATTGAACACTTATTCAGTAATTACCCTTTGGTAATAGTTTACAATTAATAGTCACAGACGTCTAAGTGTGGGGTATATAGATTAACGCAATAAAATGAAAATTTACTTCTTTTAGTATGCAGTTGGAATTCACCTGCTCCGAATATGCATGATTGAAATAAGACAATTTTTATAGGAGTTTTATATCAAGTTATGCTTGTCTAATTAATATGCAAGTGCAAACGTGTAAATATAAACTAAGAACTTACGAACTTACAGAAAAGATGCTAAGCTGAGGTCTTAGAAAAATTCATTGAAAAGCATAAGATGTCTTTGAAAGGAAATCCGTATGATGTGAATCTAGAAAAAGTTGATATAAAGTTTGAAATTGTCAAAATGATACCGTTCGCTTTAAATGAGATACAAAATTAAAACTACAAGTCAACAAAAACAATTCCGATGAAGATTATATACGCGAATTCTGTTTCGAAAACGCAAACAATTGATAATTTGAATGTAATATTCAGTTGGTAGCCATTTTAAAGAAGCACACGTCTTTCGCAAAAAAATGTTCTATAAATGGTTCTACTATAAAGTTAAAAAAGAATTGAAAAAAAATCCTCAGTTTTGAAAAGATGCCATCATGCTGTTGAGGATGGGAAAGACTCCGAGCATGTTACAAAAAAGTACACTGAGTAGAGTCTAAATCGTCTTGCTTTAATATCATTTTTGTCTATGACGCATAATAATGTTTTCATTCAAAAAAAAGTGTAGTTGTAACGTGACTTTTTAAACATTCTAAATGTAGACTGTCTGATTATTGAAACTGTACAAAAACTGTACAAAACTGTACAAAAAGACAAGAGTTTGTCGTATTTATGTGGACACAAAATTGGAAAATAAAAACGCACGTCAAATTATGCCCGAACATTAATCTTAAAATTTTCTACAATGGCAATATTGTTCTGGTTTCGTCTTTGGGGCAGTTATTTTACTTTTTTCATTTAAGATCAACAGATAAACAAAAATTGAAGGGAGTTTTCATAGCAAGTACACTTTAGTCTGGCCGAATACAATGTTCGCTTTTTTTCTTTTTGAGTCAGGCTAGGAATGGATAAAATGCATTTTGATTATATGTTTAACGCAGCCAAAGATGAAGATGCAGCGTTTGAGTTACTTTGATAAATTCGTTGGTATGTTACTATTTTTAAAATTATTTTAACTCAGCCTTGCGTATTTTTATTTCACATGGCTCTTAAAAGGTTCCATAATTCGACGATTCTGATTCATACTCTTATTGCCAGATGTTTGGAAACTAAATACTCATATAAAACACCTGTTTTTGAGATTTTTAAACGATTTATACTACCATGTTATTCATTCAAAAAGATGTTTATAAACTTGGTAACTTATGAGGTTTAGGGTTTATTGTTTACAGTATAACAGACGTCTTCGTGAGAATGAAAGAACGTAATGATTCAGTTAAAGTGACAATATCTTTTTTCTATCTATCTCGCCATACTTTGTTTCCGTGTAAACACATTGACGTGAAAACGAATAATCCTTCACACGAAACACTAATTTAGTTTCTTTTTTA
This sequence comes from Rugalucina vietnamica, assembly GCA_964017185.1. Lineage (NCBI taxonomy): Eukaryota > Metazoa > Mollusca > Bivalvia > Lucinida > Lucinidae > Rugalucina > Rugalucina vietnamica. The sequence continues at coordinate 43,447,259 of OZ024872.1, forward strand.
AAAATACTGACACAGATTTTGAAAGGACGTATTCGTCTTAAAATCATCAAAAACTTAAGAATCTGAAGCCACATATTCTCAAACTAATGTCACTTCCGTATGCTTTTTCGTCTTAATAACTTTCTCAAACAATATTGTATACTGACCAAACATGTAGTCAATGAGTTTAGTAGTAGATCATTTAATTATATTTGATAGATGATGTTTTGCAAGACAATACACGTGTGAAGTATACAATGTATGAAATTAACATGAAAATGTGTACAATTTCGACAGCTAGCATCTCACTTACCCGAGTAGTGGTATGGATCCATGTTTGATGGTGTATATTTCCACAGGTCTGTCATGGACGCGGTTTAACTGTAGACTTACACCGTAAAATAAAAGCAACTCGATCCTAATCCAAGTCCGATTCTGTTTCGTCCAGTTGTTGTCGATCTTGATCACTGTGAGAGAAAATATAAATGATACAGTGTCTACATAATAGCTAGTTCAACATTTCATGGATAGGTTTTCATAATGTAAAGGTATAGTCCCACCCACAAATGTTAAATGCTTTGTTTTCTCGCAAGGCGAGGGTATTTTCTTTCCACTGGCAATGAACTGTTTACAAATACAGTAGCAGCGGAACGGCCGCTTATTGGCTGAACTGAAATCGATGCGTTCACTTTACGAAGCAGGAGCAGACTTTCGATTTTCGGATTATGAATATTCTGCGATGGTTTCAAGTAAAAGTGCCTGGTATTTGGTAGTGGTAATTGGTAATGCAATTCGAAAACGGACACAGAATGGAAATGAATTTTAGGTAGTTAGTTACGTCTGGAAGAGCGCAAGATCGAGTTTAGAAATTGATACATATGTGCGGAGGGCAAAACGTCCACCAGAGCGGGCAAATATTGGGCAATTATTGTTTCAAAGCTACGAATAACGAAATACAGGCTCGTATGACCGGAACGATCTCTATACATCACTATGTGCTAAATAGAAGGATCATTTGTCATTTATGAATAATTTAGGGCCTTGTACAGCCAGGCGACTTGACTTTTTGAGAAATAGACTGTTGGTTCATTTGTAAGCGTGCGATAAATGAATAAAGAATGATAAACAATAATGGTAATTTTAAGCTCTGGTATGCTTTTTTCGAATTAAAATAGTATTTAATTGAGCTAGCATTCAAGTGAATAATGATCTTTCAATATATTTTAATACATTGATTTCTCTTTTTAAGTCCATTTATTAAAACATGCATGCTGGTAAAAGCAACACACTGGCGCGACAACCGTTGCTTCTAAATGAATTAATATACTCGAAGTAAATGAATAACTAAGAATTTTTCATTTATCACACTATATTGTCTTTGATGATATATTGTCTTTGATGATAAATCTAACTAAAATCATTAGACTCGGACTTCTATGGATATTTATAAAACAATGTTTGAGAAGTATGCTATATACATGTATCATAACGCGTTTGTCCTCGTATTGAATTTACAATAGTGTAATCAAATATAAAATTTATCTAATAAAACAAAGAATTACAATCATTTGTCTCTAAAGCTTCGTCCACTTGCACGATGTCATATTTTCGCCAAAAGAAAATTTAAATTAAAAAAAATATGCGATTCAATGAATAGTAGAAGAAAAAAAAAACTTTAAACAAAAAGTAACTAAACATGACGGGCAATTTGCCTGTCGCAGCATAATTAATGTGTAAAATTTGAATTTAAATTCTGTATAAGACACTTGAAAATACATTACACTGTAATTGGTGATACAATAAAATACATTTGTTATAAAACAAACTTTCATAAAAAAAAAAAAAAAAAAAAAAACTTTTTAATTTCACGGGTTTTTGTAAATGCGAAAACTGGCACTTAAACAAAAACAAAAACTAAAAACAATAGTATAAAACAATTAAAATCATTGCCTGTGTCTCTCCAGTGTATGCCTCATGAACGTTCTCAGAAGGACTTTATTTACTGTCCGAGTATAATTTTATAGAAATATTTATTTATAATATTAAGAGCTTATAATGAGTCAAAATGATTACTCACTTGTAATTTAATTTTCGATTGTTATATTTGGAAGACAAAAGGAAAAGCTTTTCGCGAAATTATTTCATGTTCAGGACTTACCAAAATGAGCGATTACAATGCCAAGAAGAGGCAGCATCAGGAAAACATGTCCGTGAAATATATACCCACTTGAACCCCACTTTTATATAGAAGAATGGTGTTTGCATGGGTATGCCTATTTTTCTTATTCTTGGTCCAAAGCATAGGTTGTGGGTACTCGGCGAGGCGGTTCTAACGTGTACCAATAATCAATGTTTTGAGAAAAAAAATATCATTTCTTCCAATGATTTTTTAATTTTTACCACTGAGAAAAAAACGATCTCCATATATTGCATGGGCAAGTTTTCGTAATGGTAACTGCAATCAAAATCGGGCTTTGTCTCTCCCACGATAACGTCTTTATGCGTTTCAAGCTCCTTTAACGGTCACTATAAATCGAAATATAAAATATAACGGTCAAAACAACAGCGACGAAGCATAAAGGACTCGTTACACATAAGCGAAAATCTGTCGACGTAGACTTGCGTTTAACTGCGAAAAATAGTATTTGTTTGTTTGATGTATTGCTTTACTACTCGTCAACAGCTATGCCGGGTCATGTCGGGACGTAAGATGCTGAAAGGGACGTTAAGCAATACATCAAACAAGCAAAAATCCCTTTTTTCGATGAAACGGAAATCTACGTCGAGGGATTTTCGCTTATATGTGACGAGGCCTTAAAATATATTAATTTAACCAAATAGTCACAGCAGAAAGTAAAAAATAAAATAAAAATATAAAAGCTTGATCTTTTGGACTGAGTAAAAATGTTCAAATAAAAATACACATTTCTCGGACATTTGATAAATATTCAGTCTTTTGTCTCAACGCAATAGTTTTTTTTTTTTCGCTTTCAAAATATTTATTTTAAATATTCAAATATGTAATCACTACAATACCGAAAAAGTAAAATAGTATTCTGATGGAACCGAAATAGAAATATCTATATATGATGCCGAAATAAATATTTATATTCTGAAATGAATATTCAGGCTACTGCAGAGGCTTAGAGTTATAAGCCCCTTGGCTCGGAGTAGTTTTATTTGTATGTGACATAATGCTACATAATCACAGTTGCAATAAAATGATGAACCATTATAAAAGTCATAATGTATAGGATGAAATAAATAATATCCCAGTTTCTATTTGTCGCGCTATAACATTACTTGCGGTTCGGGGATACCAAGACCTGTCGTGGTTAGACTGTATACTCGTACTCGGCACGAACACATTAAACTTATATTTACGGAGTAGCTATTTACAGTCAACTGTCATCAACTGTTCATGATATTGAATATATTTTTGAATACCGCGTTTTGCGAATTCCGTGGAAAGGTTACAGTGAATGAAAAAAGACTGAGTTTGCTTCAATATATCCTCCTATGGCACTTGTAGAATGGCAAATGGAAGCTTGACAACTATGTCAAATTTTCATTTGAATCCAGTGGACAACTCGCAAACCCATAAAAATATGTGACAAGTAGCTGATGTCATGAGCTCTTGGTAGCGACGATTTGCTGGCAATGAAAGGCTAAAACTGACAGAAATATTATGCTTACCAAATGTCTCATTGAAATCGGGTAAAATGTGAAAGAAAGATAATTATGGAATTTTATTTGTTCAGCCTATCCATTTTTTTTTTTTTTTTTTTTTTTTTTTTTTTTTTTGCTTTTCAACATTATTGTAATCAAAAACAATATTCCTCATGCAATCAACTAGTCATTTAAGAGTGATTTAAGCATGTTTACTTCCACTCTACCTGAACTTAATTTTACTTTTGTTCATATTTTAATGCAATATGTACAATTAAGACCCACTATATTGTACTTTTCTTTCATTAAAAAATCTGACCTACCTACTCACCTGCTAACTACTTAAACCACTGTGTAGGCAATTGCAAACAAACAATTTTAAAGGATGGCTTCATTGCTCAATGCTAGAAAACGCAATGTCCATGCATAGGTCTCAGCAGAATTAGAATAAAAACTATAAGGGTCCTTGTGTTTGATAAAATAATAGCAAATTTAAATATCTCATAATGCAGACTTTAAATATGGCGTCAAGGTATCATTATTGTTTAAGCGACACTGCTTTGAACTACATTAAACAGACACAGATCGCTTTGAAGCTACCATGTCAAGCTTGTCCATACGTCAACCATTTGCAACTTCCGTTCAACGAAGATAAATGACCTTTCCATTTCGCAAAAAAATAAAAAAAAAAAAAAAAATAAAAAAAAAAAACTTGCCTATGAAATTAACATTTATTTCAGCTGTAAAAATGAAAAATGTCATTCGAAAAATTTTGATATTTTCCTCTTTTTTGCTCAAAACATGATACGATGGGTACACGTTAGAACCGCCTCGCCAAGCCGGTTCTAACAAATACCACAATCTGTGTTTTGGATCAAAATAAGAAAAAATATACCCCTGTATACCCCAGTTTCACTATATAAAAGTGGGCATTAAAGGGGTATACTTTTTGTGGAAATGGTTTCATGATGTCAAGCGAACAGTGTATGACGCTATTTGGATTTTAAAACAATACTTAAATAAATAGAATAAAATTTCGCTTACCTCTTTCTCGAAGAAACAATGAAGTGTATCTTTACCTGTAAACACAGTGATGTAATAGCAACAAGCACTTCCTACCAAAGGTGAGGATGGTATAATTACAAAGTTGCTTCTGGTACGTGCAATCATCAACGATGCTGTATTTGGCTGTTTGCTGTTGAGATCGTAAAGGATGGAACTCGAACCTGCCGAACTAGTTCAGCAAGCCCACTCAATGTCTTTCTGTAACGGGTGTCAGCTGCATTCAAACTGCTTCTGAGTCGAGCTTCCATCAACTGAAACACTTGTCTACTAAACAAAAACGAAATAAACATATATGCAAGATCAACTTAAGGACCAAAGGTCCCGACTGTCTCTTGATCTTGAAGCAGCCTGAAAAGAACCCATCATTGTAACATTTCCCCATATAAAAAGGTACAAGTAGGCAATGATCAGAAAAAGGAGCAATCAGAAAGCAATTCCCACTCCAAAAACCGAGGTGGTAAAAACCAAACAGACAATTGGGGGCAATCAGAAAGCAATTCCCACTCCAAAAACCGAGGTAGGAAAAACAAACTGACAATTAGGTACTTATACGTAGAAAACATACGGTAAGCCGAGAGAGAAGCTATTTCCCAATAAGCGGCCACTCATTTACCCGAACATAAATTAAAATATTAAAACGTACATAAGGTTCAAACAGCACAAAAATTCGACTCCAAAACATAAAACAATTAGAACTGCAACAGAAGTATCGCCTTGGAATGATCAGTAATATAAAATTACTGGGGGCTTAAATCGATTTTACAGGAGCCTAACCTCACTCCAATCTTCTGCAGTGGTTCACAAGATTTAGTCAGTTGTTCGGTCCTCGTGGTGAATCCCTAACTAGTCAATGAATCATCAAGGACAAACAAATTAATCATACATGTAAGAACCACCATGATGAATCAAAAACGAGGACTCAACAGATTCAGTAAGCTGCCCGACGATGGAGATCCCTGGGCGCCGAATAACTTACTGAAACCCGGAGCAAAGGAAAACAAACCAGTTGAACCCCAGTGGATCAAGCAACAGACAAGAAGCTCTGGCCCAAAACAACTAAAGTGAATAACTTTTATAACATCATAGAGTCCACTGATAACATATAATCTGACCTTGCTGTGAAATTATGTCATTGTCAATCCAATATCATCAATTATACAAACCAGATAATCATTGGACCTAAGCACGCTCTCCTGAGATTGGGTATTTGAAAAATTACCTTTGGCGAACATGACCTTTACCTTAAATCCTCACGTAACTTCATTGGCTCAGTCAGTAAGTCCAGGTCACAGGATAGACACTTTCTGAAAAGTTAAAACAGTTCTGCATTGAAAAGCATTGTGGCTAAATTTGACCTTCCCGTTAAACAGGTCAATGTCAGTCAGAGTCCATGATTTATGCAAACTTTGGTGTGCTATAGTTCCGAATGCTTCAAAACAAGTTTCGTAAAAATCGATGAATATAAAAAAATGTTTACTACATATGGACATGGCAGACATATTGGTCTTCTGGCCTAAATCTTTTATTCAACATTTCGTAGCCCCTTGCCTAAGACGCTCTACATAAAGTTTTGCTTTGGTTGACTGAGAAAATATATAATTAATGCACTTTTAATACGTAAATGACCAAGCTCAATAAATTACCTTGAACTTGAATAATCACATTACTTCATTAAAACAAAGTAACTCGTGTTTATCTTGTAACTTTCAGTTCACATGCTACAAAGCGTTCTAGAATACAATGTTCACATTTTTGTCCATTGCACAGCCTATGCGATCAATTTAACCGTGTCTCAAACATGTCGGAGTCAAACGTAATGATTTCTACAAAAAATCAGATGGACCAGCGTCTCCGATGTTTCGATATCAAATTTCGATGAAATCGAATCAAATCGATGAAGATTTTTTGAAGGAATTCTACCATTTTATAGGCATGGCGGCAATTTCGGTTATTTGAGCTGGATCATAGATACAAATTTTCGTACACTCTTTCCACGGAGGCTCCATATGAAGTTTGGCTTTTGATTGGCAAATGAGATTCTGAGGGGAAAACTTTTGAAATTGGTTGACAAATGGACGGCGAAGAATGGTTATACTATAAATCACCTTTTGAGCTTCATGGCTCAGTTGAGATATACCCATCAAAAGAAGTTTTGCACCATTTAGATTTTTTCATATTTTAAGTGACATTTTGCATAACAAATTTTCAACCTAGCTTTTTAAATTTGCACAGTCTGAAAGAGTTTGATAATGTGTGTGATAAGACCAAAACAAGTTGCGGAAACGATGTTAGGAAAAATTGAAAATTCCCATTTTCTGTAAATACAGAAAATTGGAAAATCGAAAAAATTCCACCAAAAATGACACAGAGTTAAGAACATATTTTTATTTTCCAATTTACACACAGGAGCCCCAAAGCTAATGATTAAGCCTAAAAACAAATTTAAAAACATTTTAAAAATCTCAAAATTTTGGTAAAATTTGACAAAATCGCAATTTTTGAGAAAAAAATCATAAATTTTGGATAAAATTACTAAAATCAAAATTCATTTCAATCTTTGATCACTATGAGATGTTTTTACACCAACACCTGCCGTTTTTTTTTTTTCTTTCTGTTAAAGGCGATCTCATGTCAAAGATGCTGCATGAGTATGTTTTTGATATGCAGCTTTTTAAAAAGTCGGAATTTGGAAAGGTTGCAAAGCAGTACCTGCAGTTAAACAGTAAGGGATGTTGCATGCTGTGTTTGGAGGAAAAACAACCCATTGTATTGTAGAGATGAGTCACTAAGCTTTATCTGAGAATTTAAACGAAATCTCAAAAATCGTTATTTTTGGTCAAAAAAATAGTGTTTTTGTCCAAAAAATTCAGTTTTTAGTTTTTTGCCTTAAATGATTGCTTTCAGTATCTTGAGTGAGGATGTGAAACAAATTCAGGTGTGGAAGCCCAGAAAAACAGATGAGGGCTTTTTGCTGCATCCCAAAATTTTGGTGTTTTCAAAAACATGCATTTTGTACATTTTTACTTAATCTTTTAAAGAAAAAATATTGATTTGTTATTCACGAAGTCCATGCCTTTAACATGGTATTAAGTTTATTTGAAGAACATGTATACACTTAACATTATTTTAAAATGAGAAAACTATTTACTGGTGCAAAACTTCTTTTGATGGGTATATAATGCTGATGAAATGCATAAGTCCAAAACGCTTCATGCCAAGTTTCTCATGCATAATGTGCTTCTTCCCAGACCCTTTCGATTTGTAGCAAAATATGTGCCTGGTCTCAACCTTAACAAAGAAATAGAAAACTATACTCACATATCATATATACTTACCAAAAAACATTTCGCAAACATAGACTGGCATTCAGTTAACCTGCCGTTCTCACACTACCATTAGCAAAAATCTTAGTAGCTCCCCATGACCGCCAATCTGATACACTGTTTTATTAAAGAATAGAATATAGTTACGTGCCCGTTAACATGATAATACCGGGTATTCGGGTGGGACATTGGGCCCCTGCCCATTGGGTTCTAAAGAAATACATGTAGATGCATATGGGCTGCTCGTTCCTCCAGGCAAAGCTTATACGCCACTGACTGGCCATCTAATAAAGGGATCAACCATGGTTTTCAGTGTTCAAACATTCGAGGCGATGGATCACGAGGAAGGTGTTTGAACACAAGGCCGCAGGCCGCGTGTTCAAACACCTTCCGAGTGATCCAGCGAATGTTTGAACACTGAAACAAACCATGGTTGATCGCTGTTCTTGCATTTTCACTCTAATTCACTTAAAATCTCATGAAAATAACATTAACAACGTAAAAACTCACCAAAAACCGCGGAGCTTCAACGTCGGCCATTTTGTTTCTACAAAATACATGACGTCACGTCGCATTGACCAATGACGTCGGCCAAAAACCCATGTTCAAACGGCACGTGAATTTCATGATTTGAACATGGATTTTGCTGTTTGAGCACGGCTTTTGACCAATTGAAAACGGCCTCAAACAGCTATGCGCATAGATATCTATGCAAGAATTACTGTTTACCGTTTAGATCTGAACCTGCCCAGAAAAAGGGGTGTCTATCCACACAAGCCCAACCAGCCACGCATATGAGCCTTTGTGGATCTTTGTGGCTTAGTTGGGTGGTTGTTGTGAACTTTAAAATCATTTCAAACAAACAAACAAACAAAGGCCATACTGTACCTGGCACGGAAACATAGAACATTGACCTGCATCCACCAGTTTACCTCGGTCAGTCACGAACAACGCATCCGGCACACAAACTCCACCAGCATTGCATGTTGTGTTACTGTGGAAATAAAACAAATGAGCCGCGACGCGAGAAACCCGGTCTTCGGGGTTTCCGACCAGGTCCGACACAAACCGGCCAATACAGTCTCAGAAAAAGGTTAAAAAGCTTGAAATTTCGGATTTAGGAAATACAGGAATTTTACTATCCGTGTAGCGAAAACAAAGGTACTGATAAGCTGTGGTTTTCAAGCAACCTAGTGTTGTGACCGAGGATATTGTAAAACAGTATCAGTGCTAAACCTAAAAGGTACTGAAAGTAAGCAATAATCAGAAACAAGTGCAATCATACCCAACGTCCCACGAAAACCCCAGGTTGGAAAAAAACAATTGTGCCTTGTCGTGAGAAAACCGGATTATGGCCTATGCGAAAACAAAGGCGCAGAACAACTAACTGCACATCTGAGCAGTGCTTTTGTTTTCGCTATACGGATGGTACAACTCCTCTTCTTCCTAAATCCGGAAGTTCAAGCTTTTCGCCTTTTTCTGGGACTGTACAGGGCGGTTTGTGTCGGACCTGGTCGGAAGCCCCGAAAACCGGTTTTCTCGCGTCGCGACTCAATTGATAATCAAATAGAATCTACTGGTGCAAAGAGAGAGCCAGGGTGTCAATTTTATCTAAAGATGGTCACTCAGTTACCTTGAATATGCACAGAAATACGCAAACAGTGCGAAAATTCTACACCAACAAATAGGACCACAACAGAAGTACCGCCGTGGAACGACCAGCAATATAAACCTACTTGGGGCCAGCCCTCGCCTACAGCTTCTGCTGCAAACATTTAGAAAACATATTTCGTTGCGTTGGCTTTATCAGAATTCTAGCTAATTGTGCTTCAGTACAAGAACAATGGCGTCTACAGTTTTCTGTTTTCTCTTATTAATAAGGCCTATGACCGCTTTGTGTCAGTTGGTCTAAACAATTTGTTGTCATGGCGGAATAGTATTGGACACTGATGGTGTTTTTGTGTCTTAAATAAATAAATATTCTCGTGCCAATCAAGTCAGTGCTCTCTGGCAGGAGAAAATAAACCATAACATCACACTTCCAAGTTCATGATTTGACTGTATATGCAGCCATATAACAGTATCATTGTATTTTGTTGGAACCAAAAGAAAACAAAACCGATTTTCGCGTAGCTTTTGTGCATGACAATTTGCATAATTACTAACACAAGTAAAGGAGCATGAGACAGTCAGGAAGTCTGGGGCTTAGTATGGTGTCGAGAACGGGTAAAATCCGAACCTCCACATATAAATATCAATACTGTTTGTTTGTTGTTTTGTGGTTTAAGTCACAGTCAACATTTTTCATTCATGGCGAGACAGAGCCACTGTGTCTTGGGTATTAACCAATTACTATTCGGAGCAATGTGTCTTTCGCAGACACAATTCGTCGTTAGTGGGGATCGGTCCGGAGTCAGACGCAGTAACCACTAGGCCACTGCGCTCCCCATCAAAATTGTGAACTAGTCACACAGGTTTGAGACATGAATTTCCGCCGTTCATCATCCAAGTGCAAAGTAGCACAGTTCTTAGTCGGCCCAAATCATGATATAAGAACAATCTTGGACCACTTTAAAGTTCATGGACGAATGTACATTTTTACGATTGACTTCTGTCACGTACGATTAGATAATTAAGCGAATTCATAATTATATTTACCAACCTACATTGTAGTTTTTTAAACAACAGAGACAATTGATAAAATGCAGTAGCACAGGAATTAGAGAAACACTCTTACCTTTTAGTGACGTCCGTCTCTCTTGGAGGTTCACCGTCATCTGTAGGTACCTGTCTCTGTTCTGGACCTCATGAGCCGCGACGCGAGAAAACCGGTCTTCGGGAGTTCCGACCAGGTATGGCACAAACCGACCTGTACAGTTACAGAAGCAGTCTAGAAGCTTGAAATTTCGGATTTAAGAAGAAGAGAGATTGTACTATCCGTGTAGCGAAAACAAAGGCGCTGATCAGCTTCGCAGTTACTGCGAAGCTGATCTGCGCCTTTGTTTTCGCATAGGCAAAATCCGTTTTTCTCATGACGCGGCTCAATTTTCAAAGATCAGCATGGGGTCGTTTAACTGTCCCCGGATTGGTCGAAATGGCCATAATTGTTTACATAGGCAAATAAGTAACGGCTATGGGACATTCATTAGGTCCTCGTCTAATAACTTTACACACAGGAAATACTGTGATGGTGGATATACTGTGACAAAACGCCGTCAGTGATTTACCTAATTAGATAATACTGCGTTTACACTATGTTCCCGGCGGTCACGGCGGCCACGTTTCAGACAACCGTGAGCAAAACGGGATAACCGTGAGGCAACGCAGGGGAACGGGATAGGCAAACGTAACACGCCGGGATAACCGTGGGCACCGTGACAAAATTTTTGACAGTTTAAAAATCTGCCACGGCAGTCACGGCGGAAATGAGAAACGTAATGGGTCGTAATAAAACGGGCTGAACGTAACACACCGTGACAGACCGTAACAGGACGTAGCGAAACGTGGAGGCGGTCCGTAGTGCAACGGGAAGCCAGTGAATAGCCCGGCATGCTACGGATCTTCCACGTTCTGTTGCGTTTGATCACGGTCGTCTCACGTCCCGTCCCGTTTCCCACGACATAGTCAACACGTCTTGTTGCGTTAAGTTACGGTGCGTTACGGTCTTTTACGGTGTTCACCCCGTTTTACTACGTATGTCACGTTCTGTTACGGTTATCACGGCGCGTGAAGTTTATAGATATATAATGGCATATCATGGGGACAAGTTCCTTCATATTGGAGCAGTCACTATAGTGAACAATACAGACCATACGCTGCACTATGCAATTGAAGATTAATTACAAACCCGAACTTTCTTAATCAACTCTGCAGTCGGTTGTTGAGGAGCGCGGCTGTTATTATTTCAAATGACTTATTCGTATACAAAAGGAAAAATGTTCTTTATATTGTATGGTCCGTAGCTAACCTTGACAGACCGAAAAAACGTGTTACGCCTTGGTCAAAACGCAACTGACCGCAACAGAACGTAACAGGCCGTAATAGAACGTGCTTATAACCGTGATAGATCGTGGATAACCGTAACGTACCTTAGCGCCTCCGTGACACACCGGCTTATCACTACCACGGCTTGTTACGGATATCGTAATACAACGTAAGAAAACGTAACAAGACGTGATAGATCTTGAGAATCAGAGAAATATATAACCAAAACTCCACGGCACGCTACGTTTCTAGCAAACGGGGCTGCCGGGGCCGCCGGGAACATAGTGTAAACGCAGTATTAGATTGTCTAATTGTCAAATTAATGCTGAAGTATTTGAAAGGGTGCCTTTTGCCGACAGGGCGGTCTAAACCGGCTGGCGTTGCTCTGTTTGATTCGTGTTTCGTCGTACATGTGAAGTTACTTTTTTTCATTTATGCTTGTTTGTTTGTTCGATTTGTGGTTTAGCGTTCCAATCAACAGCAATGGTCATATCGGGACGTTGCTTCCTTTGTATGTTATTTCTACCCAACATTATGACGTCATTACATCCAAAATGTACTTTAAAATGAGCCTGTGCATGAGAAAACCAACAATTTGCATAGGCGAAAACAAAGACGCAGATCAGCTTCGCGGTGACCGCGAAGCTGATCAGCGCCTTTGTTTTCGCTACACGGATAGTACACTTCCTCTTCTTCTTAAATCCAAAATTTCAAGCTTCTAGCCTGCTTCTGTGACTGTGCAGCCTGGTTTGTGTCGGACCTGGTCGGAAACCCAAATTGTTGATTTTGTCACGCACAGGCTCAAATATAAACGTCCAAGTTATCAATTAATGCTTATACGTATGGATGATTTGACTTGAACCACATTTGCCGTCGACAAGCTCAGACCTTCTGTGGGGTTAACCAGTTATCAGATGACATGTCATGAGTTTTGCCTGAAAGCAGAAGCAGCCCGTCTAATTTTCACGGCCCAAATGGATGAGGCCCATATTCCGGACTCCCTTAAAACCAATTTATGTTTTAAGCCAAAGTTAGAAACATACTGAATGTGTTCATTGTAATTACAGTTTTTAGAGTTGAGGAGATATGTGAATTATATGGATACAGTCGGCGGGCATGGCGAAACGTTGCGTTGCCACGACTTTTTCTTTAATTGGAAACTTATACTGTCAACAATACAGTTTAAAAAAAGACGTACTGTACTAATATAATCTACAAGTGGGGATATTTCTATCAAACAGGCTTTATACACGATTGGTAACTGCAACATATACAGTATAAACAATGTTACAAGGAGTTGCTATTTTATGCCGGAATGAAATAAAAATCGAAGAAATTGACAATAATATTAGACTCTGAAATTAATCGAATTCCAGTGGCATTGGTAATAGTCTTATCGCACTTTGGTATGTGTCGTTTGTTTTGCAAGTGCTGGAAATTGATAGATTAATTTGCATTCCATTTTCATTTATCATATTTTCTAGCGTTAGCGTGAAAAGCAAATTGGTAGAGCTATCACAGTTAAAGGTTGTGCTCTAAAACACTTAACTCATTTAAGCCTGGTGTCCCTTTTATGGGACAAAGGCAAACAGAATAGCCCCAGATGTGACGCCGCAGAACGTGGCGTCCCATCTGGGCTATTCTGTTTGCGTAGAGAATTTTCATCCGAAAAATTGGATTAAACTTAAAAATCACTCTTGACGCCCCTAAAATGAAAGTGGACTCGCCCATTTGATAATGATGGGAGAATCCATTCGTCAAATATGGGTTAAAGAGTAATGGTTGAAAATGTCTGTTCATCACGTTTTTAGAACCTTCAAGAGTGTCATTTAACCAAATATGATTTAAATTTAACCAAGCATGATTGGAATTATTCCAATAAGATGTCGGGCATGATGATAAGAACCATGGTGACATGCTCGTGCAGTTAAGTTCCCATTACGATATGACATTTTCGATAAAGTAAACGGACGTTTAAAGAAGCATACTTTGAGGTAGTTATAATACATAAACCCACACTTATGGATAGTTGAAATCGCCAGCTAAAACATTGTCACCAAAAGGCCTATGATAAGCCATAAAGTTGGACAACCACATGACTCAAACTGATTTTTGTGTACTAGTATTCGGACATAACCAGAAAGCAAATCGGTCATAGTTTTCATGGTGTAAAATGCACATTCCTCAAAATGCTACCCTATAAACAGTTACACAACAGCCAGCTTGATGCGCTCTGGAGTTTAATAGATTACCTCGAGCAACCGGGGGGTTAAAATATAAATCCAGTTGCTCGGGATATTCTATTAAACTAGAGTGCACATGAAATGGCTGTTGTATAATAGTTTAGACTGTACAATTCCGGGGTATTTGCTTTCACCCCGTGGAATTTCATTCAGTTTTAACAAAACTATGCTTACTGGTACTGTTCGAATTACTAGTACAAAATAATTGATTTTATTCACGTGATTGTCCACCTTGGCCATGGCGAGAATGGTTACATATACAACAACCAGAAATAATAATTATTATTATATATTATAATAAAAGAACATCTGAGCGAAATAGAATATAAAATCCTCTTTCGATACACATCGTGAGATTTTTGGAAGAATCGTTTCCAAGACAGAAATATCTTGCCATTTTATGTTGCAGTCGTAACATAGCGCTTTAAAGTCTGAAACAGGATTCCGTTTGCCTATCTGTTATTCTCTATAAAAATGCAAATTTGCACTTAAACTGTCTGTCAGGTTGATGTCTACTATAAACGGCTGCATAAAACTTCAATTCCAAAAAGAACAAAGGAGTTTCTGAGACAGGCATTCGTTTTTGAATCGGTAGTTCTATAATACAGCTATATACAAACATGACATAAGAGAGCGAACATTTGATTTTTATGGCGGCGTGTGTGGGTGCGGGGAGGGGGGGGGGGGGGGGCTGGAAGATTTAAAACAAAATCCAGGACTGAATTTCGTCCGAAAAACATCTATGACAGGGTAAATACTGTATGCACTGTATTGTTTATAAGACAGGATTGCGCTGCAAGTAAAATATCCTGAACCGAGGACATCTTCAGTCCCCCCCCCCCCCCAACACACACCTGTAGAAATCAAATACCTCTAACATGGGCAATGAGAAAGCTTGTTTTCATGACTCCTAGCCTAATTGCTGTTATCTTGCACATCGACCACGGTTTCACTGTGCTTCTGTGTTGCTTTAAAAATGTATTTATGTCACGTAGCATTTAGCGGAATTACATTAATTAGGCAGCATATCCATATTTATAGTTCGCAGGCGTTTTCTTCTTTCTAGTTTGTTAAACTGGATAGTGGCCAGTTAACCCTTCATTTAGTTTTCATAAAAAAATAATGGATTATATAAGGACCAGAGGACCAATGGTCCTGTAAACGCTCATCTGAAAACTGCTTCATATACATGTACCAATAAATGTTGTTTGCATATTATGGTATATAGCCCCAATGCCGGGACGGATAAAGTCCGGTGTCATACTTTTTCAGAATAATCACTATTCTGTCCATTTTCAATTTCCTGCCAGTTTTTCCCCTTCAAATGAAAAGGTTTTTTCTATAGTAAGTCTATAGAGACTATCGACCCCCGGGACGTGGCCAAATTTGACCCCAGCGACATGAATGACACAATTTATGTATAGGACCATTAGCCATTACCACATACCAAACATCAACGCTGTGGGCCCTGTGCTTTCAGAGAAGAAGATTTTTATTTTTTTATTTTCCAATTAAAACGGATATGTTGCCTTGGCAACCAGAGTTCCAGTCCAATCTACCCATAAGCAATATGCAACTTTTTTTACTGCCAAGTGATGATCTGTGTGTAACTTGATAAATATCCGCCTACTGGCTTTCGAGATATTGATGTTTGAATATTTTCCTTAAGTACGTCTGTGGAGACTATCGACCACCGGGGTGTGGCAAAATGTGACTCGAGGGGTACAATGGCACAATTTATGAAGAGGACCATTAGCCATTGCCAAATACCAAATATCAAAGCTGTGGGCCTTGTGGTTTCAGAGAAGATTTTTTTCATTTCCCCCCATTACAATGTATATGTTGCCATGGCAACTACAGTTCCAGTCCGATCGGCCCAAAACAATATGCAACCTTTCCTACTGCCGTGTAATTTGATTTAGATCCGCCCACTGGCTTTGGAGATATTGATGTTTGAAGGTCTTCATGTAGTAAGTCTATGGAGACGATCGACCCCCGGGACGTGGCCAAATTTTTACCCCAGGGGCATGAACGGCACAATTTATGTAGACGGCCATTAGCCATTGCCACATACCAAATATCAAAGCTGTGGGCCTTGTGGTTTCAGAGAAGAAGATTTTTTTTATTTTTTTTTTTTTTCCATTAAAATGTATATGTTGCCATACCAACCAGAGTCCCAGCCCGATCTGCCCAAAAGCAATATGTAACCTTTTGTACTGCCATGTGTAGACGACCATTAGCCATTGCCAAATACCAAATATCAAAGCTGTGGACCTTGTGGTTTCAGAGAAGAGTTTTTATTTTTCCCCATTAAAACGTATATGTTGCCATGCCAACCAGAGTTCCAGTCCGATCTGCCCAAAAACAATGTGCAACCTTTCCTACTGCCAAGTGATGCTGTGTGTGTAATTTGGTCAAGATCTGCCATTCAGAGAAGATTAAAATGTATATGTTGCCATACCAACCAGAGTTCCAGTCCGATCTACCCAAATGCAATATGCAACCTTTCCTACTGCCATGTGATGTTGTGTGTATAATTTGATCATGATCCGCCAACTTGCTTTGGAGATATTGATGTTTGAAGGTTTTCCTGTAGTAAGTCTATGGAGACTATCGACCCCCTTGACCCCAGGGACATGAATGACACAATTTATGTAGAGGACCATTAGTCATTGCCTATACCAAATATCAAAGCTGTGGGCCTTGTGGTTTCAGAGAAGAAGATTTTTTGACATCGTACGATCATCGCAAGCTAATCGTATGCCAAATGTAACCGAGGCATATAGACAAAATAGTTCTGAGAAAGGCATTCGTTTTGGGATTGATAACTTTGACCTTCCTAACCGAAAATAAAACAAGAACTGTTAAAGTTTGTTTTTCGTGATGTCTAGCCTTGGTAGCTCGCACGTCTGTACATCTGTAGCGACCGTTCATTTGTGTTTAGTTGTTGCTATAAGTTCGTTGTATGACAGTATGTCAAAATGGCGTTATAGTTAGCGGTATCACATAAATGAGGAAACATATCCATATAGTAATGAGCCGCGACGCGAGAAAACCGGTCTTCGGGGTTTCCGACCAGGTCCGACACAAACCGGCCTGTACACGCTCAGAAAAGAGCTAGAAGCTTGAAATTTCGGATGTAAGTAGAAGAGGAATTGTACTATCCGAGTAGCGAAAACAAAGGCGCTGATCAGCTTCGCGGTTACCGCGAAGCTGATCTGCGCCTTTGTTTTCGCCTAGGCAAAAATCCGGTTTTCTCATGATGCGGCTCATATAGTTCGTACGGCTTTCTTCAGTAGCCATTTGTAATAATAATAGTTTATGTAAGGAAAAAGTATAACCCAAATAATAACTGAACACTTCTTTTAAAACATGTTGTGAGATTTTAGGGCAAATATTTTCCAAGACAGCAAAATCTTGCTATTTTATGTTGCAGTCGTAACATAGCGCTTTTAAGTCTGAAACAGGATTCTGTTTGCCTATCTTTTATTCTCTATAAAATGCAAATTCGCACTTACAGTCTGTCAGGTCTGATGTCTACTATAATCGGCTGCATAACATTTCAATTCCAAAAGACGAAAGAGTTTCTGAGAAAAACATTCGTTTTCGATCGGTTGGTTTATCTTCAGCTGTACACATACAGGACATAAGAGAGCGACTTTTTGATTTTTATGGCGCTGGGGGCGCGGGGAGGAAGGTGCTGAAAGATTAAAAACAAAATCCTGGACTGAATTACGTTCGAAAAATATCTGACAGGGTAAATTCTGCATGCATTGTATTGTATACAAATAAAAATACAAGATTGCGATGCAGGTAAAAAAATTTCAGGACCGAAGACATCTTCCACCCCCACTCCCTGTAAAAATCAACTGGTCGCTCCCTAACTAAGCAATGAGAAAACTTGTTTCATGACGTCTAACCTACTTGTTGTTATTTTGCACATATGTGCGTTATGAGGCAACGGTTTCACTGTGCTTCTCTGTTGCTTTTAGTTCGTTGTATGACAAAATGTATTTGAGCCGCGACGTGAGAAAACCGGTCTTCGGGGTTTCCGACCAGGTCCGACACAAACCGGCCTGTACAAGCTCAGAAAAGAGCTAGAAGCTTGAAATTTCGGATTTAAGTAGAAGAGGAATTGTACTATCCGAGAAGCGAAAACAAAGGCGCTGATCAGCTTCGCAGTTACTGCGAAGCTGATCTGCGCCTTTGTTTTCGCATAGGCAATAATCCCGTTTTCTCACGATGCGGCTCATTTATGTCACGTGGCATTTAATGGATTTACATTAATTAGGCAGCATATCTATATTTATAGTTCGCAGGCTTTTTCTTCTTTCTAGTTAACCCTTCATTTAGTTTTCATAAAAGAATAATGGGTTATATAAGGAAAAGGTATATCCCAAATAGATTTTATGAAGGACACAACTTTTCCAAGATAGTAAATATATGGCTATTTTATGTTTAAGTCGCAACGTAGTGCTTTAAAGTCTGAAATAGGACTATGTTTATCTTTCTTATATTCTCTATAAAAATATAAAGTCGGACTGAAACTGTCTGTCAAGTCTGAGGTCTACTATAACGGCTGCATTTTTCAATTCCAAAGACAAATAGAGATCTGAGAAAGGTATTCGTTTTGAGATAGATAGCTTTACACTGTATAGAAACAGAAACTAAAATAAGCAACTAGACGATGACAAACCTAGTTTGTGATGTGTTACACTTCTATGCGCATTGAGTCGGAGCTTACAGTGTGTTTTAATGTTGATATAATGTCATTGCATGGTAATACTTTCAAATTATGTTACAATTAAGGGAATTACATTAATATGGAATCATGTCCAGTTAGTACGGGGTGTTTAATTTCACCCTAATAATTTAGAAAATTGCATTGCTATAAAAGCAAGTTTATCCAGGCATTAGGTAAATGTGTTATGGAAGAGAGAAAAACAAATGAGTGAACCCCATGCCAAACCGAAACCGAAACCGAAACATTTCCCCACAAACATGAGTTTTTATGAAGGACACATCTTTCAATAGACAGTACCTACATGTATCTGGCTACTTAATGTCGTCACGGAGCGCTTTAAAGTCTGAAACAGGATTCCGTTTGCCTGTCTTTACAAACCGAAAATAAAATGGGCAATACGAAAATTTGTTTTCATGACAATTAGCCTAATTTATTATTATATTGCACTTCAGTGTGTTCTGAGGTTCCAGTGAGTTTCTTCATTGATTTGACAGTGATTGGCCATATGTCAAAATAACGTTGCATTGACACTTCATTTAGTTTTAGTAAGAACAGTAGGGTTTGTGGCCGAAAACAACATCTAAACCTAAATTGGAACTGGGACCCTCTTTCCGAGCTTACACACAGATTTTATGCAAGATATATACTTTTCAAGGCAGTAAATATCTAGCTATTATATGTTGCAGTCGTAACCTAGCGCTTTAAAGTCTGAAACAGGACTCGGCTTGTCTATCTTTTATTCTCTACAAAAAGGCAAATTCGCACTTAAACTGTCTGTAAGATCTGATGTCTACTATAAATGGCTGCATAAAATTTCAATTCCTTAAGACAAAATATTTCTGAGAAAAAAGAGTACAAGTAGGCAATGATCAGGACAAGGCGCAATTAGAAAGAAATTTCCACTCCAAAACTGAAGTGGGAAAAAACTAAATTGACAATTAGATACTTGTCCTGATCTTTGCCTACTTGTACCTTTGTACAAAGAAAACATATTGTAAGCCTAGTGAGCAGCTATTTCCCAATAGGCGGCCACTCGGTTACATTAACCTAAAACTATGAAAACTCACATATGGTGCAAACAGCACAAAAATTCAACACCAAAACATAAAACAATTGTTTTTGGGATCGTTAGTTGTTTGACAGTATGTCACGTTATATTTAGCGGTATCACATAAAAGAGGAAATATACACGTGTATATATCCATATAGTTCGTAGCCATTTGACCCTTTATTTAGGTTTCATAAAACAACCGGGTTATGTAAGAATACCGAAAATAGATATTTAAACCGTGATTGCGCCATTTCCTTCTGTTGGAAAAAACGTTTCCAGTGCAGTAAATATCTGGCTATTTTACGTTGCAATCGCAACGTAGCACTTTAAAGTCTCAAACAGGATTCAACTGGCGTTTTTCGTTTGCTCCGGGTTTCAGTAAGTTATTCGGCGCCCAGGGATCTCAATCGTCTGTGAGTCCTCGTATTTAATTCATCATGGTAGTTATCATGATTTATTTGTTTGTCCTTGAGGACATATTTACTAATTAGAGATTCACCACGAGGACCGAACAACTAACTAAATGTTGTGAACCACTGCAGAAGACGAGGGTGAGGTTAGGCGCCTGTAAAATTGATTTAAGACTCCAGTAATTTTGTATTACTGATCGTTCCAAGGCGGTACTTCTGTTGTGGTTCAATTTTCTTTTATGTTTTGGAGTCGAATTTTAGTGCTGTTTGGACCTTATGTACGTTTAGTTCGGGTAACCGAGTGGCCCCCTATTGGGAAATAGCTGCTCACCAGGCTTACGATATGTATTCTTAGTACATCTACCTAATTGTTAGTTTAGTTTTTCTCACCTCGGTTTTTGGAGTGGAAATTACTTTCTGATTGCGCCTTTTCCTGATCATTGCCTACTTGTACCGTTTTCTGTTTGCCGACCTTTTATTTTCTATAAAAATTGCAAATTCGCACTTAAAATGTCTGTCAAATCTGATATCTACTATAAATGGCTGAATAAAATTTCAATTCCAAAAGACAAAAGAGTTTCTGAGAAATGCATTCTTATATAGATTGAAATATATTTTATCAAACGCAAACCGAAATGATATACGCAGCGAAAAAGCTTTCTTCCTTGGTGACATTCTGACACTGCCTTTACTTTATTTTAGGCCGTAAATCTTGTAGTTAAGTTTGGCTGATCAATAGGTTGCACCCCTTGAGCCGAAGGCTCACAGGTGAGCTTATAGTATACCCATGCTCCGGCGTCCGTCGTTCACAATTTCAAAGATCTTCTCCTCTGAAACGGCTTGGCCAATCAAAGCCAAACTTCATGTGGAGCATCCTTAGGAAGGGGGAACGAAAGTTTATATAAATGGTCAAGGTCACATGACCAAGATGGCCGCCATGGCTATAAATAACAAAAACCTTTAAAAATCTTCTTCTCCAGAACCAGTGTGCCGATTTCCACGAAACTTGGTATGTAGCATTGGAGACGTAAGCCCATCATAGTTTATATAAATCATGACCCTAGGATGACCTTCACCTATTTTACGGCAAGGTCAACTTAGTCACCAATGCATTTGAATGGGAAAAAATGGTAAAATGCTATTTAATGGGTAAAACTTACTGGGAATAGGCAAATGTACAGAAGATTAATGTTAATGGAAAATTTAGCCCCTGGGGGGTTGTCTGCCCCTGCCCCGGGGCTATATACATGTATATTTCCATAATAATGAAACATCTTCTCCCCTAAAACCGCTTGGCCAATCAAAGCCAAACTTCATATGGAACATCCTTGGGAAGAGTGAATGAAAGTTTATATAAATGGTCAAGGTCACATGACCTAAATGGCCGCCATGGCTATAAATAGAAATAACCTTTGAAAATCTTCTTCTGCAGACAATGATTTTGAAACTTGGTGTGAAGCATCAGTGACTGGAGCTCTACAAAGTTTATATAAATCATGACCCTAGGATGACCTTGACCTATTTTACGACAAGGTCAACATAGGTCGCTCATGCATTTGAATGGGAAAAAGTGTTAAAATGTCATTTGTAGGGACAAACTTGCAGGAAATAGGCAAATGGACTTACGATTGATGATTCTGAAAAACATTTGGACCCCAGGGGTCTGTCTGCCCCCACCCCGGGGCAATATACATGTATATTACAGTGATATTCAAAGATCTTCTTCTCTCAAACTGCTTGGCCAATTAAAGCCAAACTTGCTGAGGAGCATTGTTAGGAAGTAGGAATGAAAGTATATATAAATGGTCAAGGTCACATGACCAAGATGGCTGCCATGGCTATAAATAGCAAAAACCTTCATAAATCTTCTTCTCCAGAACCAGAAGGCCTATGATTTTGAAATTTGGCATGAAGCATCAGGCAATGGAGCTCTACAAAGTTTGTATAAATTATGACCTTGGGATGACCTTGACCTATATTAAGGCATGGTCAACATAGGTTGCCGATGCATTTGAATGGGGAAAATTGTTAAAATAGGATTTGAGGGGCAAAACTTGCAGGAAATTGGCAAATAGACAGAATATTTATGTTTCTAGTCAAACAAGTTTATTGGTATATATCTCAGGTTTCGGATGAGCGTTTACAGGACCTTTGGTTCTCTGGTTAAATGAAGCAGGCCAAGGCATTTGGATTCATCCTCGATCAAATCAGGCATTCACCAATTACAGTTAATTATTGTGGCACATGTATCTATCGTTTATTAAGACAATAGAGAAGGTATATCAAAATCCTTGATACGTCAAGCTTCAAGTGCAAACTCTCTTTTTTCTGCAAACTAGTCAATCTTGAATCAACTGCAAAACAACAACTGGAATTGACGTTAACAGTATAACCTGTGAAGAATTTGGCCGATCGTTCGTGTGTTGCAATCTTTGCGGATCATTCGAAAAATTCTCGGTACACTTTCTCATCCGATCAGTGTAAAAGAAGTTGACAACGTACACGATAAAACCAGCATAATGGCTTCTTCCGCTTGTATGGCGGATAACTCGAACACTAGCTTATTGCTTTCTTTGCTCTAGAACCACAACCAACAAACCACTGATCAGTTTTCGTGGGGTTTGCAAGGGGATACATTAACTGGCCGAGCCCATTCTGACTGCATATACACATAACGTCGGGCTCGTTTTACCATACCGATACCGTACTAGGCGAGGTAAGACACGCGAAACGCAGTTTGAAGAACATGCAAAACCCAAAGACGCAAAACAGTTACCCAGTCATGAAGGCGATCTCCAACATTTGACTTTGCTGTCCGTATAACAAAATGTCCATTGATACTTTATGCCAAGTAATTGGTGTGTAGCTTGGCTAGGAAGCTTTGAAACCGTTTTGAATTTCGCCTTGTTGGTAACCCTAAAGATGGTTTCCTCGCGACTTGTCGAAAATGATTTATGGAATATCAATCAAGTGATTGGGATTTCTTGGTACAGAGATATAACATCAGGAAAATTACATTATAATGGAACCGCGCAAAATTACACTGCGGTAGGGTGAGACAGTTGTCGAACTAGACAAACGAGGGGCACTCAAACAATTAGGAAGAGTGCTACTGGTCCTGTCTGCTATATATTCTATATTCAGTAGGGTTTCCGGATGGATGCTGCTAGACTGTGGCTCCTCTGTTTTAACCTTCATTTTCATTCCATATGTTGTGCCATCGATTGCAGCTTGTCAAACATTTGGGGTGGGGATGGGGCTTTACTTTATTCTATCTATCAGACTCCATAGTTCTACACTATGGCAATCACGGCCCATTGGAACCACGGCTCATAGGTGCACTCAGTATCTAGATCTAAGTGTCAAACATCAAGAAAACATGTCCATGAAAAGTATACCCCCTCATACTCCACTTTTATATAGCAAAACTGGGGTTTACAGGGGTATACCTATTTTTCTTATTTTTTTTTTATCCAAAACATAGATTGTGGATACTCGTTAGAACCGCCTCAGCTTTTTGAGCAAGCATGTAAAATACATAATCAAAACTTTTCCCATTTTTTTTTTCTTCAATTTTTACTGCTGAAAAAAATCTCTGTATATTGTATGGACAAGTTTTCGGAATGATTGTCACTAACTCTGATACTGACATTTGGCATGATGGAGCATACGCCCAAACCTATCACCACTCCTACAATGTAACAGAAATGGGCGCGGTAAATTAACTATGTTTCCGAAATATTTTGCTTACTTCATTTTGAAAACCTCAATTACTCTGAATAAGAACGTCAGCATTTCAAGTTGTGTCAGCCTATATGCATTCTATTCGTATAGCTACTTTTGCAACGTCCCTTGTTTAGGCACAGAGACCTTAGAGTCTGGAAAAATTGCATCATAAGACCACACCTGCAACAGGAAACCCCATACCAATTACATAGTTTACCAGGTAATAGAACTAAAATGCATGTTACATGGTAATATAGTTATTATTCAATAGCTTATGGGAAGGTTCTAATTATTGGGGGATGGGGACTGAGTCAGTTGTGATGCGTTGGTGGTCAGGAGGGGAAATATTGGGATAAAATTGTCAATTTGTGCCTCATCCTTTTTGTGTACCAACGCATATTTTCTTATATGATTCCGCAGATCAATGGTGTATATTTACTTAGAAGATTACATACAATTTATAGGAAATGAGAGGATCAAATGACATAAACTACTGAAGGTAACCACAATAAATCATTACCCAAGTCGTCCGGGGGCGGGGGTGGGTAAGCAATAAAATGACAAAATTGAAATGATCATAAAGAAAATATCGGTCCTCAAAGAATGTATACACAAAAGCAGCAAAGTCCAGTCTCAACGAATGATAAATGTCCCTTTCAAAATAACTCGAAGAGAAGGAACATGGAACGAGAACATGGAGCGAAGACTTCAGAGATACATGCATTAATACAATACTCAAATCTAATGTCACTTGTTTATGCAGCTTTACTCTTGCTCCATAAAAGCTTTTTATGAAACAACACACGCAGTTGACAAAATGCAATATTGTCATCGATCATATTAACTGAAGGTTAATGATTTTAGATGGCATATCAAGATTATAAAGAGGGAGCAATGAAGTCGGGCTTAGTGGATTTTTTTTCAGAAATAATTTTATTTTGCATTTTGTTGCAATACATACTGGGGTGCACAGCGAAGAGTATGTTTTTCATTATTGTTGACTGGAGCATCCCATAATTTTCAATTTGCAATTTTTATTTCATTTCTCACGTTTTAATAATTTTCGTGATAATTTCTGAAAGAGTAGCAGTTAAACTATTATTCAGCTCTTCCAAACAAACATTAACACAAGCCATTTGACCCCATTTTGTGGAACTTCATTTTGAGTCATGTTGATAACGAAATAGATGCATACTCCAATGTGCATGTACTCCAATGCGTATGTCTTCTATTCCCAAAAAGGCTCCAAAACGCTGCGAGTATGAAACCTTAAATAGGTGGGCTACATGGTCAATCTTGGCAAGTCCACCAAACTTGTACCGTGTAGCCTGGGCTTTACTCAGCTATATTGCCTTAGAGTATTTGTATTTGCGCTTCGAAAGTAATGTAATTTATACAGATTTCAAATGTAATTCCACTGCAAATCGAAAATCATTTCCAGTTTAACAGAATCAGTTTTAACATAACTTACTATCATAGGACAAAACGTTGACCTTGAATGCTAACATTTATCAAGGACCCTATACAGGGTTCTTGCATTTATTAACCTTAAATGGCTTACATAAGCTGTAAATGCAAAATAAAATGGAAATGTTAAACATTTTTCATGATCTTCTAGCAGCTTTATGTAGGGCAAATACTTTCTAAACAATAAATATTGGGCCAGTTTATGTCATACAGATGTAACTGAGCGCTTTAAAGTCAGAAACTGAATTCCATTTTCCTATCTTTATTTTGATAAAAATGTAAATCTGCACTTAAAGCGTCTACCAGGTCTAATGTCTACAATAAACTGCTGCATAAAATGCCAAATGATCTAAAACTGAAAATGTTTGGAAATAACTGATATTAAGGTCGTTATTCTTAAGATTTGAGTCTAACTTAACATGACGGCTATACATTCCGTCTTCTCCATTCGACCATTGTTGAAAGCAGTTATTTTGGTTCCCTTCGAGTGTTCAAATTCATTTCTGGATCATTAATTACCTTTCTCGCGCTATATTTATAGGTTTAGTTATCTAATTTCACAGCTTTGTTTCAGAGTGTCCCTTTAATGATTCAAATAAAGGGATTTTCTTGAATAATGCATTGCTGATATGGTTCTGAGGCGAGAACTTTGTGAAAAATAAACACAGAACATATGGTTGTTTCTTTTCTATCTATTGAAAGATCTTCACGAGCAATTTTGTCATAAACTTTACTCTTAAAAGTGTGATATTGGTCTCTACTCTATGGCAGTTCTTTCAAAGTTTTCATCATCTGATCATTTTGTCGTAGTGGTACCTGAATAGAGCATATTTCCATCGTCGGGCAGCTTACTGAATCTACGAGTCCTCGTTTTTGATTCATCATGGTGGTTATCATGATTTATTTGTTTGTCCTTGATGATTCATTGACTAGTTAGATAGAGATTCACCACGAGGACCGAACAACTAACTGAATGTTGTGAAACACTGCAGAAGTTGAGGTTGAGGTTAGGACCCTGTAAAACCGGTTTAAGCCCCACAGTAATTTTATATTACTGATCGTTCCAATGCGATACTTCATTGCCTACTTGTTCCTTTCTGTTGTGGTTATATTTGTTTATGTTTTGGAGTCGAATTAGTGTGCTGTTTGAACCTTATGTACGTTTCCATAGTTTCAGTTAAGTTCGAGTAACAGAGTGATCGACTATTGGGAAATAGCTGCTCCCTCGGCCTACGATATACTTTCTAAGACTTCTAAGTATAAGTACTACCTAATTATCAATTTAGTACTACCTAATTATCAATTTAGTTTTTTCCCACCTCGGTTTTTGGAGTGGGAATCTCTCTGATTGCGCCTTTTCCTAATCATTGCCTTCTTGTCCCTTTTGATATACATTCTCTTTTTTTTGGGTACCTGTTAAACTATTTGTTCCAAGCAATCTTATTTTACAGACCATCCCAAGCCGGTACTCTTTGTTTTATAATGTGGTTTGCGCATTATATTAGACAAATTATTGTTTCTGAGTCAGTGGCCACCTTTGTGGAAATAGCTGTTTACTCGGTTTACCGTATATTCTCCATGTAACGGTTTTGGTTTATGAGTTTTGTCCCGATTGCACCTGTTCCTGATCATCGAATACCTATTAGAAACAGTAGCACTAAAGAATTTTGATCTATGCCATTGGGCCTTAACTGCGTTCCGGCTGTAACTGTGCGCTACAGTATGTTTGTAGAATATTGATACAATAATCACACCCGGTTAACAAGGTATATATGGGAGGCGTTAATTTACGGCTATCAGTCAATTGCCTTTACGACTAAGTCATAGATAATTTCCTACTAAGTCATAGAGA
Organism: Rugalucina vietnamica; assembly: GCA_964017185.1. Taxonomy (NCBI): domain Eukaryota; kingdom Metazoa; phylum Mollusca; class Bivalvia; order Lucinida; family Lucinidae; genus Rugalucina; species Rugalucina vietnamica. Next base: position 43,474,772 of record OZ024872.1, read on the forward strand.
ATTTACGCAGGGTATTAGAGACATTCGGACAATACACTGTCACATTCAGTGTGTTTACACAATAAGAATCATAAGAATAGGAATAAGATGTGTGGTTGCAAGAGAGAGAGAGAGCACAAAAATGAGGTAATTTGTTTCTAACATTTGCATCTTAAATAAATTTGTGCATACTCTGAATATTTATATGAAGTTTGACCCAAAGGCAGATCCTGTTCTGGAATCCGGTGTTAAAAGCTTTGAAATTAATTATTTTTGTACTTTCAGGTTCATTAATTTATTATTTATGGCTTTGATGAACCTTTGGAATTTGAATGATGTCGAAATGTGTATGGCAAGAGTGATTGCGAATGTTATATTCACAATGCAAGTGAAATGTCACAGTTTGTCTGTTTTGTCAATGTTCCTTTACGGCCTATGTAAAAATGTATTGGTGACTTGCGTACTACGTATATGTTACATTTCGACTTTCTGTATATGTTCCTTTCGGACATTGTGGCGAAACAGACTGCATAGTGGAAGAGGTATCTGGTGTAACTTTTGAAGAAAGTTTCCAGGATTTACCAATTGAACTTGGAAGGTAATATTTTAGTTTTATCTTTGTTATGTCCCTCATGATCAGTCTCATGAATCGTCAGGAATTGATGAAATTTTGATTCATGACGTTTCGTGCAGTTTCATAAATTTTCTTGTCTGTCCGTAATTGTTTTACGAATCTGTAATGCACCAGTCATTTATATCTCGGGGGGCCCCTAGGGTTGTGGATAGCTGGAACATAGCGGGGCTGAAATGCCGAGATTTTACTTCCCGGCAGTGCCTATTCTCACCGTCATGGAATAGGCGAGTAAAGATTATTCAAATAGCTTATACCCCCATTCCACTGGGCGGCGTTTCCACTACGTTTCTAAATATGGGCATAAAATACCGTGAAACGTAGAGAGCGCACCAGAAGCGTAGTCGAAACGCCTTGATCGTAGTAGAAACGTACTGGTAGCGCCTTGAACGCCACCCAAATTTGAAAGTTTTGACCCTGACTTTAACGTAGAGAAAACGCCGTGGACTCGAAACGCAGTGTGGAAGCGTAGTAAGAACGGCATTAGCGTAGCAGTATCGTAGCCGTAGCGTGCATAACGTAGAAGAAGCGTAGCAGCATCGCCGTAAAAGTGTAGCGATATTTGTCCTCGATCCCAGTACGCTTCTCCTACGCTTTGGGCGCTCCCTCTACGCTATGTACGTCCTTGCCACGCTACTCACGCTTTCACTACGATCCCACCAAAATACCAATATCAACCAACGCGCTTCTTCTACGCTTCCAGTACGTTCTTGGCTTTCTGACTACGTTAATACTACGCTCTTGGCGTCTTGACTGCGTTACCACTACGCTTCTACTACGCTCTTGGCGTTTGAGCTACGTTCATGGCGATTTACAGCACGCACGTGCCAACCAGGGTATAGATACGTCACCTGTTTTAGCATTGTCTTCTTTGTTAAATATTAAGTAAAGCAATCCACATCAAAGAAAATGCCACCTCGAAAGGTTACAAAAGCAAACGCTACTAGTACTGCCACCCAGCCTCCGACAATTGAACCTACGGTTCATCTTCTTTGAAGACTAGTTGTCAAATGCTGAAAACGATCTTAACTTGTTGAGTTTTCATGGACAAAACGCAACAGAAATGCGGTGTCTGAGCTCCAAACATAGAAAGGACGCAGCAGGAACGTAGTAAGCGTATTCAAAGCGTAGTCAAATCGTAGACAGAAATCCCTTGACGTTGTGGAAGCATAGCTGATGCGGCTTGGGGATTCCTACAGCGCCGTAGAAGCGCTGTAGTAGCGCGACAAGAACGTCGCTAGCGTAGCGAGAACGTAGTCGAAGCGTACTAAAAGCGTGGGGATCCTATTTTTTTCACATGACGGCGCTTCCACGGCGTTTCACAAGTTTTTTAAGAACGCTATGAACGTAGTGGAAACGCCGTCCAGTGGAATGGGGGTATTAGGTCATTTGTCCCCGGGGGACCGGGGCTTTAAGCAGGAATTTTACCAAACTTTTCTCCCCGCAGGACGGAACTTTTACCAGGGCTTTAAAATTTGAAAAGTTAAAAGCCCCGCTATTCCCCGGCCCAAGGGGTGCCGGGGATACAAATGACTGGTAGAGAAACAAGAGATTCGGCATAATCGGCTGGAATCGCACGAGTACTTGCAAGATTTCATTAAGATTTCATTACGATAACACGATTGAAAAGGGGAAATACGGCACGAAAGTTTGGAGAATAAGATATGAAGAAATGTGTCAGTAGCTCTATACGAATCATGTACGTACGTATAAAAGAAAATTCTTGGGGATTCTTGATTTTTATTTGTCAGGATATGATACATGACTGTATCTGTGGCGTTTCGCGCCATATGCATGCATGAAAAGCCACATACATGCTTCCCTGCTTGTCAGTCAGAGACCGTGGTTCTAAATTTGCAAAGTCGGGTACGGATATTCTCCACTTACCCCTTCGTTTGCCCTTGCCTGCATCTTTCTTATTACCCATATTGTACCAATGAATTACTCAACAATTCATGATGTTTTCCCGCGAAAATACACTAATGACATAAAATTGCATGCAACATTGCTTTGATTTCAAAAACAGCTGAATCATAAACCATTCGTGGAAGTCTTGGTCGGTTCCATGCCTACAAGCATTATTGGCTTAGTTGGCCCAATATATACATGTGTGGGTCATTTTCAAAAAATGTGCCCATTTGGGGTAGGATTTTTTCAAATAAAGTTAGTATTTGCGTTTCATCTTATATTGTGTTTATTACGTCAGAAGTGTATATACGAACTCAGAAAAAGCCATATGCAAGCTTAATCTCTCTTCTTAAAGTCAAATTTTACCAAAAGCTGGATGTGCCGGATGTATAAAAATCTCAGTAGGCTGAAAATTTTGAAGTTCGTTTGTGTAACGCCACAGACACGATACGCATGCGCTATAGGTGTGCATCAACGCATGTCTCATACACGCTTGGGGCACGTTACTGAAGCAATATCTTGTAAAATCGGAACGCACATGTACATGTAGCGTACACTGGCGTGCATAAAACGTGCACCAAACATGTTCAAAGCGTATTCAATCATACCTATAACGTGCGTGGAACCTTGTCAAAACGTATAAGACACACGTTCGAGACACGTCAAGCTTCTAGAAAATATTTGAGCATGCTTACAAATCTTTTGAGCCCAAATGTAACTGTGCTCCTGACGTACTCGTATGTTGGAGTTTACGTTTTTGTCAACACCCCAAAGCGCGTCACGTTGGCTTATACGCTAATGTACGACTGCTATTTAAAATAATATTCAGTTACTAATGCAAAGAGGACAACTGGTAAGCCGAGCGAGCATCTAGTTCCCAATATGAAACAAAGCAAAATGTCATTCCTTAAAAAATTATGAGTTACACCCCTACATTATTTTCCTTACTATTATGCAACGTTACATTGGCAAACGCTTTGTGATTGTCTATTCACACACGCACAATTGCATATTTTTTGTATTCTCTCTATAATTGATTATAATCGTTCAAAACAGTGACTTTTTAATAATCAGGATATGCTTAAAACAAACATATAGCCGTAAATTCGCCAATACAATAGTCGTAAATTATCTATCGCGGTCAGTTTGGTGGCCGTAATGTCACCAAGACATAGTCCACAAGTAACATATACTTGTCCAAAATTTGGGGGCTGCTAAAAAGGAAATATTCTTCCGAAAAATGTCGATTTTTTTTTCTTCAGAAAATGATTACATTCTAGAACAATGTTTCTCACAAATGTTTGTGAATATATATTTTTTGCCCAGAATTCCATGAGAAGGCAATTAAACATATTACAATTTAAATAAAGTTCATATTACACGAAACATATTTTTCTGAAGTTGCAAACAAAATACATGATCACTATCTTGCACTATACAATTTTTCTGGAATAGATGTCTGGAAAAGCTAGACCAAACACTTTCAGTTCAACCCAGTCCAGCTGCAACCTTCAAACAGCGTAAAGGAACACATACGATTTGTAAATTATCTATGACTTAGTTCGAAATTCTCCAGGACGTAGCCGTAAAGGCAAATGACCCATAGCCGTAAATTCTCGCCTCTCATATATACCTTGTTAACCGGGTGTGATAATGTTGTTATTAGTTTAAGAACCGGGTATATTCTGCTTTTGGCCTTGTCCGACACTTTACTGGACTTTGTTAGATATATAAACCTAATCAGATTGATAGAGGAAATAATGTTGTCAAGTGGAGTTATAAATTTTCTTCTGGACCATCAAATTAATTTACAAACTCTTGCTTAAGCTACTGTTCCACGTCAGCTAGATATTAAAGGTGTTCTAATTCATTTTCCACACGCTTTAAGTGTCTGTAAAAAATTTCAGAAACACGAGACTAAATTAATGACTAAGGAACGCTCATAGACTCGTGTGTACCGTTCACAGATAATGTGTTCAGTGTTTGCTTTTTTGTGTTTGCACTTCAAAATCAATCCCTTATGCAAATCATAATGACCCTAAAAGAGGTTTGATAACAAAACTGGAAAGGGGAAGGAAGGAATTAGGTTTCTGGTAAATAATTGCTTAAACATCAGGAAAACATGTCCGTGAAATAATTATCCCCTTAAACCCCACTTTTATATAGAAAAAACTGGGGTTTGCAGGGGTGTATGTAATTTTCTTATTTTTGATCCAAAACATAGATTGTGGGTACTCGTTAGAACCGCCTCGGCGAGGCGGTTCTAACGTGTACCCACAATCAATGTTTTGAGCAAAATGATTAAAAATACCAAATTCTTTCCAATGAAATTTTCAATTTTTGCTTTTAAAAAAAATCTCTATATATGGCAGGGCGAGTTTTCGTAATGAAAACATGATATTTGAAACGGAAAAATCAAACAAAACTCGCGAAAAAGAAAACACTACTTAATCTTATTCTCAGACGCCAAGTCACTCTCCCTGTGATGACCTTACATTGTTAATTGAATAAGTGTCTGACTTTGCCTACCTTTCAAGAGTAGGTAACCGATGTTCATAACATTTAAGAATCAGTTTTAGCGCAACTCGGAATAGAAGGTTCAATAATTGATACAGTTAAATTTAAAATCCCGACCCAGATAACAGGTGGGGAAGAAAAGACAGCACAAAGCACTTTTGCAACACGCAAGAAGAGCAAGACTATTAGCTCTTTCCCAATAAGGTACGTGTAGGCGTCCGACTAGCATTGACCAGGTGAAGAGTACATCGGAGACACAGAAAGAATTATAAAACTCACTCACTGTTTTTATAAACCACAGCCTTTGGTTGACCTTGACCTATTTAATTGGGAGAACGTGTAAGCAATGTATTTTTCTGAAAGTTTTGGATTGTGACTTCAAAATTGGTAGATACAGACAGTTTATCGTGTTTATAAAATTTTATATGTGAGTATTCAAGGTCAATATTATTTATTACTTTCACCAACATGGTCTTAATCATAGGTTATTTATCAAAGACAAAATCGCAGGTCATTTACCAAAAACAAAATGTCAGGTAAGCGTTCTCAGGACCATTGTTGCTCTGGTTTTATTAAGACATCATGTGTTGTGCCACTGGTTAAGGACAGTTTGATATATAGCTGTCAGAGTGTAACATTGTCCTTGCACATTAAATATTTCGGATGATTGTTGCAACTTAATACCGTTTTCCTGACCACCCAGTCTGGTCATTTCACAGTCCATCCTTCCGTAATTTGCGAAACTGCTCTTATAGCGCTAGCGTTAGTTTTGAGGGATCATGAGTATTGTTACGCATAGCGTGAGATGCCCGTAATAAATGTTAAATCTAATGGATAACCACATGATAACAGTATAACCCCGACTGCAGGTGTATAGCATTTGAGTGAAATATATGACAGAGGTCGTGCAGCCGACGGAAATGCGGCTGCCGTCCGGTTGGACATGGAGATATTTCGGCTTTTATGACCATATTTGTGTAAACTGGAAAGAATCCAGACGTCATATGGAATATTTATATGTCACTAGTTTATGAGTTTCTCTGCGTTTCCGCCAATAGTCAGTTGAAACAGGAAGAAATTTGCCTATACAATGGCAGAGAATTTTGTTAGCTTTCGAAATTAAAAAATTCGTTGGAAAATGTTGTTTGATACATGTATTTTAATAGGTTTTCTTAAAACATTGTGATGCGGTTCTAACGAGAAACCACAATCAATATTTTGGATCGAACTTCGAAAAAATGTACACACCTCTATACCCCAGTTTTACTGTATAAAATTTGGGTTCGAGGGGGTATACATTTCATGGACATGCTTTGTTGTGAACGATTAATGTAGTCTTCTATATGTAACAACTTTCTGAAGAATGCTGTTCATAGTTACTTTCTGCAAAAACGTTCGCCATCCTAATCAACATATTGCGATTGATGTTGTCGTGCCCATAGTTACAAATGAAAGTTTTTCATCAGATGTAGTTTTAGTTCCCCACAACCTTACGGAAACACCTAGCTGCTCAGTGACTGTGCGACGCGTTAATTGTATAGTAAGAAGTAACTTGCTATCAGGTTAAAAGGTAAAATTAGGAACACAACTGACGAAAAACGTGTTTGTCTTTCTGAGATTTTTCAACTGGTGTTTTTCTTTTGCTCTGGAGTTAGTACGTTATTTGACGCCCAGGGATCTCCATCGTCCGGCAGCTTACTCGATCATGATTTATTAGTTGGCCCATGATCCAACTAACCAAATGTTGTGAACCACTACAGAAGCTGAGGGTGAGGTTAGGTACCTGTAAAATCGATTTAATCCCGCCAGTAATTTTATATTACTGATCGTTCCAATGCAATACACTGTGTACTTCTGTGGTGGTTCTTATTGTTCTATGCCTTGGTGTTTATTTTTTGTGCTGTTATGTATGTTATCATATTTTTGGTTAAGTTTTAGGTAACTGAGTGGCCAACTATTGGGAAAATAGCTGCTCATTCGGCTTACGATATGTTTTCATGGTATAAGTACCTGATTGTTAATTTAGTTTTTCCCATCTCGGTTTTTGGAGTGGGAATCTTTTTCTGATTGCGCCTTTTCCTGATCGTTGCCTACTTGTACATTTTCAAAATCATTTCGAATATTCTTTACAGTATATGCGGTTAATCGTGTATACCTGACAAAGGTACATAATTCTCATTAAGAGCCGCGACGTGAGAAAACCGGTCTTCGGGTTTTCCGACCAGGTCCGACATAAACCGACCTGTACCAGCTCAGAAAAGAGCTAGAAGCTTGAAATTTTGGATTTAAGTAGCAGAGGAATTGTACTATCCGAGTAGCGAAAACAAAGGCGCTGATCAGCTTCGCGGTTACCGCGAAGCTGATCTGCGCCTTTGTTTTCGCATAGGCAAAAATCCGGTTTTCTCACGGTGTGGCTCATTTATATTACGGTGTAGAATTACATCGCAAATAATGAATTCAAAGGTTAAAGAATTAGACGAAATTGGACATTGACATTGAGGCTAAATATCCAAATTTATTTGTATAACCTGTAGTTAAAATATGTCTACAATGACTCGCGCATGCCAACTTCTTTTCATCGTTAAACGTCGATCCCCGTATACTATTTCTTGGGGACGACGAAATAGATTGCCTTTAGCTAATAAACAACACTTTATACGGAATTTAAATTTCGGCTTAACAATACTGTTTTTCCCTGATTTATTCACTGTCAGATTTGATGAGCTATACTGGGGTGGCTCAATCATGGGCGTATTCATGCAAAGTTGAAAGGTCAGGGGTCAAACCAGGTGAGACAAAGAACTATTACTGATGCAGACATGTCATTTATTATAAATGATTGGTTTATTGCATTGTATTTTCTGTTTTTAATGATTGAACGTTTTTATTTTGTCCCAGATATTAATGACAGAGGGCGTTATTGAATAGTTTAAATCGGGTGCGTATGTAGTCCCTTGCTTCAAGTTTCAGCCCATTGCACCCTTTTTAATTAGCCAGTCTATTCATGGCACATTATAGTTGTTATAAGTATCTCAATGGTTTATTATTATTATTATTATTATTATTATTAGTAGTAGTAGTAGTAGTAGTAGTAGCAACAGCAGCAACAGTAGTGTCATAGTAGTTGTACTTAGTAAATTTGTTGTTGTTTATTGTTGTCGTTGTTGATGTTGTTAGTATTAGTAGTAGTATTAGTAGTAGTAGTAGTAGTAGTAGTAGTAGTAGCAACAGCAGCAGCAGTAGTAGTATAGTAGTTGTACTTAGTAAATGTGTTATTGTTGTTGTTGTTGTTGATAGTAGTAGTAGTAGTAGTAGTAGTAGTAGTAGTAGTAGTAGTAGTAGTAGTACTAGTAGTATTAGTAGTAGTAGTAGTAGTAGTAGTAGTAGTAGTAGCGAAGTTGTAGCATAACAGATCAAGTCGTTCTAATCAATTCTTCCTAATGACCTCAAAAGTATGCATGAAATGATATTGAATGTCCATAAAACTTTAATATTTTAATACTCATATATGTAGCAAATTCTCATTCAACCAGCTTTTTACGGTAAAACGTATCAAATACGATATTTTTTTCTCATCATTTAGCGAAAAGCATTAAAATAAACCTTTCTAAACCCGATTAATTAAAAGCAAAATGTGGTAGATCATTCCTTGTTCCTTGTAGTTCAAAGAAACAACCATTGTCAATGTAATATTATCTTTGCCCACTCATTTGATCTTGCACAAGATTAGGGCAAACCTTTTGAAGTCATTCGCTTTAAAACAGTAGTAACAAGCAGCAAAGTGGGGGTTTGAATATCAGTTCTATTTGCTCATCAATCTTCGTGACGTATCAAAGAAAACTTAAAACCACATCTTCAAGCATGTCAGGGGCAAGACACTAAACAAACACGATTTGGGTATTCCATCGTATTTTAAATAATGCCAAACGTTTAGGTAAAGTTTGGTGAAGCCTTTGGTTAGATCAGCGAAACAAAATCCCCACAACCTCATAAACACAACTATTGTTTAGATATAGCACTTAATATGGACTTCAAGCCTGTGGAAGTTACAGCAAAGCAAACCATACATGCGTAAGTCTGTATAGTATATGTGCAATAGTTTGTACAAAATACATTATGTAAATGCATAATACTCAAGAGTACATGTATCTGAAAGAGGTTGATACGAGGAATTGCTTTTCACGCATAGTGTATGTTTTTGATTGTGCATAATTTCTATCTTTTCCTCGAGTCATGTCTAACACCGTGCAGAGTTCAGAATTGGCGAATGCATTTCTTATACAACAATTATCCTTTTGACTATTTAGAGAAATTCGTTTGAGAACAACTGGATTTAGTATACCCATTCATCAATCATATATTTGTTTAATAATAAATAGATTCTGGATCTCAATATGGCGTCATATATTTTTGGTAGAAACAGAGGAGGAAAACCAGACACCATTTTCAAATAAGCCGTATTTTTAGAGACCATGTTTGATCCAATGGGGGGTATGCCGACACAATGTTAAATTTGACCAGTGTTGTTGTTGTTTTTGACCGCAAAAAGAAAGATCAAATCTAGTCCATGAACTAATTTTGTCATTTTGCTTGTTTGTCTCTGGAATGCTGGTTTGTGTCCTACCTGGTACGACAGAAACTTCAAACAAATATTTTTCGCGACGGGTCTCAAATATTTTCTCCTATTGCTCATCATTAGGTCTCCAAAATGGTGTAAAATTGCCCAGCACGCGGCGCCGGGTTTAATTCTGTCGATATTTCGTACAATGAGAACTTCTAAACGCTACTAGAAGTGGCAGGTTGGAACCTTAAATGAAATGAGCCACGTCATGGGAAAACCAACAATCTGCATAGGCGAAAACAAAGGCGCAGATCAGCTTCGCAGTAACTGCGAAGCTGATCAGCGCCTTTGTTTTCGCTACTCGGATAGTACAATTCCTCTTCTACTTAAATCCGAAATTTCAAGCGTCTAGCTCTTTTCTGTGCTTGTACAGGTCGGTTTGTGTCGGACCTGTTCGGAACCCACATTGCTGGTTTTCCCACGAGGCGGCTCAAAATTTTGTCACTTCCACGTAGCATATTTGTCTTGAAGGCTTCCAGAAACGCAGCCAGCGCTTGGAATTAGAATAAACATCGCCAGTTTTATATTTCCTAAACATATCATTAAGAGCATTTATATTGATCTTGGATCAATTCCCCAATGGAAACTAATATTAAGGGCGATCTATGATACATGTATTAACATTTCAATTTATGTAATCAAGAATGTTTTGATGCTATCAAGCCAGTGGTTATGCGGTAGAGCCCGTAATTAGGCTTAATGCTGGAAATTTAGTAAATCTTGGCGGAATATCTTGGGAAATACTTTTGAAACTTGATTTCCATTTGAATCTAGATACATTGTTCAAGGAATCATTAGAGAAACATCACGGGCTTAAATAAATAAGATTTTACACTATGTTGCAATGTCGTGCAATCCGGTCTACCACTATCGATTGGCAGCATTTTCCAAAGTAAAATTTCTCGTTTTACAATTTAGATCCAAATGCCCGTAAAAAGTATATCCCCTTAAACCCCACTGTTAGATAGTAAAACTGGTGTATATAGGGGTTTACTGATTTTACTTATTTTTGCTCTGAAAATAGATTGTGGGTACTCGCTAGAACCGCCTCAGGGAGGTGGTTCTAACGTGTACCCGCAATCTATGTTTTGTGCAAATGTATTAGAATAATCAAAATTTTTCCAGTGAAAATTTTAATGAACATGGTCTTAACGAGAAGTAGGAACATGTAGGATCGTGAACATTGCAGCGGTGACGCGCAATGCAGAGATGCCGGAGTGAATTTTATATGGTGCCGTGTCCAAAACTAAACCCACAAGATAATAATTACTGAGTCTTCATTCATTTATTTATCTATTTACTTACTTATTCATTTCAGATTGGTGTTTGTTCGAACTTAAAGAGTAAAGCTATGACATGACAAACACGTTTGTCTCGTTAGAACCGCTTCGCCGAGGCGGTTCTTACGTGTACCCACAATGTATGTTTTCAGAGAATTTTTTTCAAAAAAAAAATCGAATTTTTTTCCGCTGAAATTTTCAATTTTTGCTTCTGAAAAAAAAAAAAAAAAAAAAAAAAAAAAAAAATGGTTTGCATTCCCAGACATCTTAAAATTTGAGCCGCCTCGTGAGAAAACCAACAATGTGGTTTCCGAACAGGTCCGACACAAACCGGCCTGTACAAGCACAGAAAAGAGCTAGAAGCTTGAAATTTCGGATTTAAGTAGAAGAGGAATTGTACTATCCGAGTAGCGAAAACAAAGGCGCTGATCAGCTTCGTGGTTACCGCGAAGCTGATCTGCGTCTTTGTTTTCGCCTATGTAGATTGTTGGTTTTCCCATGAGGCGGCTCATTTAGTTTTCAAGAAAGCCATTTTCTTCTGGAAAAAGGCATATTTTTGTTTCTATTATTGGCTTTTTACTCGTTGCATTTTAGCTTACTCAGATGTTTCAAGCCTTTCTGACAAATACGTCTGTAGTTTAATGGCCGATTTGCAGTTTTTATCCAAATTCTCTCAGCTTTACCTATTTAACGCATTAGCATTTGGCATATTTATATTTAATTTAATGCAGTTTAGATAGATTTCTTAGAACTCAGTTATTGTAACAGCATGAGCACACCATCACAAATTATTTGCTGTCATAAAACCGATCATTTACGCCCGTTACATTGGAGATAACTCTAGTTCAAGGGTCAGTTTGAAATGTACATCACCGGCTACAAGTTTCAACCTTTTGTATGTAAATCATCATAGGGAATCACTCATCGATTTATAGAGATATAAAATAAGTGTAGATTGGTGCCACTTTTATTTCAACAAGTTAAACAGATTATGGATGATATTTGTGTGTATCGTTCAGACATATTGCGCCAGCCCCCTGTTGAGTAGGATTCTAGACTTGTTAAGCCACGTCGTGAGAAAACCGGATTTTGCTTAGGCGAAAACAAATGCGCAGATCAGCTGTGCAGTACAACTGCACAGCTGAACAGCGCCCTCAGATAGTACACTTCCTAATCTACTTACATCCAAAATTTCAAGCTTCCAACCTTCTTATGTGCAGGCAGGTTTGTGTCAGTCTTGGTCGGAAACCCCGAAGACCAGTTTTCACGCGTCGCGGCTCCGTTATAGTTGCCCCGGTTGATGTGTGTGGTCGTCGAAAGGGGCGTTCTTTCATATTAACTCAAACTTAGCGAGGATTCCGAGTTATGCAATTCTTGCCTGTCAGCCTATCTCTTCTAATAATTCCACAACTTGATGTTTATTACTTATGCTTTAAAGAGGGCTTAAATGAAATTTAGTTATTAAAGCCATTATCTATCGACATCAGCTTGTCTATGGGGCATTGCAATGTAACAATCAAAATTCCATGGAGGGGGATATTGCAAATAAAGCTATTGCTATTTAGAGGTGGCATATATGTTGGTTTATGGTTTCCTTGCACAATAGTAAGTGCTATGTTAAAGTTAATCGGTCCATACAATTTTCTCTGTGACTTCTCTGTTATTTAGGATACCAACTATTGACTACTTGGATGTTCCTCTGAAAATAGAAAAAGGTACAAGTAGGCAAAGATCAGGAAAAGGCGCAATCAGAAAGAGATTCCCACTCCAAAAACCGAGGTGGGAAAAAAACCAAACTAACAATCAGGCACTTATACCATGAATCATATTGTAAGCCGAATGAGCAGCTATTTTCCCAATAGGTGGCCACTCAGTTACCTTAACTTAATTAAAAATATGAAAACATACATAAGGCGCCAACAGCACAAAAAATTTTAAACACCAAGACTTAAAACAAAAAGAACCACCACAGAAGTATCGCATTGGAACGATCAGTAACACAAAGTTACTGGCTGGCTTAAACCGGTTTTACAGGATCCTAACCTCACCCTCAGCTTCTGCAGTGGTTCATAACATTTAGAAAGTTCTTCGGTCCTCGTGGTGAATCTCTAGACATAGACATAGAAGACATAGACATAGAAACTTTATTTAACGTCGAATATGATTAACTACAACATAAGCCCAGTAGGGCTTTTATTTCGACAAACATATGTAAAATAATTAAAAGTAACAGAGTATATCACAGCATGCACATGTATATAAACACGATTATTTACAAGATGAATCACAGATAATAGGAAGTACTTTTATATCACGGCAAGCAAATTGTTGTATTTTTTAAAATTAATATAATAATAACACATATAGTTATTTGAAATGTTTATAGAGACAAAGATGCCAAGATCCCAATGGTTACCTTTGCTCGAAAACGAAAACTTAAAATAGGTGCAAGTCAAAATAAAATTAAATTTGGGGTCAGCAAGGAGACCACAAAGGGTAGGCTCCCACAGTAGCTCCTTACAGACAAGGACCAAAAAGGGGAGGAGGGAGAAATCTAAAAAAATTCAATCAAAGGAAACTGTGGGACAAAGCATCCCAGGTCTCAGCAACCTGTAAAATAAGAAATGATACATAAAAATTTAGGGTTTTGACATAACTGAATGAAAATGGAAAGAACATAACACAAGTAAAAAATGAACAAAGAATAAAATAAAACTGAACAAAGAATTTTTCAAAATAAGAAATCAGGCAGAACAAGAAGGACACTTACAGTTGAGTCCGTCCCAGGCCCGGAGCAGCCTCCGGAACTGAGGATAAGATTCTGCCAATCTCAACTCATTTGGGAGGCTGTTCCAGATCCGGGCCGCCTCATACCGGAAGCTCCTTAAGCCGTACCTGGTACTGTTTACACGAGGGATCTGTGCCTGCTTCTCAGATCTGAAATCATAGGGGGAGGACTTAAGACTTATCAAGTCATGCAAATAGGATGGAGCTATGTTGTTAACAATTTTAAAAACTTCCGCAGCCATAAGTTTCATTCTGCTGATATGCAGAGGTAGTACTCCATTTTGTTGTAGAAGATCCGGCAGAGGAGACTCAAAATCATCACAGATGAATCTGAGGGCCCTCTCCTGGATCTTCTCCATCTTATTTGCACTCTAACTAGTCAATGAATCATCAAGAACAAACAAATAAATCATGATAAACATCCTGATGAATCAAAAACAAGGACTCACAGATTGAGTAAGCTGCCCGACGATGGAGATCCCTTGGCACCGAATAACCTACTAACTCCGGAGCAAAAGAAAAACACCAGTTGGACCCCGGTGGGCCAAGCAACAGACAAGAAGCTCCGGCCCCAACCAACTAAAATGAATAGCTTTAAGTCGGGGCCATCATAGAGTCTGACGTCCGACCCACCGGCGTGCAATTAAAGAAGGCAGCATAGTTATCAACCATGATTGGGTTAAAAACTAAGCATGCAGACTGTCGCATAACATTCAAGTTATAACCTATACGTCTGTAACGTGTTATGATTTTTCTGAACTGAAAAGAAAAATCATTAATTCCTATAAGTTTCTTCAATTTGTAATCTAAGTCACCATAAAATTCGGGTTCCGAAAGCACGGGGACCCAACTGTTAATCGTGATTATTGATGCGACGTGGAATGTTAATGCATGCCATTATGAAGTTTCGTATGCGTCGGCGAGTTCGTTACGAATGCGACGTTCCACATCCTCTGTCCTTGGACTGTAAGTACCACATGTTTTGCTCTCGTGAAAATAAACAAAGCCGAGTTTACAAAATCGGCGTCCACTATGATCTTCAAAATTCTTCTATATTCCCACTTGCAGTCAATTGGAATACTTACGGCACTTGTGTTTTTCAGCTAATGGTTTATAAAGTTGACAGGTAGATGCAAGATTGCCACGAATACACATTACATTCTTAAAGTCTTTTTGTTTTTCTAATTCTTGGTCGTAAACTAAGAAGTATAACACAGTCCTATGGGTGTCTTTATTGAAATATGTATCAAAAAGGCTTTGTAACTGCACATTTATCTACTGAGCGTGAAAAACAGTAAGATAAGCATCTTTTGTATGCATCGAAGATGAAGGTACGTACTGCTAGAATGAGTCATGGAAGAATTAGCATTTTGTTGTGCTCTTACAAAAGTTATTTACGTCAATGCAAAAGCATAATTTGTGCTTTTATCAAGCGCAATATTGCATGGTGTATTGTTTCCTTGTAAGTTAAATGCACTTTGTTGAGCGAGCTTCAAAGCATGTGCCACTTTTATTTTGAATGAGGTCACATGGTGGTTTTCTGATATAGCTTTGTCAACATTCGAATGACTTCTTGCCTCGAAACAGCAAATCATTTTCGGGCATATCAGTGACATATGTAATATGTTTTCTAACATTAAATGGCCACTAAGGCTTAACCAAATAATATTTAATCATTTAATATCGGTGGCTCCATGCATTTTTGATAAGGGGGGTGGGGGAGAGAAAACAAAAGAATTAAAAGGGATTTGTGAGGGTTTTAGGTGTGGTTGTCAGTCAGTTTTCCATGGGAATGGTGTGTTGTACAAGAACAGCGATCAACTATGGTTATTTTATTGCAATTAGAAGAGTCTTTCGGGAGCCCTTTGAACCCTCGGCCTCAGGCTAAAACAACTTTCTCCAGCCTCTGCAGATGTTAATACAGTATAAAAACATGGTTGACCCCTTTAACATGTATCTAGAAAAAATTAATTGAAGAAAATGCATCACTGTCTCCATATTTGCTATTTTATTTTACTGATTCATGGGTCTCAATCTTCCACGATGCATTTCTGTGTCGCATATTAAATTTTAACAAAATCTACGATGCATACAAGAGATGCTTATCTTACTGTTTTTCACACTCAGTAAATAAGTGTGCATTTACAAAGCCATTTGGATACATATTTCAATAAAGACACCACAAGACTGTTTTATACTTCTTAGTTTACGGTCAAGAATTAGAAAAACAAAAGGACTTTAAGAATGTACTGAGTTTTCGTGGCAATCTTGTATCGACCTGTCAACTTTATAAACCATTACCTGAAAAACACAAGTGTCGTAAGTATTCCAATTGACTTCATGTGGGAACATAGAAGATTTTTGCAGATCATAGTGGACGCCGATTTTGTAAACTCGGCTTTGTTTATTTTCACGAGAGCAAAACATGTGGTACTTACCGTCCAAGGACAGAGGATGTGGAACGTCGCATTCGTAACGAACTCGCCGACGCATACGAAACTTCATAATAGCATGCATTAACATTCCACGTCGCATCAATAATCACGATTAACAGTTGGGTCCCCGTTTCGCCCTCACTTAAAAGCGTCTTTTTTGGAAATCAATTCATAGTGTCTACGATAAAATTTATAAAAGGTTTTTCGAAGTTTATGATACCGATAGCCCTGTTGGAGAAGTTTTGCCGTTAAACATTTATTTCGAGCGTTGAAGTCTGTAACATGATTGCAGACTCTAGCAAAACTAATAAGTTGCGAAATGTAAACACCATAAGAAGCACGACGAGGAACGTCACCATCCAAAAAAGGAAAATTTACTATATCAAAATCAAAGTCATATTTAAAAGAAACAAATCCATTTGCAGCAGAAAGATGTAGATCTAAAAAGGGGGCTTCGGTATCTGAGATATTGGCTTTGTTCAACTGAAGTTCAGGTGGATAAATTTGATTGACCATACCTTCAAAATAAGGGTTGTCAATGTTCAAAAGGTCATCGAGGTACCTAAGCCTCGATAACATCAGCTTGATTATCATGGTTAAGAGAATCCATGAAATCTCTTTTATTATTATCTAGCAATGTTTCGACATTTTAAGCTCACCAGAGCCGAAAGTTCACCAGGTGAGTTTTTAGTGAACCATGCTCTGGCATCTATAGTCTCCATTGGCAATTTTAAAGTTCTTGTACTAATTACTCACAGAACTAATCAAAATCTAACTTCATGTGAAGCATTCACAGAAAGAGGACTGAAAATTGTTGAACAGGACGTTAAACCAAAACAAACTAAATTATTTTCCAGTAAGGTTGCCTATTACATGTACATGTAGTGCTTTAAAGTGTTTTAGTTCAACCTGTATAAAGCAAGCATATAAGGCTGTGACCACACAATTTATTATGTTCGAGTCAAAACGCAGAACATGTTATAACCCACATCCATTTAAAGCACGCCGATTATCTTTTTTAAAGATATTTCTTGTTCACTATTCACTTTCATTCAATGAATGCACGATTCATTCAGTGTATATAGCGTCACATATCGCCATGGAAAATCCCTTCCCGCACAGAGAAACTTGTCAGTTTTATTACCTAAAAGGCAGGCTTCATCGCATGCATATATTCTAATTCACATACACGTAAATGAACATGTACATCTGCAAAATACACCGCGTTATCATAGAAAAATCCACTCTCAAGTTTCAAAATATACTACATTCGTGAAATACACACGGTTTAGCCCACCCGAGCCTAACTCGGAAAGTGCCCCGGTACTTATATACCGATAAAACGGTTGTCATGGCCGTATATAGTGCACACCTTTTAAACCTTTTCCAGGAGCAGAAATTCCGTACATTCGCCCTGAGACAAATTTCACCACCAGAATTGAGTTTTCTGTTATACTCAAAATTTCACTCCAAGGTTTCACACCAAGAATCCACTCCAATACAATGCCAATTATCTGGAAATTCTGGTGGTAAACTGGCAATTGAAAGTATCACAAAATGAAATCAGGAGTCCTCGTTTTTGATTCATCAGGGTGAGTATCATGATTTATTCGTTTGTCATTGATGATTCATTGACTAGTTAGAGATTCACCGCGAGGACCGAACAACTAACTAAATGTTTTGAACCACTGCAGATGATGAGGGTGAAGTTATGCGCCTGTACAACCGATTAAAGTCCCCCCCTCCCCGGGTAATTTTTATTACTGATCGATCCAAGGCGATACTTGGGTTGTGGTTCTAGTTGTTTTGTGTTTTGGAGTCAAGTCTTTGCGCTGTTTGAGCCTTATGTACGTTTTCATATTTTTAGTTCAGTTCCGGTACCTGAGTGGCCGCCGATTGGGGAAAAGCTGCTCACCCGCCTTACGATATGTTTTCTTGGTGTAAGTACCTAAGTGTCATTTTGGTTTTTCTCTCCCCTCGGCTAAAGGAGTGGGACTTTCTGTTTGATTGCGCCATTTCCTAGTACCTTGAAATATTAGACAATATCCATGTTAGCATTCTTTAACAATTGCATCACGTTTTGATAAATTTGTGCAAGCATCGCCATAATTTTCGATCATGGATGGTGTTCATTACATTATTGTTAAATTATTTATAAATTATTAATTATTACAATAATTATATTTTCATCTGTTTTCTAACATCTCTCGATTTTGAAGTATTCGTGCCATTCTATGTATAGTACCTCTATATAATGGCACTCATAACTAACAGCTTAATGAATATATTTTATAGGGTCTACTATTTCAAAGGCACTATCTCAAATTATACGTATTCGGTATTGTTAATGCGTTGGTGTATACCTTGACAGGAAATCACATTAACATTTATTATTACGCATTGTCATGATATCCTCTTTTTGTATTTTTGGAAGGGAATTATTTGGTTGCTTTGTTTGGTTTTTATTTCATCCTATATGAAATAATACCCTATATTATATTTCGATGTTAACGCTTGCTTTGTCATTCTTCGTGTTTGTGAATTTACCTAAAATTTATGACAGTATCTTAAAAATGCCTTTTCGAAAAACGTTTGTCCAAATTTATGAATGGATACAATATCTACTTTTACAAACTATTACCATTCATCATGTTTCTATAATTGTACCAAAATGCGTCGCGCTATTTTTCAGATGCCTTTTAGGGACGACAGTTTCAAGGCCGAAGCTAAAAAATGTCATTAATGGTCGACAGGAATGCTAAATCCGAACTGGTCATACACATTGATATACATTGGTTTTCACTGTAAAGTATAAAATAAACAAATATAACTCGCATGTATGGGTTATTATTAATTAACTTATTAGTATATAGTACTTATACGAAGAATTTGGTCTGTGTGATACTGGTGGCGTTTCTTTTTTCGTATAGTCTATACTGGATTTCACCTCGACCTAATACAGCTGACCTCGCACTAATACGGTTGACCTCGTATCTATACGGATTGACCTGCTATCTATATGGAAATCCCTACATCTGATTGGTCAAAATTCACGTGCAAGGTCACGTGCCGCGTTGAATGAGTTGAGAGAAAAAAAAAACAATGGCGGCGATTCAGCCGATCAGTAAAATAGTGAACAAACAAACAAAAATAATGTCAACATCGATATCTATGAAAAGAATGTCAGACATGGGCGCTAAGAATGGCGAAGATATGTTTGATGTGATAGAGTATGATATGGACCGATATGGACTTTTGACAGTTAATTAATAAAAATCTCATTAATCAAGTTATTTCGTATTGGACCAGTTACAGGTCCTCGGTCAGCTGTATTGGACCTCGGCCTCCGGCCTCGGTCCAATACAGCTCACCTCGGACCTGTAACTGGTCCAATACGAAATAACTTGATTAATAACATTATAAAATATATAAAGCTTGATTATGACCTCTGATGGATCCAAAAATAGATAAAACAAAGAAGCAACGAATGATAAGTATATAAATCTGGATGAAAAAACAGTAAGTATAATAATTGTTACAATATCGTAGTAGACTTCTTTCAGATTTACCATTATGAATATGAATGACAAGTCTGTTCCTATTGTTAAATACATTTGTTACATTCACATTTATAACGGTATATCTTTGACGTGAGTCTACTACGATAATGTAACAACTACATGTATAGCACGAACGGTATGCATTGTGTTTCTTCTAGTAAACCTGGGGCCAGTTGTTCAAAATTAACGATGTCGCTAGTTAACGTTTCGTTAAAATTTCAAACATTAATATTACAAATACACTGTTATTTTTTGTTGAAAAGATGTGAGAATCCTTTGCACTGCAAAGGATTCTCACAAATAACAGTGTATTTGTTACTTTTGCTGATATTTGCTTTAACAAATTTACACGGCTAACAAACCTTTAAATGCGTAACCGCGGTTAAGAAAAGAAATCCGATTCATGTCCTTCCGGTTTTGCATCAGATGACCAACAAAAGGTAAACAAACTTTTGCAGCTCGTGTTTCCGAGTAAAATATTTCGATTCGAAGAAAAATATTATAATTCTCTCAATGCTATTTTATTAGTAAGACATTGCTATATTTGGACCCCAAAGGATTTCCAGAATTTTTTCTTTATAATCATGATTTTTATTCCCTACCCCAAAACACATGTTGGGATTGCATTGTACACGACGAAAATGTGGGGCAGTCGCAGGGATATTTTTAGATTTCCGCTCATTACGTCCATATTAACGGCAAGCAATACAGTGCGCAGATGATTTTAACATTGTGTGAGGTCTGGTGACAGTTTCGTTGCCTCTGGCCAATGCATTCTATGCATATGTGGTTAAAAGCTGTGTCAACATTTCGGTTACGAATTTAATCATTAGAATGATAGCAATATAGTCATTATAGAACACATGTATCAAAGTTTTTGTTTTTGTTAATTGTTTTACGCTGAAGATTATTGTCACATTCTCTCGTCCTTTCTTAATAGTTGCTTACTCAAATTTGGTGTGTTTGTGATATTTGCAGTGAAAATGTTTGATATAAAATAATACAAACTGTCTATGAAATACATGTAAAACAATAGTTCACATGCATGATATTCCTGTTCATGAAGACGATTTTACAGCATTCTGTATACTTTAATTTGTTTTTTTTTTCTTGGTTTTATGTCTTTCAAAACGCTTTACAGGGAAATAAATACCATAACTTGAATAGGTTGAGGTTTTCAAACGTATCTTGAAATATATCCTTCATATTTTAATGATTAAATGCGTACCCATCTTTTCCTTCCCTTCAAATCGATAATGACGGGCACTAACACAACGAAATACTGGCACAGACATCAGATGCAATTTAGTTAATACATATCTGTAAATTTGTCGTGGAACAATCACTAAAATTTGATATTTACCAGCAAATTGTCCAATTTTTAGTTGTATTTCGCCGACTTTGGCCTTGTTGGAACACCATGTTCGAAGAAGGGAATAAATAACTCAAAGACCATCAAATTATTTTGCGAGCTACTTTGGTGCTGAGTTACAATAGTAAATAAGTGACAAAATAGCATTCATAGATAATCGATATATTTCTGTACTAAAATATAATCATCAATCGATCCTAGTAGTGTATGTTTTGTTTACATTTTCTTGGTCTTCATATGCGGAACCGGAAGGGCGTGAATCGGATTTTCTTTCTTAACCGGCGGTTACGCATTTAAAGGTTTGTTAGCCGTGAATTTAAGTCTTAACGATATCGTTAAACGATGCTTTGAACAACTTGGCCCAGACTGCTACAATCTGATTACTCTTTCGTTTTCTGCTAGGTATACGTGCCACATCTTTGATCCTTCTACGGTCAAAATCAAGCTATTTTTACACAATAAGTTACAAAATAAGTTTTAAAACTTCATTAAACTTTTACGATTGACATAAATGTGTTTTTTTTTTTTCTCTTCTTTGTTTACAAATTTAAGAAACTTATAGGAAAGAATGATTTAACATGGTTTCCCCTTATTGCTTGTTTATATTCCGTGTATATAAGAGCCACATCAGAAGGTTGAGGGTATTTGTTTAAGCCCCCCACCAAGCAATTTTACATTACTATGCTTATGTTGTAAAAGTACCTGACAGTCAAATTAGTGTTTTTCCTATCTTGGTTTTTGGAGTGGGAAATTCTTTCGGGTTGTGCCGTTTCCTGATCTTGCATACTTTTACTTTTTTTTCTACAAAAAAAATCACTCCTGGAAAACACGCATTTCGAAGAACAACACACATTACGATATGAGCCGCGACGCGAGAAAACCGGTCTTTGGGGTTTCCGACCAGGTCTGACACAAACCGGCCTGTACAGTTTCAGAAAAAGTCTAGAGGATTGAAACTTCGGTTTTAAGAAGAAGAGAAATTGATTGCACTATCCGTGTAGCGAAAACAAAGGCGCTGATCAGCTTCGCAGTTACTGCGAAGCTGATCTGCGCCTTTGTTTTCGCATAGGCAAAAATCCGGTTTTCTCACGATGCGGCTCATATCATCTCAATTAATGTGTCTAGCTGCCCATGGGTTCTGTTACACATCAGAATACAAAAACGATGATGGGACATTAGAAAATGCGAAATTTTGGTATCAATTGAAAACGAAACGCATCAGCAATTCCATGAAGGGACTCATCATTAACGCTTGATTTAAGTTTGTTCTAAAATAGGGATAGCTTTTGAAAGAGATAATTATTGTCTGTCGAATAACTGGTGTTGGGTTCTCAATACTAGGATGAATTATCCAAATGAAAATGTAACAGACGGGTATCTATTGCTGATTCGAAACCTAAGATAGATGCCGCGCATTCATAGTGTTCATGGCGATAATTTTAGTTGGTTCAGTTATAAAATATTCAGATGATATGACGTGTGATCAGTCTGATGTATGGCCGCTTTGCATTATCATTATCACTGCATGAAATAACGAATGAAGTTACATGTAACTTTTTCGTAAAATTCCATAGAACTATGAGTTTTAGATTTAATTCTAATTTAGGAGACATAAAAATTGACGTTATTGTAACAATATGGTATGTCTTCTATTCCATGTTTACCTGCGTGTAAGCTTGCATAAAATTAGAAATAATTTGACGTTTAAGATTTGATGCAAATTTAGGAAAAAAGAAAAAGTGGCAGTGACTTTGTTGGAGCATTCAAATTAAAAGTATATTCGACATATATGCTAATATAATGCACATTTTTATGTCCAACAACACGGTTTGTTCTATAATTCAAATTTAAAATTTAATTAAAATGCCAAGCTGTTGTACGTCTTAAACGCAAAGTAAACGTCATGAAAATTTCATGTTTGAAGTCAAAATAAAATGCAATAAAACTTGAAGTTTTTGATTTAAACTTCCACCCTACAAAGAGAAAGCGTATTTTCTTAAATTCCAGTCTCAGTACCAACTGAAGATATGGCGAGTGTGTTAGTACGTTATCAGTGTCGGTAGTGTTTAACGTATTGTATGCCCCCCTCCAATCACTAACATGTCTTGTTTCTTTCAGTTGAAGATCCGCAGATCTATAAGATTTCTTGCTAAGGCCGGAGCTAAAACGGAATTATAACCGAAGGCCGGCAGGACTGGGGGTGCAGGATGGGGAGGGGTAGCGCCTATAGGAAAAATCGAAAGCGGTGGGTTGGAATCCCACTTTTAATTTCGATTTGTTTTATTGTCCTTTTTTTTTCTTTAAACCACTTAATTTTCATCTATGCTGGGAGGCTCGAACTAATAACAAAGATCCGCAGTGTAACTTGTGTGCCGAAGGAACATGTTTTTTGCCTCAACACCTTTGATGCAAAAAGGTAAGCCCAAAAGTCTCACATTTTCACATTGTTCGTAAAAGTATGAAAATATGAATTTGATCTCCCAGTTCAGATGGACTCAAACGCAGCAGTGTGTACTATACATGCATTTACCAAAGAGAATCGTCGAGAATTATTGGCCAATATTCCGTTAAGACAGAAACACTTTCATGACCAATTCTTAACAAAATCATGGCATCTAAATAGAAGTTCAAACTCTTCAGATATGGACAACTCTATCAATGAGCCGCCTCATGGGAAAACCAACAATCTGCATAGGCGAAAACAAAGGCGCAGATCAGCTTCGCGGTAATACTGCGTTTACACTATGTTCCCGGCGGCCCCGGCAGCCCCGTTTGCTAGAAACGTAGCGTGCCGTGGAGTTTTGGTTATATATTTCTCTGATTCTCAAGATCTATTACGTTTTATTACGTTTTCTTACGTTGTATTACGATATCCGTAACAAGCCGTGATAGTGATAAGCCGGTGTGTCACGGAGGCGCTAAGGTACGTTACGGTTATCCACGATATATCACGGTTATTAGCACGTTCTATTACGGCCTGTTACGTTCTGTTGCGGTCAGTTGCGTTTTGACCAAGGTGTAACACGTTTTTTCGGTCTGTCAAGGTCAGCTACGGTCGAAACGTAGACACCATGCAATATAAAGAACATTTTTTTTTCTTTTTGTATACGAATAAGTCCTTTGAAATAATAACAGCCGCGCCCCTCAACAACCGAATGCAGAGTTGATTAAGAAAGTTCGGGATTGTAATTATTCTTCAATTGCATAGTGCAGCGTATGATCTGTTTTGTTCACTATAGTGACTGCTCCAATATGAAGGAACTTGTCCCCATGATATGCCATTATATATCTATAAACTTCACGCGCCGTGATAACCGTAACAGAACGTGACATACGTAGTAGAATGGGGTGAACACCGCCAAAGACCGTAACGCACCGTAACTTAACGCAACAAAACGTGTTGACTATTCCGTAGGAAACGGGACGAGACGTGAGACGACCGTGATCAAACGCAACAGAACGTGGAAGATCCGTAGCATGCCGGGCTATTCACTAGCTACCCGTTGCACTACGGACCGCCTCCACGTTTCGCTACGTCCTGTAACGTTCTGTCACGGTGTGTTACGTTCAGCCCATTTTATTACGGCCCATTCGCCGTGACTGCCGTGGCAGATTTTTAAACTGTCAAAAAATCTGTCACGGTGTCCACGGTTATCCCGGCGTGTTACGTTTGCCTATCCCGTTCCCCTGCGTTGCCTCACGGTTATCCCGTTTTGCTCACGGTTGTCTGAAACGTGGCCGCCGTGACCGCCGGGAACATAGTGTAAACGCAGTATAACCGCGAAGCTGATCAGCGCCATTGTTTTCGCTACTCGGATAGTACTATTCCTCCTTTACTTAAATCCGAAATTTCAAGCTTCTAGCTCTTTTCTGTGCTTGTACAGGTCGGTTTGTGTCAGACCTGTTCGGAAACCACATTGTTGGTTTTCCCACGAGGTGGGCTTGTACAGGTCGGTTTGTGTCAGACCTGTTCGGAAACCACATTGTTGGTTTTCCCACGAGGTGGCTCCAATATTTTAAAAAGTGTTTACACTAAATTGATTAACACGTGTAATTACTAGTTTCGGTGTATCTCCGCCTTCTTTTCGATCAAGTAGTAGACACGGAGTGGTCGTTTTTGGTCCAATTACGGCACTTAATTGTCATGTCGGTGCTATCTCAGGCGATATGAACTGATGTGATTGTTAGAAAAAAGATATCAATTATAGTTCTAGGTGCAAGCTATTTCCGATAGTCTAAACATGCTCTATCTATTGGCAAGGTCTACATTTCGGGTACTGTTTCATTCCAAGCACGCGCAATATCATATGCATGTTTTGATAGAAGTCTGAAGACACACCCGGAGGAATTGATCGCACTCAATTTATCCCACTAATGAGCCCGTAAATTTTCGACGATTCTCGTTGGTACACTGCACCGTTTGACTCCATCTGAACATGTGCAAGAACGATCAAACTTATATGATCTCTGCCTTTTGCATTTTAAATAGTTCATCAATGTAATTTAGAAAAGCATATTCAAGTGCATTATCTGATGTCTGAGAAACTTCTTGGATGTTATTTCCAAAATACCTGTTTTTCAGTTTACTTATTGCGTATCTATGATGAAAGGCTAAATGTCAGAATTCCAATATGCCAGTAATTTCATCATGAGCTAACTTTCTGTGAGACCTATCAAAATGCTTAAATTGTTATAATTATTAGTGCCTAATTGGTTTTGCTGTTAAAAGTAATTAGAATATATGTAGCAAAGGGTGTCTCAGTTCAAACATGCGTAATTATTTTCACTGAGAGTTAACCACTATTTATTTATTTATTTATCTACGTATCTACTGAACGCGTACAGATCGAGTGTAAAATAATAATGAACATATCAATCAAATTTATACAGTTTAAAACCTTGCCTCTGATAATGGTTATGCAGAAAATGTTTGTATGGCTGACCATAGGAATATCATTTTTATATCAAAATCTTAATCTTAGCTTGCCCTAATAACTATACATTTAATTTTTACAACTTATCTCAATACTGATAATTTATATACTTAAAACCATTAAAAACGTTACTGATGTGAAGGCTATTTCTACCTTTATGGGCTACCTGATACACTTTGTTTATGGCTAAATCAGCTTTCCCCTCATCCGAACATGTTTTAGGGAAGACTGAACTCCATTCGGCACTTCCGGTCGATTTTTATTTGGATAAAAATGACGAAATAATCAAAATTGAATTTTAAACCCATTCAACCTTATATCGCCACCCAATTTCAGTGTGGAAGGATGAGTGTGCAACAAGCAAACAGTGTAAACCCGAAATTTCAACCTGTTGGAACGACCTAAATTAAATTTCAAATGTTCATTTTTTTACAGAAGATACCACTGACTTAGAGAAACTTCTGAAATCAAAATAAAACGTTTTTTTTTTTTTCATATTTGGGACGCAGGAGATTTTACAAGTTTTCTAACATATGGACCTAGTTAATGACATTTTTAATAGTCAAAAATGGCGTCCTTTAATACACTTCCGGTATTCATATTCTGGCTTTGATGGCCGTTTCTTCTCAGTAAGACCAAAACTTGACAGAACGAAGACCGATTAGATATGCATAGACGTTAGAGCAATATTGAAATTGGCAGAAGTTTGAACCATAAGAGTCAGGGCATACAAGCTTATACATGTATATGCCACTTAAATAAAGGTTAACAGATTAGCACAAGAAAAATATAGTCTTCATATCGAGAAGACAATTCCATATGATTTTATTTGATAACATTGTGAAAATATCTAAGAATCTTTGGAAATGTTATATCCTGGAAGTTACGTTTTTACTGGCTTCAAGTATATTTATTCTGACAACGGACTTTGGGTAATATTTGAGGGGTTTTCTCAAAGGCAAAATGTAGATATCTCAGGATAAGGACATTGTTTTTCTCTGGCACATTATTTCCATATAATGGCCTGCCGATACATGAACGACAATGCATAAAGAACACAAAAAATAAAATACAAAAAATAACACTTTTGTTGTTAAGAAGGCCAGCAACACAACTAAAAGTCTCTGTCTCAGAAAATATGTTAAGTAAAAACGTACAAGTAGGCAAAGATCAGGAAAAGGCACAATCAGAAAAAGATTCCCACTCCAAAAACCGAGGTGGGAAAAACCCAAATATACAATCAGGTACTTAGTTTAAACATATTTTATTGCCAATACTAACAATCAGGTACTTTTACCATGAAAACATATCGTAAGCCGAATGGGCAGCTATTTTCCCAATAGGTGGCCACTCAGTTACCTAAACTTAAGTAAAAATATGAAAACATACATAAGGCGTCAATAGCACAAAAATTTAAACACTAAGACATAAAACAAAAAGAACCACCACAGAAGTATCACATTGGAACGATCAGTAACACAAAATTACTGGCGGGCTTAAACCGGTTTTACATGGCCATAACCTCACCCTCAGCTTCTGCAATGGTTCATAACATTTAGTTAGTTCTTCGGTCCTCGTGGTGAATCTCTAACTAGTCAATGAATCATCAAGAACAAACAAATAAATCATGATAAACATCCTGATAAATCAAAAACCAGGACTCACAGATTCAGTAAGCTGCCCCCGAGGCGGTTCTAACGAGAACCCACAATGTATGTTTTGGATCAAAATAAGAAAATTAGGTATACCCCTTGCAAACCCCAGTTTTTTTTTCTATTTAAATGTGGGATATAAGAGGGTAAATATTACACGGACGTATTTTCCTGATGAGGACTTTGTTTCCTCTGGCACATTATTTCCAAATAAAGGCCTTGCCGATACATGAACGACAATGCATAATGAACACAAAACAAAATAAAATATATATTGAAGTAAAAATATTTTTTCATGTTGTAAGAAGACCAGCAACCCATCTAAAATCTCTATCTCAGAAACATGTGATAAAGTAAATACATAATTTCAGTCAATCTACAATTCCAGGGAATTCAAACCAAATAATTTAAGAACTATAAACTTTAAAAATATTCTGGTGAAAACCTTTTTTGTTCAGGAGTAATTTGTGGTGATTCTGCTTATTATTCGATGTAATTTTGATATAATTGTGTTGTTATTCAGACAATTAAATGTCGAGGACAAGGCAACAAGTATCTCTTGGTCGTATGAAAAATTGGCTTATAAAATTTATGAAAAAAAAAATTGAAAGAAATCTTTCTAGATTCTGCTGTGAATTTGAAGGCACCAACAAGAAATGAAGAATTCTTTTTTTATGACGTCTAAATTCATCATGATAAAATATTCATTTAATGTATACATCCTATACCCCACTTTTATTTAGTAATACTGGGGTATACAGGGGTATACCTTTTTTTCTTGTTTTTGTTCCAAAACATAGATTGTGGGTACTCGTTAAAAACGCCTCGGCAAGACGTTTCTAACGTGTACCCACAATCAATCAAACTTTTGATCAAAAACAAAAAGTATAGCATTTTTGTCTGATAATTGTGTTGTATATTGCATCGGCGTACTGTACTATCGATCTTGCATGTGACAACTGACATACATGTATTCTGCTTGTCAGACCCTTTAAGGACCTAGGGAATTTCTGACTATCATTTGAAACCACATGGTTACGCGAAAGTCGAAGTTCTTGTTTATAACACGGAACGTCCCGCAGAACTTGACACCAACGAAACCACAAGTGAACGATTAATTGTGCATCCTTAATTTCCTCAGTCATAATTTCTTGAGGATTGAATTTTGATAAATTACTCTATGGACGAATTATTGGTGTCTCAAAAGACATATGGCTAAATACTCTGGAGGCTGCCCAAACAAAGAAATATTAACATTTCCTTTCAAAATGATGTGTTTTTCTTTATTAGTGATAATTCATATCCCACACTTAAGAGCTTTGTTTTGGTATTTTATGGTATTTTTGTCAAATTGGAATGGTATCATATTAACGGATTATAATAATTTTAAGACACGAATCTGGCAAACCGCAATTGGTACAATATTGTTAGATTTGACAAGTGGTAGTGAAAATATCTGGTTTGTGGGCGCATTCGGATTAATTCCTTAACTGAACACATTATCCGGGTTCGATCGTTTCTTTTTGGCCATTGCTTTTTATGGACCACCATAGTAGCTTATGGTAGGGCGAGAGATTGGTGGGTTCGAAATCCAACGCTGTAAGCTGATTAAGTAATCCAAAGCGGTTGTTTGAAACCTACTGTAACATTTTGACTTGGACGTAGGCTAACATTTATTTAAAAAAAAATCAAGACAGAGGAGTAGACTAACCCTGTAATGTACATGTCGACTTTGAAGCAGACCTCTTGAATTTTTCATACCCATCTAGGTATCTGAATTCCCCTGCACACTGAGCACCTGCACTATTTAATCTTAAAAAAAGTTCCATTCAGTTTCAGGCTGGGATCCTGAAGGTGGTCTCCAAATTAAAACGATATAAAGACAACCAGAGGACCAACGGTCCTGTAAACGCTCACCTGAGATCTGCTGTATTAAGCAAATATTTATTTTAAAAATTAGCCCTTTATGGGGCCCCACCAACCAATCAAAATAAAGGATTAGGACAAAAGTCAACCAAACTGCAGAGGACTACTCTATAAACATTTCTGCAAAAATAGAATCCAAATATCTGCGATTGGACCAGAAAAAATAGCCAATTTCCACTTTTCCCGTTTTAAGTCTATCGAAACTTTAAGTTGCCATAGCAACCAGATTTCTTACCCGATTGAAATAAAAAAAAAACCCCACAAATTATGTAGAGACTAATGTCAGGAACATGTATACAAAGTACAGGCCTCATGCCGTAGACAATGTCTGAGGAGAAGATTTTTAAATGTTTTTCGAAATTTTACCCTTTATGTGGCCCCAGCAACCAATCAAAATAAAGGATTAGGAAAAAAGTCACATGAAACATAGAGATATACTCAATAATTATTTCTGCAAAGACAAAATTTAAATAACTACAATTGGTCCAGAAAAAATAGCTAATTTCCACTTTTCCCATTATAGGTCTATGGAAACCATAGCAACCAGAGTTCTTATCCGACTGGAATAAAAAACACAAATTATGTAGAGGCTACTGTAGTAGCCAGGAACATGTATACAAAGTACAGGATTCACCCACTTGACAGTGTCTGAGGAGAAGACTTTTGAATGTTTTTTTTTTTTTTTTCAAAATTTTGCCCTTTATGGGGCCCCAGCAACCAATCAAAATAAAGGATTAGGACAAAACTCACAAGAAACGTCAAACACTACGCACTAAACATTTCTGCAAAAACAAAATTCAAATGTCTGCAATTTTAGCAGAAAAATAGACGATTTCCACTTTTCCCATTATATGTATATGGAAACTTTAAGTTGCCATAGCAACCAGAGTTCTTATCCGCCTGGAATAAAAAACACAAATTATGTAGAGGCCACTGTCAGGAACATGTATACAAAGTACAGGCTTAATCCTCTTAACAGTTTCTGAGAAGAAGATTTTTGAATGTTTTTCGAAATTTTGCCCTATATGGGGCCCCTGCAACCAATCAAAATAAAGGATTAGGACAAAAGTCACATGAAACGTAGAGGACTACTTAATAAACATTTCTGCAAAAACAAAATTCAAATATCTCCAACAAGACAGCAAAAACTGGCAATTTTCACTTTGTCCATTATAAGTCTATGGGAAGCATAAGTTGCCATAGCAACCAGAGTTCTTATCCGCTCAAAACAAAAAACACAAATATTCTTTCCCCCTACCTATAGATGCTGTATGTGTAATATGAGAACAATCGACCCAGTGGTTTCAGAGAAGAAGATCTTTGAAATTGTGGACGGACGGACGGACGACGGAGCATGGGTATACTATAAGCTCACCTATGAGCCTTTGGCTCAGGTGAGCTGAAAAT
Organism: Rugalucina vietnamica; assembly: GCA_964017185.1. NCBI lineage: Eukaryota > Metazoa > Mollusca > Bivalvia > Lucinida > Lucinidae > Rugalucina > Rugalucina vietnamica. Next base: position 43,505,781 of record OZ024872.1, read on the forward strand.
GATATGTCAGCTTAAAATAATATGTACGAAGGGTGTTCAAAAATTTCGCGGAAATGTGTCTTCATGTCCTTATTTTGTAAATTAGCTGAATTTAACTCGCACAGTTATATAGACAAACATAATTTGTACAAATACAGCAAATTTTGCTGCTCGGGCATAATTACAATGTTAGCAGTGGTTGCTATGGAAAACATACTTTACAATTACCGGCCCACTTTTTTCACACAAAAAAATCGATGTTTAATAATGACGTTGCATTTGATAGTATACCGTGCTATTTTCACCAATCTTTGTAAGAGCAGGGAAGTGTAATATACTCTCTTTCACTTCCCTGTGTGAGTAAAGTTCAATATGTTGGCGGTAAGCACGTGGTGTCTGGTGTCGTTTAGGCGTAAGGCGGCCATATTGCTAAGTGAGTATGCCTAAAATGCGCGGGGAACAACGGTCTTCAATAGATTACGTGTTTGGAACGGATTTTAAAAGAAAGAAACATTGCTAAGAGCAGAAAAATATTCAAATTTTGTGAATATGTTTACTAAATGTTAATTCACAACATCGTCAGACAAATTTGGCAACACTATTCCTTGAACTTTTTGAACGCCCCTCGTACAAATGGTGTTTTAACATAAACGTTTCTTTCTGACAGCGAAAGATGCATGTATTAAGTGTGGCTTTGCAATTTGAATTTGATCAATACCATATTCAGAAGGCTGGCTTCAGAATTGGTCAGTGATCTCTGAAACAAGCTATTATTAAATAAATCAAGACTTTACCCAGCGGGCCATTGATTGACATATCTTTTATTGATAGGGATTCGTCAATAAAAAGATACAATTCAACATTTATATGTAAATTATTTTTAATATCATGACTGTTTTATATTTCACTAATCATCATTTTAAAGTTACAATTATCTAATCTTGAAATCTCCTGCCGGAGTTCTTATCAGGCTCGTGCTACTGGTGTATCCACTTTGGTTAAGATGTCGGGTGTTGCTTGCTACCATTAGTATTTCTGCGATAAATCAGTCCAGTAGATAGACATTTAAGATTCGATTGGAATTCCATCATGTTCTCACTATTTTATCTTCGAGAGGAGAGATAACATAGAAGATAAGGCGATATAGACTAGCACGTAAAGATATGATAATCGGGCATGTTTATTTGGACAGCGGTAAAGATCAAAGGAAGGAGAGGGAATCGTTTTGTCTGCGGTGTAATCTACACCCTTCAATTGGCAGGTGGTGAATAAATTATGTCCAACAATTTTCATAGGTCACGTGACCATAATGGCCGCCACAACCCCCATGATGGTCGCTATCTTTTAATTATCCCAATGATAGCAGTTTGATTGGCTTTGATAACGTGCAATACCCAATGGGACAAGGGCAGTAACTGTCAAAGATCATGACCTCAATTTCCAATCATAGCTTTAATCACGTGATCGAAGGACGCTTTATGTAATTATTTTAGTTCGACATGTTTGTTTTGCGCATGTATCGATCTTTTTCACCATAAAGGATCACACATGTCTATAAACAAACACCGAGTGAATAAAATATAAGTTTGATCCTTTGAAAGCATTAAAACATTCAAAGGAAAGTAGTATGTACACTCTTAAATAACTTCAAATGTTGGTGTGTTTGTTTGAACTGATGTTTTACGTCCAAGTCAGTGCAGCTGTGGTTATGTCGGGGCGTCCATGACATCCAAAATGTGCTTCAAAAATATAACCAACCAAGTAAACAGATAAAGCTAAAATTTATGGATGGTTTGACTTAAACCACTTTTCCTGGGCAGGCTCAGACCTGAGCCGTTAACCAGTAATCAGGTGGTCGGCCGGTGGCTTATAAGCTTTGTCTGGAGGCTTTACTTGTTTGTTTGAATTGATGCTTAACGACCCAGTCAACAGCTATGTCATGTCGGAACGTTCCCTCCATTTTATGATACATTTACCCAAACTTAGGATGTCATGACATAAAAAGTTATTTAAATAGAACCACCAAGCCAAAAAGGCTCCCATCTCGGTTTTTGAGTGGGAATTTCTTTTTGACGGCGCCGTTTCTGCCAACTTTTGCCTTCTTATATGTATGGATGGTTTGACTTGAACTTTTCCTGGGGAGGCTCAAACCACAGAGTTCACCATTAATCAGATGGTCAGTCTGCATCGTAGCATCGTAGAAGCTTTGCCTGAAGGCACAAGCAGCTCATCTCTTTCTTTAGGCCCCAACGGGCGGGGGCCCTTGTCTGGAGGCACAAACAGCCCAAGTATCTTGTCATGACATCGTAATGTTTGGTAGAAGTCCCATGAAATGGAGACAACGGACGTGACCATAGCTGTTGACTGGGACGCTTCATCAGGAAAACATGTCTGTGAAATGTATACATGTACCCCCATAAACCCAACTTTTATATATAAAAAACTGGGATATACAGGGGTATACCGATTTTTTTTATTATCCAAAACATTACTGAATAGTGGGTAATCGGCGAGGCGGTTCTAACGTGTACGTTTTGAGCAACAATATATAAATATTCATTTTTTCCGATGAAATGTTCCTTTTGTTTGCTTCTGAAAACAATGACTATATATTCATTGGCTAGTTTTCGTATTGTCACATTTAAATTCCTAAACCATGAAGCGTTTGTTTCGTTGCACAGTCAACAGCTACGGTCATTTCTAGATATTGCTTCCATTTTATGGGACTTTTACTTAAAACTAGGATGTAATGACATCTAAAAATGGCTCCAAATGCAACCACCCAAGTAAGTCACTAAGGCTTATATTTATGGAGGGTTTTACTTGAAACCACTTTTCCTGAGCAGGCTCAGACCTGAGCGGTTTCATAACTGATAGTGTATGTACTGTAATGAAGCAGAAAGGAGGACTCAAGAGTAACGCATACTCTGAAATATAAGGGTGGTCGGGTGGGAAATAGATGGGCTGCTTTAGATCAGCTGGCTAACCTGCACTCCGATACACTTCGTGACCTCGCTCCTCTCTCGTGACATGGAGAGGTCTAACAGAATACCGATAGAAATATTCCGTCTAGGGCTGCTTGTGTCTCCAGGCAAAGCTTATACGCTAAATACTGACCATCTGATTACTGGTTAACCGCCATAGTCTGAGCCTGCCCAGGAAAAGTGGTTCAAGTCAAGCCATCCACACATATAGCTGTATAAGCCTTATTGGTTTAGTTGGGTGTTTATATTTGAAACACTTTTTGGATGTCATGACATCCTTCTTTTGGATAAAAGTTCAATAAAATGTGGCAACGTCCCGACATGACCATAGCAGTTGACTGGGACGTAAATAACAACTCAAATCAACTCAATTCTCTGATATACTTGAGCAAAATATAGAAACTATAATATTTATATTAGATTATACAAGTACAACAAACATTCGCGTAGAGATTAACGGCTGTTTTGTTTTCATTTCAATACTATCCTGTTTTTGCAATTCAAAGTCAAACATTATATTTATGTTTGTTTGTCTGAGATAACCAGGGTTTAAACTTAAATGTTCCTTTGGAGTCGAGTGAACAGTATGGAATATACACTGTTTGTATCAAGAGCAAAATTGATTGTTTGCTTGTTTGAATTGATGCTTAACGTCCCAGTCAACAGCTATGGACATGTCTGGACGTTGCCTCCATCTTGTGGGACTTTTATCATGACATCTGAAAAAGTGGTTCAAATATAACCACCCAAGTAGGCCACAAAGGCGTATACATATGGATGATTTGACTTGAACCACTTTTCCTGGGTAGACTCAGACCTGAGTAGTTAAACCAGTAATAAGATGGACTGTCAGTGGCGTATAAGATTTGCCTGGAGGCACGCAGCCCATCTATTTCTCTAAGCCCCAATTTGGCGGGGGCCATATTCTCACCCGACCACCCTCTTGTTTGTTGTGGTCCTTGTGACCATTGGTATGTGGTTCCAAAAGGTTATGCCGATTTATCCTTCTGAACAACATATATAGTCGGAGTCACTTTTATGTTTTAAGGGTGATCGGGTGGGAATATGGGCCCTCGCCCATTGGGGCATAGGATAAATAGATGGGCTGCTTGTGTCTCCAGGCAAAACTTCTAATCTACTGACCGGCCATCTGATTATTGGTTAACCGCTCATGTCTGAGTCTTCCCAGGAAAAGTGGTTTAGTCAAATCATCTATACATATAAGCCTTATTGGCTTTGTTGGGTGGTTATATTTATTAAGCACATTTTGAGTGTCATGACATCCTAATGTTGGGTAAAACTCCCATAAAATGGAGGCAACGTCCCGACATGACCATTGTTGTTGACTGGGACGTAAAGCATCAATTCAAACAAACAAAACTTTTGTGTTTTCGTTTAGTAGCCTAAGCCTCGAACGGCCTGCTGACTTTCGATTTTATAGAAATTAATGCTATTCATAAAACAGCAATGCCGACAGAAATCCATTCTCCATCATAAATGCTAAGATTGATAAACAAACAATTAATCATTTTCTGTGTCATAAAGCGATCAATTCGAAGAACGTTTTATTTACTTTTTCCAAGATAATAAACAAGAAGCATCTCGTTCAATTCGATGGATGGGAACGAAAGACTGTTTTGAGCACTTAATTAGCCTTTGATTCATTTTTAATTGCAACCCATCAAGTTCATTTCTATCAGCCGTTTCAGTCTATGGCTATCGTAGCCATTGAATTAATTCGTTTGAAGTAGCTTATCATTCCTTGCAAATTTTGCTGCTTTGAATATTTTTATGAGACACGCCATCAATCTTATGACTGCAGCGAGTTTTGTTGATACTATATCAGGAAAACCTGTTCTTGTAATGAATATCCCCCTCATCAGGATTACAAGTCCGTGTATTGTATACCCCCTCACATCCCATTTTTTTTTACAGTAAAACTTGGGTTTACAGGGGTATACCTATTTTTCTAATTTTTGATCTAAAACATAGAGGCGGTTCTAACGTCTACCCACAATCTATGTTTTGAGCAAAAATGTGAAAACTATCAAAATTTTTCCAACGAAATTTTCAATTTTTACAGCTTAAAAAATCTCTGTATATTGCATGGGCATGTTTTCATAATGTATACCCCCACTTTTCTAAAGCAAAGCTGGGTAGTACAAGAGTATTTTTGATCCAAAACATATATTGTGGACCCACAATCCATGTTTTGATTAAACTGACATGTTAACATGATCTGAATATCTTTTCGGAAATTGTTTAGCCAAGTCGCGAGGAAACCAGCCTTCGCGGACTGACTGTCAGTTTTATCCGTCAGTTGTATGGCATTGACCTCTGGCTATTTTGTGGCTGCGTAACTGGCATAGGTTCGTTTCGTTCCACTGGGTCGGAAACTTCAGTGGTTGGTGTTTTCGTGACGTGGCCATCTTCACTTTTTCATGTTTATGTTTGTGTTTTCTGATTGTTTGTTGTTCTTCTCCTATTTCATCTGTACTACTATGTATAACATGTATGTTCTAACTCTCCATCAGGAGGAAATAAAGAATATTTATTATTTATTTATTTATGTACACATGACGTCAAAATGACGTCATATCAACGTCGATGCGACGTCATGCATCGACGCTGATCTGACGTCAGTCTGACGTCATGTGCCCGCTGGGATATTTGCATGTTCAATTCCTATCAAATTGTTTTGTCCTTTAGTGATATGTTTAATTCCCAATCTTGAGTTTCTTCAAAGGTATTACCAGCGAAAAGCTTTGTAAGGTAGCTCCCAGCGCATATACAATAAAATGTAAACGTTTATTACCCAAGCCGAAACAGTTATTGAGGTCTGTCAAAATACATCAACTACTTTATTTGCTACGTTTCCTTTATAATTAGATATAATCGATAAAATTCCAGATATTGGAACAGATTCCTGATACTCATAGATATAGAAGTATATCGCTTACGAATTTTAAAACATTTACGGTGGTTTTTATTCCTTAGAACACGTGGAAATAGACGAAGACTCTAAATAACCAGACCTTTCAACTTATTCTTGTGTGATCTCTTTATAAGTTCTCATATCAAGTTTATCTGCTTCTGTTTTAACGTCTATGTTTGAAGCTGTAAGGAACAGTATATATTTTTATTGCATTCTTCAAGAGTTCGGTTACATAATAAATTTAGAATGAAACACAAACATGTTTCGATTTAGCAAATCCATCCTGTTATGTAAAGATGTAATGGAATGTCCAGAAAAGCCATCTTCCGTTTCAGGAAACATTTGAGCCACCACATGGGAAAGCCAACAATCTGCATAGGCGAAAACAAAAGCGCAGATCAGCTTCGCAGTAACTGCGAAGCTGATCAGCGCCTTTGTTTTCGCCACTCGGATAGTACAATTCCTCTTCTACTTAAATCCGAAATTTCAGGCTTCTAGCTATTTTCTGTGCTTGTACAGGTCGGTTTGTGTCAGACCTGGTCGGAAACCACATTGTTGGTTTTCCCACGAGGCGGCTCATTTTCTATGTGTTCCTTGTTTATCCCTAAAACAGGCCGATTATGGAACAGGAATGGGACATTGTTTTCTATGGGTGACTTTGTTTTCTTCAAATTACATGTACTTATAAGTATAACCAGTATTTTTCCCTATTGTTTGACACCCATGTCACAGCTTGCTATAATCGGTCCTCACACAAAACTGCCGTTAATCTTTAAATTGATCTTTTCCCCAGATTGTGTTTCTCACTATTTGGTTCTATATTTTTATTTCAAGTATGTCCGATGAATGGTCTTGGTTTTCGTTTGTGTTTCTCTCGTATATGGATTGACCGCTGTCTTTGAATTCAAGAGCAGGTTTGACCATTCTTTCAGGTATGGTGAATGTTCAGACGTTTTAAACCAGAAAATTCCACCTAAATTAATTTTCAAATTTTGAGAAATTTCTGAAACCCAAATAAAACGGAAACATTACATATTTGGGACACATGAGATGTTACTTCTAACATATGGACCTAATTTATGATAGTTTTAATTTTCAAAAATGGTGTTCTTGATTACACTTCCGGCTCTCATGTACTGACTTTAGTGATGACCATTTTTTAATATCAAAACTTGACAGAACGATGTACGGTTTAGTATGCATAGACTGTAGAGCAATATTGAAATTGGCAGAAACTTTGAACGCAAAAGTCAGTCATAATGGCTAACAGAATGCCTGATTTATATTGTTTTATCAATGTTACAGTTGTGTCCCGCAGATCGCTTTACTTCAATCAATGACCCTATATGGAGTATAGGGTCCTTGCTTCAATATTGCTTTATTAGCGCAAGGAAAAAGGTACAAGTAGGCAAATATCAGGAAAAGGCGCAATCAGGAAAAGATTCCCACTCCAAAAACCGAGGCGGGAAAAGCTAAATTAATAATTATGTACTTATAGCATGAAAACACATCGTAAGACGAATGAGCAGCTATTTTCCCAAAAGGTGGCCACTCAGTTACCTAAACTTAACTAAAATATGATAACATACATAAGGCGCCAACAGCACAAAAAATTAAAACACCAAGACATAAAACAATAAGAACCACCACAGAAGTACGCCTTGGGACGATCAGTAATATAAAATTACTGGCGGGCTTAAACCGGTTTTACAGGTACCTTACCTCACCCTCAGCTTCTGCAGTGGTTTACAACATTTAGTTAGTTGTTCGGTCCTCGTGGTGAATCTCTAACTAGTCAATGAATCATCATGGAGAAACAAATAAATCATGATACACTCCATGATGAATCAAAAACGAGGACTCACAGATTCAGTAAGCTGCCCGACGATGGAGATCTCTGGGCGCCCAATAACTTACTAACTCCGGAGCAAAAGAAAAACACCAGTTGAACCCCGGTGGACCAAGCAACGGACAAGAAGCTCCGGCCCCAACCAACTAAAATGAATAGCTTTATGTCGGGGCCATCATAGAGTCTGACGCCCGACCCACCGGTGTGCAATTAAAGAAGGCAGCATAGTTATCAACCATGATTGGGTTAAAAACTATGCAGACTGTCGCATAACATTTAAGTTTTATCCTATACGTCTATAACGCGTAATGATTATTCTGAATTGAAAAGAAAAATCATTGAAAATCATAAAATAGTACATCAGAAAGAAATTCCTACTCCATAAACCTTGGGGTTTTGGAAAAACTAAAATGACACTTAAGTACTTATACCATGACAACATGTCGTAAGCCGAGTGAGCAGCTATTCCCCAATAGGCGGCCACTCAGTTACCCGAACTTAAAACATGAAAACGTACATAAGGCTCAAACAGCACAAAAACTCGACTCCAAAACACAAAACAATCAGAAGTTTAGAACCACAACAGAAGTATAGCCTTGGAACGATCAGTATTGTAAAATTACTGGGGGTTTCATATCGGGACGAAAATGTCATGAGTTTATATGATAACATGGTGAAAATATCTACAGTAAGATATATGCTGAAAGTCTTTACTGGCCTCAAGTATATTTGCAATTTCATTCCATCCAGATATAGCTCAACTGGCATAGGAACATGCAATAACAACTTCTTGTCACGTTGGTATGCGTCTTTTGTCATGTTTAATTTGGTATCGGATCAGCTTTCTACAAGTAATTAAAATCTTCAAAACAACGTCATGCGACCCACATCTTTAGTTTTCGTTTCCTGCAGTCTTCCCGGTCGAACTCCTAGCCTCCATCTTTGGTTGCCACTAATGAGGTCTTGATTACAGTTGCCGGCTTAGATTTCCTTATCTTGGTAATAGAGAAGGGACAAATGGCCAGCATAATGCAATTGGCAATTAAGCTGAGGTAATGAACAATGCATCATTTTGTAACAAGATGGGCCTTTCACGTTGATGTGGAACAATTTTACAATTTTAAAAACAGGTTTGAGTTCTTGATTTTTCTATTATTTTAAACATTAACCACTTTTTTCTTTCCAACATGTCTACCTACACAGAAAAGATGTTGAGTGAACTGTATAATATTATTCTCTTATCTCAAACATGAAAAGGTACAAATAGGAAATGATCAGGAAATGGCGCAATCAGAAATTCCCACTTCAAAAACCGAGGGGTGGGAAAAAACTAAATTGATACCTAAGTACTTACGAGTATACTAAGAAATCATATCGTAAGCCGAGTGAGCAGCTATTTCCCAATAGGCGGCCACTCAGTTACCCGAACTTAACTAAAAATGTGAAAACGTGCATAAGGTTCAAACAGCACAAAAATTCGACTCCAAAACATACAACAACTAGAACCACCACAAATGTATCGCCTTGGAACGATCAGCAATCACCTAGAATGTCTACGCCAGCCCTAGCATTACGAAATCATGCCCATGCAATATAGAGATTTTTAAAGTTGTATAAAAATGAATATTTTCAGTAGAAAAATAGGTATACCCCTGCATACCCCAGTTTTGCTATATAAAAGTGGGTTGAAGGGGGTATACATTACACGGACATGTTTTCCTGATGGAATAGTGGTTTCCATCATTATCCATACATAAAATACATTAGTTGCTTACTTTGGTGGTTACATTCAAATAAAAATAAAACTGGGATCTTTTAAGAGCAGTGAGCATATAAATGAGAAAAGGAATGGGCCATACCGCGGTTTAATCAAGCGGCTACCCAAGCCTCATCAGTGACCCTTAGTGAACCAAAGCACATTTCGGATGCCATGACATCCCATTGTCTGTTAGAGGTCCCGTAAAATAGCGGCAACGTCCCGACATGGTCCTAGCTGTTGACGTTGGGACGTTAAGCAACAACTCCGCTAAAACATTAAATTCAGCCTAGTATCCCATTCAGTGTCTGTCCAGAAAATGTGGTTTCATTGACGCTTAGTTGGGTGGTTACATTCAAACACGTTTCGGATGCCATTGGTTAAAGGTCCGATAAAATAAAAACGGGCAAAGTCCCGATATGGTCAAAGCTATACAGACGTCAAAGCTGTAGACTGGGACGTAAAGCAGCAACTGACTGACCATCTTATTACTGATTGACTGGTCTGAGCCTGTCCAGGAAAAGTGGTTCAAATCAAATCATCCATACATATAAGCCTTAGTTGTTTACTTTGGCGGTTACATTCTCAAGCACATTTTGGGTGCCATGACATCCTAATGCTTGGTAGAAGTCCCCATAAAATGGAGACAACGTTCCGACATGACCATTGCTGATGACTGGGTTGCTAGCCAATAATCAAACAAACAAACAAACAGACAACTCAAAACAAACAAAGTCCCTTTTCGACAGTTCCATAAAATTGGCCACTACTTTTTTCGTAGTTACATACGAAAACATGCCCATGCAATATACAAAAAAAAAATTGAGCTTTAAAAATTGAAATTTTTTAGCTGAAAAGTTTTGACATTTTTCTTATTTGTGCTCAAAACATAGATTGAGGGCACACGTTAGAACCGCCTCACCGCCTCACCCACAATCTATGTTTTGGAGCAAAAATAAGAAAAATAGGTATACCCCTGCAAACCCCAGTTTTACTATATAAAAGTGGGGTTCAAGGGAGTAAACATTACACGGACATGATGCCCTTTCCGAAGATCTGAATTGCAGTCCTCTTTTTCCCATTGTTTCCTGCAACTTTGGTAAACCAACAATATTCTGTTTGTCAGTTTAATGAAATGTGAAATGTTTGAACATGTTTATCAGTTTTCTGGTTGAGATACGAAACTCAGTGTGGCTATTCGTTCCTTCTCTTTCGAGTCATCGGTTACTTGATGTATTGCTCCATTCACTGATTCTTTTATCACTTCAGAAATAAGTGCGAAAAAGAAATATAGCTTTATGACATTCGATATTTACGATAAATATTAGCGTGGTTTCGAGTTCTAAACCTGGAGTTTATTTTCACAAATGTGTGATTTTTCTAAATTTAACACGGTGGTGCAGAAACTTAAAACGCATTTAACATGTTTAAAGCACAAACTAGTTTGTTTTTTTTTAACGTTTATTGCAAAATAAAGTCTCAGAAAGATCATATAAATGAAGCTTGACAATTGATAAAACATACGAAATTTCAAAATCCAACATACAACCAATTATAGAAAGCAGTAACCACATAAAAACAAAATGATTTGAGCCGCGTCATGAGAAATTCGGATATTTGTCTATGCGGAAACAAAGGCGCTGATCAGCGCCTTTGTTTGCGATACAAGGATAGTACAATTCCTGTACGTTCTAAATCCAAAATTTCCAGCCTCTGGTCATCTTCTGTGCTTGTACAGCTCTGTTTGTGTCGGACCTAGGCAGAAACCCTGAAGAGCGGTTTTGTCATGACGCGGCTATTTTCAGTGCCCGTTATTCATGGTGATACTGTTTAAGAGGTTTCATGTGAGGTCTCGTGGCGGTTCTAACGTGTATCCACAATCTATGTTTTGAGCAAAAATAAGAAAAATATCAACATTTTCTACTGAAAATTTTCAGTTACAACTTTGGAAAAATCTGTTTATTACATTGGCATGTTTTCGTTTCGGTCAGATGGTCGTCAGTCAGTTGGTTTAGAATTTGTTTCCAATGCCACGTGACAATTTGAAAGTTGTCATCTGGGTTGTTCAGGCTAATGGTCCTGCTTGCAGCTGTGCATTAGGCGCTTGATAGTTTGCAGAAAACAGCACCAACTTCATTATATCTCTGCACATCCAAATGTCTAAACGTTTCCAGACGGCACAGATGGATTAAAATCACCAAGTTCAAGCAAGAAAACAAAATTACATAAAATCACAAGCATTTTTTTCCCAAAGTTATGTACATTTATCTGAATCACCGAATTATTTTAAAGGCCGTATTTTAAAACTGACAGAACATTAAAAGAGAGAAAAACAACATTTATTGCAGTAGTGAAGCATAGATCCCTAGATAATACCTATCCTCATTGAAGAAATACATCAGGAAAACATGTCCGTGCAATGCATACCCCCTTAAACCCCACTTTTCTATAGTAAAACTGGGGTATGCAGGGGTATACCTATTTTTCTTATTTTTGCTCCAAAACATAGATTCTGGGTACTCGTTAGAACCGCCTTGGCGAGGCGGTTCTAACGTGTACCCACAATCTATGTTTTGAGCAAAAATAAGAAAAATATCAACATTTTTCTGATGAAATTTTCAATTTTTACAACTGAAAAAATCTCTGTATATTGCATGGGCAAGTTTTCGTAATGGATAGCCTGACATTTCGTACCTAGCCCGGTCTCAGATGACGCAGACGACAGATCAGTTAGCCGCCATGATAAAAGGCGGGAAATTCAAGACGACATACGTTCGCCTGATAACAACTAATCACGCAACCGTGTGTACGTTTAAGTGTATCATTTTGTTACTTAGGTGTCAAAAGGCTTAAATCAGGCAGGCAATATGTAAATCTGAAACCTAAAATCCTTACTTATTTTGGCAGTTTACGCAGATGCGGGAATAAAGTGGAGCTTTGTTCAGGCAAAAACTATATTTCGCCACATTTTATTGTTTAAGAATAAGTAGCAACGTAAAATCTAGAATGTGCTTTCTCGATCAAGACGTTCATCGTTTCAACGGTTATCAAGTAAAATATTTTCAGAGATTCTACTTCGGGTGGATCATGAAACTTTAGGGCCAACAAGACAAATTTTCACATCGATGACAAAGTCGAGTTCATAGATGCCAACGGAAATTCATCAACTTTTGGCTCACCCGAGCTGAAGGCTAACATGTGAGCTTATAGTATACCCATGCTCCGGCGTCCGTCATCGTTGTTTACAATGTTCAAACATTCCCATCTGAAACATTTGAGCCAATCAAAGCGACATTTCCATAGAGCATCCTCGGGAAGAAAGAAGGACCCAAGTCACACGACCAAGGTGACCGCCACGCCCATATTTGGTAAAAAAAAAAAAAATAAAAAATAAAATAAAAAAAAAAAAATAAATAAATAAAAAAAAAAAAAAATAAAAAAAAATATAAAAATATATAAAAAAAAATAATAATAATAAAAAAAATAAATAAAAAAAAATCTGTGGACCGATTTCATCGAAACTTGGTATGTAGCACCGGGACTCTGGTCCATCATAGTTTATAGAAATCATGACCTTGGGTTGACGTTCTTCTTTTTTACGACCAGGTCAAATTTGGCCTCTTAGGCTTTCCGCTGGAAAAGGTAAAAGTATTTGATTTTCAAAAGTTGGTAGGTACATACAGCTTATTTCATGTTATGTGATTATTCAAGGTCAATGTAATTTTTAACTTGGCATTAGTCATTTACATTTTAAAATTAAAACTTTATTTTCTCAGTAATCGCTTGAACAACCTATTCTGAGACAAGGTCGAATCGTGTCACAAGACTGGTCGGGTGGGAATATGGTTCACGCCAATTGGGACCTACAGAAATAAATGGGCTGCTTGTGCCTCCAGACAAAGCTTAAAGGCCAATGACTGGCCATCTGTTTACTGGTTAACCGCTCAGGGTCTGAGCCTGCCCAGGAAAAGTGTTTTCAAGTCATACAAGCCTTTGTGGTTTATTTGTGTTGTTATTTTAAGCACTTTTTGGATGCCATGACAAAAGTCCCATAAAATGGAGGCAACGTCCCGACATGATTATTGATATTGACTTGGACGTAAAGCTTCAACTCTAACAAACAAAAATTTTGTCACGCAGGCTTTTCGATATGGAAAAAAAGTGGAAACATTTTTTTTTTGTAACAAAGTTTTCGTAGACTGCGGCCTGTCATTACTTAACACGTCCATACAATATATAAGGGTTTCTTATAAGTTGTAAAAATTGAAAATTTTCGGTAAAAAAACTTTTGATATTTTTCTTATTCAGTTTGCTCAAAACATAGATTGTGGGTACACGTTTGAACCGTATCGACGAGGCGGTTCTAACGAGTACCCACAATCTATGTTTTGGAGCAAAAATAAGAAAAAATAGGTATACCCCTGCATAACTTATTTTTGCTATATAAAAGTGGGGTTCAATGGGGTATACTTTTCATGGACATGTTTTCGTGATGTGAATTGGTACAGTGTAGCTACTGAAAACTTAGTTAAACGACGAGTTAAATGAGTCATGTTCGTGTAATATATACCCCCTTATAACCCACTTTTATATAGCAAAGCTAGGGTATGCAGGGGTATACCTAATTTTCTAATTTTTGATCCAAAACATAGATTGTGGGTACTAACGAGTACCCACAATGTATGTTTTAAGCAAATATATTAATAATATATATATTTTTTTCTACTGAAATTTTTAATTTTTACTCCTAGCCCTCACCTAGCTCTTCTGCTGAAACTCAGCAAGCTTATTTATATCCAATGATTCAGAAAATGCAAGCGTCTTTTTTATAGTCTGTATTACCAGTTTGCTAAAAAGGCAAGCTGCCTTATCAATGCTGAGCCGATGCACATGCGTTTTTGTATTATGTGGGTGCAAAATTACAGGTGCAGATCAGATGTGCTGGAGTGAATTCTTACTATTCCTGCCATGATATAATAATACTCTTACATTTTAAATAGTTTTATATTTTTCAATTGGTAACAATGGTAGCATTCAAGCTGTGCAGCATCCTTTGTGATTATCAGGGTCTGACTAATGAAGAAAGGTTTTCTCACACCAGACTTATGGTTTACAAAAAAAACATAAATCAAGCCCAATTTTTGCAAGCCAATTATAAGAGGGGTGTAACCTAATATGTTTTAGTAGTCAGTTTTGCATTTTCAATAAAACTTGAACACTGCATATACAAGTATACAGAGAATTTACAAATAAAGTAATGACCAGGAACTGGCACAATCAGAGAAAGGTTCTGACCTAACTAGATGGAAAACAATCAACATCGTAATATAAAAAGGCTGTATGTCGTACACCTGCACTGCTGTTTATTTTATGTATGGATGATGCTCATTACATTCTTATCAGTCCCATAGGCTTCACTCAACTCTCTGACGGTATTTTCTAAGAAATTTCTGATAAGCCTGTCCATAAAAATAAAATATGGTCACCATATCAAACCTGCAGATATGGCTTCATAAAAATGACCACTAACTGTATAATGTTGTACCCCCTGTAACAAAATCATGTATCATGGCAGCATGAATTGGTTAATCAAGATAAAACTTGATGTATGCAGTCACTAGTCCATTCAGCAAAAGTTTGAAAAAAAAAGCAAGATAATATTATTGTTGTTATTATTATTATTATTTTTATTATTATTATTATTATTATTATTATTATTATTATTATTATTATTATTATTATTATAACATGTATTATTACATTTGTGTATGGCATGTTTTAACTTCCAACTTAACATTTTTCAAATATCTAGACCAACAAACAACAATGAAGGTAAAAGTAGGCAGTGATCAGGAAATGGTGCAATCAGAAAGAAAAACATTAACAGTCAGGTACTTATACTAAGAAAACATATCGTAAGCCGAGTGAGCAGCTATCATCCCTATAGGTGGCAACTTGTCTAAAAATACATGCATGAACAGCACAAAGATTCAACACCAAAACATAAAACATAAGAACCACCACAAAATAGTTTTAAATAGGGACCATCATAGAGTCTGGTGCCAAGCGAAATGGTATATGAATAAAAGAAGACAGTAAAGTTATCGAACACGATTGAGTTAAAAACTAGTCTTACTCATTAATTGTAGGAGTGTCAAAATTCGACTAAAGCGTGCGGACCGGGGTCAATATAACCCCATCTGTTTGGTGCATGTTTTGGTAACAACTTGGTCATGGAAATACTTCTACTGCCTTTTACATTTTAACAGCCACTTTCACTCGAGTTCATTGTATGAGCATAAGACCCTGTGTTCTGAAGATCTGAGTTTCTTTTCATGTTGTCCACAAAGACATCTGGATTGATTGATCTGCTGATCTGAGTACAGTTTCAAACTAAATGACCTTTAAAATGGCAAATTCAAGTGAAATTTTCATCCTACTACATGTATGTGGAAATTTGGTCATGTAGATAAAATTGATAAAGTTCTGCTCTTGTCCCTATCCAATTTCAAGATATGCATTGTATGTGCTGTGCAAAGAATTTTGAAATAAAAATGTGCTTTAACCAAACAATCACAATTAAAGTTTTACCAGAAGAGGCAACATCATTACCTAAAGATAAATGCTGAATATATTTTAAGAACACCTGGCACATGGGACACAGTTTCAGTTCTAAAGTAGAACAAAAAGTTACCTGATTTACGCACAAACTTGAATGACCTAAATGCTCAAATGGCAAACTCGAGTGAAATGGGCTGTATGTTAAGGGGTCAACACTCTCTCATACTGATCTTGTATGCTGGTTCGGAACAAGTATTTAGACAAATTCATTTGGTTCGCTACAAAATTTTGGGATGGTCCAACGGTTTCTTAGCGAAGTTTTGTGCTCTTAAAATAAATATCTTACACACTCATTTGACAGGCCTATGAGAAAAAAAAAAACATGTCAGCTTATTGCATCAAGAAGAAAGATTTATTCCGGACTAACTTGGACCGGACCTGGTTCGAACCCATCTAAACTGAGTATAACATTCAATTCCATTCGTTGTTGCGAGTACCATAGCTGCTAGGTCGGCATCGTGTTGGATCCCTTACAAGTTAATTCCTCAGAACAATGGTTTTATATCGTGATTTGGAAAACTTGTTTACTAAAACAAAATCCTCAACTCAAATAAATATGTTTTTCCCTATAGCTTTTCTTGGGTTCAACCAAGGCTACTCAAGTCCTTTGGATGAGACATTACTAGGCAGAACTTTTGTTGCCATTCATTTATTTCATATTTCAAAACGATTCTTCTGTTGTTGCTCAATTTCTTTCATATTCCTAGAAGGTACTTCTGTTTTGTATATTTTGTAAAATCTTGTGTGCAAGATATCTCAAAATGTATTTTAGCGACAGTCTTCATATTTGGTAAACTGATTGGTGCTGAGAGCTGAGGTTAAAGTCCAATTCGCATGCGCAAAAAATACACGCATGTAAATATACTCCGTGTGTAAATATACTCCGGTGTGCAAAAATTTATCAACCTGTGAGTAAATTTAAATTGCGTTCACATGGGTTTTATCACCAGGAGTATTTTTGTATGTAAATTTATCATTTCTGGATTACAACCCGTTCATTTAAGTTTTCTGTATTTCCTAAACAAGAATAGGCGGCTTCAAGGTGTTCTTGTAGACTTTGGCAGCAGAGGAGAATCATGTAATGGTCAGGCATAATCTAAGCAGTTATACAGTTCCCTTTTAATAAACAAGAATAGGCAGCTTCAAGGTGTTCTTGTAGACTTTGGCAGCAGAGGAGAATCATGTAATGGTCAGGCATAATCTAAGCAGTTATACAGTTCCCTTTTATCATCCTTTCACAAGGAATTACTGTTAAAATGCCCCAAGAATCTCACCAAGAATGATGAAGAAATAGTGTGGCTGTTTGCACTCCATATGATCTAAAATGCGATGAATGACAATAAACTCTTATTTAGCAACAATGTCCACAGTTTCAGCAACTGTCATATAATCAGTTATGGACAAAAAATGTGAAAATTTGTTATCTAAAAGCAGAATATTGACTTAGAATAAAAATACTCATGGGTAAATTTTACTGTGTGTTCGCATGGGACAAAATAGTAAATTTACACGTGTGTATTTGTAGAAATAAAATTTGCATCTGGTCAGACCCAGGAGTAAATTTACCCATATGTTAATATACTCCGGTGTGTATTTGCGTTCCCATGCGCCATTTGCTTACCCCGAGTAAAATTTGCACACTGGAGTATATTTACACATGTGTATTTTGGCGCATGCAAATTGGACTTTACTTTTGGGAAGTTTCTGTCAATTTTGACAGAATTACAGAGGTTTGATCTTTTACTCCATTTTGAACTTTTTTTTTTCAAAATGCCTGCATTCTGTTTCTGGATCCAGATCAAAACAGACTGCTACACCAGAAAATGAAACCAACCCCAATGAAATTAATGCCAGGTTAGGCACAAGCATATGGTTGGGGGCATAGTGTTTTACAAACACATTGCTAGTTTTAATATATTCACACCCATGACAATTTTCTTAATTGTTGACAGATGCAATAAATTCATCAAAGTCTCTCTTCTTGAACTTATTAGATTTATGATCCCTATTTCAGAGGGACATATTAATTTAATGAGGTGCATGGCCAGAAAACATATTTTGCATTTCAAAAACAAAACCGGTGATAAGCTGCAAAGTAATTACCTGATAGGCCTAATAAATTGTCACCTTCCTGTTTGTGTCAGAGCTGTTCGAAAACCAATAATGATAATAAAACCAGAGGACCAATGGTCCTGTAAACGCTCACCTGAGATCTGTTGTATATACAAATAAACATGTTTGCATATTATGGAAAAAAGATGATTCCCTGGTGTCCATTATTTTTCTTCATAATAATCAATATCCTGTCCATTTGCCAATTTCCTGCAAGTCCTTCCCTTCAGCCGACAAATAACAGTTATCCCCATTCAAAGGCATAGGCAACCTATGTTGACCTTGTCGTAAAATAGGTCAAGGTCATCACAGGGTCATGATTTATATATACATTCTAGTACTTAAGCCTTAAGTACTTAAGACTTTCACTTAAAATGACATTTTAAAAGTTTTCCCCATTCAAATGCATTGGCGACCTATGTTGACCTTGCCGTAAAATAGGCCAAGGTCTTCACAGGGCCATGATCTATATACACATAGAAGTGCTTGAGCCATCGATGCTTCATGCCAAGTTTCGTTGAAATCGGTCCACTGGTTCTGGAGAAGAAGATTTCTAAAGGGTTTTTACCATATATGGGCATGGTGGCCATCTTGGTCATATGACCTGGATTTCTTAAATACACATTGTTTCCCCCTTCCGATAGATGCTTCATATAAAATTCGGCTTTGATTGGCCAAGCGGTTTCAGAGAAGAAGATCTTTGAAAATGGTGGACAACGGACGACGGACGGACGGCGGACGACGGACGGACGACGATGGACGGACGCCGGGTGCCTACCTATCCTATAAGCTCACCTGTGAGCCTTCGAAGGCTCAGGTGAGCTAAAAACAACAAAGATTTTCTCATGAAGCAGCTCATAATATAAACATGAAATAACAACAAATGCACTTTTTTTTTATTTCTCTTTCAGTTTCTGCCATAATATTCATCTCTTAGTTGAACAAAATTTAAATGTGTAAAACATTCTTTGACCTAAAACTTGAGTCTAAAACAAAGGGATTGTTCATGGTTTGTTTAGTTCTATAATTGATCTTTCAACACCTACGCTGACAGGAGAATGATACAGAGCATAGTCTAAACTTAGATTAGAAGTGGATATTCCTTCCCCCATTAATAGATTAGCCATGGTTTCATATTTTAAAACATCCCAATTTTCATCTGTGGCACAGGAGTATTTTTACACTTGAAAAAAATCTCTGTATATTGCACGGGCAAGTTTTCATTATGGTTGTTTTGGAAATCGAAGGTCAGTGCCATTTCTAGACCTTGACCAAAGGTCATTTAAATATTAAAATTCAAGCTTAGTTTTCTCAGAATCCACTTATTTTGTTTATTTGACCCAGCAACAGCTACAGTCATGTCGGGACGTTGCCTCCATTTTATGAGATCTGTACCCAAAATTAAGACGTCATGACATCCATTAAAATTATTTAAATACATGTATAACTACCTGACAAATTATTTGACTTGAACCACTTTTCCTGGGCAGGTTCAGACCTGAGCGGTTAACAAGTAATCAGATGGACAGCCAGTAGCGTAGAAGTCTTGCCTGGATGTACAAGCAGTCCATCTATTTCTATATGGGCGGGGGCCCATATTCCCAACCGACCACCCTTGGAATCCGTTAACCTTGGACCGAACAACTGGTTTGACTTGAACCACTTTTCCTGTGCAGCCTCTAACCGTCAGTCAGCAGCGTATAAGCTTTGCCTGGAGGCACAAGCAGCCCCATCTCTTTTTATGTCCCAATAAGCAGGGGTCAAAGTCATGACATCCCAAAACTGCTTTTAATATAACCACCTAACTAAGTTAATACGGCTTATATTTGACTTGAACCACTTTTCCTGGGCAGGTTCAGACCTGAGCGGTTAACCAGTAATCAGAGGTACAGCCAGTAGCATAGAAGTCTTGCCTGGATGCACAAGCATCCCATATATTTCTTTATGTATACCAATGGGCGGGGCCCATATTCCCAACCGACCACCCTAAGAATCCGTTTGGCCAACCCAAGCCAAACTCACCTTGGACCAAACAACTTGTTTGACTTGAACCACCTTTCCTGGGCAGCCTCTGACCGTCAGTCAGTAGCGTATAAGCTTTGTCTGGAGGCACAAGCAGTCCCATATTTTTATGCCCCAACAAACGGGGCCAGAGTCATGACATTCAAAAACTGCTTTAAAAACGCCCCTAAAAAGTCTCCCCGTACATCATCCATGGTGCAGATTATATTTTCCTTTCGGTCCTTTGAGATCAGCGGGGGTATTCTGAGAAATCAGAAATTTATTATCGGTTTATATTCATTTTCTAACCAATATTTAATATATTTGGACCTATTTTGATAATACTAGCCTTTGTATCGACTACAATCTTGAAAGTTTCAAATTTACTGTTATTCACTTTGGCTCCATGTTGCCAAATCTAAAGGGTCATTGAAGAGGCTTGAGTAGCCGAAACCGTAGTATGGCCTATCAATTTCCACATTAATATGCTCGCTGCTCTTTAAGGATTTCAGTATTATTTTTATTTTAATATAACCACCTAACTAAGTTAATGTAGCTTTAATATATTTGACTTGAACCACTTTCCCTGGTCAGGTTCAGACCTGAGCGGCTAACCAGTAATCAGATGGATAGCCAGTAGCGTAGAAGTATTGTCTGGAGGTTCAAGCAGCCCATCTATTTCTTTATGCCCCAATTGGTGGGGCCCATATTCTCTACCGACCGTTCTTAGAATCCATTTGGCCTATCTAAGCCAAACTCACCTTGGACTTAACAACTGGTTTGACCTGAACCACCTTTCCTGGGCAGCCTCTAACCGCCAGTCAGTAGCGTATAAGCTTTGCTTGGATCCACAAGCAGCCCCATCTCTTTTTAATGCCCCAATAAACGGGGACCAGAGTCATGACATCCAAAAACTGCTTTTTAAATAACCACTAAGTAAATAAGGCTTATATTTGACTTGAACCACTTTTCCTGGGCAGGTTCAGACCTGAGCGGTTAACCAGAAATCGGATGAACAGCCAGTAGCGTAGAAGTCTTGTCTGTAGATACAAGCAGCCCATCTATTTCTTTAGGTGCCAATGGGCCGTGCCTATATTCCCAACCGATCACCCTAAGAATCCGTTTGGCAAGTCAAAGCCAATCTCACCTTGGACAAACAACTGGTTTGACTTGAACCACTTTTCCTGGGCAGCCTCTGACCCGAGTAATCAGATGGTCAGTCAGTAGCGTATTCGCTTTGCCTGGAGTCACAAACAGCCCCATCTCTTTTTTATGCCCCAATAAACGGGGGTCAGAGCCAGTTTATAAGGGCATGTCACGGGGTATTCAAGACATTACGAAAACTTACCCATGCAATATAGACTTGTTTTGTTTGAATTAATGCTTTACGTCCCAGTCAACAACTAAGGTCATGTCAGGACGTTGCCTCCATTTTATGGGACTTTTACCCAAAATGAGAATGTCATGACATCCAACAAGTGCTTGAAATATAACCATCCAACTAAGCGACAAAAGGCATATTAACGTATGAACGGTTTGACTTGAACCACCTTTCCTGGGCAGGCTCAGACAGTAATCAGATGGTCAGTCGGTAGTGCATAAGCAGCCCATCAATTTCTTTAGGTCCCAATGGGCGGGTGCCCAATATTGACTTGTACCTGTGCTAAACGTATATAGGTATTGGTGACAAGGGGGTACCAGTGAACATGCAATGTACAGAGATTGCTTTCAGAAGAAGAAAAATGAAATTTTCATTCGAAAAATTTTGATTGTTTTCATATTTTCGCTCAAAACATACATCGTGGGTACACGTTAGAACCGCGGTGTATGTTTTGGATAAAAAATTAAGAAATTTAGTTATACCCCTGCAAACCCCAATTTTTGTATATGAATGTGGGGTTTTAAGGGGGTATACATTTCACGGACATGTTTTCCAGATGAGTCAAGGTTATTTCTTACCTTGCCGAAAATCTTTCTTTGTTTTGCTTGTTTGATGCTTTACATACCTGTCAACAGCTTTGGTCATGTCGGGACGCTGCCTCCAAAATGTGCGATAAAATAGCCAAAGGTAGTTTTTGAAAACCAAAATTCAGGTGGCTATTTGTCCTTTAGTTTTAGATCTATCTTTTATTTGGAATTGAAGCAGAACCACGTTAGGCAGCCATAGAGA